>CM060943.1:198267134-200667134 GCA_030765085.1 Allium cepa | reverse complement strand
AAAATCAAAATCACAATTCCATTTTCCTGTAACACACCTGTATATTCTACTAGCCATAATGTCCAATTACAACATTCAAATATGATTTTGCATATTTTACTACAAAAGTTCAAATACTTACTTCTTATGCCATTTTTACTTCACTATTGATGTTATATATCCATTTTCATTATATATTGCATTTTCAATTTCATTTGAATTCAATTTACACTTCAATTTAATTTGGATTCAATTTACCTTCTGAATATTGAATTATATCAACTATCTTTCATTCACAACTGATTCATTTCACTATTTTAAACTAGTTTCATTTACTAATTCATTACAAATTCCAATTCATTTTATCTCAAACCAATTTTTTTATTTCCACCCTTATTACCTTTAGTTCACTTCGAACTAATTTTACAACTTCATTTTATTTCACACAATTCAAATTGGTTTTCAATATTCAGTTTCATTTCCAGTTTTATTCTTTTGTTCATTCCCAAACACAATCCAATTCACTATTTTGTTTCATAATCACATATATTTAAACTAGATTTCAAATCCCATATGAATTCAATTTTGTCTCAGACCATAATTAGTTTCACTTACTAATTTTATTTTCAATACTTCGCTTTGCTTATAACAAATCAAATTCAATTTCAATCCAATTCTATTTGCTTACAAATTCAAAATGAATTTCAATATTCAATTTCACTTTCATTTAATTGCAATTGTAAATTTATTCATTCATTCACAATTTTAATTTCCACCTTTATAGATTTTATTCCAATTATTTAGTCCATAAGACTTCTCAAATTCACCTTCATACAAATTAACTCAAATTTTCAATCTCAATTCTTTTATTCAATTTTTATTTTTTATAATTCCACTTGAATTAAATTTTCTTTCCACCTTATTTTGTTTCCACATTTACTTTTATCTAATTTCTCTTTAAGTTAGATTTTATTTTAACAACTTTAACTTTACAAGTTAACAACTTAATGATATTCCATAAATATTTTAGATAACATTCCTGAGTTTTTTCAACCTTTCAAAAATCATTTTTGAAATCAATTCAAATTATTCTTTTTTTAATTCCCAAAACCAAACCCTGTCTGCAAACAACTTTCACTTAAAATCATTTGGCAGCAATTCCTCTTTTGGAAACCCAAAAATGAACATCGATGATGCCGCAGTCGTCACTAAGTTATTTTCCAGCAACCGAAAAGAGTTTAGAGCTTTTATCCCTTCAAAACATTTTCCAAACCTTTGAAAATCATTTCCAGACTTAAAAGGAAATTAATCTTTCCCAAATCTCAAAATTTAAATCGTTTCCAATTCTTTTAAACATTCCTTTAGAATTTTATTGTAAATCACATTTACATTTACATTTCCCATTTGTGTATAAATTTTATTTCTTAGCTTTAAGTTATGATTTCAATTTCTTAATCACTTTCTAATCAAACAAACAACCATATACTATAATAATTTATGGAAAATCATTCCTTTAATATACGAAAATAATTTGGGTAAAATTATTTCATCTACTATATTTTAAAACAATATCGTGGTGAATTGTTCTGTACAAGTGTTTAGAGATTCCTATCGATAGAGTTGTACAGACTATAACGATCAGAATCCATATACCACTCAACAAACCAATCATCACAATACAAAACAATTTATATTCACTGACAAATACGCGCTCATATCTATCATTACACTCAAACTCATTCTAGAGTACTACCGACTCTATCTCTAATGAGTAATCCCCACCAGAGCCAAGGTTGTCGCTTAACCAAATGCTCTAATACCATATTGTAATGGTCCGATTTTTCGATGCTCGAAAGTCGACATTAATACATCCACTGTATCAAATGCCGCACAGTCGAATGCCAGAAAACTGAACCGTTAGGGTTAAAGAAGAAGAAGATAGAAGAAGAAAAGAAACAATAACAGAATCTCACATTTCACAGTGGAACAAATATAATAGATAAATGAATATCTTTAAAACAAAGAACTATATCAGTTGTTACATTACATCACATTACATTATCAGAGTATTACAACAACAAACAGCGGAAAAGAATATAACATATACTAGTGATACACTTCGCCATCCAGCTTGCTCCTGATCTCCACAGCATCTCTTTTTCGACTTCGCTCCAGAATAATGATAACCTGACTCTAGGCTACCCGTATGGAAAAAATGTGGGTACCCAAAGTTTAGAAAGGGAAAAATATGCTCCAGGTCATTCATGGGACTAGTGTGAGATCTTAAAATCAGTTATTTCCACAAAGAAAGGAAAAGAAATCCGCTATGCTTTTTGGAAAATGAAACTACCATAAGGCCTCCCGGCACACACACATTGCAATCGCAGACTTAGGGGATATTTCTCCTTATGATAGTCAAACATGCTTGATACAAAAAATCCTTTTTAATATTATCATTGGTGTATAGTGTAGAAAACATTTTGAAAGTATAATATTAATCTTAACCAGCATAGGTACCATTATATTATGCCTGCTATAGCTACGTCCTGAGGAGGCAGGTTATACAATTGCAATCGTAAAGGGCTCGTATTGTTTCTTTGGATTTCCAACAAATGGTCAGGCTAAGGAACTTCCTATTGCCACATGGGTACGCCACTAGAGGGACGCCCCGAGAACCTAACCGGATCTCTGCCAACACAAGGCCGGGTTACCTTTATAACTAGGTAACTACAACACGAGTATGCCATCCCCCGGTCGTTTGCGACCTTTATCCGAGGATCCTCAACCACAAAGTATAATAAATTTGCAGCATCAACATAGGTAAAATATCTGGGTTCCATACCATGATACTACCCTTTTCTAGAAGGAAATGACATACCATCAAGGGGAGCTAACCCCAAATAACCTTGCCGCATCCTTCCTGTTTTGACCATTTTCGGGTTGTGAATTCGGACGAGGTCTCGTCCACAAAGAAACACTTTTCACATAGTCATGCTTCGATCAACAAATGATCAGCAGCACTTCGTATGCCACGTTACCAAATTGGGAATGTATCACTAGTAAACATCAACTACATAACCTCTAAGCTCGTATGTCTCAGAGAAGGGTGTTAAGCTAAGAGAATAAATTCTCCGCCACTAACAGAAAATGTATTTGATAGAAACCAACTTTACATCTCAAAGTGTAACATCAGACACATATCCATACAAATCCATTCCGGGATCGAACGGAACCGAAGGCACTTCTAAAGAAGCCCTTGCAAATCCAGATATTCACTAATCACGTCCGTAATCCCCATCACAAAGTGTGATAAAATCTCTATACCGGAGCAACCCGGTGCAGAGATTTTCGACAGGTAATCCTTTCGTTTTCGAAAATACCCGGTCTTCAACACCATCTTCAAATGCAATCCCCTTTCGTCGTTTCATTATTCGGAATGGGTTTTATGACACAAAGTCCTCTCCCGGCTAATCCGAATAATGAGCGCTTATTTTTTTAAAATAAGTGTTCAATCAGATTTCAAACAAATCACAAAAAATTTCCACTTTGATCTTTTAAATAAAAGATCCATCACTATCACAAAGGTTCGATGTGGTTTTCGAATATCCATCTCGAATCGACCCCCGGTCTCATTGAAATTCAAATGACATTAAAAAGGCCAATATTGATAGTCGGTTATTTAACTATCAATCATCATTCACAACCATCACTGGATTTTAAATAATTTTCCCAAATTATTTATTTCCTAAATATCTTCGCAATATATACTTTTATCACTTTAATATTTTGAAAACAAAATTCAAATCACTATTCACATTTCAATCCTTTGGAAATAAATTTTCAAAGCATTTTCCTTACGCGGAATATATTTTCAAATATTTTAAAATAATATAAAATACTTATCCAAAATATACTTAGGAACATTTAAAATAAAACTATTTTAAATACTTTCTTAAATATTAGTTATGGAAAAAATTATTATACTAATATTGCATATAAAAATTCAAGTCCAAAACAAATTTTAAAATAAAATTAGTAAATAGGATATAACTATTTAAATATTTAATTTCTAAAACAAATATCAGTTTAAAACTTTGAATAATAACTTTTATAATAGTTTAAATTATATTTTTACTTTACAGATTTTCAAAATAACCTAAGTAAATAATTTTTTTTTCAAACATTCTATCCTTAAAACCATCTTTACGACTTCAATCTATATTTATAAACTATATTGAAAACATTCTCGGCTTTCATGGAAAGTACACATTCCATTTTAAAATGATTCATTCAAATCAATTTATAAATCTTTCTGGATTTATTTTAAATTTACGTCCCAAATCTGCAAATTCCTTTCCACACTTTTAAAAATAAAACAATATTTATTTAAAACAAGTTTCCCTTTCTTTTATAAAATTTCCATTTTGGATTTAAATTTTTAAATATCCACTAATTTACGATTTTCAAATCGATTCCCAAGTATTTACTTCCAATACCAAATCAATTTTCAAATTTATTTCTAAATTATTTCAATTACCAAGTCCAATTCTAAATTTATTTCTAAATTTGTTTCAAACAACAAATAAATTTTCATATCAATTTCCCAAAGGTTTATTTTTAACACCAAATTAATGTAAAATCGATTTCCTAATTTATTTCCAAAACACCAAATCAAATTTTCTTTTGAAACAGATTTCTTTATCTCTTTCAAATATTTAAAATCCGTATTTTAAATAAATTCTTCAACTATCAAATAATATTATACGAAATCCATTTATTAAACTTTTCCCATATTTGGAATTTATTTAGTAAGTTTTCGAAATAAAACTTTATCTATTTAAATTTCTCCTTTTGAATAAATTTATTGTAAATTTTTACCCAAATTTCAAAATCCAATTTTTTATTTATTTCTCGTATCCTACGATACCAAAAATATATTCGGCTAAATTATAGCCTTTAACGGTTTCAATCACAAATAATCACACACAGATTATAAATAGTCAATACACAATATAGAAACAAATTCAAATATTTGAGGAATCCAGTTGGATTGCTCCAACCAGTTTCCCTGCATCCACAGACGTTAGTACAACAATTAAATACCAATTCCACTTCAGATGGAATATCGCGATATATGGGTTTAATACAATATCATCTGCTATTATGAGGCGCATAAGGTCTAATCCAATAGAATTGATAACAATCATCATCCAAGCAAATAATCAATAATTTAAATTAACTATTTAAATTAAATCGGGTATCCGATTGAGTGAGAAGATCTCACCTTTGCTCCTTTATTTTGCAATCCATTTCCAATTCCAATTTGTTTTCTCCACTTTAGACCATGTATAACAATTTACGATTTCATTAATATTCGAAATAAATTGAACAATTCAATTTTCCATTTTATAATTTAATCAACCCGTGATTTTATTTTAAACAAAGAATTTATTTTTAAACAACTTTTCCTTTTTAAAATAATCCTTGGTAACTAAAATAATTAAGCAAACCACTTAAACAAATTAATTACCTTACCTTTTTGCTTTCAAAAATAGGTTAGTATATAAAATGTATGCATATATTGATTTTCCAAAATTCTATTTGTATATACATTTTTCTTTACTCTTCATACTTCTTCTAACCTATATATAAATTAAACAGGATTTACTTTCTTTTAAAACCTTACAGTAAAAATGTTCTTTCTGTACATATTTTTTTTCCTGTTGGAAAATTTACAATTGAATTTGTACATGTTTCTCAACCCTCGCCTCGAACACGCTAATGACGTTGAGACAACATCCATCGGCCAGACCTAAAACCACGACTTTACCCAAACCAAACTCGCGATGTCGCAACTCGAGTCGCCCAACACCACTGCTCGACCTTTGCGAGCAAGCTGCAAATGATTGCCCCTCTTCCACGCAAGAGTGTGAGCTTGCAATCGTGCTCGAGTCCGAGAATCCCCAATTGTTTCGATCGAACGATGCTCGATGATTCCCTAACTTCGATCGTGACCTCGTCGCTTCAGCTATGTGGATCCTCCTCTGGTCGCGACCGACTCCAATGCGAGCGCGATCGCCCTCCACTTTCTCGATTTCGATTGGAAGGGGTTTGACTCGACTGTGAAGCGGCCATTAGTTTCGGTTTTGAAATTCGATTTGATTTTTTTTGTGATGAATACGGTAATCGATTGAAGATGAAGGGGAAAAATAGGTATTGGTTTCGCTCTTAAAAATTAGGAAGGAGAAGGAAAAATCGAGGAGCAGCTGTTAACTATTTATTTCGAATAAATTGTTCGGCCATTTTTCTTCTTTTTGAACGAACTCGTGTTTTTTTTCCAGCTTGCTGTTTGTTTTAAAAGAAGGATTAGGGGACAAGATTCGATGTTTGTGTGCCTGAGACAATTGCTACAGTGCCGCTGATGTGAATAGAAAAAGGTTTGGTGTGGACAGAATTTCAGCTGATGGGAGCTATATTGACCAGTCAAATCATATTTAAATTTGAATTTAAATTCAAATCATCTCGCTAAATGCAACTAAAAATCTTGACCTCCTATCAATGCATGCCGCTAGGCGTTCATAATGTTATACCCTCATTCTGAATGCAATGGAAAAGGTTTTGAGTTCAAATTCGTCCGTATGGCGAAGATAGCTTTTTGGACCAGTTAAAATATCGAACTTTTGATTTAAATTTAGTGCATTTTCTTATCGTACGGCCACATCACAACTCCGAATGCTAACAAAATTGAAATCCGATAATAATACAATATTACAAATCCAATGAAACTTGTTTCATCGAATTCCGAGACTGTGCCTTGGAAGGCTATTTTTAAATATCGATTCAAACTATATAACTTCAAAACTAAACAATTCATTTTCAAATTCAATTTTGTAGTTTCTATTATCTTCAGTATTATCAATATGAATTTCCTAAGCCTTTGAAAAATATGTTTAATCAGCTTAAAACTGAAGATTCAAATTTTTATCCAACTTCAATAAATTAAATTCAATAATTAAATTGCCAATTTCATTCTGATATCTGAAATTCAAGTCAGACTATCTTTCAAACATATAAAAACCACTTAAATATTTTAATTTTTAGTGTTCAAAATTCTAGGTCGTCACAATGTAGTATCAATTTTAAAAACGGACACAAAAATTTATTTTAAGTATTTGTTTCAAAAATGAAAAATTACAGAGAAAACTGAATTTAATTAAAAATTTGATCATCTAGAAATCAAGTTTGGATTGTGAAAACAAACTCGTGTTGTAAATTGATGAATTTTAAAAATCAAATTAAGATTTTTGGAGTGGTATTGAAGGAGAATTTTGGGGTTAAATGAGGAGATGGTTTTGAGAAAATTTTGGAAATCAAAGCATGTTTAGGTCTCGAGGTTCTGACCAAAGGAGGATAGATGATCTGGGAACATGGGAAAAATGATAGCGTGGTTTTTCATATGCCGTGGTGGCGAGGTGGAGAAGAATTAGGGTTTAAGGACATTTTCGAGTCGGCGAGGTTTGCGAGGCAATTGCGAAGGCATGCGTGCATCGAACATGACCAGATCGAGGGGTATTGGTTCCCGGGTAAGTGACAAGGTTGTGGACATGGAGGCGTGGCATAAGATGGTCATGATCATCGGTGGTGGGTGATTTTTCGAACAAATTATTCTCCAGTTTTTGGAACGATTGGCTCGTTTTCATTCGGCCATTGCTTGCATCGATTTAGGTGATGTGGGTTGTCGAGGCGATCACCGGCGTCGTGTGGGAGGTTACAGCAATGATCTCCGAGGCTCCAACGCCTCGTGCACGCGGTCATGAATGTATCTGAGTGGTTAAAGTGTTGGGGAAGAAGACGCACACTCGGGTTCGTGCTCGTGTTACTCACGAGATTATCTCAAAGCAGTTAAAGATTTGGTGAAGCCCGAATTGAGGATCGGGAAAATCAGTGTTTGGCTCGGGTTCTTTACTAGGTGGATGAGTTTTAATTTTTTAAAAGAAATAAGAAGCTTTAAAGTTTAAAAACTTAATTAAGGAAATAATTTATTTACCATTTTTTCTAAAATGATTAATGTTTAATTAAGATGGAACTTATTAAAGATTTGAAAGATAAAATCCTTTGAGTTTAAAATGTTTTTAACCTTTGTTTTTGAAAAATTTATTTTTTAGAAACAAACTTAATAATGTGATTAATTATATAATTAAATAATGAAGTATTTTAATCCTTAATTTAATTCAAATATTTAAGGTAATTAAATTACTAATTTCTTAATTAACTAAAAGGATTTAATTTATATGATTCATTAATTAATGTGATTAATTTAAAAATTAATCAAGGAATTAAAGGTTAATTGCTTATTAATTAAAGGTGAATTAATTTATGATTAAAAGTCAATTAAATTTAGTAATTAAAGGATAACTAATTTTGAAGGGTAATTTAATTAATAAAATTAATTAAGGAATAATTAAATGATTAAAGGTTAATTAATTATTAATTTTAAGGTTAATTAATTTAGAATCAAGGATTAATTAATTAATGTAATTAATTAATGGAAATTAATTAATAAAAGCAATTAAAGGTAATTAATTGCTTAAAGATAATTACTTAATTAAAAGTAATTAGTGATTAAAGTTGGTTAATTAAGTGATTAAAATTAATTTGTGATTTATTAATATAAGTGGTTAGGGATAATTATTGTAACTAATAAAGGATAATTAACTAAATTGTAATTAACTAATGTTAATCAACCAGGATTGGTGATTAATCTCGTTTCAATTAATCAGATGATAAATTAACCTTACTTATGGACGTTTGAATTGTATTGGAGGCTCGAAATTGTCTGATATCTCTGTGCGTAATGTTTTATGATATAGATTGTTTTAATTCAAGCTGTGATGAATAAAATTTATTTTATCTGTGATGAATGTATATTAATTATCTGTGGATCTGTGTATGGAAGATAAGCGTTATAAGAATATACCGCTTATCGATATTAATGTGCTTGAATCTGTAATGATTGATGATGTTGCACTATTTTGTAAAACCCCTGGACTACACCATACATACTCAAATATGGATTGCATGAGGAAATTAGTTAAGTCACAGATTTTTGAAATGGTTTTAAAGTTAAATTTGGAATCCAAATAGTTTTGGAAATGGAATTGGGTTTAATGCAAAAAGTTTGAAAAGGAGTTTCAAAGGCAAAAGTTATTTTGAATAACTTAATAAAGTTTTGAAATTTAAATAATTTGACTTTAATTTGAATTCAAAATTTGAAATTGAATTCTTTGTGTTGAAAACTATGGTTTAAAATTGTTATACAAGTTTTAGATGTGTTTATATGGGATTTATACCATTTTAAAAGTATTGTTTTACGAATTTGAATTTAACCCATTGAATTTAACTTATATAAATGAAATCGGATTTTTCAAAACGAAAAATATTTGTTATGAAATAATAAAAGCTTTCATATGAGGAAAGAATTTCCAATTGTGTTAAAGGGATTTCAAGTTTGAAATAAAAATATTTTCCAAGTTATGAATGAATCTTTGGAAATAATTTTGAAAGCTATGAATTAAATCTTTGATTTAAAGATTGGATGAGTTAATCCAATTTAAAGTGGAAATTGTTTTGGAATCTGTGAATGGATCTTTGTGAAAAATGGGTAAACTTTGTGAAGTAAATCTTTTTGTTTAAAGATTTGGAAATAATAATTTGTTTAAACCATTTGAAAAGAAAGGTTTTGGGTTTTAAAGTTGTGACTTAACTGAAATCCCAATATCCATATGTTTTTGAATATTGCGCTCATTATTCGGTTTAGCCGGGAGAGGACCTTGTGTCATATAACCCATTCCAAATAATGATACGACGCTATGGATAGCATTTGAAGAGCGGTGGTGAAGACCGTGTTTTTTTGAGAGCAGAAGGATAACCCATCGAATGACTCTGCACTGAGTAGCTACGGTATAGAGATCTCTATATGTGATGGGGAGTCCGATCGGGATTGTAAATACCCGGATTGCAAGGGCTTCTTTTTCGAACTCGGAACTGACTTGTATGGATGTGTGTCTGACGTTACACTTTGAGGTGTAAAGCTCTATCAAATACATTTCTGTTTGGTGGCGGAGAATTTATTCTCTTAGCTTAAAACCCTTCCCTTAGACGTACGAGCACAGAGGTTATGTAGTTGATGGTTACTAGTGATACATTCCCAATTTGGTAATGTGGCATACGAAGTGCTGCTGATCATTTGTTGATCAAAGCATGGCTTTGTGAAAAGCGTATCTTTGTGGTCGAGACTGCATTAAGACCTCACACCAGGGAAATGGTCAAAATAGGAAAGATATAGTAAGGTTGCAGGAGTCGTGCCCCTAGGATATGTCCATTTCTTCTGGAAAATAGTGGTATTATGGTATGGAGCCCGGATACTTAACTCATGTGGACATTGTAAATTTATTACTGTATGGTTGTTGCTTTGTGGTTGAGGTTCCTCGGATAAAGGTCCCAAATGACCGAGGATGGCATATCTTTAGGTGTTACGCCCGGGCAGGGAGCAAACCGGCCTTGTGTTGGCAAAGATCTGGGTTGGTTCTAGGGGCATCCCTTCCAAGGCATACCCATGTGGCAATGGGAAGTTCTTTGGCCTGACCATTTTTTGAAAAACCAATTACCAATACGCGCCTTGTACGGTTTTAGTTGTATAACCTGCCATTTACTTGTGGTGGTCACCATTGTTTAGATGGTAGCTATAGTAGGCATAGTTCGAAATGTCTATGTTGGCTAAGATTAATATTATACTTGCGAATGTTTTCCACTATGTACTAATAATAATATGAAAATGGTTTTCGCGTATCAAGCATGTTTGACTATCATAAGGACAAATCTCCTATAATTCTGCATTTGCATGGTGTGTTCGACGGGAGGCCTTATGGTAGTTTCATTTTCCAAAAAAAAACATTGCGGATTTCAATTTTAAATTCTTTTTGTTGATTGTTTTAAAGATAAACTGCTTTTGTTTGCTCATACCAATCTTATGACTGACCTGTATTTTATTGTTCGCTTCCTAAACTCTGGGTGCCCACAATTTTGCACACGGGCAGTCTAGAATCGGGGTTTTCAGATAATCAAATAATGGGTATAAATTTGGTAGCCTTCGAAGTTCTTGGTTCGGCAATCGCGTTCGGGATCGCATTTGCTACAAGTCCAGCTTGATGGTGGCTCGAGCTTGAAGTTTAGAGCTTTGGCTTTGTAGTTTTGGTTTGGAGTTGCAGTATTGGATTCTTTTGAAGACTTTGCTTATGTTGATATATTTCCGCTGTGGTGTTGTGTTGTATATATTCTCCGATGGTGTTGGATTGTTGTTATCAATGACGTATCTAGCATTGTATCTATGTTGTATATCAATGCAATCATCTTTTGTTTCCGCTGTGTCGTTTATCATCTAATTTTGTTGCAAGCTCTGACGATACGAATTTTGATGTCATTCGTCGGGCATCGAGTTCAGGTGGTCACAAGTGCTATCAGAGCTAAAGGTTGAGTAAGAACTTTAGCTACGGAGTGTACACATTAGATGGCTCATTAGAGATAGGGTGAAGTATACCCTAGAATGAGTACAACCCGTGAAACCGAAAACCCAAATTACTCAGTCTATTTTCTTCAACTGTTGTTATTCCCTAAGATATCTTATACGAATGCCAAAATCAGTTTTCTCACTATTTATAGATAGTAAGAATGAGTGGAAGAAGAGGACGAGGTAGGGGACGGGGAAGTACCACTGCAACTGGTCAAGTCTCTGCAACAGCAGCTATTCCCACTCAACCTTAGCCGAATTTGGCTGATTTATATCAAAGCTTTTCTAGACTTGGTGGAAAGCCATTCACAGGCAAGGAAACCATTATCGAAGCACAAGCTTGGATTCGATCGTGCGAAAGGATTTTCAAAGGACTAAAATTGGAAGATTATCATATGCGATTGATAGCTTCCTGGCAACTCCAGGAAGAGGCTTTAGCATGGTGGGAAACACTTATATTGGATGAGCCGACGGATGATGTAACGAATGTGATTTTTCGACGCTCAAAAATCAACATCAATACGCCACTGTATCAACTGCCGAGCAATCGAATGCCGGAAAACCGAACTGTTATGGTTAAAGAAGAAGAAAAGGGTAGAAGAAGAAGAAGAAGAAAGAAGAAGAAATAGAAAATAATATCAGAATCTCACAATCGCAGCAGAACAACATATAATAGATAAATGAATAATCTTTAAACAAAGAACGATATCAGTTATTACATTACATCACATTACATTACATTATCAGAGTGTACAACAACAACAACAAACATTGGAAAAGAAATACTATATGCTAGTGAATATGCCATGCCATCCAACTTGCCTCCAGCAACTCCTGAATTCCAGAATATCCTGATAAACCGACTCTGGGCTGCCCGTGTGGAAATTGGTGGGCACCCAGAGTTTAGGAAGGAAACAATAAACTCCAAGTCAGTCATGGGACTGGTGTGAGAACCTAAAATAGTTTATCTTTAAAAACAAACAACAGGATAATTTTTGAAGTCAATTCGCAATGCTTTTTGAAAATGTAACTACCATAAGACCTCCCACCACACACACAATGCAAATGCAGACTTGGAGGAGATTTCTTATTATGTTAGTCAAAGATGCCTACTACGCAAAATCAATTCATTTTTGATATTATTATTAGTGCATAGTGTAGAAAACAATTTCAAAAGTAGAATATAAATCTTAGCCAGCATAGGTACCATTATATTATGCCTACTATAGCTACCATATTAGATGGCAGGTTCTACAACTAAAACCGTACAAGGTTTGTATTGTTTCTTTGGATTTCCAACAATTGGTCAGGCCAAGGAACTTCCCATTGCCAAATGGGTACGCTTCTGAAATGACGACCCTGAGAACCTAACCTAACATTACGGTTAGATCTCTGCCAACACAAGACTGGGTTACCCTTCAAACTGGGTAACTACTAACACGAATATGCCATCCCTCGATCGTAACCGATCTATATCCGAGGATCCTCGATTCCAACAACCACAAAGTAATATATTTGCAGCAACAACATAGGTTAAGTATCTGGGCTCCATACCATGATACCACCTCTATCTAGAAGGAATGACATACACTAAAGGGGCTCTACCCCCTAATAACCTTGCTGCATCCTTCCTGTTTTGACCATTTTCGGGGTGTGAGGTCCGACGAAGTCTCGTCCACAAATCTACGCTTTATACAAAAGATGTGCTTTGATCAACAAATGCCCAACAACACTTCGTATGCCACATTACCAAATTGGGAATGAATCACTAGTAACCATCAACTACATAACCTTTGAGCTCGTACGTCTCAGAGAAGGGTGTTAAGCTAAGAGAATAAATTCTCTGCCACCAACAGAAATATATTTGATAGAAATCAGCTTTACATCTCAAATTGTAATGTCAGACACACATCCATACAAGTCCGTTTCGGGATCGAACAGAACCGAAGGCACTTCCAAAGAAGTCCTTGCAACCCGGATAATTTCTAGTCACGACCGTACTTTCCATCACAAAGAGTGACAAAATCTCTATATCGTAGATCAGCCGATGCAGAGATATTCGACGGTAATCCTTCCATTTTCAAAATATCCAGTCTTCAATGCTATCCATTACGTCGTATCACTATTCGGAATGGGTAATCCGAATAACGAGCGCAATAATTCAAAAATAAGTGTAGAATTCAATTTCAACCAATTCACAACAAATACCTATTTAAAGGTCAATATTGATAGTCGGTTATTTAACTATCAACCAATATTCCTAACATCACCCGATTATAAATAATCTTCCCAAATTATTTATTTTTCAAAATATCTTTACAAGATATATTTTCCACACTTCAACCATTTGAAAACAAATTTTGAATCATTTTTCACCTTTCAATCATTGAAAACAAATTTCAAATCAACTTCCTCAAACGAAAACACTTCCAAATATTTATCCATTTTAAATTTAAAATGGTTCATTAAATCAATCAAATAAATCCTTACCGATTTACTTTAAACTTACGTTCCAAATCCGTAAATTTATTTCTACACTTCAAAAATAAATCAATGTTTATTTTTAAACAAATTTCTCTTTCTTTTATAAATTCCATAGTGAATTTACAATTCCAAAATATCTATGAATATACGATTTCCAAATCGATTTCTAATATTCATTTTCAATTTATCTTTAAAAGATAAAATCTCAAAACATTCACTTCATACTGGAAAACATTTCCATACTTATTTAATAACAAGTAATTCACAAATCCACTTATTTTCAACGCTCGAAAAATATTCAATATACTTAAATCGAAATAAAGTATATATTTCATTCTTTAAAGAAAATGTACGCTTAAACACATTTATTTGAGTCAAAACGAATGTTGCGTAAAACATCGTTACGACGACCCAAAATCACTAGTATAGGGATTCGAAATTAAGATAAATATATACATCCCAATACTATATAAAACATTTCCTTTCAGAAATCATTTACTATAACAACAGTGTTATAGTCCACTATTTCCTTCTATTTCTCGGAAACGTCTATTTCAACAATAAATATTGAAATCTATGGTTCCGATGCTTAATACATTTTAAAACATCTTTAAAAAAATTAACTTCATTTATAATATCACTTCTCCAGAAACATATCCATTTTCTTTAATAATATATTCACTGTCCAAAATCATGAATATACTTTATTTACCCAATTCAATGTTTCAACACATTTATTAAAAGATTATCCACTATCCAAAATCGTGGATAAAATTCCCAACCAAACTCTTTTTTTTACAACATTTAACTTAAAGGATAATTCGCTGTCCAAAATCACGAATATATCTCCTTTAATAAACTTCTATGTTTAATTTATCAAATTTAATAAAATTTCGGATTTACAAATAATGTCTATAAATTTCATTTCTATTTATAAAAACTTCGGTTTATAAATCTCCTTTATTAACCAATTCTATTTATAACTCGGTTATATACCAAAAATCCATATTATAAGTTAAATGCTTATAATTCATTTACTTACCAAAATCGTTCTTTTAAAACTTTACAAATTATAAATCTTATTACTTATAAGATTCCTTAATAACTCCCTTTTTACATTTATAAAAACTCCATTAAAATTCCATTATTCTGATTTATAAAGATTCAATTTTTTTTAAATCTTATTTATAAACCGTTTATAATAAATTCAAAAATCACAATTTAAACTATTTTATATAATCATTAACTCCATATTTCAAAACTCAATTTTCAACTTATTTTTTCAAAAATCATAATTTTTATAACACTAAAATTAAAACGTTTATTTATTTAAAAATGAATCAATTCCAAAAAATTTAATAAAACGTATACTTTCAAAAATCACTTTAATACCTTTAAAACTTCAAAATATGCCCAATGATGCAACAACATCAAATAATCAATTACGACATCCAAACATCATATATCAATATGATAACAGAATATATAACCATATCTGTAAATAAATCAGTACAGTTGAGGAATCCAGTTGGATCCCTCCAACTTTTTTCTCTGCATCCAAAGATGTTAGCACAATACCAATTCCCCTTCAAGACGGAATATCGCGGTATATGGGATTTATAAATTACTATCCGCTATTATGCGGCGCAATAAGCTCTCATCCACTATATAATGTGGGAAATCAACTCCAAGTACATATATAATACCAATTCCAATCAAGATGGAATTATCGCGGTATATGTTTTTAATAAATAGCATCCGCTTAATATACGGCGTATAGGGTCTATTACTATACAACAGATAATAATTTATCATTCAATCATATAATCAAGAAATTTTAAATTTAAGTATTCAAAATTTAAATCGAAACGATTTCGATTGAGTGAGAAGGTCTCACCTTGAGTTTTCGATAATAGTTGTAGCGTTTTATTTTGAATAAAATTAAATACGCGTTTAATTTTATCCAAAATTTTCACAAGCTCCAAACGACTCCAAACTAGATCCATTGCGTAGTGCTCGACAAAACGAAGCCAACGCAATTCGTTTCGTAAGTTTTCGACCTCGTATGAAAGAGATATCACATTTCAAAGATTGTACAGTTTAAAATATAATATAATTTACAATTTTTACTAAATTTTAAACCTAGTTGAATCTGGACTGTGCATTCCAAGGCCAAGCAGGTCAGGCCGTTCCTTCATGTTCTTCCCCAGGTTACTACGCGTGACCGAGAACCCGTATTTGCCGCCCAAACCATTGAATGTCGCGGCCACTACGACGACTTCTGCTTCGATCAATTAGCGCCACATCGAAGCTCATCTCGCAACACACCATCGGCTAGAGTAGGGTGGAGCTCGGCTGCGCAAATCACGAGAAAAACGTGAATGAACGCGTCGACTTCGAGACCAAATTGCCGATGATCCAAAGCCCTAAAAACGATCATAGCCGTTCACATTGTAGATCTCATTACGCTCTAGAGTTTTATAGTTGAACACTTGTTGAATCGTTGTGTAGATTTAAAGAAATTGAGGGAAGAAGAATGGAAGATTTCGGCCATTGCTTTTTGGAGGTGGCGGCTAAGGGCTAAAAGCCTAGCTAGGTTTCTTTTTTTGCAAAAATGAATTTGCGAAGGCCTTTTATAGAATATATTTCCAAATTACTACTCACTCGAAACTTTCCGAACTCCAAATCTCGCGCGGTGACTGGCGTTTCTAGGATTTACCCCACGTTCCGGACACAATGGAATATGTTTCGGAGGTCAATTCGATCATCTGTGCGAGTTACGGAAATAAACGATCGATTTAAATTAAACCGATTAAACAAATTTCTAGGCATTTTAGCTTGCCCCGGACAAACGGTAAGTCCGATTGACACGACATTTAAAACCATACAATAATATAACATTACGGCTCCGATGAAACTAGTTTCGTTGAAATCCGAGACTGTATGAAAAATGGCTATTTTAACTCGTCAATTAAATATTAAAATATTCAATTTTCACAAATTAACTTTTAATTCGATTTTAAAAGTTCTACAGCATCATTCTAACATCAATATGATTAAATAAAATTTTACAAATCATTTTCAATCATATTTAACCCAATTTCCAATTATTTCTGTAATTTCAAATATTAAATTGTCGATTTAAATGTCCAATTAAATCCAGATATTCGAAATAAATTTATTCGACTTATAAATTTCACTTATTAATATTTAAAATTAATTAAATATTCAAATTTAAATTGACAGAAATTCTGGGTCGTTACAGATGAGTTTACTTGGAGTCGTTTCAAGGAAGTGTTCAAACAGCAATATATACCGTCTGTTGGTATTTCCAGAATGTACCGGGAGTTCATGGATTTGAAGTAGGAAAGTTTATTGTTTGAGGAATACTTGAACGAATTCAATAAATTATCTCAATTTGGTTCGGAGTTGGTGAATACACCTTTAAAAAAGAATGAGAAGTTTATTCGGGAATGAAAAAGAAATTCCATGAGAGGATGACTACTCACGTTAAAGAATCTTTTTAGGACTTGATCGAGATGCCACTCTAGATAAACAGGAAGTTCCAGAGGAGAAAGGGAATACAAGTAATCCGAATTGGAGAAAAAGGAAGTTCGGCATAGGGCAAAGGAAAGAAGAATATACAGAAAAAAAAGGTGAAAGATGTTACTTGTTTCAATTTCTTGGAGAAAGGCCATTACTCGAACAATTGTAAGAATCCCAGAAAGCAAGGAAAGAGGGAGCAATTTATGAAGCCAGAACAGGAATCTAGGGAATGCTATTATTGCCACAAGCCAGGACATATGATCAAGGATTGCCCAACACTGAAGCAAGCTCAAGTAGCGAGCCGTATGCAATCAAAGATGATTCTTCAACCTCAAGGGCTGATAAGGGAAAAGCAATTTTAAAAGGTAACCTTCTCATTTACGATTAAAAAAATTGAGTTTTGTTAGACATGGGAGCTACACATAGTTTTATTTCTTAGAAAATCGTAAATGAGTTAAATCTTGAATCTAAGATCATAGACAAACCTATTTTTGTCTGTTTCATTAGGTTTCGTTATATTCTACAAATGGTTAGTTATCCCTTCAGACTAACCAGTGCCCCTGTATATTTCGTAGATCCGAATGACCAGGGTATTTCGTAAAGTGTTGGATAGAATTGTTCCCATATCTATTGTTGATATTCTGATTTGGTAAGCCAAACGCGGAACAGATATTCAGTTTGATCTGGAAAGATATTTCTCTATCTCTCATCTGTTCTTGATTGTCTCCCTGGCAAATTTCGAGGACGAAATTTTCTTAAGAGAGAATCTGTAACAAACCCAGATTTTACCCAAGTTAAATTTGATAATTAATTTAATTTTTGAAATTAAAATTCGGATTAAATAGAGTTTTTCCAAAATAAAATAAAATATTAGTTATATATATATATATATTGATTTTTAATGGAAATTTGAATTTGAAAACTCAATAATAAATATATTGGAAATAAATTGGATTTAAAATTTTATTTTTAAATTAATAAGAATTTATTTCTAATTTTATTAAATATGCGTTTTAATTCAACAATGATGTTTTGAATTTGATATAATAGATTTTTCAAAGGCTAATTAAGAATGAAATTCTAATATATTTATTCATATGAAACTAAATTTTTAAACCATTTTGCTTTAAAGGATTATATAAATGATTAATGAAAAAAATGTAAAACATATATTAATATAAAGTTAATATATAAGAAGATAAAGACATAAACATTTAAAACAAAAACAAATGTTAAGATGTGAAAATATAAATGCATAAAGGGTTAAAACAAAATTCATAAGATAATTTAAATTAAGGATATAAACACAATTTATTTCACATAGGACATTCATGAGAAGATTAAAATATGTAGATACAAGTGTTAATACAATATAGACAAGTGTTAGCTAAATTAAAACAAGTGGCAAATTTAAACTTTCTTTTAATTTTGAATTTAGAAAACATACATAAGGAAAAAAATAACCAGGCTATTCTTTTCAAAAAAAACTTCTTAAGCCTGAGAAACAAAAAAAAATTCAAAACTATCTTCAATCTCAGAACAAGAAAACCCAAACCTAAAGAAAATCAAAAGAAAAACAACAGCCTATTTCCAATCTTCAAACCAGAGCAAAAGCAAAGATACAAACCTAAAAATAGATTTGCAAACAAAAGAAAGAAATTAAAAAAAAAATGTAAATTCAAAATCAAAACCTGATTCAACCTAAAGCAATCAACCTAGAAGATAGGAAAAAGATCAGAGCACCAAAACAAAAGTAAGATCAAATTAACTCAGCAAGCAAAATAGGATCAAGCAAAGCGAAGATCAGGCAACAAAATTCAAAAATCAGGCTTCTACTTTAAATAGGTAAGCAAATATACCCAAACCTGTGTATATTCATGTTAATGCTATGTTAACACTTGAAGTACAAATGTTGTTCAGTGTTAAGTATGCCTGCATGTACAAATATATGCATAGAAATGACTGCACATGTTTGAATGGTTTCTCTGCTCAAATGACAGGCTTAATCTCCGGATATAAATTCAATATCTCCTCATGTAATCTATTTTAAGCCATGATTTCTAAATAAAAAAGGATGATAACAAGTAATATCAATTTTAAAAATGGATACAAAAATTTATATTAAGTATTTATTTCAAAAATGAAAAATTACAGAGAAAACTGAATATAAGTCAAAATTTGATCATCTGGAAATCAAGTTTGGATTGTGTAAACAAACTTGTGTTGTAAATTGATGAACATCAAAAATCAAATCAAGATTTTTAAAGTGGTATTGAAGGAGAATTTTGGGGTTGAACGAGGAGATGGTTTTGGGCAAATTCTTGAAATCAAAGCATGTTTGGGTCTCGAGGTTCTGACCAGAGGAGGATAGATAATCTAGGAACACGGGAAAAATGGTGGCGCGGTTTTTCATACGCTATGGTGGCGAGATGGAGAAGATTTAGGGTTTAAGGACATTTTCGGGTTGGCGAGGTTTGTGAGGCGATTGCGAAGGCGTGAGTGTATCGGTCATGACCAGACCAAGAGGGATTGGTTCGTGGGTGAGTGACGAGGTTGTGAACGTGGAGACGTGGCGTAAAATGGTCATGATCGTTGGTGGTGGGTGTTTTTCCAATCAAATTATGTTCCAGTTTTCGGAACGATGGGATCGTTTTCGTTCGACCATTGCTTCTGTTAATTTGGGTGATGTGGGTTGTCGAGGCGATCACCGGCGTCATGTGGGGATTACGGCAATGATTGTCGAGGCTCCGGTGCCTCGTGCACATGGTCGTGAATGTATCCGAGTGGTTAAAGTGTTGGGGAAGAAGACACACACTCGGGTTCATGCTTGTGTTACTCGCGAGATTATCTCGAAGCAGTTGAAGATTTGGTGAATCCCGAAGTGAGGATCGGGAAAATCAGTGTTTGGCTCGGGTTCTTTACTAGGTTCATGAGTTTTAATTTTTTTAAAGAAATAACATGCACTAAAGTTTAAAAACTTAATTAAGGAAATAATTTATTTACCATTTCTTCTAAAATAATTAATGTTTAATTAAGATGTAACTTATTAAAGATTTGAAAGATAAAATCCTTTGAGTTTAGAATGTTTTTAACCATTATTTTTGAAAAATTTATTTTAGAAACAAACTTAACAATGTGATTAAGTATATAATTAAAGAATGAAGTATTTTAATCCTTAATTTAATTTAAAGATTTAAGGTGATTAAATGACTAATTTCTTAATTAACTAAAAGGATTTAACTTATGTGATTCATTATTTAATGTGATTAATTTAAAAATTAATCAACAAATTAAAGGTTAATTACTTATTAACTAAAGGTGAATTAATTTATGATTAAAAGTTAATTAAATTGAGTAATTAAAGGATAACTATTTTTGAAGGGTAATTTAATTAATAAAATTAATTAAGGAATGATTAAATGATTAAAGGTTAATTAATTATTAATTTTAAGGTTAATTTATTTATAATCAATGATTAATTAATTGATGTAATTAATTAATGGAAAGATATTTTATAAAAGCAATTAAAGGTAATTAATTACTTAAAGATAATTATTTAATTAAAAGTAATTAATGATTAAAGTTGATTAATTAAGTGATTAAAATTAATTTGTGATTCGTTAATATAAGTGGTTAGGGATAATCACATTGTAATTAATAAAGGATAATTAACTAAATTGTAATTAGCTAATGTTAATCAATCAGGATTGGTGATTAATCTGGTTTTAATTAATCAGATGATAACTTAACCTTACTTATGGATGTTTGAATTGTATTGGAGGGTCGAAATTATTTGATATCTCTGTGTAATGTTTTGTGATATGAATTGTTTTAATTCAAGATGTGATGAATGTAATTTATTTTATCTGTAATGAATGTATATTATTTATCTGTGGATCCGTGAATCGAAGATAAGCATGATAAGAATATACCGCTTATCGATATTGATATGCTTGAATCTATAATGATTGATGATGTTGCACTATTGTGTAAAACCCCTGGACTACACCATACACACACATATATGGATTGCACGAGGAAATTGGTTAAGTCGATTTTTGAAATGGTTTTAAAGTTGAATTTGGAATCGAAACAGTTTTGGAAATGGAATTGGGTTTAATGTGAAAAGTTTGAAAAGGAGTTTCAAAGATAAAAGTTATTTTGAATAACTTAATAAAGTTTTGAAATTTAAATAATTTGATTTGAATTTTAATTCAAAATTTGAAATTGAATTCTATGTGTTGAAAACTACGGTTTAAAAATGTTACACAAGTTATAAATGTGTTTATATGGGATTCAAACCATTTTAAAAGTATTTTTTTGGAATTTGAATTTAACCCAAGGACTTTTACTTGTATAAATGAAATCAGATTTTTCCGAAACGAAAACTATTTGTTTTTAAATAATAAAAGCTTTCATATAAGGAAAGAATTTCCAATTTGTGTTAAAGGGATTTCAAGTTTGAAATGAAAATGTTTTCCAAGTTATGAATGAATCTTTGGAAATGATTTTGAAAGCTATGAATTAAATCTTTGATTTAAAGAATGGATGAGTAAATCTGATTTGAAGTGGAAATTGTTTTGGAATCTGTGAATGGATCTTTGTGAAAAAGGGTGAACTTTGTGAAGTAAATCTTTTTGTTTAAAGATTTGAAAATGGTAATTTGTTTAAACCATTTGAAAAGAAAGGTTTTGGGTTTTAAAGTTGTGACTTAACTGAAATCTCAATATTCTTATGTTTTTGAATATTGCAATCATTATTCGTTTTAGGTGGGAGAGGACCTTGTATCATATAACCCATTCCGAATAATGATATGACGTTATGGATAACATTTGAAGACTGGTGGTGAAGACCGGGTATTTTCGAGAGCGAAAGGATAACCCGTCGAAGACTCTGCACTGAGTAGCTACGGTATATAGAGATCTCCATATGCGATGGGTAGTCCGATCAAGATTGTGAATACGCGGATTGCAAGGGCTTCTTTAGAAGTGCCTTCGGTTTTGTTTGAACCCGGAACAGACATGTATGGATGTGTGTCTGACGTTACACTTTGAGGTGTAAAGCTGGTATCTATCAAATACATTTCTGTTTGGTGGTGGAGAATTTATTCTCTTAGCTTAACACTCTTCTCTGAGACGTACGAGCTCAAAGGTTATGTAGTTGATGGTTACTAGTGATACATTCCCAATTTGGTAATGTGGCATACGAAGTGCTGCCGACCATTTGTTGATCAACGCATGGCTTTATGAAAAGCGTAGCTTTGTGGACGAGACTGCATCAGTAACTCACACCTCGAAAATGGTCAAAATAGGAAAGATGCAGCAAGGTTGCAAGGGTCACGCCCCTAGGGTATGTCCATTTCTCTTGGAAAAGGGTGGTATCATGGTATGGAGCCCAGATGCTTAACTCATGTGGACACGGTAAATTTATTACTGTGTGGTTGTTGCTTTGTGGTTGAGGATCCTCAAATAGAGGTCGCAAACGATCGGGGATGGCATATCTTTAGGTGTTGCTCCCGAGCAGCGAGTAATCCTACCTTGTATTGGCAGAGATCTGGGTAGGTTCTCGGGGAATCCCTCCATAGGCGTACCCATGTGGCAATGGGAAGTTCCTTGGCCTGACCATTTGTTGGAAAACCAATTACCAATAGGTGCCTTGTACGGTTTTAGTTGTATAATCTGACATTTACTCATGGAGGTCACCGCTGTTTAGATGGTAGCTAGGCATAGTTCGAAATGTCTATGCTGACTAAGATTAATATTATACTTGCAAATGTTTTCCACTATGCACTAATAATAATATGAAAATGGTTTTCGTGTATCAAGCATATTTGACTATCATAAGGAGAAATCTCCTCCAATTCTAAGTTTGCATGGTGTGTGCGGCGGGAGGCCTTATGGTAGTTTCATTTTCCAAAAAGCATTGCGGATTTCAATTTTAAATTCTTTTGTTGATTTTTAAAAAGATAAACTATTTTTGTTTTCTCATAACAGTCCCATGACTGACCCGGAGTTTATTATTCCCTTCCTAAACTCTGGGTGCCTACAATTTTCCAAACGGGCAGTCTAGAGTTAGGTTTTTCAGATAATCAAATAATAGGTATAGATTTGGTAGCCTTTGAAGTTCTTGGTTTGGAAATCTCATTTGGGATCGCATTTGCTACAAGTCCTGCTTGATGGTGGTTCGAGCTTGAAGTTTAGAGCTTTGGCTTTGGAGTTTTGGTTTGGAGTTGCAGTATTGGATTCTTTTGAAGACTTTGCTCATGTTGATATATTTCTGCTGTGATGTTGTGTTATATATATTCTCTAATGGTGTTGGGTTGTTGTTACCAATGATGTATCTAACATTGTATCTATGTTGTATATCAATGCAATCATCTTTTGTTTATCAATGGTGTTGTATATCAATGCAATCATCTTTTGTTTATCAATGGTGTTGTTTATCATCTAATGTTGTTGCAAGCTCCGGCAATATGAATTTCAATGTCGTTTGTCGGGCATCGAGTTCGGATCATCATAGTTTGTGCCAAAATTGGTCACAAATACCCAATTACCGATGAAAGCACCCATTTACAATCACAGATCACAAATACCAAATACGTAGAGAAAATAAATGTGAAGAACACTCAAAATTTGAAAGGAATGCAGTAAAGACACAAGGTTTATAGTGGTTCGGCTATCTCCGACCTACGTCTACTTTGAAGAGTTGATATGTTATTGATAATCACTCACTGGTTACAAGAATATAGTTGATATTAATTGAGTTACAATGGAGTTCAGTAGAATAGCAGCGTAGAAGAATGAGAAGATCCCTTTTCTGAATCTCCTGGATTGCTATTTATAGGCATAGGCTGCAGATATCTCAACCAAATCTCTGAAGACTCCTTCATTCATGTGTGTGGACACATGTAATCGATCCATTTTGATTTAGACTCAATCCATGATCGATATGAACGAGATTCATATCGATCCAAATCTTTCCCAATCAAGTCGAGATCGATCATGAACATTCTTGTGGTTGTGCATAAGATCCTGTGAAAATTTTGTAGTATTTGGACCCTTGGATTTTGAGTTATGATCGATGCAAGTTTGGATTTGTTGAAGGCTGCTGAATTCGCATCACTTCCTATTCGCATCGATCTGTTCGCATTGCTTCTGGACACGTGATGTTTGATGACGTGGTGCTATCTTTTTAGGATCGATCTGCTTTTCATGCCAAATGACCGAATCTTCTACATTTACATGCTTTGTTTGTATCGATCTGGAGTATCCCTTTTGTATCGATAGTTCATACTTATTTGTATCGATGTTTTGTAACCATTTTGTATCAATACGAACCAGTGCATTTCGTATCGATGACCTGGATGCTATTTCATATCGATCATTCCTCACATCCTTTGTATCGATTATTTTAGTGGTGTTTCGTATCGATCGTTGGCTGATCGATACGAATTGGATTGGTGATCGATACAAAGTACATATGGATATTGATACAAAACGTTGCTTATATGATGGACACGAAGTAGAATGAGCGTAAGAGGATCGATACGAATAAGTCGGCGGATGATGGATGCGAAGTGTGATATGCCTGGATGGATACAAATAAAACTTCTTTCCATGGATATGAACGACCACTTACCTTAATTTGCATCGATCATATCTTGGGCATACAAAATCCGATTGACCTAAAATTTGAAACATAGCCTTTAATAGCCTTGTACATCATTACAATCGATCCCCTCTTGATTGGAGCTCGGTCAAATTTCGACGATATCGATCATAGCCTTGTTTCCAACCGATCTCTAATACTGGTTTCCATCCTTTTTAGCCTATTTGTTGATATCTCGGCCTTGACCAAAAGGCTGGATAACACATTAGTACTCCTTAATACAATAATGGTATAATCATCAATCAGATTAATTACATGTGGAAACTTAACTAAATAGGTAGCATCTGCCCCCAATCAATTAACCGAATCTTTTGAACGAAGGAATGTCTAGCACCGGTATCAAACAGAAATCCAATAGAGATATTGGAAATCAATAACGTAATTCAAGCACCACACTTTTCCCTTTTTGCTTGGCATATGGTTCTATTTCTTATCCTTTTAAAGCATAGAATTTTGCTTTTCTCAACTCTAGGCAATCATTCTTCTTGTGGCCAAACTTTTTTGCACTTGCCCTTGGTCATCCCCTTATCCTCCGCCATGGTACACTTAGTTGAATAATAACCCTTCTACCAATAGTTAAAACAAGTAATATTCCATATTCATCTTTTGAGCTCCTTTTCCTAAGCATTTTTCTTCTTTCTATTGCTTCTTATTTCCCTTTTGATATAGATTGGACCTCTTTTTTGCCCCATCTTGGATCTAGCATCAACTTTATTTTCCTCTTGAAATAGTAGTCATACCTCATCGCCATCTCTACTACTAACTTGAAGGGATATAACAAGTGCACTCACTTTATGGTTCAATACCTTCCATATTCCTTTAACGAGTTTCTTATTTTTTTTCTACGAAGTTCGAATATGTTCCTTACCAAACTTCGACAAAGCATCAAAATGCTGGATATATTCTTCCACAATTCCACGTCTTCTCTCATTGCTTCAATTTCACAAACTTTCGACACAAAGCACTCTTCTGCGATTTAGAAATAAAGTGGGCTTCAAATTGCTCCTTAAATTAATCCCAAGTGGTCTCCATCTTTAGGACCTCAGCAATCAATGCCCTCTGCTTTTCCAAAATACTTTCTTAAAGATGATTTGAAGCCAACCTCCTTTTCTACACATAATCATACCCCATGTCTCCAAAGATGCGTTTGCATGCCTTTAACTAATTCAGTACTACAAAAGTAGGTTCTTTCCCGATAAACACCTATCCTCAACACTTCTTACAATTCTGTCATCTTAGAAAAATCTCTTCAAACCATCGGTCTCAGCGCAAAAGGTTCAGCTTGTTGTTGCCTCATCATTTCCGTCATATATTGCCAAAAGAGAGCATTTATATCCATTGCTCCAACCGCGAAGCAAGCATTTAAGCTTCAATCTCAATATTAACATTCAGGGTTACCTCCCCTCCTTGTATATTAGTTTGTGTACTTGTAGTCACACCACTGCTAGTGTTTTCCCTGGTACCTCCTAGCATCAACTGTTTACTTCCAGTCTCCATTCTTTCTTTCTAAGCAAGCAAAATCTCATTAGAAATGGAATTACAGAGTGTGAAGGCAATAGTAGAAGAATAGATATAGCCACCTATAAATCTACATCAATATAAAAGTATATTATATATAGCGTGTACTCTTCTCCATGGTGATTGTTTCAACTATCTAATTTCTCTTTAGCTCTGTTTTACTTAATTGTCACCTAACCTTATATCTAATGCTATGTTACGGCGCACCCATGTCAAGGTCCGAAAATAAACATTGATGATGCTGAAGTCATCACTAGAATCATTATCAATCGGAAAATTGGGATTACTTTTTTCAACAATACTAAATAAATAGAGTAGCTAAATAACTTTCTCTACATAAATTTTCTTCAAATTTCAATTTCCTGACTTGTGCCCACGTAAGGGTAAATATAATAACAAAGTATAGTGACATACCCAATGCCTAACCAATTATATAACCCATTTTGTAACAATGAAACTTTTAAAAGAAAATTTTATTCCTACTAAGCATTCTACCACTTCTTTGGAAATTTTATTCGTCTTTTAAAATGTTATATAGATAATCCCATAAACTCATCCTACTTGAATAAGTACCCGTGAGTTTTTGGGACAACAATATAAAAATACGGGTTGGATACAAAGCCTAGCATGAGTTTCTCTAATCAAAAATATAGTAAGACCACATCGTCTAACAAAATAGGTTTTTCCCTTGTTAAATCACAAAAAGAAAATACATTATACCATGTAACACTGGAACATCGTATCATGAGCATAAACAAATAATACTTCATTTCAAATATAAGTATACCTTAACTTAATATCATGTTATAAACCATATTATACATTAATCAATTCCAACATAATTGTAACCTATACTTATCGCATTTTACAAAACATATCACACGGCTATCATTCGCATTTTCATGCACCACGTAAGTTATTATATAGGTGTAAATTTATAAGTTATCTTTAACTTTATTTAGTGAACCTCACTTTATATTGTCTTTCACTAATTCATTTTATTCGAACTATATCACCAGTGAAATGGTTGCTTATCCACCATGGGATTCAACATGACTAGAGTCATAGCTCTCCTAGAAGGTTAAATGTAGGCACCTTGATTACATTCTGGCAAGTGTCCTTACTAAGCATTAATAGACTCTCCCAGCCCCAAAAGCACTTTCAGTTCACATTGCCTATTTATTCATTCATTGCATCCCCCTTTGATGTTATTAACTCACATTATATTTCTTAATCGAACCCACTAGTCTTCCTAAGTCTCGGAACCCAGCCATATGCCCATTGAATTTATACTTCACTAAGCTTAGCATCATGCCATTCAATATCATAATGAGTGAACATATTTTAATATCCCAAGCTTAATCCATTTTATCATTTTTTTAATTGCTTACCCTATACATTTCCATTGGACCCCCTTATTTAAGTCAAAATCCATAAATACTTTTAGAAAAAGCATTTTTATTATTCACAATATTCAAATGATCCCTTATATCATTTATTATCTTACCTAAGCTCTAGCCATTTTCTTTATGTAAGTTATTGCAATTAATGTATCATTACTTCTTTTATAACTTTTCTCACCAAAATTTCAATTAAACATCGTGCAAGTTAGCTCCTATAAAGCTGCTAGTAATATCCACAGCTGGCTACCATCTCTTTAACCTTCATATGGAAATATTGTTGACCCTATAGCCATCGAATCTATAACATAAGCTAACAACCATATAGCTATAATTCTATAGTTTTCATATGGAAAAGCTATTGGCTCTATAACCATCGACTCTAGCAAAAGCTAATGAGTCTATAGAATATAAAGCTATCGAGTTTATAAGATAACACTCTCGTGTTTATAAGTATCAAGTTTATATGCCAACACTATCGAGTTTATAACTATCTCAAAGTTTATGATATTGATTCTATACAATACTATTAATCATGTACATTAAGAGGTTATCGAGTTTACACAATGTGATGTTATCACGTGTATAGGTTAATGATATTGAGTTTATGGTTATTACATGTATAAGTTAATGCTATGGAATCTATAAATTTTATATGCTATCGAGTCTATAACTCTCATAATCTATAGGGTTGAATGCTATCACATCTATGCACTATCGATATATGCCATCACATATATGTTATATGGCTATAGTTTTAAAGTTAAAATGAAAAATCCATCATTAAGTAGAAAACTGATATACTTAATACAGTAGCCACTTTTTTACTTAAACTTTAAAAAGGTTATTTCTTTATTTGTAACTTTTAGATTTGTAGCAGAAATCTCAGCATCAAGCCATGATTTAGTCCTTTAATTACTCCTTAATCAATTCCTTTCTTTAATTATTTCATTAATTAAGGAAATTTTCTATCTTGTCATTTAATTCATATTAATTCAAAAATTTATGTGAAAATTCTCAAAAATTTATAGAAAATCCAAAGCACTTTCCATTACTTCTGATTAAAATTTCAAATTAAAATATTTAATTTATTATTTTTAAACATAATTTTACAGCTGAAACTATTGATTTTTATCTTAGAAAAATCTTAATAATTTATTTTCTTACTGAAGAATATGAAAATTTAAACCACCTCCGATTTAATATTGTAAACATCATATTCAAATTTCGATTCATTTGAATAATATTAACCCAAATTTCATTCATATACATTTTAGTAATAATGCCATTTAATAGCTAAACTAATACATGATCAATCTATCATCATCAAAACATATTTATGATCATATTAAATAGCAAAAATGCATGATATCCAAATCTAAATCGATTTGGATATAAAATATGGTTTGTACTACTCACTTAGTTACAAAGCTTGATTAAATATCCCTTTTTCCTTTATGAAATGATTTCAGTTGCCTTGGATTTGTTTCTCCTCTTCTCTTCCTCTTGTTAATGGCAGTCTACCTTTGATAATTTTGATTTGCTTTTGTAGAAATGAGAGAATGAAGAGAGTAGTGTTTTTAGAGATATAAGAGTTAAGAATATAGGTTTGGGCCAAATCTCCCTTTGCCTAATCTTATTAATTCCCAAACCCTTTATTACCATATTCCCTTCATTCCTTTTAATTCTTTATGGCCGAAATTGGTGACTATGACTACCTTTAGTTTATCTCAATTAATCTTTTAAGTGCCCCATACTTGATTAGTCAAATTTCATCTTGAGTAATTCCCTTATTAAGTCGCTTTAATTATTGTTTAATCGTTGTTATTATTAATTAATCTCATTTTTTGGAAATTGGGTACTTAGTTGGTAGTACATTGTTGTTAGCAAATTTTTGGTAGTATATATCATATAACAAGTCTTAGGTATTATTAGTTTCGATGTTATCAAACCACTTATGATTCTTATTACCATTTCAAATATAATGACTTTCATTGGTCATGAAGCTTTTAATGTATAGTATGGAAATCTAATGAGATATCTAACTAATAAAGCATGTGTTATATGTCTGTCTCATCATTTAAGTATGTTTCAATATATTTTTATATCTTGGTTTATATCTATATATGTATCTTTATCAATTATGCTTTCCAGTTTAAACCTTGTAATTATTACAAAACAAATATAGATATACATTTGATAACAAACATAGAGTTGCAAATGAACACAAGGATACATAAATATACATTAATACATTAGAGAAATTGAAAATACTAAGTTATAGTGGCAGTTCAGTGATGTCTTGGAGGTTCTTTGAACTATAGAGCTCGTGTTGATCCTATAGAAACATTATTTCCTTTGATAATTCTGAAACATAGTCAACAGTTTTACAAGGCAGTGGATTGTTAATCCTCTTAAAACGTAATATTCTTAACAAAACATTATACATATTAAAAATCTTATACTGATATAACTACCACTTTTGACGATGATGGTTCAGCAACCCATCCGAAATGACAGCAAACTATACAAGAATCCACCTCTTATTCTCAATCATGTTCATGAACTATTTATTAGTCGTCATGAATTTGATGTCGGTCTTAGAGAAGACTCATAAGTTGGAATCTTTATTGTTCTAGCTATATGTTATGTTCTTGCAAACCTCAGTTCTCTCCATGATTTCGAAGTAACAATCAACAAGATTCTTCGAAGAAGATGGAATAGACCTCACAAAATGGTCATATGGCCTATATTAAGACCATGATGATGGGAAACAAATTAGCATTTTCTATTCAATGTAATGCCTTCTTGATCAGTATGATTACAGAGGGTGGACATATATAAAGAGATACAAAAACTTAATTTGTACATGACATAAATAGACAAATAACTAATCCTTTATATAGCATCACTAAACAACATTGTGCATGTGATAAGTCATTTCTTTCAGGAATCCAATGTACATTAGTTTAATCTAAACTATCTTACTCAAATTATATTCATGTTCTACAAATGTAATGTGATTATTAAGGGCACATGTTACGTAAATTTGTTACATCAGCTAGTCAGTATAAGTTGTTAAATCAATACAAGTTGTATTTATTTAGAATATCAATGCAAATCACCTGCGACTAAGCATAGCTAACAAATAACACAAGATAACCACTATGCCTATATAGTTAATATCGGATAATATCATCGATATATTTCTAACATACCTCATATCACTCCTAAGATAATATTTTTCCAAAATATCACTTATAATATCATTACTAATGTATTTTCCAATTTCTGCCGATATATCGCTTCGATATTTAGTGTAAGATACCCAATATTTTTTAAGAATAACATACAATGTTGGAGAAAATATCTTTAAATATATATATATGTATATGTAAATATTCACATCTTAATATTTGTTTTTGTATATAGTAAATGATAATTTGTAGACTATATTAGAAATCGCGATGCACTAATTTTCTTGTTTTAACCATACAGATTTAGGCTTCTTCATTAGTCTTTCAGTAAAGAAAACTCTACTTATTCCATTATTTTATATGTCTTATTTTCCTTAAAGATTTTACCACTAAAGACAAGATCATAAAAGTGCTACTTCTTTTTATTTATTTTTCATTCACCAATTCTCATTGGTAAGTTGACTTATGAAAATTTGTTTTATTAGTTATTATCATGACCCAAAACTAAAAGTTGAAGAGCAGTAAAGTTATATATTTGACCTATCAATAAGAAATGAGCTAAAGTGGTAATTGGTATCAAATCAATATTACTTATTCAATAAATTAAGTGAAAATGAAAACGATGAAACTATAAATAAGGAAAATTTAGAAAAGTAATATATATGTTTAGATGACTAAAGAAATAATGAATATAGTATAAAAAAGAAAGTAATAAAGATGTACATTATATGAATTTCTTAATTTTTATAAGCTTGTATTTAATTATTTTTTACCAATGCTAGTGGGGTTGACTAGGCCCCTACCAGATTTCATTGCAAAGAAAACAATAAAATAAAATTGGCTCGAAACAAGCTTCAAACTAAGAAACACAATAAAAACACGCAAGAAGAACAACACAAATGAGAAGAAAGGAAAAATAAAAAATAAAAAAGAAACCCGAAGCAAAGCACAGGTTAACTCCAAACAGTAATCAAAGCATCAGAGAAGACTGTCATCCTCTTCATAGCAATCGACGATTCATATTTTAACATTTTCCAAAGAAATTCACTGTCACTCCTTTTATTCTCAAAGCAGATGAGATTCCTCTCCCTTTAAATCAATAACAAATATTTCTTAAGACATATAGTAATGAGTTGACATCCACTAGTGTGCCATTTAGCCGAATTATATATTATATTTCAGTTAATATCTGTAAGACTGGACAATGAATTACTTCCTGCCTTACTCATCATCCTTCTCCATAAATGGAGATTCACATCACAATTAAAGAAAATGTGATTGCATCTTTCATTGTGCACATCACAGAAACAACAAAAGTTACCATGATGCAGGCCATACCTTAATAAAACATCCCTCGTTAGAAAACCTGGTTCAGCACCTTCCACAGCATAAGGTTATCCTTAGGGGCTGCAGCAGTGTACTATGTAATCTTCGTCCACCTGCATGGACGCAAGGAGTCAATCCTCGATATCGTCTTATACACAAGGGCAGCTGAGTGAGGCTTTTCCTTCTAGACAACTTGATCATGAATAACAAATGTATAAGAGGAAGCTTGCAGCTGATCCCGGGCAGCTCTGATGACCTAGTTGGAGGAGTACGGCAGCTGCAGGTGGCCATCCAATATAAAGTCAGTTGCCTTGGCCTCCTTAGCAATACCAAATTGAATACTTTGCTGATATGACATAATTTTAGACAATATCATCCCTCTAGCACCCCATGGCTCAGACTAGAATTTAACAGGGAAAGTATATGGCATTTTTGTCAAAATGAAAGGAAGGAAAATTGTTCTCAAAAGCCAATGATTTTCCCCACGTCCAGCTACATGACTGCCGAACTTCCATTGATCAAAAATCCTTCCTACCAATGCCATGAGCCCATATCAATTTCACCTACACACTCTTTTTCTTAGAAAGAAAAGAGTCAAAATGGGTACAGAAAGCAGCCACATTCCAATGTTAAATATTCTTCACTTCTAACCCTCATGTACTTCTTGATCTTTCAATTAAAATGAAGGAGCATAGCAGAGGTTTCCTAGTATGGATACTACCACACCTAAAAAGACCTCAACATAGCACTTCTAATCATTCTCAGAAGCTTATTTGGCAAGATGAAGACTCTGACCTAGTAAACCACCATTGAAAAGCTAACAGATTTTATGAGAATAAGGCGGCCAGCTTGTGATTGGAATCTATTAGCCCAACTATCCATGGGTGAAATGATTTTGTTGTATAGGGGAAGAAAAGCAGCCAAAGATATACTGGATGAAATGAGGGGCAATCCTAAATAGGGCATATCATAATTCATTAGTTGAAGGCCCAAAGAACAAGAGAGTTCAATTAAAAGTTGCAGGGGAACTGCAGAGAAAATGCTGCTAGATTTGGAATGGTTAAGATTTAGACCTGTCATATTAGAGAAGGATAACAAGGTGGACAGAATGTAATTAATAGAAGGCAGGTGAGGCTTGGTCAAATTCATTATGTCATCAGCAAACATAAGTGTGGATACATGGTGATCCCTACACCTTGGATGGTAATTTATGAGATTGCTATAACACTTTTGAGATATGATTCTAATAAAAACTTCCATGACAAGGATAAAGATATAGGAGGATATAGGGTTGCCTTGACATATAACCTGCTTGCTCCTAAAATAGCCTATAGATCGACCATTCAAAATGAGGGAGAAAGTAGGAGAAGATATATATTTATATACCCAGCCTTCAATTGCTTTAGGGAATCTCATGAGAGCCATGACATGGAGTATAGAAGACCAGTGAACAGAATCATAAGCTTTCTTTATGTCAAGTTTCAACATAGCAGCCGGGGAAGCATTAGGTCTACCATAACCAAAAAGAAGCTCTTGTTCTAGGACATTGTCCGGTATATTCCTCTTAGGCATAAAAGCAACCTAATTATGGAAGATAAGGACAGGCAGAACTTGAACAAGTCTTGATGCAATAATTTTAGAGATACACTTATAGACAACATTGCAACAAGAAATAGGCCTGAAGGAGCAAACAGAGGAAGCATGATGTGTTTTTGGAATAAGAACAAGGTTAGTCATATTAACTTCAAAGAGAAGTTTGCACTTATCAAAAAAATTATGAATAGCTTTACAAAAGTCTGTTTTTATCAAATCCCACCTATTAGTGAAAAAAGACATTGAATCCATCAAGACCCCCACTAGATTTCTTATTCATAGAGAACAAAGTGTGTTTTATTTCTTCATCTATAACTTTAGTGATCAGTAAGGATGCCTGGTCAAAGTTGAGCATAGGAAGAGGAATTTCATCGATTATATTCAGATCAGGAGGGAAGTTAGATGAGTTACCCAGAAGATCACTGAAATAGTTAAGGAATGCATTATCCACATGTTTAGGAGAAGAATAGAGGTAGCCATCCTCTCCATGAAAAGGGTGAATATTTTCTCAAGCCTCCTTGATTTTGATAGATGCATGAAAAATGCAGTGTTTATGTCACCATCTTGGAGCCATTTGTTATTAACTGCTCTTTTTTCATGTTTCTTTCAATATTAAGAGCTTGATTGAGGGAGATAAAAAGGTTTCCTTCCTTTTCAGCCGCATCAGCATCATTAGAGTTGTTCATCATTTTTTCCTATGCCACCATGAGCTTCTCCTTAATATGGGTAGACTATTTGGAAGCATCACCAAATTTCCTATTTGCCCATGATTTAGGAGCAGCCTTGACAATTTTTAACTTCTTGCAAAATTTAAACATAGGGTTAGCATAACTTCTAGTTGACCAAAAAAAATCTAATAATTGTTTGATATAGGAGATTCAATCCATGCATTGTAAAATTTAAAGTATCTTTTATCTTTAACTTCGGGACAACCAGAAGAAAAGATAAGTGGGGAATGGTCAGACAAAATAGGATAGGGGATCTGCATAGAGAGATTTGGGCAGAGTGAATAGAAGAAATAGTTGCAAAAAGCATGATCAATAGTTGAAAAAGTTCTAAGACCACTCCTACTCCTATTGTTCCATATGAATTTAGCACCAGAAGACAAAATTTTGACGAGGTTTGAATCAGTGGTTGTAATGTTAAGAGGTTGGATATCTTTAGGCAGAAGAGGAAGGCCGCCTTTTTTATCATCTAGGTTAAGACAACAATTGAAATCACCCATGACTATCCATTGGTGAGTTTCTTGCCCTAAGTGGGGAAGGGAGGAAAGAAGATTTTGTCTCGAGACAACGGAATTATCTGCATAGATAATTGTGAGGTAAAAGGAAATGAAAGGATGAGATCTAGTTACATGAAAGTGAATATACTGTCTAGAAGAGATGATAGCTGTCAAGGATAAAGAGGTAGGATCATGAAGAGCAAGAATCCTTCCCTATTTAGCATCGATGGTATTATGATGGAGAGCCTAAGAAGGGTTGATGAAGCTGGCAGCTCAGATGGTTAATGGAAGATTAAATTTTGTTTCAAACATGGCAAAAAGTTTGAGTTCATAGGTAGAAATGATATTTTTAACCTGATCATGTCTTGGATAATTGTGGGCACCTCTAATTTTCCATACTCCAAAATGAGATATTATCATAAAACTAAAGAGATTGATGGTTAATGATTTTCTTGCTCCTGGTTGCAGGAGATATGGAATTTGTAATGGCAGATAAGTTACTGAGATTTTTTGATTGTGGAAATTTTTTTTCTTCCTTGTATCATTAACAACGTCAACCTAATGGAGATCAGCATTAGATTGGGGGATAGTTGCAATGTTAGATAGAGCAGATGACACTCAACCAGGAATATGAGAATTGTTGACATAAGGAAAGGAAGGAAAGCTTTGAAGGGGAGAAGAGGAAGGACTGGTTGGTAATGAAAAGGAAGAAGAAAGAGAAATTGGAGGAACAGATTGTTCATGCAATGATAACACAATTTGTTTCAGTTGAGATTCGTGTAACTCATAAAAAAAATTTAGCTAACTCATTATTAACAACACTAATTCCTCCATTGGTTATAGTAATTTTTTGTTGTTGATGATCTTCATGAGCAGATAGTACAAACACACTATTACTGGTAAGATCATTCCCAATGTCAGTGTGCACGTGCACAGGCATAGTATATTGCTTATTGATGCCCATGTTTTGATTATAACATAGCTCTTCATCCCCTTCAGGTCTTTGCCTAGTAAAATCATGGTCACCTTGGACTAATTCACCATCCTCAACAACAGTGTCAGTGTGCACGTGGACATGCATATTACATTGAAAATTGATGGCTATGTTCTGGTTTAAACACAACTCTCCATTCCTTTTGGGTCTTTGCCTAGTAAAGTCATGATCAGCTTCAAGCAACTCACCATCCTCAACATTAGTAACATTTACACTTACTATCTCATCACACCCCCTACAGTTTCTAATCTCAATGTCATCTTCATTTTCCAATACACTAAATTTATTCGAGGTATTAACCACTACAATAAAAAGTGTGTTTTATAGCGGCATATAGCCGCTATTAATGACAACCATAGCGGTTTGATAAGCGCTGTATATCGACATGTTATAAAAAACCTGTTGAATATTTATAACACAAAATATGCCTCTATGGTTGAGCTTAGTTTTATAACGCAAATTCACCGCTATGGTACGTTAATACAATAGCTCATTATAGCCGCTATAATACAACTAAATCTCAACGGAACTGCAAATCTTTATAACACCATTTTGCCGCTATAAAATATTTATTCAATAGCGGTCATTTCGCGCTATTAAATCAACATGTTATAGTGTTCTTGTTTACTAGTTGCATTTGCATCTGCATTTCTAATTTTTTAAAAAAATGTACACAATTTCATTTGAAAAGAAAAAAATTGCATTGCATTTTTTCAATTTACATTTCAATTTTCAATTACAATTTACAATCTAATTTACAACTCAATTTCTTTTACAAACTTGATTGGCAAAAAAAAACGTATGTGCATTTCCTTCAACCCTCCCCCCTCCTCCCCCTCTCTGTTACTGCTACTGCACAACCTTCTCACATGCACACCACCCTGATCACCACATCAACAATCCCAATCCCCAACCCTCCAATACAACTCACCACTTCACCATCTAGCACTTCATCACTTTCTTCTTCAACCAAGACAAATTCAACTAGCTTATATAACTGTCTTCACCTTACTGCCTTACTGACATTCTTCCACAAACAACACTCAATCACCTCTGTCAAAATTAAAAAAACATGTCACTTTGTAAGTCTGGTAATGCAAACTGTTAGCGTGTTCAAGTATGCAAGTATTCAAGTGTTGGAATGACAGAACATAGTTGAAGTAAGAAATGGAATAACAAATAAATAAACAAACAATCGTTGGAAAGTGGTGCTGGAGTTGGGCATTGGTGTAGTCGTCTAAGAAAGATGTGACCAAAGATGGGGTTACGGTGGTATCAATTTAAGATATCAATTATTAATCAGAGCAAAGGTATAAATAGTCCATGGTTGGACAAAAGTTCAGAGTAAAATAGCTTATATTTTTATACTCCATATCAATAATAATGGTATTAATAAACTTATAGAATTATTGTACAAAAGAAGTAGCAGTAAGTGACAAAAACAAATTCGTCTCAGATACAAAAAGTGATAAAAAAGAATAAGAACTCAAACAGACAAAATATTACTTAGCAAATTTTAGGTCATAGTGACCTCTTTTTCTAACACAGAGGGGTGTTCTGTTAGAAGAATGATTCATGCCAAATGACAAATGGCATAAAATCCCAATTTTAAAAGGTTTCCTAGAGGTAAAAAAAATCAAAGGAAAATTTATTTCATGTATTAAAGATATTTTCAAGGACTTGATGACTGTTTGTGCTTCCAATTTAGAAAATTGTAATCTCATGGTGAAATACGATTAAAGTTTCAACATAAATCCAATAAAATCAACAAGAAATGAACAAGTACGGGCATTTCATTTCAATGATTGCATGATGTGAATAAACAACAAAATTCTCTGCACATCTAGAACAAAGAAACCAAACAAAAGCATCAATTTCGGCTGCACAAAGAATAGTAACATTAAAACTAGAATAGCAACAGAGGATTATTTCACAAAGGGGTAAGGCACAAACTAATTAGAGACAAATGCAATATTCACACTGCTATATACACCTTCACGGTTTTCAGGGTTATTGATCGATTTTGTTTATTAATATAACTAAAGCAACCTGACAATTCTCAATCTTATTAAATGCACAAAAATCAAATTTTCTCAATAGTAAGATGCTTGAAAGTTAACTTTAGCTAAGAAAAACACTGTCCAGTGTATGTTTTATACATAAAACTCATATCATGTGTGACTTTAATATAAGTATGGATTCTTGATGAATAAAAGAGTATCGGGTAGACTTTACTATGATTTCATCTGAGTTTGATTTATCAATAAGTGCACGAAAACTTAGCTAAAAAGTGGTACAGTAATATTTGTAAACTAAACTCAAATCGATTTCAAAAAATTATTTGTCACAATCACAATTCATTCTGGGCCTAACTTGTTTAAGTGGTCAAATTCAATGCAATGCTGAAATTTGAACAAAATTAACTCACTAGATTATAGTCAAACATTTCCACATTCGACGATGTTTGGCTGATAATGCACCCTTAAACTAAAACCAAACAATCTAATATCCGCGTTTAGATCCTGTAAAAGAATAGTTCTTTTTCAACCTTCACCTACAGTTATTCAAATGCGATAACCAATTATGCGACAAATAAATCGAACAATGAAATGGTAAACAACAGACTGGATACAAAGGTTTCTATTAGTGAATCTAACAAATATAAGCTTAGATAATCACAATAAAAGATGAAAATAATCCCAAAATGCTCTTCGTTGCCAGACTAGAACTTTTGCTCGGAATTATCAAACGCGCCATTCTAGCTTCAGTAGCAAAGCTTAACAGAACTTCCATAAAATAATCGGTAGTATATATATGCTTAATTGTGGATATCCATGAGCATAACTATTTATTGACTATAGCAATAAGTTATAAAGGTAAGAAAAATGATCATGGAAAAACATTGGATCCGATCTGTAAAGAAAAAATTAAATAAGGAAATTAAAAACAAAAATAGTATAATGAAATGATGAACTTTATGTGTAAAGCTTCATAGTAATATTGTGTAATATGATTTTATCCACATATTTGGTGAACTAAAAACAAAAATCGAACTGTCAATAAAATAAAAATACAAACATAAATAAACAACTTAATATTTTATTCAATTACCGGCAATTCGAATACATTTTAGTTATTTTACCATGGTCCTCTACTCACATTGACACCCAAAGACCATAATAAATTAAGTTAATCTATTATTTTTATTATTATATGAATAAATTTAGTTATTTCTTATAAAACTTAGTTAATTTAGTTAATAAATAAATTAGTCACGAAGTTAATTTTTTGACCTTAGTTAATTTATATTATTATTATTTTACATAAATTTAATTAATTTTTATAAAACTTAGTTAACTTGGTTAATATTTTGTAAATTATTATTGTTATACACTTAGTTTTTATAAACTTATAATTAATTTATTATTATTGTTATTATTGTATGAACTTGGTTAAGTTTTATAAAATTAGTTAACATGGTTAATATTTTATTATTTATTATTATTATAAACTTAGTTAATTTTCATAAAATTTATTCATATTTTATTATTATTATAGCTTTATTTAATTTTTGTAAATCTTACCTAAGAAATAAGGAGAGTAACAGATTCCTTAAACAAATTCATTTTAATAGTAGTAATTGATTATACTAGGCAGCTCATAATAGTAGAAAGTAAAAAAAAAAAAAAACAATACCTCATTTGATACCACATCCTATAAATCATCACTTGAAAGAATGAAGAATTTAAGTTATCCATCAACCACCTCCTCCTGCAATAGCACAATAAAAGTCCTTCGCTCACAAGAATTACGCGATAATAAGAAGTATATGCACTTTAATTACAAAGTTGTGCACAACTAGAATATAACATGATTTAGAAAATAAGTTACTTTCAGACTCAGCAACAACATATTGCTTCCAGAGTTTACCACCAAATACACCAGAAACAGTAAGCACAATCGCCCACCCGCCATATGTTAATTTAGTTTGATCATGCGTGCATCAACGATCTAATTTCAGTTGAAGGAACTAGTTTTGATACCTTAAAATCTTTCTGGTTTTATAGCACTATATGGTTAATTCTATTACTAACCTTTCCAGCCAAAGAGCAGTAAAAAGTGTAACAGTACATAAAATAAATAGTGCACCAGAGCAGTACAAAGTGAAATGAAAAGGGAGGACATCATAAAATTAGCCAATGCCTAATAATCTCAACTGTAGAAAAGATATCTATAATGAGAAGGCAGTGAAGTTATTTCATTGCAAATGAGAAATGTTTTGCCTATATATAGTCTTTTCCTCAGTAACTGACCTCTTCTTAAACTATATGTTTATGCACATTGTTGCAACCTATATGTTTAAGACCAATGTTCGTACTTAATGGCTTGTTGCAAGTTGCAGGCAACTGGCAGTTGCAAAGTCTGCAAGCATGCAACTTGTAATTGCAAGCTTGCTTGCAACTGCAAGATTTAACTTGCAATAATAAATAGGAAAATGATATTATTTGCATTAGCTCATTAGGTACATCACTATCATTGCTAAAATAGCAGGCTTGCAAAGATAAATGAGCAAGTGTAAAAAATTTTACTTATAGTGCCTTATATCTTCAGTAAATCTTGTTCATTGTTTATCATTCAATCCAAACAAATACTAGAAAAATAAATAAAATTGGACATCTAACTAATATCCAACCTAGTAACTTAACATTATTAGCAATGTTAACCATTTATCATTGCTTGATTATGCTTCAACCAATGTTTTAGATAAGATAATGTGATATACGAATAATACTAATGAAATAATACATGTTCTTCCAAGTTAACAGTGATCCTTTTGGGAAAACCATCTGCAGAGATCATATTTGGTTGAATAATTTTTACAGCACGATCAAATGTAGCTTCTGGAAGTTTCCTAACCATTTTACCAAGCCGGTGTTTCTCCACAATGGTTATTGGTCTGCGCAGAGTTTTAAGGGAAGAAAAGTAGCGAATAGCAAATAAATCTTTTATCAGATTGATAGATGAACGTCACTTTTTGGTGTTTAAGAACTTGATTTCATCTTTTATAATTTAGTCATAAAGGCTATCCATTTTGGATCCAATATGAAATTTCCTTTTTATTCCATGAACCAATTAAGAAGAGCAACAAATAGAAGTGCCAAATGTTGCTACTATATGACTAATGCAAGTGGAACGTACTATTTGCTTACTCCATAACGCTGCTAGTTAAAAAATGAGTCTAGGTTACAAGTAGTTAATTATATCTTAACCAATGGCGGCATTTTACTACCACAAAAAAAGTACAAACTTGATTGCAACTAAGGTTGTTAGTTATGCAACATATAATGGTTATGCTTCAAAAGCAATCTTCAAGCTAATTGGGAAAGGAAAAACTAGCTTATCCTATCATCTAGGGCATTAGATGCTTAAAATCTGTTATTGAAGTCACAACATATATGAAATATTGTAGAAAATAAAATGTCAGGTCGTATATTGCATAAACTCAATGGTAATACTGTACATAGTCTATAACCACAGCAAACAACATACCCTATTATGAGGAGTGTCAAGTATCTCAAGGCAACATCATTCTTCATTTTAATAAATATAGGGAAAATTAAATAGGTAAGCGATTTTGAGACATAATTACTAGGTTGATAGCGAAACACACAAAAAACAAAAAACGAAAACGAAAAAAAAAATCAAAATTTTTTTGGTGGATAACTTTCCAATGAGTTAGAGGACTAGTGGAAAACCTGCATTTGGATACAATAGTATTCAGGTAGTCTTCAAGATTAAGGCTCATACTATCAAGCTAAAAATAGAACAACACATGATCAGTTAAGGTATCTTATATCAAACTTGTACTTCCAGCATGGTCTGCCAAAATCACCTTTGTAAGTAAATGAAGTTTATACTTTTCAGAATCAGCTAAAGATTCACTTCCTTGAAGAGCTCGAACTCTATTATAAACCTGATAAAATTTCAAATTTCATCAAGCAATCAAATTCACCACAACAACACTGCCACTAAAAACTGAATTTTGTTACTTATTTAAGAAAGAGAGGTCTACTATCATACTTGTCTTGCAGAAGACACTTTGCTACCAATTTGTTTCAGGTTCCAGAATTGCGATTTTCTTTTTCTGAGATTGAAAGGAGTCATAAGATCTTCATCTTCATTTAGTATAGCATTTGATACCTGTTTTTGACTTGATTCAGTCTGTAATGTTTCTAATACATGATCTACCATCTAGAACATCATACAGTTCAAAGACATCAAGGTACAGAGAATAGAAAGGTGAAGGAGCCACCTTGATAATTAAAAAAAACCATTTAAGTGTACCTCTACTAATAACTGATAATGTGGAAGAAGAAAAAAAAGTAAAGCAAGGGGCGAGCCAGATAATAACATAAGGAGGGTCGGTATCTGAGGAATGTCGGAATTTGATGCCCAATTTCTATAAAACACAAGATTTTTACAAGTGCAATAAAATTTGCAGTGAACCAGTTTCCCTCCATAGACAATATGGAGCAAAGAGAAGTCACGTCCATTAGGCATAACATATATGAAAATAAGTGGTTAAACTAGCATTTTACAACGTTAGATGTACATGAACCACTAGTTTAGCTTTTAGCCATAGCATAATAGCTGCTCTTAATCCCTTTTTTTCAACCAATAAATAAGTCATGAATGTAAATCCTTCCTCCAAAGGATAAAGGTAAAAGAAAGAAAAGGAAACCAGAGAAATAAATGATAAAAAATGCAAATCTAACACTACTGTCACTACAAATAAGGAAATTATATGCTTCAAACAAACCTCTGAGATACAATCCATACAATGACAAATGATGCCCAAAACAAATTAACAAACTATCACATAGCATGCTTATGACAAATAATTGCATCCCTGCAAATATAAGCACCGTGAACAATTGAGAAGGTGCGCAATAATATGTTTTCATAACATTCCTATAAATATGGTTGTATACATAAAATCATAAAATCATCAATACCGTAAACTAGGAATTCATAAATTAAACATAAGTTGAAAATAAACTAAGAACAAATATTAAGGCCAGTTCCACTGTATCCTTCAGTCAAGATTGCAAGCTCATTGCAGGCTCGTTACAATTAAATTAAAGCACGCAATTAATTTTTAGCACACAAAAAGATTCCAAACCATATCGATCACCATCTATATCCACATATAATTAAGCACTGATATTATATATCTAGAAAATTTTGATAAGATCAAGAGATTTCACTCACAATTATTTCTTATAAGATGCATGATACAATAAATCGCCACTACAACACATCAGGTCACTTTCACTGTCATCTAAATCATCACATCGCTACCTTCCCATGCTCAGATCCACACCAGCAGGTCATACCAGATATCGTGATCGCATCTCCACCTTCTAAATTGTCCTACATCACAACCTCCAGATCGCACGTTACCTATTCCAACCCACGTTATACCTATCGCCAAGCTTGCCTCTAAGTCGTTGCGAGCGTATCTCCGCTCCAGGCACCGAACTCCCCTTCCTCTCCCGTTGTTGCATATGATTTAATTGGATCCGATTAGGGTTCATGAAGGAGGAATGGATCTGAAAGAATGATTTGGTAATTTTATTCCACTGGTATGGGAGACTAAGGAAAAATGGAACGAAATGAAAGAGGAAAGAGGAAGAGGGAAATAATTTGAGAAACCCGTGGCCACGAAATAATTAGGATATTTTATGCCTTGTAAAGACGTTACATGTGAACAGTACAAAACAAATAGGGTAAAAAACAAATAATTAAAGGAAAACAATAACGCTTTAGAATAATGCGTTATTAAATGGCGTTATTAATAATATATTTTCTTGTAGTGAACCTTGCTTATGGAATGATTTTGGTTCGCAGTTTGAACACAACATTCAAAAATCTCAATTTTATCTTCCCTATCTTCATTAACACAAGCTTTATTTAGTCCAACATCTGCATTTTCCCAAACTTTATTTGCCATTTTATTTCACAGGTTAATGCTTTTATCTTTCTTCTCAAAGTGAGATAACCTTTTCCAACTTATTTTGACTTGACTGCTCTGCTCAAAACATCTTTATCTCTGTGTGTGCCTCTGATTGTTCTATATTACCAGTTTTACAACCATTAACTTTCTTTTCATTACATTTTGCCCGAATACAGGAATTATCAGTGTGACCAAACTCCTTACATCTTACACATATTTTAGGTTTCCAAAGGTAGTTAACTTGCACCGTCTGGTCACTGCCATCAAGCAACTTCACCAGAAATTGATCCAATAACTTCTGATCGGGGTTAATTTCAACTGAACATTTGGCAAATATTATTCTCCCAAGCTTTTTAGTATATTCATCCATACATAAAAACTTTCTAATTCTTGAAGCTAGCCAGTTGATGTCGTAGTATGGCCAAGCATAGAGAGGTATGTTATTCAGTTTAATCCACATAGGGACAGATTGAATGGTACCATAACTATTTCCAACAAAAGCATCCTATGGCATAATAATGAAGATCATATTCCTCATTATAATTGGATCTGCCTCAGCAATCCTCTTTCAATTATCAACAGAAGAAAAGTTAAAAAGGAATAAAAAACAGCCATACTTAACTGAAACTTCACCTTTGAGCCTCCACACTCTTTTTATGCGATATAATACAGACGAGTAGGATAGTGGTTTGTCAAGGAAGAACCCCACCAGGAAATCCTTTCAAACTTCATTTCCTGCCTGGATGATCTTCTTTGAAGGAACAAGCACATCACCCGAATATTCCGTAGGAATAACCTAAAGGCAGTAGGAACCCACATTACATGGTTTGGATTTAAAAATGGAGTTCCAAGGCACAGAGATCAGAGAGGACAAGGAATGATGGATAACTGCTGCAGACAGCTGTACAGAAGGGGCGGAGGGACAGCAGGACAAAGCAAAGGAGTAGGTGGAGGAAGGGGTAGGAAGCACAAGGATAGAGCAGCAGAGATCGGAGGTAGGATGGGATGAGGATGAGGTAAGAAGATACAAATTTGGGGGAGGGATGTAAGAAGAAGAAGGAAAAAAGGAAGTAGGAATGGTCCCCATTAAAAGAAAAGATGCTTTTTTTTTCGAGAGCTTGATGAGCCTGTATTTATGATTTTTATTAAATAGAATTTATCAGTAAACTATTTATAATCTATAAACTATATGCAATCAATCTTTGATAGTAATTTGGAATTATTTATCAATATATTTGTATACTTAAAATCAATATAATGTTATAACATAGTACAATATCATGTACAACATGTTTAATGCATGTCCGATATTTTACCGATAATATCACAATATTTTCATTTCAATGCTTGACCTATGTGTACTCGATACTGGTATTGTTTGCACAAAAAAAGGGCAAACACCTCCAAGTCATATGTTTTAGTTGGTTTTATGTTGTTCTTAGTGATTTGGATGATTTATGCAAATACGTAAAAAGCAGGGACTAAACTGTAAAAGACACACAGATTTATAGTGGTTCGGCCAGAATGTGCCTACGTCCACTTTATATGTTATTCTCCTTTATTGTTCGGATTACAAGTACAAAGATTTGATTACAAGTATATGAAAGTTGTTTGAAAGTTCTGTCCGTGCTTGAGCTCTCAAACTTGTCTGCCATTGTTGTACCCCTGCCCCTCTATTTGTAGAGTGAGGTTAGGAGTAGGGGTCTTGGATGTATATAGCTGCTGGTGGGCCTGGGCTGATGTGATCTGGCCTGGCATTGTTGATTCGGTAACGCCTTGGCTCGGTAGTGAGTGGAGCATGGATTGGTCCAGTGGTGGGTGGGGCGTTGAGTTCTCGTCCGGTGGTGCTTTGGTTCGGCAGTGGATGGAGGAGTTGATTGGTTCGGTGATGGTTAGAGGTGGTTGGTTCAGTAGTGCCTTCTTAGCCTTGATTCGGTAGTGTGGTTCGGTGATGAGAGGGGTGTGGATTGATTCAGTGGTGGGTGGAGTTGGGATTGATTCGGTGGTGAGTGGAGTTGGTCCGGTGGCAGAGGATTGGTGCCAAAGGGGTTGGTTCGGTGGTCTCGGTCAGGTGGGACTTCGTCCAACATTTGCCTCCCAAAGTGGGGTATATGCCTGCATATGCCGCGCTTTGTTTATTTGGACACCCTCATTCGGCCCGAGTGCCGAACCGGTTGGTCCAGCTATCCTTCTCTTGCCTATAAGTATGGGCTCCACGCCTTCGTTATTCCTTACCGTTTGAAGCAGCCGATCCAAATTCTTAACTGCCGAATCAATCATAGTGCCAAATCAGATATGACTGCTGGACCAAGTGAGGCATTCTCTTGCCGAATAAACTTTATGCTTTAATTACCGAATGAAACTTATGAAGGATGAGTACCGAATGGACTCTAGACTCGAACTACCGAATGGGAGTTTGGGAGTACGAGGGCCGAATGGATCCTTAGACTCACACTACCGAATGAAATTTTGGGAGTGTGAGTTCGAATGGATTCTCAGACTCGTACTACCGAATGAAATTTTTTGTTTTGAATTATGAATGAGATTCCAAGCTGCACATACTCGCTTTTTTATATCTCTTGTTCTAACGATGCATTTTGTCGTGTTGCAGATAAAGTCTCCTAAAGTAGAAACTCGATCTGATAAGAAGAAATCTAAGGATAAAGGAGAGTCCCCCACAGTGCCCCTAGTTCAGTCAGAGCCAGAACAAAATGGACCATCACCGAGATCATTAGTAGATGGGTACGGTCCTCAGGAGCTATTGAACGCACCGCCTGACTGCTTTCCCAGCTCCCTCAAAGACGAGCAGCTTGACGTTATATCTAGATCATTTGGGATTGACAGAGCACATATGCTGTTGCCAGGGAAAGGAATGATGCCATATAACCCCCCTGAAGGATATTTTGCTTATAGTAGATACCACTGCATGTGCATGGCTATTCCTCCGATCAACGCTTGAATCGTCAGCTTTATCACATACTTGAAGGTGGCCCCTTTCCAGCTTCAGCCCAACTCCTATGCCATCTTGGTGAGCCTATTTATTATTTTCCAGAGAAAGTTCGGGCGTCCCCCTTCCAACCGGTAAATTCGGTACCTGTACAACTTGAGAGGCTATAAGAAGGGGTCCCCATATATTGTTCTAGAATCGGCCGTGTCTTTCAAGCCGGTCTTGGACTTATATTCAAAATTTAGCATGTTCAAGAAGGAATGGTTCTTTGTTAGAGATGACTCTGTTTCTTTCCACCGCTTCACTTCTTGCTGTAAGTTGACTCTTATTTATAATTTCCGTTCTGACTGCAATGCTCCTCCTTATGTGCTTTGTTTCTTGTTAGCGACAGGCGGCTTTGCGGTTGTACAGAATGATCATTTGGTTCGGATGGCTGGGGATATGGAAGCCATCCCGGAAAAGGAGAGGGAAGCTTCTTACTTGATCAGGAATGCCACTCTTTTGGAGCACAACTTGATTCTGCCACGCCAGTCTGTGGTCAAGCAAAGAGACACAGCTGAGGAGAGGGCCGTCAAAGCTAAAGGAGGGGCTACGGCGAAGAGCGGCAAAAGGAGACCCTTCTCGAAATATCCAATTGCCGTGGGGAAGAAACTTAAGAAATCCGATGGGCCCTCCCCCAACACATGCCCAGATGTCCCGGAGGAGGAAGATGTGGAGGAGGAAAGAGGCGAGGATGAAGGAGGTGAGGTAAAGAGTGGAAGTGGTGGAGTAGGTGATGGTGATGGTCACAGCGATGACGGTGGTGACGGACGGAGTGGTGATGGCACTGGGGCTTTGTCTTCTAAGCAAGCAGGTGTGATCCAGGAGTGGACAGATGACGCTTTCTGCCTAACTTTTGAAGGGTTGGAGGAAGGATCGGCTTTAGTGGAGAAGCCTAAAAAAGCTGACAAGGCCGGGACCGGTGCCGATTCATCTTCTAAGATCGCTTCAGCTAAGGCAATTCCTGCGATTCAAGGTTAATTTTTGACTCCTGCCGACTCCATTTATGATAAGGATTTAGGAATATTTTATGGTCAGCTTCCATCCTGGAATGAGATCCAGGACTTATTGCAATAACCTACTTCTCCTCAGGGTTTGTATAAAAGCGTCTCTTTACCCTTCTTAACTTGATATATTTCTTGAATTATAGCTCAATGTATGCTTGCAACACTTGGTTTTTATCACAGAAGCGGGTAAGGTGGTCAAGACATCAGATGTTCGGCACCGTCTTGAACAATATAAACTTCTCAAGGCTTCTATTAAACTAAAGCCTCCGACTAACCGCCCTGGAGACGTAGTCGGCTACCATCCTCTTCTTGGAGTTATCGAAGAGGATATCCAAAGGAAGAAGAGGAGTCGTTTCTTGTTTGAACCCTCACCTGGTCCTCAGTCCCCAACTCAACTTCTTAGAGATACCACGAAGAAGAATACTGAATTCATACCTCCTCCGCACCTGTCTGAAAATCCTACCGTTACCCGGATAGGCCATCCCGGCTTGGCTCGTAATCCGTTTGCAGGTCATCCGGATCTGGATCCGGGTTCTTGTGATATTACTTTTGATGAGGCTACCGGTGAGCACCTTCTTCCCCGTAATCCTATGGTGAGAGTATTGGATGAAGCTAAGTCTCTGAACCTTGATTTGCTTACCACTCGGGTCGTAACTTTGTGGGACGAAGCTAAGGCAAACATTGACCGGGTCGTTGAGGAAACCAGGAAGCTGATGGGGCATCATGCCCGACTGGTCAAGGCTGGAGAAGAAATCGAGAGTGCTAATATTAGACTGCAGTTAATGGTTTCCGACCAGGCCAAACAACTTGCTGATCAGGCCATTCAGATCTCTCAACATGAGGCCGCTTCTAGGCAATTAAAGAAAACCATGGAAGAGGCCAGCAGGACAGAATTATGGAAAATGGAGGTTGTTTGTAAGGAATGGATTGACATGGCTATTACAACGGTGGATGAAGTTCAGAAGTGGATCTCGAGCGGGTACAGGAGTTATCCGAGAAGCTTGAAGCCGCAGAGCTTGCTCAAATCAAGTTGAAGGAGGAGATGGAGGCGATGAGGAAATCCTTTCAGGCTGACTGCTCGCAATACCAATTAGAGAGGGATGCCACCACTGCAAAGCTGTTGGCTTTTGAGGAACGAATAAGGGAGTTCGTGGAGAATGAGGGGATAATTGATGAGATGCTTCAGGATATATACTTTTGCACTTGGAAGCAGGGTAACTTATCTTGGATGGATGATTATCCCCGAGTTATGGCCAGAATTTATCTCAGGGCCCTAGAGGAGGCTAAGGCCGATGCAGATAAGGAGGGTGGCCTCGCCTTTAGAATGGATGTGGTTACGGCTCAATTCACCAAGGAGGAGAAAGTGGCGGCGAAGGAGGGTATGCGGCTGCTTATAGGTGTGCAATTAGAGGATGATGATCAAGGAGCAGATGCTGGTAAGTCTTTCCTTTTAGCTTTTCGTAACTTGATTGCTTATTGTTTATTTAATGGATTCTTCTCCTGAATTGGACAGGCGGGACCTCTGAAGCACCAACTACCTCTGGTCAACATGCTGAGAGTTCTGATCCTACGGTTAAGTAGATCTCGAAGGACCAGCAGGATAGAGGTGAAGCTCTGATGCAGTCGACTGCTTGACTTGATCTGGATATCTTTTGGTTTGCTTGACATTGCTGTCTATGGTAGTCCCAAAACATTAATGTAACTTTTAGGCTGTAATTATGTTATTCGTAATGAATGACTCTATTCTTGGCATGTAATTTTTAACCTAAGCTGATTCTGTCATATTTGAAATGCTATCGTTATTTTGGTGTGTTGCATAAGAAATATAGCTGTGCATATTTCTGTGATTCAATTGTGTTTGATGTCAAGTTCTTGCTTAAAATATAATTTCATATCCTGCAATGTTAGTGTGATGTGCGAATAAATTATAGCTACGTATTCATATGCAAAAGAAGAATGTACCGCCCTTTATGTTTTGGTCGTAGACGGTTGCTTTGAACTCCTTCTAGGAATGCAGCTGAGTGACCTGTCATCCAGTTGTGAGTTCCTATTCCCATTAGCGAGCGTCTCCTATTTTGTTTCATGTACTTTAGGGATCGTTATAGAGGATAGGAGGAAAGTTTTTAAACGAAATAGAAATATAAGAAATAGTAAAACTTCCAATCATGGAAGGCCTGCGATGTGCTTTAGTTCGTGTCAAACGGATTTTGTTGTTACTTTCCCTAGCTGTGGGTCTTGGAGACATTTGTCACCCATCTTACGCCTCCGTGGGGAGTTGCTCTTTTTTACCACAGCCGTACTTAAGACACTCGGAGCCGAGATCGCTCACTGTAACTACCTGGGCCATTATGGCCCGTAATCGTGGGTATTATTCGATTTACCGTGGCAGGCTAGCGTGGGTGCCGATCGTCAACCGTGAACTACCTCTGGCTGGCCACACCTTATGTTGGGGCTTAAAGTAGGTTCACGGTTGCCGGCGAGCCGAATGCCGTAATGAGCTGCCTCGGCTATAGTCGGCCTTCTCGGTGGCTTATAATCGGCTCATTACAGTTGGCTTTAAGGGCCAATCGCGAGCAATGAGTTAACCCGCAGCAGAGGGATGCTGGAGCAAAAGTGTCTCATTGGCGAGGGCATAGATTCGTATAGTACCTGTTAGATCTTGTCCAGGTGAAGTCGCGCTGTGATGTGTCTTGAATGGAAATTTCGTTACACAGGATTTTGTTTAACAGAAAAGGATAAAGTTAACAAGCAGCCAAGATATAATGGAACAAGTTAAAAAAGAGACAAGTTTTTAAAGTAGTTCGGCACGAAAATGCCTACGTCCACTGATTCTCTTTATTAATTCACTTCATATGGGTAGTACAAGTTAAGTAAAGTATCAACGAAGGTGTTGGATGTTCCATGCCCTCTGGAACACCTCTCCATCCACTGTTGACAAAATATAAGCTCCGTTGTGGAAATCTTTATGAATTACATATGGTCCGTCCCAGATTGGATGTAGTGCACCGGGGCACGGGAAAATTCGCTTGAGGACAAGATCTCCTTCTTGTAAGCTACGATGCTTGACTTTGGAGTTGTATTGTGCTGCCACTTTTTGCTTGTGAGTTGCTGCTTTGAGTGCTGTATCATTTCTTCTCTCTTCAATTAGATCCAAAGACATGTGAAGGAGTTCTTCGTTCTCTTCTGGATTATAGTGGATCCTACGTGGGAAGGCACTATAGTTTCGACTGTGAGCATGGCCTCCGATCCGTATGCCAAAGAGAAGGGAGTATGCCCCGTTGATGTTATGAAAGATGTGTGGTAGGCCCAAAGTTCCGTAGGAAGTTCATCCACCCAAGCCCCTTTTGAATTTTTAAGTTTCTTCTTGATTAGAGTTTTGAGAATTTTGTTGACAGCTTCGACATGTCTGTTTGCCTGTGGATAAGCTACAGATGAGAAGCTTTTGTGAATTCTGTGCTCTTGGCACCAGTCAGCGAATTCCATGCTGTCAAACTGAAGTCCATTGTCCGATATGATTTTGAGTGGGACTCCATACCTACATAGAACATTTTTGATCAAGAAGTTGATAACTTTTGCCGAAGATATTTCATTTAGAGGTTCCGCTTCCACCCATTTGGTGAAATAGTCGATTGCCACTATAGCATATTTGGCTCCGCCCTGGCCCATTGGCAGTTGGCCAATCAAGTCAATTCCCCATACTAAAAAGGGCCAAGGGCTGGTCAATTGAGTAATCTCATTTGTTGGTAGCCGAGGAATCTTAGCAAATTTCTGACATCTGTCACATCTTTTGGCGAAGTCTAAGGCGTCTTTGTTTAAGGTGGGCCAGAAATATCCATATCGGAGTATCTTCTTTGCGAGAGTCTGCCCTCAAGTGTGATCTCCGTAGCTTCCTTGATGGATGTTGGATAAGACTTCCTTGGCTTCCTTTCCAGCAACACACCTTAATAAGGGGTTAGAGAAGTCGCGCCGATAGAGGATGCCTTCTTGTATTTTGTAGCGGGAAGCTTTCCTCAGGATTTTCTTGACTTCGTTACGCCCGTCGGGTAGTGTGCCATCTTGTAAGAATTTTCGCATGAGAGTCATCCAAGTTACCTCTTTGATTGAAGCTATCAGATTCACTTGCTCGAAACTCGGGGTTTGTTGCTTTGGGATGGTTATTGTTCCGGAAATGGTGCCTTCCCTCGTGCTAGCTTGCTTCGCCAGTTCGTCGGCCTCTTGGTTCTCTCCTCGAGGGATGTGTTTGATTAAATAGTGATCCAATTGATCGAGTAGCAGCTTGGTCTTCTTCAGATATGTTGTGAGTCGTTCTCCTCGAGTCTGAAATTCTCCTAGTATTTGGTTTACAATAAGTTGTGAATCACTATGAAGACATAAAGAACTGGCTCCAATCTCTAAGGCAAGTTCTAATCCAACTATTACTGCTTCGTATTCTGCATCGTTGTTTGTGGCAACGAATTCCAATCTTAGAGCATAGTGTAGCTTCCTTCCCCTAGGAGTGATTATTACAACACCTGCCCCCGATCCTTGTTCGTTTGATGCTCCATCCACAAAGAGATTCCACTTAATGTCTTTCGCTATTTCAGATTGCTCCTTACCTTCGTTGGTAGTGAATTCGACAATGAAATCGGCCATGGCTTGTCCCTTGATGGCGGTGCGAGGATGATAGGTGATATCATATTGACTCAATTCAATGCACCATTTAAGTAGTCGTCCAGAAGTGTCGGGACGATGGAGTACCTGCCTTAGCGGTTGATCGGTTAGAACTCTGATGGAATGAGATTGAAAATAGTGTCGCAGTTTCCGTGATGTGATTAGTATACAGTATGCTAGCTTCTCAAGTTTAGGATATCTGGCTTCTGCCCCCGTTAACCTCTTGCTTACAAAGTATACTGACCGTTGCGCACGGTTGTCTTCTCTCACCAAAGCGGCGCTTAGAGCATGAGATGACACAGCAAGGTATAGGTATAGCCCTTCGCCTTCGTTTGGAGTTGAGAGTACTGGTGGTCTCTAGAGGTGTTCGATTAGGTTAAGGAAGGATGTTAAGCATTCGTCGGTCCATTCGAACTTTCCTTTGTCTTTCTTTAGAGCCTCGAAGAAGGGGACGCACTTGTCAGTCGCTACAGGGATGAATCTGCTTAGGACGACCACCTTCCCATTTAGGCTTTGCATTTCTTTTCAAGTGGAAGGTATCCTGATATCTTTCAGGGCTCGGACTTGTTCGGGGTTTGCTTCAATTCCTCTGGCATGGACGATGAATCCCAAGAACATTACTGACGATACCCCGAATGAGCACTTTAAAGGATTCAGCTTCATTCCATATTGGCGAATACTTGAAACATCTCGCCCAAATGGCTTACGTGATCGTTGGCTTTCCTCGATTTCACTAGCATGTCATCCACATAAACCTCCATAGTTCGTCCTATCAGTTCTGCAAACATCTTGTTGACGAGGCGCTGATAGGTAGCTCCGGCGTTCTTAAGTCCAAAAGGCATTACTCTATAGCAGTACAATCCCCGGTCAGTGATGAAACAAGTGTGGTCTTGATCGGGGGCGTGCATAGGAATTTGGTTATATCCTGAGTATGCGTCCATAAAAGATAAGAGTTCGTGCCCGGCTGTGCTGTCCACCAGCTGATCGATTCGGGGGAGTGGGAAGCAATCCTTCGTTAAAGCGTCATTTAAGTTGGAGAAGTCAATGCATGTTCGCCACTTCCCATTAGCCTTCTTTACTAGTACCGGGTTAGTGATCCACTCTGGGTAGATGGCTTCTCGTATGAAGTTATTGGCAAGTAGGTTCTTTACTTCTTCATCGAGGGCTGCTGATCGTTCTGCCCCCATACTTCTCTTTTTCTGCTTTACTGGCACCTTGGTAGGATCGATGTTTAGTACATGGCATGCCACGTCTGGGGAGATTCCAGTCATGTCAGCGTGCATCCATGCAAATACATTAAAATTGTGGCGGAGAAAATCAATGAGTTGATCCCTTAATTCTGCTCTTAGCTGAGATCCGATTTTCAACAGTCTACTTGAATCGTGTTTGTCTACAGGTACAAACTCCATAGCCTCTGCAGGCTCGACGGTGGCCTCCTCCTCTTTGTCTCTAGGGTCTAACTCATTGAAAGGATCACTGGTATATCGAAGAGGAGGGGCTTTCTTTAGTTGCTATGCTTCCAAGTTTTTTATGCAGAGAATAGTCTCTGCATTCTTCCCTCTATCCTCCCTGCGATTATTGCGAAGTTCAGTTACATAGTAATCTCGAGCAGCGTCTTGATCTTCCTCTACTTCCCCTATTCCATTGTCTATTGGAAATTTCATCTTCAGGCACCACGGGGCCAAGACGATTTGGAAGTCAAACAAGGCTGGTCTTCCTAAAAAGGCATTGAAGGCCGAGTGGTTATCTATCATCGCAAATGTTTGTTTCCGCACAATGGAGCGGGGGTGACTTCCTATTTCATCAAAAAGGTCCAATTGCCCGAGGGGCATCTTCGCGTCTCCAGTGAAACCGTGTAGTGGTTTGTTGCAGGGGACACATCCTTCATTGATAGATTCATTCTGTCGAAAGCATGCTTGAATAGAATATTTACTGAGCTTCCGGTGTCTACTAGAATTCGGAAAACTTCGGCTGGGACGAATCGGGCAGAGATGACCATAGGATCCATGTGAGGGTACCGCCTTCCTTCTAGGTCACGCCTATTGAATGTAATGTCATCGTTCTCTTTTCGCTTCGGGTGGCGTTCTTTCGTAACAGAATTAACGTAGCCTTCATTGTTTCTAAGTGACTTTCCGTATCTTTCCATCTCTGCCCAGCTTCTGTCGGCGATGTGTGGTCCTCCCGATATGGTATGGACCACTGTCTTCTCTTGACTGGAGCCGCTGGTGTTGTGATTTCCCCCTCCTGTTTCTGGGAAGGGTGGCCTTGGGTTTTCATTGGCCGGAGCTGGGGTTCTGTTCTGACCTTTTACATAGCGTTCCAATCTCTTCCGTCTGATGTGTTCTTCAATTAAGTCCCGGAGACGATGGCATTCATTTATATCATGCCCATGAGATTCATGGAAGCGGCAGAACTTTCCAGACTTAATTGCGTTATCTGATTCCTTCTTGTACGGGGGGCGTCTGTATTTAACTTCGCCTTGGGTGGCCAGGAAGATGTTTTCGATTGTCTCGTTCAAAGAAGTGCAAGTGTCAAATCTGGTCCTGGCCGATATAGACGTTTTTCTCCCTTCTTGCCCCCAGCGTTGTCCCTAGAGTCATTTCTTCGGACGTCCTTTGCTACAGCGGGAGTGTCGCCATGAACTGCCTTGGTTTGTTGCCCTGTCTATCTTTCAGTGACAGCGTCTTCAAGTCTCATATATCTTCCGGCTTCATGAAAGAAATCGGGTAATGTAGCTGGTTTTTCTTTCGTTAATCTTCTAGAAAACTTAGTATTCGGATGCACACCACTACAGAGGGCCATTAAGATAAGTTTCTCATCGGCATCTTGGACTGCGGCCGCTGCAGCATTGAATCGGGTTAGATATTGCTACACTGTCTCTCTAGGCTTCTGTTTGATATTAGATAGGGAATAAGTATCCTTGGGTTGTTCCACATGAATGCGAAACTGGCTGATGAACTTTTCTTTCAACATTTCCCATGAGCTGATAGAAACTTGGGGTAGGTGGCAGAACCAGGAGGTAGTTATATCTGCCAAGAATAGTGGAAAGCATTTGCACAATACTCCTTCTATGGCTCCGCTCATGAGCATATGCTGCGTGCATCTCTGCAAGTGCACAACGGGGTTAGAGATTCCCTTATAAGGTTGCATTGTTGGCATTTTCCATTCTCGGGGGGTGATGGCAATTTCGATATTGCGGGTGAAAGGGCTGGTTACCCTAGCGCCTATCCCTCGATCTCTTTGATCCCGTTGGACGCACTCTCTGAACAATCGCGCCATCCTTTCATCAGAATTTGGAGTAGATAGAAATGAGTTTGTTCTTCTCTGCGGGATTGATTCCATCCTGATGATCTGTAGGGATGGTATCGTCTATAATTCCTAATATTTTCCAGTGGCTGTCTTTGGTCTTCTAGGAGCATGCTAGGGTCAGCTACAGTTGGCCCTTGCCTTGATCTTCCCCTGTTGGGCTCTGTTCTGGGCACTTCCTTGGGTCCAACTTCGGGCTGGACTCTAACTCGGCCACGTTCATTGGTGTTTCCATGGCTAGGTAGCATGACTGGCTCAGCCATAGCCGACCCTCGCCTGGTACCTCCCCCGTTGGGTTTGGTTCCAAATGTTTCCTCGGGTCGGAGTTCGGGCTCGGCTCCTATCATTGCTGTTTCTGTTGTTAGATTCTTCGAAGAAGAAAGATCTTTGTCGCCTCGCAGATCCTCCAGACTGGGACTCATCCCATGATTCAATGTTGCGTTTGGATTCTTCAGCATCCCTTAAGTGTGACATGAGTCGGTCCACCAAGGCTTCTTGTTGGGATGTGAAGCGGTTAATCACTTCAGCTACAACCCTGTCTAGATGTTCCCTAGTAATTGCTGTCGGTTGTTCCGTGGCAGGGGCTGTCGGATTTTCCTAACTTCCATTTCGTACTGCTGTTGAAACGGGACGGTTTTCTTGATCGGTGACCACTGGATCTGGAACGCTGCTAGTTGTGATGTTCTTTCCTCTGCTAACATCTTTCTTCTGCCTGGGAGGCATGTCTTCCAAGCAATGAGTGATGCTGTCGAGAAGAAGGTTAAGTAGGAGAAGCTGAAGCTTCTAGCTCGAGTTCTCAATGAAAGCACCAAAAATGTTTGCACAAAAAATGGGCAAACACCTCTAAGTCATATGTTTTAGGTTGTTTTATGTTGTTCTTAGTGATTTGGATGATTTATGCAAATACGTAAAAAGCATGGATTAAACTGTAAAAGACACACATATTTATAGCGGTTCACCAGAATGTGCCTACGTCCATTTATATGTTATTCTCCTTTATTGTTCGGATTACAAGTACAAAGCTTTGATTACAAGTGTATGAAAGTTGTTTGAAAGTTCTGTCCCTGCTTGAGCTCTCAAACTTGTCTGCCATTGTTGTACCCCTGCCCCTCTATTTGTAGAGTGAGGTTAGGAGTAGGGGTCTTGGATGTATATAGCTGCTAGTGGGCCTGGGCTGATGTGATCTAGCCTGGCATTGTTGACTCGGTAACGCCTTGGCTCGGTATTGAGTGGAGCATGGATTGATCCGGTGTTGGGTGGAGCGTTGAGTTCTGGTCCGGTGATGCTTTGGTTCGGCAGTGGATGGAGGCGTTGATTGATTCGGTGATGGTTGGAGGTGGCTGGTTCGGTGGTGCTTTCTTAGCGTTGATTCGGTAGTGTGGTTCGGTGATGAGAGGGGGGTGGATTGATTCGGTGGTGAGTGGAGATGGGATTGATTCGGTGGTGAGTGGAGTTGGTCCGGTGGCAGAGGATTGGTGCCGAAGGGGTCGGTTCGGTGGTCTCGGTCCGGTGGGACTTCGTCCAACAGGTATTAACTACTTAGCACTACACATTGAACATTATAGTTGATACAAACTAGAAAATACTTATCAGACTATAAAATAACTGAACATAATAGTTGATACAAGTACATATCAAACACCATAACGTAATAGACATAACTATCCTAGGAAAAAAAATATAATAGTACTAATACTTCCAGGGACAAGAACCATGATGTCATAGCTCGGTATCATCCGAGGTGCTTGTATGTGCACTTAATAAATCATATAATCACTGAGCCTCTTCCCATTCTCCTTTAACTGGACTTTGAATAATGTCTCTGAAGTCTATGCCGATGACCTATAATAAACATCTGTTGCTTGTTCCTATGCTTGTTCTTCTACAACTTGTTTCTTAACAACCTCATGTTGTTGTGTCAACAAATCTTCATAGTACTGAATATTATACTTATGCTCAATGTAAAAACTATGTCGTATCCTAATCTTTAAATCATATAAGTTACGAAGGTCGGGTAATGATCATGTGGAGGACCATGACAAACATAAACAAGTATATCAATCCCACTGGATGTCGGAACTATCATCATTCAACTAACATAACTAACTGCAGCAATATGAAAAAGCATAATATAACTCTGGCTTATCTAAGTAGCATCCTGAACATGTGATGGTACTATCCTATGATGGATGATAGGTGACCCAACCAAATCAGTAGAAGCTGAGTGTGAATGGTATCACCATGACTACAATAATATGATGCCAAATGTTGGGAGTGTTTCCACTAGACCAGTGCTACCGAACCAAGATGAGGGAGGCCACCTCCGAACCAGCCCTTGCTCCACCTACCACCGAACCAAAATCCCAACTCCCTCTCCAAGTCCCTACCGAACCATCTCCTCCCCAATGCCTAGCCGAACCAAATCACTCTCCACCTACTACCGGTCCAAACAACGCTCCACCCACTACTAACCCATCGCCGGACCAAGCACTGTCGAACCAATTCCAACTCCAATTACTACCGAACCAAAGCCACTCCAACCACTACCGGACCGAAGGCCACTCCAACCTTCCCCGGACCAAGGCATCATCGAACCAACACTTCCAGGCCAGATTACATCAGCCAAGGCCCACCAGCAACTATATACATCCAAGACCCCTACCCCCAGCCTCACTCTATAAATAGAGGGGTAGGGGTACAACAATGGCAGACAAGTTTTGAGAGCTCAAGCACGGATAGAACTTTAAAACAAATTTCAGATACTTGTAATCAAAGCTTTGTACTTGTAACCTGAACAGTAAAGTAGAATAACATATAAAGTGGACGTAGGCACATTCTGGCCGAACCACTATAAATCTATGTGTCTTTTACAGTTTAATCCATCTATTTATATATTTTCATAAATCACCCAAATCACTAAGAACAATATAAAATCGACTAAATCATACGACTTGGAGGTGTTTGCCCATTTTTTGTGCAAACATTTTTGGTGCTTTCACTGAGAACTCGAGCTAGAAGCTTCATCTTCTCCCACTTAACCCTCTTCCCGACAGCAACGCTCATTGCTTGAAAGACATGCCTCTTAGGAAAAAGAAAGATTTTAGCAAAGGAAAGAACATCGCAACTAGCAGCATTCCAGATCCAGTGATCACAAATCAAGAGAACCGTCCCGTTTTAGACAGCAGTACGAAATGGAAATCAGGCAAATCCGACAGCCCCTGCCACGGAACAACCAACAGCAATTACTAGGGCAGATCTAGACAGGGTTGTGGCTGAAGTGACTAACCACTTCACATCCCAATAAGAAGCCTTGATGGACCGACTCATGTCACGCTTAAGGGATACTGAAGAACCCAACCGCAACACTGAATCATGGGATGAGTCCCAGCCTGGAGGATCTGGGAGGCGACAAAGACCTTTCTTCTTCGAAGAAGCTAACAACAGAAACATCAATGATAGGAGTCGAGCCCGAACTCAGCCCGAACTCCGACCCGAGGAAATACTTGGAACCAAACCCAATGGGGGAGGTACCAGGCGAGGGTCGGCTGTGGCTGAACCGGTCATGCTACCTAACCATGGAAACACCAATGAACGGGGCCGCTAGAGTCCAGCCCGAAGTTGGACCCAAGCAAGTGCTCAGAATAGAACCCAGCAGGGGAAGATCAAGGCAAGGGCCAACTATAGCTGACCCTAACGTGCTCCCAGAAGACCAGGGGCAGCCACTGGAAAATATTAGGAGTGATAGACGATACCACCCCTACAGATCATCTGGACGAAATCAATCCCGCGGAGAAGTACCAAACTCATTTCCATCTGCTCCAAATTCTGATGAAAGGATGGCGCGATTGTTCAGAGAGTGCGTCCAACGGTATCAAAGAGATCGAGGGATAGGCGCTAGGGTAACCAGCCCTTTCACCCGCAATATCGAAATTGCCATCACCCCCCGAGAATGGAAAATGCCAAAAATAGAACCTTACAAGGGAATCTATGACCCCGTTTTACACTTGCAGAGATACATACAGCATATGCTCATGAGTGGAGCCACAGAAGGAGTATTTTGCAAGTGCTTTCCACTATTCTTGGCAGATCTAGCTACCTCCTGGTTCTGCCACCTACCCCAAGGATCCATCAGCTCATGGGAAATGTTGAAAGAAAAGTTCATCAGCCAGTTTCGCATTCATGTGGAACAACCCAAGGATGCTTATTCCCTAACTAATATCAAACAGAAGCCTAGAGAGACAGTGCAGCAATATCTAACCCGATTCAATGCTGCAGCGGCCATAGTCCAGGATGCCGATGAGAAACTTATCTTAATGGCCCTCTGTAGTGGTGTGCATCCGGATACTAAGTTTGCGAGAAGATTAATGAATGAAAAACCAGCTGCCTTACCCGATTTCTTCCATGAAGCCAGAAGATATATGAGACTTGAAGACGCTGCCACTGAAAGACAGATAGGACAACAAACCAAGGCAACTCATGGAGACACTTACACTCCTTTGAATGGAGACAGAAGGGAGAAAAACGTCTATATCGGCCAGGATCGAGATTTGACACTTACACTCCTTTGAATGAGACAATCGAAAACATCTTTCTTGCCACCCAAGATGAAGTTAAATACAGACGCCCTTCATACAAGAAGGAATCAGATAACGCAATTAAGTCTGGAAAGTTCTGCCGCTTCCACGAATCTCATAGGCATGATACCAATGAATGTCATCATCTCCCGGACTTAATTGAAGAACACATCAGAAGGAAAAGACTAGAACGCTATGTAAAAGGTCAGAACAGGACCCCAGCTCCTGCCGATGAGAACCCTAGGCTACCTCTCCCAGATACAGGAGGGGGAAATCACAACACGGACGGCCCCAGTCATGAGAAGATAGTGGTCCATACCATATCGGGAGGACCACACATCACCGATAGAAGCTAGACAGAGATCGAAAGATACGGAAAGTCGCTTAGAAACAATGAAGGCTATGTTAATTCTGTTATGGAAGAACGCCACCCGAAGCGAAAAGAGAATGATGACATTACATTCAATAGGCGTGACCTGGAAGGAAGGCAGTACCCTCACATGGATCCTATGGTCATCTCTTCCCGGTTCAGCCCAGCTGAAGTTTTTTGAATTCTAGTAGACACTGGAAGCTCAATAAATATCCTATTCAAGCATGCTTTTGACAGAATGAAGCTGTCATTGAAGGATGCGTCGCCCTGCAACAAACCACAACACCGTTTCATTGGAGACGCGAAGATGCCCCTTGGGCAATTGGACCTTTTTGTTGAAATAGGAAGTCACCCCCGCTCCGTTGTGCGGAAATAAACATTTGTTCTGATAGATAACCACTCGGCATACAACGCCTTTTTAGGAAGACCAACCTTGTCTGACTTTCAAATTGTCTTGGCCCCGTGGTGCCTGAAGATGAAATTTCCAACAGACAATGGAATAGGGAAAGTAGAGGGAGATCAAGACGCCGCTCGAGATTGCTATGTAACTGAACTTCGCAATAATCGCAGGAAGGATAAAGGGAAGAATGCAGAGAATACTCTCTGCATGAAAAACTTGGAAGCATAGCAACTAAAGAGAGCCCCTCCTCTTTGATATACCAGTGATCCTTTCAATGAATTGGACCCTAGGAATAAGGAGGAGGAGGCCACCGCCGAGCCTGTAGAGGCTATGGAATTTGTACCTATAGATAAACACGATTCGAGTAGACTGTTGAAAATTGGATCTCAACTAAGAGCAAAATTGAGGGATCAACTCATTGATTTCCTCCGCCATAACTTGGATGTGTTTGCATGGACGCACGCTGACATGACTGGAATCTTCCCAGACGTGGCGTGCCACGTACTAAACATCGATCCTACCAAGGCACCAGTAAAGCAGAAAAAGAGAAGTATGAGGCCAGAACGATCAGCAGCCCTCGATGAAGAAGTAAAGAACCTACTTGCCAATAACTTCATACGAGAAGCAATCTACCCAGAGTGGATCGCTAACCCGGTACCAGTAAAGAAGGCTAATGGGAAGTGGCGAACATGCATTGACTTCTCCAACTTAAATGACGCTTTCCCGAAGGATTGCTTCCCACTCCCCTGAATCGATCAGCTTGTGGACTTCACCGTAGGGCACGAACTCCTATCTTTTATGGACGCATACTGAGGATATAACCAAATTTCTATGCACGCCCCAGATCAAGACCACACTAGTTTCATCACTGACCAGGGATTGTACTGCTATAGAGTAATGCCTTTTGGACACAAAAACGCCGGGGCTACCTATCAGCGCCTCGTCAACAAGATGGTTGCGGAACTGATAGGATGAACTACGGAGATTTATGTGGATGACATGCTAGTAAAATCGAGGAAAGCCAACGATCGCGTAAGCCACCTGGGCGAGATGTTTCAAGCACTTCGCCAATATGGAATGAAGCTGAATCCACTAAAGTGCTTATTCGGAGTATCATCAGGAAAGTTCTTGGGATTCATCGTCCATGCCAGAGGAATTGAAGCAAGCCCCGAACAAGTCCGAGCCCTGAAAGATATCAGGATACCTTCCACTCAAAAAGAAATGCAAAGCCTGAATGGGAAGGTGGCCGCCCTAAGCAGATTCATCTCTAAAGCGACTGACAAGTGCGTCCCCTTCTTCGAGGCTCTAAAGAAAGACAAAGGAAAGTTCGAGTGGACTGACGAATGCTTAACGGCCTTTCTTAACCTAATCGAACACCTCCAAGGACCACCAGTACTCTCAACTCCAAACGAAGGCAAAGAGCTATACCTATACCTTGCTGTGTCATCTCATGCTCTAAGCGTCACTTTGGTGAGAGAAGACAACCGCGCGCAACGGCCAGTATACTTTGTAAGTAAGAGGTTAACAGGGGCAGAAGCCAGATATCCTAAACTTGAGAAGCTAGCATACTATTTACTAATCACGTCACGAAAACTGCGACACTATTTCCAATCTCATTCCATCAGAGTTCTAACTGATCAACCACTAAGGCAGGTACTCCATCGTCCCGACACTTCTGGACGACTACTAAATGGTGCATTGAACTGAGTCAATATGATATCACCTACCATCCTCGCACCGCCATCAAGGGACAAGCCATGGCCGATTTCATTGCTGAATTCACTACTAACGAAGGTAAGGAGTAATCTGAAATAGCAAAAGACATTAAGTGGAATCTCTTTGTGGATGGAGCTTCAAACGAACAAGGCTCAGGGGCAAGTGTTGTAATAATCATTCCCAGGGGAAGGAAGCTACACTATGCTCTAAGGCTGGAATTCGCCGCTACCAACAACGATGCAGAATACGAAGCAGTAATAGCTGTATTAAAACTTGCCTTAGAGATTAGAGTCAGTTCTTTATGTCTTCATAGTGATTCTCAACTTATTGTAAACTAAATACTAGGAGAATTTCAGACTCGAGGAGAACGACTCACAGCATATCTAAAGAAGACCAAGCCGCTACTCGATTAATTGGATCACTATTTAATCAAACACATCCCTTGAGAAGAGAACCAAGAGGCCGACAAGCTTGCAAAGAAAGCAAGCATGAAAGACGGTACCATTTCCGGAATAGTAGCCATCTCAAAGAAACTAATCCCGAGTTTCGAGCAAGTGAATCTGGTAGCTGCAATCGAAGAGGAAACTTGGATGACTCCCATCCGAAAATTCTTACAAGATGGCACACTGCCCAGCGAGCGTAACGAAGTCAGGAAAATCTTGAGGAAAGCTTCCCGCTACACAATGCAAGAAGGCATCCTCTATCGGCGCGGCTTCTCTAACCCCTTATTAAGATGTGTCGCTGGAAGGGAAGCTAAGGAAGTCTTATCCAACATCCACCAAGGAAGCTGCGGGGATCACACTGGAGGGCAGACTCTGGCAAAGAAAATACACCGATATGGATATTTCTAGCCCGCCTTAAAAAAATAGGCCTTAGACTTCGTTAAAAATGTGATAGATGTTATAAATTTTCCAAGATTCCTCGTCTACCAACAAATGAGATTGCTCAAATGACCAGCCCTAGGCCCTTTGCAGTATGGGGAATTGACTTGATTGGCGAACTGCCAGTGGGTCAAGGCGGAGCCAAATATGCTATAGTGGCAGTTGACTATTTCACCAAATGGGTGGAAGCAGAACCTCTAAATAAAATATCTTCGGAAAAATTTATTAACTTCTTGATCAAAAATGTTCTATGCAGGTACGGGGTTCCACTCAAAATCATATCGGACAATGGACTTCGGTTTGGCAGCGAAGAGTTTGCCGACTGGTGCAAAAAGCATGGAATTCACAAATCTTCTCATCTGTGGCTTACCCCCAGGAAAACGGACAAGTCGAAGCTGTCAACAAAATTCTCAAAACTCTCATCAAAAAGAAGCTTTAAAAATCAAAAGGCGCTTGGGTGGATGAACTTCTTAGGGAACTTTGGGCCTACCGCACATCTTTCAGAACATCAACGGGGCATACTCCTTTCTCTTTGGCATACGAATCGGAGGCCATGCTCCTAGTCGAAACTGTAGTACCTTCCCACCGTAGGATCCACTATAACCCAGAAGAGAGCGAAGAACTTCTTCACATGTCTTTGGATCTAATTGAAGAGAGGAGAAACGATGCAGCGCTCAAAGCAGCAGCTCACAAGCAAAAAGTGGCGGTGCAATACAACTCCAAAGTCAAGCATCGTAGCTTACGAGAAGGAGATCTTGTCCTCAAACGAATCTTCCCGCGCCCCGGTGCACTATATCCAATCTGGGACGGACCATATGTAATTCATAAAGATCTCCACAACGGAGCTTATATTTTGTCAACAGTGGACGGAGAGGTGTTCCAGAGGGCATGGAACATCCTACACCTTCGTCAATACTTTTCTTAACTTGCACTGCCCATATGAAGTGAATTAACAAAGAGAATCAGTGGACATAGGCATTTTTGTGCCGAAGCACTTTAAAAACTTGTCTCTTTTTAACTTGTTCCTTTATGTCTTGGCTGCTTGTTTACTTTATCCTTTTCTGTTGAACAAAATCCTGTGTAATCACATTTCCATTCAAGACGCATCACGGCGCAACCTGCTCTCGACAAGACCTAACAGGTACTATACGAATGTATGCCCTCGCCAATAAGACACTTTTGCTCCAGTATCCCTCTACTGCGGGTTAACTCATTGCTCGCGATCGGCCCTTAAAGCCAACTGTAATGAGTCGATTATAAGCCACCGAGAAGGCCGACGATAGCCAAAGCAGCTCATTACGGTGTTCAGCTCGCCGGCAACTGTGAACCTGCTTTAAGCCCCAACATAAGGTGTGGCCAGCCAGGGGCAGTTCACGGTTGATGATCGGCACCCATGCTAGCCGGCCACGGTAAATCGAATAATACCCACGATTACGGGCCATAATGGCCCGGGTAGTTACTGTGCGTGATCTCGGCTCCGATGTGTCTTAAGTACGGCTGTGGTAAAAAAGAAAACTCCCCGTAGAGGCGTAAGATGGGTGACAAATGTCTCCAAGACCCACAGCTAGGGAAAATGACTACAAAACCCGTTTGTCACGAACTTAAGCACATCGAAGGCCTTCCGTGATTGGAAGTTTTACTATTTCTTATATTCCTATTTTATTTAAAAACTTTCCTCCTATCCTATATAACGATCCCTAAAGTATAGGGCACAAAATAGGAGACACCCGCAAATGGGGATAGGAACTCACAACTGGATGACAGGACACTCAGCTGCATTCCATACTCAGTCACACACGACATTCAAAGCTACCATCTACAACTAAAACACGAAGGGCGGTACTCTCTTTCTTGGTCTATGAATGCGCAGCTATAATTTATTCACACATCACAATAACATCGCAAGATATGAAATTATATTTTAATCAAGAACTTGACATCAAACACAATTGAATCACAGGCATATGCATAGCTTCATTTTTTATGCAACACACCAAAATAACGAAAGCATTTAAATATAACAGAACTAGCTTAAGTTAAAAAATTACATGCCCAAAAATGAAGTTGTTCGTTACAAATAACATAATTACAGCCTAAAAGTTACATTAATGTTTTGGGACTAGCATAGACAACAATGTCAGGTAAACCAAAAGATGTCCACGTCAAGTCAGGGAGTCGGCTGCATCAGAGCTTCACCTATATCCTACTGGCCCTTCGAGATCTACTTAACCACGGGATCGGAACTCTAAGCATGCTAACCAGAGGTAGTTGGTGCTCCAGGGGTCCCACCTGTCCAATTCGGGAAAGAATCCATTAATAGTCGCGAACAATAAGCAATCAAGTTACCAAAAGACCGAAAGGGAAGATTTACCAGCATCTGCTCCTTGATCATCGTCCTCCAACTGCACCCCTACCTCCTCAGCGGTAAGCAGCTGCATACCCTCCTTCACTGCCGCTTTCTCCTCTTTGGTAAACTGGGCCGTGACCACGTCCATTCTGAAGGCCAAGCCACCCTCCTTATCCGCATCGGCCTTAGCCTCCTCCAGGGCCCTAAGGTAAATCATGGCCATGACTCGGGGATAATCATCCATCCAGGATAGGTTGCCCTGTTTCCCAGTGCGAAAGTACATATCCTGAAGCATCTCATCCATTATCCCCTCGTTCTCCTCGAACTCCCTTATTCGGTCCCCAAAAGCCAGCAGCTTTGCAACGGCAGCATCCCTCTCCGATCGGTATCGCGAGCAGTCATCCTGAAAGGATTTCCTCATCGCCTCCATCTCCTCCTTCAGCTTGGTTTGAGCAAGCTCTGTGGCTTCAAGCTTCCCAGATAACTCCTGTACCCGCTCAAGATCCGCTTTTCGAACCTCATCCACCGTTGCAATGGCCATATCAATCCGTTCCTTACAAGAAGCCTCCATTTTCCACAACTCTGCCCTGCTGGCCTCTTCCATGGTTCTCTTTAATTGCCTAGAGGCGGCCTCATGTTGAGAGATCTGGATGGCCTAATCAGCGAGTTGTTTGGCCTGGTCGGAAACCATTAACCGCAATCGAATGTTGGCGCTCCCGATTTCTTCCCCAGCCTTGACCAGTTGGGCATGATACCCCATCAGCTTCCTGGTCTCCTCAGTAACCCGGTCGATGTTTGCCTTAGCTTCGTCCCCCAAAGTTACAACCCGAGTGGTAAGAAAATCAAGGTCCAGGGACTTAGCTTCATCGAGTACCCTTACCATAGGATTGCGAGGGAGAAGATGCTCACCGGTAGCCTCATCAAAGGTAACATCACGAAAACCTGGATCCAGATCCAGATGACCCGCAAACGGATTACGGACTAAACCGGGACGATCTATCTGGGTAATGGTAGGATTTTCAGACGGATGCGGAGAAGGTATAAACCCAGTACTCTCCACCGTGGTATCCTGGGGAGGATGAGTGGGAAGTTGAGTACCAGGTGAAGATTCAAGCAAGGAGCGACTCCTCTTCTTCCTTTGGATATCCTCTTCGATAACTCCAAGAAGAGGACGATAGCCGGTTACGTCTTCAGGGCGGTTAGTCGGAGGCTTTGGTTTAGTAGAAGCCATGAGAAGTTTGTATTGTTCGAGACGGTGCCGAACCTCCGATGTCTTGGCCACCTTACATGCTTCTGTGATATGAAACCAAGTGTTACAAGCATACATTGAACTATAATTCAAGAAATATATCAAGTTAAGAAGAGTAAAGAAGTGCTTTGTTATACAAACCCTGGGGAGGAGCAGGATGCTGCAATAAGTCCTGGATCTCACTCCAGGACGGAAGCCGATCATAAAATATTCCTAAATCCTTATCATAAATGGAGTCTGCAGGAGTCAAAAATTCACCTTGATTCGCAGGAGTTGCCTTAGATGTAATGCTCTTAGAAGATGAATCCGCACCGGTCCCCGCCTTGTCATCTTTCTTTGGCTTCTCCACCAAGGCCGATCCTTCCTCCAACCCCTCAAAAGCTAGACGGAAAGCATCATCTGTCCACTCCTGGATCTCACCTACCTGCCCAGAAGACAAAGCCCCAGTGCCATCACCGCTCTGTCCTTCGCCGCCATCATCACCGCGACCATCACCATCGCCTTCTCCACCACTTCCACTATCCGCCTCACCTCCTTCATCCTCGCCTCATTCCTCCTCCACATCTTCCTCCTCCGGAACATCTGGACATGTTCTGGGGGAGGGTCCATCGGACTTCTTAAGCTTCTTCCCCCCAGCAATTGGAGGTTTTGAGAAGGGTTTCCTTTTGCCACTCTTCGCCGTAGCCCCTCCTTTAGCTTTGGCGGCCCTCTCCTCAGCCGTGTATCTCTGCTTGATCACAGACTGGCGTGGAAAATTAAGTTGTGCTCCAGAAGAGTAGCATTCCTGATCAAATAAGAAGTTTCCCTCTCCCTTTCCGGGATGGCTTCTATTTCCGCAGCCATCTGAACCAGGCGATCGCTCTCTATGACCGCAAAGACACCTGTCGCTAGCATGAAACAAAAGCACATAAGGAGGAGCATTGCAGTCAGGACGGAAATTATAAATAAGATTCAACTTACAGCCAGAGGTGAAGCGGTGGAAAGAAATAGAGTCATCCTTAACGAAGAACCATTCCTTCTTGAACATGCTAAATTTCTAATACAAGTCCAGGACTGGCTTGAAAGATACGACCGACTCTAAGATAATATATGGAGATCCCTTCTTGTACCCTCTCAAGTTGTACAAATACCCGATCTCCCGGTTGGAAGGGGGACGCCTATATTTTCTCTAGAAGATAATAAACAGGCTCACCAAGATGGCATAGGAGTTGGGCTGAAGCTGGAAAGGGGCCACCTTCAAATATGTGATAAATCTAACTATCCAGGCATTGATCGGAGGGATGGCTCCGCACATACAGTGATACCTACTGTAAGCAAAATACCCTTCAGGGGGGTTATACGGCATCACTCCTTCCCCCGGCAACAACATATACGCTCTGTCAATCCCAAAAGAGCGAGATATAATATCAAGATGCTCATCTTTGAGGGAGCTAGGAAAGCAGTCAGGCAGGGAATTCAAGAGCTCCTGAGGGCCATACCCGTCTACTAATGATCTCGGGGTTGGTCCATGACGTTCTGGTCCTGCCCGAACTGGGGGCACTACAGAGGACTCTTTTTTGTCCCTGAATTTCTTTTTATCAGAACGGGTTTCTACTTTATGGGACATTATCTGCAACACGAGAAAACATCTCGTTAGAACAAGAGATATAAACAAGCGAGTACGTACGGTCTGGAATTTCATTCGTAATTCAAAACATAAAAGGCTCAAGGTTCATTCGGCATTCAAACTCCCGATCTCATTCGGTATTCCCGACATAAAATGTTCATTCGAAGGTTCAGGGCTAAGAATTCATTCGACAATCGTACTCCCCATGGTCATTCGGGAGTTCAAGGCCAAGAATTCATTCGGCACTCATGCTCTCCGATCCCATTCGGTAGTCCAACCATAAAAGTTCATTCGGCAGAAGAAAACTCACCTGGTCCGGCAGTCAAGTTTGATTCGGTACTTGGTTGGTTCGGCTGTTTCAAACAGTCAAGTTTGATTTGGAACTCGATTGATTCGGCTATCTCGAACGATAAAGGATGAACAGAGACACGAAGCCCATACTTATAGGCAAGCATAGGATACCGGGCCAACTGGTTCCGCACACAGGACCAGATGAGAATGTCCAAGCTAAAGCAAAGCGCGGCATATGCAGGCATATGCCCCACTTTGGGGGGCAAGTGTTGGGCGTGTTTCCACTAGACGGGTGCTACCGAACCAAGATGAGGGAGGCCACCGCTGAACCAGCCCTCGCTCCACCTACCACTGAACCAAAATCCCAAATCCCTCTCCAAGTCCCTACCGAACCATCTCCTCCCAAATGCCTAGCCGAACCAACTCACTCTCCACCTACTACCGGTCCAAACAACGCTCCACCCACTACCAACCCATCGCCGGACCAAGCACTGCCGAACCAATTCCAACTCCAATTACTACCGAACCAAAGCCACTCCAACCACTACCGGACCGAAGGCCACTCCAACCTTCCCCGGACCAAGGCATCACTGAACCAACACTGCCATGCCAGATTACATCAGCCCAGACCCACCAGCAACTATATACATCCAAGACCCCTACCCCCAGCCTCACTCTATAAATAGAGGGGTAGGGTACAACAATGGTAGACAAGTTTGAGAGCTCAAGCACGGATAGAACTTTCAAACAAATTTTAGATATTTGTAATCAAAGCTTTGTACTTGTAACCTGAACAGTAAAGGAGAATAACATATAAAGTGGACGTAGGCACATTCTGGCCGAACCATTATAAATCTGTGTGTCTTTTACAGTTTAGTCCATCTATTTTATATATTTGCATGAATCACCCAAATCACTAAGAACAATATAAAATCGACTAAATCATACGACTTGGAGGTGTTTGCCCCATTTTTTGCAAACACCAAAAGGCTATGTAAGACGCAATAATGAAGATAAATTTATCAACTGGAAACCAGGTTATGTCATATATGCATGCAACTCATCCGAACTATTAACCATACCAAGATACCTAAAAGAATGAGAGTTATCATAATTGTAACAAACTGTACCTTAATGGACCCAAATTTCGACAAAAATTGAAACCTTAGTCCATCAAAGCACAAATCGTTAGATTTGATAGCTGCAAATAAGCATGAGAATTATCAAAGATTGACAAAAATCTAAACTCACGGTCGAAACAATAATAGGATAAGAATAGTTACTATGACTTCTACCTTGGAAATAATGGTATTCCTTGGACAGCAGATTGTCACATTAGCATCGAGCATGAGAGAAAGAAGACTTCTCCAACAACAAAGCATACTTAGCTCCAGGGATATGTTCCTCTAAATTCTATCTAGTGGGTTGTAATGAGGAAGGGAAGGAGTTAGAACAATGCTCCAATGGCTGGAAAAATATAAACTATCCATAACATAAACTTATACCAATTTTTTTCCATTTAATTTATATCCATTAAGTTAGCAATTCTAATCAAACCTTGCATTACACACACGATTACTTATTTACCCCTTCCCAAGGTATAAAATACTAATGAACCCTTATCAACCACCCAATACTTCCAAACCATTTTCCATTTCATACTTATAAATATGAAGCAGGCTCTATAATACTTTTAGAAAGAGAAATAGGCAGAATCCGCCATTTAAGACCTTAACTAAGGTGGACCCGTCATTTAAGATCTATTGCCAAGGTGGTTTCCTAACAATATTGTCAATGGTTGGCGGGTCCTAGCTACAAAAGCTCTAACCACTATTTAAGGCTTTCAACATTTAGCATCCAATTATTACCGCATATATCGTCGATAAATTCATAACCATGTAATAAACAACACCCAAACTACTTAATACCTTTTATTGTAGGCTGACTCTGGTCATTTAAGATCTTAACTAAGGCATACCCGATCATTTAAGACCTATCCCAAGGCGTGCTTCTAAAATGGTACTATCGTTATTACAGCTTTAGCAATGTGAGAGACTGTGCTCAAGCCAATTAATACTTTCAAGTGGAAAATAGGTGGACTATGGTCATTTAAGACCTTAATTAAGGAAGACCCTATCATTTAAGACTTATTTCCAGAAGCGTGCTCCTCAATGTTATTATCTAGCTGCCATTGCTTGGAATTCTCATTAGGCTACTTAATACTTCTTTTATAGGAAAAAAAGGAGAACCCTAAAATCACTTAAGACCTCAAACTCAAGCGAACCCTTCTCGAGATATCCGCTATCACTTTTTAATTATAAATATGGCATCTCATTAGGTTACTTCTATCAATGGGGAGGTAGACCCTTCATCCAGTTAAGACCTCAACACTGAAGTAAACCATTTTTAGAGACATCCTTATATATTCATTTAGAATCTCACTAGGTTACTAATACTTCCATTTAGAAGAGAGACGGACTTTTAACCACTTAAGACCTCAAACCAGAAGCGAATCCCTAGTACATATCGCCTACCACTCCTAATTTTCAATTTGGACTATTTAATACTTTCCAATTAAAAAAGCAAACCCAATCTCTCACGTCTTCATAGGTCTTAGGATTAGTGATATCTCACATCAGTAGTGAGTACACCCGGTTGCTGGTAGCCTCAAAGTGAAGGGCAGCCTTTCGTCGAGTGACTCTACCGACCTCACATCACTAACCTACTAAGTCCAATTAACCATCCTATGTCCTTATTTATATTATATTAGGTAGACATTAGACTTAGCTTACTAATTCTCTTTTTATTTAAGGCAATAAGATTTACCTTAAATATTTATCTACCCATATATCTTTTTTTAATGCTCATAAATACCAATTTGTCCATAAAATCCCAACAGACATTTCCTAAGACATTTATATATGATTACTTGTTTCAAATTAGTAACCTTTTATATCTACTCCATTTTTATTAATTCAACTTCTTTATTTATCAGTCCCACTAGTCCATTTACCCTATCAAATTATTGCAACTTCTGTATTTATCACATTATTTCTCATTTATTGGAGTTACAATCTTTTAAAATTCCTTTCTCATTAATTAATTATCCTAAACGTGAATATTACGTGTAAGCATTATTATTAACTTTTTATTTAATTGTTACAAGCACGGTAAATTACGTATAAATATTTACTTTTATCAAATATGTTCCAGCTATATATCTTCACTAGAATATTCTTTTCCATATTAATTGTTGGAATCATATATAAAAAGATTATCCGCTATAATTTTCATAAACTAGTCAAAAACAAAAGATTTAACTTTAAAAGATTACACTGTTTGAAATTACAAGGAATGGTCATTTCTTTTTATTACTGAAATAGACAGTGTAAACGACAATGAATTCATACTTTACACATCTTTTTCTATTTGCATTTATACCTTATTAGATCAAATGCTGTATTTTTATAAAAGGGAAAGAAATCAAACTAATTTACAAATATTAAGCGGATCTAAATTCCAACAATTCCAAACATAGGAAAGTTTAAATTCCAACAAGATTAGGGTAATAATTCAAATTTATAACATTATTATACAACCTATTTTAGATCTGAGATAAATTTTATTTAAATCAATATTTTAAATTCATACTTTTGGGGCTGATTTTCAGATCAGGTTGTAAATAATGCTAAATCAATTCATAAACAAGAATATATAGGCGATATTTATTATACTCAGATCATATTCAATTTATTGCCTACAACTCATATATAATTGTCCAATTAGGCATAAAAATCAAATAAACAGCAATTGGATAATTTTCATATTATAACAATCTAAAACATTTCCCACCCCCTTTAAAAGTGATCCAAATCTCCAAATCTAAAGTTGAACCTTTGGTTCATCTCTAAATACTTTTAATCAAAGAGATGTCTATTAAATGGTATACATATACATTAGAATTATAGGTCTGAGAAGATATTTGGGTCGTGGAGAGAAACTAGATACAAATATGTATAAATATATAAATTACCTCAAATACGCATATGGTTGATTATCTTCTCTTCTCCTATTTATTAGATTTCTACTCATCTTTAATTTGTATGAATATTGATGTAAATATATTATTTTTATTATTTAGAAAGAAAGTAGAGAAGAAGAAATGGCAGAGCTTTGCTACTTCCTCCATAAAAAATTAAGAAGAGAGGGGAGGGTCAGACCTAAATTTATAGGTGCTTGAATCAACTGGAACCATTTGATTTAAAATATTAAATCCAGGTCATTGCGGCCTAAGGTTATTGTAGCTGCCAGGTCGCCATTGGTTGGTTGACCGTCCCCATTAATGGATCGGCCAAGGCAATTAATATAAAAATGTTAATTTTTTTTATTTAATTTTTTTGTTCCAAATTTGCTTTCCATCCGTAACTTCTTTGTTTGGACTCTGATCGCAATACTCTAATATGAAAGTTTCTTAGAAACTCGCCACGAATGGAAAGGTGCAAGTTTCATGGTCAAATTCTATCGTTTGCAAAAATTTCATTTTTGGAGCATGATTAGTTAACTAGCTAATTAAATAAGTAACGCTAAGTTACGAGGTGTTACGTTCTTTCCCACATAAAAAGAATTTCATTCCTGAAATTTCACCAATGACTAAGTCATGATTTGGTTCTTGTAACGACCCAGGAATTTTAGTAATTAAAAATTTGAATATTTAATTAATTTTAAATATTAATAAGTGAATTTATAAGTCGAATAAATTTTATTTCGAATAATTGGATTTAATTGGATAATTAAATCAATAATTTAATATGTTAAATTATGGAAATAATTGAATATTGGGTTAAATATGATTGAAAATGATTTGTAAAATTTTATTTTATCATATTGAAGTTAGAACGATATTTTAGAACTTTTAAAATCGAATTAAAAGTTAATTTGTGAAAATTGAATATTTTAATATTTAATCGACTAGTGAAATTAGTCAATTTTTGAACAGTCTCAGAATTGGACGAAACTAGTTTCATTGGATCCGTAATAGTTAGTTATTACCGGATTTCAATTTTCGTAGCAATCGGAGTTATCGTTTGATCGTGGCAGCTCGAAACGCATCGAAATTGTTTTTAATATTTATTTGGCGAGTTAAAATAGCCATTTTTCAAAAAGTCTTGGATTTCGACGAAACCAGTTTCATCGGACCCGTAATGTGATATTATTGTAAGGTTTAAAATTTCGTGTCAATCGGATTTACCGTTTGTCCGGTACAAATTAAAACGCCTAGAAAATCGTTTAAATCAGTTTAATTTAAATCGATCGTTTAATTCCATAACTCGCACAGATGATGAATTAGCTTCCAAAACCTGTTCCATTGTGTCTGGAACGCGGGGTAAACCCTAGAAACGCTGGTTACGGCGCGTAAAACGGAGTTCGGAAAACCCGGATGAATAGTGTTTCGTTCGTTCTCTATAAATAGACCATAAATTCACAAGAAAAAAAAAATTAAAACCCTAATAACTGCAGGCCGCCTCCACATCAATGAATGGCCGAAATGCACCCCTCTTCTCCCTCTCTTTTCTTCGAATCCAAGCAACGATTCGTAAAACTTTTTGAAGCAAACTTGTAGAGCATAGAGAGTTCTATAAATCCAACGGTCAAGATCGTTTAAAACGAAGCGGATTGACGTGAATTTTCGTGCAAAGGGGGCCGGTTCGTGTACGTCGTTCGAGGTGGGGGAATAGCCGAGTTTGGCCGTACTTAGGTCGAAGGTGGAGGGGGCCATGGCCGTTCGAATGAAGTCACCTGATCATGCTAGAAATCGACGTGGTGATGGCGAAATCGAGCCCTAGGTCGGCCTTCATGGGTTCCTGCATACGTGAATATGTGCGTGAGATGGAAGAAGGGGTGGACGGGCCTGATGCAGTGAATGGAGATCCAACGTCCAATATTGAGTTAGGTTAAAAATATAGTTAATAATGTTGTAAATATTATAAATAAATTCGTGTAATCTTTAAAACTGCATAACTTTTTCATACGAGGTCGAAAACGCGCGAAACAGGAAGCGTTGGAATCGTATGGACGAGCACTACGCGATGGAAATGGATTGGAGTCGTTTGGAGTTAGTGAGAATTTTGGGTAAAATTAAACGTCCGTTTAATTTTATTCGAAATAAATCGCTAAAGCGAAATTAAAATCAAGGTGAGAACTTCTCACTCAATCGAATCGGTTTCGATATTATTTTAAATAATTAGATTTAAAATATTTGAATGCATGTTTGAATGATGATTGATATCTATTGATTGTTAAAATAGACATTATGCGCCGTTAGTAAGCGGATGTTATTTAGTAAAAACATATACCGCGAATATTTCATAAACAGTGAAATTGGTATTATATATAATAGCAATATATATATATATATTGGCATATGTATATATTGCAGTTACTGATTTCCCGCATTTGTATAGCGGATGAGACCCTATTGCGCCGTTTATTAAGCGGATAATATTTTAAATCCCATATACCGCGATAATTTCGTACTGGAACGGAATTGGTATTGTGCTAATGTTTGTGGATGCAGGAAAACAGGTTGGAGGGATCCAACTGGATTCCTCAACAGTTTTTATTTGAATTCAGATATTTTGATATTTGATGGATTATCATATCGATATATGATATCGTTGTTGACGTGATTGACTATTTGGTATGTAGCATCATTGGACCAAATTTTGGAACTTGAAAATGGTTTTTAAAGTGATTTTTGAAAATATACTATATTTTTGGAATTGATTCATTTTAAATAAATAAACGTATAAATTTTAATGTTATAAAAACTATGATCTTTGAGAAATATAGTTAAAGGTTGATTTTTGAAAATATGAGGCTAATGATTTTATAAAATAGTTTAATCGGGATTTTTGGATTTATTATAAAAAGTTGAAAATATAGGATTTATAAAATTTAATTATTTTATAAATCAAAATGGTGAAATTATAAAGGAGATTAAAGACGTTTTAAAAGAATAATATAAATTGATTTATATAAAAGGTTTATAAATTGATAATTTATAAATGAAAATATTTGAATTATAAAACGAGTTTTTATAAGTGTTAGAATGAATTGTGAATGAATTTTATAAATGAATGAAATTTATAGAATTATAAACGGTGAAGTTATAAATGAAATTTTATAAGCAGTAGGTTTATAAAATTGGTAAAGTTATTAAAAGAATGGTTTTGGATAAATAATTGAATCTTATAAATTATAAGATTTATAATTATGAAGTTCAAAGGAACGATTTTGCAAACAAATAAATTAAAAGTATTTAACTTATAATATGAACCTTTGGTATATAATTGAGTTAAGAATTGAATATAGGGTAATAAAGGAATTTATAAACGTTGTTTTATAAATTCGCAAACGACTTATTTTGATAAGTAAATTGTTGAAACCTATTAATGGAGTTATATTCACGTTTTTGACTGTGAATAAATCCTTTAAAATGAAATGTATAGAAATGACGAAATTTGTTAACGTAGTATATTCACGTTTTTGAATAGTGAATATTATGTTAAAGAAAATGTTTTAGATATGATGTTTTGAATTGAATTAAAACGATCTAACGATGTTTTTAAATGTGTTGAGATTCGAAACCATAGATTTCAACATTCATTGTTGAAATAGACGTTTTCGAGAAATAGAAGGAAATGGTGGACTATAACACTGTTGTTATAGTAAATGATTTCCGAAAGGAAATGTTTTGTATAGTATTGGGATTTATATATCTATTTTAATTTCAAATCCCTATACTAGTGATTTTGGGTTGTCGTAACGATGTTTTACGCAACATTCGTTTTGGCCCAAATAAATATGTTTAAGAGCATGTTTACCTTAAAGAATGAAATATATACTTAATCTCGATTTAAGTATATCGAATATTTTCCAAGTGTTGAAAATAGATGGATTGAGAATTACTTAATAAGTAAGCATGGAAATGTTTTCCAATATAAAGTGAATATTAGAGAATTTATCTTTTTGAAGATAAACTGAAATGAATAATTGAAATCGATATGCATGGATATTTTGGAATGAAAATTCACTATGGAATTTATAAAAGAATGGGGAATCTGTTTAAAAATAAATATTGATTTATTTTTGAGATATTGAAATTATATATCTTGTAAAGATATTTTGGAAAATAAATAATTTGGAAAATTATTTGGAATCTGGTGATGCTGTGCATATCCATTGATAGTTCAATAACCGACTATCAATATTTCCCTTTGAATGGGTAATTGATGTGATTTGTTTGAATTTGAATGCCACACTTATTTTTGAATAAGCGCTCACTATTCGGGTTAACCGGGAAAGGACCATGGGGTCGTATAACCCATTCCGAATATGTGATACGTCGTTATGAATTGCATTTGAAGATCGGTGTTGAAGACCCGGTATTTGCGAGAGCATAGGATGACCTGTCGATTGACTCTACACCGAGTTGCTCCGGTATTGAGTTCTCCATATGTGATGGGAAATCCGATCAGGATTGTGGATATCCGGATTGCAAGGACTTCTTTGTAAGTGCCTTCGGTTCTGTTCGATCCCGGAACAGACTTGTATGGATTGTGTGTCTGACATTACAAATTGAGATGTAAAGCCGATTTCTTTCAAATATATTTCTGTTGGTGGCGAAGAATTTATTCTCTTAGCTTAACACCCTTCTCTGAGACGTACGAGCTCAGAGGTTATGTAGTTGAAGGTTATCAGCGATATATTCCCAATTTGGTAATGTGACATGCTGAGTGTTGCTGTTAAATGATCATTGTGTTGATTATTTGTGATAGGATCATTTATTTGATCGTCTATCTTGGTAATCATTTCTATGATCATTTGTTGACCCAAAGCATGGCTTTTGTATAAAGTATGTTTTTGTGGACGTGACTTCGTCGAGCCTCACACCTCGGGAATGGTCAAAACAGGAAAGATGCAGCAAGGTTATGAGGGGTAGCGCCCTTTAGGGTATGTGCATTTCCTTCTGGAAAAGGGTGGTATCATGGTATGGAGCCCAGATACTTACTCATGTTGAAAACACTTTATGATTATGTGAATTGATTACGAGCGCTCGGATAAAGGTCCCAAAGGACCGGGGGATGGCATATTCGGTCAGTTGTTACTCAGTTAGGGGTAACCCGGCCTTGTGCTGGTAGAGATCCGGTTTGGTTCTCGGGGATGTCCATCCAGAGGCATTCTCATGTGGCAATGGGAAGTTCCTTGGCCTGATCATTCGTTGGAAATCCAAAGAAACAATACGAGACTTGTACGGTTTTAGTTGTATAACCTGCTATGGAATGTGGCGGTAACCTGCTATTGAACATAGTTAGCTATAGTAGGCATACGATAATGGTCGTATGTTGGCTAAGATTTATATTCTACCTTCGAAATATTTTCCTACACTATGCACTAGTAATAATATCAAATGTTCTTTTAAATGCGTATCAAGCATCTTTGACTATCATAAGGAGAAATCTCCTCCGATTCTGCGTTTGCATTGTGTGTGTGTGCGGGAGGCCTTATGGTAGTCTCATTTTTAAAAGCATAGCGAATTGACTTTAAAAATATTCCTCTATTTTGATTTTAAAGATAAATAAATTGTTTTGAGTTCTCACACCAGTCACATGACTGACTCGGAGTTTATTGTTTTCCTTCCTAAACTCTGGGTGCCCACCAATTTCCACACGGGCAGTCAAGAGTTAAGGTTTATCAGGATATTCTGGATATTCTGGAGTTGCTGGAGGCAAGATGGATGGAATGGCGTATTACTACTATATAGTATTTCTTTTTCCGCTGCACTGTTTGTTGTTGTTGTTGTACACTCTGATGATATGATGTAATGAAATGTAATGTATAAAATGTAATAACTGATATAGTTCTTTGTTTAAAGATTATTCATTTATTATTATATGTTGTTCCGCTGCGAATTGTGAGATTCTGATATTGTTGTGTTGTGTTCTGTTCCGTTCTATTTTCTATTTTCTTTTCTCTCTATTTTCTATCTTCTTATCTCTTCTTCTATCTTTTTTTCTTTTTTTTAAACATTGATAATTCGTATTTCTGTTCATCTTGAGTTAATCTATGGAGATTAGTGTATATTCAAGGAGTACGGATTTGCGGGTCATCACAGCTGGTATCAGAGCATATGGTTAAGCGATAACCATGGTTCTGTTGGGTATTACTCATTAGAGATAGAGTCAGTAGTACTCTAGAATGAGTTTGAGTGTAATAATAGCTATGAGAGCGTATTTGTTAGTGAATATAAAATTGTTTTATATTGTGATGATCGGTTTATTGAGTGGCATATGAACTTTCGTCAGCGTGGTCTGCAAAACTATGCCGAAGGGGTTTCTAAACACTTAAATAGAACAATTCGGCACAATATTGTTTTAGAATGGGTAAATGAAATAATTTTACCTTGAGTATATTTTATATATAAAGAAATAATTTTTTCAGAATTATTAAAGTGTATATAAGTTGATTGTTTAGTTGTTTGAATAATCTAAATAAAAGAATAATTGTATAAGCAAAAGAATTATAAGAATTGAATTATAATTAAAGTGATTTATAATTGTGAAATAGACTTATATATATAAGAAGTGAAACTATATGGATATTTTTATGAATATGAGTTGTAAATATAAATGAATTTAAAGTTAAATGGAAATTTACTTTAGAATTTGGAATCTGAATTTATTTATAAGTGGGAATTTAAGCTAAGTAAAACCGAGTGATGTTGTAAAATGAGATATAACTTAAGAGATGTTGAATGAAATTGATATTGGTATCAAAGTAAATTAATAAAGTTAAGTGATAGATGTGAACTTAAGTTATGTAAATGAAATTCAACTTTTGTAATTGAATTGAATTGATGAATTGAATGTTAATCAATTGAATGTAAATAATTGATATGGAATAATGAATATAAGTGTTAATTCATTAAAATTTAATGTTATTGGAAGTTGAATAATTGAATGCAAATCAATTTAATTAAACCAAATTGAATGAATATAAGCAAAGGAATTTGGTTGTAATTAATATACATTGGTTGTTATATGATTGTTAGTTGATTGTATATAATTCATTAAGTATTAATGAAATTGGAAGCTAAAGTAATTAAAATTGGAATTCAATTGGAAGTTAAATGAATCTTAAATAGAATCGAATTTGAATTGGAAGTGAACCAACTTGAATATGAATTAGTGAATATAAACTAATTGAAAATGAATGTTAGTAAAAACATCCAATGTTAATGAATCAAATGTGATTTAAATTGAAAACCAATTCATGGAATATTAATGAGAATATAAATGAATATTTATTGGTTATGAATGATAGTTGGTTGATGTTTGCATTTGTTGTTTGTTTGCATTTGCTATGTTGGCATATATAGTTATTATGTTGCTATATGTTGTATATTGATACTATTGTCTATATACATGGTTCTCATCTATTTGTTGAGTGATTAGTAGGTGCAGATCGCGTTTGCTTCGCATTTGGAGCTCGCTTTCGCGCTAGATTAGCCGTATATGCTCGCTAATAAAATATAAGGTACATATCTCGGATTAAATATCGTACTTTTATACTTTTTCCCTGCGGGATGCCTCATTACTTGATGAGATGTATATTTGTGATATATATACTGTTATTTTTTTTTTCGATCGAGCCGCGCAAAGGAGACTATGGCGAATTTTTCCGAAAATTTAAGGCGTTAGAAAAAATTTGAGAAAAATTGGAAAATTTTGAAAACTATAACTTTGATTTGGAAATGAAAGTTAAACAATAGTAGATTGTTTTTGAAAAGATAAATAAGTATGATTTGAAAACTTAGTAAAGTATGGTGAGAAGTTTAAAATTTGTTTTGGGAAAGTTAATAGATTCTGTAACTTTTCTTACTTAATAATTTCGAGGACGAAATTATTTTAAGGGGGGAAGACTGTAACGACCCAGGATTTTTAGTAATTAAAAATTTGAATATTTAATTAATTTTAAATATTAATAAGTGAATTTATAAGTCGAATAAATTTATTTTGAATAATTGGATTTAATTGGATAATTAAATCAATAATTTAATATGTTAAATTATGGAAATAATTGAATATTGGGTTAAATATGATTGAAAATGATTTGTAAAATTTTATTTTATCATATTGAAGTTAGAACGATATTTTAGAACTTTTAAAATCGAATTAAAAGGTAATTTGTGAAAATTGAATATTTTAATATTTAATCGACTAGTGAAATTAGTCAATTTTTGAACAGTCTCAGAATTGGACGAAACTAGTTTCATTGGATCCATAATAGTTAGTTATTACCGGATTTCAATTTTCGTAGCAATCGGAGTTATCGTTTGATCGTGGCAGCTCGAAACGCATCGAAATTGTTTTTAATATTTATTTGGCGAGTTAAAATAGCCATTTTTCAAAAAGTCTCGGATTTCGACAAAACTAGTTTCATCGGACCTGTAATGTGATATTATTGTAAGGTTTAAAATTTCGTGTCAATCGGATTACCGTTTGTCCGGTACAAATTAAAACGCCTAGAAAATCGTTTAAATCGGTTTAATTTAAATCGATCGTTTAATTCCATAACTCGCACAGATGACTGAATTAGCTTCCGAAACCTGTTCCATTGTGTCCGGAACGTGGGGTAAACCCTAGAAACGCTGGTTACGGCGCGTAAAACGGAGTTCGGAAAACCCGGATGAATAGTGTTTCGTTCGTTCTCTATAAATAGACCATAAATTCACAAGAAAAAAAATTAAAACGCTAATAACTGCAGGCCGCCTCCACATCAATGAATGGCCGAAATGCACCCCTCTTCTCCCTCTCTTTTCCTCGAATCCAAGCAACGATTCGTAATACTTTCTGAAGCAAACTTGTAGAGCATAGAGAGTTCTATAAATCCAACGGTCAAGATCGTTTAAAACGAAGCGGATTGACGTGAATTTTCGTGCAAAGGGGGCTGGTTCGTGTACGTCGTTCGAGGTGGGGTAATAGCCGAGTTTGGCCGTACTCAGGTCGAAGGTGGAGGGGGCCATGGCCGTTCGAATGAAATCACCTGATCATGCTAGAAATCGACGTGGTGATGGCGAAATCGAGCCCTAGGTCGGCCTTCATGGGTTCCTGCATACGTGAATATGTGCATGAGATGGAAGAAGAGGTGGACGGGCCTGATGCAGTGAATGGAGATCCAATGTCCAATATTGAGTTAGGTTAAAAATATAGTTAATAATGTTGTAAATATTATAAATAAATTCGTGTAATCTTTAAAACTGCATAACTTTTTCATACGAGGTCGAAAACGCGCGAAACAGGAAGCGTTGGAATCGTATGGACGAGCACTACGCGATGGAAATGGATTGGAGTCGTTTGGAGTTAGTGAGAATTTTGGGTAAAATTAAACGTCCGTTTAATTTTATTCGAAATAAATCGCTAAAGCGAAATTAAAATCAAGGTGAGAACTTCTCACTCAATCGAATCGGTTTCGATATTATTTTAAATAGTTAGATTTAAAATATTTGAATGCATGTTTGAATGATGATTGATATCTATTGATTGTTAAAATAGACATTATGCGCCGTTAGTAAGCGGATGTTATTTAGTAAAAACATATACCGCGAATATTTCATAAACAGTGAAATTGGTATTATATATAATAGCAATATATATATATTGGCATATGTATATATTGCAGTTATTGATTTCCCGCATTTGTATAGCGGATGAGACCCTATTGCGCCGTGTATTAAGCGGATAATATTTTAAATCCCATATACCGCGATAATTTCGTACTGGAACGGAATTGGTATTGTGCTAATGTTTGTGGATGCAGGAAAACAGGTTGGAGGGATCCAACTGGATTCCTCAACAGTTTTTATTTGAATTCAGATATTTTGATATTTGATGGATTATCATATCGATATATGATATCGTTGTTGACGTGATTGACTATTTGGTATGTAGCATCATTGGACCAAATTTTGGAACTTGAAAATGGTTTTTAAAGTGATTTTTGAAAATATACTATATGTTTGGAATTGATTCATTTTAAATAAATAAACGTATAAATTTTAATGTTATAAAAACTATGATCTTTGAGAAATATAGTTAAAGGTTGATTTTTGAAATATTAGGCTAATGATTTTATAAAATAGTTTAATCGGGATTTTTGGATTTATTATAAAAAGTTGAAAATATAGGATTTATACAATTTAATTATTTTATAAATCAAAATGGTGAAATTATAAAGGAGATTAAAGACATTTTAAAAGAATAATATAAATTGATTTATATAAAAGGTTTATAAATTGATAATTTATAAATGAAAATATTTGAATTATAAAACGAGTTTTTATAAGTGTTAGAATGAATTGTGAATGAATTTTATAAATGAATGAAATTTATAGAATTATAAACGGTGAAGTTATAAATGAAATTTTATAAGCAGTAGGTTTATAAAATTGGTAAAGTTATTAAAAGAATGGTTTTTGATAAATAATTGAATCTTATAAATTATAAGATTTATAATTATGAAGTTCAAAGGAATGATTTTGCAAACAAATAAATTATAAGTATTTAACTTATAATATGAACCTTTGGTATATAATTGAGTTATGAATTGAATATAGGGTAATAAAGGAATTTATAAACGTTGTTTTATAAATTCGCAAACGACTTATTTTGATAAGTAAATTGTTGAAACCTATTAATGGAGTTATATTCACGTTTTTGACTGTGAATAAATCCTTTAAAATGAAATGTATAGAAATGACGAAATTTGTTAACGTAGTATATTCACGTTTTTGAATAGTGAATATTATGTTAAAGAAAATGTTTTAGATATGATGTTTTGAATTGAATTAAAACGATCTAACGATGTTTTTAAATGTGTTGAGATTCGAAACCATAGATTTCAACATTCATTGTTGAAATAGACGTTTTCGAGAAATAGAAGGAAATGGTGGACTATAACACTGTTGTTATAGTAAATGATTTCCGAAAGGAAATGTTTTGTATAGTATTGGGATTTATATATCTATTTTAATTTCAAATCCCTATACTAGTGATTTTGGGTTGTCGTAACAATGTTTTACGCAACATTCGTTTTGGCCCAAATAAATATGTTTAAGAGCATGTTTACCTTAAAGAATGAAATATATACTTAATCTCGATTTAAGTATATCGAATATTTTCCAAGTGTTGAAAATAGATGGATTGAGAATTACTTAATAAGTAAGTATGGAAATGTTTTCCAATATAAAGTGAATATTAGAGAATTTACCTTTTTGAAGATAAATTGAAATGAATAATTGAAATCGATATGCATGGATATTTTGGAATGAAAATTCACTATGGAATTTATAAAAGAATGGGGAATTTGTTTAAAAATAAATATTGATTTATTTTTGAGATATTGAAATTATATATCTTGTAAAGATATTTTGAAAAATAAATAATTTGGAAAATTATTTGGAATCTGGTGATGTTGTGCATATCCATTGATAGTTCAATAACCGACTATCAATATTTCCCTTTGAATGGGTAATTGATGTGATTTGTTTGAATTTGAATGCCACACTTATTTTTGAATAAGCGCTCACTATTCGGGTTAACCGGGAAAGGACCATGGGGTCGTATAACCCATTCCGTATATGTGATATGTCGTTATGAATTGCATTTGAAGATCGGTGTTGAAGACCCGGTATTTGCGTGAGCGATAGGATGACCTGTCGATTGACTCTGCACCGAGTTGCTCCGGTATTGAGTTCTCCATATGTGATGGGAAATCCGATCTGGATTGTGGATATCCAGATTGCAAGGACTTCTTTGTATGTGCCTTCGGTTCTGTTCGAGCCCGGAACAGACTTTTATGGATTGTGTGTCTGACATTACAAATTGAGATGTAAAGCCGATTTCTTTCAAATATATTTCTGTTGGTGGCGGAGAATTTATTCTCTTAGCTTAACACCCTTCTCTGAGACGTACGAGCTCAGAGGTTATGTAGTTGAAGGTTATCAGCGATATATTCCCAATTTGGTAATGTGACATGCTGAGTGTTGCTGTTAAATGATCATTGTGTTGATTATTTGTGATAGGATCATTTATTTGATCGTCTATCTTGGTGATCATTTCTATGATCATTTGTTGACCCAAAGCATGGCTTTTGTATAAAGTATGTTTTTGTGGACGTGACTTCGTCGAGCCTCACACCTCGGGAATGGTCAAAACAGGAAAGATGCAGCAAGGTTATGAGGGGTAGCGCCCTTTAGGGTATGTGCATTTCCTTCTGGAAAAGGGTGGTATCATGGTATGGAGCCCAGATACTTACTCATGTTGAAAACACTTTATGATTGTGTGAATTGATTACGAGCGCTCGGATAAAGGTCCCAAAGGACCGGGGGATGGCATATTCGGTCAGTTGTTACTCAGTTAGGGGTAACCCGGCCTTGTGTTGGTAGAGATCCGGTTTGGTTCTCGGGGATGTTCATCCAGAGGCATTCTCATGTGGCAATGGGAAGTTCCTTGGCCTGATCATTCGTTGGAAATCCAAAGAAACAATACGAGACTTGTACGGTTTTAGTTGTATAACCTGCTATGGAATGTGGCGGTAACCTGCTATTGAACATAGTTAGCTATAGTAGGCATAAGATAATGGTCGTATGTTGGCTAAGATTTATATTCTACCTTCGAAATATTTTCCTACACTATGCACTAGTAATAATATCAAATGTTCTTTTAAATGCTTATCAAGCATCTTTGACTATCATAAGGAGAAATCTCCTCCGATTCTGCGTTTGCATTGTGTGTGTGTGCGGGAGGCCTTATGGTAGTCTCATTTTTAAAAGCATAGCGAATTGACTTTAAAAATATTCCTCTATTTTGATTTTAAAGATAAATAAACTGTTTTGAGTTCTCACACCAGTCACATGACTGACTCGGAGTTTATTGTTTTCCTTCCTAAACTCTGGGTGCCCACCAATTTCCACACGGGCAGTCAAGAGTTAAGGTTTATCAGGATATTCTAGATATTCTGGAGTTGCTGGAGGCAAGATGGATGGAATGGCGTATTACTAGTATATAGTATTTCTTTTTTCGCTGCACTGTTTGTTGTTGTTGTTGTACACTCTGATGATATGATGTAATGAAATGTAATGTATAAAATGTAATAACTGATATAGTTCTCTGTTTAAAGATTATTCATTTATTATTATATGTTGTTCCGCTGCGAATTGTGAGATTCTGATATTGTTGTGTTGTGTTCTGTTCCGTTCTATTTTCTATTTTCTTTACTCTATATTTTCTATCTTCTTATCTCTTCTTCTATCTTTTTTTCTTTTTTTAAACATTGATAATTCGTATTTCTGTTCATCTTGAGTTAATCTATGGAGATTAGTGTATATTCAAGGAGTACGGATTTGCGGGTCATCACAGTTCTTAATTAACCTAAACTACACAACCAATGAGTGTACAATAAATTTTGCAACCAAACGTGCATAAGTGCATAGTGCATCACTGTATCATGATACAAAAATTATGTATGCAGAATGATTCTAAATTGGATCCTCCTATATGAATGAATTTCTTTTGAAAATATTTTTTAAAACATGATGCAAACAACCTACATATATATTGGCAGTTCTATATGCATGCAGCTTTTTGAAAAATATTTTCAACAAAAACTTTCGTACTCCTATAAATAGATGTGTGAAGCAACCAATTTTGCATCCACTTCCTACCATCCAATAATCTAAGGCTTCGAAAAATTCTTCCTAAACTTTGCTTTTATATCAAAAAAAGGAATTTAGGCAGAGAATTTAACATTCTTATCACCCTATAATCTTTCGATTATCGTAGTATAGTGGAAATTTCCTTGGTGCCCCAGATTTACTCCAAATTTTCCACACATAAACGCATGAGGTTTATTTTCAAGCTATAAAATGGAAATAATTCTAAAAAAAGAACCACAGCGTCGTCGATAAGGTATGGAAATAGAGATTCCAAGACTAAAATAGGTTTACACTTATTATCGCTTGCATTTATCACATCGTCGATCCTGATGCACCACTAAATTAGAGAATAGTAACTCTATTTGCCTTCCCTATGCCTAGCATATAGCCTTCAAAATCAAAATTTTCATAAAAATCTTTCTCACAATTCAAATTAGTACATCATTTGAACAATAAAATCCCAAAATATTTAGATGCACATTTTTCCTTGAAATAAAATTTTGGACAAAAACTCTAAAAATAATTTAAGAGCCAAAATAACTAAAACACAAAACTTTTTTTTAAAGTTAACTTATCAAATCAAGGGGAAATTTTCAAAATATTTTCCTCTTCAAAAATTTTGATAAATCAAGCCACAATTTCAACGTTGTCGGAAGTCGGTTGTGTGCTAAACCAAATTTCAAAATTCTACAACTAACATTTATCTAAAATTTGACAATTTATTTAAAAATATCAACACATTCATTATTCAAAAGATTTAGATTCTAAGGAACATAAGCAATGGACCTTGATATAAAAATAACTTTATCATATCCTTTGTTAAAAATTTCCAACTATTCTAAACTTCCAGTCTTATATTGCTTTTGATGTTAGTTAGATGTCTTTATGAGATTCTCATATTTATACTACTACTTTACTATGCATATATAGGAGCGGTTCACATATCCAGAAACAATAACACAGAAAATGAACACAAAACCGTAATATCATGCGTGCTTTTTATAAGAGACAACTAAAAGTTTTACAACCTAACAACCTAAAAGAAAACAAAAAATGCTAGAAGGGAAAAGACAACTACACCATAACTCCTAAAATAATGACTACCGACTACGAGATGCCTTGTTCCATGGTTGGAGCTCGATCCATTATTCGGATCCTTGAAAGGACATACCATGACGGTTATGCACCCAATCTCGTGTCGGTACTAGTGTTGCTAACAGCTGCAAAATTACCATCTTCTAATGATGGTAGAAGGAACCTTCTACTAAACTGCCTCTCTATGGAGGTTCACCTATATTATATACAGGCGAGAGTGGATAGGTGAAAATATGAAAGTGACTCTATGGAATGCAAATCATTTATCAACAATTTGAATCAAAAGGGTGCGGGCCCGATTGCCAGTGATGCCGCTAATACTAGCATAGGTGGTTTCTGCACCAAGTGATAAATCCAATCGTAACTTCCCATCTTAGGAATGATGTTGTATCGAATGGTGCACATAATCAGATGGGCAATCCGAAATATCCATATTCCAAACACTAACATATTGGGGAAAGATCAGCTGCAAAATCTTTGAGTCGGTCACTTTAAATTCATCCAAGTTTGCATCCTTTGTAGAGGCCTGCAAAATCTCAACGAGAACATCATTATACAGCTCAATCAAGATAACCTTCATCTTAGAATGCATCAAACTATTCCTTTCATTGAAAAGGAAAATGCAGCACGGGCAACATTCTTGCTCAAAATTCTCGAAGTAGAGGATCGGTGCAAATCCCACCGCAATGAATAGCTCTCCTAGCCAAAAAGTGGTGAAATCTTCTGGTCTAGCCAAGTGGTCTCTTGAGGGTTGAGACCATAATGGTGCGAGGAAAAAACGATAGTATGGAAAGGTGTCTTGCGCTGAGCAATGGTTGGAGGGAGGAAAAAGGGTTTAGATCTAGAATGGCATTAGAGCGAGATCTAACGTGCAAAATTAGCACGAGGGAGAGGCAAGGCTGCTACTTCTAGGGAAAAAGGGCATTGCCTAGGGGAGGAATGAAAGAGAGAGGCTGATACTTGGATAAGGAGGAGGATGGAGATTAGGCTCGGCTTATTAAAGAAGGAAGAACGAAAGAAGGCAACCGGGGGAATTCGGACACGACTTCAATAGTCCCGTTCCAGGTTCAAGTTGTGTCGGTAGACCATTCTAGGTTCACCGTTAGGTGGTCAGCCGAGCTATGCGCATTAATCGAACCTTGACCAAATTAGGATCGAATTAAGTAATAATAATAGTTTCATTCCATCTCGATTCGACATGATCCGAAAATGCCTGTCCTCATCATGGCAGTTCCAAGGTCTACCGCCTAGTGCCAAACCATGCTCCAACAATCCACAGTAGTCTCAATAAAACTACTGCGACTAACAATAATTCCAAAAACCCAAAAATATTCCGACTGTTATTTCCTACCTGCTTCCAACGAAAATGTTTCTTCCAATAGCTGGTGGGTACAACACTTCAGACTACATACCTTAATAAAATTGAATGTCATTCCTATTTTGTCTGAACCTTAAAGAGAGAAAATATAAAAACCTTGATTTTATAAACAACGAAATCACCGAGCTAAATATATGTTCCTTTGTACTTGTTTCTAAATAATAGAAACTAATTCATACCAAAACTTCGGCTAAAAATCAAACTTATATATAAATATTTTAGGATTTCCATAAATCGTTTTAAAACACAAATTTCCCAAAATGGAAAACTATTTTCTTGCCGAAAATCAATATCAAGCCTTTACTGATATATATACATATAAATATTTAAAGGTTTAAAGAATTAATCTTTTATAAACTAAAAATTTCTTAACATGACTTACTTAGTGGTATATGCGTTTCTTTGAAATTTAAAATTTCAAAACTTTCCCAAAACAAAATTTTCAAAATAATTCTTTGGGAAAAGAAATCATTTAAAAACCTTTTTCCAAAATCTAAGGCATTTTTGAAATATGCTTTATAAAAATTCCTTCATAGGTTTTAGACGAAGGGCTTGACATTAATTACTCAAATAGAAATCTGGTTTGCCATCAAAAACTGATCAATGAATGCAACCTAGGATAAACTTGCTTCTGGGCAATTGCGACATACAGACTCTAATTTTCCACCCATTTGGAATAAATGTGTTACTCAGATTGGAACTCAAAACCAAAATCGCAAATCATCAAGTCGAACACCTCCAGTCTTTGGGATTCGGCCATATATCATACTTATGCTCTTTATCAAAGGTGCTTTACGCATCACCAGCACTCCAAGGGGTACTTCGGAGTCGGCATGAAAATCTTAGCTCTAAGAATTTTCCAACCTATAGTTGCTTTGCCTATTCTTTCGAATTGGAACTACAATTATTTCTATAGTCTGAATTCTTATGACGTAGTGTACGAATATAATATTACTAGACAGGAAAGTACTAATACATTCTCTCAAGTTATCTTAGTTTCTCTAATATACTAACCTAGGCTACCTTAATAGGGCCAAATTTTGACAAAAAATGAAACTCAAGTCCATCAAAGCATAGATCATTTGAATTGGTCCCTGTAAATAAGCGTAGCATTATCAAAGATTGACCAAAATCTAAACTCACATAGGAAGTAATAATAGGATAATAATACTGATTATGACTACTACCGTGGAGCTAATGGTATTCCTTGGATAGCAGGTTGTTAGATCAGCGTCGAGCATGAAAGAAAGAAGACTTATCCAATAACAAGCACATCTAGCTCCAGTGACATGTTTGTCTAAATTCTGTCATGTAGGTAGTAATGAGGAGGCGGGTCAGAACAATATTCTGGTGACTAGAAAATATAAACTGTCCATACCATAAACTTATACTGATTAGTTTCCAAATAATTGTTATGACCATTAAGGTTAGCAATCCAAATCTAACCTTGCATTGCACACACGATTACTTACTTACCCCTTTCTAATGTACAAAATAGTAATGAAGCTTCATCAACCACCCAACACTTCCAAACTCATTTGTCACTTAAAACTTATAAATATTAAGCGGGCTTCTATAATACTTTTAAAAGAGAAACAACAAGTTCTACCATTTAAGACCTTAATCAAGATTGATCATGTCATTTAAGACTCACTCCCAAGATGGTTTCCCAATAATGGTGTCAATGTTCGGTGGGTCCTAGCTACAAGGCCTCTAACCACTATTTAAATCTTTCAACATTTAATTTCCAATACTACCGCAACTATCGCCGACAAAATCATAGCGATGTAATAAACAGTACCTAAGCTACTTAATACCTTTTATTGGAAAATAGGTAGAATCTGTCATTTAAGACCTTAGCTAAGGTAAACCCCATCTTTAAGACCTATCCCCAAGGCGTGCTCCTAAAATGTTACTATTGTTATTACGGATTTAGCAATATGAGAGACTGTACCCAAGCCATTTAATACTTCCAAGTGAAAAATAGATAGACTCTTGTCATTTAAGACCTAAATTAAGGCAAACCCTATCATTTAAGACCTATTTACAAAAGCATGCTCCTCAGTGGTATTATCTAGCTGTCATTACTTGAAATCTCAATGGGATGCTTAATACTTATTTTATAAGAAAGAGGAAGACCTTGCAGTCACTTAAGACCCTAAACCTGAAGTGAACCCTTCTCGAGATATCCACTATCACTCTTTAATTATAAATATGGCATCTTATTAGGTTACTTCTTTCGATAGGGAGGCAGACCCTTCAGTCAATTAAGACCACAACACCGAAGTAAACCCTTTTTAGAGACATCCTTATATATTCATTTATAATCCACTAGGTTATTCATACTTCCATTTAGGAGAGAGACGGATCCTTCGGCCACATAAGACCTCAAACCAAAAGCGAACTGCTAGGAGATATCCTTGCCGCTCCTAATTTTCAATTTGGACTATTTAATACTTTCCAATTAAGAAAGTAAACCCAATCTCTCACGTCTTCACAGGTTCTAGGATTAGTGCTATCACACATCAGTAGTGAGTACACCTGGCTGCTGGCAGCCTCAAAGTGAAGGGCTGTCTTTCGTCGAATAGCTCTACTAACCTCACATCATTAACCCACTAAGTATAATTAACCATCCTAAGTCTTCACTTATGTTATCTTAGGTAGACATTATACTTAGTTTACTAATTCTCTTTTTATTTAAGGCAATAAGATTTACCATAAATATTTATCTACCTATATATCCCTATTTTATGCTCATAAATGTTAATTTGTCCATAAAATCCTAACGGACATTTCATAAGAAATTTATGTATGATTACTAACAGTAACCTTTTATATCTATTCTATTTTTATTAATTCAACTTCTTTATTTATTAGTCTCATTAATTCATTTACCATATCAAATTATTGCAACTTCCATGTTTATTACCATTTATTTCCCATATATTAGAGTTACAACCTTTTAAATTCCTTTCTCATTAATTAATTATCCTAAATGTGAATATTAAGTGTAAGCATCATTGTTAGCTTATTCTTTAATTATTACAAGCACAGTAAATTACGTACAAATATTACTTTTATCGAATATGTTCTAGTTATATATCTTCACTAGAATATCCTTTTTCATGTTAAATTGTTGGAACCATATCTAAAAGGATTATCTGCTATAATTTGCATAAATTAGTCTTAAACAAAAGATTTAACTTCAAAAGGTTACATTGTTTTAAATTACAAGGAATAATCATTTCTTTTTATTACTGAAATAGACAATATAAACTACAATGAATTCGTATTTTACACGTCTCTTACTCTTTCTATTTGCATTTATTCCTTGTTAGATAAAATGTTATATTTTTCTAAAAGGAAAAGAAATCAAACTAATTTACTAATATTAAGCGGATCAAATTCCAACAATTCCAAACATAGGAAAGTTTACATTCTAACAAAATTAGGGTAATAATCCAAATTTATAACATTATTATACAACCTATTTCAGATCTTGAATAAATTTCATTCAAATTAATATTCTAAATTCATACATTTGGGACTGATTTCCAAATCAGGTTGTCAGCAATGTTAAATTAATTCATAAACATGAATATGTAGGTGATATTTTTTATATTCAGATCATATTCAATTCATTGTCTAACAATCTACAAAAATTCACACTCACCTTTTAAAAGCGATCCAAATCTTCAAATCTAAAGTAGAACATTTGATTCATCTCCAAATTCCTTTTAATACAAGAGATATGTATAAAAAGGTATATACATACATTAAATTACAGATCTGAAAGAGATTTGGGATGCGGATAGAAACTATATATATATATATAATTACCTCAAATGCACATATGGTTGATTCTCTTCTCCTTTTTATTAGATTTTTACTCTTCTCCGATTTATATGAATATATACAAATATCTTATATTTATCATTTAAAAAGAAAGTGGAGAAAAATAAATGGCAAAGCTTAGCTATTGCCTCCTTCAAAACATGAGAAGAGAAGGAAGGATTGTGCCTGAATTTATAGCTGCTAGCATTAACCAAAGCTGCTTGATTTAAAATATTAAATCTGGACCATTGCAGCCTAGAGTTATTGTAGCCATCAGGTTGCCACCGGTCCACCGTCTTTGCGTCACCGGTCAATCGTTGGGGGGTTAACCGTCCCTAATAACGGGTTGGCCTATGGGCTTGGGCAATTAATATAAAAATGTTAATTTTTCTTATTTAATTATTTTCATTCCAAATTCGTTTTTCGTACATAACTTGTTCATTTGGACTCTGATTGTAAAACTCCAAATATGAAAGTTACTCAGAATTTTACTAAGAATGCAAAGGTGCAAGTTTCATAGTCAAATTACATCATTTGCAAAACTCTATTTTTGAAGCCTGATTAATTAACTAACTAACTAATTAAATAATTAACACCAAATTGCAAGGTGTTACAACAATAACATCAACATTATGTAGATGTTGAAAGGAACAGTCTCCTAAATACCAGATCAACCAAAATCAATTGAAACAGAAATTAATGATAACCAATGAATCTTAAATGTTCAATTTGGTTGAAAAAATTAAGATCAATATGATCGCGATTGGAAAAGGGTTTTCCAAATAAGCCAATCTCTATCTAACTCATATTGAGTTGATTATCTACAACGATATATATATATATATATATATATATATATATATATATATGCTTAGCTTTAATTTTCTTTTACTTCCTACTGTTAAATGTCCAAAATCTCATGGGATTGAAAAATGAAGAAGGTGATAGAGTTAAGGGTATGCCCTAAGAGGAATTATGTAATTTTTTTACTTATATCTAACTCGATGGCCAATCTTTTCAAATAAAAGGTGATTTCTTTCTATTATATACTTGTTATATTATGATACAATTAATTAAGTAATTATTTAAAATATATTAAATAGAAAATACTTAAATGATATGTTATGTGATAATAATTATAATGCATTGTAATCATGAGAATTTATCACATTGAAAGATAACATTTTGTTTTAAATATTTCTAGTTAAGATGTTTCGAGAAAGGATATTGATTTATTTGTTGAGATTAGAGTACATAACGCTTCTCAAATGTTGGACAATGTATTACTCATGGCTGTTAGGGCCACCAAGTGGTTACGTAATGATACTTACTGAAAAATAATGGAATGAATCATTCGAGAGTTCCCTGTTGTTTAATATAGCAAAGGACAAATAAACAATCTCGTTGTTACATAATTCCATTAACTTGGGAGTACTATTGAACATCAATATGGACACTCCACTTTGATTATAGTTAAATCATGGCATGCGTCCATCAAGTGACTATTGCTGGGTATGAGTTGAAGCATTGAAAGTGAAACATTGTTCAATATCAAATTCGTCTCCTTGATTATATCAGGTTTGTACCATTCAGTTATAGTCAACCCAAAGTCAAAGTCTCTGAGCAGAGCAATATGATTAATAATAATATTCATTAATGAAGTGAGGATTTTGTATTTGGAATTACAAAGTTGAATTTGGACGATGTTGGAATTTTCACCAAAACCAAATTCCATAAGTCCTGATACGATATAGTTTTGACGAAGAAAATTATTGTAGATTACCATTACTATCAGGTACCGCTTATAGTAAGTAAAATTGGATTTATCAAATGACATGTAAGCAATAAATTTAGCCTAAATCTCACACCACTAGCTAAGATGATGTGTGAATGTTAAAATTTGAATTGTTAGATATCAATCACTAATTAAATTTACACCTTTGAGTCACGTAAAATAAATGATGAATACTCCTAACTAACCACATGATTTAATTAACTTATAATTATTGTAAATTAATTAGTATTTATGGAATATTTGTTATTAAATTTTATTTTATTTCTTTGAATATCATTAGTGTTTAATAAAGTGCATATATAAAAGTTATAAACATATGTATCAACATACGATATTGGTAGAATATTTAAATTGATTTAAATAGAATAAATGCAAAGTGTATTTTTAAATTATTGAAATTAATTTAAATTTGTGAAGTATTACTAAAATTTTATTTGATTTATCAAAATATTATTAGTATTTGAAAATTCATACATAAAAGTTATGAATGTGCGCAACTATATGCGATATCGGTAGAACATTTAAATTGGATTTAAATGGGATTAACACTAATAGGATTTTGGAAAATTTTGAGGGCCTATGTGGCATCGTCTATGCCTAGCCATGCATGTAGAAGAGGGAAAGGATTTTTATGTTTAATAAATAAATAAAGAGGAAGGTTTTAAGGAAGGAATAGAAAAGGTTTCTATCATTCCTTTGAAATAAATCTCCTTTATTTCTTTCAATGTTCATTCTTTCCTAACGAAAAATTTCTTTCTTTACTCTCAAATCATGGCCAAAAATTCTTGGGGTTCTAGGAGCTAGAAATTCTAAAATAAAAATAAACAAAATCAATTTATAAGGTGGTTTGTACTCTTGGTCTTTGCGAAACCCGAAGGTTAATTTCTAAAGTAGGAACTTTTAATTGATCATTAAATGTGTGATTTAGAGGCAACATCCAAAGTTGTTTCTCTAATTAACTTATTCTTATGTTTTATAATTTATATAGTTTGATCACCGCTTCCTACATTTCTTTTACCCGTTTGATCTTTTGTAATATAATTTAGATCCATCGCCCATTTTGTTCATTTGTTAAGTTTGTGTTTATTTTAGATTTGAATCCTATTATCATGACTTTATACGTACCCAAGTTGTCTAATTCTTTTCTATCGTAAAAATTATTATTCGAATTATTTTCATTGAAAACTATTTGTATTGATTAACTTAAGTTATATGTTATAAGTCTGGAAATTGAATATCAATGTTACAAGTTGTTTGATAACAATTTGGTCTTTGCTTACATGAGAAGAATAGTTAATTCAGTTTAAATATACAAGTGGCATTCTGTGTAAAATCTTTAAAAATGATTTGGTTTCTTTTGTGACAATTGGGTTTATGTTTGTTAATTTTATTGGTTGAAGGTATATATATTTAAACCACAAACTAATTGAATACATACGTAACATTTTGTTTTGAATTTAAAACATTAATTCAATTATTATATACACGTATATGGTTATATGTGTGTGTTGTTAATTCAAAGTTTACAAAATGGACTTTTATGTAAAATTGTAGTTTTGTTATAAAACTATTTCCAAATTAAAATAAGCTTAAATTGTTTGCTCTAATTTTAAATCATGTCAAGTAATAAAATTAATTCTAATTTAAACAAGTATATTTATATGTGTGTATGCATATTTATATAGAATAAATGTTGTTTTATAAAAAGAAAAAAGAAAAAAGAAATAAAAGGACAAAAAGGCATATATATATATATATAAAGGGTAAATGTGTCTATTGCGATGTAAATCCTAGCACCTAAACAGGTTCACATTAACTATGTGCACTTCTCATATGTTGCGCTTGCGCAATGTACACTAGAGTGTATTTGGATATACTCACGTTTTAATCTATGTATATATTGCTTATTAATGACATTTAATAAATCATACAATTTAACTAAAGAGAGAGAAATGAAAGGTTTCTCCCTCCAAATAAAGCAAAATCTCCCTTCAATTAATTGCGTAAGTTTTATAGAAAGGAAAAAAATGTTTTCTTCTCTGAATTAACTGCTATAAGTAACTGTTACACATGCGGGTGTATCTGATACACTAAACACTTGAATCAAAATTAGATTTGAACTTTTTTAACCAATTTTAAATAACGTAAGATTTTATTTATGTATTAGATTGGATCTAATATACTTTTGGACTTTATAGGCCCAATAGATCCGAATGGCATGGTTCTTACAATGTTATCAAAGCCCAAAAGACTATGTGGTCTGTACTAACAATGTTAGAGTCAACTGATTAAAGCCTGCCTATTTAGTAGGGTGTCCAAAAAGATAGTGTCCAAGGATTGAGTTTGGGTGATCGACTACTATACCCTACCTGACTACTGACCTAGCCCAAAGGATGAAGTAAGCTCAAAGGTTGTCCCTAATATGAAGGTCCAAATTTATTTTGGGCCTTAGGCTAATTTTTCGAAATATATTTGAAAATTTTAAAAATTATATTTAAAATTTAAAATTTAAGTTTAAAATATGACATGTTATAAATGTTATAAATTTTCAAAATTAGTTTTGAAAAGTAAATATATTGGTTTTAAAGTTTCTATCTTAATTATTTAATTAATTGGATTAATTAGTTATTTAATTAAAATTTAAGTATTAAAATTAATATATACATGTATGTATGTATATAAAATGATATGTTTACATTTTTCTTAAAATGTTTAAGGTTAATGAAGATAAAATTTTGAATTTAATTAATATTGTTTTAGTTAAAAAATATTTTAGTTAATTAATTTAATTGAAAATTTAATTTACAAATTATCTACATGTATAATTTTATATATATATATATATATATAACTACTATAAATGTTATAATATCTTAATCTTTAAATTATTAAAGACGCATAATTTAAAATTCAGTAGTTGAAATTTAAATTAAATCAAATCAAAACGTTAATTAAATAATTAAGTGAATAATTAATTAAATTAATTGAATATGATTTAATTAATAAGAATTAAGTTCAAATTAATTAAATTATATTTAATTAATAAGATACATATATATTGTATAAGTAAATTAACTTATAAAAGTTGTAAATAAATTAATACTCATATAACCATATATGCATAAAATTAAACGGAGTTAGAAAGAAACCCAAATTAGATTTGTGAAATAAATACATCCGTGATTTATAATGTGTCCAACACTTAAACCACTAAGGTTTTCATAAGAAATACATTGTTTTCTACACTGATATAACTCAAAATAAATATATTAAAGATTATAAATCTCTAATACATTATAAACCATCCTCTACCATATGTATGTCAATAAATTACTTGCATGCTCTTTAGTTGTTGAGCTTTCCTCAAGCTAGATGTTATGTGTAGTACTATTAATATATTGACTAGACGAAGTAAGATACAAGCACGTATTTATTGAGCTTTTCTCAAGGTGCATTATACTTAGGTTGTCCAAATGGTGGATATGAGTGAACAATCTCTTTGAATTTTATTGAGCTTTCTTCAAGGTCGAGATGAGATTAAGACAAAGACCACAGGTGAGGAGTTGTTTATGATACAACCAATAAGATTTTATCCATCACTTGTGGGTCTATTATTTTTTTGCTTACTTTGAGGTCAACATGAGATTAGGGCAATGACTATGGGTTAGGAGTGGTATATGGTACAACCGAAAGGTGTTATTTATCGCTTGTACGCTATGATATTTTGAGCTTTCCTCAAGGTTAGAATCCCAAGGTAAGCGAGTCCTAACAACTACTAAAGAAAATGAAAGATTTCTATATATTCTCTTAGGGTTTTGAGAAACATAAAATTTAATGGGAGCTTTATTAGAAAAATGAAATATAACATTTAACCTTTCTAATATGGTAAGTACATTTGGTATAAATGGTTAAAGTAATTTACACTGATAAATTTGTGCAACTAATAAAATTGATGAAATGTTTATCAAGATATACAAATGAACTGAATAAAAATTGACAAAGGAATATGAAAAGTACTTACGTTAAATTTTTTTGCATGTCGTCGCTTCAAGACCCATGCAAGAGGTTAACTATACACTACTAAACACATTCATAACTTAGTCGCTTCAACATTTATTTTCCCAAGACTTTTTATTGTGTCCGTGAATTTTGAACTCTTAAGAAACTGCAAGAATAAAGATATTTGATCCATATTCGATCACATAAAAATGTTATATGATGAATGGTCGCAGTTCGTAATGTACTAAATTTCAATAAAATTAGTTCATTGGAAAAAAGCAAATAAAGCATAAAGTGAAATCGTATATTCAGTATAATTCATTACAATATGGATTTCCTTTTTAATAATTTGACCATTTAGAAAAGGAAAGCGAATGTATAAGAGCGGACGTAACTCACGCGTTGTAACGACCGATAATTTATTCACTTTGAATTTGAATATTAAATATATTTTTAAATATTTAAATAATGGATTTTATAACACAAAAATACATGTTTTGTGTAATAAATAATAGTGGAAAAAATGTTTTGTAAATTCGTTTAAAAACATAAATAGTTCGAGGAAAAATCAAAACTATGGCTGAAAATCATTTTTCGGATTTTCGACTTTTATCGAACAAAAGTTGTTATAAGTTGTTGCACACACACACTAGCACACATATAACATGCATATAAAATATGGTAATAATTAATTCACTAACTAAACATATTAACATTAGTCATTTTCTAGAAGGTATTTAAGGAGAGAAGACTTTTTGCTAATATTTTTCTCCTTTTTATGTAATGTGATGACAAGTACTTAAGGCAACATTGATGACACATGGGTACATGATGAGATGGTTGAAATGACAAGGGTTAGAATAGTAATTTAGCTAAGGGACATGAAGGTAATTAGCCACTTTTGCCAAAGTCTACATAAGGACCTTGTTACTTCATTTCCATCTTTACATTTCCATTTCTATTCTTTATCCACTTTTTCTTCATCTTCTTCATTTTTGTCCACCTATAATCTTTAAAGGAAAAAACCACAGAAAATCACACTCTTTCTTCTTCAAAAATCTAAATAAACTTGAGATAATATAGTCTTCATCATCACCATTCCAAAGTCGTAAAGTTTAAAGCTAAAACCCTCCATTCATGCCAAATGCGTGAGCAATAGTGGAGTTTTCTCAAAGCTTTAAGTTGAATTCGAGCAAGAAAGGCAGTGTCTTGTGGTGTTGCTAGGTCGAAAAAGGCTTTTGCTGCTTTAATTTGGTCTTAGCTTGCTTGAAAGTAAGTTAAACTCTTTTTAAAATAGTCTACAAATTGACAAATTGTTGTAAAATATATTAAAAAAAATATATTGTTTACTTGTGTATATTTTCTTATTTGGATTTGACTCTTGCTTAAAAGCGGATAACATAAAAAACCACTATTTTGTAAGAAATTAAAAGAGGAAATGAAAGTATCTTCGTAGCGAATAAGTCGCCACTTCGAAATCCATAGACATATATGAGATTTGTAGGGGACTTTTGAGGAGAGACTCTAAGGGGTTTCTCGCCAATGTTGATTCACTTTCATACTTATATTATTTGTGGAATGTATGAATGAATATATCCTATCTATATCTTGTTTTATGGAAGTGTCATTTTGAAAATATCATCTTTCTTGAAATCCTTTGTTTATAGATCTTGTGCTTGGGTTTTTACAAAACAAATATTTGGTCACGTTTTTGCACCTTTAGTGCGAAAGTGACATGGCTCGAAAAATGTTAGAACCCCTAAAACTAAAGTCTTCGAAAGTTAGAAATGGATTTTCTTTACCGATTTGTAAAAGCTCAAGTTTTTAAAGATTTTTCAAATGTGTTTATTTGGTTTGAAAACTCTCTAAGTATTTGTGAATGCATACTCGATCTATAGTATGTTGTTTTAAAAATAAAATAGAGTATTCATACTTTGGAAATTTTTAAAGAAGTTTACATCTAAAAGGGACCAATTTAAAAAAATTCAATATTATTTAGCAACATTTTTGCGATATTTATCAAATTTTTATAAAAATGGTTCAAACTTATTTCTCTCTTCATGAGATTAAATATGGATATTTGTAACTTATTTTCAAGCATTTTAATTGTGTTTTACAAATGTTTTTGATGTGAAAACTAAGCATAAATTCGGTTTTAAAAGTTTAAAATTTTGATTCGGTTATGAAAGGATTTAGTCTTATCCTTAGTACCAAACATCAAGAAGGTAAATTCATTACTATCTATGAGATTTAGAAACTAGAATGTCTAAGCAAGGCCAGGAGCAACTAGTGCTCTGACTTACCTAGCTCCGCTTTTAAGTGAGGGATAGTACGAATTGGAAATCAAAGTTCGATGTTAAAGGCAAGAACTTTAATTCCCATAAGAGATATCACTTATGTGGAAAGGATTTAGTCATATATTTAGCACTAAGCGTCAAGCTATGGAAACTCGTCTCTACCTTGAAGGTTAAGAATGTACGTCAAGGCATGGGTTAGAGGTAATACTACCTTAACTTGTTTGGCTTCATTGTTAACCGAGGGTTAATACAAGTTTGAAATCGACGAGTGGTGGTAAGAGTATGAGATTTATTTTCCATATATGATCATTTTTTTATCCTTGATAGTTGACTTCTTGACTATCAATTTTGATACCCTTCTTTATGTTTCGTCAATCTAGGATGATTTGTTGCTCATTTGGAGCATTGATATCTTTTATTGAAAATGACTAAATAAAGAGTGAGTAGGGGCTAATTCATGTGGGGTTTCTCCCATTAGGTTATTTTCACATCAACTCTAGATTGGTTTTGGTTGTATGTGTGCGGAGATGTGAATTACTTGGATTCTCGGTAAGGTTGGTGGTATATGACTTGGGTTTCCCAAGAACCGTCGGAGTTCTCAAGAGTATATATCTAGAGGTATACTTCTGGTAAGGGGCGCACCCTCTTAGTCATTTTGGAAAACTCCTCTTTTTTTGATTCAGACCATTGAATTGATTCTTTCTTAATTGCATTGGGAAGGTTCTTGAGCTTTTCATGATGTTTAATTATTTATGTCTATTCTTTATGCTTGGATGTTGTTCTTGTAAGGGGAAACCCGTTCCATGTTTTGCGATGTGGTCTCACTTATTATTGTATGTGTTCCACTTTTATTTGGACTTTACTCATACTATACTTATTTTTTGATCTAAGTTATCTTGTTTTCCTTAAACTCTTAGGTACTCATTTATATTTGAGTAGTTGGAGAGTAGTAGGTTTCTTTAGGCTCTTTTGAAAATGTGGATGAATAAGAGGCTCCTTATCTATCAAAATATCTATTTCCACTATTATGAGAAGTTAGTTTTATTATGTGTATTTTGTATCAGCTAGCATAAAGACAAATCTTAAGAACTGCCTAGGCTGATGGTAGTACTTTTGTTATAACTTTGATAACTCCATGTTAAGGAGTAACCTTATGTAATAGTACTTATATTATAACTTTGATAACTCCATGTTAAGGAGTAACCTTATGTACTATCTTATTGTTATGTTATATTTAACCGTTCCATTGTGAGATTTAGTTCTGTTCTTTTATTTTACCCCATGACAACTCATCTTTTGGATGCTTGGGTAATGGCAGACGAATACCATGGACGTATTAAATGTCGTTACTAAGGCTTAAAAAGGTGGGTCTTCACATTTAGTATCATAGTTTCGATTATGCCAACACCTTAACCTGAAGGGGTACAACTCATTAAAGATAGGGTAAATGATGCCCTAGAATTATTTAATCTTGAGAGAGCATATTTGTAATTTTTATTTTAATAATATCTCCCCTCTAATGTCTCATTTTAGATCCTTTGGTGTTCTTTCTTTAAACTATTTCGATCCTCTCATTGTATTCTAAAGATATTTGTCCTGTGTTAGGTAATAGAGGATCTGGAACTAACACGGTTACCAACGGCAAGGCAGCTAGAAATGTGCCTGTTGTAAATCCAATAGAGGAAGTGATAGAGAAAGTATGATCCCCTTTGAGCTTTGCAATCTTATGTAAGGATTTTACTACTTTGGGTGAGAAACTATTCTATGAGACTAAAGATATTCTTGGAGTTTATATGTGGCTCCAATATTGTGAAAGAATATTTAGAGATCTTCGGTTGGAGGATGCAAAGAAACGGCTGTTGGCATCATGACAACTCCAAAATTCAACGATGGATTGTTTGGGATTCGGTAACGGTTAATACTCCGGAGGAGGAGTTTTCTTAGGCTAATTCAAGGAAGTTGTTTATTCCAAAGGCTAGAAGAATTCGGATGTTTAGGATTTTGATTGATTTAAAGCAACGTGATCTGACGATGTCACAGTATGATCATAAGTTCAATGTTTTGTCCCATTTTGGACATGGATTAATAGACACACCGCTCAATAAAAATGAAATGTTTATGAATGGATAGTGACTAGAGTTCCAACTTGAAATGACCAATTATCGTATGGGTACATTCAACAATATTATCTGCATGGCTTTACGGTTTAAAGCTCTGGATATTAAGGAGGGAGTTCAAAAGGGTATAGCGCCAATAATGAGTGCCAAGCCTTTATTAGTTATACCAGTTAGAGGCAAGCCAAACTTCAAGCGTAAGTTTAAGGGAAAGAGGTAGTGGGCAGGAAAGAAACATCGAGGTGGGGTTCTAAAGCAAAAGAAGCAGCTTAACTTGACTGAAATTCTTTGTTTCAAGTGCAACAAGATGGGCCATTTTGCAAACCGTTACCCAGTTAACATCCGTTTCAACTGGGGCCAATAGGGACATATGAAAAATGAGTGTCCTTTTCCAAAGAAGGAGTCTTAAGGGTAGGCTTTGATTATTGAAGAAATACCAGCCAATTCTATGGATCAAAATGGGAAGCAAGTGTTGCAAGGTATATTATCCATTTATGATATTCCTGTAGGAGTATTATTTGATATCGGTGCTTTCCATAGTTTACCAAAGCCTCAATGAATGATGACCATAATTATAATGGTCCTAAGGTAGCGAAATTCCTTATCGGGTAAGTTTCAACCCGCACGAAAGGCTAGAATTGTTTTTCCTTGATATCGAACATAATGCTCTAGAGATTATTGTATGACAAGTAACATCTAAAGTGTTGGTTTCAAAAGACATAATGTCTAATGTTTTTTAGCCTAGAGAATTAATCAGATTGCTACGAGCATAACAAGTAGGGTGTGCTTTAGACGAAGATCAATTTCCCTAGTTTGTATTGAAATTTTTTTATTTCAAACGTGCATAAGGAATAGATTCAAAAAGTCAAATGAAATCTTTAAAAATTTTATCCAATGTAATTTCAACTTATCCAATAAAAATTTAAAACAGGACGAAGGCCTTGAAAAGTAAACTTTCCTTTTTTTGTTGGACTCGTTAAAAGATATACACTAAAACCTGAGTTACATGACAATTTAGGGTTTTATCATCGATTCTACATCCTAGAACCAAGCTAATTTTTCTATCATATTTTTCTTCTCTCTTTTTTATAAAAAATATATTTATACTTCAAAAATGAATATTTTAGTTAAAAAATTAATAGTTGATATTGTTGATAAACTTAACCTTAAACCCATCGTTGTGTGTAATCCTCTTTGTGTGTCAAACCCTATTGGGGGTTCAACCAGGCTTAACACTATTTGTTTAAAAATATTTATTTCTTGTCAAAATCATCTCTTTCCTTTTGACTTGTTTGTTATTGGGTTCACGGGTTTTAAAGTGTTGCTGGGAATGGATTAGTTATCTAATTTTAAAGCTACTTTGGATTGTGATAGAAGGCTCATCAGAATTAATGATGCTGGAGATATTGGTGTTGATATATGTTGTAAAGAGCCTAATAAGTCAATGGGTGATTTTCTATATTCACTCGAAGTGACTAAAGAGGAGCTAGAAGATGTACCGATTATTTGGGTTTTCATGGATATTTTTGATGAAGTTCAAGGTTTACCTCCTCGCCGTGAAGTGGAGTTCTGCATTGATTTAGTTCCAGCAACCAGATCTATAGTACTACCCCAATGAAGGATGGCTTCAAAAGAGCAAAAGGAGTTAAAAGGGTGACTTATGACTTGTTGCAGAAGGGCTTGATCCGACACAGTACCTCGAGTTGGGGATCACCAGTCGCCTTTGTTAAAAAGGCGGACGGTTCTCTAAGGTTATGTGTAGATTATCGAGAGTTGAACAAAAGGACTATTAAGAATAAATATCCTTTGCTATGGATTGACAACATGTTTGACCAACTGCACAGCGCTTGGTGTAATGACCCGTAAATATTGATAATTAAAAATGGTTAACTTAATAAGATTCTGTGATTAAATATTAAAATAAATAGAAATTGGTAATTTAATAATGAAATAATAACTAAAATGAATGGTAAAAATGTTAATTAAAGCTAATTATTAACAAACTAAACGAAATTCTAATAAATGAAATAATGTAAGTGTTATACATGGTTATAAATTGGATATAAGAAAACAAATGTTAACATTTAATTAGCTATGAAATAACAATATTGTTAATGGTAATTGAACAAAAATCAGATTATGTAAGGAGTCATGATATTTGTTGTATTAGTGTGTGCATTAATTTATAATAGGATATAAAAGGTAACTGATAATATAAAATGTGGACTTATTAATAAAACAAAGTGTAATGATTGGAAATGGAATAAATTTAGTGTAATGAGAGTGGTTATAATAATTGTTTGTAAGGAATGTACTTAAATATTATAAAAATGTATAATGGTGACAATTGTTATTGTTACCAATTTAATTAATCAATTACAAATATATGTCAATTAAATGCTACATAAATATGAGTAAAGGTTAATGGTAACAATCATTTTAAGTTACCCGTTTATTTTATTTCGTCCATTAGATTAAAATGGAAAATCAATTACAATTAAATGAACTTTAATGTTACACTAATAAGATCTAGACAATAATTGAAAATTATGAATGTAACAAAATGAATAGAAATGTTAATTTTATTCATAAGTTAACAATTGATGTAATAAAAAGAATGAAACCAAGATAAAATAATTAATTGGGATTTTAATTCTTATTAATATGTAAAACTGACAAAATTCAGTATAAATTGAAATATAGTAATTAATATAAATAAAAGACTAAAATTGGATAGTATTAATGTAGTGAAAGACAAACAAATATTAACCATGTTATTTGTATAATTAATGGATAGGAATACCAAAGGCTAATTGTAGTAAGGGATATAATTGAGGAATATAAGTGGTAGAATAATAAAAATTTATGATTTTATTTTTGTTAACATATGTTAAGAGATATGTTTATGATCTTAATTTGAACTTCTACTAATAACATGTATTACAGTTAGAAAAAAAAAGTGATAACATACGTCAGGTGTATTTAATGACATTGTTTGAATGTAATTAATAACGGTGATTTATGTTAAATAAAGAATAATAATGAATAAGTTTAGTAAAAGCGTAAACATTCATTTAGTAAAAAAGTTTGGCAACTGAAAGATTGATTGTAGAGATGAGTAACTATTATTTAGTGAGAAATGTGTAATTACTATTTGTATCCAATAATGTAAATATGTTTAAATTACTATTAGATAGGAAAAATTGTTTTACTTCTAATTACATTCATTTAATCCATTTTGAAACTTAATCAACTGAAATGAATGTAATTGAAAATTTCTAATTAATAGGAGAGAATACTAATTGTAAATTAATATGTGTAATTAAAAGCAGCGTATGTTTTGTGAAAATATAAGGAAAGTTTGATTCAATGGAAAAAAAAATTTACATCAAATAAAATGAAGGTTTCATATGTGAATGTAAGTTTAATTTCATTAAAATAAAGAATAGAAAGATTGTTTTTAAAGAAAGAAATATATATTTATTTGAACTGTGTTTTAGCTTAGTGACTGATTACAAGAATAGGAAAATAATCTATTTATTACTCTTGTGTATAAACAATAAATCTATAAACGTGTTTAAATAGACAATTGTTCTATTTTTTATCCATTTTAGTTGTCTGTTTTAAAATTTAACTTTGTAAGTAACTGAAATTAATATAATTCAAATGTTTCAATCAAAAGGAAAGGAATCGTTGATTGCAATTAATATATTTAATAAAAGGAACGCACGTTTTGTGTTAAACAAAAAGGGTATTTTAATCGTAATAAGAGATCATTTTAGGGAAAACAAATCAAATGTTTTCATTTTTAAGGTAAGTATAAAAATTTATTATGCGTAGACAAAAACCTAAATGCGCAGAAATTCAAATATTACTTGAGTTAATGAAGTCAATTTGGTTACGTTTCAAAAAAAAATTAATTTCAAAATCTTTTATTATTAATTGTTTCACGAACGTTTTAAAATAGTTACCTTACTACTAATACTTGATCCTTTTTTTTCCTCCTTCTGTTTAATACCTGAGCCTAGACTTTTAGATTGTATTTATTTCTTGCCACCTCATTTTCACGTATACAAAATTATAATTTTGCTTGCAAACTTTTTAATTCCTACGTACATTTCCTTATGTATTATTAATGCCTGAAGCTTTAAAAATAAAACGTGACAATTATTTTTGTCCCTCCACAATCATTTCCTAATTACAAATAACCTACATCTTATTTCTTCTTTTACATTTTGTTTCTCCTAACACCTCATATTCAAAAGCTCTTAGTCTTGCAAATCTAAAAGCATTCTTTTACAAAAATGATTCTTTTTCATTTTTCGTACACTTCCTATCCTCATCTTAGTTGGTCTTCAATCTTTTCTTGAAGCCTCATCTTCAGAAAACGTAAGTATTAAAAAAAAAAATATTTATATATATTTTTAACGCGTACTAATTTTTATTTTAATAATACTTCGTAAATATCTTTTGCATATAAACTTTGGTACACGCGTGATTTCTTCTGTTGGATTCAAATTTATATTTCGGACAACATGAAATTGATTTAGTTGAATTTGGAGATTGTTGAGTTTTGCGCTTCTGTTTGGATTTTTATGGGCTAAAATCAAAGATGAGTGTTTTAACCCACTCACAACTTCTAAGATTTCTTATGTTTGTTAAATTTATTTATGATGTGATTTGAAATTTGTTTATAGCTGTTTGGCATGTATTTCATCATTATCTCAATTAATTTGCATTTATTAAATTAACTTGGTATTTAATTCATTATTGCGAAATAACTGCCAGTTAAATTTTTAGTTAAATTTATTTTGCATATAAACTGATAGTTAAATTATTAGTTAATTTATTTTGCAAAATAAACTGCCAGTAAATGCTTATTATTTATTACCTGTATATATATTGATGTATTGTTTGAATTGGATAATGATTGTGATAAATGGATGTATGATTTTATGATGGATGAATGGATGTTTATTTATATCATCATAATTGCAAGTGTTATGCATTTTATTGCATTTGGGATTGCGGTATGAAATGATATAAAACCGTAAATTTTATTTTAAATTACGAGTTGAAATGATAAATATCTGTATCACTTGACCATAGGATAGAAAATTTTATACAGGCACCGCGGTCTATATATAAATTATTTTGAAATGATTTGGCAATGGTTTTGTAATGAAATATATGGTTTTATGAGATATTGATTTGGATATTTATAAATATCAATTATATATAATTTATTTCTTGGGTTAAGCTATGTATAAAATTTGGTTAAAGTATAAAGAAGTAAAAAAAATGTTGATTTATTTAAGAGATAATACGGTTAAGTATTTATTTAAATTTATTGATTGTGACAACCCGATATTTTCAACCATTCGCATCCATTATAAGTGCATAGGTAGACACTCATGCCGGGATTGAACTGCTCAAAATACCGCGTTGTAAATAAAATTTTGGCAAACCTCAGAATATACAGTAAATAAAATCACAGATCACAGACACAGAGTATATAAAAATGCAGCGGAAGAAAAAGAGATAGTAGTTCATGAAGCTACTATATAAAATATAAGATACATCAGAGTTAAATAAGATACAACAGAAGAGTAACATGATACATCGGGTACAAATCAGATACATCACTGAACCACTGGATACTGAAACAAAATAGATGGCTGGATCTTCAAGGAAAGCTCCAACGCCGAAGGTGAATCTTAAATGCTAACTCAATCAATCTGACTCGAGCGTAAAGCAAAACAAAAACACTCGAGTCAGGACATAAATACTTAAAACTGTAAATCAACTCAAGTGAACAGTAACAAAATGCATCAGTAACTTAAAGGATGCTTGGGACCGCCCATCCTCTAAGGATCCGTTAAACTATTTACTATGTAGTAATATACGCTATATACGGTAGTGTCTAATCAGTAAAGTATAATCATATAGAAAATAGCGTTAAGGGGATGGTGAACCTTAACGCGGTCGGATCTTTAAAACCAAAATCGTAATGGGCTCGATATAAGGATATGACACGGCACGCGAGGCAATGCCAGGGTGCATACACCATTTGCACTCCCGGACCGGTGGTGACGGCAAGCCAGCAGCTTCCGCCCACCTTGAACAATACCCCCGATTCAAAGTGGCGCCACCGAATCGAATCACAACAGTAATAGAATGGTTTCCGTTGGAGCATGCTCGATGAAAGGGTGCAACCCTTTGTGTAGCCCGGTATTTAGTCATATATGCCAACTCACGGGAGTTCGGTCCACGTAATATACCTCGAGAATGTCGCCACCATCCTACTTCATTCTGGAATCTCCATCACGTACACAGTTGTTAAAGTGGTTTTCGGTATTGGCCGGCTATAAGACAATATCCGATCCCGGTCTCTTTAACAACCAATCGTTATTATAACCCGTAGTTATAACTTTAAAACAATATTTTATACTTCAAAATAAAATATCCTTTTCAATCCAAATCTTTATCAAAATAAAGATTAAATCATTTCCAAAACCATTTCAATATATTATCGTAAAATATCTTTCAATTCAAATATTTATCAAAATAAATATCAAGTCATTTCTAACCATTTCAATATATTAAATTTTCATACCCTTTCAACACTACCTTTCAAATCATTTTAATATATCAAAATATCATAGCCTTTCAAAGTTTCAGTTCCAAAATATCATATCTTTCAGAACTTCTTTTTAAATCATGTTAATATCGAAATGTCCTATCTTTCAAACTCCGTTTTCAAATCATTTAATATCAAAAATATCAAATCTTTCAAACCTTCGTTTCAAATCATTTTAATATATTAAAATATCGTATCTTTTCAAACTTCATTCATTTCAAATCATTATTCATTTTATTCAATCTAAAATACCATTTCAATTCATATTTCAAAACAGTTTATACTCTAAAAATTCTTTTTTTATCATTTCAATGAAGTTATTATGTTTAATAATTAAATTATTAAATTTCCAAAAATTTCAACTTCCAAAGTTCATTTATTTACTTAAGTTTATCAAAACAGTGAAAATTCACTTTTCGCATCATTTAGAAAACTTATACAGAAAGTTACATTCAAAACAGTTCAATTTAACAAAAGACAGCATTTTAAAAAGTTATACTAGGTTTACTTAAATTTCGAATAACTTAGTTAAATTCAAAAATTATAGCACTTACAAAGATTGCTATAATAGCTTTTAATTCAATTTAGCTTTTTAGTTCATTATCATCAACTACAGCGTTTACAAATGCTGTAATATCATTTACATTGTAATTAATAGCATTTCAAAAATGCAGTCAATTAACTTCAAATATTCAATAAAATTTCTCAACCAATTATATTTTTATTAAAAACATTTTTAACTTATAAAATCATATATTTTCACATTTATAACATCATTTAATTTTCCTCAAGTTCATGATTTTACAGGGTTAAATTTCCATTCAAAAATCAAGATTTAATAATAATCCACTTATTAAAATGCAATGTTCAATTTTAAAATCCATTACATTAAATTTCAAATTAACACTTAAATTCAAATTCTCAAATATAACTTAGTTTTATTTTTATTTGCTTAACTAAAAGTTCACTTTACGTCAATTTCATAAATTTCCAGTTTTAGTTATATTTCAAAATTTGAACTTACAATATTCATTCATTTCACATTTCGCCTTTATTAAAATCATTAATATGATATAAAAATCACTTTAAATTTATTTAAATTCAAATTATCATAAATTTATCATAATTTCATATTAACTTAAATTTCCAATTATAATTAAATCAAAATTTCCAAAATAACTTACGTTCAAAATTTCTAACTTTTTCATTAATTCATTTCACTTACAATTATTCATAAAATCAATAATAATTTACAAAAATCCATTTTTTTATTAAATTTAAAATCAAAATATTATAATAATTAAATTTCTATAATATTTAAAATTTTAGAAAAATATATTTTAACTACGGGCCTGTATATAATTTTCTACGCTAGGTAAAGTGATATGGGTAATATATCATTTCAACCCATAATTTACAAAGAAAATTCGGGTTTTATCATTTCAAACCCGCAATCCAAGTCAAAATGAAAATTTTAAAACCATTCAGGCCTATCATTTCAGCCCATAACATTTTTTCTAACAGGGAACTTGCAGTGTGATCATATATAGAAATAATATAAACAAGGTCAATATCACAATATACAGTCATATATCAGATGTCAGGTGAAAATTAACAGTTTTAACATGGTAATAATATGGTAATAACATGGCATAGCATATCATATGATCATCATTAAGTTGCATAAACATTTTTTATTACTAAACACTTGACATCAATTCACTTTTCATAAGTATAAATGTCAGAGTGAGAAAGACTCACTTTTTCAAGCTGAAGACCAAAACAACAAACACAAGAGCGGTTCCAAAAGTATGACAAGCACGATACAGCACGACTTTTGATTTTAATGAATGGAGAGTCTTGATATTTGTCTTGTAAACAATAACCAAAACAAGACAATACACACATAAATATTCAACGCAAAACAATGTTGAAACAATGAAAATACGAAGCAACAAAGGAATAGATTACTTGACCTTGCTTTAACCATTCAAATGCTTGGCCTAGGAGGTTCTTGGTTCATCCATGATGATGATATAGCTCAGGTTTGGCACCATAACTCACGGCTAGAAGGAGTATGGAGTGGTAGGGTTATAACATGAAGCATACAATTGGTCAAGGCAACATATATGAAGTTTTTGAGCACAACAAGGCTCGGCCTTGGGTCAAGTGGGGCTTGGCCATACTTGTACAGGTTTGGACAGTAGATGGAAGGGTGTGGAGAGGTCTGGAAAAGGTGGTGGTGGCGGCCTATGGTGGTGGCCAAGGTGGTGGATGAAGATATGAAGTGATAAGGTGCCTATCATGAATGTTTCAAGGCTTTATGCATTGTTTTTGTGGAGTTGTGGTTCATGGAGTCTTGGCCATGTCAATTTCAGATCTGGACAGAGGCTAAGATGAAGTGTAGTGGTGGTAGCAAGGTGGTGGTCGTGGCTAAAGGTGGTGGCCATGGTGAAGTATGAAGGTGGTGAAGTAATAGTGGTGGCTAGTGCATTGTTTTGGACATTATTTGCAATTTTGTGGAGTTTTGTCACCAAGGGAGGTGTGGCCATGGATGGATCTGAAATGATGGCTAGAGATGATGCCAAGGAAGAGTGGTAGGGGAAGGTGGAGAGTATGGTGGTGATGGTGGGTGGTAGAGGCCAATCCAGAAAGCATAGAAAACTAGGCAAAATACATAGAAAATGAGAAGAAAAAGGTAGAAAAAAGATGTAGCCATTACCAGATTTTTTCTCAAGATGGAGGCCATGATTTTTAGGGTTTTGGAGCTTGAAAATTTGTAAATAATATGAGGGAGTTGGCTGCAAAGGATGAGGAAAGGAATGGCTAAGATAAATTGATGTATTAATTGCAAAATGAAACGGATAAAACGTCTTTACGTTTCAGGCTTTAAGATCTCTTAACTTTCTAAACCTTTTGCATTTCCTTTTCTTTTTAATTTTATAAAAACAAAATAAACTCAGAAATGTTATTTAAAACCGAAAATAAGTAAGAATAAAATAAAATAAATAATTTATTTTAAGTAAAATAGAAAAAGGAAATAAGAAATTGCTTAAAAATAGCAACCCTGACATAAAAATTACAGGAAAATCTCCAATGACTTTGGAAAATTTATTACTTCACAAAAAAAATATTATAACACAAAAATTGATTTAAAAATGGTTTTAAAACATTTTCAAGGTAAAATAATAATTTAATTTTTATTAAATAGAAAGTTAAATAAAGAAAAATGCAGTAAATACCAACCAGGCTTTATAAATTGAAATAAATTCAAATAAACTTTAGAAAAATTATATTATCATTTTAAAAATACTTAAAAGTCAAAATATACATAATATAACATATTATCACGTATTAAAATAAAATATAACCAAGAAGAAGTAACTTATACAATTTAAAATAGTCATTGTTAAATAACTCTATATACGCACAATATTGTAAAGGGTATTACTTTCACAAATTACATCCAAATTCAACGAAACGAAAAGTGGTGTTCTTAGAATTTTATGTACTTTCATAATAAAAGAAAAAAAAATTAAAATTTTAAACTTTTAAAATTTTAAGTTGAAAGTCACAGTTTGACTATTTTGACCAAAATCAGCATTTCAGGCAAATATTCAACTTACACAAGTTTGGAATTATAACTCATATAAAAATCAAGATTATATTTAAACAATAAATTTAATCATTTCAAATAAGTAAAATAAGTATTTTAAATCAAAATCTTACATTAAAAATAATTAAAATATACAATAAAATAATTACAAAATACAGGGTTGTTACACTCTCCCCCACTCAAAACTTTTCGTCTCCGAAAAGAAATGAGGTATGGAAGGGCATAGAAAAGATAGAGTGAAATAGGATTAAGATAAGATGACAAGAAGATTGAAGTTATACCCGATAACTGTTGTTATAGGTAAGTTTTACAAGGTGGAGGTGATCTTTCCAAGATCCTCCAGAATCAAGAACACAAGCACGAAAAAGGTGGATTCAAAATGATTACCAAAGGTCTATCAAAGATTATAGAAAGATTTCTAAACAGAAAGATTATAGAAAGATGCCTATACCTATCTATAGCAAGATAAGGATGATAAGGACAACCAAAAGATAGCTTGAAAAACAAAATAAGAAAATGAATTTGAAAGCATGGAGATTTCAACTTAAACAGAGAATAAATCTTTACACAAGTTAAATAAATCTTAACTATCTCAAATTTCATTATCTTATTATCCAATCATCTAAAATTAACCATTTTTAAAATCATGGGTTTGAAAAATAATCATTTATTACACTCACAATGTACTTAATAAATTTTATTCTTCTTTATTCCTAATCAAAATTAAATTTATTCCTCTCAATATATTTATCACCCATGTTAAATATATTTACACTTTTTTTTATAACTACTTCCTTTTATTCTTAGTTCTTTTAACATCATTTTATTGTAAGTCATTCAATTACCCTTTATTATATTTATCTCTGTTAATCATTTTATAATTAAAATTTAAGTGTATAACATTTATTATAACTACTCAAATTTTATTTATAAAATCTTTTTATATCGTATATTATCCAATTACATTTTTAACTTCTGAAATTTTGGTAGGTTATATTTGAATGCAATTGTATTATACAAATAAAATTTCCAATTCAATCATTTCAAGCCTAAATCATTTATTCAAAAAAAAATATTTTATTTTTTATAATTGAAATTATTCTTTAAAAATAGAATTTAAGAATTAAATTTCCGATTTCTTCAGACCATTTAGAGATAAAAATAATATATATGCATTTATAATATGTCAAATCAAATTTCAATCATATATATATATATATATATATATATATATTATAAATCAAGTCATATTTTAGAAATTCAAATCAATTTAATTTCCCAAAACAAAGCTGTAGCAAGACTACAGATCAGACTCTTAACTTCGAAACTCGAAAATGAATGTCGATGATGTCGCGATCATCACCGAAGTTATTTTCCAGCGGCAAAGAGAAGAGCACTAATTTTAAACCTTTAAAATTCTTTGAAAACAAATTCTATTCAAAATACTTTAAATAATATAACCTTTTAAAACTTTAAACCAAAGTTCGAAATAATCGGAATTTAAATCCTCAAATTCTTGTTTTAAATTCATTTCAGTTCCCAAATAAATTTATAAACAAATATTTATAGATCTATTTGTAGAATAATAAATGATAAATCAAGTATTATCATTTCAAATTATCAATTTAAATCATTTCATTAAGTTCCATAAATTTACTTATATATCAAAATTTATTTCATTAACCAATTTTTTTTTTAAATATATTGTGTCCGTTTGTTCTGTCAAAGTGTTTTGGAAATCTTATCGATAGCGCTGATCAGACGAATCGATCGGAAACCCAAATCAACATCAACAACTCAAACAACACAATATATAAAACAAAACATAGATATACAAGTACAATTCAACATGTTTGGAAGAATAGATTGGAAACAAAAGACAAGATGATTAAATAACAGAATAGGGAGGTGGATAAGCTTAAATAAATCACGGGCAACCTTAACAGGGTCAACCGTGACTTAAAGAATAAGATCAATGTGGATTTTTCTGGGGTAAATCTACATTCGATCTTAAGAGTTAGAGTTTGGAATAATAGGAGATACTAGCATCTAAACCGAGGATATAAAATCTTTGGTGAATCGATGCTGTTGTAAAGGAGTTTCACCCCTTTTACAAGAAAATTTTTGAGATTGGCGGGACCGCCAATTCACTATAAAGATCATTCGAAGTGGAGTTATGGGATACTCCAGAATCAAATGAAGATGAGTAGCGGGGAATAAGAATGGATTTTGGAACCGCAGGGAACGTTCCAAAATTCAAAGGAATCGAGTCAAAAGAAAGAGATTCAACTCGAATGAAAGTGATTCTCTAAATACATCTACTCTATATGCTGAGTTTTGCCTAGAGCTACCAAAGCTTTGATACCAACTGTAACAACCCGATATTTTCAACCATTCGCATCCATTATAAGTGCATAGGTAGACACTCATGCGGGGATTGAATTGCTTAAAATACCGCGTTGTAAATAAAATTTTGGCAAACCTCAGAATATACAGTAAATAAAATCACAGATCACAGACACAGAGTATATAAAAATGCAGCGGAAGAAAAAGAGATATTAGTTCATGAAGCTACTATATAAAATATAAGATACATCAGAGTTAAATAAGATACAACAGAAGAGTAACAGGATACATCAGGTACAAATCAGATACATCACTGAACCACTGGATACTGAAACAAAATAGATGGATGGATCTTCAAGGAAAGCTCCAACGCCGAAGGTGAATCTTAAATGCTAACTCAATCAATCTGACTCGAGCGTAAAGCAAAACAAAAACACTCGAGTCAGGACATAAATACTTATAAACTGTAAATCAACTCAAGTGAACAGTAACAAAATGCATCAGTAACTTAAAGGATGCTTGGGACCGCCCATCCTATAAGGATCCGTTAAACTATTTACTATGTAGTAATATACGCTATATACGGTAGTGTCTAATCAGTAAAGTATAATCATATAGAAAATAGCGTTAAGGGGATGGTGAACCTTAACGCGGTCGGATCTTTAAAACCAAAATCGTAGTGGGCTCGATATAAGGATATGACACGGCATGCGAGGCAATGCCAGGGTGGATACACCATTTGCACTCCCGAACCGGTGGTGACGGCAAGCCAGCGGCTTCCGCCCACCTCGAACAATACCCCCGAATCAAAGTGGCGCCACCGAATCGAATCACAACAGTAATAGAATGGTTTCCAATGGAGCATGCTCGATGAAAGGGTGCGACCCTTTGTGTAGCCCGGTATAGCTCCTGTTTTAGTCATATATGCCAACTCACGGGAGTTGGGTACACGTAATATACCTCGAGAACATCGCCACCATCCTACTTCATTCTGGAATCTCCACCGCGTACATAGTTGTTAAAGTGGTTTTCGGTATTGACCGGCTATAAGACAATATCCGATCCCGGTCTCTTTAACAACCAATCGTTATTATAACCCGTAGTTATAACTTTAAAACAATATCTTATACTTCAAAATAAAATATCCTTTTCAATCCAAATCTTTATCAAAATAAAGAGTAAATCATTTCCAAAACCATTTCAATATATCATCGTAAAATATCTTTCAATTCAAATATTTATCAAAATAAATATCAAGTCATTTCTAACCATTTCAATATATTAATTTTTCATACCCTTTCAACACTACCTTTCAAATCATTTTAATATATCAAAATATCATAACCTTTCAAAGTTTCAGTTCCAAAATATCATATCTTTCAGAACTTCTTTTTAAATCATGTTAATATCAAAATGTCCTATCTTTCAAACTCCGTTTTCAAATCATTTAATATCAAAAATATCATATCTTTCAAAACTTCATTTCAAATCATTTTAATATATCAAAATATCATATCTTTTCAAACTTCATTCATTTCAAATCATTATTCATTTTATTCAATCTAAAATACCATTTCAATTCATATTTCAAAACAGTTTATATTCCAAAAATTCTTTTATTATTTCAATGAAGTTATTATGTTTAATAATTAAATTATTAAATTTCTAAAAATTTCAACTTCCAAAGTTCATTTATTCACTTAAGTTTATCAAAAAAGTGAAAATTCACTTTTTGCATCATTTAGAAAACTTATACGGAAAGTTACATTCAAAACAGTTCAATTTAACAAAAGACAGCATTTCAAAATGTTATACTAGGTTTACTTAAATTTCGAATAACTTAGTTAAATTCAAAAATTATATCACTTACAAAGATTGCTATAATAGCTTTTAATTCAATTTAGCTTTTTAGTTCATTATCATCAACTACAGCGTTTACAAATGCTATAATATCATTTACATTGTAATTAATAGCATTTCAAAAATGCAGTCAATTAACTTCGAATATTCAATAAAATTTCTCAACCAATTATATTTTTATCAAAAACATTTTTAAATTATAAAATCATACATTTTCATATTTATAACATCATTTAATTTTCCACAAGTTCATGATTTTACAGGGTTAAATTTCCATTCAAAAATCAAGATTTAATAATAATCCACTTATTAAAATGCAATGTTCAATTTTAAAATCCATTACATTAAATTTCAACTTAACACTTAAGTTCAAATTCTCAAATATAACTTATTTTTATTTTTATTTGCTTAACTAAAAGTTCACTTTACGTCAATTTCATAAATTTCCAGTTTTAGTTATATTCCAAAATTTGAACTTACAATATTCATTCATTTCACATTTCACCTTTATTAAAATCATTAATATGATATAAAAATCACTTTAAATTTATTTAAATTCAAATTATCATAAATTTATCATAATTTCATATTAACATAAATTTCCAATTATAATTAAATCAAAATTTCCAAAATAACTTACGTTCAAAATTTTTAACTTTTTCATTAATTCATTTCACTTACAATTATTCAGAAAATCAATAATAATTTACAAAAATCCTTTTTTTTATTAAATTTAAAATCAAAATATTATAATAATTAAATTTCTAAAATATTTAAAATTTTAGAAAAACATATTTTAACTACGGGCCTGTATATAATTTTCTACGCTAGGTAAAGTGATATGGGTAATATATCATTTAAAAAGAAAATCCGGGTTTTATCATTTCAAACCCGCAATACCAAGTCAAAATGAAAATTTTAAAACCATTCAGGCCTATCATTTCAGCCCTTAACATTTTTTCTAACAGGGAACTTGAAGTGTGATCATATACAGAAATAATATAAACAAGGTCAATATCACAATATACAGTCATATATCAGATGTCAGGTGAAAATTAACAGTTTTAACATGGTAATAATATGGTAATAACATGGCATAGCATATCATATGATCATCATTAAGTTGCATAAACATTTTTTATTACTAAACACTTGTCATCAATTCACTTTTCATAAGTATAAATGTCAGAGTGAGAAAGTCTCACTTTTTCAAGATGAAGACCAAAACAACAAACACAAGAGCGGTTCCAAAAGTATGACAAGCACGATACAGCACGACTTTTGATTTGAATGAATGGAGAGCCTTGATATTTGTCTTGTAAACAATAACCAAAACAAGACAATACACACATAAATATTCAACGCAAAACAATGTTGAAACAACGAAAATACGAAGCAACAAAGGAATAGATTACTTGACCTTGCTTTAACCATTCAAATGCTTGGCCTAGGAGGTTCTTGGTTCAGCCATGATGATGATATAGCTCAGGTTTGGCACCATAACTCACGGCTAGAAGGAGTATGGAGTGGTAGGGTTATAACATGAAGCATACAATTGGTCAAGGCAACATATATGAAGTTTTTGAGCACAACAAGTCTCGGCCTTGGGTCAAGTGGGGCTTGGCCATACTTGTACAGGTTTGGACAGTAGATGGAGGGGTGTGGGGAGGTCTGGAAAAGGTGGTGGTGGCGGCCTATGGTGGTGGCCAAGGTGGTGGATGAAGATATGAAGTGATAAGGTGGCTATCATGAATGTTTCAAGGCTTTATGCATTGTTTTTGTGGAGTTGTGGTTCATGGAGTCATGGCCATGTCAATTTCAGATTTGGACAGAGGCTAAGATGAAGTGTAGTGGTGGTAGCAAGGTGGTGGTCGTGGCTAAAAGTGGTGGCCATGGTGAAGTATGAAGGTGGTGAAGTAAAAGTGGTGGCTAGTGCATTGTTTTGGACATTATTTGCAATTTTTGTGGAGTTTTGTCACCAAGGGAGGTGTGGCCATGGATGGATCTGAAATGATGGCTGGAGATGATGCCAAGGAAGAGTGGTAGGGGAAGGTGGAGAGTATGGTGGTGATGGTGGGTGGTAGAGGCCAATCCAGAAAGCATAGAAAACTAGGCGAAATACATAGAAAATGAGAAGAAAAAGGTAGAAAAAAGATGTAGCCATTACCAGATTTTTTCTCAATATGGAGGCCATGATTTTTAGGGTTTTGGAGCTTGAAAATTCGTGAATAATATAAGGGAGTTGGCTGCAAAGGATGAGGAAAGGAATGGCTAAGATAAATTGATGTATTAATTGTAAAAAGAAACGGATAAAACGTCTTTACGTTTCAGGCTTTAAGATCTCTTAACTTTCTAAACCTTTTGCATTTCCTTTTCTTTTTAATTTTATAAAAACAAAATAAACTCAGAAATGTTATTTAAAACCGAAAATAAGTAAGAATAAAATAAAATAAATAATTTATTTTAAGTAAAATAGAAAAAAGAAATAAGAAATTGTTTAAAAATAGCAACCCTGACATAAAAATTACAAGAAAATCTCTAATGACTTTGGAAAATTTATTACTTCACAAAAAAAATATTATAACACAAAATTTGAATTAAAAATGGTTTTAAAACATTTTCAAGGTAAAATAATAATTTAATTTTTATTAAATAGAAAGTTAAATAAAGAAAAATGCAGAAAATACCAACCAGGCTTTATAAATTGAAATAAATTCAAATAAACTTTAGAAAAATCATATTATCATTTTAAAAATACTTAAAAGTCAAAATATACATAATATAACATATTATCACATATTAAAATAAAATATAACCAAGAAGAAGTAACTTATACAATTTAAAATAGTCATTGTTAAGTGTTTAGAAATCCCTATTGATGTCATAGCGTCCCATGCACCAACCAGTCCCATGCACCAACCAGAATTTATAAATACAAAACGTAACAGATTAACACAATATTAAAACCTTTTTATAACACTAACAAATAGGCTCTCTCATATATATACTCTCAGTGACCCAGCATAGGGTATTACTAACCCTATTAGTAAAGAGTCAAACCCCACAAAGCTAAGGTTTATCGCTAACCAAAGCTCTGATACCAATTGTAACGTCCCGCCTTTTCGCACGCTTTAAATTGACACACGTGCCAATTCGAACCATATGGAAAGGCGGATTATTATGGGGTAAATAAGGAAGAAAATCAGGGAAAGCAAAAACAAAATAGAATCTCACAGCGGAAGGATAAAATATAAAAATAAATATACAGTTCACAAATGGTTTACAAACATTTGATTCTTCTTTATACAATAAATATCAGAGTTCACATACCAATCATAATCAATGCAGCAGAATTAAATAGTGTAGTTGTAACGACCCGTATTTTTAACACTTTAAAAATACGAATTAAAAAAAAAAAAAAATTTGATAGAGAAAAAAAAAAACCCGAAGGAAATAAAATTTTGTGTTGTTAAATGTGAATTACAAGTTAAAATACAAAACTGAATTCTGAAATAACTTATTTGTAAATGAAATATGGATGTTAACTTATAGTGAATATAGATAATGAATTGAATGTGATTGTAAACCAAATTGGTTATGATTGTAAACAAAGGATAAATAAAATGTTACATTTAATATTGAAGTTATAATATGGAAATCAACGTAAATGAATATAATTTAATATTATTGTGAATTTAAATAAGATGATTGCTGAAGAAAATGAAAGTAAATGAATTATAAACCATTGATAATAATGCATAAGTAAATGGTTGATTCATTAATGAAAGTGTAAATCGAAATAAAAGAATTCATTTGAAATTAAATAACTTGAATTTGAATTACAATATAATTGAACGCTGAATCTAATCTAATCTTTTATATTGGATCTATAATGGAAAACTGCCTTGTAAAAGATTGTTAATTTCTGTGAAATTAAAAATAGGATTTGTGAACAATTGAAATTTGATTTAAAAGTTAATAATATAAAATTGGGAATTTTATATTGAAATTAAACAGTCGAATAATTTACTTTTCGAATATTGGATTTAATTAGGTAATTAAATCGATAATTTAATAAGTTAAATTTCAGAAATAATTGAAAATCGAGTTGAATATGATTGAAAATGATTTGTAAAATTTTATCTTATCATATTGGAGTTATAAGAATGTTATAGAAATTTTAAAATTAAATTTTGAGTTAATTTGTGAAAATTGAATATTTTAATATTTAATTATCGACTGTAAAATAGCTAATTTTTGAACAGTCTCAGAATTGGACGAAACCAGTTCCATTGGATCCGAAATAGTTAGTTATTATCGAATTTCAATTTTCGTAGCAATCGGAGTTGTCGTTTGACCATGGCAGCTCGAAACGCATCGAAATTGTTTTAATATTAATTTAACGAGTTAAAATAGTCATTTTTCAAACGGTCTCGGATTTCGACAAAACCAGTTTCATCGGATCCGTAATGTGATATTATTGTAAGATTTCAAATTTCATGTCAATCGGATTTACCGTTTGTCCGGGGCGAGCCAAAACGCATAGAAATTCGTTTAATCGATTTAATTTAAAATTGATCGTTTATTTCCGTAACTCGCTCATACGATCGAATTAGCTTTCGAAACCTGTTCCATTGTGTCCGGAACGCGGGATAAACCCTAGAAACGTCAGTTACCGCGCGAAAGTCGGAGTTTGGAAAAGCCGGATAAATAATATTCGTCGTTTCCTATAAATAGCCCTTTATAAAAAAAAAAAAAAAAACCTAATTTGCTACAGCCGCCTCTTATATCCATCAATGGCCGATACACTCCCTCCTTCCTCTTCATTTTTCTTCACATCTGTAGATCGTTAGCGAAAATCATCAACTAGAAAGTCGAAGAGCTCGTCACGAACTACCTAACCAACGGCTGAGATCGTCATTGGCAAAGTAAATCGTCCAGAAATTGGTCGTGTAGTGGCCGCGTTCATGGGTCCAATTCTCGAGCATGACGAGGCCGAGCTCCATCATTTTTGGGCCGAGTATAGAGTCGGCTATGGCCTTCGACGTGGTGAGTTTTGATCGACCTGGAGTTGCTCGTTTGGGTCGCGACTAGGAGAGATAGGAGCGACGGGTTTGGGTTCTTTACCTGAGATGAATCGCGTACTGGAACGAAGAGGGGGGGAGGGGAAATCACGGCCGAGATTGCAGGCCAAGAATTCTACGGCTTTGATGTGAGTGTGGTTAAATTTTAAAAAAAAAATAAAGTTATATTAATTTACATAAAAATTTGTGTAAACTTATATTTGTCATAACTTGTTCGTACGAGGTCGGATCGTGACGAAACAAGTTGCGTTGTCTTCGTTTCGTCGAGCACTACACAATGGAGCTGGATTGGAATCGTTTGGAGCTAAAGAAAATTTTGGATTAAATCGAACGTCGTTCGATTTGATTTAAAATCGTAAAATCAAGGTGAGTGTTTTATAACGCTCACAACGTACTAAATATCTTTATGCTAGTTAAATTGACATTATGAAGTGATATGAATTTTATTTGTCGTTGTTTGATATAAATTTAATTGTCATATAGCTTGTTATTTGAATTAACCGTTGAAAAATTAAATTGACAGTTAAATTGAAATTGAAATTGAATTGCGATTAAATTACCTGACATTGATAACTATGAAACTGCCATGAATTGTATTGTTTATTGGATGATGTATTTTGATGGATGTTATTAGTTGATATTTGAATGTTTGGATGTTTATTTGCTTATATATATCCTGTTATGCATACATATGATACTGTGATTTAATTTAAGTGGTATATTCATCCCTGACATCTAATTGAGATAAATAACTACTTGGCCATAGGATAGAAAATTATATACGGACACCGAATTGGCTAAATTAATAAAATTTTAAATCGTCGATTTGAAATTTATTTAAGGGTTGATTTTAAAGTTATAAATAGAAATAAATTTATAGAAATCGAATTCATCGGGAAATTGAGTTTGGAATGTTGAAATAAATTTTGGTAAAAGGAAATTGTAAATAATAAAAGTTGAGACTTTGAAATTTAAAAATTGGGATTTGATTGAATTTCGAAAATTGATTTGTTTAAAGATTTAGCCTTAATTCGAGTTTTGAATATTTCTAAGTAAAAGCGATATTTTAGCCTTAATTCGAGTTTTGAATATTTCTAAGTAAAAGCGATATAAAAAGATATTTTGAAATTGAGCTTGAAATTGAATCATATTTGTAATTGGGTTCAAACTTGAATATTGATGGAAAATTTTGTTAAGTATTATAAATGGATATTTTGAAATTCAAGCTAAAAATTGATATAAATTGAAATTGAATAAATTAAAGGTGAATGAAAAATTGAATTAATTAAAGCGAATATGAAATTGAAATTGAATTAATCGAAAGTGAATATAAAATTGAAATTGATTTAATCGAAAGTGAATAAAAAAAATGAAATTGAATCAATCGGAAGTGAATATAAACATTTAAATTGAAATAATTGAAAGTGAATATAACATTGAATAAATTTGAATCAAAGTTGACATTGATTCGAATTGAAATCGAAGTTGAATCGGTAGAATGGAAATTGAAATTGATTTGAATTGGGAAGTTATAAATTGAAATGGGTTGGTTTGGAAGCTGTTTTATTTTGTTTTCCAAATTTCTCTGCTATATAAACCATTTTGAATACTTAAACTATATTAATCTATTTTAAATCTACTTAACCCAATTTAAATTATTTTAAACTAAATTTATCTATTTCAAATCCATTTTAAGATTTTAAAGTATTTTAACTATTTTAATTATTTAAAACTACTTTTAAACTACTTAAAACTATTTTTCTAAAATTCTAAGCTGGTCAATAAGGTGAAATGTTTATATTTAAATCTTGAATTTAAATACGAATTGAGTTAAATGAAGTTGCAACCTAAATCGAAATTCGAAATGATTTTGAAATCGAAATGAGATATTGATGCGAAAATGAATTTGAAGCGAAATCTTACATTTGAATAGATTCGATATTATTTGAAATAGATTTGATTTTTGAAGCGAATATGATATTTTGATATCAATTATGTATCGATTTGAATATAAAAGAGCCAACGGTGTAATAATACGTAGTTATTAAAGAGACCGGGATCGGATATGGACATACTCTCTGTCGATACCGAAAACCACTTTAATAACTATTATACGCGGAGTGTTGATCCAGAATGAAGTGGATGGTTTGGTGAACGCGTTGACTGAAGAAAGAGAACGATATTGGATGACCCCTGACATGACTAAAACAGGAGCCGCGCCGGGCCATTGAGGTTCGCCACCTCTAGCGGACACGCTTCTTCGATACCATTTCTATTACATTTGTGATGCGATTTGGGTGCACCCCTTGATTTCGGAGTGTTGTTTCGCGGTGTTGGGGTAGCTGCTGGCTATGCCCAACATCAGTCCGGATCACGCAACTACTAGTATCCTAGTTGGTATCGCCTCATGTACCTTGTCATACTGATTATCCTATTCGCGACCACTACGTTTTGATTTGTACCTTGAGTATATGGATTGCCCTCTGGTGACTTCCGGTTTTGGGGAAACTACGGTCTTGTATATGCTTTTGGGAATATAAAATGTGTTAAGGGGGATTATGGTAACGCCTTAACGCTATTTTGATACTTTATATTACTGATAGGCATTATCTACTTAGCGTATATTACTACATAGTAGATAGTTTCACGGATCCTTAAGAGATGGAAAATCCCGTAACATCTCTTAAGTTATTGCACGCACGTTGACACTGGATAGGAGATGTCAAACCCCGTAAACATCTTCGACGCCGTTACACTCATATTTATTTACGATTGATTTAACTTTTATAAGGATATTTAGTCCTGACTCGAGTGTTTTGTCTTTTCATTACGCTCGGGTCAGACCTGAGTTTTCAGATTTTGAAGATCTATTCCGGAGGACGAAGACGAAGATTTGGTATACTATTACTATTATTATCTTTGCATCATGTTGTCTGCTGCATTATTAATTGTTCTGTTGTATATGTATAACTCTGATAAACGTTGTATAATAATAATCAAATGTATTCATTTCAAATGTATTCATTTAATTAACAGCTTCATGAACTGTTATTTTATCATTATACTCTAGCCTTCCGCTGTGAGATTCTGTGTTGTTTCATTCCTTTATTTCCTTTCCTTTTCTTTTCTCAATTACCCCAATAACTATCTGCCCTTTTAATGGTTTGGAATCGACATGGGTATTTGATCGTCGGTTTAAACTGTCCAAAAAGGCGGGTCGTTACAGTTGGTATCAGAGCTTTGGTTTAGCGATAAACCTTGGCTCTAGTGGGGAATAACTCATTGAAATAGAGGTAAACTATATGAATGAGGTGAGTGTATATGAGAGAGCGTACTTGTTATTTGATATAAAATGGTTTTATATTGTGTTAATTTGTTCCGTTGAGTATTTATGAATTCTGGTTGATACTTGGGACGCCAAGGCGTCGATAGGAATTTCTAAACACTCGAATAGGACAAACCAACACAATATCGTTTTGGAATATATTTTATATAAAGAATTATTTGAATATTTATTCATTTTGATTGAATTGATTGTTAGGAGATGATAATATTAGATTATTATCGTTATTGTTTGATCAGTCAATATTTACAACAATTGATTAAATAACAATGGATTTAGGAAAATGAAATCTTGTAAACACAATTGATAATGAATATAAATGAATTTTAACTTGGATTTGGGAATTTAAATTCCGGTGTTTGAAATTGACTTACAAGAATTTGAAAAACAAAATATGAGTATTATATGATAGTATAATTGAGTTGAAATTGTTTTCGAAGGATTTTTTTTTATGATAAGTGTTATATTCCCTACTCTTGACGTTAGAAAATGATTTCGGTGATGAGTGCACGCATCATCGGCGTTTATTTTCGAGAGTCCGAGTGGGGGAGACCACTTAATAGCTTGTCTAAACCTTGTTTTAATTCAACTTTTATTTATTTTGTATTCTCTATAGTATGATTTGATATATAAATTATATAAGTATATATTATTTCAAAACTTGATTTGAAATGAAACCGGGATTGGAATTCTTAAGTACTTTAAAAATTAATGATTTTTTTTTAAATGATTGAAATGAATTTAGACTTGAATCATTAAGGAACTTCTGAATTGTGAAATGAGAAATGAACCTAAGAGCTAAGTAAAAATATCAATTGTAGTAGAAATCCTTAGAATTAGGAAATCATGAACTTAAAATAAAAGTGAAACTGTAAAACTCGCGTAGTGTTAAAATTCATTCTATAGCATAGATATAACTTACCAAAATATTTAAGAAGTTCAAAAATGTTATATGAATTGTTAATTGGATAATATACAAGTATAGGTTTGAATAATGGAATATGCATTTAATTAATGGTTTGCAAATATAAATAAAATTGTTAGTAAATAATTGGAATTTAAATTAACATTTAAAGGTGATTCACAATTATGTTAATATAAAATGGAAATACTATATGTGAATGAAAATGTGAAATTAAATTATAGTGAAATTTAAGTAATGACTTAAGAATTAATTAATTGAAAATTCAACTTTAAATGGAAAGAAGTTGTATGTTGTTTAACTACATTCTATTTGCATAACTATAACTTACCAAATACTTAAAAGGTTTAAAATGCTAATAAGGATAAGAAGAGAAATAATATACCAGTGTGAGAATGAAAATAAAATGTGAAGATCTAATTGATAATTGTAAATATAAAAGAAATTTAAGCGGTAAAATGAATGATATATATAAGTGAATGAATAAAATTTAAAATTAGTGAAATATAAATTTGGTAAATGGAAAATGATTAAATTTGAATATAACTAAAGGTTTATAAGCTTGGAAGTGTATGAAATTAAAGTTGACTTGGAAATGTATAATTGATTTAGTGTAGATTTTGGATGGATGTTAATGTTTGATATGCATTGGTTGTTAGATGGATGATAATTGATTAAGTAGAATTCATTAGTGTTAATGGAATTGAATAAAGGGAATAAAATTTTAAAATAATAAAATTCAAATTCGAAGCAAAGTGAAATTAAATATAATGGAATTCAATTTAAATTGAAGCAAATTGACTTTAATTTAAAATATGAATGAAACAAACTTGAATAAATCGGAAACAAATTGAATGTAAACCTATTGTGTGGATGAATAAGAAAATAAATAGCTTTGTGTTTATGATTGTTCTTTAGAAATTTGATGTTTTGATGGTTTGTACTTTGAAATAATAAAAGCAAAATTTTGGAAGAAAAAAAAACCAAAATTGTCCAGTATATGCTGAAACGAAAACAACCATAACTTTTAAATGGCTTAACGGAATACGACGATCTCGGACTTTTCGGAAACCCTAGAAACTGTGCTACATCTTTTGTTTAGAATGTTTTGATAAATACCTTCATCCACTAGGCTTAAAACACCAATATTAGTCGCTGGCCTGGGCGAAGTAGAAATCTAAAGCACCTTAGTATTCTCACCATAACTTTTTTACTGGTATATCGGATTTTGACGATCTTGCACTTTCTGGAAAGCTTAGAACCTAAGCTCCAACTTTTATTTTATAAGCTTTTCTTATTTCTGTCATTTAAGAGGTCGAAAATCTGAAATTACATTTCAGGCCTGCACTAATTGCTCGGGGCTGAAGCGTATCATTTTAGTAAAACGGCCGTAACTTTTGGACGGATGGTCCGAATTTGATAATTTTGGACATTCCGGAAAGCCTGAAACGAATGCAACAACTTTTGTTTACATTCCATTGTCAAACTTTATCGTTTTGCTGACCAAAAAACTGAGATTCGTTGCTGTCCTGGAATTGGAATTTAAGTTTTGGAGCTAAACATGTTATATGTATGTTGTTTATGCTAAGTATATTGATCTATCTTTATATGCATGGTTCTAACTTGGTTATTGAGCATTTTAGTAGGTAGCAAAGGGGTTGCGCTTCGCTTGTGGAGCTCGCTTCTGCGCTAAAATGCAAAATGTAAGTTAAATTGCTAATAAACGCTTAATAAAAGGTACGTTCTCGGATCTCGGTTTATGTTTTGGTATATTATTGTGTTCCCCATGTTTTGGGATGCCTCATTCTTGTAATGAGATGTACATCATGCAATTTTTACCACTGTGAAATTTTTTCGGTCCTAGCCGCGCAAAGGAGGTGCTGCCGAAATTTTCCGTAAATCCGGGTGTTAGAAAATTTTTCAAGATTTAAATTTTTTTATAACTTGTTTTGATAACTAACTTTTAAAGTTAAAAGGCGTTTGGAATAACTTAGTAAAAGCGTAGTAATGACTTTATAAATGGAATTTCATTATTTTATAAGTAGATAATTTCGAATATAATACATCTAATGTTGAATTCTATACTTAGTTCTTTTCCCTTCTCCGTTCCTTTTCGAGGACGAAAAGTTTTAAGTGGGGGAGAATGTAACGACCCGTATTTTTAACACTTTAAAAATACGAATTAAAAAAAAAAAAAAAATTTGATAGAGAAAAAAAAAACCCGAAGGAAATAAAATTTTGTGTTGTTAAATGTGAATTACAAGTTAAAATACAAAACTGAATTCTGAAATAACTTATTTGTAAATGAAATATGGATGTTAACTTATAGTGAATATAGATAATGAATTGAATGTGATTGTAAACCAAATTGGTTATGATTGTAAACAAAGGATAAATAAAATGTTACATTTAATATTGAAGTTATAATATGGAAATCAACGTAAATGAATATAATTTAATATTATTGTGAATTTAAATAAGATGATTGCTGAAGAAAATGAAAGTAAATGAATTATAAACCATTGATAATAATGCATAAGTAAATGGTTGATTCATTAATGAAAGTGTAAATCGAAATAAAAGAATTCATTTGAAATTAAATAACTTGAATTTGAATTACAATATAATTGAACGCTGAATCTAATCTAATCTTTTATATTGGATCTATAATGGAAAACTGCCTTGTAAAAGATTGTTAATTTCTGTGAAATTAAAAATAGGATTTGTGAACAATTGAAATTTGATTTAAAAGTTAATAATATAAAATTGGGAATTTTATATTGAAATTAAACAGTCGAATAATTTACTTTTCGAATATTGGATTTAATTAGGTAATTAAATCGATAATTTAATAAGTTAAATTTCAGAAATAATTGAAAATCGAGTTGAATATGATTGAAAATGATTTGTAAAATTTTATCTTATCATATTGGAGTTATAAGAATGTTATAGAAATTTTAAAATTAAATTTTGAGTTAATTTGTGAAAATTGAATATTTTAATATTTAATTATCGACTGTAAAATAGCTAATTTTTGAACAGTCTCAGAATTGGACGAAACCAGTTCCATTGGATCCGAAATAGTTAGTTATTATCGAATTTCAATTTTCGTAGCAATCGGAGTTGTCGTTTGACCATGGCAGCTCGAAACGCATCGAAATTGTTTTAATATTAATTTAACGAGTTAAAATAGTCATTTTTCAAACGGTCTCGGATTTCGACAAAACCAGTTTCATCGGATCCGTAATGTGATATTATTGTAAGATTTCAAATTTCATGTCAATCGGATTTACCGTTTGTCCGGGGCGAGCCAAAACGCATAGAAATTCGTTTAATCGATTTAATTTAAAATTGATCGTTTATTTCCGTAACTCGCTCATACGATCGAATTAGCTTTCGAAACCTGTTCCATTGTGTCCGGAACGCGGGATAAACCCTAGAAACGTCAGTTACCGCGCGAAAGTCGGAGTTTGGAAAAGCCGGATAAATAATATTCGTCGTTTCCTATAAATAGCCCTTTATAAAAAAAAAAAAAAAAACCTAATTTGCTACAGCCGCCTCTTATATCCATCAATGGCCGATACACTCCCTCCTTCCTCTTCATTTTTCTTCACATCTGTAGATCGTTAGCGAAAATCATCAACTAGAAAGTCGAAGAGCTCGTCACGAACTACCTAACCAACGGCTGAGATCGTCATTGGCAAAGTAAATCGTCCAGAAATTGCTCGTGTAGTGGCCGCGTTCATGGGTCCAATTCTCGAGCATGACGAGGCCGAGCTCCATCATTTTTGGGCCGAGTATAGAGTCGGCTATGGCCTTCGACGTGGTGAGTTTTGATCGACCTGGAGTTGCTCGTTTGGGTCGCGACTAGGAGAGATAGGAGCGACGGGTTTGGGTTCTTTACCTGAGATGAATCGCGTACTGGAACGAAGAGGGGGGGGAGGGGAAATCACGGCCGAGATTGCAGGCCAAGAATTCTACGGCTTTGATGTGAGTGTGGTTAAATTTAAAAAAAAAAATAAAGTTATATTAATTTACATAAAAATTTGTGTAAACTTATATTTGTCATAACTTGTTCGTACGAGGTCGGATCGTGACGAAACAAGTTGCGTTGTCTTCGTTTCGTCGAGCACTACACAATGGAGCTGGATTGGAATCGTTTGGAGCTAAAGAAAATTTTGGATTAAATCGAACGTCGTTCGATTTGATTTAAAATCGTAAAATCAAGGTGAGTGTTTTATAACGCTCACAACGTACTAAATATCTTTATGCTAGTTAAATTGACATTATGAAGTGATATGAATTTTATTTGTCGTTGTTTGATATAAATTTAATTGTCATATAGCTTGTTATTTGAATTAACCGTTGAAAAATTAAATTGACAGTTAAATTGAAATTGAAATTGAATTGCGATTAAATTACCTGACATTGATAACTATGAAACTGCCATGAATTGTATTGTTTATTGGATGATGTATTTTGATGGATGTTATTAGTTGATATTTGAATGTTTGGATGTTTATTTGCTTATATATATCCTGTTATGCATACATATGATACTGTGATTTAATTTAAGTGGTATATTCATCCCTGACATCTAATTGAGATAAATAACTACTTGGCCATAGGATAGAAAATTATATACGGACACCGAATTGGCTAAATTAATAAAATTTTAAATCGTCGATTTGAAATTTATTTAAGGGTTGATTTTAAAGTTATAAATAGAAATAAATTTATAGAAATCGAATTCATCGGGAAATTGAGTTTGGAATGTTGAAATAAATTTTGGTAAAAGGAAATTGTAAATAATAAAAGTTGAGACTTTGAAATTTAAAAATTGGGATTTGATTGAATTTCGAAAATTGATTTGTTTAAAGATTTAGCCTTAATTCGAGTTTTGAATATTTCTAAGTAAAAGCGATATTTTAGCCTTAATTCGAGTTTTGAATATTTCTAAGTAAAAGCGATATAAAAAGATATTTTGAAATTGAGCTTGAAATTGAATCATATTTGTAATTGGGTTCAAACTTGAATATTGATGGAAAATTTTGTTAAGTATTATAAATGGATATTTTGAAATTCAAGCTAAAAATTGATATAAATTGAAATTGAATAAATTAAAGGTGAATGAAAAATTGAATTAATTAAAGCGAATATGAAATTGAAATTGAATTAATCGAAAGTGAATATAAAATTGAAATTGATTTAATCGAAAGTGAATAAAAAAAATGAAATTGAATCAATCGGAAGTGAATATAAACATTTAAATTGAAATAATTGAAAGTGAATATAACATTGAATAAATTTGAATCAAAGTTGACATTGATTCGAATTGAAATCGAAGTTGAATCGGTAGAATGGAAATTGAAATTGATTTGAATTGGGAAGTTATAAATTGAAATGGGTTGGTTTGGAAGCTGTTTTATTTTGTTTTCCAAATTTCTCTGCTATATAAACCATTTTGAATACTTAAACTATATTAATCTATTTTAAATCTACTTAACCCAATTTAAATTATTTTAAACTAAATTTATCTATTTCAAATCCATTTTAAGATTTTAAAGTATTTTAACTATTTTAATTATTTAAAACTACTTTTAAACTACTTAAAACTATTTTTCTAAAATTCTAAGCTGGTCAATAAGGTGAAATGTTTATATTTAAATCTTGAATTTAAATACGAATTGAGTTAAATGAAGTTGCAACCTAAATCGAAATTCGAAATGATTTTGAAATCGAAATGAGATATTGATGCGAAAATGAATTTGAAGCGAAATCTTACATTTGAATAGATTCGATATTATTTGAAATAGATTTGATTTTTGAAGCGAATATGATATTTTGATATCAATTATGTATCGATTTGAATATAAAAGAGCCAACGGTGTAATAATACGTAGTTATTAAAGAGACCGGGATCGGATATGGACATACTCTCTGTCGATACCGAAAACCACTTTAATAACTATTATACGCGGAGTGTTGATCCAGAATGAAGTGGATGGTTTGGTGAACGCGTTGACTGAAGAAAGAGAACGATATTGGATGACCCCTGACATGACTAAAACAGGAGCCGCGCCGGGCCATTGAGGTTCGCCACCTCTAGCGGACACGCTTCTTCGATACCATTTCTATTACATTTGTGATGCGATTTGGGTGCACCCCTTGATTTCGGAGTGTTGTTTCGCGGTGTTGGGGTAGCTGCTGGCTATGCCCAACATCAGTCCGGATCACGCAACTACTAGTATCCTAGTTGGTATCGCCTCATGTACCTTGTCATACTGATTATCCTATTCGCGACCACTACGTTTTGATTTGTACCTTGAGTATATGGATTGCCCTCTGGTGACTTCCGGTTTTGGGGAAACTACGGTCTTGTATATGCTTTTGGGAATATAAAATGTGTTAAGGGGGATTATGGTAACGCCTTAACGCTATTTTGATACTTTATATTACTGATAGGCATTATCTACTTAGCGTATATTACTACATAGTAGATAGTTTCACGGATCCTTAAGAGATGGAAAATCCCGTAACATCTCTTAAGTTATTGCACGCACGTTGACACTGGATAGGAGATGTCAAACCCCGTAAACATCTTCGACGCCGTTACACTCATATTTATTTACGATTGATTTAACTTTTATAAGGATATTTAGTCCTGACTCGAGTGTTTTGTCTTTTCATTACGCTCGGGTCAGACCTGAGTTTTCAGATTTTGAAGATCTATTCCGGAGGACGAAGACGAAGATTTGGTATACTATTACTATTATTATCTTTGCATCATGTTGTCTGCTGCATTATTAATTGTTCTGTTGTATATGTATAACTCTGATAAACGTTGTATAATAATAATCAAATGTATTCATTTCAAATGTATTCATTTAATTAACAGCTTCATGAACTGTTATTTTATCATTATACTCTAGCCTTCCGCTGTGAGATTCTGTGTTGTTTCATTCCTTTATTTCCTTTCCTTTTCTTTTCTCAATTACCCCAATAACTATCTGCCCTTTTAATGGTTTGGAATCGACATGGGTATTTGATCGTCGGTTTAAACTGTCCAAAAAGGCGGGTCGTTACAGTAGTGGAATAATATAATAGATAGTAATACAAATCTTCGTCTTCGTCCTCCAGAGCTAAAACTTCAAATCCTGAAACGCTCGGACTGACCCGAGCGAATTTGAAAAGACAAAAACACTCGAGTCAGAACTAAAAGATCTTATGTGAGTTAAATTAACAGAAATAAATATGAGTGCAGTAACTCAAGAGATGCTCGGGATTTACATCTTCTAAGGATCCGTTAAACTATTTACTATGTAGTATATTGCGCTATTATAATAGTGTCTAATTGTGAAATAAACATACTTTTAAATAGCGTTTAGGAGTGACCCAATATCCCCCTTAACACAAATAATGCCAATAGTCTATACAGTGTCTGCATATCTCCTGATCGGGAGACTACGAGAAGACACTCCATAGGTACGACATAAATAGAAACTCGTACAAGGCGCGATAGGGTAGGTGACACGGCACAACTAGGCAATGCCAGGGTAGATATACCAATTACGCTTCCAGGCCGGCGGCAACGCGTAGTGCGCAGCTACCGCCTATCTCGAACAAACTCCCCAATTCAAAGAAATCAAAAATGAAAGTGGCCACCGAATCAATCCAAAGTATAATATCGAAGGGAAGTGTCCGATCAGAGGTGCTACCTCATTAACCCGTCGATCGCTCATGTTTTAGCCACCTTATGCCAACTCACGGGAGTTGGGTCCATGTATTTACCTTACAGGAAACGCCGCCACCAACCTACTTCATTCTTGAATCTCCATCGCGTACACGGTTGTTAAAGTGGTTTTCGAAGTTGGCGGAGAGTATGACAACTTTCGATCCCGGTCTCTTCAACAACCAAATGTTATTATAACACCGCGGTCTTTAAAATAGTTATTACTTTAAAACCAGAAAATAATTATCCATTTCAAAACCCATAAATATGATATTATTTCCATTTCCAAAACAACTCAATTGTTATTATTTTTACAAAACCCAAATCAATGATATCATTTTTTTTCAAATATTTTTTTTCCACAATCTTATTGCTTTAAAATTTATAATAATTGGAAACCAAACATTTGAATTATAACTTTCAAACCATAACACTTCGAAAATTCATAGTTTTAAAACCATAACTTCTAAAACTTGGATGGTTTGGATATTCAAACGGTATATAGAATAAAATAGTTTGCATTTAAAATTTCTTTATAAAATAAAATAATTTTCGCGACTTACAATTTATTTCATAAAAATTAAGTCAAAATCCATAAATTTTAGAATCGCTTTCAGTTTCAATAACCCACTTCAGTTTCAATATATTCCAACTTTGAATATTAAACAATCGGAACTAAGGTTGGAAATTTTTATTCAACAATTTAAAGTCCTATTATTTATTTTGAAATATTTGCATAACAAATCCGAAATCATTTTATATAAAACTCAAATTACTTTAACTAACAAAATTTCCTCCAATTTATTTATACTAGAATTATTTATTTAATCCAACTTGAATAAAATTCCATTTATAAATATCATACCTTTTTTTTTAATTTCAAGTTAATAAATTCTACATCCACTTATGAAATTAAATTCTTAATTTAGCTCGATTCCAAATAAATTTTCAATTTAACTCCCAATATTAATTGATTTAAATCCTTTAAAACTCTATATATTCTCAATACCTTAACATGTACCTAACCATATAATATAAAATAATCAAACTCCATTTTTCATCTTATTTAATTTATTTAACAAATTTATTACACAGCTTGAATTCAAAAATTTAACTACATATATACATGTAAAATATATTTATATAATATCTAAATTTAATATTTATTAAACCGTATCATATCCAAAACCATAAAATCCTTTCAAAAGTAATTTTATATATATATCGCGGTGCATGTATATAATTTTCTATCCTATGGTCAAGTGATACTGATATTTATCATTTCAATCCGCAATTTAAAAATAAAAATGCGGTTGTATATCATTTCAAACCGCAATCCCGAATGGAATGAAATGCATAACAACTTACAGTTAATATAAATAATATCCATACATCTAAATATCAAACATGAACCATTTATTGCAATCATCATCCAATTTAAACAACCATCAATATAGAGCATATAAAATATAATAGGTAATAAATAACAGGTATTAGCTAACAGTTTATATTCGATAATAAATTTAATAACTGTTTGACTAGTAGTTTATATGCAAATAAATAAATTTTGACTATCAATTTATATGCCATAATAAAATTAATTAACAATTGAATTAAATAAATACGATTTAACTGAGATGATGAATAAAACATGTCAAACATCCATAAATAAATTTCTACTCATATCTTTAGTCAATTTAACAAACATAAGAAATTTTAGAAGTTGTGAGTGAGTTAAAACACTCACCTTTTGAATTTAAATCGAATTTAAATCCGATTTTAAACCCAAATTCAACGGTCTCCAAAGCTGTCCAAACCAACGTCAAGAGACCTGGAATTTATTTACGATCCTAACAAAAAAAATTCGCGTGAAACGGATAACGTATGAGAAAGTTATGTCGAAAATTGCGATCGAAAACAAAAATTAAATTATAAACAAAACCTAACTAATATTAAATTTGCCACGTCATCGTTCAACCTCCCCCCTCCCCCACCCCCCCCCCCCCAATCACGCGTTCTTCCACCTATAGGTTGCGAACACATTCAAGCCGCCGCCATCTCCTAACCCTAGCTGCAATTTTCGCCGCCACCACGCTGCTTTTGGTCACGATTAGAGAGTGCCCCTGCGTTGGCCTCGCCGAGCCGCTCCACCATGACAAACGCGGCTCCTTCCGGCTCCTCCTGGAGCACACGGTCGTCGCACCCTCTAGGCAAATTTCTGGCGATTCCAAACATCATCGCGACGAACAAACCACATAGATCGAACCTACTCGTCACCCTCTATGCATCCATGCTTCCTGATCGACCTAAGAACGTAGATCCACCGTTAAACCAATACCCACATACGAACGGTCGAAACTAAACGTCCAATTTCTGGTCAAACCACAATCCGAATCGAAAAACGAATTACACCATTGAATTACGCTCGTCGAGAGTATCAACATATATTTTTTTTCGAAATTTTCTGAGGACTTGAATTTTTAATTGATTTTTTGAATAGAAATGGATCTGAAATTTGCATCCATTGAGGAAGAGAAAGAGTTGAGGAGAATGAACGCACAAACATATGAGAATAGATGGAGGCTAGGGTTTATAACTGGGTTTATATAGGTAGGTTAGAGATAGAGTAGATGGATCTGATTAAAAAACGTGCTACCGCTAACGTGGCCCAAAAAGCCCGTTCTGACCCCGGAACGAAATTGGGTAAACCCATATATCGAAATAGGTAATTTAAAATATTCTGAACGCGATGGAAAAAGTTTCACGTCCAAATTCCATCGTATGAAGAAGTTATGCTAAAATCAATATTTTAAAATTGATTTCAAATCGATTTCAAGGTGTTTCGCGTTCGTACGATCAAACGATAAGTCCGATCGCTGCGGAACTTGAAACCCTATAATAATTTACCGATACGGATCCGATGAAACTGGTTTCGTCGAAATCCGAGTCAGTGGCCAAAATGGCTATTTTTATATTAATTAATTAATTGGTTAAATCCAATTTTATATTTTAAATAAAATTGACAATTTTATCATCTTTATATTACTCAAACGTTTACAATGATTTTAACGAATTTAAATGTCAGTATAGAGAAGATAAATTTACCAAGACAAATGTTAATCTCACTTTTAATAATTAATTTCATTGAATTCACAAAATTATAAATAAAATCCTCAAAATTCCATTTAGTTAAATAAACAAATTATTATTTCATTCATAATTTCAAATAGAAGTGTTTACCATTGGATTTAAGATTATCACCTAAATATTTCCCATTTTCCACTTAATTTTCTACTAACGTAAAATTTTATATTTAATTTTAATTGATTGCAATAAATCCAAATAAATACATAAAGTTCGATTCCCGTTTAAACATTTAACTCATTTGATTGCAATTATCCCTTTTATAGTAAATTAAATTCCGATATATTAATAAAGCTTATTTCCATTCTTTTTATTCACAAATCATCATATTATGAAGAACATTTACGTTATTCCTCATTTATTACCTTAATTTATTCATCGTAACATTTAATTTATATTTATTGCAATGATTCACGATTTAATTGAATGAACTGAGTATATAACTCATTATAATTGTTGTAAAACTCTCAATCCCACATTTATACGTTTATTATTTCCACTCAATATTATAGATATTTACAGGTATAAGTTTTTATTCAATCATTATTTATTATATATTAATTTAATAAATTCACTATTTAAGTCCGTTTAAATTTATTAAAAAATATCCATTTACCTTTCTCATCAAATTTGAATTCCATTCAATAAATATAACCAATCAAATTTCCATCCACACTTTATTATAAAATTAAAATTTGCAATTCATTATCTTGTATTAATGTCATCCAATTTCTACTTATTATTATAACTTTACAATCTATATACATTCATTGGTTGATTTCTAATTGCCTTTGTTTCCTTACATTCAGTTCTTAGCTTAAATTTCTACGGTTGCATTTCATTTACACTTCCGTTACTACGATAATAATTAGTAACGTTTATATCATCAACACATTACAATTACTTACCCTTTAATGAGTTTGATTTCCCAATAAATTTGTTGACCACTTAATTAGGAAAATTTATACTAATTTATTATCATACCATAAATCTACTCTTATAACTATGTCCTAGATTAATTTATTAAATTGAAATGTTCATTAAAGTTTATAAACTATTAACTTGCACTAACATATTCCTTAATTAATTCCAATTACCTTTACAATGTTTTTATTACATAATATATTAAACACTTTCCTTTCTCGTATTAAATTATACACCTGTATAATCCTTTCCACTATTCATTCATTAGAATTCTATTTAAATTTCAATCTTTTGTAATAACTCATTTATTATACCAGCATATCAAAAAACAAGGTTCCAAGTGAACAGGGCTTATTAAATTCAAATTTTTTATAATTAAGTCTATTACAACAATTGTAATATTTCATAGGTTAATTATTAACATTTACTTCATTACAAATTATAACAATGATATTTCTTTATAATTTAATTCCAAAATCTTATAAATATGAATAATTTAATTAACAAAATTTACGGGTCGTTACAGAAGGTAAATCGGAAATTTATTTGGAATTGAGCTTATTCAAATATTAAACTCCATAAGTAAATGTAAAACTTATTAAACTTGGAAAATTTAAATAATGATATTTATAACTGGATTTTATTCAAGATAAATTTAATAAACATTTCTAGTATAAATAAATTGAAGGAAATGTTTAGTAGTTAGTAATTGGAGTTTATTTTAAATGATTATGGATTTATTATGTAAGTATTTCAAAACTAAATAATAGGACATTAAATTATTGAATAGAAATTTCCAACCTTAGTTCCAATTGTTTAATATTCAAAGTTTGAAATATATTGAAACTGAAGTGGTTTATTGAAACTGGAAGTGAATTTAAAATTTATGGATTTAGAATTAATTTAAAGAAAATAAAATTCTAAAGTCGTGGAAATTATTTACTTTATAAAGTAATTTTAAATTCCAACCATTTCATTTATATACTGTTGAATATCCAAACCATTTAAGTTGAAGTTATGGTTTTAAAGCTATGGATTCGAAGTATTATGTTTTGAAAAGTTATAATTTAAATGGATGGTTTCGAGATATTATAAATTTTAAAGTGGTATGGTTTTAGAAAAATATATATTTGAAATGATATCGATATCGATTTGATTTTTAAAGACGAAAATGATATCGTATTTATATGGTTCTAAAAAGGGATATTATATTCTGGTTTTAAGTATAAATTATTTTTAAAAGACCGCAGTGTTATAATAGCGTTTGGTTGTTAAAGAGACCGGGATCGGAAGTTGTCATACTCTCTGCCAACTCTGAAAACCACTTTAACAACCGTGTACGCGGTGGAGATTCCAGAATGAAGTACGATGGCAGCGACGTTTTCCTTTGAGGTAATTTCGTGGACCCGACTCCCGTGAGTTGGCATAAGGTGGCTAAAACAGGAGCGATTCTCGGGCCAATGAGGTCATTCCTCTGATCGGATACTCCTCTTTGATACTATACTCTGACTTTGGATTGATCCGGTGGCCACCTTCACTTTTGATTTTTTTGATTTGGAGGAGTTTGTCCGAGGTGGGTGGTAGTAGCAGCTACGCGTTACCACCAGCCCGGATGCGTAATTGGTATATCTACCCTGGCATTGTCTAGTTGTGTCAGTCACCTACCCTATCGCGCCTTGTACGAGTTTGGATTTCTCCCATAGCCCGTGTGATATCCTCTGGTGGCTTCCCGATCAGGAGGGACTCTGATATTGGATGGACTACTGGGGCTATTATTTTGTTAAGGGGGAGATTGGGTAACTCCTTAACGCTATTTAAAAGTAAGTTTATTTTACAATTAGACATTATTATAATAGCGAAATATACTACATAGTAAATAGTTTAACGGATCCTTAAGAGATGTAAATCCCGAGCATCTTTTAAGTTACTGCACTCATATTTATTTCTGTTAATTTAACTTACATTAGATCTTTTAGTTCTGACTCGAGTGTTTTGTCTTTTCAATTCTCTCGGGTCAGTCCGAGCGTTTCAGGATTTGAAGATTTTATTCTGGAGGATAAAAACGAAGATTTGTATTATTACTATCTACTATATTATTCCACTACACTATTTCATTCCACTGCATTGGTATTTATTGGTATGTGAACTCTGATATTCATTGTATGAAGAAGAATCAAATGTTTTATAAACAGTTTTATCAACTGTATATTTATTATTATATTTTATCCTTCCGCTATGAGATACTGTTTAATTTTTTTTCTCTTCTCTATTTTTCTTATTTACCTCATAACAATCTGCCATTCCGTATAGTTTGAATTGGCACATGTGTCGATTTAAAGCATGCGAAAAGGCGGGATGTTACAAGATAAGCAGATAATCTCCAGCATTCCAAACTCCAGAAAGTGGAATCCAAATCTGTAATAACTCAGGCTGACCCGAACGTAAATAAAAATACAAACACTCGAGTCAGGATAATATATATTTATATAATGTAAACCAACTTAAGTGAAATGTAATAAGGTACAAGTAACTTAAAGGATGCCTGGGACCGTCCATCCTCTAAGGATCCATTAAACCATTTACTATTTAGTCATATTTCTCTATTATAATAATGTCTATAGTAAAATAAACTTAATTTTAAATAGCGTTCTGGGCTACCCATATCACCCTTCACACATAATAGTCCCAGTAGTCCTTCCAACATCTGCATATCTCCTGATCGGGAGACTACGAGAAGATACGCATGGGATATGGGAGAAAACCAAACTCATAGTAAAGGCTCAATATGGTAGGTGACATGGCACACAAGGAAATGCCAGGGTAGATATACCAATTACGCACATGGGCTGGTGGTAACGCAGCAGCTACAAACGCCCACCTCGGAACACACTCCCAAATCAAAATCGAAGGATGGCCATCAAATCAATCGCAAGTAAGAGTATGGTATCGAAGAAATGTGTCCGACCAGAGGAGCTACCCTTTTTGGCCCGAGATCGCTCCTGTTTTAGCCACCTTAAGCCACCTCACGGGAGTCGGGTCCACGTAATATACCTCAAAAACGTCGCCACCATCCTACTTCATTCTGGAATCTCCACCGTGTACACGGTTGTCAAAATGGTTTTCGGTATCGACAGAGAGTATGCTAGATATCTGATCCCGGTCTCTTTGCCAACAAATCGTTATTATAACCGCAGTTATAACTTTTAAAATAATATTTATACTTCAAAATAGAATATCATTTCAAATCCAAATCTTTATCAAAATAAAGATTAAATTAATTCCAAACCATTTCAAAAACATCATATCTTTCCAAAACTTTCTGTCAAATCATTTCAATATACCAAAATATCATATCTTTCCAAAACTTCATTTCCAATCATTTTAATATATCAAAATATCGTATCTTTACAAAACTTCATTTCCAATCATTTCAATATATCAAAATATCATATCTTTGCAAAACTTCGTTTCCAATCATTTTAATATATCAAAATATCATATCTTTTCGAAACTTCCTTTCAAATCATTTTAATATATCAATGTAACGACCCGCTATTTTGGACTATTCGCATCTGCACACGTCGGACTTGAATAATTCAAAATACCGAATTGTTAATTTAAATTTTTGACAAAACTCAGATATACAGTAAATAAATAATCACAGAATCACAGATACAGAGTAATAGTATGCAGCAGAAGTAAAAGAGATAGTAGTTCATGAAGCTACTATATAAATATATAAGATACATCAGAGTTTACAACAGAAGAGTAACATGATACATCAGATACAAATCAAAATACATAACGGAAATCATCGAATACTGGAAGCAGAATAGATGGCTGGATCTTCAAGCAAAGCTCCAACTCCAAAGGTGAGTCTCGAAAGCTGAACCACTCAATCTGACCCGAGCGTAAATCAAAACACAAAACACTCGAGTCGGGATTAATATTCTCATATCAATAAATTCAACTCAAGTGAAATAGCAATCGAAATACAAGTAACTCAAAGGATGTTGGAACCACCATCCTCTAAGGATCCGTTAAACTATCTACTATGTAGTAGTGTACGCTAAATAGATAATGTCTATCAGTAATGTAAAGTATCAAAATAGTGTTAAGGCATTACCATTATCCCTCTTAACACATTTTTATAAGCATCATAGTCTATACAGCACTGTAAACTCCACCGTAAACTAGTGGGATATCAGGGAGTACTCCATAGGTATAACACAAAACAAATTCGTAGTGGTCGCGTATATGGGAATACAAGTATGACAAGGCACATGAGGCAATACCCAAGGTAGTGAAACTGCCGTTCGCCTGATCCGGACTGGTGAGAACGCATCGCCGCAACGATCGCAACACCGCGAAACAACACTCCTGAAAAGTACGAGGGTGCACCAATCAATCACAAGTAATGAGTAGTAGTTACGAAGAAGTGTGTACTCTCGAGGTGGCTAACCCCATTTGGCCCGGCACGGCTCCTGATTTTAGTCATTTTCAATTTGACACAAGTGTCAAGCCTATCCATTATCGTTCTCTTTCTTTAGTCATCGCGTACATCATTCCAACCACTTCATTCTGGATCACACTCCGCGTATATTTATTAAAGTGGTTTTCGGTTTAGACAGAGAGTATATCCATAACCGATTTCGGTTTCTTTAATAACTTTCGTAATTTATTACACCGATTGGTCGTTTAACAAAATTCAAAACCAAATCAATTTCATTTCAGTTTCAATTCGTAAACCAACATTCCATTTATCTTTCAAAAAACAATTTCCAAAATTTACGTTTCAAACTTCCGAATTACCATTTCAAACCTCTATAATTCAATTTCAATTTTTATTTAAACAATTCAAATAATGATTTAATTTCGTATATAAGTTTCATTCCGAAATCATTTAAATTAGTTTAATTTAACATTCAAAATCAATTTCAATTTATTTATCGATTTCATTCAATATTCACTAAGCTAAATTATCATTTAAACAATTTTCATTTAAATCTCCAATTCATTAAATCGATTACCTAAGTTCAACTTTATTATATCAAAACTTCAAATTGAATTAAATTAAATTCGTCAAATCAATTCTTTAAATTACAAGTCTTACGTTAATTTCAATAAATCACATTTTATTTCTTGTTAAAGAAATTCAATTTTCACTTATTCATTGACTTCGTTACAAATTTCAAACTCAATTAATAAAGAACTAAATTTCGTATATTCGAGAAGTTTCAATTCCACTTATTAACTTACTTAAATAATTTTTCCAAAACTTTAATAAATAAAGAAACTCAATTTCATTTATTAACGAAGTTCAAATCCACTTATTCAAAAGTTCAATTTCTCTTATCAAAGAATTCAATTTTATTCAATTATCAAATAATTAACTCTCATTCAATTATTAAATAATTTCAATCATAATTATTAATAATTTCAAACTTTAATGATTACAAACTTGATTATCAATTCTAACTTAATTATTTAATCATTTCCACTTAATTATGAATTCAAACTTAATCATCAAATCATTTCAACTTAATTATAAATTCAACTTAATAATTTCAATCTTAATTATAATTCCAACTTAATTATAATTTCAAATTTAATTATTAAATGATTTCAAACTTAATAATTTCAAAACTCAATTATTACTAAATCCAAATTATTTATTTATAATTCCAAATTTAATTATTATATAATTAAATTTCAAACAACGTTCTTCCATCAATTTCTACGTTAATATTTGTTTCAGATTTCAATCTTTACATTTTCCTTTCATAAGATTCAAATTCCAACTTCATTTCAAAACTTATTCCTTGCTCGAATAAAATCATTATTTTATTTTAAATCAATTTATTGACCAATCGGATTTTATTTAATTCTCTATCCTGAGTCAAGTTCATTTGGGTATATATCATTGCAACCCGATTCCAATTTCAATTCAAGATCAAGCATAATAAAGGGAACTTGCAGTGTGATAACTGGGACGGTGTCAAAGTAAATAAACAAGCAATAACAACAATCAATAACAACAATCAATAAAAATCCAATAATTAATTCGAATAATCCCGAAATAACCATATTAGTTCACACTGTTGTTTGTGCAAATTAATATAATTATTTCTAGAATCTACACTATCATTTCATGTAGACTAAAGATTATTACATTACGGTTTTTCACTTGTCGTTCAATTTCAGTTTCAGTTTCATCGATTTAAACAACATACATTCAATGGTTCAAGGTGTAATTAATCAAATCCTACGTGTCAATTAATTTAACATTTAAAGGGGTCATATTATACAAATTTAACTAATCAAATTCAACTCATATGTCGATTCAAAATTTTAACTATCCTACGTCAAATTCAATTGCATAATATTTATCACTTTATACATTATAATTTAACATCCAATATAACTAACAATCAATCAATCAATTATCAACCAAACTGTATTATCATCGCATAAATAATTAACAGATAATGGTGTCAGATGTCATAGGTGAACAGATACAGGTAATAGCATATATAACAGTGTAAATAACTAACAGCAGCATATTTCAGTTGTCGTTTCAATTGAAATCAAGTTTAGTGAATAAAAGAATATTAATCGTGAGTGATTGCTTACCTTTTGAGACTAGAGAATACAGAATATGACACATAATTGAGTTGCAAATCCAAGTACGAATTCTGAAGCAAAGCAAAATTGGCACGAATTCGACGATCAAAGCTGACAAATGGAATCGGCGAAATAAATCAGACTAGATCGATGAAAATAATTGATATAAGTAAACTAGAATATATGTCATCATATATAGAAAGAAAATTATATTTTAAATCCAAACTCGGACTCGAACTTCAAAATATAACATATTATATTATATACCGTATGGTATATATGCACAGCCTAGTATAGAGTCATATGAATACAACCGAACAGAAACTTTATAAACAGCCTTTTACAAACTTTATAACTTTATAAACACTGATCTATAACAGACCATATATATAAACATATGTTGTGAAATCATATGTGATATATTATTATTAAATACTGTTACAAAACAGCGTAGTTCAAGTAACCATTCAACATACTTATATAAACAACATATCTTGTATACAAAAGCTGCAATTACAATCTAATTAAACAGTATTACATATATAACTTAAAACAGTATATATAGTTTAAACTTTACCATAGGACCAATAGCAACTTAATATATAAATAATGTAAAAACTGTAGTCATTTTGAAATCAAGGCACTTACATATAAAATAAAATAAAAAACATAATTTCTGGCAGACATATTTCTTTTATAGTATATGAACTATAACATTTATATAGGAAACAGTAAACTCATACTTAAAAATTATTTATCAGGCTATAACCCATTTTCCCAACACAAATATATGTATACACTTTAAACATAAATATTATATAAACCATGAATCATACACTAAACCATATTGCTAATATATGTTATACGTCAAATAGACTCCTCACAACAATACTATAATACAAATATATCCACTTTCGGCCCAGAGAAAAATATAGTGTAAAATCATTATTTACATCAATACAAATCCAAACATACTCAAATACTAGCAGTACACCGATATTTAAACAAACACTGTCCTTCTTACCCATAAAATAGCATATTAAAACTTTTAAATAATCATACTGTAAAAGAAAATGTGTATTATAACCTATATTGTAGACATGCACAGGAAGCATGCTATGAATACATAATGCATATGACTACTATATGTAAGACAAGCTATCCAAATTTTGTCGATTCTTGATTATTTCCCGATTTGTTGCTATCATTTATTAGCAACTTTGATGATCTTTTCTTCAGGATTTTTGTGAACATACCTTTCGATGAATTCGGTATCGATTTCTTTGGATTCTATTCACGTCTTCGTATGTGAATTCTTGTGATTGATTGTTTCTACAATCATTTTTGTGACTTGTCACTTTAAAAATATAAAGGTTTCAATACTAGTAGTAAATATCAAAACTCTTTTATCAAAATGTTTTCAACTCTATTTTCAATATCAAACTCTTTTCCTAAACCGTTTTTCAATCTACTAGTATATACAAGCCTTTACCTCACTCGGATGAGAAATCTAATTAAACGGCTTAGTAAAACAAGTGGTATGAAACGCTTGCGTTTGCTTCGTCGGTTAATTCGTGGAATTATTCGATTGAACCTCTTGTGACAATTTTATTAGTGAAGATTTACAGTTTGTTCGTAAATATTTAAGTTAACCAAGTGGTTATGGGACATGGAGCTAAACTTTTATATTCACTAACTTAGTGTAATTGACACTTCTCGTTGATCATGACGATCATTCTTATGATTTAGACTAGCAATTGTGCGATGTCTCCTTTTGGTTAGGCTAGACACCACTTGTGTGATTCCATTCACACATACCTTTTCGGTTAGCCTAGACACCACTTGTGTGATTCCGTTCACACATATCATTTTGCTTTTTGGTTAGACTAGGCATCATCAGTGTGATTTCGTCTCACACATATCTCTTGGGCTTTGAGGATTGTCTAGACACCATTTGTGTGGTTTCATTCACACATACTTTCCTTTTGTTTGCGAGGTTAGACTAGACACCACTTGTGTGATTCCACTCACACATACCTTTTTGATTTTTGGTTAGTCTAGACCTCAATCTGTGTGATTCCGACTCACACATGTGGGGTAGCGCCCCACGGTCTTCGGGCCATTCGTGTGTCAAAATTAATGGCTTGCAACCATGAGATAGCGTCTCGCTTTGCGTTGCACGTGTTGATGATTTTTCATGCTCGCGTGTAGGTGAGATTCCGTGCTCCCGTTCTCGCTTTGTGTTGCACGTGTTGGTGATTTTCATGCTCACGTGTAGGTGAGATTCCGTGCTCCCGTTCTCGCTTTGCATTGCACGTGTTGATGATTTTTCATGCTCGCATGTAGGTGAGATTCCGTGCTCCCGTTCTCGCTTTGCGTTGCACGTGTTGATGATTTTTCATGCTCACGTGTAGGTGAGATTCCGTGCTACCGTTCTCGCTTTGCGTTGCACGTGTTGATGATTTTTCATGCTCACGTGTAGGTGAGATTCCGTGCTCCCGTTCTCGCTTTGCATTGCACATGTTGGTGAGTTTTCATGCTCGCATGTAGGTGAGTTTTCGTGCTCCCGTTCTCGCTTTGCGTTGCATGTGCTGATGGGTTTTCATGCTCGCGTGTAGGTGAGTTTTCATGCTCCCGTTCTCGCTTTGCGTTACATGTGCTGATGAGTTTTCATGCTCGCGTGTTGGTGATTTTTCATATTCCCATTTGAGTTTTCATACTCCCATTTGAGTTTTCATACTCTCATTTGAGTTTTCATACTCGCGTTCGAGTTTTCATACTCGCGTTCGAGTTTTCATACTCCCGTTCGAGTTTTCATACTCCCGTTCGAGTTTTCATACTTCGGTTTGAGTTTTCATACTCGCGTTCGAGTTTTCGTACTCCCGTTCGAGTTTTCATACTCCCGTTCGAGTTTTCATACTCCGTTCGAGTTTTCATACTCTCATCTTGTGATTTCTGGATTTCTTGTGTAGTCTTCTGGAATTTGTGCTTCACCAATTTTCGTGATTTCTATTGATAAGTTTTATCAATTTTTGTGTATTGGTGAATTCGTGTGTCATTGACTTGTTATGAATACAAGTTAGGGTATGATATCCCATTCTATCTTTGAGAAGATTCTTGTGACACATTTGATGAATGAAAATCCACTTATCGAAGTTGCTACTGATATCGATGTTTTAATCACGTGTTTTAAAAATTGTTTCAAAATAAAAATCATTTTCAAAAATTTTATAATTTACGCTTTCAAAAGAACGAAGAAGCGATTTAAACGTTTCAGCAAAATCAAGGACTATGACCCCTTTCTTTTACTGATTCGTTTAATTCCGGACTTGTCCGGTTGAAGTTGAAAATTTTTGAATTCCTTTTATGAAATTAAAAGAATATTTTGTGATTGTATTGCCCATTGAGTGCTTTAAGAATTCTGGTCGATGCGCTTGATCAACGTTATCGATAGGAATCTCCTAGACACTTTGATGAGACAATCAGACACAGTAAATTGAATTTTAAAATGTAAATTTTCCTGAAAAGATAATTACATAAAGTAAATTGTAAATTTCGAAAGTTTTAGCTTTTCGGGAAAGAATATTATTTAAAACAACTCTTTTCCGACACTTCTATTCTTGTGATTCCCGAGGGAACCAAGACTTTATCGTTAGTACCAATGCTAATCGTGTTGGTTTGCATACCATTCTCTTGCAAAAGAGAACGTGTTGTCTCTTGTGTTTCTAAATCATTAATGCCTATTGAGACTAGATATGCTACTCATGATCTAGTGCTCTTGGCTATTGATTTCGCACTTCAAAATTTGGCATCATTATTTTTGGGTGAGAAATTTGTTCTCTACCCTGATCATGAATCTTGGGAATATTTATTTTCTCATAAGGAACTTAATTTGCATCAACCACGTTGACTCGAATTCCTTACATCTTATGATCTTGATATTATTTACCACTCGCGGATGGGAAATCGTGTTGCCGATACACTTAGTCGTAGGCAACAAGTGGTTGTTTCTTTGATGATGTCCGTATGGAATCATCTTTTTACCAAGTTCATTAGACATTTCGATGACTTCGTTTTATTGAGCTTCGTCTCATTCCTTTTATGGACTTGCGTCTGATGTTCTTTTATGGTGATCGGTTCATTGGACGTACTGTTTTTGTACTACGTCGGCGTTCCGAATTAATGAAGCTTTGATTCATCTGGCGTATGGTTATTGTACTACGCTGTTGTTCCAAATTACTCGTGTCTCACCTATGATAGGTATTGTGCGTTTCAGTCGGTCGGGAAAGTTAGTGCCCCGATATATTGGGCCATTTCCTATCATTGAACGTATTGGTTTCTTGGCTTATCGCCTCTTATTACCGGCTCAATTTTCTGTTATTCATGACGTGTTTCACGCGTCTTCCTTCTACGGAAATGCCTTAGGGATTCCGATTTTATTCTTGAGCCCGGTTTTATTGAAGAAATTGAAGTTTCACCAGATTTGACTTCGAGCAACATTCTATTCACATCAATGTTTCGGGGGTTCAGCACCTTCGAAATAAAGATGTTCTTCTCGTGAAAGTTCAGTGTTCTCTAGTTCTATGGATTTCACTTTGGAATCCAGAGAATTCATCGAGCAAACACGTTCATGCTTTCACTTTCATGCTCTATATGGTGAACTTCCTATTTTCAAATTTCTTTATCTTGTGATGATATGCTCTTATGCTTGTTACCTTTTGAACATTTATTCCTTAGGATTGCGAGGACGCAATTTCTTTAAGGATGGGAGTCTGTAACAACCCGGTATTTTGCATCAATTATAGTCAACAATTTAAACGATTAATATTGGCACAAATTTCTATTTGAACTTTTTAAATTTTGAATTAAAATTCTTTTATAAATTGTTAAAAGAAATTTCGGGCTTTAAAATAAATTTTCGGCCAACATTTTCAAATGTTTGAGGCCGTGAAAAATTTGCAAAGCAAATGTACACGTCCCCTTTATCTCAATGTCGACCCATTCTTCAAGAAACTCGACCCGTCCCTTTACCATTTTTCTTTTATTTCGTTCGTAACCCTAAAACCCTCAAAAGAAAATAAATGGCGGCATCTCGTCTTCGTTCGTCTGAAGCTAGGGCGCGTTCAAAATTTATGATGCTGGCTTCTTCAATTCGATGTGCTCGTGCTCGATTGGGCTTCGGTTGATAGCTTCAATTCGTCGACAAGGTAAGTATTATACTCACATCTAATTCGAATTCATAAATAGGTGGTTTTGTGTTTTGGCCTTGAAGTTTTGGTGCCTGACTTCGGTCGCGATTTTCTTGGCTTGTTTAATTTGTGATTTTTGGTACCTGACTTTGGCCATTCGATTTGTTTTGGGTATCAATGCTCTCTTTATCTCGGCCATTCGACTTTGTTGATGTTGATGATTTCTGGGTTGTTCGAATTTACATCTTTTGCTGCTTGATTTTTGGATTATGGCTTTGATTTCTCGGCCCTTGTGAGCCTCGGCTCTGACCATCTCTGTGTCCATCTCTTACCTGTCGTACTTGCAGTATATTGATTGTTGCAATTTGTATCTGTTGTACCATTGCATTCATGAGTGTGTGTGTTGTGGTGCCATACCCTTGCTGCCCTCACCCTCCTCCTATTTTTGTAGTTGCATATTCGTTATGCATTTTTCATGTTTCTTTGGTATTATTGCAGTGTATATGAGTTTGATTCATATTTATGCATTTGCTGGGAGTTGCATTTCTGGTCAATCTTCGTACCTGTGTCACTGATGTCGGCTTGCCTTATTCATTTCTCAGTTGAACTTTGGTTCATTTTACAGTGTCATCCCCCATGTAATTTGCAGTTGCATTTTTATATTGTACACATCCTTGTGCACTTGCTCATTTGAGTTATGCTGCTTCTCGTGCACCTCTGAATTGTTTAGCCATGTGCAGTTTGTTATGTACATTCATTTGTATACATATTTTACATTCACTTGTGGAAGTTTTAAACTACTGCCACTTGCTTCTTGCATTTGTTGGCACTGTTAAACTTCATGTTGAGGCTGCACTTCCCTGTCTGCTGCTTGACTCGAAGTTTGGCACTCAATTAGCTTGTATGCACTTATATATTTCTTGGTTGTCGTGGCCAATGCCTATTTCCATTTATACATGGGTTTGAATTGTAGCTGTGACCCTGTCCACTGTTGCATTTTGCTTCACCTGATTCATTTGCAGATGCAGCCTTGATTTTCATTTAGATGTTACTAGAATTTGTTGCAGTGCCTTGCTGTTTTGACTCATCTGGGCACTGTTGTGTTCACGTTGTATTCACTTGCACACTAGTTCAGCATATGTATCCATCCACTAGTGTACAAACATTTAGGTATGTAGGTACGTAATTTCATTTGGTACCTTGTTCTGTCCAGATCATTAATACTTGACTTGGAACTAAATTTTTATGATACTTGTTAACTGCTGCTTGGTTGTACATGTCTGTTTTACTGCCTTTTGTGCATGTACTGAACTGTGTTGCACTTGTTCCCCTTGTTTCTGTTTTAGGTCGAGATGCTTGTGCACTTTGTTTCAACTTGTTCTGCTGGTTTATGTGCAATTGTATATGCACAGTACTTGTTCATGTGCATTTATATGTTTCTTGGTTTTGTTTTAGTGTACATGACTTGCTACTTTGCTCATCGCCTTGTGTTGAGCCTAAATTCATTAGGCTTGACCTCGCATTTGTTTCTGCAATTTAATCGACACTCGGCCTTATGACATTCACGGCGATGCTTGTGAATTTTCATTGAGTACATCATCACTATAGTGGCAAGGCAGTGCACGCAAGCGTGAACTGCAGCCACACGGTATTCATTGGGTACATCATCACTGTAAGTGGCAAGGCAGTGCACGCAAGCGTGAACTGCAGCCACACGGTATTGGTTTTATTGTTATTTCTTTTGCTTTTGAATTATGGATCTATTTCGTATTCCATATGTTGTAGTGGCGTGGCAGTACACGCTTGCGTATACTGCAGCCCTACTCGAGTTGACGTCTTAATTGATGTTTCCAATTGTTTGAATTGGTTCGCGTTGTATTTACCGTTATCCGATTTCTTTACTTGAGAATCGGGTAGGTAAATTTATTTTGACTGTCGTCTAATTTCTATTTAATTATTATTGCTTCTATGCACTAATAACTGAGTTTGAATTAGACTGACCCGAGTATTATTTTCTTTTGAATTTAATACTCGGGTCAGACCGAGTATTTTCAGGTTGTAGATATTCTGCTTTGGGATGCTGCTTGAGCTATGAAGACTTTTCATATCTTTTGGAGTTGTCGTGTCATAGTATAGGAAGATATGTATTCATGTATATTATATACGTTAATGTACTTGTATATGTAACTTCCTGAGTCGACTGTTGTAGTTGTATCACATGTACCGTGTCAAATGTATTGTAACTGTCATCAGTTTTCATATATATATATATATATGAGACTTTCAGTTTCATCTGTGTTTCGCATTTATATTATCTGTGTTATTATTTTATATTTTTGTCCTAGACTATTATAGCCACTGTGTAGTAGCTTTGAGTTTGCATCGGCATGTCGGATTTCCTCCTGAAATGAAATGCACGACTTTACTATCTGGCATATCGGTGCTCGCACAAAGCAATTACACGGATGGTCGCTCCTCAACAGCCTTATTCTCCGTGCTAGTTGACAGCACTACACCGTAGTGTTCTTGGCAAGCGTGGGTATAGAGGTGGGGCGTCACATAAACCGATTGGTCAATAATTTGATTTGAAATAAAATAAAGATTTTATTTGAATAATAAGGTTTTGAAATAAAATTTGGAACGTAAATTTTGATAAAAGGAAAATGTTAATATTGAAATCTGAAACAAAATATTAATGTAATAACTGATGAAAGAACGTTGTTTTGAATTTAATTATTTAACAACTAAATTTGGAATTATTCATTGAATTAAGTTTGAAATGATTTAATAATTAAGTTTGAATTTATAATTAAGTTGAAATTATTTAATAATTGAATAAGATTGAATTATTTGATAATTGAATAAAATTTGAATTCTTTGATAAGAGAAATTGAACTTTTGAATAAGTGAATTTGAACTTCGTTAGTAAATGAAATTTTGTTTCTTTATTAGTTAAGTTTTGGAAAATTTAAGTAAGATGATAAGTGAAATTGAACTTCTTGAATATATGAAATTTAGTTCTTGATTAATTGAGTTTGAAATGTGTAACCGAGTAAATGAATAAATGAAAATGAATTTCTTTAACAAGAAATAAAATGTGATTTATTGAAATTAATATAAGACTTGTAATTTCGAAAATTTGATTTGACGAATCTAATTTAGTTAAATTTGAAGTTTTGATATAATGAAGATGAACGTAAGTAATTGATTTAATGAATTGGGAATTAAGTAAAATTGTTTTGAATGATAAAGTAACTTAACGAATATTGAATGAAATCGATAAATGAATTTGAAATTGATTTGAGTGTTAAATTAATTAATTTAAATGATTTCGAAATAAAATTCATATATGAATTTGAATCAATAATTGAATTGTTTAAATAAAAGTTGAAATTGAATTATAATATTTTGAAATGGTAATTTGGAAGTTTTAAAACGTAAACTTTGGAAATTGATTTAGAAAGACAAACGAAATGTTGATTTACGAATTGAAATTTAAATTGAATTGATTTGGTTTTTGTAATTTATTAAACGACCAATCGGTGTAATAATTACGAAAGTTATTTAAGAAACCGGAATCGGTTATGGATATACTCTCTATCTAAACCGAAAACCACTTTAATAACTATACGCGGAGTGATGATCCAGAATGAAGTGGTTGGAATGATGTACGTGATGACGGAAGAAAGAGAACGATAATGGATAGCCTTGACACTTGTGTCAAATTGGAAATGACTAAAATCAGGAGCCGTGCCGGGCCAATGTGGTTAGCCACCTCGAGCGAACACACTTCTTCGAAAACTACTCATTACTTGTTATTGATTGGTGCACCCTCGGAATTTCAGGAGTGTTGTTTCGCGGTGTTGCGATCGTTGCGGCGATGCGTTCTCACCAGTTCGGATCAGGCAAACGGTAGTTTCACTACCTTGGGTATTGCCTCATGTGCCTTGTCATACTTGTATCCCTATATACGCGACCACTACGAATTTGTTTTGTGTTATACCTATGGAGTACTCCCTGATATCCCACTAGTTTACGGTGGAGTTTACAGTGCTGTATAGACTATGATGCTTATAAAAATGTGTTAAGGGGGATAATGGTAACGCCTTAACACTATTTTGATACTTTACATTACTGATAGACATTATCTATTTAGCATACACTACTACATAGTAGATAGTTTAACGGATCCTTAGAGGATGGTGATTCCAACATCCTTTGAGTTACTTGTATTTCGATTGCTTTTTCACTTGAGTTGGATTTATTGACATGAGAATATTAATCCTGACTCGAGTGTTTTGTGTTTTGCTTTACGCTCGGGTCAGACTGAGTGGTTTAGCTTTTGAGACTCACCTTTGGAGCTGGAGCTTTGCTTGAAGACCCGGCCATCTATTTTGCTTTCAGTATTCGATGATTCCAGAGATGTATTCTGATTTGTATTTGATGTACCGTGTTACTCTTCTGTTGTAAACTCTGATGTATCTTATATATTTAAATAGTAGCTTCATGAACTACTATCTCTTTTACTTCCACTGCATATTATTACTCTGTGTCTGTGATTATTTATTTATTGTATATATTCAGTTTTGCCAAATTTAAATTTACAATTCGGTATTTGAATTATTCAAGTCCGACATGTGCGGATGCGAATAGTCCAAAATAGCGGGTCGTTACAGTTGGTATCAGAGCTTTTGGTAGCTCTAAGCAGAACTTAGCATATATGGAAAATGTATTTACAGAATCACTCCCACTCGAGTTTCAATCTCTTCCTTTTAACTCAATTCCTTTGAATTTTCGGAACGTCCATCGGTTCCGAAATTCATTCGTGTCTCTCACTATTCGTCTTCTTTTAATTCTGGAGTATCCCATAACTCCACTTCGAATGACCTTTATAATGGATTGGCGGTCTCGCCGATCTCCGAATCATTTGTAAACGGGTGAAACTCCTTTACAATAAATATCGATTTACCGGAAATTTCTGTATCCTCGGTTTACGATGCTATCTATTTCCTGCTATGTCTGAATTCTAATTCTCAAGATCGGATGTTGATTTACCTCAGAATTCAGCATCGATCATATTCTAGAAGTTACGGTTGACCCAGTTAAGATTGCCCGTAAATTAAATAAGCTTATCCATCTCCTTATTCGATTAATTGAATTATCATATCTTCTGTTTCGAACCTATTTTCGAATCCAAATTCTCTTTGATTTGATTTCCATCAAAATTTAAATCTCTATCATTAATTTGAAATCCATCCTTGTATCATCGAGCGAGAAAGTGTATATGATATTAATATAAAAATGTTTTATATATCATGTTGTTTGAGTTGTTTATGTTGATTCGGGTTTCCGATCGATTCGTCTGATCAACACTATCGATAGGATTTCCAAAATGCTTGAGCAGAGCAAACTGACACAATATTGTTTCCAAATTTAGTAAATAAAATAATTTTGAATGATTATATTATAAAAAAAGTATAATTTTTTTTTCTTTCTTCTGAAATTAAAATGTTAATGAATATGTTGTCCGAAATGTGAAAAATTTAATTTTCATTTATTGTTTTATAAATCATTGACTATTTCATAAAATAAATAAATGAATTTATAAAATTTGGTTATAATTTGATTTGGAATTTGAAATGAATTAAAATTAAGAATTTGAGAATTTAATTTCCGGTGATTTCAAACTTGGATTTGAAAGTTTTAAAGCGTATCGTATTTAAAGCATTTTCAAATAGAAACCATTTTCCAAGAATTTTTGATTAAATTAGAGCTCTTCTCTTATGTCGCTGGAAAATAATTTCGGTGATGGCGGCCGCATCATCGACATTCATTTTCGAGTTTCGAAAGGAAGAGACCAATTCGTAGCTTTGCTACAGTTTTGGAAATTAAATCGATTTAAATTTCTTAAGTATGATTTGATTTATATTTATAGATATATTATTTTTAATTAAATTTGATTTGATATATTATGAATATATATATATATATATTTATTTTATCTCTAAGTCGTTTGAAGCTAATCGGAAATTAATTCTTAAAAATTTGTTAAAGGATGATTTTCAATTTTAAATGAAGCCAATTTTTTTTTATAAATACTTAACTTGAAATAAGCGAATTGTAAAATTTTACTTGGATAATACTAAATTGCATTCAATATAACTTACCTAAATTTTCAAAAGTTAACTATGTGATTGAATATTATACAGTATAAAATGAAGTTAAAGGAATTTATCAATAAATTTGAGTAGTTATAACAAATGTAAATATACTTAATATATATGTGATAAGATATATTAAGTAGAATAAATTTAACAATAATTTGAATAAAGAAGAATTAAATTTGTCGAATAAAATATGATTATAATAAATGACTATTCAAATTTATGATCTTTGAAATTATTAATTTAAGATAATGGGATAGTATACAATATAAATGTCTTTATAAATAAAACTTGAGTGCGTATAATAAATGTTATACACCTAAATTTCTGTTATAAAATGTTTATGGAGAAAAAATAGAATAATAAGTTAACTAAATAATAGATGTAATTATATTAAAAAAAATGTGTTTTGAAAGTTAATAAATTGAAATTAAATCAACTTAACGAGATATTTTGAATTAATTGAACTTAAATTGAATTTCATTTGAAAGAAATCTTTTGTACCTAACACTAATGAATGTGAAATCAAATCAATTTAATGAAATCCTGAATTTAAAGAAAAAGAAAAAACAAATTGTTGAATATAATTTATTTAAACTGAAATTTATATGGTTGAACAAATTGTTTATTACGTTTTCAGTCTATTTTCTTTTGGTTGTTTCTATTCTCCTACTTCCTTTCTTTTCGAGGACGAAAAGTTTTGAGTGGGGGAGAATGTAACGACCCGTAAATTTAACCGGTTTTAGTAACATATTAAATTGAAATTTTGTGGAATTTTAAACGATAAAATTTTGAAATATAAATTTAATATTTGGAATGTGTCCAGTTAAATATAGCAACCGGTAAATTTTCGTCCGAAAATATGAAAGTTTATTTCGCGCGTAAGTTTACTTCAATCTAATCAGTTGAAAAGCGATGAAAATAAAACGTTTTCAAAACTAAAATATTTTTACAAAGAAAAATTCTAAACCATCTTTTGAGCAAGTTGTCAGTTTGATATTTTTCGAAATTCGGACATCTTTGGCTTCGTCGATCTTATTTTTCTACGATTTTTATGCATTTTCTGCTAGTAGAAAATTCGAATTTGCAAAATTTAATCATACCACTGATATCTGTATACCTTTTTGATCGTCACGTCGTGCTGATCTTTAAGATATATTTGTTTGTGTATTTCGGAGTTCGGGTGACGGCAAAATCTGTATAACATTGGACCATATCGGTAACCATATACGTGCCTTTTTGAATTCCTTGCCCATTCGTATATATGGTGATCGAACCAATGGCCAATGGTCATAATTTCTCTTAGGATTCAGCATGCATGGCTTTATTATTTCAACCAACATATTAATTTGTTGACTACTCAAGTCCATGCGTTTCCCTCTCTTGTTACTTTCTGTTGAAAAGTGAATACATAAATAATGAAATGGAAGTTACGTTTGGGATTACATTTAGCCTATCCTTCAAAATTCATGCTTGCTTTGGTTGTAACTCACCTTTCCTTTCCCTATTACTTCAAAATAATATATAAAGCTTTCCACTTTTGCTTGCTCTCTCTGTAATTTGTTTTCTTCTTTTTCTTCCCTTCTTCATTTTGTTGATTCGCATGGCCTCACGCACCTTCTCTTCTCCTCCAGCTTCACCGACAAAGTAGCTCCGTCTTCAACACCAGAAAGAAAAAAAAATTGCAACAGTGACTAGCATGCACACTCCTTCACCGCCCGCCTGCTCTTCCCGCTTCACACACAGAGCCGGCTCGCCCTCGACCACCTACCCTGCCTCTGCCGCAGCTTCCACCACGTTCCTTAAGCTCTGACCGAACCGACAGCTCCTCCGAGCCACGCAACCCAAGCTCGGCCCACCACCGCTCTGCCAAACACCACAGCACCGCGCCTACCTGTCCGCCTCCGCTGGCCATGGGCCGTGCGCTGCCTTCGCCAACACTTTGCCTTCGCCCTCTCTCCTATCTTATATTTTGGGTAAGTTTATATTTATATTAATTATGTTATTTTTTTTATGTTAGCATATATATATATATATATGAGTTCAACTCTCGAGTATATTATGCTATATTAGTATGCGGTGGGCTGGGTATATATATTTTTGATTTTCGAAGTCTTAGTTTATATATATAGTGATACATTTATTTGTTTACAGTAAGTGTTATATAGGTATACTATTATCAATATCTGCAGTGGGTTGTGTTAAAAGGTAAGTTTATATGTTTTTAAGTTACTCAAAGATCTGATTTTAAGGTGTTCAAATAAAATATGTATAGTTTCGTGTATATATATATAATCTATCTAATTTACATAATAGGCTTCAAGGGTAAATGTTTTAGAACAAAGAAAAAGAGTTTATAATATAGTACGATACATGGTTTTAGATCTGTAATAGTTTAAAGCTTACTACCTGTATAGTTTCAAATTGACTAAGTTACTTCACAATTTCATAGTTTATATATCATAAATTGTTTGGATTTACTTGCTGCTTATATAACATATGTCCGAGCGTAGAAACTAGCTAGGATATGGTAAAGAGTAATATCAAAGTATACAAGTTATTTATAGTCTGCATGCAATTTATAATTATTATTTAATATTGATTTTTGAGTGTACTACAAAATTTTGATTAATGTATATTTCAATAGAAGTTATAAAGAAGTATTATGTATATTATACAGTGCGCTTTTGATAATTGAAAATTTATACATATATAATTCTGTTCGTGGACACATGTCATTTCAAACTGATTTATAATATAGAGATATTGATCTTGGTATAATATGTACATACGAGTTTGTTATTTTAGTCTATTTAAAAAAAATTAAGTTAGATATTATATATGTTGTTACAGTTTTAATGTGGTAGCGTGCATATGTCTGTTAGTTATAAAATATAATTATGGGTTATATTTTTATACATATGATATATGATTTGAATTGTCTGCTAAACTAGTTTCCATATGTATACTATGTAAATAAGATGGGTGAGTTATAGTATTATATATATACAGTTGGTACATGCATTGTTTATATCGGATATGTGAGTATAATATAAGAAAATTTAATAGGTATACATGGTATACGTTACCCATGCACCAGTATATAGGTATGTGTTGATCGTGTATATAAATAATGTATGTTTTATAAATAAGTATGTTTATATATACATGCGTTTACAGATTCATTGCAGAATGGAAGTCTTGTCCATGTGTATAATATTTTAAACTGTTAAGTAAAGGTCTTGATTTAATTAGAATTTATCATTTAGATATATGTTTGACTTTAATATTTGGGTGTTAATTTAGAACAATGGAATTTGAAATGTATCCATATTTGACTTAATATACTTCAAAGTTAAAAATATGACTTTATATATATAGGGTACATCAGAACAATTATACCCATTTACCGTCATCAATCGAGTTCTAAATTCGATTTCGTAAATTCTTTGCCATCAGCTTTGATCGTTGAATTCGTGCTGATTAGCTTTGCTTGGATTCGAAACTCAATTTCTATGTCGTATCAGTGTGCGTATCCGTGTCATCTTCTTGTGCATCTCTAGCCTCGAAAGGTGAGCAATCACTCACGATTAATGTTCTTTTATTTATTAAATTTGATTTCAATTGAAACGACAATTGAAATATGCTGATGTAGTTAGTTACACTGTTATATATGCTATTACCTGTATCTGTTCACCTATGACATCTGACACCATTCTCTGTTAATTATTTATGCGATGATAATACAGTTTGGTTGATAAATGTTTGATTGTTTGATGTAGATATTGGACGTTAAATTGTTAATGTTGAAAGTGATAAATAATTTGAAATTGAAATTGACGTAAGACAGTTTAAAATATGAATTGACATATGTGTTGAATTTGATTAGTTAAATTTGTATAATATGACCCTTTAAATGTTAAATTAATTGACACGTACAGATTTGGTTAAGCATACCTTGAACCTTTGAATGTATGTTGTAAAATTGATGTGGTATGAAATTGAATAATGGATATCAAATAAAGAACCGTATTAATAGTAGTGTAATAATCTTTCATCTACGTGAAATGATAGTGTGGATTCTAGAGATATTATATTAATTCGCACAAATAACAATGCGAATTAATACGATTATTTCGGGATTATTTGAATTAATTATTGGATTGTTATTTATTGTGTTATTGCTTGTTTATTTACTTTGACACCATCCCTGTTATCACACTGCAAGTTCCCTTTACTATGCTTTGATTTGTGAATTGAATTGGAATCGGGTTGAAATGATAAATACCCAAAATGAACTTGACTTAGGATAGAGAATTAAATAAACCGATTGGTCAATAATTTGATTTGAAATAAAATAAAGATTTTATTTGAATAATAAGGTTTTGAAATAAAATTTGGAACGTAAATTTTGATAAAAGGAAAATGTTAATATTGAAATCTGAAACAAAATATTAATGTAATAACTGATGAAAGAACGTTGTTTTGAATTTAATTATTTAACAACTAAATTTGGATTTATTCATTGAATTAAGTTTGAAATGATTTAATAATTAAGTTTGAATTTATAATTAAGTTGAAATTATTTAATAATTGAATAAGATTGAATTATTTGATAATTGAATAAAATTTGAATTCTTTGGTAAGAGAAATTGAACTTTTGAATAAGTGAATTTGAACTTCGTTAGTAAATGAAATTTTGTTTCTTTATTAGTTAAGTTTTGGAAAATTTAAGTAAGATGATAAGTGAAATTGAACTTCTTGAATATATGAAATTTAGTTCTTGATTAATTGAGTTTGAAATGTGTAACCGAGTAAGTAAACAAATGAAATTGAATTTCTTTAATAAGAAATAAAATGTGATTTATTGAAATTAATGTAAGACTTGTAATTTTGGAAATTTGATTTGACGAATCTAATTTAGTTAAATTTGAAGTTTTTATATAATGAAGATGAACGTAAGTAATTGATTTAATGAATTGGGAATTAAGTAAAATTGTTTTGAATGATAAAGTAACTTAACAAATATTGAATGAAATCGATAAATGAATTTGAAATTGATTTGAGTGTTAAATTAATTTATTTAAATGATTTCGAAATAAAATTCATATATGAATTTGAATCAATAATTGAATTGTTTAAATAAAAGTTGAAATCGAATTATAAGATTTTGAAATGGTAATTTGGAAGTTTTAAAACGTAAACTTTGGAAATTGATTTATAAAGACAACCGAAATTTTGATTTACGAATTGAAATTGAATTGACTTGGTTTTTGAAATTTATTAAACGACCAATCAGTGTAATAATTACGAAAGTTATTAAAGAAACCGGAATCGGTTATGGATATACTCTCTATCTAAACCGAAAACCACTTTAATAACTATACGCGGAGTGATGATCCAGAATGAAGTGGTTGGAATGATGTACGTGATGACGGAAGAAAGAGAACGATAATGGATAGCCTTGACACTTGTGTCAAATTGGAAATTACTAAAATCAGGAGCCGTGCCGGACCAAATGGGGTTAGCCACCTCGAGCGAACACACTTCTTCGAAAAATACTCATTACTTGTTATTGATTGGTGCACCCTCGGAATTTCAGGAGTGTTGTTTCGCGGTGTTGCGATCGTTGCGGCGATGCGTTCTCACCAGTCCGGATCAGGCAAACGGTAGTTTCACTACCTTGGGTATTGCCTCATGTGCCTTGTCATACATGTATCCCTATATACGCGACCACTACGAATTTGTTTTGTGTTATACCTATGCAGTACTCCATGATATCCCACTAGTTTACGGTGGAGTTTACAGTGCTGTATAGACTATGACATTTATATAAAATGTGTTAAGGGGGATAATGGTAACGCCTTAACACTATTTTGATACTTTATATTACTGATAGACATTATCTATTTAGCGTACACTACTACATAGTAGATAGTTTAACGGATCCTTAGAGGATGGTGATTCCAACATCCTTTGAGTTACTTGTATTTCGATTGCTTTTTCACTTGAGTTGGATTTATTGATATGAGAATATTAATCCTAACTCGAGTGTTTCGTGTTTTGCTTTACGCTCGGGTCAGACTGAGTGGTTTAGCTTTTGAGACTCACCTTTGGAGCTGGAGCTTTGCTTGAAGACCGGGCCATCTATTCTGCTTTCAGTATTCGATGATTGCAGAGATGTATTCTGATTTTTATTTGATGTACTGTGTTACTCTACTGTTGTAAACTCTGATGTATCTTATATATTTAAATAGTAGCTTCATGAACTATTATCTCTTTTACTTCCATGCATATTATTACTCTGTGTGTCTGTGATTATTTATTTACTGTATATATTCAGTTTTGCCAAATTTAAATTTACAATTCGGTATTTGAATTATTCAAGTCCGACATGTGCGGATGCGAATAGTCCAAAATAGCGGGTCGTTACATATATATCCCATATACCGCGATAATTCTTTACTGGAACGGAATTAGTATTGTGCTAACTTCTTTGGATGCAGGGAGACAGGTTGGAGGGATCCAACTGGATTCCTCAACAGTATTTATTTAATTTCAGATATTTTAATATCTGTTGATTATCATATACAGATATATGATGTCGTTGTTGTCGTGATTGACTATTTGGTGCGTAGCATCATTGGGCCAATTTTGGAATTTTAAAAGGATTTTTTTAAAGTGATTTTTGAAAGTATACGTTTATAAAATATTTTTGGAATTGATTCATTTTAAATAAATAAACGTTATAATGTTAATGTTATAAAAATTATGATTTCTGAGAAATATAGTAAAAGTTGATTTTTGAAAATATGGGGTTAATGATTTTATAAAATAGTTTAAATCGGGATTTTTGAATTTATTATAAAAAGTTCAAATATAGGATTTATGAGATTTGATTATTTTATAAATCAAAGAAAATGGTGAAAGTATAAAGGAGTTTAAAGACGTTTTTAAAATAATAATAAAAATTGATTTATATAAAAGATTTATGAAATTGATATTTATAAATTAAAATATTTGAATTATAAAACGAGTTTTTATAAGTGTTAGAATGAAGTGTAAATGAATTTCATAAATGAATGAAATTCATAGAATTATAAACGGTGAAGTTATAAATGGAATTTTATAAGCAGCAGATTTATAAAATTTGTAAAGTTATTAAAATAATAGTTTTGGGTAAATAAGTGAATCTTATAAGTTATAAGATTTATAATTTGGGAAGTTTAAAAGAACGATTTTGAAAACAAATAAATTATAAGTATTTAACTTATAATATGAACTTTTGGTATATAATTGAGTTATAAATTGAAATAGGTTAATAAAGGAGATTTATAAAAGGAAGTTGTTATAAAATAAATAGAAATGGAATTTATAAACATTGTTTTATAAATCCGCAAACGGCTTATTTTGATAAGTAAATTTTTATAACTTATTAATGGAGTTATATTCACGTTTTAGACAGTGAATAATCCTTTAAAATAAAATGTACAGAAATGATGAAATTGGTTAACGAAGTATGTGACGACCCATAATTTTTGAGCGTTTAAAATTGGAATATTTAATTGATTTTAAGTATTCAATAGAGTAATTTTAACTTGAACAACGAATATTACAATTTATTTGATAATTAAATTATTAAATTAAATAAGTGAAGTTGGGTAAATTGTCGAATCTAGAATTTTTAGCCTATTAAAAATAATTTGAAGGCTTATGAAATTTATATTGATAACGTTGAAGATGATAGAAGTGTTAAAATTGAATTTAACAGTGAATTGTTCAGTTTTGAAATTTAATATCGTTTAAATTGAATTTAAAAATAGCCTTTCGAGGTACAGTCTCGGAATTCGACGAAACCAGTTCCATTGAATCCGTAATATGGAATTATTATCAGGTTTCAAATTTCGTAGCAATTGGAGTTGTTGTGTGAGCACATGATGTATAAACGCGCTGAAAATTTAATTGATAATCATCTAATGAAATTTAATCTAATTCCTGTCATCTAGTCACATACTTTCCCAATTCAAAATCGTTCAATCAACAATCAAATGCTCGAACTAAATATAATAATAATTTTAATAATATAATAAAAGAAGAAGCTTCAAGGAGAAGTTGTTAACCACGTTAAAAAAATTATATATATAATAAAATAAATGACATTGGCTTCGTTCAAAAGGAATGAACGAAAAGAGGAATAAGGGGGGGCTTGCTTCTCATCCTACTGCACAACAAAAATTCTCGGCTTAATAAAAAAAAAAACCAACTTCAACACCGAGTCTCCCTTATCCAATTTATCACCTACTCGATTCAAATTAGGTTCATGACTGCTCGCGCGAGGAGGATTCGCGAGTATGTGGGGAAACACGGTTTCAGGCAAGGCGCTCGAAGGTCTAGGGCTTGTGAAGCTTATTGGTTTTGTTTGATTCGTCTTCGCGGCCACTCGAGGCGATGGAATAGAAACGTGCGAGCTTGTACGCCCGCTCGCGAGATCCGGAGTTGTACGTTCACGTGGATGTGGGATGAGATAGGCGACGGCGGTGTCGCGATTTGGTTCCTTCCAAGCATGGACGGTGACGAGCGCCACACGCGGGTGCGGGGAGCAATGGGTTGTCTTCGTGTGGTCATGTTGTCGTTTGGAGGTAGGCGATTGAGGGGTGCGGCGAGACGCCTGGTCGCGAGCAGGAGATGGACGAAGGATGAGCCGTGTTCGACTGGGGTAGGAGCTCGCATTGAACTCGAGTAGGGTGAGTGGTGGTGGCGGCTGTGAGTTCTCCCTGGAATCGATTGTTAGGTATAAAATCTTATTATTATTATTTTGTTTATAAAAGTAGAGGAGACAATTTTCTGGTCAAAATAATTAGTTTCAAAATTTACATGTTAGTTGGATTAAAATTTATAAAGTGGAAATTAATTGTTCGAATTTATTTCGAATATTGATGAATCATATAAATTGTTTGTCACTAAAAAAAATGTTTTAAAAGGGAAATTATATAGTTGGAACTAGACTGTTAACTGATTTAGTTTATCAAAAAGAAACTTATTATTAGATTAGTCCAAGTATTGATAAATTATATAATGGTTTATACAAGGTCAATTTAAAACTAAATAATAATTAATTATTCAAATTTGTTTGAATGTTAATAAAATCATCCAATGTTCATTCAAGGTTACAATCCAAAAAGAAACAAGCTCGTCGGAAATGGATTGCAAATAAATCAAAGGTGAGTTAATCTCACTCAGTTTAAATTCAAATTTAAATGATTAAATTTGAATAATTGTTTGAATGGTTGAAATTGATTGATTGATGTGCTATAGTATGATATATTCTGGAATTGGTAAATATTATGTTGTGCTAACATCTGTGGATGTAGGGAAACAGGTTGGAGGGGTCCAACTGGATCCCTCAACATTTATTTAAATTATTTAATTTTCTCTGCTGTGAATATTGACATTCTATAATGAATTATATTGGAATATTGAATGTTATGGTTGATCGGATATATTTGTGGTATAATGAATTACCAAAATTATATGGATTGGATTTTGGGAAGAAAATAAAAGAAATGAATTTGTAAGTAAAGTAATTATAGGAAATTTGAATAAATTAAGAGTGAATTGAGAAAAATAGAAGTAATAAAATAATAATAAATGACTTCGAGAATGAAGAGAAAGAATTTTGAACAAAATGAAATTGATGAATTGTAAACTTAAGATATATCAATAAAAGAATAGAGAATTATTTTAAAATTTAAAGTTTAAATGTATTTAAAGAATAAAGAAGTAACTTGAGAAATCTAAGAATTGGTATTTTCAGTTAAAAGTAATTTAACTCATAATTAAGGAAATAAAATCTAAAATTAATAGATTTTGAAATAGAAAGGAAGATAATTGGAATTCAATTTGGAAATTGATTCAAGTGATATAAATTAGAATTTCAAGAAGAATGTGAAGGGAAGTATATTTCCCTGGATAGCCAAGTACGTTTTCTTTAAAAAGAAAATTTAAATATAAGATAAAAGTTTAATGTGGTTTTAAAAAGCATATTTTAGGAATTTTATTATTTCTGAATGTTTAAAATTCATAAGTAAATATGTTTCAAATCTATTATTGTAATAACTATTTAAATGTGACTTAGTATTTTATTTTTAAGAGTGAAAACCTAGTTTTATATTTTATAAAGTAACTTTATTTTCAAAAATCATATAGTATGTGTTTTTAGTAAATTATTGAAGTAGTTTTTTAAAATGAATGTTTTAAAATAAATTTCAAAGCAAAGTGTTTTTTTTAAATTATTTTAAAAATCTTAAGTTTTGTGCTTGGTGATTTCAGTGGAAATAGAAACTATTTGAGAAATTGATTCTGAGAAAGGAAGATAGTTTTAAAACTGTTTTCAAAAGGGTTTGAAAAGTGGAAATATATCTTGTGAAGATATTTTGAGGGTAATAAATAATTTGAGAAATTATTTATTGTTGGATGGTTGATTGTGAATATTAATTGATAGTTAAATAACCGACTATCAATATTGGCCAACTGCGTTGATCGTTTCGAAGAGTCCGGGATCGAGATTTATTTCTCGAAAACCACTTCGATTCGGTTTGTACGTTTCGTGCGAAAAACGTGTTCGGAGTTGAAGATGGAGCAATGAAGTGCAAGGGCTAGTCGCTACTAATCCTGAGGATATGCCCAAAATGGATGTAGTAGGAGTAGTGCCTTCGGTTCCGTTCGAAGCCGGGACGGACTTGAATGGACGAATGCTTGCGAACCATCGTCAGGCGGGCAATGGGCATTCTAAGTGAAACGTTCTAAAAGGTAACGCTTAGCCTCAAGCCTCATCAAATGGGAATGACTGAAAATCAGGGGATATGCAGCAAGGTTAGGTGGGTCATGCCCAAGCAGGACAAGATAATTCCCCTGTCTAGATGTCCCTTTTTATATATTTCGGCTTAGTGGGTGGTTGGTCGCGCCAACCACGGGGTTTATCTTGTTCGGGACTGTTCAGTAAGGAATGGTTCCGGCCTTGTGTTGCAGGGGATGAAGGGAGTAATCCTCGGTACGGTGATCTAGGCCCCGTACTGTGACAGGTGGTACCCCAGTGCCTAGTCATTGTTGGAAATCCATTCTCCCTATGAGCCTTGTACGAGTTTTGTTTGTATTACCCACTCTGTGGCTAGTAGCTGGAATTTAATCATGTAACAATTTCGGCTATTTTATAAGTATTTGTATATAGACCCTATTATAATATCAGAGGATTTCTATAAAAATTATTTTAGCTATCGTAAGGTAAAAACCCGACATGTTTATTTGTGGCGTGGTCTTACGAGATGCTTTTGTTTTCAAAGGATTTTGAAACTTAATAATCAATTGGGTGTGATTTTCTCACGCTGGTATTCCAGACTGACTCGGGTATTATTTAACTGTAATGCTCGGGTCAGACCAAGTATTATAGAATACAGGATATGATGCTGTGGAGCTCAGGAGACGAGCTGGATGACGATACGTATTCTCGTACTTGTATATATATATTTCCGCTGTGTTGAGTTGTTGTGTACCCATTGTATGTTATTGATGTGAGCTGTGACTGATGTACTCTGATGAGGTAATATATGTAAACTGATATATTTGATTTTGAGTAAAGATTTTTATTTGTCTATTATATTTTATTCCGCTGCGATGGTTAGATTCTGATGTTGATTTTGTTTTCTCTTCTTCTACCTCTTCTTCTTAAACCATAATGGTTCGTATTTCTGTGCAACTTGAGTTGTTTGTTGTAGAATAGTGTTTACTCAAGGGGTACAGATTTGCGGGCCGTTACAGATGGTATCAGAGCTTAAGTTGGCGATAACCTTGGCTCTGGTGGGAATTACTCATTTAAAATAGAGTCCATGGTACTCTATAATGAGTTTGAGCGTATTAATAGATATGAGCGCCTATTTGTTAGTGAATATAAATTGTTTTAATATTGTGTTGGTTGATTTATTGAGTGGCATATGAACCTTCGTCGGCACAGTCTGCGCAACTGTATCGAAGGGGTTTCTAAACGCTTGAATAGAACAATCGACACGGTATTGTTTTAAATGGGTAAATGAAATAATTTTACCCAAAAACAAATTTTGATATAAGAAAAGTTTTTGTAAACTATTTTAGCTAATATATGGTTGCTTGGATGTTAGAAATGGTAATATTAGAGTATTATCATTGGTAAGTGAAAATTTAACTAGAAATTGAAATATAACTAAAATTTAGGGAAATAAATTCATTATAGAATGAAATTTATAAATATGAATTAAAAGTGTAAATTATAAATTGAAATATAATTAATTGGGAATTTGTATAAGCATAAACTATACAAATGCATTTTTAGTTAAAATTTGAATTAAAATAGAATTTGAAAACTTTAAAACCCCAGAGATTTTGGAAGTATTTTGGAGGTAAATAGTATTATTGTTGTTTTAGGTTATTTCTAAAAGGAAATTTGTTTAAAAATGGATTTTTGAAGGAATATAGCATTGAATTCACTTCAGTCACTGGAAAATAACTTCGGTGATGACTGCAGCATCATCGATGTTCATTTTCGAGTTTCTAAGTGATGAATTGCTGCCAAATTATTTGTTCAGGAAAACCTGTTTGTTTTTGAAATTTCAAAGGAAATTTGTTGGGAATAAAACCAGAATTGGTTTAATTTTTGAGAAATATGATTTGAGATGTTGGAGATTTCAAAAAATTTGAAACCAAAGCTGGGTGTTTAAAAATCCGGGTAAGATAAGTTGTAAGCTTATAAATGAGAAGGATTTGTAAATCAGGAAGAAATTTAAGCTTTGGATAATGGAATTTAAATTTAAAGAGAAGAGTTAAAAATGAAATTAACTTGGATTGGAGAATAAAATTTAATTGGATTAAAATAAATTGAATAAGCTGGAAATAATATACAGTTGTATTCGAATTAAGTTGAAATTGAATTGAGTTAAATAAAACTGAGATAAAGTAGGAATTGAATTGGAATGAGAAGTCAATTGAATTAATGAATGGAATTAAATTCTTACCTGAATAAATGAAAAGTAAATTGGATAAGAAATGGGAAATTGAAATAATAAATCAAAATAACTTATAAGAGAATTAAAAATCCATAGAAATAAAATATGCTTGGGCTATAAATAAATAGCAGGCTTGAGTTAAAAATAAAAGATGAATATATTCAAGCCTAGAATGAGTGTGATTGTATGAAATATAATTTGACACTTATAAAATTGAAAATGGAATTCAATGTAGTTATATAGAAGTTGTATTGTAAGCTAATAATGAAGTTTGGAAATAAAATTCAAGTTATAAATCAAATTCGACTTGAATCATTAGTGAAGAAAATATAATTGAAAGTGGCATTGCAATTAATTAAATGATTTGTGAATGAAATTGCAATGTAAGTTAATAAAATTGAATGGTAATTTTAAAAGTGAATGGTAGAATTAGAACTTGAGTTATTAAATTAAAATTTAACTTGAAGTGGTAATAAATTAAATATAATTGGAAATGTATAGAATAAAAATGAGAGTAGATTTAAAATAGTGATGGTTTGAATTGCGAATAAAATCCAAATAAGCGGAAAAAAATTGGAAATGGTCATGTAATCAATTAAATAAGTTAAATCTGGAAATTTAAAATTTCGTAATAACTAATCAAACGAAATTGTAGATAAAAAAATGAGATTTAATTGAGAGTTGAATTGAATTCAACTTAAAACCAAGTTTAATGATATTGGATGGAATTTAAACCAAAAAAAAATAAGTTGGATCGGAATAAAATTTGGTGGGTTGTGAATAAAATTTAAGAAAATGAAAATTCAAAATGGATGGGACAAATAAGAACCATATTAAGAGTTGGTTTAAATGAGTTGAGAAATGGTTATTGAATGAAATAGCCTGGATTGTTTTCGAGCTAAATAAAATAGTTTGGAATAAACAATTTTGGAATGGTTTTAAATGTAAATGAATGGATGTGAATGAATTAAAATAAAAAGGAAATTTAATTGGTAATGGTGATGGAACCTAAGTTGTTAATGGTTTTAATGGACTAGTTTGGTTAATAAAATTGAAATGCAATGAAATTGAGAATATATGGATTGTGAATAAATCCGAAATGGAACAGAATTAAGTATAAATTGAGTTGGTGTCAATTTAAATTGGTTATAAACATAAATACTTATTTATTCACAAAAATCTTGTCAAATTGCATGGAATAAATTGTCATTGGATGTAAATGGAAGTAATTAAAATTCTATGAGTTGGTGGAAGTAAAATAAATTGATTTTGAAAGCAATTGAATTAAATATGTGTTCAATTTGCTTAAGAATAAATTAAAAGTAAGCAATTGAGTTCTAAATTATTCAAATTGATGAAGTTGTGTACGAATAGATGGAAGACCATTCAAATTTAATAAAAATGGTTTGTAAATAAGTTGAAACAGTTGAATTTGCTTGGAAACTATATAAATTGCTTACGGGAAAATGTTTGGTGTGAGTTTCTTTTAGAATTCATATGTTTTAACTATTATAAATAAGTGAAATGTAGTTAAACTGCATATATTTGGCACTTACATGTTTAAATTGAGTAAGCACAGGTACCTGGAAGCCGTATGGCTGGATTTGGGTTGGGCTATTTGCTAAAAATAATAAGCCGCTTGCTAAAAATGCTAAATAAGGTACGCCTACGCAATAAAAATAGGAAATATGAACTGTTTTTGGTTTTTCCGACCGTGTGGGTCGATGTATATATATTTATCTCTTTTGTCAAATTGCAAAAGCTCCTCCGTACAAAGGGGACTTTGCCAAAAAATTTCAGAAATTTTGGGAGTTAGAAAATTTTGGAAAATTTTGTTAACGACAAAACTATTTAGAATTGGAAACTAAAATAAGTTAGTAAATGAAACTAATTAAAGTAATGACTTAAATTAGTTATAAATGAAGGATAAAATTTAAAAATTCAAAGTTGAAAATAAATGAAATACATATGTAATGTGGAAATCGATTTGAATAGAAATAAGTATAAACTAAAAGAGGTAAAGAGAAATTAAGATAAGAAACATATAAAATGTTTATACTAACTTAAGAAAGGAATGGTAAATTCTAGATTGGAAATTGATATTACAAATAAAATCTAAGATAATATTGAAATGAATAGATATTGACATTTTGTAAGAAAGTCGATAAAATATTTTGGTATATTGTGATTGGATATTAGTGCTAAGCAGGATATGCAGGTATTATAAAAGGGAAAAGGAAATTGGATTTGATTTCAAGAGATAAATTTGAATTGCCCGACAAAAGGTACGCATTTAAATTTGGTATGGAATTTGATTTGGATTTGGATTTGGATTGTGCCACTTGGCTTTTTCTTTTCTTTTTGGATTTGGGAGGCCGTAGAGCCATTTTGTAGTTGTACCGAGCTAGCCGCGCAAAGGAGACGCTGGCGAAATTTTTCGGAAATTTAGGGAGTTAGAAAAAATTTGAGAAAATTTTGATAATTCAAAATTCGGTTTTAAATTGAAACTTGAATAGTTAAACAAATGGTATGGTTTGGAACTAGAGAAAGGATTGGAAGTTAATAAGAAAGATAATGAGTCTTTTATATAAAAGATAAGTGGTAAGATGTTGAACTGTTAGAAAACTGTTTGGTTTAGGGAAATAATAAACGGGTATTGAATCATTCTTCCTAACTAGTAATTTCGGGGACGAAATTCTTTTAAGGGGGAAGGGATGTGACGACCCATAATTTTTGAGCATTTAAAATTGGAATATTTAATTGATTTTAAGTATTCAATAGAGTAATTTTAACTTGAACAACGAATATTACAATTTATTTGATAATTAAATTATTAAATTAAATAAGTGAAGTTGGGTAAATTGTCGAATCTAGAATTTTTAGCCTATTAAAAATAATTTGAAGGCTTATGAAATTTATATTGATAACGTTGAAGATGATAGAAGTGTTAAAATTGAATTTAACAGTGAATTGTTCAGTTTTGAAATTTAATATCGTTTAAATTGAATTTAAAAATAGCCTTTCGAGGTACAGTCTCGGAATTCGACGAAACCAGTTCCATTGGATCCGTAATATGGAATTATTATCGGGTTTCAAATTTCGTAGCAATTGGAGTTGTTGTGTGAGCATACGATGTATAAACGCGCTGAAAATTTAATTGATAATCATCTAATGAAATTTAATCTAATTCCTGTCATCTAGTCACATACTTTCCCAATTCAAAATCGTTCAATCAACAATCAAATGCTCGAACTAAATATATAATAATTTGAATAATATTATAAAAGAAGAAGCTTCAAGGAGAAGCTGTTAACCACGTTAAAAAAATATATATATAATAAAATAAATGACATTGGCTTCGTTCAAAAGTAATGAACGAAAAGAGGAATAAGGGGGGGCTTGCTTCTCATCCTACTGCACAACAAAAATTCTCGGCTTAATAAAAAAAAACCAACTTCAACACCGAGTCTCCCTTATCCAATTTATCACCTAATCGATTCAAATTAGGTTCATGACTGCTCGCGCGAGGAGGATTCGCGAGTATGTGGGGAAACACGGTTTCAGGCAAGGCGATCGAAGGGCTAGGGCTTGTGAAGCTTATTGGTTTTGTTCGATTCATCTTCGCGGCCACTCGAGGCGATGGAATAGAAACGTGCGAGCTTGTACGCTCGCTCGCGAGATTCGGAGTTGTACGTTCACGTGGATGTGGGATGAGATAGGCGAGATTTGGTTCCTTCCAAGCATGGACGATGACGAGCGCCACACGCGGGTGCGGGGAGCAGTGGATTGTCTTCGTGAGGTCATGTTGTCGTTTGGAGGTAGGCGATTGAGGGGTGCGGCGAGACGCCTGGTCGCGAGCAGGAGATGGACGAAGGATGAGCCGTGTTCGACTGGGGTAGGAGCTCGCATTGAACTCGAGTAGGGTGAGTGGTGGTGGCGGCTGTGAGTTCTCCCTGGAATCGATTGTTAGGTATAAAATCTTATTATTATTATTTTGTTTATAAAAGTAGGGGAGACAATTTTCTGGTCAAAATAATTAGTTTCAAAATTTACATGTTAGTTGGATTAAAATTTATAAAGTGGAAATTAATTGTTCGAATTTATTTCGAATATTGATGAATCATATAAATTGTTTGTCACTAAAAAAAATGTTTTAAAAGGGAAATTATATAGTTGGAACTAGACTGTTAACTGATTTAGTTTATCGAAAAGAAACTTATTATCAGATTAGTCCAAGTATTGATAAATTATATAATGGTTTATACAAGGTCAATTTAAAACTAAATAATAATTAATTATTCAAATTTGTTTGAATGTTAATAAAATCATCCAATGTTCATTCAAGGTTACAATCCGAAAAGAAACAAGCTGGTCGGAAATGGATTGCAAATAAATCAAAGGTGAGTTAATCTCACTCAGTTTAAATTCAAATTTAAATGATTAAATTTGAATAATTGTTTGAATGGTTGAAGTTGATTGATTGATGTGCTATAGTATGATATATTCTGGAATTGGTATATTATGTTGTGCTAACATCTGTGGATGCAGGGAAACAGGTTGGAGGGGTCCAACTGGATCCCTCAATATTTATTTAAATTATTTAATTTTCTCTGCTGTGAATATTGACATTCTATAATGAATTATATTGGAATATTGAATGTTATGGTTGATCGGATATATTTGTGGTATAATGATTTACCAAAATTATATGGATTGGATTTTGGAAAGAAAATAAAAGAAATGAATTTGTAAGTAAAGTAATTATAGGAAATTTGAATAAATTAAGAGTGAATTGAGAAAAATAGAAGTAATAAAGTAATAATAAATGACTTCGAGAATGAAGAGAAAGAATTTTGAACAAAATGAAATTGATGAATTGTAAACTTAAGATATATCAATAAAAGAATAGAGAATTATTTTAAAATTTAAAGTTTAAATGTATTTAAAGAATAAAGAAGTAACTTGAGAAATCTAAGAATTGGTATTTTCAGTTAAAGTAATTTAACTCATAATTAAGGAAATAAAATCTAAAATTAATAGATTTTGAAATAGAAAGGAAGATAATTGGAATTCAATTTGGAAATTGATTCAAGTGATATAAATTAGAATTTCAAGAAGAATGTGAAGGGAAGTATATTTCCCTGGATAGCCAAGTACGTTTTTTTTAAAAAGAAAATTTAAATATAAGATAAAAGTTTAATGTGGTTTTAAAAAGCATATTTTAGGAATTTTATTATTTCTGAATGTTTAAAATTCATAAGTAAATATGTTTCAAATCTATTATTGTAATAACTATTTAAATGTGACTTAGTATTTTATTTTTAAGAGTGAAAACCTAGTTTTTTATTTTATAAAGTAACTTTATTTTCAAAAATCATATAGTATGTGTTTTTAGTAAATTATTGAAGTAGTTTTTTAAAATGAATGTTTTAAAATAAATTTCAAAGTAAAGTGTTTTTTTCAAATTATTTTAAAAATCTTAAGTTTTGTGCTTGGTGATTTCAGTGGAAATAGAAACTATTTGAGAAATTGATTCTGAGAAAGGAAGATAGTTTTAAAACTATTTTCAAAAAGGTTTGAAAAGTGGAAATATATCTTGTAAAGATATTTTGAGGGTAATAAATAATTTGGGAAATTATTTATTGTTGGATGGTTGATTGTTAATATTAATTGATAGTTAAATAACCGACTATCAATATTGGCCAACTGCGTTGATCGTTTCGAAGAGTCCGGGATCGAGATTTGTTTCTCGAAAACCACTTCGATCCGGTTTGTACGTTTCGTGCGAAAAACGTGTTCGGAGTTGAAGATGGAGCAATGAAGTGCAAGGGCTAGTCGCTACTAATCCTGAGGATATGTCCAAAATGGATGTAGTAGGAGTAGTGCCTTCGGTTCCGTTCGAACCCGAGACGGACTTGAATGGACGAATGCTTGCGAAACGACGTCAGGCGGGCGATGGGCATTCTATGTGAAACGTTCTAAAAGGTAACGCTTAGCCTCAAGCCTCATCAAATGGGAATGAATGAAAATCAGGGGATATGCAGCAAGGTTAGGTGGGTCATGCCCAAGCAGGACAAGATAATTCCCCTGTCTAGATGTCCCTTTTTATATATTTCGGCTTAGTGAGTGGTTGGTCGCGCCAACCACGGGGTTTGTCTTGTTCGGGACTGTTCAGTAAGGAATGGTTCCGGCCTTGTGTTGCAGGGGATGAAGGGAGTAATCCTCGGTACGGTGATCTAGGCCCCGTACTGTGAGAGGTGGTACCCCAGTGCCTAGTCATTGTTGGAAATCCATTCTCCCTACAAGCCTTGTACGAGTTTTGTTTGTATTACCCACTCTGTGGCTAGTAGCTGGAATTTAATCATGTAACAATTTCGGCTATTTTATAAGTATTTGTATATAGACCCTATTATAATATCAGAGGATTTCTATAAAAATTATTTTAGCTATCGTAAGGTAAAAACCCGACATGTTTATTTGTAGCGTGGTCTTACGAGATGCTTTTGTTTTCAAAGGATTTTGAAACTTAATAATCAATTGGGTGTGATTTTCTCACGCTGGTATTCCAGACTGACTCGGGTATTATTTAACTGTAATGCTCGGGTCAGACCGAGTATTATAGAATACAGGATATGATGCTGTGGAGCTCAGGAGACGAGCTGGATGACGATACGTATTCTCGTACTTGTATATATATATTTCCGCTATATTGAGTTGTTGTGTACCCATTGTATGTTATTGATGTGAGCTGTGACTGATGTACTCTGATGATGTAATATATGTAAACTGATATATTTGATTTTGAGTAAAGATTTTTATTTGTCTATTATATTTTATTCCGCTGCGATGGTTAGATTATGATGTTGATTTTGTTTTCTCTTCTTCTACCTCTTCTTCTTAAACCCTAATGGTTCGTATTTCTGTGCAACTTGAGTTGTTTGTTGTAGAATAGTGTTGACTCAAGGGTATGGATTTGCGGGCCGTTACAAAGTATATTCACGTTTTTGGATAGTGAATAATATGTTAAAGAAAATGTTTTGGATGTTGTAACAACCCGCATATTTATCGATTTTTATATTTAAATATTTTATCGTTAATCGGATTTTGGTCCGAAGCTACTTTTTGCAAACGGTCAAATTAGGACTCGAGACCACTTCCATTGAGTTCGAAATGTCGATTGCAATCTTCTAAGTATAAACATTGATATGTTTGGGGTTAGTGGAATTTCACCACTTTTTCACTCGAGCCTTTGGTTTGGACTTTTAGCCCATTAGGCCCAAGTTCCACCCCCCTTCTTCTTCATTGCTTCATTTCATTTCCTAACACTAAAGCTTCAACAAAAATGGTGAATGGAATGAGAAATTAAAACTCCAAAGTCTTTGTTTTATTGCAACTCCAACATTCAACTCCAAATTCAAGAAGAAGACATCGGATTCAAGCTTGTGGTTGCTTCTCCATTTGCCTTCAAGCTTTGTTCTTCATTTTCATTGGGTTTTGGAGCAAAGGTGAGATTTTTATCTCACAAATCTAGTCTATAACTATATTGGACTGTTGGGAATGATTCCCTATCACTTTTGCATGCACATTTGCATTTGGTTTGGATTGGATTGGCGAAAAACTCCAATTTTTAGTGTTTTTGGTGAAAAACTGCTCTTAGGTCGTTCTGTCTTCATTAGGTCGCTCGGGGTGGAAAAGTCACGGCCTTCGTATTTGACTCACTCGGTTTTAGGTCGTAGGTCGCAAGCCTTTTAGGTCGTAGGTCGTATGGTCGTTAGGTCGCTCTGCTTTGACTCTGGTCATTTTTGCTCACTCGCAGTTAGGTCGCTCACGACCTAGGACTTAGGTCGCTCGCGAGTTAGTGGCTTAGGTCGTTGGGTCATATAACCCATTAAGTCGCGCTCCTTTAGGTCGCGCCTCTTTTAGGTCGCGCCTCTTTTAAATCGCCCTGCTTGTTTGAGTTAGGTCGCTCAACACACCGTGTCGCTAGGTCGCTCGACTCTGGACCTCATTAGCTCGCTCAACCGTCTACCTTTATAAGTCGTAGGTCGTCTCCGACCTTAAACCACTCGGCCGCATTAGGTCGCGTACCTTTTAGGTCGCGTGTTGCACTAGGTCGTATGACCTTAGGTCGTTAGGTCGTATGGCTTTAGGTCGCTAGGTCGTATGACCTTAGGTCGTTAGGTCGTTTGGCTTTTAGGCCGCTTCCACGCTAGGTCGTTCGACTCTTAGGTCGTAACACTTAGGTCGCTCTCCTCTTAAGTCGCTAGGTCGCGTGCCTTTAGGTCGCGTTTCTTTCTTAGGTCGCGTGTCTTTGTTAGGTCGCTGACCTTCTTAACTCGCATGACCTAACCCCTAGGTCGTTGGGCCTCGTTTCTTCTTAGGTCGCTGCTTCTTATAGATCGCTCGGCTCCTTAATTTCTTTAGGTCGTTTGAATGTTAGGTCGCGAACCCATTTTAGGTCGCATGACCTATACCCTTTAGGTCGCTGGACCACTAGGTCGTGCCCCTTAGACCCCTAGTTTGCAACCATTAGGTCGCTCGACCCTATCCCTCTTAGGTCGTTAGACCTCATTTTGTCTTCACTAAGTCGTACCGTTTTGGACGGGGCGCTGCCCCGCACCCCGCCGGGGGCGCTGCCCCCTGGACCCCCGCGACCTGACCGGGCAGGTCGAACCCCGTAAGCGGTGGCGTTGCCCCCGCACCCCCACCTTGGGGGGTTGCCACCCCCCCGGACCCCCCCTCCGTAGGGGATCTTATCTGAAAAATATTCAACAGAACTTTCTGAGCTGATTTCCTTGGATTTTTATCACATCTTCGAATGTGACCTTTGTGATTGATTGTTTCTACAATCGCTTCTGTGATTTGTCACTTTAAAATATAAAGGTTTCAAAACTAGTAGTAAATATCAAAACTCTTTCAACAAAATGATTTCAACTCTATTTTCAATAACAAAGCTCTTTTCTTAAACCGTTTTCCAATCTACTAGTATATACAAACTTTTACCTCACTCGGATGAGAAATCGAATTAAACGGCTTAGTAAAACAAGTGGTATGAAACGCTTGCGTTCACTTCGTCGGTTAATTCTTGGACTTGTTCGATTGAACCTCTTGTGACAATTTTATTAGTGAAGATTTACAGTTTGTTCGTAAATATTTAAGTTAAGCAAGTGGTTATGGGACATGAAGCTAAACTTTTATATTTACTAGCTTAGTGTAATTGACACTTCTCGTTGATCTTGATGATCGCTTTATGAATTAGACTAGCAATTGCGCGATGTCTCTTTCATTGCAAGGTTAGGCTAGACACCACTTGTGTGATTCCACTCACACATACCTTTTTGCTTTTTGGTTAGCCTTGACCTCATTCGGGTGACTCAGACTCATCCATATAGGGTAGCTCCCCATGGTCTTCGGACCGTCATGTGATAGGCCTCTTTCCCTTTTTATGATTTCTGGATTTCTTGTGTTGATTTCTGGAATTTATCTCTTTGACTTGTCATGAGTACAAGTTTAGGGTATGATGCCCTCTTTGGATCTTTGAGAAGATTCTTGTGATATTGATTTATCTCTTATCGGTTGATCTCCTGTTGATCATTATTTGCATACTTATAGTAGTATGTCAGTATGGATATTTTATGTTTATGCCATATCTTTTATTTTATATCATGCCATCTGATGTTTATAGCTAGACTGATCCGTTTATTATTTTCTTATAAATAATACTCGGGTCAGACCGAGATGTTACAGGTGCTACTGCTTGACTCCTCCCCCAGTGATTCACTACTCAGACTTTTGGCTACTTGTTTAGATTAGCAGCTTTTGTTGTTTACACTTGAGATATAGACTCATAGTTGTATTCTTTTGTATAGCACGCGTTGCTATTCTTTTGTATTATCGTGGATCTTTTTAGACCACTACTCTGATGTACACTTTTATGTGATATATATTCATATCTCTTTCCGCCTTTGTGATATGGATATCTGTGATTGGTTCGCATGTTATGCTTACTTCTATATTTGTTTCCGAAGATTATTTTATAGCCACCGTGTGATAAGAAATTACACGGATGGTCGCTCCTCAACAGCCTTATTCTCCGCGCTAGTTGACAGCACTACACCATAGTGTTCTTGGCTAGCGTGGGTATAGTGGTGGGGCGTCACAGATGTGATGTTTTAAATAGAATTAAAACGATCTAACGAGGTTTTTAAAATGTGTTAAGATTCGAAACATAGATTTCAACATTCATTGTTGAAATAGACGTTTTCGAAAAGTAAAAGGAAATGATGGACTATAACACTGTTGTTGTAGTAAATGATTTCCGAAAGGAAATGTTTTATATAGTATTGGGATTTATATATCTATTTTAATTTCGAATCCCTGTACTAGTGATTTTGGATTGTCATAACGATGTTTTGCGCAACATTCGTTTTGGCCCAAATAAATGTGTTTAAGAGAATGTTTTCCTTAAAGATTGAAATATATACTTAATTTCGATTTAAGTATATTGAATATTTTCCAAATGTTGAAAATAAATAGATTTGTGAATTACTTATTAACAAATAAGTATGGAAATGTTTTTCCAATATGAAATGAAACCTTTTGAGAATTTATCTTTTTGAAGATAAATTGAAAATGAATAATTGAAATCGTATATTCATAAATATTTTGGAATGTAAATTCACTATGGAATTAATAAATGAAAAGGGGAATTTGTTTAAAAATAAACGTTGATTTATTTTTGAAGTGTGGGAATTAATTTACGGATTTGAAACGTAAATATAAAGTAAATCGTTATGGATTTATTTAATTGGTTTATGTAACGACCCGATATTTTCAACCATTCGCATCCGCACATGCCGGACTTGAATTGCTCAAAATACCGCGTTGTAAATAAAATTTGGCAAATCTCAGAATATACAGTAAATACATAATCACAGATCACAGACACAGAGTATTTAATAATGCAGCGGAATTTAAAAGAAATAGTAGTTCATGAAGCTACTATATAAAAATAAGATACATCAGAGTTAAACATGATACAACAAAAAGTAACAAGATACATCAGGTACAAATCAGAATACATCACTGGAATCACTGGATACAGAAAGCAAAATAGATGGCTGGATCTTCAAGGAAAGCTCCAACTCCGAAGGTGAATCTTGAATGCTAACTCACTCAATCTGACTCGAGCGTAAAGAAAAATACAAAACACTCGAGTCGGGACATAAATACTTATGAACTGTAAATAAACTCAAGTGAACAGTAACAAAAATACATCAGTAACTTAAAGGATGCTTGGGATCGCCCATCCTTTAAGGATCCGTTAAACTATTTACTATGTAGTAATATTGCGCTACTATAATAATGTCTACAGTAAAATAAACATACTTTTAAATAGCGTTCCGGGCTACCCATATCACCCTTCACACATAATAGTCCCAGTTGTCCATCCAATATCATGCCATCTCCACTCTGGGTGACTGTCAGAGGATACCACACGGGCTACGGGAGAAAAACAAACTCGTAGTAAAGGCTCGGTATGGTAGGTGACACGGCACACAAGGCAATGCTAGGGTAGATATACCAATTACGCACACGGGCTGGTGGTAACGCAGCAGCCACATACGCCCACCTCGGAACACACTCCCAATCAAAATCGGAGGATGGCCATCTAATCAATCACCAGTAAGAGTATAGTATCGAAGGAATGTGTCCGACCAGAGGTGATACCTCCTTTGGCCCGAGATCGCTCCTGTTTTAGCCACCTTATGCCAACTCATGGGAGTTGGGTCCACGTAATATACCTCAAGAACGTCGCCACCATCCTACTTCATTCTGGAATCTTCACCGCGTACACGGTTGTTAAAGTGGTTTTCGGAGTTGGCAGAGAGTATGACAACTTCCGATCCCGGTCTCTTTAACAACCAAACGTTATTATAACGCCGTGGTCATTTCAAAATAGTTTATATTTCAAAAGGATCAAATCATTTCATTTCAAAACTATATTCCTTTCAAAATAATTTACGCCTCGAAACCAAAACCATTTTTATTTCAAAACTATTTATTCAATCAAAATAGTTTATACTTCGAAACCAAAATCATTTTTATTTCAAACTATATTCAAATCAAAATAGTTTATACTTTATCATTTCCATCTCAAACCTATATCCACTTCCAAAAATCATAATACCTTCAAAGTTTTAACTCTTTCGAAACCAAAATACTTGAAATCATTACACTTTGAAAATCATAACATTCTGAAATCATACATTTGAAATCATGAAACATTCATTTAATTCTTTACATTTTACAAATTTATTTCCAATTTAATTCAAAATTTCAAATTTCCAATTTAATTCAAATCAAACCATCAATTTCAATTTAATTCAGTTTTCTAACAAAACATTTCAAATCTTATAAATTTCAAATATAGATTTGATCTACAAAATAAGCTATCCAATTTTAATATGTTTCCAAACCTTAATATCCCACATTTCAAAACTAAACTTTATAATTCCATATATTCATATCTCAAATCTAATTTCATTATTATGTAGTTTTGAAATATTCATTTCATAAATCCAATATTATTAAAATAAACTTAAATTACAATTAAACCAAATATCTTTTCATGCAAATATAAACTTCAAATATTCCTTTATCAAATAAAGCAAAATCAAATATCATTCAGCATTCACATTCTTTATTAAAATAAAGATCAAATCATTTCCACACCATTTCAAAATCATTAAAATATTACGTCCTTTCAAAACTTCATAATAAAATCATTATTTGAATTCAAATCCAAATATTCAAAGTTAAATATCATTTAAAAATCAAATATGTCATTCATTTATTATTTCAAACATCATTACCAAAAATACATTCCAAAATTCCATTCAAAATTCATTTATTATATTACATTTCATTCCGTTTAACACATAACCAAGTAAACTTTATTTAAATTCAAATTTAAATATTCAAACTTCTAAAATTTCACAGATAATCCATTTCAAAAGTTAAATTATTTAACACTTTAAAATATAGCCCAAATAGTGTTAAAATCTATAACATTTCAAAACATTGTCAAATTATAGCAACGACAGCATTTATAAAGTGCTATCGTAGATTATAGCTTTCAAAAATGGTTTAGTTCAAGAATAACGGCATTTGTAAAATGTCGTAATAGATATTTAGTTATTTCAAACATTGTTAGATTCAAAACAATAGCATTTAAAAATGCTGTCAAAAGACTACAACATTTTGAAAATGCTATAAAATTCCAGATTTCATTTTAGCTTTTCGAAAATAATAATAAAACTCCAAATTTTTATTATAACTTAAAAGTCATATTTCTAGACTTTAAAATTTCACATTTAAAAATCATTTTAACATATGATTTAACACAACAAAAATTTTAGATCAAATATTCAATTTAAAAACTCCATTCACTTATTAAGTCAAAATTCACTGTTTATTGACATATAAATTAAATAAAACTTAAAATTTTACTTCAAATATAATTTTAAAACTTTAAATTTAATTTCCATTATTTATTTACATCTTAAAATAAAATTTAAAGTCTAAAATCTCAATTATTTCACATTTACGTACTCAAATTCACAATTTCAAGACTTAATATTTAACTTTCTTAAAACCATAAAATATATATTTTTAAATCAAAATTTCATACTTTTAAAAATACATATTTTAATAAAAATCATTTAAAAGTATACCACGGGGTCTGTATATAATTTTCTAACCTAGGTCAAGTGATACGGATATATATCATTTCAATCTGTAGTTTACAAAGAAAACCCGGGTTCTATCATTTCAAACCCGCAATCCCAAGTCAAATAAAATACAATAAAAATCGCTCAGGCCTATCATTTCAGCCCATAACGATTTTTCCCTAATCTAAAATCTGTTTGGATATGTATCATTTCAATCCATAGTGATTCTATTCTAACAGGGAACTTGCAGTGTGAATATATGCATAAACAATATAAACAATGTCAGTGTCACAATATAATGTCATATATCACATGTCAGGTGATAATTAACAGTTTTAACATGGTAATAACATGGCATAGCATATCATATGATCATCATTAACTTGCATAACATTTTATATTACTAAACACTTGTCATCAATTCACTATTTCATAAGTATAAATGTCAGAGTGAGAAAGACTCACCTTTTACGAAGCTAGAGACAAACAACACACACAAGAGCGATTCCAAAGGCACGACAAGCACGATTTGATTTGAATTGATGGAGACCCTTGTAAACAACACAAAATATAACATACATAAGCACAAATATAGATATCGACATACAAATATAATCAACAACTTTAGTTTGCAGAACAGTTGCAAAACAAGAGAGATGACCAAACCATAGAAGCAAAAGACTTGCACACGACAACATAAGCTTGTCACATGATCAAATGGGCTTGACCTCACCGCACTAGGCTCAGCCTAGGTGTCAACATGGCTCGGCCATGCCTAGAGACAAGGCTTAGGGAATGAAAGTGGAAGGTAAAGGCAAAACAAGTGGAAAGTAAAGGAGGCAAGGGGTTTGGGTCAAGGAATGGAAGGTTTTGCTGTACATAGGCTCGGCCTATGGTACTATGCGCTCGGCCTGGTGCATCTTCAGGTCAGGTCAGAGATGATGATGATGGCTATAGGTCATGGCAGCAAGTGGTGGTGGTGTTAGAGGTGGTGGCCAAGGCTAAACATGAAGGAAATGGGAATACACGGCTCGGTTAGGCAATATTTGGAGTTTTAAGCAAAGTTTTGTGGAGATGGCTTCAATTGGATGGCATGGTTTGTCATGGTCAGAGGAGGAGGAGATGTTTGCTGCTGTAGATGGTGGAGGAGATGGTCAGTGGTGATGGAGGAGAAGTGGGGCCGAGCTAGCATGAGGAAGAGGAAGGCTAAATCAATGAAGAAGAGGGAAAAATGGAAGAAAGAAACCATTAGCTTGCAATTTTTTCTCAATATGATGTAGCCGTGAGTTTGAAATGAGGAGAAAGATATTTTTCACGTAAATTGAAGATGAGAAACATGGCTATAGGGTAGAGGGATGTATGGCTAAAGCAAGGAGAGGAAAAGGCAAAAGCAAATGAAGAGGCGGAAAAACGAAGAGCCTTGAGCAACTAAAGAGACACAAACTCTTCAAATTTCCATTATTTTCTTTTTAAACCTTATATAACTGAAATATATATATATATATATATAATCAGATAAAATACGAAAATTTAGTAAATAAACAAAAATAAATTAATTAATTATTAATTATATATAGTTTAATTAAATAAAACAGCAAAATTTGCAACTAGTCTTGAAAATATGAAAAATAAGTGCAATGAACTTGGGAAAATTTTTATGTACTTAAAAGTATTTATAAATAAAGATAAGAAAACAAAATAAAAAGGAAACCACAAAAGTAAATAAATAAATTTTAATTTAAATATAGTTTAGATGAAGAAAATAGCAGAAAAATGGAAACTAACCTTTAAAAATAGAAAATAAATTCAATGAGCTTTGGACAAATTCAAACATCACTTTAAAATATTCAAAAGGTAAAAATATATGTAACATAACATATAATACAATTTAGAATAATATATGACAATTAAAAAGATTATTTATATAATTTAAAATAAAAAGTAGTGTTAAATAAAACAATTTACACCCAGTTTTGTAAAAAGCATAACTTTCACAATATTATTCGGATTTCAACGAAACGAAAAGCAGTGTTCTTGAAATTTTATTTAATTTCATAATAAAAGAAAAAATTAAAATTTTCAAACTTTTAAAATTTAAATTTAAAAGTAAATGTTTGACCAGATTGACCAAAATTCACTTTTTTGGAAATATTCAATTTATGCATGATTGAAATTCTAATCCACATCAAAATCAACATTTATATTTCAATTAACAAAATATATTCATTTTAATAAATAAAAATAAAATTTTCAATTTAGGAATTTAAATTAAAATAATTAAAATATACAAGTACAATAATCAGAAAATACAGGGTTGTTACAGTTTAAATGAACCATGTTGAAATGAAAGTATTTCCGTGTAAGCAAAATGTTTGAAATTTGTTTTCAAAAGTGGTAAAGATGAAAAGTGATTTGAAAATTGTTTTTAAATGGTTGAAGTGTGGAAAATATATATATCTTGTAAAGATATTTTTGGAAAATAAATAATTTGGAAAATTATTTGGAATTTGGTTATGTTGTGCTTATCCATTGATAGTTCAATAACCGACTATCAATATTTACCTTTGAATGGGTATCTGTTGTGATTTGCTCGAATTTGAATGTCACACTTATTTTTAAATAAGCGCTCACTATTCGGGTTAGCCGGGAAAGGACCTTGGGGTCGTATAACCCTTTAAGAATATGTGATACGTGGTTATGAATTGCATTTGAAGACAGGTGTTGAAGACTGGATATTTTTGAAAATGGAAGGATTACCGTCGAATGTCTCTACACTGAATAGCCCCGGTATAGAGATTCCATATGTGATGGCAAGTCCGGACGTGATTAGTGAATATCCGGATTGCAATGACTTCTTTGTAAGTGCCTTCGGTTCTGTTCGATCCCGGAACAGACTTGTATGGATAGTATGTCTGACATTACAAATTGAGATATAAAACTGATTTCTTTCAAATACATATCTGTTGGTGGCGGAGAATTGATTCTCTTAGCATTAACACCCTTCTCTGAGACGTACGAGCTCAGAGGTTATGTAGTTGAAGTTATTAGTAATATACTCCCAATTTGGTAGTGTGATATGCTAAGTGCTATTGAGCATTTGTTGAATCAAAACACAGCTTTTGTATAAAGCATAGCTTTGTGGACGAGACTGCGTCGGACCTCACACCCCGAAAATGGTCAAAACAGGAAGGATGCAGCAAGGTTATTAAGGGGTAGCGCCCCTTTAGTGTATGTTATTCCTTTTGGATAGAGGTGGTATCATGGTATGGAGCCTAGATACTTAACCTATGTTGCTGCTGCAAATTTATTGCTTTGTGGTTGTTGGAAATTGAGGATCCTCGGATATAGATCGGTTACGATCGAGGGATGACGTATTCGTGTCAGTAGTTTTCCAGTTAGGGGTAACCAGGCCTTGTGTTGGCAGAGATCCGGTTAGGTTCTCGGGACGTCATTCCAGAGGCATTTCCATGTGGCAATGGGAAGTTCCTTGGCCTGACCATTTGTTGTAAATCCAAAGAAACAATATGAGTCTTGTACGGTTTTAGTTGTAGAACATGCCTCCTCAGGAGGTAGCTATAGTAGGCACAATATAATGGTACCTATGCTGGCTAAGATTTATATTCTACTTTCGAAATGTTTTCTACACTATGAACTAATAATAATATCAAAATGATTTGATTTTGCGTAGTAAGCATCATTGACTATCATAAGGAGAAATCACCCCCATGTCTGCGTTTGCATTGTGTGTGTGCCGGGAGGCCTAATGGTAGTTTCATTTTTAAAAGCATTGCGAATCTATTTTAAAGTTATCCTGTACTTTGTTTTAAAAATAAACTGTTTTAGTTCTCACACCAGTCACATGACTGAATCGGAGTTTATTGTTTTCCTTCCTAAACTCTGGGTGCCCACCAATTTCCACACGGGCAGTCAAGAGTCAGGTTTATCAAGATATTCTGGAATTCATGAGTCGCTGGAGGCAAGCTAGATGGCATGGCGTATTCACTAGTATATAGTATTTCTTTTCCGCTGTTTGTTGTTGTTGTTGTTGTTGAAAATTCTGATAGTTTAATGTAATGTGATGTAATGTAATAACTGATATAGTTCTTTGTTTAAAGATTATTGATTTATCTATTATATGTTGTTCCGCTGCGATTGTGAGATTCTGATATTGTTCTTCTGTTTTCTTTCTGTTCTGTTCTATCTTTCCTCTCTTCTTCTACCTTTTTCTTTTTTTTTTAAAACCCTAAGAATTCGTATTTCCGTTCATCTTGAGTTAATCAATGGAGGTTAGTGTCTATTCAAGGAGTACGGATTTGTGGGTTCTTACAAGTAAAGATAAGAACAAAAAATAAAAATGCCTTCATAAAAACAAATAAATAAATAAATTTTAATTAAATAAAATTTAAATAAAGAAAATAACAGAAAAATGGAAACTAGGCTTTAAAATAGAAAATAAATTCAATAACTTTGGAAAAATTCAAACACCACTTTAAAAATATTTAAAAGACAAAAATATATGTAACATAAAATATCACACAAATTAGAATAAGATATGACAAATAAAAAATTATTTATATAGATTAGAATGAACAATATTGTTAAATAAAACAGTTTACACTCAATATTATAAAAAGCATAACTTTCACAATATAAATCCAATTTCAACGAAACGAAAAGCAGTATTCTTGAAATTTAATATAATTTCATTATAAAAGATAAAATTTAAATATTTAAATATTTAAATTTTAAATTTAAAAGTCAAAGTTTGACCAGTTTTGACCACAAATCCATTTTTCAGGAAAATATTCAATTTATACCAGTTTGAAATTATAATTCATATAATAATCAAAATTTATATTTGAAAATGAAATGTTTGAAATAAAATAAGTTTAAAATAATTTCAAAATAAAATAAAGTCAAATTTAAATTATATGCAAAAAAAATCTAGGGTTGTTACACTCTCCCCCACTCAAAACTTTTCGTCCCCGAAAAGGAATGAGGTATGGTAAAGCACAGAAAAAGATAAAGTGAAATAAGATTAAGACAAGATGACAAGGAGATTGAAATTATACCAGATAACTATTGTTATAGGTAAGTTTAAAAAGGTGGAGATTATCAAAGATTATAGAACGATTTCTAAACAGAAAAAATTATAGAAAAATGACTACACCAGCCTGAAGCAAGATAAGAAAGATAAGGACAACCAAAAGATAGTTTGAAAAACAAAATAAGATAATAAGTTAGAAACCATGAGAATTTCAACTTAAATAGATAATTAATTTTTTTGCACGAGTTAAAGAAATCTTAACTATCTTAAAATTTTATTATCTTATCTTCTAATCATCTTAAATTAACAATTTCTAAGATCATGGATTTGAAAAATAATCATTCATTATACTCATAATGTACTTAATAAATTTAATTCTTCTTTATTCCTACTTAAAGTTAAATTTATTCCTCTCAATATATCTTATCATCTATGCCCATTATACTTACTCTTATTATACCTGCTTTAATTTATTGTTAGTTCCATTAACATCATTTTATATTGGAAACTATTCAATTAACCTTTTATTCTATTACTCCTGTTAATCATTTTATAACTAAAATTTAAGTGTATAACATTTATTTTAACCATTCAAATTTTATTTATTAAATCTTTTTATATTGTATATTATCCAATTACATTGTTAACTTCTGGATAATTTGGGCAAGTTATATTTAAATGCAATTAGGTATTATACAAATAAAACTTTCTAATTCCCTCCTCTTAAATTTGAATCATTTATCTAAAATTTTGATTTTTTTTATAATTGAAATGATTCTTTAAGATAAAGTTTAAGAATAAAATTTTCGATTCCTTCAAACAATTTAGAGATAAATAAATATATATGCATAATATGTGAAGTAAAATTTAAATCATATATCTATATATATTATAAATCCAGTCTTATTTTAGAAATTCAAATCAATTAAATTTCCCAAAACAAAGCTGTAGAAAGACTACATAATGGTCTCTTCACTTCGAAACTCGAAGATGAACGTCGATGATGCCGCGGTCATCACCGAAGTTATTTTACAGGGACAAAGAGAAGAGAACTAATTTTTAAACTTTAAAATTTCTTGGAACAAATTTCTATTAGAAAGTACTTTAAATAATATACCCCTTTTAAAACTTTAAACACAAGGTTTGAAACCATCTGAAATTAAATTCTCAAAGTTCTTGTTTTAAACTCATTTTGGTTCCCAAATCAATTTATAAACAACTATTTATAAATTCATTTACAGAACAATGAATGATAAATCAAGTATTATCATTTCAAATGATTAATTTAAATCAATTTATTTAGTTCCATAAATTTACTTATATCAAAATATATTTCATTAACCAAATTTTAAAATAATATTGTGTCAGTTTGTTCTGTCAAAGGGTTTTTAGAAATCCTATCAATAGCGTTGCTCAGATGAATCAATCGGAAACCCAAATCAACATCAACAACTCAAACAACACAATATAAAACAAAACATTAATGTTGATTTACAAGTACAATTCAAAATGTTTGGAAGATAGATTGGAAACAAAAGACAAGATGATTGAATAACAAAATAGGGAGGTGGATAAGCTCAAATAAATCGCGGGCAACCTTAACCGGGTCAACCGTGACTAGAAGATTAAGATCGATGTGGATTACTGGGGTAAATCAACATTCGATCTCAAGAGATAGATTCTGGGATAACAAAAGATATTAGCATCTAAACCAAGGATATATATAAATCTATGGTGAATCGATGCTAATTGTAAAGGAGTTTCCCCCTTTACAAATGAATTTTTGAGATTGGCGGGACCACCAATTCACTATAAAACTCATTCTAAGTGCAGTTATGGGATACTCCAGAATCAAAAGGAGATGACTAGTGAGGGACACGAATGAATTTTGGAATCGCAGGGAACGTTCCAAAATTCAAATGAAATTTTAACCAAAGAGGAAGAGATTCAAGTTTGGATGAAAGTGATTCTATAACTAAATTTACCATACATTCTAAGTTTTGCCTCAAAACCAAAGTTCTGATACCACCTCGCAACAACCCAATATTTTCAACCATTCGCATCCATTATGAGTGTATAGGTAGACACTCATGCCGGAATTGAATTGCTTAAAATACAGCGTTGTAAATAAAATTTGGCAAATCTCGGAATATACAGTAAATAGTAATCACATATCACAGACACAGAGTATTTAATAATGCAGCGGAAGTAGAAATAGTAGTTCATGAAGCTACTATATAAATATATCAGAGTTAAATAAAATACAACAAAAGAAATAAAGTACAACAAAAGTCTCAAGATGATAACCAAGTACAAACTAAATAGAACAACATAACTGGAATAGATAAAGCTAGATAAGCAGATAATCTCCAGCGATTCCAATCTCCAAAAAGTGGAACCAAATCTATGAATAACTCAGGCTGACCCGAGCGTAAATAAAAATACAAACACTCGAGTTAGGACAATATATACTTATATAATGTAAACCAACTCAAGTGAACTGTAATAAGGTATAAGTAACTTAAAGGATGTCTGGGACCGCTCATCCTCTAAGGATCCTCTAAACTATTTACTACGTAGTAGTATTTCGCTATTATAATAATGTGTACAGTAAAATAAACTTTCTTTTAAATAGCGTTCCGGGCTACCCATATCACCCTTCAAACATAATAGTCCCAGTAGTCCATCCAATATCTGCATATCTCCTGATCGGGAGACTACGAGAAGATACACATGGGCTACGGGAGAAAACCAAACTCGTAGTAAAGGCTCGATATGGTAGGTGACATGGCACACAAGGTAATGCCAGGGTAGATATACCAATTACACACACGGGCTGGTGGTAACGCAGCAGCCACATACGCCTACCTCGGAACACACTCCCAAATCAAAATCGAAGGATGGCCATCAAATCAACCACAAGTAAGAGTATAGTATCAAAGAAATGTGTCCGACCAGAGGAGCTACCCCTTTTGGCCCGAGATCGTTCTTGTTTTAGCCACCTTAAGCCAACTCACGGGAGTCGGGTCCACGTAATATACCTCAAGAACGTCGCCACCATCCTACTTCATTCTAGAATCTCCACCGCGTACACGGTTGTCAAAATGGCTTTCGGTATCGATAGAGAGTATGCCAGATATCCGATCCCGGTCTCTTTGCATACCAATCATTATTATAACCCGCAGTTATAACTTTTAAAATAATATTTATACTTCAAAAAAAAATAGAATATCATTTCAAATCCAAATCTTTATCAAAATAAAGATTAAATTAATTCCAAACCATTTCAAAACATCATATCTTTCCAAAACTTCCTGTCAAATCATTTCAATATATCAAAATATCATATCTTTACAAAACTTCATTTCCAATCATTTTAATATATCAAAATATCATATCTTTACAAAACTTCATTTTCAATCAATTCAATATATCAAAATATCATATCTTTACAAAACTTCCTTTCAAATTATTTTAATATATTAAAATATCATATCTTTCCAAAACTTCCTTTCCAATCATTTTAATATATCAAAATATCATATCTTTACAAAACTTCATTTCCAATCATTTCAATATATCAAAATATCATATCTTTACAAAACTTCATTTCCAATCATTTCAATATATCAAAATATCATATCTTTACAAAATCACAATTCAAATCATTATTCATTCCATTTAATTCAAAATACCATTTCAATTCACATTCCAAAACAGTTTGTGTTTCAAAAATCATTTTAAATCATTAAAATGAAGTTATTATATTTAATAATTAAATTATTAAATTTTCAAAATTTTCGACTTCCAACGTTCATTTATTTACTTAAGTTATCAAACAGCGAAAATTCACTTTTCGCAGCATTTAGAGAATGCTATGGAAAGTTACATTCAAAACAGTTCAATTTAGCAAAAGACAGCATTTTAAAAGTGCTGTAATAGGGTTTACTTAAATTTCAAATAAACTTAATTAAATTCAACAATTATAACACTTACAAAAATTGCTATAATAGCCTTTAATTCAATTTAGCTTTTTAGTTCATTATCATCAACTACAGCATTTACAAATGCTGTAATATCATTTACATTGCAATTAATAACATTTCAAAAATGCAGTTAATTAACTTCAAATATTCAATATAATTTCACAACCAATTATATTTTTATTTAAAATATTTTTAACTTATAAAATCATACATTTATAAACATCATTTAATTTTCCTAAAGTTCATGATTTTATAAAGTCAAATTTCCATTCAAAAATCAAGAATTAATAATAATTCACTTATTAAATTTCAACATTCAATTTTAAATTCATCGAATTAAATTTTAACTTAACACTTAAGTATAAATTTTCAAATATAACTTATTTTCATTTTATTTACTTAACTTAAAATTTCACTTTTAAACAAAATTCATAAATTCCAATTTAAGTTATATTTCCAAATTCAACTCAAATAATCATTCATTTCACATTTTAACTTTATTCAAAAATCATTAAAATATTATAAAATCACTTTAAATTCATTTTAAATTCAAACTATCATAAATTTATCATAATTTCATATTTAATTTAATTTCTAATTATAATTAAATCAAAATTTCCAAAATCACTTACATTCAAATTTTCTAACTTTTCCATAATTTATTTAACTTATAAATTTCCAAAAAAATCAATAATACTTTACAAAAATTCATTTTTAATTAAGTTTAAATCAAAATACAGTAATATTTACATTTCTAAAATATTTTAAATTTTTTAGCAAAAACATATTTTTAACTACGGGTCTGTATAAAATTTTCTACGCTGGGTAAAGTGATACGGGTAATTTCAACCCGTAATTTACAAAGAAAACCCAGGTTTTATCATTTCAAACCCGTAGTCCCAAGTAAATGAAATAAATTGAAAATCGCTCAGGCCTATCATTTCAGCCCATAACTATTTTTCCTTATTCTAAAGTCCATTCGGGTATGTATCATTTCAACCCATAGTGATTCTAATCTAAAGGGAACTTGCAGTGTGATAAACTAATATAAATAACTGAACAACATAATATAACAGTAACATATGATATAACAGGTGACATCATATAATCATAACATAGCAGCTGTGATATGGTTATGCATTTTTTACAGATTCAAAAGGGGTCAATTTACTAGATATATATGTACATATTGTCAGGTGAGAATAACTCACTTGTATAAGCTGGAGACGACAACTGAAACACACAAACTTAGATCTTCAAAAGCACGATGGCACGAAAAAGATTTGAATTTGAGAGAGCCAAAGATTAATTTGCCTTGAACACATTCAAACAAGACAATACAACCAAGGTAAGTTTTAACCCAAAGTACGATTAAACAATGTTAGAATTGAATGCATAAATCATCTCCAAACCACTTGCACTTGCCTTCTACCACCTATGCTTCAGATATAGGTCAGAAAGGCACGGCTAAAGCAAGGACTAGGATCTAGTTTGGGTTCATAAGAGGTCGGCCAAACATAGGAAAAGATGGTGCAAAGTTGGTACAAAGAGCTAGGTGCATGGAACTAACACTACAAGGCAACTACCACGGTTTCTATGCAACATATGGGTTCGGCCACAAGCTAGCATGTTGTGGCCATCAATGTAGTAGGCTGGAGAATGATGTGGCAGAGGGTTTCAGGTCATCCCTGGGTGGTGGAGGTGGAGTTGGTGGCGGCCAAAGGAAGGTTTAAGGTGATGAAGACATAGGTGTTGGCTATGGTGCATATAGGTGAAGTTTGTGTAGATTTAGGTGGAGCTTCACCATAGGATGGCTCGGCTTGGCTATGGGGTTGGAGAGGAGGTGGTGGAGGCTGGTTCAGGTGGTGGTGGAGGCGGCAAGGTGGCTGAGTGGTGGGGCCAAAACTGAAGTAGAAGAGAAGGCAAGTGAAAATCAACATAAACAAGTAGAAAACAAGAAGAAATTTCATAGAAAAGAAGAAGAAGTTTACCACCACTTTGCTTCAGAAATGGCCCTGATTTTTTTGTGATGAGGAAGAAAATGTATTCACATTAAATGGAAAATAAAATGTCAGCTGAAGAGTGGAGTTAAGGCAGCCAATTGAAGAGATGTTGGTTGAGAAATGAAAAGACAGAATACAAAAAGGCTTAAGCAAATAAAAGGTCACTAAACTCTTCAAATTTACAAAAAAAATTTTAAATTTTATATAACTGAAATATATATATATATATATATATATATATATATAAATTCAGATAAAAATACGAAAATTTAGTAAATAAACAAAAATAAATAAATAAATAAATATTAAATAAAATAATTAAATTAAGAAAATAACAAAGAAAATGTAAACTAGTCTACAAATTTGAAAATAAATGGAACAAACTTTGGAAAATTATTATGTAACTGAAAAATATTTATAAGTAAAGATAAGAACACAAAATAAAAATGCCTTCACAAAAATAAATAAATAAATTTTAATTAAATATTAAATAAAGAAAGTAACAGAAAAATGGAAACTAGGCTTTAAAATAGAAAATAAATTCAATAGACTTTGGAAAAATTCAAACACCACTTTAAAAATATTTAAAAGACAAAATTATATGTAACATAACATATAACACAAATTAGAATAAGATATGACAAATAAAAATATTATTTACATAGATTAGAATAAACAAATTGTTAAATAAAACAGTTTACACCCAATATTATAAAAAGCATAACTTTCACAATACATATCCAATTTCAATGAAACGAAAAGCAACATTCTTGAAATTTAATCTAATTTCATAATAAATTATAAAATTCAAATATTTAAATTTTAAATTTGAAAGTCAAAGTTTGACCACAAATCCATTTTTCAGGAAAATATTCAATTTATGCCAGTTTGAAATTATAATTCATATAATAATCAAAATTTATATTTAAAAATGAAATGTCTGAAATAAAACAAGTTTAAAATAATTCCTAAATAAAATAAAGTCAAATTTAAATTATATGCAAAAAAATCTAGGGTTGTTAAACATTCCCAGATAAATGGGTAGGCGGAGAAAGTAAACTGGATCTTGGAATAGTTATTGCGAGCATGCATTTTAGACTTAGGATTTCTTTGGAAGATCATTTACCCTTATTTAAATTCACTTACAATAACAGCTATCAAGAAAGCATTGGTATGGCTCCTTCGAAGCTCTTTATCAATGTCTATGACATTTACCTTCATATTGGGTTGATTCTGGAGATAGACTTGTTCTTGGGCCCATTATGATTTAGAAGCCAATGAGAAGTTAGCTGATATTAGAAGAAAGATGAAGGAATTGCAAGATTGGTAAAAGTGTTATGTAGATCGTAGGCGCAAGAATTTAGAGTTCTCGGTAAGACACTTGGCGTTTGTAGAAGTCTCTCCTTTAAGAAGTGTTGTGAGGTTTAGGAAGACAGAGAAGTTAGCCCCTTGATATACTGACCATTTCCCCATATTAGACTAGATTAGTAGACTTGCATATAAAGTGGACTAACTAGATAGACAATTAGAAGTGCATAACGTATTTCACATACCTCATCCATGTAAGTATGTACACAACCCTTCGATGATAGTGGAGCTACCACAACAAGTTTATTTGGAGGTTCAGCCTAACTTAACCATTCTTTGGCGGTTTATTCGTATCGTCGCTCAAGATATAAAGCGATTGAAGATGAAGGTTGTGAATCTGGTCAAGGTTAGATGGAGTGGAGATGATAGAGATTGTACTAGGGAAACCAAGGACTATAATAGGGTTCTTATCCCGAGTTGTTGTAGTTATTTGTATTTTATTGTATCTTTTTAGCGTACTCACCGGTTGTGATCGAGTCACTTTCTTTTTATCTATTTGCTATATGATATCATATGGGTTTCTTTTGATATCTCGTGTTTGTGTACGTGATTAATTTCGAGGATGAAATTTCCTTTTAAGGGGTGAGGATGTAATGACCCGTAATTTAATCACTTTGAATCTGAATATTAAATATATTTTTAAATATTTATATAATGGATTTTATAACAAAAATACACATGTTTTGTGTAATAAATAATAGTGAAAAGCTTTTTTTGTAAAAAAAATTAAAAAAATAAATAGTTTGAGGAAAAATCGAAAATGAGACCGAAAATTGTTTTTTGGATTTTCGTCTTCTTATCGAACAAAAGTTGTTGTAACTTGTTGCACACACTTACATACATAACGTATATATAACATATAGGAATAATTAATTCACTAAATAAACGCATTAACATTAATCACTTTCTAGAAGGTAATTAAGAAGGGAAGACTTTTTGCTAATATTTTGCTCTTTTTTATGTAATGTGATGACAAGTACTTAAGGCTACATGGATGGCACATGGGTGCATGATGAGGTGGTTGAAATGACAATGATTATAGTGGTAATTTGGCTAAGGGGCATGTAGGTAGTCACTTTTTCCAAAATATATATAAGGACCTCCTTACTTCATTTTCACCTTTAAATTTCCATTTCTCTTCTTTATTATCTTTTTCTCTATCTTCTCCATTCTTGTCCACGTATATTTCCTTAAGCAAAAATCATATAAAAACGCACTCTTTCTCCTTTAAAACTTTAAATAAACATGATTTAATATAGTCTTCATCATCACCATTCCAAAATCACAAAATTTGAAGATAAAACCGCCATGCTTGCCAAGTGCATGAGCAATAGGGGTTTTCCCGAAGCTTTGAGTTGAAGTCGAGCAAGAAAGGTAGTGTCCTGTGGTGTTGCTAGGTTGAGGAAAGCTTGTGTTGCTTTGTTTTGGTCTTAGCTTTCTTAAACGTGAGTAAAATTTACTTTAAAATGGTTTAAAAATTAACAAATTGTTACAAAATAAATTTTGTATTTATATTGTTTATACTTGTGTATATTTTCTTTTTTGGGTTTGATTCCTGCTTGGAAGCGAATGACATAAGTACTATTGTTTTGTAGGGGACAAAAGGAGGAAGTTGATGTGTCTTCGTAATGAATAGGTCGCTACGGAACAATTCGAAATGCATAGACATATATAAGATTTACAATCGACTTTTGTAGAGAGACTTAAGGGGTTTCTCGTCAATGTTGATTCCCTTCCACATTTATGTTGTTTGTGAAATGTATTTATGAATATATACGATATCTATCTTGTTTTATGGAAGTGTCCTTATAACGATTATCGCTATATCGACACTTTGAAATTATTATCTTTTTTATAATCTTTTGTTTATAGATCTCATGCCTGGTTTTTTATAGAATAAATATTTGGTCGCTTTTTTGCACTTCTAGTAAAAGTGAGATGGTTCGAAAAAAGTTAAAACCCCTAAAACTAAAGTCTTCAAAAGTTAGAAATGGATTTTCTTTATCTATTTTGTAAAAAATCAAATTATAAAAGAATTTTGGTATGTGTTTATTTGATTTCAAAACTCTATAAATTTTTATGAATGCATACTAGGTCTATAGTATGTTGTTCTAAAATAAAATGGAGTATTCATACTTTGGAAACTTTGGAGAAACTAACATTTAAAGTGGATAGATTTAAATATATTTTTGGTACTATTTAGAGACACTTTTTGTGATGTTTTTCCAATTTCAATAAAAATGGTTCCAACTTATTTTTCTCTTCATGAGATTAAAATGGATATTTTTAACTTATTTCCAAGGATTTTAAATATGTTTTACAAAATTTATGATGTGAAAACCAAGCACAAATTCTGTTCTAAAATTTTGAAAGTTTGATTCGGCTATGGAAATGATTTAGTCTTATCCTTAGTACTAAAAATCGAGAAGGTAGAATCGTTACTATCTATGAGATTTAACTGCTAGAGTGTCTAGGCAAGGCCAAGAGCAACCAATGCCTTGACTTACTTAGCACTGGCTTTAAGCAAGGGATAATGTTAGAAATCAAAGTTTGGTGATAAAGGTAAGAAAATTAATTTCCATAAGTGATATCACTTATATGGAAAGGATTTAGTCATATACTTAGCACTATACATCGAGGTATGGAAACTCATATTTATCTTGAAGGTCAGGAATGCATGTCAAGGCAAGGCTTAGAGATAATAATATCTTAACTTGTTTGGATTCATTGTTAACCGAGGGATAACATAAGTTTGAAATCGACGATTGGTGGTAAGAGTGAGATTTATCCACATACGATCATTTTGTTATCCCTAATAGTTAATTTCTTAACGATCGATTTTGATACCCTTCTATATGTTTCATCAATTTAAGACAATTTGTTGCTTGTTTATAGCATTGATATCTTTTATTGGAAGTGACTAAATTAAGTGCAAATGGGGACCAAGCTATGTGGAGTTTCTCCCATTAGGGTATTTTTACATCTACTCTAGATTGGTTTCGGTTGTATGCATGCGGAAATGTGAAATACTCAAATTCTCGATAAGGTTGGAGGGGTCTGGCTTGGAGGTTTTTGAGCACCATCAGAGTTCTTAAGTATCTATAACTAAAGGTATATTTCTAGTAATGAGGCACAACCTCTTAGTCATTTTTGGAAAACTCCTTCCCCTTGTTTTTGATTCAAACCTTTGAATTGATTCTTTCTTAATTGCATGCATGGAGAAGTGTCTTGCGCTCTTTACAGTGTTTAATTATTTTTGCCCATTCTTTTACGCTTAGATGTGGTCCTTCTGAGGGGAAACCCTTTCATGTTTTTTGGCATGGTCTTACATATTGTTGTGTGTATGTTCCACTTTTATTTGGTGTTTACTCATACTACAATTATTATCTGATGCAAGTTGTTTTATTTTCCTTAAACTCTTGGGTAGTCATTTATATTTGAGTTGTCAAGGAGTAGCAGGTTTCTTTAGGCTCTTTTGAAGATAGTGGACAAGCAAGAGGCTCCTTATCTATCTAACTATCTATTTTCATTGTTATGAGATGTTTTTTATGTATGTGTAATTCGTATCAGCAAGCATAAAGGTAGGTTGTTATAACTACCTAGGCAGATGGTAATTGTAACGACCCTGACTTGACCTTCGAAAATCGACACCAAAAACATCACCCTTATTCGAATGCCGCAGATTCAAACGTCGAATCTGGTTCGATTGAGCTTACAACACATTAAGCATAACAACACTGCGGAAGAAAATGAATATATCATTGATACACAGTAGTTGATTGCAACAATGATACAACAAGAATTTATCATTATTATCAGAGATACAAGATATAGCAGAAAGAATATCCTTAATAAAATTTCCAAGTGAGAAAGAGAGAATCCAACATATTGCGACTCCATTGCCAAAGCCCCAAAGTCTCCAAACAAAAAGCTCAAACCCAAAAGCTATTATGCTGAATGAAGAAAATTCGATCCCAATGCGATTGAAAATATCCTAAGACTGAATGCTATCGAATCTAAACCTACTATTTGAGTATCTGAAAATCCCAACTCTAGGCTGCCCGTGTGGAAAATTTTGGGCACCCAGAGTTTAGAAAGGGAATAGTAAACTCTAGGCCAGTCATGAGACTGGTATGAGCAAATAAAAACAGTTTATCTTTAATACAAGAAAAAAAAATGATTTAAAAGAAATCCGCAATGCATTTTGAAAAATGAAATTGCCATAAGGCCTCCCGCTACACAACAACGCAAGCGCACAATTGGAGGAGATTTCTCCTTATGATAGTCAAAATGCTTGATACGCAAAATCCTTTTGATATTATTATTAATGCATAGTGTAGAAAAATTTACGAAAGTATAATATTAATCTTAGTCAGCATAGACATTTCGAACTATCCCTACTATAGCTACCATCTAAACAGTGGTGACCACCATAAATGGCAGGTCATACAACTAAAACCTTACAAGGCGCATATTGGATGATTAGATTTCCAACAATGGTCAGGCAAAGGAACTCCCTACACCGAATGGAATGCCCCTGGAGGAACGCCCTCGAGAACCTAATCGATCTCTGCTAGCACAAGGCCGGGTTACCTCTGTAACTAGGTAACTACTGACACGAGCATGCCATCCCCAGTCGGTAAGACCTTTATCCGAGGGCCCTCAACCAACAACCATAAAGCAATAAGTTTGCAGCAACCACATAGTAAAATATCTGGGTTCCATACCATGATACCACCTTTTATCCAGAAGGAAATGGACATACCCTCAGGGGACGCTACCCCCAAATAACCTTGCAGCAACGATTCCTATTTCGACCATTACCGGGTTGTGAGGTTCGACGAAGTCTTGTCCATAAAGCTACGCTTTACACAAAAGTCATGCTTCGATCAACAAATGATCAGTAGCACTTCGTACGCCACGTTACCAAATTGGGAATGTATCACTAGAAACCATCAACTACATAACCTATGAGCTCGTACGTCTCAGAGAAGGGTGTTAAGCTAAGAGAATAAATTCTCCACCACCAAACAGAAATGTATTTGATAGAAACCAGCTTTACATCTCAAAGTGTAATGTCAGACACACATCCATACAAGTCTGTACCAGGTTTGAACAGAACCGAAGCCACTTCAAAAGAAGCCCTTGCAATCAGGGTATTCGCAATCCCAAACTGACTCCCCATCACATATAGAGATCTATATACCGACTCGACTCGGTGCAGAGACATTCGACGGGTAATCCTTTCGTTCTCGAAAATACTCGGTCTTCACCACCGGTCTTCAAATGCTATCCATATCGTCGTATCACTATTCGGAATGGTTATATGACATAAAATCCTCTCCCTACTAAATCGAATAATGAGCGCAATATTTAAAAACATATAGATATTGAGATCTCAGTTTAGTCACAACTTATTATCCAAAACTTTTCTTTCAAATAGTTTACAAAAATTCCATTTCCAAATCATTTTAAACAAAAAGATTCACCCTTTAAAACCCACTTCAATTTGAAATCAATCTTTCACAAAGATTAATTCATAGTTTTCAAAACTATTTACAATTCAAATCTTTTATACAAAAGATATACCTTTAAGATTCTCTTCAATTTCAAAAAAAAAAAAAGTTTCACCATCTTTGACAAAGACTCATTCATAGCTTTCACAACAATTCCATTTCAAATTTGAAACCTTTTCAACAACAATTGGAAATTCTTCCTTTATTTGAAAGCCATTATCATTTGAAAACAAAGAGTTTTCATTTTGGAAAAAAATGCAATCAAATATGCACAAGTTATATCCTTTAAAGTATAAACTTGGGATAAATTTAAATTTCCTAAAATAAAACTTTTAAAATACTTTAAAGATGGTTTTAAAATCCATATATATATATATATATATATATATATATATATAATATAATTTGTATTACCACTTTTCAAACCATAGTTTCCAAAACAATTTCAAAACTTGAATCAGATATATTATATTCAAACTAAATTTCAATTTTAAATTTTACTTTCCAAAAGCTTTTCATATTTAATTCAATTCCTTTTCCAAAACCATTTTAATTCAAAATTCAACTTTAAAAAAAAAATTCAAAATATCTGTGACTTACCGATTTCCCGTGAAATCCATATTTGTGTTTATATGGTGTAGTCCAGGGGTTTTATACAATAGTGCAACATCATCAATCATCACAATCCAAACACAACAATATCGATAAGCGTTATAATCCTATAACGCTTATCTTCATTTGCAGATTCACAGATAAATAATATACATTCATCACAGATAAATAAATTATATCCATCACAGATCGAATCAAAATAATTCATATTACAAAGCATCACACAGCAGAGATATCAAACAATTCAATATTCAATAGAATCCAAACATCCATAGGTAAGATCAATTAATTATCTGATTAATTTAAATCAGATTAAGTACTTATGAATAAACACTTATCCTGGTTAATTAACATCAATTAATTACAAATCATTTTAATTAATTATTCTTTAATCATTTATTAATTAACCTTTAATAATAAATTAATTAACCTTTAATTATTAATTAATCAAACTTAATTAATAAATCAATCAACCTTTAATCATTAAATAATTAACCTTTAATTATTTAATTAGCCTTTAGTTATTCTTTAATTAATTAATAACCCTTAATAATTATCATTTAATTAATTATCTTTAATTAATTATAATAAGTGGTTATCCCTAATCACTTATATAAATTAATCACAAATTAGTTACATAGAGTAATTATCCTTTAAGTACTTGATTAATCAACTTTAATCATTAATTTATTATTTTTAATTAAGTAATCATCTTTAAGTAATTAAATACCTTTAATTACTTGCATAAATAAATCTTGATTAATTAATTTTCCTTTAATCATTCCCATTAATTAATTAATCTTTAAATTAATTAATTATCCCCAAATTAATTATTTGATTAACCGCATATATTAATTACCTTTTTATTTAATTATTCTTTATTTACTTTCGTTAAGTAATTAATTTTTAAACTATCACATCAATTAACAATTTGTAATTAGTTGAAATCTTAATAATTCTAAGATAAAAACCTTATCTTAACAAATTACTTAAATTGTTATTCAAATCTTTAATAAACCCATAAAATAATTTATCATGAATCAACTTAAAATACTTAAGTTAATTAACACCATTCTCTTTTAATTTACTTAATTATAAAAATTAAAATAAACTTAACACTTCTTTTCGAACTCGAACTTAATTAATTATAAAATAATTATTTTCAAAACTTTAACTATTTAACAAATCTGGTATGACATATTTAATTAAGAAAGGGTTTTAAACTGGATTAAATTTAAAATTTGAAAACTTGTTTATGTTTTAGAAAATCAAAATTATTTTCAACACATACCCGAGATGATCCCTAGAAAACACGAACCTAACTTTGAGTAAAATTCCAAATTCCCCAAGCAAACCCAAGTTTCTATTTTTCTTTCCTTTCTATAATTTTTTTCAATTTAAATTTAAAACTGATGCATGGTTGAAATGCAACACATCAAGGCCAGACCCGAGCCATAACCTTGCTCTCCCGAGCACGACTTCGAGTTCAATCTTCATCTCCTTCCTCAAACTCCCTGACACACACTAACTCCCCCGTGTACGTGCACGGACGATCAGAATTGCTCCGATCATCATCAAAGACGCCATCAAGTCGATAATGATCTCCTCATCCCTAACAGCACCCCAGATCATCGTTTTTTTCACGAATTTAAAATCGAGCTAAACCAATCTTCCTAGAACCCAGACCTAGATCAGAAAAAAAATCCATCACTGACGACGCTTCCAATCAACATCTACCTCGCCATCACTCCCAATTATGCTTCAGACTTCCACGCACAATATCCCCCAGGTCTAATCGCCTGAACCACCTTGATGGCGACGCAGCAACCCCTAAAACATCGACGACTAGACAGCGCGTTAAAGCCCAAGTTCAACCACGACCGGCCACTCTGTTCACTTAAAAATTCATCCACTATTTTTCCTTTAATCCCCACTCTTCAATCTACCTCCTGCCAAGATTACGACCACCATCTCCCCTACAACTTAACAAGCAATCGGCAGAAAACCCAAACTCGTTCGATTCACGATTTCCTACAACTTAACAAACTAAAAATCTTGGTTTTGCTCTTAAAATTCATGTTTTTTGAAATCGAGTTAAGTAATATAAGTGAAATTCGAAACCATAATACTTGAAATTGACATGGATTTAAGTTTTATCTGTATATTTTAAATTTAGGTAAATAGACACAAGGAAGAAGTTTAAAAAAAATTAGTCTCAGAGACAACAAGTTTGCTTTTCAGCCTGAAGGACACTTTTTAGTGTAAACTGAAAATGATAGTTACAACTATCATTCTGTGAATTACACTAAAAAGTATCGTTCGGCCTAAAAAACAAACTTCTTGTCCCTGAAACTAAATTTTTCTCTAACTTTTTCCATGAGCCTAAAAACCCCTTTTACATTTTCTAGATAGATTAAAAATAATTCTTCTCAAAAACATTTTTAAGACCAATGTCTTGATCATACAAATAAATTTCATCTAGATCTTAAAACCTGGTAATGACTAGAGAAGAAGAATTGGGTTTTTAAATAAGTTATTGAAACTTGGAACTAAGGACAAAGCCTATTTTCCTACATACATACATATACACATATGTTTAGGAATCCATATGCAAGCATATTTTATGTCACACATTTTCAGATCATCACATGCAAACCAATACACACACACACACACACACACACATATGTTAAAGGGTTTGCTCACCTGTGTGGGAAGAAGTAGAGAATAGAGATCAGGCTTTAAAACTAGAAAAGGATTTGAAACTTGATGCTTTAACTTTTAAATTGCAATTGCTTGATCTTTAGCTTGCTATTTTAGTTGAACTTGTTAAAGATTGTTTGCTGCATGCTTGATAAATTTTTATTTGCTTGACCCTGATCTGTGTTGAATCATTTATTTGCTTAAGATTTGAATTTGCTTAGATTTCCAGAAAACAGAGATAGTATCTTTGTTTTGAATTTCTAGACTTGAAAACTGAAGCTTTGAATTTCTGAGATGAAGCTGAACATAATGATTTGAACTGCTATCCTGCATTTGTTTGGACAGGTTTTAGTTTTGTTTTTGCTTTTAAATTTTCAGTTTTCTTTCTGGTTTTTGATTTCAATTTTGAGAAGTTTAAACTGAGAACATGAAAATTAACTGGTTTCATTTATCATATTTTATAATTTTTTTGATTAAAAGAAAATCTTTTGCTTGCCACTTGTCTATATTAATTTAACACTTGTAAATTTTATAGTTTAAATTTTTTTACACTTGTCTATTTATTTGTTTCCTTATTTAACAAATGTCATTTATGAAAATTTTATGTATAAATCTTCTTTTAGATAATTTTTATAAATTTTGTTTTTAAACCCTTATTTTCTTATGTTTACATGTATAAATGTCATGTACACGTATTTTTATGTTCAAATCCTTCGCTCATTTTAATTTATAAATTTTTAAATAACCTTAAGAAATAAAATTTGAAATCAAGTTGTATACTTAACAAATAATCATACATACATATATTGAAAATATAGAGTTTAACTTTCAAATAACTTTTTAAAATTTATTATCTTAAATTCAAATAAAATTTTCAAAATACATATATTTATATTTATTATAATTAGAAAAAAAGTTTCTATAAATTTTAAAATATAAAATTTTAAATCCAATGTATTTTAAAAATACTTATATTTGAGTTTCAAATCCAATATGTTATTCAAAACATTTATTTCTGACTTTCCAATTAGAAATTATATTTAAAATCATATTTATATATATATATATATGTATGTATATATTTATATTAATAAACAAAAATCTATTTAATTTGGAAAATACCAAATTAATTCACAATTTAATTTCAAAAATTAAATTAAGTATCAAATTAAACTTGGCTAATCCGAGAATGTTACAGTAATACTTTTGCTGTAACTCTGATAACTCCATATTAAGGAGTAATCTTATGTATTATCTTATTGTTATGATATATTTAACTGTTCAGTTGTGAGATTTCTATTCTGTTCTTTTATTTTACCCCATGATAACTCATCTACCATTTGCTTGGGTAATGGCACAAGAATATTGCGGATGTATTAATTGACCTTTCTAAGGGTCAGAAAGGTGGGTCTTCACAGGCGTAGTTGGGATGAAGAGAGTGAACTATCTACTCTACTTTATGAAGTGTATCAGAAATAAGAATTGTATAAAATTCTAGTAGATACTTAATATGAAACCAAATGTAATTTTTATTCCAATTTTTTTTTCATATAGAAAATTATTATTTATAGAAGTCATTTCTACGAGTTTAAGATATCCAGTCGAAAACTCTCAACTATAAACTAGTTACAATAAAAGAAAACTCTAGCCCATAATAAGTAGTTGAATGAAGCTTCGTATTTCATATGCTATTATAGTAATGGCAAAAATAGTGGGATCATGCTATATAATTCTTATTAATGGATGCATCAAGGTACAAAAAAAATTGTAAATATACCAAATATTATTTGTGAAATATTAATTGATTTCATTATTGACTAAAAGTTAATATAGTAGTTTTATTTCTTTAGGAATGCTTTTGAATAAATATAAACCTATTAGAATAACGGTATCTGTTGCATTGGCCAAATGACATTGAAAGATCTATAATTTGTTACTATTATTTTGTTAATTAAGGACAAAGCACCCACTTAGTGGAAGAAACATAAGAGTTGGTAAACTCTTGTAAACTCTTCAGACTGATACATAAATATATATGCAGCCAAAAAATTCTATGATACAAAAAATAGTTCTACATACTTCGTTTAATTCACAAATGAATTAATATAAAATAAGCATATATATTTGATGCACAAATGATGTATTTATGATAAGTTCATTGAATTTAAAATGAAAGTATATGATGTAATATGCAAAGGAAATAAGAAAATTCAACTTGATCGAATATATGACTACATAGGAAAACGGTTCCAAAAGTACCTAAAAATGAATAAAGATTCGATCTCAAAACTCACATCTCCCTATAATGCTATGTATTGATAAGGAGTAATCAGACTTTATTGAATAAAGTTGTGTTAACTTCTTTCTGTAAGGTTAAGTACTTAAACTAAGTTCATATGGTTAAGTTTAGTTTCATCAAAAATAAAGTATATAAAATCATACAAGATAAGAGTTGATGAAACAACCCCTATGCATGCGAAGTTAGCAGATTGTGTGAGTCGAGAGGATGCATATAATATTTACCCATGAGGGATCTTATGTGAATCACCCTAAAGCAGTTTAGGACCGATTAATATTGATTGACCAATTTATGTTATGAACATAAGTTTATGAACTTAAAACTCAATCATTTTTATACAAATATGTATATAGGCAACTCAAAAATTTTAATCGATACGTATTCTATTGCACCGAGAAATAATTGTTATTTTCGTAAAACACCAGCTTCATGATGAAGTAATTTCTTTTAGAAACTATTGGTAGTAAAATAGACTTGAATACGATCTAAAGGTAAAACTGACTACAAAGAATGAAATGAAATTAACCAAATCTTAACGGACACATCTTATTAGAATGTATAATAAGATATCTTGCATAATAAAGAGAAACCATGATTTCTTATCAACAAAGAAAAAGGATTTTCATTAAATGTCACTAAACCATTAGGACTATTGACACTACCATATAACATGATGCGTGGATCTGAAATGGATTTCAATTACATTATCAAAATATGACTTTAATGGTTTTACAAAAGGATACGATCCGTCGGTCGCAAAAGTATTTGTGAGAAAAAGACCAATATAGTAGAAACATAGTGAGCTATGATGAAAAGAATAAAAATGTAAGTTTCAATTGTCAAAATTAACGTAGCATATTATTTGTTCAATGAACTTAAATTAATTCAAATTTTACTCATAAAATTATCACATGATATGATTTTTATTTTTGGTATATGAAGTAAAAATCTAAATAATGGTTTAGAATGTGTTTTTCGTGCTTAATAACCAAAGTGTCTGGAAGTCGGTGGGAGTTGAGTTTGTGGGTTATTGGATATGATCCAAGAAGTGATACGAAGTACTATTCGATTAGCATCACAGTTAAGAAAGTATTTCAATAAAGAGATCAAGTACTTGATTTTTAGTCAAAATGGAGATGAAGCGTGTGTCTGTAAGAAAGAATATAATTGGCATAAAATATTTTTAAAACTATAAGTAAACGAAAAACCTATGATTGTTAACGATGCATTTAAGTTAAAATCATGTTATTTTGGTAGTTTAACACTCGACATTGGATTTGAAAATCACATCTTTTATAACCGGTATAAAAGGATATTTGGATTATCCCAAACGATATACGCAGATGCGATATTTAAATAGTTAGGAGCATGTAAGATCGGCTCCTTATGCGTTAACAATAGGAATATCACATGTGATATATTATCTACAATATCAGAGTATTTAATATATAAATCAAGTATCCAAATTAAGATTAACATATGAAAATTGAGAACGTTCTGGAGTATTTGCGAAATACTAGAGAATTGTTTATATAAACAACTACCTTTTATAAAGGAGTGCGTAGACTCAAACTTCATAAGTAATATCAAGTAACGTGTTTCAGTACTAATACACGTTCAAACTTAAGTCAAGTACATTAAGTTGAAATTGTTCCAAATATAAGTAGAGGCCGATTCAACCAAAGGCTAAGTACATCATCTTGAATAACACTGCAACGTAAGAAGTATATATAAATGCACAAATTTATAACTGAGCCGAGGGTGATTCCAAGTGTTGAGAATCCCATGAAATTATTATATGATAACAATGATGCAATACAGTACATAAAAGAACTTAGAGATTACTAGAAGTCAAGAGACATACACCAAATAGTTCCACATGATAAAGGCGGTTTATCAACGTTGGAGAGAGTTGACTGACAGAGAGATAATTAAAACAAAATAGCATACCCTTCCACAGAGGGACCGACCTGAACAGTTTTAAAGAAATCTGATCGAAGAAGTTGGAATAAGATTATATAATTGACCCAATGCAAGTGCGAGATTGATAGAGTTAGGAGCATGCCTTAGGGGCAATTATGTAATTTGTTACATATATCTTACTCGATAATCAATCTTATTTAAAATAAAAGGCGCTTTCTTTTTATTATATACTTCTTAAATTGTGATATAATTATTTAAGTAATTAATTTAAAGTGCATTAAATAGAAATCCTTAATGATGTTTTACGGATAGTAATTACAATGTGTTGTAATCATGAGAATTTTATCATATTGAAAAATAACATGTTGTTTTAAATATTCCTAGTCAAGATATTTCAAGAAAGGTTATCGATTCATTCGTTGAGACTAGAGTACATAATGCTCTCCAAATGTTGGGCAGTTTATTACTCATGGCTGTTAGGGGAACTAAGGGGTTACATACTAACAGTTATTAATAACTATGAAATGTCTTACTCGAGATTTCTCTGCTGGTTAATATAACTAAGGTCAAATAGCTAATGTCGAAGTGACGATATTACACAATCCCCTCGACTTGAGTGGAACTTCAATGTGGACACTTCGCTTTGATTATAGTTAAACCATGGCTTGGCGTCCATCGAACGACAACGGTTGGGTCTAGGTTGAAGCATTGAATGTGAAACGGTATTCAATAGAGGTGTAACGACCCGGGATTTTCGATCTTGAAAATTCTAGATAGTTAGGGAAAAGAAGAAAGAGATAGATGAAGAAGAAGAAACAGAAACACCAAAACACAGATTCTCACATTCGCAGCGGATCAAAGTATAGTAACAAATAATAGCAATTTTTATAAAAAGAACTGTAATTATTACTTTACATACAATTCATCAGAGTGACAACATTAAAAATGCTGGATAGTTGAAAATTAACTTGTCACGGATACAAACAATAATACCCAACGGTAAACTTCATACGTTCCTGCCAACCAGCTCGCCTCTTGAGCTCCAGAACGTCCTAACCAGAAAAGCTGTAATACTCGGTCTGACTCGAGCAATACATCAAAGTAACACCTGGGTCAGGCTGGAAACTAGCGTAAGTAAACCCATCTAACATGAGAACACTGATGCATAAACTTATTCAAAACCCGGGTAACTCCTACCTCACAACGAGTTCTTAACTTGCCAAAGTCAAATACACATCTTATAGTCATATCTTAAGCATTATTACCAGATTAAATGACCAAGTTTACATCATTTATTCCATTCCAGCCTAATTATTCCAAAGTCAAATTCATAAAGAATTATTTTAGATTACAAATCAAAGTGGTTTCGGGTATGTACCGATACCCGACCCCGGTCTCTTTGAATCCAAAAACAAAGTAATTAAAGTTTTAAACAATTCCATTTATATCCAAAATTACATATTACATAGCCACTCATCACATATAGACAAACCATATTATATTAGTTCAGTCCAATCATATCATATCACATAGCATCACAAAGCACTTATCAAAGATATCAAATAATCCAAGGCATACAATATCATTCAATTATTCATAAGCAAGTTTAATTAGTCACACCATTCCAATTAATTTAAATAAATTAAATTAATTATTTCAATTACCTTTTTAAATCCTGTTTACTTAAACATTAATTAATTACAAATAAATTAATTAATCATCCTTTAATTATCATCTAAATTAACCATCCATGATTAATTATCCTTTAATTACATTAAGTAATTAGCCCTTAATTAATTACATAAATTAATTATTCGTAAACTAATCATATTAATTACCCTTAAATTACCATCTTAATTAATTATTTATAATTAACTACTTTAACCCTTAATTAATTACATTAATTTATTATTATATAATCACTTTCTTTGATTAATTAACCTTTGGTTAATCTCATTCATTAATTAACTAACCCTTTAATTAATTTCCTAAATCAATCCATACTTCGACTAATTACACTAAGTAATTAGTTCCTCAATTACTTCCATTAAGTAATCATCATTTAAGCAATTACTTATATTAATTAATCTCTAATAACCAATTAATTAATCTCCAATTAATTAGTTTATAATCTTTAGTTGTTAATTAATTTATCCTTAATTGTTAATTAATTCCTCTTAATTACTTATTAATTTTATCCTTGCTTAATTACATTGGTTAATTAACCTTATTTAATTATCCATTTATTAATCACATTAATTAATTATTCTTTAGTTATTAATTAATAAAATCTTAAATTATTAACTAATTAATTAATAACTAAACTTTAATTACTCAAAACCTTAATGATAGAACATTTTATTTCCTGTTACCTCTTGATTACATTATTAATTAAGTTTTAAAACAACTTAAGAACTAACCTTATTAATTAAAGTTAAAATAAATCACCCAACTTGAAATTAACCAAACAATTACTATTTAAAATAATAGTTAAGGAAATTTTAAACTTGACTTTGGTTAACCTTAAACTTTTAGTACCTAGTTAATATATCGTGCAAAATTGATTAGCTAAATTTTCTTTTGCTTAAACCTGCAATTCCTTGATCCTCTTATTATCTGGTCTTGTTTCCTTCCATTCAAACCTAACTACCCAACAAAACTCTTACCCAAGCTCAACTCTAAATCTCCCCCGAGCCAAACTTCAATTTACTCACGCACGCACCCGATGAAATCTACTTCTTCCCTGATGCCAAACACAAAGCCATCCTTCAGCTACACGATGACAAACGTGCACATGCACGCCTTATCGACGGCGCTCTGATCGACTACACCGATGCCTTCCGGTCTTCAACAACCCACCTAAACACTTTGACCACCCAGATCTTCCAATTACGACGGAAATCAAAGATTGAGAATGTCGATACCATGGGAACCCCACTCAGAAACACACCATCTCCTAAATCAATCTCGCACCGCCGTAGTAGACCATCGGACACCATGATGTCCACCCTATACCTTCGCCAGAGCCTCATGCTTCCAATCCACCTTCCTCTCCCAAGTCCAATGTACCAACGAACTCAGAATTACCTCGCGAACGACATCGATAAATCAGGCTCCTAAAACCCTACCCTCGCCTCGCCCGACCCCCATAGCACCAGAAAAATCAAGCTATTAATTTTCCTATGGCCACCGACCCACGACCTTACCCCTGCCACAACCCCAAGGCCCAAACTATTTCCGATCGCCAGAATTCGACTAATTTGCAAATCCCGATCATCTCAAAATTTCCCATGATTTACCAAATCAAAAAATCTTGATTTTTATCTTAAAACTCATAGTTTGTGAAGATGAACAGAATCATGCAATCAAAACTCAAATTTTAATCAACTAAATTTTGAACAAAATTTGATTTTACTGTGTTTTTAAATTTCCTAATAAACCCTTTTATTTCTTATACTTAAAAATATTTTTGAAATTAAAATCTTGCCAATTCGAACATGTTTTATTTGGACATCAAAGTCTATAGAGGATTAAAGGATAAGATTTTGATTTTTAAACAGGTTTTGAACCCTGTAAACCTGGGACAAAGCAAGTGATCTTATATCAGACATGCACAGTCATATCCCCACATATATACATATACTTAATTGCATATATATGCAAACTATTACAATTTACTTCAAGCATATTTTCAAACACTAATAAAAATCCAGATTTGAAAGAATTTACTCACAGTTTTCAGTTTGAACGGTGAAACACTTTTGAAAACCTGGAAACTTATTTTGATTTGGATCTCACACATGAAATAATCGTGCTGCTTGAATCTGGAATTGTTGAATTATGAAGCTTTGTTTTGATTTACTTAAGCTTGCTTCTTGACTTAGATTTGTGGAGAGGTTGTTTGAATTCTTTGATTTTGCTTTACTAGATTGTGTTACAGGTTTTTCTTTTTACTAGTTCTGTAAAAGTAGATCAGAGAAGAAAAATGAAGGAAAGGAATGAAGATATTAATATAACTTATTCTATTTTTTCTTTTTAAAAAAAAAAAAGAAAATAGGACACTTGTTAAATTGTAGAGTGAATTAATTACACTTGTCCTTAAACATTATTCTTTTACTTACATTTGTAGTGTTATATATATATATATATATATATATATATATATATATTTAACACTTGTAATTTCAATTTATTAAGAGGTTTTTAATATATATTTATATTATATTAATATTATATTTTTAATTTAGGTTTATATTAAAAAAATATCTTAATTGTATAAATATTTAAACTATCTCTTTATTAATTAATATATAATTTAAAAGAAAAGGATAAAAATTCCAATCATAGATTTAGAAATAATTATACTAGTTAAATATATCTTTTATAAATCTTTTAAAGAGAATGTTATAAAACAAATCATATATATATATTATTTTAAACTCAATTTATTTTAAAAATGTTTATATTTGAATTTCAAATTCAAATTCTCTTTAAAAACTACTTATATATATGTTCAAATTACTACCAATTTTATTTATCTAGGAAAAAGAACAAATCTTATATTGTTATAAATGATTATTACATTATTTATTTACCTAGAAATCTCCAGGATATCACAAGAGGATTCATCTCTTCAGTTATATCAGGTTAGTTTCACAATCAACTATAGTAAACTCAAAGTCAAAGTCTCTAGGCAGAGCAATAAGATTAACAGTAATTGTTCTTAATGAATCAAGAATTATGTGTTTGGACTTACAAAGTTGAATGTGGATGATGTTGGAATTTTGACCAAAACCAAATTCCATAAGTCCTAATGCGATATAGTTTTGAAGAAGAGAATTTGTGTAAATAATCATTACTACGAGGTACCATTTATAATAGGTAAAAATAGATTTTACCAAAAGATGTGTAAGCAATAAATCCTGTCGAAATGTCACATCGCTAGCTAAGGTGATGTGTAAACATTAAAATTTGAGTTGTTCAATACTAGTCACTGATTATATTTACACCTTTGAGTCGCATAGCCTAATTGATGAATACTTTGAATAAACTACACGATTTAATTAAATCTTTCCAAGTAAAAAAGATTTCTCTCTTCTCCACTCAAGTCATGGCTAAAAATTCATGACTTTCTAAGGGTTAAATATTCCAAAATCAAATACAAATTAAATCAATTTGTAAAATGTGATACCTCATGATCTTTGCAAAATCCAAAGGTGGATTTCTGAATCTAGGAGTTGTTGATTCATCATTCAAGATGTGATTTATAGGCAAAGTCCAAATTAATTCTCTAATTAACTTATTCTTACGTTTTATCACCTATATGGTTTGAATAATATGCCTCCTATATCTCTTTTTATCTGTGTGATCTTTTGCAATATAATTTAGGTCCATCACCCCTTTTGTTTATTTGTTAATTTTGTATGTTTAGTTTAGATTTGAATCCAGTTATCACAAATTTATATGTACCCAAGTTATTTAATTCCTTTCTATCTTAGAAATTATTGTTTAAACAATTTACATTGAAAACTATTTTGGAATAACTGATTTAAGATGTATGTTACAGGTTTGGGAATTGAATATATATGTTACAAGTTGTTTTGAAAACAAATTTTGGTAATTACTTACATGAGAATTATAGTTAACTCAATTTATACTTACAAGTGGACTTTTTTGTAAATCATTACAAAAAATTGATTTTTTTTGTTAACAATTATGTTAAAGTTTGTTCATTTTATTAATTGAAGGTATATATTTTTAAACTACAAACTAATTATATACATATGTTACAAATTGTTTTGATTTTAGAATAGTGATTCAATTATTGTATGTGTGTGTATGTTCTTAATTTAAAGTTTGCAAAATGGACATTTATGTAAAATTGTAATATTGTTTTAAAACTATTTCCTAACTAAAATTAGCTTTAAATTATTTGCTGTAATTTCAAAACATGTCAAGCAATAAAAGCCAATTATAATGTAAATAAATATATACATATATGTGTGTATGCATATTTATATGAAATAAATTTTGTTTTGTTTAAAAAAAGGAAAACAAATGCATATATAAAGGGTGAATGTGTCCAGTGTGGCGTAAAGCCAAATACCTAAATACGTACACATTAACCATGAATACTTCTCACACGTTGCACTTTCACAATATACACCAGAGTATATTTGAATATACTTTTGTTTTATGCTATGTATAAATTGCTCATTAATAACATTTAATGTATCATTTAATTGAATTAAAGAGAGTGAAATGAAAGGTCTTTCTTCAAAAGAAGGAAAATCTTCCCTCAACTAATTGCATAAGTTTTAAAGAATGAAATGAAATGTTTGTGTTTATACCAAAAAATGGCACAAACACCCAAAGAATTAATATAAAGAAATATATGAAGAAAGTAAATAAAAATGAGAAATAACAAGGCATATAAACTTTATAGCGGTTTGGCTAATCGTTGCCTACGTCAACTTAACTTTGTTGCTGATTTGATTGTTGTTTACAGTAGGTGTTCTTATGGATTGGTAATGATCCCGGAAATTACAAGAGATATATATAAATTCATAAAAAATTGAAAAGGAACCCTTAAAATATCACCCTACCCCTCTATTTATAGTTAAAGGTCACAAAAATATCCTCCACTACGTTCATACCCACGATCCCTAGCGTGCAGGAAGAGAAATGCTTGGAAGATCATGGCCACATCACCCATTATCAAGGATCGGTACCCAACCGTGGTCAAGGATTAGTACCGATCCACAAAATGGCTCCATAGGCCTCCCTTGTGGTCTTGTGTAGGTGCAACTTACTTGAGCCTTTATGTTTTCCACCTTGATTAAGAAGCTTGTTTCTGGATGAAATAATTGGATCGATGGTGAAGTTGAAGTGAGTAGCTTCATATGTACTTGGTGCTTGATGGAAATTGCATGCGATTGACCCAATAAGGCTTGGAATGAGTTCTACACAACATGATGGGTGGCGCTTTGAAGGAGGGGTGATTATGTGGATACTCGGAGATCGGTACCGATCATTGGTCGGGAATCGGTATTAATCCTTGACTTTTCTTGAATATGGTCTTCGGACTTTTGTTTGTTGATGAATTGGATGTTGTCTTCCTCTTGTAAGTTGATGGCGATGTTTTAGGATTGCAATCCTGTTAGTACTTGGTGTTTGGGTTTGCTAGTTATCACTTTGGTCTCTTTGCAATAACTGTCAAGTTTGACTAATCAGATTCGTCCAAATATGGCTTGGTCAAAAGGCTAGATAACACTTGCCCCCCAAAGTTCATCTTGTTTTCAACATGATGTTCTTTGAATCAAGTTGGGCTAGATTCCTTAATCAGACTTCAATCCACACTTTGAATGATTGTTACCTTTACTTTCGACTCTTTTGGCGAAGTGCGGTGTCTTTGACCATCCGTTGCAACACCTTGCTTGGCTCATGCCTATTGGAATCTGACATTATAAAAAATTGAAGTGTGTTCCTGCAATTCATCACTCCAAATTTAGAAAATTTAGAATCTTTTAACAGGATTCCTTCTTAGTTTCCACAGGTTTGAACCCATTGCCTTGTGTCATGTATGCACATGCACATATGTTGGTTGGCCACCAAATTTCACAAAGAAATATGTGAAAATACTTATATATAATCATATATACGCACATATACACGCACCCATACATACATACATATACACACATACATAGACATACATACATATATACAAACATATATATATATATATATGTGTTTGTATATATATTAAGGTTTGGTACCGATCCCTGGCCATGATTCAGTCTATCCCATACTTTGAAGTTTCAGCCTACTTCGTAGCCTAAGTTTCTAGGTTCGGGGTCATATATACTGATCCGGCCTTTCTTCTCCTCACTCATATATGCTCTTTTATTTTGAGATTTCAAGCTCCAAGGTTTCTATTTAAAAATACTTGCCCCAAATCAAAGCTTTTAACTCTGATGCCTGCCCCTTTAACATCGCCACCCTAGCTGCAAACTTACGCCTCCGACGTCATTCAACCCACCACAACCGATTCGAATTTCTAGTCTAATCCTTCTACGATCCTTAATTCCTACTTCTCTAAGTGTGCAGTAACTTTGGAAGGTCGGCTTTGCCACAGATTCTTACCATCGGCCAAACATGAGACTGGGATAGAGAGGAAGGTGACAAATTTTCAAGGGCAAGGTGGGGATCTGTGCCGATCCTTCTCTTAGAAAATTTTAGTCGCACAACCTTAAGAAAATGCTCGAAGTTCCTTAAATAAGATCTTTTGAGTTTTCATCATGGAGTTTCCAATGTGTGGTTGATGATGCAAAGCCCGTTGGGATAGTTAGCAATGACGGTCACTTCAGATAGCAAGCTGGCTTTCGAATGAACTGTTGCACAACAGTGGATGCTAAAACTGTACACTCACAAATGTGCATACAATACGACATTGCATAACTTTTTAGATTGCATCATACCTTACTGGGTTTTCAACCCAACATGGGAACATAACTTTTAATATGTCTGATATTACTAGTATGTTGAGTTTTGATAGCTATGGATTATAGACATTTCGAGCATCTCTCTGCAATGGCTGCAGGCCCTTCAACCTCTAGGTATGCCGAATCTGACACTGAGTCTAGCTCAACTATGGTACCTATTGTAAGACACACTCCGACACCACCTAGATCTCAGCCTACTAGTCATTAAGTTTTACCAAGGGATTCCTCTTGAGCCGGTAGAAGGTCCAAAAGTAGAAGTTGCTCCAAACAGTCTCGATGATGTGATTATATTGGATGGCCCTTTGGATTCTACGACCTCAAAAATCGACGAAGGATCCCTTAGAAGAATATTTTAAAAACATGGCATCCCGTTTGAGGATGTGTTGGTTCCTACGTGCTATCAATGGGCACACCATCCCCTAATAGGGTACACATCATGCAATCGGTACATATGCCTGATGGGGTGTGTCCCACCATTTAACCAACTCATTTGTCGAGTTCTACAATTCATGAAGCTGGCTCCAACCCAATTGCATCCTAACAACTACACCTTCCTACATAGCATATACATCATCTTTGGCCAACACCTGAATCACATCTAATTGATGAAGAGATCTGATACTTGTATAGCTTCAAGCATGGAAAAGGAAGTCCTCTCACATACTTGGAACCTGCCAAAGGTTGTAGGATAGTGATAGGTACATGAAATAAATTAAGCTATTTCAAGGATGAGTTCTTCTTTGTTCATTACCTACCTGACATCGCACGAAGGTGGCTATCTGGATGTAAGTTCCATTTTCATTTTCTTTTCATTTGAGCACGTCTCATGATTTTGTTGTCTTAAAAAATTTCTTTTGTTCTCTCAGATGTACCGAGAAGACCTAGTAATGCGGCCTTAAAGGACACATTCAGGACTCTCCTTCAATTTTCGATCAAAGAAAGAGAGGTGAGATCACTTCTCACCGACGAAAATTTCGTGGCCCAAAACATATCAGAAATGGGATGTAGCGTTGGTTAAATCTTGGTATCTACCAATAGTGATGAGGACGACTCTTCATCCTGGGATGTGGTGAGAATCCAGAAGTGCACCCAATCCAAAGTCCTATGGATGAAATTGAAGAAGTACACGAGCAGGTTAAGGATGGAAAAGGTGGTGGAGTAGACCATGATGATGTTGATATGGGTCATGAGTCCTTTAGCGACGATGGCGATGACGACCGTGGTTTTGTCTTTAAGCAGAGCCCTAAGGTAAGGATCCTTCCAATGCAGACCCTAACACCACCTCTACCAACCACTGTAACAGAGGAGACTCCTATCCTTCCTTCCGATGACATCTACTAGGACCTTGGTCCAATTTCGGATGAGTTTGTTTCTTTTAGTCTTGGCAACATGAGCCTCTGGGGTATCGACTCCCCTATCCATCTACATGGTGACTTGCCAACTACCTACAAGGGAGATCACCCCGTTAGCAAAACCCGAACCCATGATCCATTGAGGGACACTAGGACACACACGCATCCACTCTACCCTGCATACTTTTCATCGTGTTCTGTCCCATCGGGATTAACTTGTCTTTGATTCACTTGCAGGTTCGATGGAGCAAAAGTTCATGTTTGATTCCCCTCAAGATTAGAGGGTTGTGCATAAGAGGCGAAACTCACGTACACACTCTCATGGCACTGGCCATAACTCAGAGACTAGTATGCGATAGAGCCAAGATCGAGACGGTCGAGATTGCGGATATCAGTCTTACGATTCATCCCCAAGGCATAAATCTAGATTTAGGTCTCCTCTACCCAAAATCCTTGATAGGTTCTCTAACTGACCTGATGACATTCGGCCAATGGATGTTTTCCATGCCCCTTACTCAGCTTCCCAATCTACAAAGAAAACGGTGTTATCTCATTCCTACCGACAACCTGAATAGTCGTCCCAACTTATTGCCTCCGACTCTTTTTGCCATAGGGCTGATAAGGGGCATATCCAACCTCTCATTGCCAAAATAGAGAAAAAATTGCTTCAGGCCCTCATATAGATGATTTGAAGCATCAATTTTCAAAGATTTGTTTTGATGGAGTCAAGTTTATCCCCAACTTAAAGGATGTTCCTCGGCATGTCCAAGGTCAAACCATGACTTATGTCAATAATGCTTAAGAACATTACATTAAATGGAAAGATTGGTTGAGGTGATTTTCGAGTTTACTAAAAGCAAAAAAGTTTAGGTCATAGGGCTAATTCTCGAGGCATAGCAGAACAAGGAAGCAATAGCCCATCTCAATGAGGAGGTTGCAGGGCTAAAAAAGTCATTGAAAGAAACTGAGAAGAAAGTCGCAGACCTAAGTGAGTCGACCAAGCAAAAGAGGCGTAGTCAGGAGATTCAAATTGAGGCCGCCCGTTGTAGGAACTGTACTCTGTCATTGGAGAATGAGCATATAACCAAAGAATTAGATGGGCTAAAGAAACATTTGGATAAAGAGAAGAAAAAAAAAGATGACGCTCTGATGGAGGCTTACGGCTATGTGGAGAGTTGGTAGGTTCTCTTTAAGCAAGATACAAGGCATAATCTCAGGCCAAAGACATAGAGAAATAAATTGAAGCCGTGGAGAAGTTTGATTAGAGATAAATTCGAATCAATAATCATCGACTACAATGCCAATTTAATCAAATTTATAAATCCGAAATGGCTCTATGATGATTATCCCAAGGCTCTGACCTTGGCATGGGAGCAGATTGTGGAAGAAGAAAAGGAGTCCTTAGAGGTGGTGAGGTAGATTAGGAAGAGTTAGAGCATGAGCTTTTGAATACAAAAGATTTGAGCACTTAGAACTACCGAGCTTATCTTACACCCAAATCTTGCTATCGGAGCCTAAAAAGACCAAAGTGAAAGCTCCAGGTCTGCTCCTCAGGATGTCACCATAAGTCTTACTTTTGACTATCTCCATCTCTCCATCAAATCCACAATAAAATCCGGATGATCCCCAGATCCAAAAGACAGCCATTCTATCTCCTATCTTAGAGGGGAATTCTAACGGCACCCAAGTTCACACTCGGCCTAAATTCAACAGAGGCGCCTCATTGACCTCACCTATTTAGAAGGCCCACATGATACCCATTGACGTTGCTAATCTCTCCCTTTATGTTTCTCAAGTTTTAGGTCAGCCTCTCATTGCTCCTCTTCACGAGGGAGATCTGCAGCTAGGACAATAAGCTTCGACGACTAAGTCTGTGATCGTGTCTTCCTCTTAGACTTTTTGAATGTTCCAACAAGTACGGCCCTTTAACCTAGTGCACAAATGATTCATGCCTTGGAGGAGAGATGATTGGTGATCTCCTGGGAACTCAGGCAGAGGAGGATGTTACCATAACTGGGTCTCTTGAGCCTTCTTCAGGGTCCACTCTGCAGAAGATGGTTCGGACTTAAGTCATGTTAGCTAAATAGATTTAGAAAGATCCAATTGAATTCAGTCCTCCCCCTTTATCTATAGCTTTTCCTAACCAGACTATCTTTACTCCGATCACACTTTTTTCTCCCAGAGGCACTCAAAGTGTTCTCGTCGAATCATCGCAAATTACTCCTCTGAAATGTCGTGGAAGTGGAGGGAAGAGCAGAGAGAAGCCAGAGGACCCTGGTGCATACTTCTTGGAAGAGGAAACCAAGGAAAAGAAGAGGAAGAAACCTAAGCATTAGATGTGACAATTCGTTCGCTTCCACTGTATAGCCATAGCATTTGCTTTTGTTTAGACCAGATTTATGTGGGTATGGCCCTTACGTTTTATTTTGGATTTTATGTTAATAAAACCTGGTTTTCTTTTCCAGTTTTGTGTTGATTTGTTTGAGTTATGAAAAATGCACTTAGTATTTTTGTTTGTAGACTCGTGAAGCATTTCTCTATTGTCACTTGACCAAATTATTAGCATGTCTTGTCTAACTTTAATCAAGCTCCATCTAAATTGCAATAGAGGTTTTCATTATTCTACTTTGGTCATCAGGAACTCAACGGCTCAAGCGCCCATCTCTAGGTACCCTCCTTTGATTAGTTCCGATTCTAGGTCCGATCAAATTTTGGTCATTTAAAACGGTGGTTCGAACATTCCTCTTTGTAATGTTTTCTCCTAGTCATGCCTAACTTTGGGCATCAATCAAAATTGATCACTTGAAAAGTGTATGTGATGCTTGCGCCAGAAGTCTTTAAACTCGACATTGTCGACGTAGGTTTCATTATCAAATATAATCGTTTATGGTACCCTAAAGCGACAAATGACGTTCCTAACTATAAAGTTGATCATCTTCTTAGTAGTGATCATAGCAACCAGCTCCACTTCAGTGCACTTCGTAAAATAGTAGACAACGATGATGGCATACTTCACACCACCCTTGGACATTGGTAGCACACCGGTAGCACACCGGTAGTATCAATTCCCTATACCACAAACGCTAAGGACTGGCCATTTATGTAATCTCGGTCGAAGGGCTCTAGGAATTTTGATGAACCACTGGCATTTGTTGCACCACCTGGTGTAATTAGCTGCACCTCAATTAATGGTCGACCAGAATTATCCACAGCGAAGAATCTTCTTCGCCAAGGTCTACCCCCCTCCCCCCTCTCTGTGGTCACCACATGAACCTTTATGCACTTCCATCAGCACCTATTACCTTCATCATTAAAAACACACCAAAGTAAGGAAATTGAGAATCCTTTCCTATATAACAATCCTTCATGCATGAAAAATCTCAAGGCTTTGCAAAGGAGCTACCGTCACTCGTTCTTCCTATCAGGAAGGATTCCTTTTTGTAAATAATTCTTGATTGGATTCATCCATGTATCCTTCTCACATTCAGCCTCCAAGACCCAATCGACATCCATTTGGTTGATGCTTGGAGATGATGGTAATTCCACTGGGATCAGTCCATGAGTTGCGCAACTCCTGAGCTAGCCAGCTTAGCCAACGAATCAACCTTTGCATTCTCCTATCCAGGAATATGCATTATCGTGTAATAACTCGATATCATTAAGTAAATTAAGGTCTTTGTTCAAATAAGGAGCTAGCCTCATCCCTTTCACCTAAAAATCTTTCTTTATCTGGCACAACACCAGTTGGGAGTGTTAAAAGATGTGAAATTTTTTGAATCCCAACTCTTTCATAGTTTTAAGTCTTACAATGAAAGCTTCATACTCTATCTTGTTGTCAATCCTGGGAAATTTAAGTTTTAAGGAATAATAGATCGAAGGTTCCATGGGAGTCATCAAGACAATACTTGCTCTAGAACAATGCTCATTGGATGCTTCATCTATATACATCTTCCACCCAGCATTTTGCTCTCTACTACTTTTCGAAGTACCATCTCGAGCAGTGTATTCGGCTATGAAATCTACCTACGCTTGGCCTTGGATAGCTCTTCGAGGATGATGCGCGATATCATATTGGCTTAGTTTAATGTTCCTTTTCAACAGACTTCCAAAAATCTCAGGTCTTTGCAAGAACTATCTCAAAGGCTAGTCGGTTAAAACTTTGATTGGGTGAGCCTAGAAGTATGAATGGAGATTCCTCGAAGTGATCAATAGGCAGTATGCCATCTTTCCCAAATTTGGGTAGTTATTCTCTGCCGTCGTCAATAGTTTGCTAATGTAGTTTATTGGTCTTTGGATCCGGGACTCCTCATGTGTAAGTGCGATGCTCATAGCGTGCACCGAGACTACTAGGTAATAAAACAAAGTCATCATCCTCCTCCAGTGGCTTTGACCAGATAAGAGGTCTCTCTAAATGATTTACCAAAGCCTGAAAAGCATCTTTTCACTCCTACATCCAAGCGGATTTCCTTTTCCAAGGATGTCGAAGAAAGGGATGCACTTATATATAGCTCTTGAAATATGCCGGCTCGAAGTGGAAACCTTTCTATTCAGGCTCTAAACTTCTTTTATTGACTTTGGGACTTTGATATTCCTCAATGCTGCTATCTTCTTCAAATTAGCTTCCATTCCTCTTGAGTTCACTATGAAGCTCAAGGATTTCCTCGACATAACTCCTAACTAACTTTTTAAAGAACTGAGCTTCATCCCATATTTTCATAGTACATTGAACATCTCTGCCAAATCCCCAAATGATTAGTCGACATTCATGATTTTACCAGTATATCATCGCCGTTTACTTCCATCGAACATTTGATTTGCTCCCTAAATATAGAATTGACCAGTCTTTGGTACATTTGTCATGCATTCTTCAAACTGAAAGGCATGACAAGGTAACAATACAGTCCAAAGTCAGTTATGAAGCTAGTGTGCTCTTGGTCTAGGACATGCATTGGGATCTGGTTGTAGCGAGAGTATGTGTCCATGTATGTTAGCAATTTTTGCCCGATGGTTGAATCTACCAGTTGATTGATCTTCGGGAGTGGGAAGCTATCCTTTGGGTAGGCTTTATGTAGATCAGAGTAGTCGATGCATGTTCTTTACTTTCCCCTGGATTTCTTCACCGAGACTGAATTGGATACCAACTCTGGGTATAGAGCATTGCGGATGAAGACATTGTCTTTCAACTTATCCACCACCTCTTTCAGTGCAGCAGATCACTCAGGACCTAGGCTGCAATTATAACGATCCCAGTTTAAAGACGAATTTAAATTTGTAATTTAATTAAATTCTTGGATTAAATTGTGTGTTTAGTTGAATTTTTCAAATTTAATAAGAGATATATACTTATTTATTTTAGAATTTGGATTTGAAGCTCAAAATAAATGTTTTCAATTGAATTGGATTATAAATAAATTTTTGATTTGGAAATTCAAAATGAATTAGATTTATATATTGTACTTTGGAAAGAATAATATGTATGATTATTAAATGTATAAATTGTGTTCCATTCATTTTCTTTAAAAGGTTATAAAAAGTATAAAATAAAATATACGTTATAATTTAATACTTAAGTTAGAAATATAATTATAAGATAAGTTGCAAAATATGAAGTAAACATATGAAGTAAAATAAATTATAACAACATATTAATTATAGGATGTCATTTATATTACAAAGCAAAAGAAAAGAAGACAATACAATATATTCAAATGTGAACAATAAAAAGATAAGCATCTAAAAACAAATCAATTTGGGTAAGTATGAAACAAGTAAACGTAGACAAGTATGCAGGCTAGAGAAGAAACGGTACATTCACATATGAACAAGGAATATACATTTAAGTGTTCAAACATTTTATATGTTTGAATTGCAAAGGAAAACAACAGACATCCAAACATATAAAAGATATAACTAAATGAATGGCTGAAGCAAAACAAAGTTAGATTATATAAAAAGAAAAGATAAAAAGGTAAGTATATGTAGATGTACAAAACAATTAATGTTTAAACTTTTAGCATATGATATTATCATGTCAGCCATCTTATACACATATAAAAAAAAGATATGTATGAAGGATTGTACATGGCAATTAATGCAGCCATCAAAATGTAAATCATCAGCCACTATACAAAATAAAAAAATCTGATCGAAATATACAAAATCTTGTACCTGTCTGATACACAGCCTGCATACAGTCTTTTATACATCATCTCTCCTCCATTTCAACTCATAAAACTGAAGTAAATATTATTTCAAAACTTAAACAAAACTTCAACTTCAAACAATAATCTTGCAACTCGGACCAGAGAATCAAAAAAAAAGTTCAGCCTGTAGATTGCAAAACCTATGCTAAAAAAAAAGTGGAAGCTCTGTTCTTTCTTAATCACGGTGAGCAAAATTTCTATAATCTTCCATCTTGATTGTGTTTAGTAAGGAAGAATAAAATGAATAAATATGGAAACTTGTTTTGAATGTATGCATATGTGTTCATCTGTGCACTGTGATGGTGCTGTTCTTTCTGTTTTTTTATGTTACAGAGTGAATATAAACAGGAATAATTTTATAAATTTTCATACAAACATCATTAACTTATAATTTTTATACCAGACAAGTTGTTTAAACTTAAATCTTGTCCAGAAAATTTTCTTTAAGCTTGAAAATGAACACTTGACTCTGTAACTTGGTTTACAGTGAAAACAAAAAATCATATGATAAATCCAAGTATTTTAAAACATTGAATTGATTATATAACTTGAATAAGCACACAAAGTTAGGATTTTTAAAATCAATATGATGATTTTTAAGTGAGTATCCCAATTGTAGTTCAAGTTTGAATAAAAATTGCATTTTGATCAATCTTTGATAATCGAACCCATTTCGAACGCTGAGACCTTGCTTGAAGCAAGATTGGTAGTTGATAGCAATGGGAAAAATTGTTGAATAATTTTTTCATTGTACGATTTGAGGGGACGAGGCATACTTAGGGTTCATGATCGAGTTTTTGAGGCGTTTGGAAATGAAGTGATTTCACCACCTCTGCGTGACCGAGTATCTCAAAATTCTAGGGAAGCATGGCGCAAAGGGTTGACATGGTGAGGCCGAAGGTGCGGCGGCTCCGGTGGTCGGTGTGGGGGTGACGAGGCATTTTGTGGTGGTGTTCAAGCTACAGGTTTTGCGGTGGGAGGCTAAATTTTTATTGTCCATTGAATTTAAAAATCTGGGTTTGGATTTAGAACGTGGGGTCGAATTGTAGTTTGTAGGGGACGCCGTGGATGGCCGGAGTGGTGGCGGCGCGCCGTGCACGTGTACGGCGGCGTAAGGGTGTCTGTAGTTTTGAAGATTTGGTCGACTCGAGTGATACTCGAGCATGATGGCAGTTTTCTTCGAGTTTTGCCTGGATGTGCGCGTGGGTTGATTTCACGTGTTCTGTTGTTATCCTTAAACTTAAGCTAATAAAAAAAGAACATGGAGAAGAAGGAGGAAGGTTGGGGAAAGAACGAACGCTAGAGGGAGAGGGGGTTGACACGGGAAAGATGGAGGAAATCTCGATGTAACACTCGAGTAGAACGAAAGGAAGACTCGGGTTTGCTTCCTTTCAAAGCTGCAGTTTACAAATCATAGAAATATAGTTAAGTAAATTTGTGTTCCAACAGGATTTTTAAGCATTGTAATTTAATAAATGTTTAACAACTTAAGTTAAAAAAAGCTTAAATACAAGTTAAATTTATTTACTTAATACTTTAACAATGTTTTTAAATTCAAATTATTATTTTTAATTAAGTAATTAAGTTAAGTATGAAAATTATTAACATTAAAGTTTTGTAGTTAAAAATAAATTGGTTTTCAAAGTTTAAAGAAGATTTAAAATTGTTAATTGAGACAAAGAATTATTAACTGACTGAAAAGGGTAACTAAGATGGTTAATTTACAATTGTAATTAACTAGTTGATTAGAGATTGATTAATTTGAAATTTAAGATTTGGTTAATTAACAATTAAGTAATTAATTTATTGTAAACTAGATGATTAAAGTTAACTAGTTTATAATTAGTAGTCAATTAAGATAATTGATTTAAATAATAATTAATTAGAATTTAATTAATTTATCATTAAGAAAAAGTTAATCATTGATAAATAGTAATAGTTATGTGGTCAACACTTTTAAATCACCTTCACTTTGAACTAAAGATGATTGACAATCGTTAAATGTTGTATACTGAATTGATATTTCTGTTTGTGATCTCGTGTGATGTGAATTGCCTGATGTTGTACTGTGAACTGTGACTGTTTCTGTATATATGTGAAACCCCTTTTCCCGTAAAACGACATTTAAATTTCGATGCGACACGGAGTCGGATTCCAGTTGGTTATCCGAAACCCACATCGAATTGAATGATGAATCTTTGTTATTGATAAATTTATTTAATCTATGATCTGTAAATGAAGATAAGCGTTATGAATTATACCGCTTATCGATATTGATATATCTGTAATTATTGATGATGTGCACTATTGTGTAAAACCCCTGGACTACACTTGTACACGCACAAATATGTATTGCACGTGGAAATCGGTTAAGTCATAGATATTTGAATTTAATTCAAAATAGTTTTTAAAAGTTAAATTTTTAAATCCAAACAGTTTTGGAAATGGATTATGTTTAATATGGAGAGCTTTTGAAAAGGTGTTCTAAAAATAAAAGTTATTTTGAATAACTTAATAAAGATTTGAAATTTGAATAATTTGATTCAAATTGGCATTCAATATCTGAAATTGAATTCTATATTCAGTATTTATGATTTAAAAAGAATTATACAAGTTATACGGGTTTTAAACCATTTTTGAAGTATTATTTTGAGAAGTTGAATTTACCCAAAGATTTTAACTTGTATAAATGAAATCGGATTTTCCTGAAATAAAATTGTGGTTTCCAAATGATAAAAGCTTTCATATGAGAAATGAATTTCAAACTATATTAAAGAGATTTCAAGTTTGAATTGAAATAGTTTCCAAATTGTGGGTGAATCTTTAGAAACGAGTTTTGCAAGCTATAAACTAAATCTTTGATTCAAGATTCAAATGAATTTACCCAATTGAAATGGGAATTGTTTGAAATCCGTGAATGGATCTTCATGAAACCGAGTGAACTTTGTGGAATAAATATTTTTGTTTAAAAGATTTGAAATGGTAATTGGTTTAAACCGTTTGAAAGAAAGTTTGGAATCATTAAGTTGTGACTCAATTGAAATCCCATATCCATATGTTTTTAAATACTACGCTCATTATTCGGTTTAGCCGGGAGAGGACTTTGTGTCATATAACCCATTCCGAATAATGATACGTCGTTATGGATAGCATTGAAGACCGGTGGTGAAGACCGGGTATTTGCGAGAATGATAGGATGACTTATTGATTGTCTCTGCACTGAGTAGCTAGGGTATAGAGATTTCCTAAGTGATGGGAAGTCCGATTGGGATTGTGAATACCCGGATAGCAAGGGCTTCTTCAGAAGTGCCTTCGGTTTTGTTCGAACCCTAGATAGACTTGTATGGATGTGTGTCTGACACTACACTTTGAGATATAAAGCAGATTTCTTTCAAATACATATCTGTTGGTGGCGGAGAATTTATTCTCTTAGCTTAACACCCTTCTCTGAGACGTACGAGCTCAGAGGTTATATAGTTGAAGATTATCCTCGATATACTCCCAATTTGGTAGTGTGGCATGCTAAGTGCTGCTGTGTGTTGATGATCATTGGTTGACCATTTGTAATCAAAGCATGGCATTCGTATAAAGCGTAGCTTTGTGGACAAAACCTCGTCGAGCCTCACAAACCGGTAATGGTTGAAACAGGAATGATGCGGCAAGGTTTCAGGGGTAGCTACCCTAGGGTGTGAGTATTCCTTCTGGAAAAGGGTGGTATCATGGTATAGAGCCCAGGTAGTTACTCACGTGGGCACTGTAGTATCTTTATTACTATGTGATGTTGTTGGTGTTGAGAGCTCTCGGATAAAGGTCCCAAAGGACCGGGGGGTGGCATATCTGTAGGTATTACTCCCTGGCAGGGAGGAACCCGGCCTTGTGTTGGCAGAGAGACGGGTAGGTTCTCAAGGCATCCCACCAGAGGCATTCCCATGTGGCAATAGGAAGTTCCTTAGCCTGACCATTTGTTGGAAATCCAAAGAAACAATACGCGCCATGTTCGGTTTTAGTTGTAGAACCTGCCATTTAAAATGTAGCTAGAGCTGGCATAATATAATGGTACCTATGCTTGCTAAGATTAATATTATACTTTCGAAATGTTTTCCACTATGCACTAATAGTAATATAAAAAGAAGAATTTTGCGTAGTAAGCAAATTTGACTATCATAAGGAGAAATCTCCTCCAATTCTACGTTTGCATGGTGTGTGCGGTGGGAGGCCTTATGGTAGTTTCATTTTTCAAAAAGCATTGCGGATTTCGAATTAAAATCTTTTGATTGTTTTTGAAGACCAAACTGTTTTTGTTTGCTCATACCAGTCTCATGATTGACCTGGAGTTTATTGTTCCTTTCCTAAACTCTGGGTGCCCATAATTTTACACACGGGCAGTCTAGAGTTTGGTTTTTCAGATAGTCGAGTCTAGTAGTTTATCTGGAGCTAATTCAGTCCTTGGATGACTGATCTTGCTTGCTTATCTTGGTGCAACCTTGATGGTGGGTCGAGCTAGGAGTTTTGGAGCTTTTGGATCAGAATTACAGTATTGGATTCTGTGAAGACCTATCTCAGATCGTATCGTGTTCCACAGTATTCTGTATTGTATATTCTCTGATGCTGATGATTATCATTGTATCGAATTGATGTATCAGATTTTGTATTCATGTTGTATCAGTGATATCATCTTTTATTTCCGCTGTGTTATTTATCATTTAATGGGTATTGCAAGCTCCCGCGATACGGATTTGATGTTGTTTGTCGGACGTCGAGTTCGAGTCGTGACAGTGATGTTCCTATTTTATAGGTGCACATTTAGGGTTCACATTCAATGCATGGCATCTTATCCCTAGTGATATTCCACACATGTCAGAATGCGTCTTGGCCAACACATCTTGGTTCACCTTGAGAAAAATCATCAACACTTTCATCATTCTCATGCTAAGTTGTGATCCGATCTTCAAGACTCGTATATAGTCATGTTGACTGATCGGGATGTAGATCGTCAACTCCACATAGGTCGACATCGCATCCACTGACTCCTTCCTCGGGTCATATCCTTATGGAACCGACGATGCTACCTGAGCCAGGGCTTAAGGGGTGGTTGCTATGCGTTCGGTGACTTTATGCAGAGAGTCTCCCATATATCTTTTCCTTTCTCACATCGCCTTGCCTCTTTTAGCTCTACGATGCAGCATTTACATCTGAGTCCCTGATCTCCCTAGATAACTCCTAGCCGGTTATCTATGGGGAACTTTATAATCAAACACCATGGGGTAGTGGCTTCTCGAATATTAGAAAGAACCAGCCGACCCAACAAAGCATTGTAAGCGTAAAATATATCTAACACGACGAAGGTCACAACCCACACTCTCTTAAAGTCACCTTCTCCTAACACTACCGGTAGGTCTACACATCCAAATGGTTCCGTTGCTGTCATGTTAAATTCCTGGATATGTGATTTGCATGGTTTCATATCATTACCATCCAAAGCATTTGATCAAAAGCCTTCTTAATCAAAATATTGAATGAATTGCCATACTCCACTAGCGATGTCCTCACAATCATCGACCCAATCATGACCAATATCACCAAAGGATCTAATGTCGAGGTTTAACCCCTTCAGCATTTCTGTTCCTGGATACAATATCATCATTCTTGGTCTTGAGCTTCTTGGTAGGAGCTCCGTCTTCGATGGCAAAACAACTCTCATTTACAATGTGCTTCAAAGCGCTTGCATATCATTCCATTTCATTCCAGCTCTTCTCAACTAAGTGCGTTCCTCAAAAAATCATATTAATAATCTACTTCTTTTCCAGCCACCTGGATTCTTCCTCACCAGGCCAAGCTTGCCGCCATTGGATGGTCCTCAAGAGTTAGAACTTCCTTTCCTGCCATCCTACGGAACTTTAACAAAATATTGTTATCTGTTTTTCTTATTAGGTCTTTGATCACATCATGTCAGTGTTTGCACTCGTTTATGTTATAACTGTGTGTTTCATGAAATTTTCATTACTTCCCAGACCTCTTCTCCTTCTCAACCAACCCTCTAAGCTGGCTTCTTATATTGTTCCAAATCTTAGGTGGCAAGGTAAAAGTTTTCGATTGAATTGTTTAACTGGGTATGACTATCATTCTTCGGGAACCTTGGACGTTTGCTCGAATCAGACTTTCCGTCTTTAGCCCCCTGATCGTTCCTTTTCCAACCACTGTTCTTTTTCTCGATATTCACACAAATATTCTCGAAATTCTCTCCGGACTGCTTAACTGCAACATTTCTCTGAATCACCTTGGCCGACTGTCTGGTACTGACTTTCTTAGCGGTAGTACTTGCCTCTTCCAAGCGCAAAAATTGATTTTCCTTTCTATAAAACACATCCATCGTTGGTGGGGTTTTCATTTTTAGTTATCACTCAAAATCAGTATCAAGATGAGTCCCCCTTATCAAAGCTATCAGAACTATATTATCTTGTGCATTACTCGCTTCCATCACAACCATGTGGAATCAACTTGAGAAACCTTTCAAAGACTCTCTCGCTTTTGAAAGAGGTTTGATAATGACATTACATTCTTAGGACGATGTGTAAACAGAATTGCTCAATAAACTTCTATGCTAACTGATCAACAGGCGATATGGATCTTCATGAAAGACGAGTGAACCACATCGCTGCAACACCTTCAAAGAAATCGAGAAACAATGACATCTGATTGCATCGGTCACTCTAGCCAAGCCCGTATGCCATTCATACTTCATCAAATGTTTCAGATTCTCCTTCCATTACACGATGGCATCGTTGGCATTACAACCCATTTTGTATTCTTCATATAGTATCCACTTGGTGAATGCGTTCTCACTAAGGGGAGGAGCCTCATTCGTCATTACTCCAACATTGACTTTCGCTTACTAACCTCCTCACCATTTTAGACAAATACTCCGACTTTGTAGGGTCTACTGAATGGCGTTAATTACGTTATGCTTCGAGTGTTTGGCTTGAAAAATGCTCTTGGTTAGGTTCATGATACCTAGGTACCCCTAACTCCGAGAGAATCATTCGTCCAGCAGTTCTACTAGTTTGGCTTCTACGCAGCGGATCAACAGCAACCACCTGATCTCTAATGTTTTGGCTATCACTAGCATGACCAGACATACCTCCAATATAATCATTAGCAAAATCAACTTGTTGACTCACCAACATGAGAAAGGGTGGTTCGATATCGATCCCTGCGAGGGTTCGGTACTGATTCCCGCACACTGTCCACGGTCGCTTTCCAGCCTCTGCCATGAAGTGATGGTCTCCTACTTGACCATCTTTTGCTTCCTTTCTCTCTGTCTCTGGTACGATGATGAGGAAGTATATCACTCCAATGGGAAAGCATTAACTCCTTCCTACTTCTTCTATGGCCATGGGTCAATTCATTCAGTAAATCGATGCTCTCCTGCATTTTTTGCTTTATCTCATTGCGGCTTCCCTGTAACTTGTCCTTGATTTGTTTCATCATACGGTCCATCACGACCCTCGTTATTACCTTCGATGGGTTTTGAACTTCATCGTTGGATGGTTTTGCAACCTCTTACACATGCTAAGAGTCAACATTCTCATGAATACCATTTGCAGCTTTGGATGAGGTGGATAAGTCTCTTCATGGGGCCATAGCTTAAATTAGCTTGAATTGATCTTAAGCAAGATTAAGCTAGAATCTAAGTAGCCATTGATTGCAATGATAAGACTAACAGATCTATCTCGATTTAAGCTATCCAAAACTAGAGAATATATCCTGACAGCCTAAAATAAACTCTTTCGGTGAAAGCGCTAAAATGTTTATACCAAAAAGTGGCACAAAAACCCAGAGAACTAATGTACAGAATAAATGAAGAAAATAAATGAAAATGAGAAATAATAAGACATATAAACTTTATAGTGGTTCTGCTGATCATTGCCTACGCCTACTTAACTCTGCTGCTAATTTTATTGTTGATTTTAAGATGTGATTTTATGGATAGGTAACAACTCGTGAAATTACAAGAGATGTATGTAAATTCGTAAACAACTGAAAAATTGCCTCAAAACATCGCCCTATCTCTCTATTTATAGCTGAAGGTCACTGAAATATCCTCCACCATGTTCATACCCATGATCCCTACTTCCAGGAAGAGAAATACTTAGAAGATCATAGTCATATTAGTCGTTATCAGGCATCGGTACCTAACCATGCTCAGGGATCGCTACTGATCCATAAGATGGCTTTGTGGGCCTCCCTTGTGGTCTTGTGTAAGTGTAACTTGTTTTAGCCTTCATGTTTTCCACCTTTACTTCTTCACTAGAAGCTTGTTTCTAGGTGAAATACTCATATTGATGGTGAAGTTGTAGTGAGTAGCTTCATATATACTTGGTACTTGATGGCAATTGCATGCGAATGACCCAATGAGCCTTGGAATGGGTACTACTCAACATAGTTAGATGGCGCTTTGAAGGAAAGGTGATTCTAGGGATACTCGGGGATTGGTATCAATCCTCGATCGGGGATTGGTATCAATCCTCTATCAGGGATTGGTACCAATCCTTGAATTTTCTTGAATATGGTCTCCAAACTTTTGTTTATTGATGCAGTGGATGTTGGTTTCCTTTTGGAATTTTATGGCTATGTTTTGGGCTTACAATCTTGTTCGTACTTGGTCTCTAGGTTCGCTAGTTATCAAATGGGCTCTCTGTCTCAGTAACTGTCAAGTTCGTCTAGTCGGGTTCTGTAATGATCTCGGATTTTTACTAAGTTTAAATTGATAATTAATTTAATTTTTGAATAAAAGTTGTGAAATTAATTGGTAAATTGATCGAGTTTCTCTAAATTCGAATAAAAATATGTGTGTTTATTTTATTAAAGTATAATTAAGTTTTAAAAATCGATTTCTTTAAAAGTTAAATATCTATATATTGGAATGCAAAATGTAAAATAAGAGAATAAGTATTAAAGTTAAAAATAAATATTTAAATTAGAAATAGAAATATATATATATATATATATATATAAGATAAATTAAAATATAAAGTGATTACATTAGAAAAATTATAACAACGTATTAACTATAGAAATTTATTTATATTATAAAGCCATTAGACAAGAAAAATTTTATACATTCAACTACATTCAAAACAGGATACGTATGTAGACATAAGAAAGAGAATATAAATATCTATGAAGCTTGCAAAAGAAGACAATGTTATATATTCAAGTTTGAACAAATGTATATAGATAAGTATGTAGACTTGAGGAAAACAAACAAAGGTAATTAATGCTAGCCACAATATATCTCATCAGCCACCAAAGTAAAGTAAGAAAAATCTGCTTAGCCAAATGAAGGAAAAATATATCTCTAATATTGTACAAAACAATATGATCACCTGTACAAATTATATTATCCTGTAAGCTTCTCTTATATATCAAGCTTCTCATTACAGGTCGTTCATCAAAAGCTGAGAGAAATCTAAAGTAAATATCATTCCATAATTTAAACACCAATTCAACATAAACTACAATACATATCAATGTAACTCAGAAATTAAAAGAAGATCTCCAGCTAGCAAAATTCAAGCCTATTCCAAAAAGAAGAACTCCGTTACAACATAGCAAGCTCTGTTCTTCTTCCTAAAAATCAAAGTAAGTGAATAAACTATTCTGTGCATGGATATATTGTGTTTTCTTGTGAATATACAAATAAAAGTCTCTGTGTAAATGTATGTTTTGATCTGTGTTTGATTAGTACCTATTATTCGCTGTTTATAATTACAAAGTATAAAATAAAATCCAAATTCAATATCTTTTTATTGAATCAATGTTAAGATCTGGATTTCAAACAAACCCACCATTTGTTAAAGCTTATATTAAGGTTTAACAATTTTATTTAAGAAAGATAAATTTGTAATTATCTGGAAAAACCAAGAAGAATCAAAGACTTAAGAATATGCTAAAATCAATCACTCTAATTTACTGACACAAGATTTTAACTTGAATCATCTTTGAAAAATTAGATTTTTAAAACTAAAATCACAATTTTTAGTTAAGGGTTGAGTGAGCAGTTTTGGTTGGACTAAAATATGAGTTTTTGATGATCTTTGATGATCTTTGTGTGCTGGAGGGTCGGTTTCTCTATGATGATAGAGGAGTGATAGGGTAGTGAGGCAAAAATATCAGAAGATGATCAGGATCTTTGTGGAGGTGCAAGTGATCGATTTAAGTTCAGAACCCTAGTTTTTAACTAGGTTGATTTTTGGGTTGGTTCGACTACCCCAATGGATCGAGTTCAACGTGCTTTTGAGGATTGGTAAAGGGGTGGTAGTTGAAGCAATGGACTGTGGTGATGGCTCTCAGGTGGTCGGAATTTGGAGTACGGCGAAGTTTCCAGGTTTTGGAAGTTGGTTGGCAGTTTGTGTTCCAGGTTTGGGAATTTGCTTCTCGATTTTGATTCGAGCAACTGTGGTGGATTTGGAAGGCCGTGATGGTGTGAGATGATGTTCGTCGATGGGATGGAGGTCTGGTGCTTGGCCGGAGTTGGCCAAAGCCACGGTGTATGTGCACCGTGCATTTTATATTCTGGTGAATTATTGTTTGAGCAGAGGATTTGCACTCAGGATTTACTCGAGTTATTCGAGTGATTACTCGAAGCAATAGGGGTTTGAACTCGAAGTAAAATAGTTGCCTTGGTTTGTTTTTGTCTTGCTACAGGTTTTAGTAAACCTGACAGTAAAATTTGAATTTAAAGAAAACTTTAAATCGAATTTAAATTGTGAGATAGGTTTAAAAATAAGTTTGAATCTAGATGAAGTTAGATTCAAAATGGCTTTGAAATCTTAAAGTTTTAAAATATTTAAAAGAGGTTTTCAGGTTTTTAAAAAAAACCTGATAGTTTTTTTTTATTTTAAAATTTAATTTAAAATCTGAAAACAGAATTCAAACCGGGTTTAAATTCAAAAGTTAAGTTTAATTTTTAAATAAACTTTTGAATCTTAAGCTTTTAAAACGAATTGGGATTTTAAATCAAGAATTTAAAATCAAAGTTTTAAAAGTAAGTTTAAATCAAAGTTTTAAATCAAAGTTTAAAGCCAAGTTTAAATCAAATGTTTAGATATGGATTCAAATTTCTTGAATTCAAATCTGTTATTTAAATCAGTTTTTAAATCTGAATGTTTTAAACAAGTTTAAATCAAATAGCTTTTTAAAGTAATTTGTTTTCAAATAAATATTTGAATTGGATTTTGATAAAGTTCTTTTATAAAAAGGATTTGGAATGAAAAGTTAAATAATTTGTTTTAAATTGAATTTGCAAGTTAAAATGCAATGTATTTTAAAGCTTAAATTTCAAATAAAAATTTAAGTAATTTAGCTAGAACTGTTTTTATATAGGTTTATAAGTTGATATTTAAATTTGGTTAATGTTGAAATATATAATCATTTTGAATCATAAATTCAAAATGAAATTTGAATCTAAATTTAGAAGTGTAATGTTTTGAATACACTTCAATATTAATGAAGTCATTAATAAAGAAATGGATTACCTTAGAGATAATTAAGGTATTAAAATGATTTAATGAATAAGATAATTAAAGAATGACTTATTTATTTAATTTATAAATTAATGATTTAGATTAATTTATAAATAGAGATTAATTAGGAAAGTAATTAAAGAATTGTTATTAGTTAATGAAGATCATTAACTAAGATTATTTAAATAATTATTTAATGTAATTAATTTTAGCAATTAATAAGACTAAATTAATTAGTGATAATCATTTATGAAATTGTGTAAGTGTAATTACTTTATGAAAGTAATTAAGAAATTAATTACTCATTGTAATTAATTGAGTTTAATTTGATTAATTTAAGTTAATTGTCAAATATTGTATATTGGATTGATACTTTTGATATGTGATTGTGATGCTATGTAATGTGATTTTCTTTGTGCTGAACTATGATTTGTGATTTGTTTCTGTATGTATGTGAAAACCCTTTTTGCTCGTAAACGGCATTTAAATTTCGATGCGACAGGGAGTCGGGTTCCAGTTGGTTATCCGAAACCCACATCGAATCGTAATGGTAAATCTTTGTGATTGATGATGTTGCACCATTGTGTGAAACCCCTAGACTACATCATACACACACAAATATGGATTGCACATGGAAATGGGTTAAGGCGTAGATTTTTGCAATAATTTTGAATTTGAATTTTTAAATCCCAATGGGTTTGGGAATGGATTGGGATTAAAGTAAAAAGTTTTTAAAAAGGAATTTCAGAGATAAAAAAATATTTTTGAATAACTTGATTACGCCTTGAAATTTAAATAATTTGATTTAAACTTAAATTCAAAATTTGAAACTGAATCCTATGAATTGAAACTAGAGATTAAAGATGTTATACAAGTTATATAGGTTAAACCATTTTACATGTATTGATTTGGGAATTTGAATTTAATTCAAGGGCCTTTACTCGTGCAAATATAATTGGATTTTTCTGAAATGAGAACTGTTCGTTTTCAAATAATAAAAGCTTTCACATAAGAAATGAACGTCAATTTGTGTTAAAAGGATTTCAAGTCTAAAATGAAAATGGTTTTTCAAGTTATGAATAAATCTTTGGAAACGGGTTTGAAAGCTAAAAGTTAAATCTTTAATTTAAAGATTTAATGAGTTAATCCAATTGAAATGGAAATCGTTTGAAAAATCTATGAATAGATCTTTGTGAAACTGGGTGAACTTTGTGAAATAAATCTTTTGTTTAAAGATTTGAAATGGTAATTTGTTTAACCATTTGAAGAAAAGTTTTGGATTTTATAAGTTGTGACTTAACTGAAATCCCATATCCATATATTTTATAGATTGCGCTCACTATTCGGTTTAGCCGGGAGAGGACCTTGTGTCACATAACCCATTCCGAATAGTGATACGACATTATGGATTGCATTTGAAGACCGGTGTTGAAGACCGGGTATTTGTGAGAACGATAGGATAACCTTTCGATTGTCTCTGCACCAAGTAGCTACAGTATAGAGATTCCCTAAGTGATGGGAAGTCCGATCGGGATTGTGAATACCCGGATTTGCAAAGGCTTCTTACGAAGTTCCTTCGGTTCTGTTCGAAACCGAAACAGACTTGTATGGTTGTATGTCTGATACTACACTTTGAGATATAAAGTAGATTTCTTTCAAATACATTTCTGTTGGTGGCAGAGAATTTATTCTCTTAGCTTAACAACCTTCTCTGAGACGTACAAGCTCATAGGTTATGTAGTTGAAGGTTATCGGTGATATACTCCCAATTTGGTAGTGTGGCATGCTGAGTGCTGCTGTGTGTTGATGATAATTTGTTGATCATTTGTGATCAAAGCATGGCTTTCGTGTAAAGCGTAGCTTTGTGGACGAGACTGCATCAGGACCTCACGCCCCAGAAATGGTCGAAACATGAAAGATGCGGCAAGGTTATGAGGGTCGCGCCCTTTAGTGTGTGTCATTCCCTTCTAGAAAAGGGTGGTATCGTGGTATGGAGCCTAGATGCTTACTCATGTAGATACTGCAGATCTATTAATTTGTGATTGCTTTGTGGTTTAGAGGTGCCTCGGATAAAGGTCCCAAAGGACCGGGGGATGGCATGCTCGAGTAGTAGTTACCTATTTACAGAGGTAAACCGGCCTTGTGTTGGCAGAGATCTGGTTAGGTTCTCGGGACGTCCCGCCAGAGGCGTACCCATGGACAGTAGGAAGTTCCTTAGCCTGACCATTTGTTGGAGATCCAAACAAAACAATACACACCCTGTACAGGTTTAGTTGTATAACCTCCATGGAATGTGGCGGTAACCTGCTACCGAACATGGTAGCTATAGTAGGCATACAATAATGGTTGTATGCTGGCTAAGATTAATATTATATTTTCGAAATGTTCTGCACTATGCACTAATAATAATATTGAAAAGAATTTGCATATCAATCATATTTGACTATCATAAGGAGAAATCTCCTCCAATTCTGCATTTGCATTGTGTGTGTGGTGGGAGGCCTTATGGTAGTTTCATTTTCTAAAAAGCATTGCGGATTTATTTTAAATTATTTTGTTGTTTGTTTTTAAAGATAAACTATTTTTGTTTACTCATACTAGTCCCATGACTGACCTGGATTTTATTGTTCCTTTTCTAAACTCTGGGTGCCCATAATTTTCCACACGGGAAGTCTAGAGTTGGGTTTTTCAGATAGTCAGGTTTAGTAGATTATTTGGAGTTAGTTCAGTATTTGGATCACGACTGACCTTGCTTATCTTTGTGCACCGTTATTGGGAGTTCGAGCTATTTCTGGATTAGTTCCTTGGAGATTGAGATTAGCGATACTGGAGTTCTCTTTCAAGACTACTTTCTCTATTGGAGTTATTATTCCGCTGCTGGTGTTATCTATTTCTTTCCGCTGCTATTGTCTTGTATCTCTTATAGTATTGATATCTATTGTATCATTCTGTTGTATCATATTATACCAGATATTGTATCTTTCACTGTATCAATGTTGTATATCAATTGTATTATTCCTTCTTCCGCTGTGTTGTACTCAATGTGTTATAAGCTCTGGCAAACCAGATTCGACGAGTGGAATCGGCATTTGAATACGAGTGTCGTATTCGGTGCCGATTTTCGAAAGTCGAGTCACGGCCATCACATTTGGTATCAGAGCTGAAGGTTAAAACTTTAGCTCACGAGTATAACACATTAGGTAACTCATTAGAGATAGGGTAAAGTATACCCTAGAATGAGTATATCCCTAAGATATCTGTTCGAATGCCTTAGTAAATTCTCTTACTATCCACCGATAGTAAGTATGAGTGCAAGAAGAGAACGAGATAGGGGATAGGGGAGTACCACTACAAATGGTCAATACCCTTCGACAGTGGAAACAACTTTCTCTATCAATCTCCTTTGATTCGATTCCAATTTTTTTTGATTGCTTCCTAGCAGCTCCAGGAAGAAGTTTCAGTGTGATGGTGGCCCTACGAATCGTTATAGAAAATCCTTACTTCGTATCTTCGTCGGTTTCTTATCATCTTTTCGATCTAAACTCTAATGAATTTGAAATTTGAAATTGAAAGTTTTAAATAAATTGGAAATTTTAAACTGAGTTAAATTGATCAATAGAATATGAAGCTAAATTTGAATTGTATCAATAAAACAATATCGGTTAAAACCAAATTTGAAATTCTATTGTAATTTCTTGTGTAGATCGAAGTCCAAAGAGGGATAGGTTGGTATATACTTTAGGATATTTCAACTTGGATTGAATCCATTTGTTCGTTCTTTTGGGTCTCGATATATTCTACAAATGGTTAGTTGCCCTTTGAACTAACCAGTGTCCCTACATATTCGTAGATCTGGTAACCCGAGTATCTTGTGAAATAATTGTATGAGTTTGTTCTCATATTGGTGATATTCTGATTTGAATGCAGAATTGATATCTAGTTTGATTTGAAAAGATATTTCTCTATCTTTCATCTATCTTTGTATCTCCCAGGCAAATTTCGACGACGAAATTTCTTACAAGGTGAATATGTAACGATCCCGAATTTTTACTAAGTTTAAACTGATAATTAATTTAATTTTTGAATAAAAATTGTGAAATTAGTTGGTAAATTTATTGAGTTTCCCTAAATTCGAATAAAAATATGTGTGTTTATTTTATAAAGTATAATTAAGTTTTAAAAAAATAATTTCTTTAAAAGTTAAATATCTATATATTGGAATGCAAAATGTAAAAAAGACAATAAGTATCAAAGTTAAAAATAAATATTTAAATTAGAAATAGAAATAGATATATATAAGATAAATTAAAATATAAAGTGATTACATTAGAAAAATTATAACAACGTATTGACTATAGAAATTTATTCATATTATAAAGCCATTAGACAAGAAAAATTCAACTACATTCAAACAAAATAGGATATGTATGAAGACATAAGAAAGAGAATATAAATATCTATGAAGCTTGCAAAAGAAGACAATGTTATATGTTCAAGTTTGAACAAATGTATATAGATAAGTATGTAGACTTAAGGAAAACAAACAAAGGTAATTAATGCTAGCCACAATATATCTCATCAGCCACCAAAGTAAAGTAAGAAAAATCTGCTTAGCCAAATGAAGGAAAAAAATATCTCTAATATTGTACAAAACAATATGATCACCTGTACAAATTATATTATCCTGTAAGCTTCTCTTATATATCAAGCTTCTCATTACAGTTCGTTCATCAAAAGCTGAGAAAAATCTGAAGTAAATATTATTTCATAATTTAAACACCAATTCAACATAAACTACAATACATATCAATGTAACTCAGAAATTAAAAGAAGATCTTCAGCTAGCAAAATTCAAGCCTATTCCAAAAAGAAGAACTCTGTTACAACATAGAAAGCTCTGTTCTTCTTCCTAAAAATCAAAGTGAGTGGACAAACTATTCTGTGCATGGATATATTGTGTTCTCTTGTGAATATACAAATGTAAGTCTCTGTGTATATGTATGTTTTGATATGTGTTTGATTACTACCTATTCTTCTCTGTTTATAATTACAGAGTTTAAAATAAAATCCAAATTCAATATCTTTTTATTGAATCAATGTTAAGATCAGGATTTCAAACAAACCCACCATTTGTTAAAGCATACATTAAGGTTTAACAATTTTATTTGAGAAAGATAAATTTGTAATTATCTAGAAATAGCAAGAAGAATCAAAGACTTAAGAATACGCTAAAATCAATCACTCTAATTTATTGATTCAAGATTTTAACTTGAATCATCTTTAAAAAATTAGATCTTTAAAACTAAAATCACAATTTTTAGTTAAGGGTTGAGTGAGCAGTTTGGTTGGACTAAAATATGAGTTTTCGATGATCTCTGATGATCTTTGTGTGCTGGAGGGCCGGGTTTCTCTCTGATGATAGAGGAGTGATAGGGTAGTGAGGCAAAAATACCAGAAGGTGATCAGGATCTTTTTGGAGGTGCAAGTGATCGATTTAAGTTCAGAACCCTAGTTTTTAACTAGGTTGATTTTTGGGTTGGTTCGACTACCCCAATAGATCGAGTTCAACATGCTTTTGGGGATTGGTAGAGGGGTGGTAGTCGAAACTATGATCGGTGGCAATGGCTCTCAGGTGGTTGGAATTTGGAGTACGGCGAAATTTCCAGGTTTTGGAAGTTGGTTGGCAGTTTGTGTTCCAGGTTTGGGAATTTGCTTCTCGATTTTGATTCGAGCACCTGTGGTGGATTTGGAAGGCCATGATGGTGTCAGGTGATGGCCGTCGATGGGATGGAGGTCTGGTGGTTGGCCGGAGTTGGCCAGAGCCACGGTGTATGTGCACCGTGCATTTTATATTCTGGTGAATTATTGTTTGTGGAGAAGATTTGCACTTGGGATTTACTCGAGTTATTCGAGTGATTACTCTAAGCAATAGGGGTTTGAACTCAAAGTAAAATAGTTGCCTTGGGTTGCTTTTGTCTTGCTACAGGTTTTGGTAAACCTGACAGTAAAATTTGAATTTAAAGAAAACTTTAAATAGAATTTAAATTGTGAGATAGGTTTAAAAATAAGTTTGAATCTAGATGAAGTTAGATTCAAAATGGCTTTGAAAGCTTAAAGTTTTAAAATATTTAAAAGAGGGTTTCATGTTTTTTAAAAAAAAAACCTGAAAGTTTTTTTTATTTTAAAATTTAATTTAAAATATGAAAACAGAATTTAAATTGGGTTTGAATTCAAAAGTTAAGTTTAGTTTTCAAATAAACTTTTGAATCTTAAGCTTTTAAAATGAATTGGGATTTAAAATCAAGAATTTAAAATCAAGGTTTTAAAAGTAAGTTTAAATCAAAGTTTTAAACAAAGTTTAAAGCCAAGTTTAAAACCAATGTTTAGATATGGATTCAAGTTTCTTGAATTCAAATCTGTGATTTAAGTCAATTTTTAAATCTGAATGTTTTAAACAAGTTTAAATCAAATAGCTTGTAAAGTAATTTGTTTTCAAATAAATATTTGAATTAGATTTTGATAAAGTTCTTTTATAAAAAGGATTTTGGATGAAAAGTTAAATAATTTGTTTTAACTTGAATTTGCAAGTTGAAATGTAATGTATTTTAAAGCTTAAATTTTAAATAAAAATTTAAGTAATTTAGTTAGAACTTTTCTTATATAGGTTTATTAGTTGATATTTAAATTTGGTTAATGTTGAAATATATAATCATTTTGAATCTTAAATTCAAAATGAAATTTGAATCTAAATTTAGAAGTGTAATGTTTTAAATACACTTTAATATTAATGAAGTCATTAATAAAGAAATGGATTACCTTAGAGATAATTAAGGTATTAAAATGATTTAATGAATAAGATAATTAAGGAATGACTTATTTATTTAATTTACAAATTAATGATTTAGATTAATTTATAATTAGAGATTAATCAGGAAAGTAATTAAAGAATTGTTATTAGTTAATGAAGATCATTAACTAAGATTATTTAAATAATTATTTAATGTAATTAATTTCAACAATTAATTAGATTAAATTAATTAATGATAATCGTTTATGAAATTGTGTAAGTGTAATTACTTTATGAAAGTAATTAAGAAATTAATTACTCATTGTAATTAATTGAGTTTAATTTAATTAATTTAAGTTAATTATCAAATATTGTATGCTGGATTGTTATTTTTGATATGTGATGATATGTAATGTGATTTGCTTTGTGCTGAACTATGATTTGTGATTTGTTTCTGCATGTATGTGAAAACCCTTTTTGCCCGTAAACGGCATTTAAATTTCGATGCGACAGGGAGTCGGATTCCAGTTTGTTATCCGAAACCCACATCAAATCGTAATGGTAAATCATGGTGATTGATGATGTTGCACCATTATGTGAAACCCCTGGACTACACCATACACACACAAATATGGATTGCACGTGGAAATGGGTTAAGTCATAGAATTTTGAAATAGTTTTGAATTTGAATTTTTAAATCCAAATGGGTTTGGGAATGGATTGGGATTAAAGTAAAAAGTTTTTGAAAAGGAATTTCAGAGATAAAAATTTAATCTTGAATAACTTGATTACGCCTTGAAGTTTAAATAATTTGATTTAAACTTAAATTCAAAATTTGAAACTGAATCCTATGATTTGAAACTAGGGATTAAAGATGTTATACAAGTTATATGGGTTAAACAATTTTAAATGTATTGATTTGGGAATTTGAATTTAATTCAAGGGCTTTAACTCGTGCAAATATAATTGGATTTTTCTGAAATGAGAACTATTTGTTTTCAAATAATAAAAGCTTTCACATAAGAAATGAACGTCCAATTTGTGTTAAAAGGATTTCAAGTCTAAAATGAAAATGGTTTTTCAAGTTATGAATAAATCTTTGGAAACGGGTTTGAAAGCTAAAAGTTAAATCTTTAATTTAAAGATTTACTAAGTTAATCCAATTGAAATGGAAATCGTTTGGAAAATCTATGTATAGATCTTTGTGAAACTGGGTAAACTTTGTGAAATTAATCTTTTGTTTAAATATTTGGAATGGTAATTTGTTTAACCATTTGAAGAAAAGTTTTGGATTTTATAAGTTGTGACTTAACTGAAATCCCATATCTATATATTTTATAGATTGCGCTCACTATTCGGTTTAGCTGGGAGAGGACCTTGTGTCACATATCCCATTTCGAATAGTGATACGACGTTATGGATTGCTTTTGAAGACCGGTGTTGAAGACCGGGTATTTGTGAGAACGATAGGATAACCTATCGATTGTCTCTGCACCGAGTAGCAACGGTATAGAGATTCGCTAAGTGATGGGAAGTCCGATCGGGATTGTGAATACCCGGATTTGCAAGGGCTTCTTACGAAGTGCCTTCAGTTCTGTTCGAAACCGGAATAGACTTGTATGGTTGTATGTCTGACATTACACTTTGAGATATAAAACAGATTTCTTTCAAATACATATCTGTTGGTGGCGGAGAATTTATTCTCTAGCTTAGCACCCTTCTCTGAGACGTACGAGCTCAGAGGTTATGTAGTTGAAGGTTATCAGTGATATACACCCAATTTGGTAGTGTGGCATGTTGAGTGCTGCTATATGTTGATGATCATTTGTTGATCATTTGTGATCAAAGCATGGCTTTCGTGTAAAGCGTAGCTTTGTGGACGAGGCTACATCAGGACCTCACCCCCCGAAAATGGTCGAAACAGGAGAGACGCGGCAAGGATATGAGGGTCGCGCCCTTTAGGGTGTGTCATTCCCTTCTGGAAAAGGGTGGTATCATGGTATGGAGCCCAGATGCTTACTCATGTGATACTGCAGATCTATTACTTTGTGATTGCTTTATGGTTTAGAGGCACCTCGGATAAAGGTCCCAAAGGACCGGGGGATGGCATGCTCGAGTTGTAGTTACCTAGTTACAGAGGTAACCCGGCTTTGTGTTGGCAGAGATCCGGTTAGGTTCTCGGGATGTCCCGCCAGAGGCGTACCCATGGATAGTAGGAAGTTCCTTAGCCTGACCATTTGTTGGAAATCCAAACAAAACAATACGCGCCCTATACGGGTTTAGTTGTATAACCTGCCATGGAATGTGGCGGTAACCTGATATTGAACATGGTAGTTATAGTAGGCGTACAATAATGGTTATATACTGGCTAAGATTAATATTATATTTTCGAAATGTTTTCTGCACTATGCACTAATAATAATATTGAAAAGAATTTGCGTATCAAGCATATTTGACTATCATAAGGAGAAATCTCGTCCAATTCTGTGTTTGCATTGTGTAGGTGGCGGGAGGCCTTATGGTAGTTTCATTTTCTAAAAAGCATTGCGGATTTATTTTAAATTCTTTTGTTGTTTGTTTTCAAAGATAAACTGTTTACTCATACCAGTCCCATGACTGACCTGGAGTTTATTGTTCCTTTCCTAAACTCTGGGTGCCCACAATTTTCCACACGGGCAGTCTAGAGTTGGGTTTTTCAGATAGTCAGGTTTAGTAGATTATCTGGATTTAGTTCAGTCTTTGGATCACGATTGACCTTGCTTATCTTTGTGCATCATTATGGGGAGTCCGAGCTATTTCTGAATTAGTGCCTTGGAGATGGAGATTACCGATACTGGAGTTCTCACTGAAGACTACTTTCTCTATTAGAGTTATTATTCCGCTACGGGTGTTATCTATTTCTTTCCGCTGCTATTGTCTTGTATCTCTAATAGTATTGATATATATTGTATCATTATGTTGTATCATATTATACCAGATATTGTATCTGTCATTGTATCAATGTTGTATATCAATTGTATTATTCCTTCTTCCGCTGTGTTGTACTCAATGTGTTATAAGATCCGGCAAACCAGATTCGACGTTTGGAATCGGCATTTGAATACGAGTGTCGTATTCGGTGTCGATTTTCAAAGGTCGAGTCAGGGTCGTCACAGGTTCAAAAAATACGGCTTGGTAAAAATATTGGATACGGTTTCATTCTTTAAATTGACTATTATAAGTAACTATTACACACATGGCTGCATCAAATACATTTAAATTTAAATTAAATTTAAACTTCATTTTAACCAACTTTAAATAAAATAAGATTTTGTTTAAAAAAAATATCAGATTAAATCTAATCTACCTTCAAACCTAATAGGCTTAATAGATCCTAAATAGAGAAAAAATTGTGAAATCTACCTATTTTACCTACTTCCGTCTTACATCATTCAATAAAGATGATCTACCACGATAGTCACATTATTGAAGTCATGAAAATGCTCAAAGTAGCAATACTCCAGTAACTCTCAAAACCCAAAAATGTGGAACCTTAATATGTGCTCATAACACACTGCCTTATATACAAAGACAAGTACAGATAGGCTATAATTGTAGTACCTCAATCATACATAGTAGATGTAGCAAAATCCTATCTCCAAATACCCGACATGAAAGGAAGGACTAATAGTGGTAAAAAATACATTTACGATAAGATAAAAAAGAATAGTCGAGCTAACTCTAAATCACGATCAAGTGTATAAGATCAAGTGTATCCTCCATCGTGTGGAATACTGCGCTAACTCTGACTCTAATAGCCTTAGGAGATTGAATGGTTTTAATGTCTTGGGATAAATAAGGAAACAATTAACATGTGTTATATTGATACTAGTAAGCATAGAGAAATCTGATGTTGCGATCCCTACTTTTCCTAAAGGAAAGAAAAATGTGCAACTAGAAGCAATGGCTGCAACTAACTAAACATCTACACTTGTAACTCTATAAATGCCAAAAAGTTTAAATTAGACAGTAAATTAAAATCTATTTTAAATCACAGTTATAGGAAATATTTTTAATTTTGACAAATAATATTTTTACCAAAGTGATGGCTATTAAAACGTCACAATCCATGCTACGTTCCCAATGTATGTGATAGAATTTATAGTCGAGGAAAATGAATCACATCCTTCAAGACTATTAGGTTGTATAAATTTAACATATAATAAACTTTGACGATTAAGTTTAACATATCTTATATCCCAATTACTACACATATCAAATATATATGAATCAAATATATATATATATATATATATATATATTTACATATATTTACAGTGTTGCTTGGTTGCACACTAACATGCACTTCGTTGTTTGAAAGCGGAGATCTCTTTTTATACATTCAAGCCAACATCTTCACACCAATTCAACTATATTACTCTACTAATTTGAACATATGCACGTTAACAATTATCCATGCCTTTACCATCTGGACCTTCCCTATGACCACCATTGTGACGACCCGCCATCCGTCTCCACAGAATGACACATCATTAATAAGAAAGAAAGGGATAGAAAGAGGAAGAAAGAGAAGAAAGAAGAAACAATACATCAGAATCTAAACAGCGGAATGAATAAATTATATTAACAACATAATTATTACATAGACATACAACAACAATCAGAGTCACACAGATAATACAACACATACTAGACAGTTATAAACACCTGTCTAGTTATTACAACACAGTACAAAACAACTCCAACAAACGGCTCAGGGATACCAACACAGCGGAATACTAAATAACTATAACGCAGAAGCCTCCTGCTCCCTTTGCTCCTCCATAATTCGTCAAAGCTAACCTGAATCCCTTGGCTACTCGTAAAAATTTGAGTACCCAAGAGTTTATGAAAACAAAAATAAACTCCGGGTCAGACATGGGTCTGATGTGAGTAACAGGTTAAAGTTGCTTAATTTTTAAAACCTTTGAAAAGAAAGGTACCACGTAAGACTTCCCATACATAAACATGGAAAAGTTTTTACCTTACGCTAACCAAAACATTTGATAGGAAATCCAATGATATTATAATAGTGTCAAGGGTTTTCAAATAAAATACATAAATAGCTGGCATGCTTACATCTCACGTTCCAACATAGTTGGGCACAACTAATACGCACGGCACTTATTGGATTTTGGATTCCATACAATGGCAGGGCTACTGGGGTACCGTCCGTCACAGTACGTGGCCTAGATCACCGTACTGAGGAGTACGCCCGCTCCCCTGCAACATAAGGCTGGAACCATCCCTTACTGGACAGTCCCGAACAAGACAATCCCGGCAGTTGTCGCGAATCAACCGCCCACACAGCCGAATAAAAAGGGACCTCTAGACAGGGGTAAATCTTTCTCTCCAGTGGGGGCTACCCACGAAGCCTTGCTGTACCTCCCCTGTTTTAGCCATTCCTGGTAGATGAGGCTTGAGGCTGCGATTTCCTTTATAGGACACATCACTTAGAATGCTCATCGTCCGCCTGACGATGTTCTGAAAGCATTCAATCCATACAAGTTCGTTTCGGGTTCGAATGAAACCGAAGGCATTATCTCGTTACACTCATTTTGGAATCACCCTCAGTGTTAACGACGATAATCCTTGCACTCTGAATCTTCATTTTCACTTGAGATTCACGACCTATCGTTAATTTGGATCGATGTGGTTTTCGAATATCCAAATATGGAAACCCGATCCCGGTCTCATCGAAATCCAAAACATGTCTTTTAGGTCCAAGTTGTTTTAAGTTTAAAACAATCCAATTTAAACTATCTATATACACACAGATAGATAATTCACATCATCACAATAGATAATCATCACCGCAGATAATCCATATTATCATTATCAGAAGATAATCCAATTCATCGTCACAATGCAACCAATGCATCCATATCACACATCATTACTAATCTCATATCTGAGATTCAAACCATTCAGGGAAATCTATATCATCCATATATAAACAAGGACTTATAATCACACCATATACAATTAATTTAAAATGAATTAAATTAATTACATTATCTCTAATTAATTTAAAGTAAATTAAATTAATTACCTCAATCTATAATCCTGCTTACATAACCATTAATTACAAACAATCAATTAATTAATCACTAATTAATCATCCTTGATTAATCACTCTTGATTAATCAACCTTTAATTCAAGTAATTAATTTCACAAATTAATTTTCCTTGATCAATTATTGTAATTAACCTCTAATTACTTTTATTAATTAATAATTAATCACATTAATCCTTGATTAACTACATTAATTAATTTCTTTAATCACTTATCATTAATTTGTTAATGTCAATTAATTAATCCTTAATTACATCATTATATTAATTAATGATTCCTAATTACATTTAAATTAATTAACTTCATTAAGTTATTAACCTTAATTATTACTCACCTTGATTAATTTACTTCAGCAATTAATTATTCTTAATTACTGCATTGAGTAAATTGATTACCCCTAAATTAATTATATTTTATAATTATATATATATATATATTATTAGTAATTAATTATCCTTAATTAATTACATTACTTAATTATTTATTTTCCAAATAACTTAATCAATAATTACTTAAATTAATTATACCAAGTAATTAATGTTTAATTTCTTTCTCAAAGAAATTGTCCTCCATAATAATTTCACAAACAATTAACTCCAATTCTTCATACTTTAAATAAATTACATTCTATAATTACTTGTCTTAATTACATCCTTAAGTAATTATTAATCTTATTTACCCATCAATGATTACTCTAAATTAATTAAACTTAATTAATTAATTTAAACTAATCAAATAAATTAATTAATTACCATGAGTAATTAATAACTTTAATTACTTCACAAAGCAATTACACTTAACCAAATACCATAATGATTATTTAAATTTAATTAATCTAATTAATTATTAAAATTAATTACTTAAATTAATTAATTGTTAATCTCAGGTTAATGAACTTCATTAATCTTATCAAAAATTTCCTTAATTACCTTACTAAGTAATTAACTTAAATTAACAAATATTAATCACAAATTTATTAATTTTTAAAAATCATTTAATTAATCACTAATTATTTAATTAATTAAGTTTGAACTTAATTAATCTTAACCTCTTGATTAATTAAAATCATAACTTATTTAATTAAGGATCTTATTTCCAAATTTTAATTAATCTTAGTTAACTAGCCTTGACCTTAATTAATTAATTAAAAATCCTTATTTAATTAATTATTAATCTCCTAATTACCTTATTAATTTAATAAACCAAAAACATTAAATCTTTGATTTATTTTAAAATATCAACATTCCTTTTTAATGATTTCATTATCATTATTAAAGTAATATTTAAAACAACTTATTCTAAAATTTGTTTCCAATTTTTATTTTAAATTTTAAATTTAAAAGGAAAACAAAACTTATCTTTAACAAAGTTTTCAAAAACAATTTTTAAAGCTTTTTTTAAACTTATGCTAAATAATCTCCCATTTTATAAAAGAGATTTAAACCCATATTTATTTAAGATTCAAATCATACTTAAATATGTTTCAAAGTGGTTTAAAACATTTAAAATATTTAAAACCTCATTTCTTTTCAAAACCTGATTCAAATTTGAATCTTGTTTCCAGATTTGAATTTATGTTTAAATCTTCTATTTTAAATTTAAAGCTTTAACTCTAAATTCAATTATATAAACCCTTTAAAGGTTGTTTAAACATTTTAATTTAAATAGTTTAAATTAAATTTAAAACTTGAATTTAAATCTAGTTTTGAAATTCATACTTTGAATTTTAATTTTAAATTCCTGTTTTTAAAAAAACTGCTCCTGATTTTTAAAACTTAATTTTCTTTTGATCTGGAAATATGCAGGTCTTCCCTGAAACCCTGTAAACATTTTAATTTGAATAAGTTTGAATTAAATTTAAAAATTGGAATTCAACTTGGACTGAAAACCATACTTTTAAATTTAGTTTTAAAAGTCTTGTTTAAAATCTGCATTCAGTTTTTAAAACAATTCTTTGAATTGAAAATACTGGTCTCAAAAACCTGTAAACTCAGAAAATAAAACCCCGAATTTTCCCCCTGTTTCCTTTGAGTGAAACTTGATTCCACTTCGAGTAAAAACTCGATTTACTCGAGTATTAACCCGAGCATAAAACTGCAAACCCAAACAAAAACTTCTGACACCATCTTCTTCACCGTGCATATGCACGGTGGTTCTAGCCACCTCCGGCCACTACCCAACCAACAAACATGTCGCCGACCCTCCCTGAATCACATCGCGATCCTCCAAACCTTATCATCAGCTCGAAATCAAATTCGAGTTTCCCAAACCATTTCCAGGAAACAGGCACCCATTATCCCAACCTGAAAACTCCTCTTCCACACTCCTCCGGTCACCGGCGGCCTAGGATCTCCGTCCAACCCTTCACCAATACCCAAGCTACCACCTCACCAAAAATCACTGCACTCGGTCGCCTGAAGTCTCCCCACAGATCGAATCATGCAGTGCCTAAAAGCTAGGTTAAGCACTTTCCCCTCTTTCCAGAAAGAACAGCATTGAACATAAATCCATCACTAAAATTTTGTTTTTTGTTTTAAAAAAAATTACAATTTAGTTTTAGCTTTAGATTCAAGCACCTGAACTAACAATCAAATTGGATTTGTTTGATTTTAATTTACTTTGTTATAACTTTGTTCCCAGTAAAATACAGGTATGTTTTTTTCATTTCATCTTAAACAAAAATCTTAAACTTATCATTTATGATATATTAACATACATTGACCAATCTCTTATATTATTAAAGATTTTAAAAAAAACACTTAAGTTTTTCTTTTAAAACTTTAGACCTGTAACTTAGTAAATACTGTAAAAATCATAAAACAATAAGTTTTATGCCCATACACTCAATACAAATCATATTATAGGAACAAACATACATCATCATAACTATTCTTGAGTTTTAAACTAATGAGGTAAATCATACAAACCAACATGAAATCCAGGTAACACACATAAGTCATAATCAGGCAACATTTTAATACTTAAAATTTTGAAAAGAAAAAGTTACTCACCTGTAATTTGAAAGACAAAGCCCAAATTTCAGAAATGCTTTAGACAAAACTTGAATTGCTTGCTGTGCTCTAGACCTGCATGCAGGCAACACATGCTTTTCTTGTTGATTTTGAACTTTTAGTGCTTGAATTGCAACTGCAGTTGCATGTAGTTTTGAAAAGAAATGCAGACAGAATTGATTAAACTCTTGTTTAAAGAATGCAGGCAGGCTTTTGGAGTTTTGAACTTGAGGACTTGTGTACAAATTGGATACAGATTTGCATGAAGATTATTCAAAACTCGAACCATTTTCAGATTTAAATCTTTATATGCCCAGATTCAAAGAATTTCAGAGGCTACTTAATTTGATTTTACAGAAGACTGCAAATTGGGTTTTGAATCTGGCTACAGGCCTTGCATATTTGAACAGATTTTATATTTTGAAAATGATTTTACAAAGGAAAAGAATTACAGGTTGAATTGAAGAGGAATTTGAGTATTGAAAAAGGAATCAAAATTTGAACATGATTTTATTTTGAGCAATATAGTTACAGATTTGTTTCAGCTGAGAAATTTTTTTCTTAACTTTGAAAAATGAACATTAAAAAAAAATAGAGATGAAGGAAACATGCTTATATAAGATAAGAATGATTTATTAAAAATTTAAAAGAAAAATAAAAATAAAAGACACTTGTTACACTAGCTTTTTAATTCATTTACACTTGTCATAAACACAACTTAGTTTAATAACATGTGTCTTAAGTAATACAATTTATTTTTATTTGATTTAAAGGTAATGGAAATCTTCTTTATTTATTAAACATATATAAAGTAGTTTCATAATTAAGTGTATATGTATTTATTATTATTTTTAATGAAATAAAATAATTTATAAAAAGATGAAAGCTTATTTATAAAATTTAACTATGTTAATTTATTTGAATTTCAAAAAGAATTCAAATCCAAATGCTATTTACACCTTAAAAAAATTCCAATTCAAAACCAACTTATATTAATCATCTTTTAATTTTAAAATAATAATATTGTCTTTTTAAACATATCTATATTTACATTTATTAATATTTGAAAAAAACATATTTATCAAATTTAAATAATTTATAAGAGAAGTTATAAATTACTTATCTTATTTAACTTAATTAATCACATTAATGTTTTAATATACAATTGGTATTTTAAATTTTTAAATAATTCCAAATTATAATTATTAAGCTATATTCAAAAAGAAATAAAATAAACTTTTGTTTATTTTATTTAAAATTGAAACTATGCTTTAAAATACATTTAAACAATTTAAAACAATTTCTTTAAGTATTTTAAACCAATTAGTTATTTATTAAATAAAATAAAAATCTTCAAACTATCAAAATGAATATTAGAATTTAAAAACAATATTTTATTTGTTTATTAATATATAAATCCAAAACTTATCTATCTACAATATATACACATATATTCATTATAAATAGAAAGCAATTTATTAGCTTTTAAAAGATAAAATTCATCAATTACACATTTATTTAATTGGATTATTAAATCAAGTAAATTTTATAAACAGAATTTATCAAATCAATTTAATTTTAAATACAGATTATTAAATTGATATTGCCAAAATTTTCGGGATATCACATTCCTCCCCCTTAAAAGAATTTCGTCCCCGAAATTTAAAAGCAAAGATAATTTAATAATCCCATTAAAGATTTTAAATTTAAACACAAGCATATATCAATCATATGCTAACAACCAAAGTAACCAATTTATCTAATCAAACAAATTTAATTATCCAGACAAAATTCTGGATAAAATCTTCTCGAGTTTCCCCAAGTATATATATATATATACATATATATATATATGTATGTATGTATATATATATATACCGGGATACTCGCCATACAGAATTCAAATAATCAAAACTACGAAGCTCCTGAGCTTCTACTCATCTAGATCAACAGAACTAGACAAGATATCAGACTACAAACGAGTCTGACTCAACAACCAGACCCTCCTAAACAATTGGTTCCACTTCCAGAAATAATTCATACACGTACTCTCACAGAGATACGTGAAACTCATTGAATCCAATTATCCAACTGGCAATTCAACTCTTGAAAACCAAACACCAATCCAACCAAAAAACAGAAGAGATCCAAAACAAAAATCTGACTTCGGAATCCAAATTCCTTCATCTCTTATCAAAAAAACACTCTTGGGATGATCCTGGGCTGCCTATATCCAAACTAATCAACTTAACCTTAGCTGATGTCTCTAGAAACAAACAGAACCAAAAACAATCCAACACAACGATCTCCTCAAGATCAATCCAAAACCAGATACACAACTTCACTCTTCAAATCTCAGAAGAACAAACTTACTTCTTTTATGGAAACACTTCCAAACTGCTTCCGCTGCACAATTCTGATCTGGGATAGAAGAAACTGCTGATGAAGAACACGAACACGGACTGGACAATATATCTCAGAATATGGTTCAACAGATCCATAAAATAAAACTTAGAAGTTCCTCCAAAACTCTGAGCTGCTACACCAACTCAATCTCCTGGAATCATTCTTCTATAAAGTTGAACCACCGGTACCACTCCTGGAATTCCAGTAGGTAAAGAAACCCAATTTCCAGATGCAAACAAAACTCTGACTCCCTGAAGACATTCAGAAAAACTCAGATAACCCAAGAGAATACTCACACAATCACAAGTCACTTTTGCGATTCACCAAACCAAATCCAAGGAAATTGTTCTCCCTTGACCAAACAGAACAGCTTACACTCAACTAGCTAATCCATCGAAGAAACGGCTCCATTCTGCTGCTTCTGAACTCCACCTTCAGAAAAACTGCTAACCAGAAGACTTCCTGCTGGCACACAGAATACTTGAGGCTGAACTGCTGACACCAAAGTCAAAGACTTCTTAATCCAAAGCTCTTCGAGATACCCGGACCTCAAAGCCAACCACCAAATTCTGCTGAACTCAGCCACAACACCGAAGCAGACACTCTTCCTAACTCGCTCCAAAGAAAACATCTTCGGAAACATCCATATTTACTGCATCTCATCACGCAGCTACCACTTTCTAAGGTATCAAAATACCATCACATACTTCTGCCAAACCGACAGCTTCAAACTCAACTCATCCATCTTCAAAAATGAACTTTGAACCTTAACAGGTTACCTTCGGAGATTGATGAAATCTCTACACCATTGCACAACTTACTCGAGACGGTATTAGGTCTACAGTCTCGACAAATACACTTCCAACCTCAACATTCAAACTCCAACCAATAGTAGTAGTCGTGTTACACATACCACTACCTTATCTACCTTTATAACTTATGTTAGAAAACCTGAACAGGTAACCCAACAGATAGGTAGAAATAATAAATATATATATAGATATATATCAAAACTACAAATACGATCTCTCAAGATAGATACCACTCCAGAGCCTAGGTATTCACTCAACCTAATGCTCTGATACCACTGTGACGACCCGCCATCCGTCTCCACAGAATGACGCATCATTAATAAGAAAGAAAGGGATAGAAAGAGAAAGAAAGAGAAGAAAGAAGAAACAATACATCAGAATCTAAACAGCAGAATGAATAAATTATATTAACAACATAATTATTACATAGATATACAACAATAATCAGAGTCATACAGATAATACAACACATACTAGACAGTTATAAACAGATGTTTAGTTATTACAACATAGTACAAAACAACTCCAACAAACGACTCAGAGATACCAACACAACGGAATACTAAATAACTATAACGCAGAAGCCTCCTGCTCCATTTGCTCCTCCATAATTCGTCAAAGCTAACCTGAATCCCTTGGCTACTCGTAAAAATTTGAGTACCCAAGAGTTTATGAAAACAAAAATAAACTCTGGGTCAGACATGGGTCTGGTGTGAGTAACAGGTTAAAGTTGCTTAATTTTTAAAACCTTTGAAAAGAAAGGTACCACGTAAGACTTCTCACACATAAACATGAAAAAAAATTTACCTTACGCTAACCAAAACATTTGATAGGAAATCCAATGATATTATAATAGTGTCTAGGATTTTCAAATAAAATACAGAAATAGCTGGAATGCTTACATCTCACGTTCCAACATAGTTGGGCACAACTAATACGTATGGCACTTATTGGATTTTGGATTCCATACAATGGCAGGGCTACTGGGGTACCGCCCGTCACAGTATGTGGCCTAGATCACCGTACCGAGGAGTACGCCCGCTCCTCTGCAACATAAGGCTGGAACCATCCCTTACTGGACAGTCCCGAACAAGACAATCCCGGCAGTTGTCGCGAATCAACCACCCACACAGCCGAATAAAAAGGGACCTCTAGACAGGGGTAAATCTTGCTCTCCAGTGGGGGCTACCCACGAAGCCTTGCTGTACCTCCCCTGTTTTAGCCATTCCTGGTAGATGAGGCTTGAGGCTGCGATTTCCTTTATAGGACACATCACTTAGAATGCTCATCGTCCGCCTGACGATGTTCTGAAAGCATTCAATCCATACAAGTTCGTTTCGGGTTCGAACGAAACCAAAGGCATTATCTCGTTACACTCATTTTGGAATCACCCTCAGAGTTAACGACGATAACCCTTGCACTCTGAATCTTTATCTTCACTTGAGATTCACGACCTATCGTTAATTTGGATCGATGTGGTTTCGGATATCCAAATATGGAAACCCGATCCCGGTCTCATCGAAATCCAAAACGTGTCTTTTAGGTCCAAGTTGTTTTAAGTTTAAAACAATCCAATTTAAACTATCTATATACACACAGATAGATAATTCACATCATCACAATAGATAATCATCACCACAGATAATCCATATTATCATTATCAGAAGATAATCCAATTTATCGTCACAATGCAACTAATGCATCCATATCACACATCATTACTAATCTCATATCTGATATTCAAACCATTCAGGAAAATCTATATCATCCATATATAAACAAGGACTTATAATCACACCATATATAATTAATTTAAAATGAATTAAATTAATTACATTATCTCTAATTAATTTATAGTAAATTAAATTAATTACCCCAATCTATAATCCTGCTTACATAACCATTGATTACATACAATCAACTAATTAATTAATTAACCACTAATTAATCATCCTTGATTAATCAACCTTTAATTCAAGTAATTAATTTCACAAATTAATTTTCCTTAATCAATTATTGTAATTAACCTCTAATTACTTTTATTAATTAATAATTAATCACATTAATCCTTGATTAACTACATTAATTAATTTCTTTAATCACTTATCATTAATTTGTTAATGTAAATAAATTAATCCTTAATTACATCATTATATTAATTAATGATTCCTAATTACATTTAAATTAATTAACTTCATTAAGTTATTAACCTTAATTATTACTCACCTTGATTAATTTACTTCAGTAATTAATTATTTATAATTACTGCATTGAGTAAATTGATTACTCCTAAATTAATTATATTTGATAATTAATTTTTTTTATTAGTAATTAATTATCCTTAATTAATTACATTACTTAATTATATATTTTCCAAATAACTTAATCAATAATTACTTAAATTAGTTATACCAAGTAATTAATTATTAATTTCTTTCTCAAAGAAATTGTCCTCCATAATAATTTCATAAACAACTAACTCCAATTCTTCATATTTTAAATAAATTACATTCTGTAATTACTTATCTTAATTACTTCCTTAAGTAATTATTAATCTTATTTACCCATCAATGATTACTCAAAATTAATTAAACTTAATTAATTAATTTAAATTAATCAAATAAATTAATTAATTACCATGAGTAATTAATAACTTTAATTACTTCACAAAGCAATTACACTTAACCAAATACCATAATGATTATTTAAATTTAATTAATCTAATTAATTATCAAAATTAATTACTTAAATTAGTTAATTATTAATCTCAGGTTAATGAACTTCATTAATCTTATCAAAAATTTCCTTAATTACCTTACTAAGTAATTAACTTAAATTAACAAATATTAATTACAAATTTATTAATTTTTAAAAATCATTTAATTAATCACTAATTATTTAATTAATTAAGTTTGAACTTAATTAATCTTAACCTCTTGATTAATTAAAATCATAACTTATTTAATTAAGGATCTTATTTCCAAATTTTAATTAATCATAGTTAACTAGCCTTGACCTTAATTAATTAATTAAAAATCTTTATTTAATTAATTAAATTAATTAATTAATTAATCTCCTAATTACCTTATTAATTTAATAAACCAAAAACATTAAAACTTTGATTTATTTTAAAATATCAACATTCCTTTTTAATGATTTCATTATCATTATTAAAGTAATATTTAAAAAAACTTATTCTAAAATTTGTTTCCAATTTTTATTTTAAATTTAAAATTTAAAATGAAAACCAAACTTATCTTTAATAAAGTTTTTCAAAAACAATTTTTAAACCCTTTTTAAAACTTATGCTAAATAATCCCCTATTTTATAAAAGAGATTTAAACCCATATTTATTTAAGATTCAAATCATATTTAAATATGTTTCAAAGTGGTTTAAAACATTTAAATAACCTCATTTCTTTTCAAAACCAGATTCAAATTTGAATCTTGTTTCCAGATTTGAATTTATGTTTAAATCTTCTATTTTAAATTTAAAGCTTTAACTCTAAATTCAATTATATAAACCCTTTAAAGGTTGTTTAAACATTTTAATTTAAATAGTTTAAACTAAATTTAAAACTTGAATTTAAATCAAGTTTTAAAATTCATACTTTGAATTTTAAGTTTAAATTCCTGTTTTAAAAAAATCTGCTCCTGATTTTTAAAACTTAATTTTCTTTTGATCTGGAAATATGCAGGTTTTCCCTAAAACCCTGTAAACATTTTAATTTGAATAAGTTTGAATTAAATTTAAAAATTGGAATTCAACTTGGATTGAAAACCATACTTTTAAATTTAGTTTTAAAAGTCTTGTTTAAAATCTGCATTCGGTTTTTAAAACAATTCTTTCAATTGAAAATACTGGTTTCAAAAACCTGTAAACTCAGAAAATAAAACCCCTGAGTTTCCCCCCTGTTTCCTTCGAGTAAAACTTGATTCCACTTCGAGTAAAACTCGATTTACTCGAGTATTAACCCGAGCATAAAACTGCAAACCCAAACAAAAAATCCTAACACCATCTTCTTCACCGTGCATATGCACGGTGGTTCTAGCCACCTCCGGCCACTACCCAACCAACAAACATGTCGCCGACCCTCCCTGAATCACATCGCGATCCTCCAAACCCTATCATCAGCTCGAAATCAAATTCGAGTTTCCCAAACCATTTCCAGGAAACAGGCACCCATTATCCCAACCTGAAACCACCTCTTCCACACTCCTCCGGTCACCGGCGGCCTAGGAACTCCGTCCAACCCTTCACCAATACCCAAGCTACCACCTCACCAAAAATCACTGCACTCGGTCCCCTGAAGTCTCCCCACAGATCGAATCATGCAGTGCCTAAAAACTAGGTTAAGCACTTTCCCCCCTTTCCAGAAAAAACAGCATTGAACATAAATCCATCACTAAAATTTCAATTATGGTTTTAAAAAAAATTTACAATTTAGTTTTAGCTTTAGATTCAAGCACCTGAACTAACAATTAAATTGGATTTGTCTGATTTTAATTTACTTTGTTATAACTTTGTTCCCAGTAAAATACAGGTATATTTTTTTTTCATTTCATCTTAAACAAAAATCTTAAACTTATCATTTATGATATATTAATATACATTGACCAATCTCTTGTATTATTAAAGATTCTAAAAAAAACACTTAAGTTTTTCTTTTAAAACTTTAGACCTGTAACTTAGTAAATACTGTAAAAATCATAAAACAGTAAGCTTATACCCATACACTCAATACAAATCATATTATAGGAACAAACATACATCATCATAACTATTCTTGAGTTTTAAACTAATGAGGTAAATCATACAAATCAACATGAAATCCAGGTAACACACATAAGTCACAATCAGGCAACATTTTAATACTTAAAATTTTGAAAAGAAAAAGTTACTCACCTGTAATTTGAAAGACAGAGCACAAATTTTGGAAATGCTTTAGACAAAACTTGAATTGCTTGCTGTGCTCTAGACTTGCATGCAAGCAACACATGCTTTTCTTGTTGATTTTGAACTTTTAGTGCTTGAATTGCAACTGCAGTTGCATGCAGTTTGAAAAGAAATGCAGACAGAATTGATTAAAACTCTTGTTTATAGAATGCAAGCAGGCTTTTGGAGTTTTGAATTTGAGGATTTGTGTACAAATTAGATACAGATTTGCATGAAGATTATTCAAAACTTGAACCAGTTTCAGATTTAAATCTTTATATGCCCAGATTCAAAGAATTTCAGAGGCTACTTAATTTGATTTTATAGAAGACTGCAAATTGGGTTTTGAATCTGGCTACAGGCCTTGCATATTTGACCAGATTTATATTTTGAAAATGATTTTACAAAGGAAAAGAACTACAGTTTGAATTGAAGAGGAATTTGAGTATTGAAAAAGGAATCAAAATTTGAACATGATTTTGTTTTGAGCAACATAGTTACAGATTTGTTTCAGCTGAGAATTTTTTTTCTTAACTTTGAAAAATGAACATTAGGAAAAAATGGAGATGAAGGAAACATGCTTATATAAGATAAGAATGATTTATTAAAAATTTAAAAGAAAAATAAAAATAAAAGACACTTGTTACACTAGATTTTTAATTCATTTACACTTGTCATAAACACAACTTAGTTTAATAACATGTGTCTTAAGTAATTTATTTTATTTTTATTTGATTTAAAGGTAATGGAAATCTTCTTTATTTATTAAACTATATAAAGTAGTTTCATAAATAAATGTATACGTATTTATTTTATTTTTTTAATGAAATAAAACAATTTACAAGAAGATGAAAGCTTATTTATAAAATTTAACTATGTTAATTCATTTGAATTTCAAAAAGAATTCAAATCCAAATGCTATTTATACCTTAAAAAAAATTCCAATTCAAAACTAATTTATATTAATCATCTTTTAATTTTAAAATAATAATATTGTCTTTTTAAACGTATCTATATTTACATTTATTAAAATTTGAAAAAAACATATTCATCAAATTTAAATAATTTATAAGAGAAGTTATAAATTACTTATCTTATTTAACTTAATTAATTACATTAATGTTTTAATATACAATTGGTATTTTAAATTTTTAAATAATTCCAAATTATAATTATTAAGCTATATTCAAAAAGAAATAAAATAAACTTTTGTTTATTTTATTTAAAATTAAAACTATGCTTTAAAATACATTTAAACAATTTAAAACAATTTCTTTAAGTATTTTAAACCAATTAGTTATTTATTAAATAAAATAAAAATCTTCAAACTATCAAAATGAATATTAGAATTTAAAAACAATATTTTATTTGTTTATTAAGCTATAAATCAAAAACTTATCTATCTACAATATATACACATATATTCATTCTAAATAGAAAGCAATTTATTAGCTTTTAAAAGATAAAATTCATCAATTACACATTTATTTAATTGGATTATTAAATCAAGTAAATTTTATAAACAGAATTTATCAAATCAATTTAATTTTAAATACAGATTATTAAATTGATATTGCCAAAATTTTCGGGATATCACAACCATGTCCTCTACGACTGTCAACATTGCCTTCTTCCTAACAGTACGATCTAACTCTTTGAAAAGTCTTCAACTCTGAATTCATGTCCAAACGACACAATATTAGACTCGGTAATTCCACCTCCACCACCTCCGCCTGTATACAAACCACTATCGTCACTTCCTTCTCCTTGCATGATTATTTTCTCGAACTTACTGAATCTACTAGCCATTCTAAACTATGTGTAACCAAAATGTATTTCTTTTAGAATTTTTAGGGTCAATCTTTTTTTGTTACAAATGGTGAATTAAGGAGGAGGAAATGGGTACGAAAGGATCCAAAAATGGAATTGGAAGAGGAAGAAAACTATGATGGTGATTTAATCTATAGGAGAAGACAAGAACTAAATAGTAAAGTGATTGCTATTTTAATTTAAATGGAAATCACTTTGTCGTTTTAATATCAGAACCAAGAATGACGGTCTGACTGTCAATTTAAACTCACATTGATTTATCTAAAAACATGGTTCATTGATTGATTTGTATTCTTCCAGTGTAAGCGTCATTTTGTTAATTTTTTCCATTATAAAAATAATGAAGTTAACAAAATAATTATCGAGAGCAGTCTAAGTTATACAGTATTATCATATTCATATCTATTTATAAACCAGTGAACTAGGTTTCTATATTTCATTTGTGTGGATGCTTATTTGAATTTGAGCAATAAATGCATTCAAAATGTGAGACATTTTTGAAGTGGAAACTCATCCTACCATAAAATTATAAATTTAAGTTTAAATTAATTAACTAATATACCACATCACACTAAAGTTAAAACTAATATCTTCAAAATTTATGTTGTCATATCTATTTATAAACCAATGAACATAGTTTCAGTCATTATGTATATATGATTGCTATTTGAATGTGAATTATGTTTATGTTTTTTGTTATATCATAAATTTTATTATGTAATTACATGCTTTCATAAGCATATAAAGTAGCATAAAGAGAAATTTTTCATGATAACCAAAAGGTTTATCCCTTTAGCAATATTTATAATCCATGTACTTTTCTCACAAATTCGGACTTCAAAGAAGAAATATAATGTTCTTTTTTATTTAATGTAGAATGATCTTACATGAAGCTAAGATTAGGAAACTATTTCGAAGCTCTCAAGCATGCTCAATAACCAAGTATAGAAAGAAGCAAACGCTTCAGGAAATATTAAAGGTTCAAACACCCCAAATAGCCACCAAAGGTCATCCATATTGTTAAAACTCTAACAGCACTCATTGTCATCTACTATAGTATCAAAATTTATCATCGATAACCCATAGCTGACTTCTTTAAAGTTGCAAATCAATACAGCAGTTGAATCAAACACACAAGCTAGGTATTAAAAGCGTCATTAATAAATAACACATCGTCGATCTATGTGATCTACTCTAACTGCTATGTTATGCTATGTGTTTCAATATGATTCCAATAATCTATGAAGTTATCAATCTATATCAGCTTCAAACTATTGGAAAATTTCAATATTTTGGGTCATACATGTAAAATATAATATGTCATGCTATTTTTGTGTATAAGTTTAATTCATTGTGAATTAAGGTTAAAAAGATTAAGTTATAATTGTCATGATATTAATGTATAGATATCAGAATGACATTATAATTTTTTAAAGGGTGAAATTAGAAGCCACAATATTATAAATAAATGTTTATATCTTCAAATTATACAAAATCTAATTTTTCTATAGGACTGAGAGTCAATCTGAATGATCAAACCAATTATTTTATTTTAATCATCAATGATGGACAATGGTATAATTTTCACTATTTAATTCTTTTATTTTAGATTGTTCTCGATTAAATCAATATGGGTTATATGGAGTATATGTCTTGTTTGATGATAACAAACATATTTATTTTTTCTTTTCGAGGTATGTTACGATTAAAATATCATCCTAACACAATTTTATTTTCAATCGACCTGGTATCTATTATTTTTTCAATCAACACATCAAATACCAAACACATCTATTTTTAAAAAATAATACGTGTTTATTATTATCAAAAAGGGAATATTGTGAGATATTGTAATTAATTTCTTTTTCATATAAATAAACATATTCTATATTTAATGTTTTTGTTTAGTATTGTGTGTTTACAGAATATACACTATGAGGAAAAACGAATCATACGACAAATATGCTCCGTTATCTGAAGGAATTCCTATCTGTCATCTATTTCTGTGCCGTCTCATTACATATCAGACCACAAATATGCATCAATCGTCTGATATGCACTAACACATCAAAAGGAAAAAAATCATACGTTGTTTGATGTTATAGTATCATTTCTAAAAATTTCTACTAGACAACATATAAATATTGATTGATATGCATATTAATAACACTTATGTTATATTTGCAAAATGAAATAATGAACCACAATTTTATTTAAACAAATATTTTATTTCAAATTAAATTCGAATACAATACAACTTTCACTATACTTACATTTTCAAATACAATACAACTTTAACTATTCTTATATTTTCAAATACAATACAACTTTCACTATCACTCTCATATATACAACTTTTCTCTACACTCTCTGTGAAAGACCTGGACTGTCGCATTCGAAAATCGACATCCATGCCTCATTCGTATTCGAATGCCATAGATTCAAACGTTCAAATCCAATTCGTCGGAGCTTATAACACATTACGTACAACACACAACTGAAGAAAAAATGAACATCATATAACTCCAATGATACAATATCCAATCATATACAATTATGATACAACCACCCAACATATATCAGAGATATGATACAAATATCAAAGACAAGATACAGCAGCGGAAAGAGATAACATAAACTTGAACTCCGAAGAAGGAACTTCAATATCAGCAATCTCCATCTCCAAAGCACCAATCCAAATATAGCTCTAACTCCCAATCAAGTTGTATTAAGCAAGGTCGGTCCGGAATGTTGAAGAGAGAACAAATGATGTCGCTAAAATCAAAGGATGGATGCTATCGAATCTACTCCTACTATTCAACTATCTGAAAAACCCAACTCTACACTGCCCGTGTGGAAAATTGTGGGCACTCAGAGTTTAGGAAGGGAACAATAAACTCTGAGTCAGTCAAGGGACTGGTATGAGCAAAAAAAACAGTTTATCTTTAAAACAAACAACAAAAGAATTTAAAATTGAAATCTGCAATGCTTTTTGGAATATGAAACTACCATAAGGCCTCCTGCTGCACACACCATGCAAATGCGAAATTGGAGGAGATTTCTCCTTATAATAGTCAAAAATGCTTGATACGCGAAAACCATTTGATATTGTTATTAGTGCATAGTGGAAAACATTTTGAAAGTATAATATTAATCTTAGCCAGCATACAACATTTCGTCATATGCCTACTACAACTACCATGTTCAATAGTAGGTTACCGCCACATTCCATAGCAGGTTACACAACTAAAACCGTACAGGGCGCGTATTATTTCTTTGGATTTCCAACAAATGGTCAGGCTAAGGAACTTCCTATTTCCACATGGTAACGCCTCTAGAGAGACGCCCTGAGAACCTACCCGTCTCTCTGTCAAAACAAGGTCGGTACTCCCTTCCCAGGAGTAACACCTAAGATATGCCATCCCCGGTCGTTTGCAACCTTTATCCGAGAGCTCTCAACACCAACAACCACAAATTAATATATTTGCAGTAATCACATTGGTTAAATATCTGGGTTCCATACCGTGATACCACCCTATTCCAGAAGAAATGGACATACCCTAAAGGCGCGACCCCTGCAACCTTGCCGCATTTTTCCTGTTTCGACCATTTTCGGTGAGTGAGGTCCGATGAGGTCTCGCCCACAAAGATACGCTTTTCACAAAAGCCTGCTTCGATCAACAAATGATCACGAACACTCAATAGCACTTAGTATGCCACGCTACCAAATTGGGAATGTATCACTGGTAACCATCAACTGCATAACCTCTGAGCACGTACATCTCAGAGAAGGGTGTTTAGTTAAGAGAATAAATCTCCACCGCCAAACAAAAATGTATTTGATAAAAACTAGCTTTACATCTCAAAGTGTATTGTCAGACATGCATCCATACAAGTCTATTCCAGGTTCGAACAGAACCAAAGGCACTTCCAAAGAAGCCCTTGCAGATTCAGATAATCCCTAATCACGTCCGGACTTCCCATCACAAAGGGTGATCAAATCTCTATACCGGGGATCAACCGGTGCAGAGACATTCGACGAGTTATCCTTCCGCTTTCGAAAATATCCGGTCTTCACCACCGGTCTTCAAATGTTATCCATATCATCGTATCGTTATTCAAAACGGGTTATATGACACAAGGTCCTCTCCCAGCTAAACCGAATAATGAGCGCAATATTTTAAAACATATGGATATTGGGATTTCAGTTAAGTCATAACTTAAAACCCAAACTTTCTTCAAATGGTTTAAACAAATTACACTCTACAAATCTTTAAACAAAAAGATTCACTTCACAAAGTTCACAAAGATTCATTCACGGCATTTTAAAACATATTCCATTTCAAATTGGATTAACTCATCCAACCTTTAAATCAAAGACTTAATTCATAACTTTCAAGACTCTTTCCAAAGATCCATTCATAACTTTCAAAACAATTCACATTTCAAATCTTTTATATATAAAAAATACACCATTTAAAATCCTCTTCAATTTCAAAACAAAGTTTAACAATCTTTCACAAAGATTCATTCATAGCTTTCAAAACAATTCCCATTTCAAACTTGAAATTTTTCAACACAAATTGGAAACGCTTTCTTTATATGAAAGCTACTATTTATTTGAAACAAATGGTTTTCGTTTCGAAAAATTCGATTTCATTTATACAAGGTAAAGCCCTTGGGATAAATTCAAATTCCCAAAACGATACTTTTAAAATGGTTTAAAACTCACATAAACATATTTATAACTTATATAACCTTTTTAAACCATAATTTCTAATTATAGAATTCAATTTCAAATCTTGAATTTAAATTCAAATCGAACTATTTAAATTTCAAAACTTTATTCAGTTATTCAAAATTAACTTTTATTTTTGAAACTTTTTTTCAAAAGCTTTTCATATTAATCCAGTTCCATTTACAAAATCATTTGGATTCAAAATTCAATCTTAAAACCATTTCAAAAATCTATGACTTAACCAATTTCCTCGGGCGATCCATATTTGCGTGTGTATGGTGTAGTCCAGGGGTTTTACACAATAGTGCAACATCATCAATCATCACAGATTCAAGCACACCAATATCGATAAGCGGTATAATCCTATAACGCTTATCTTCCATTCACAGATTCACAGATAAATAATAATAATTCATTACAGATAAATAAATAAATTACATTCATCACAGCTTGAAACAAAATAATTCACATTGCACAGCATCACACATCAGGGATATCAAACAATTCAACATTCAATGGCATCCAAACATCCATAAGTAAGATCGATTAATTATCTGATTAAGGTAGATCAGATTGATTACTTATGAATAAACTACTAATCCTGGTTAATTAATATTATTTAATTACAAATCTTAATTATTAATTAACCTTTAATAATTTATTAATTAACCTTTAATTATTAATTAATCAACCTTAATTAAAACAACCTTTAATCATTAAATAATTAACATTTAATTATTTAATTATCCTTAATTAATTTCCATTAATTGATTAACCCTTAATTAATCACCATTTAAATAAACTACCTTTAATGATTAATTATCTTTAATCATAAAAAAATAATTAATCTTTAATTATTAGTTAACATTAATCAATAATTAATTCATTTCTTTAATTAATAAATTAACCTTTAATTAATCATATTAATCAGTCACTTAATTAATCTTTAATCATTAATTAACTAATCTTAATCTTAGTTAACCTTTAATTTATCAATCACTAATTAACCTTTAAATAATCATTAATCAATCCTTAATTAAGTAATTATTCCTTAAAATTTCCTTACATTAAATAATTATCTTTAATAACTTAAATCAAGTAATTTATCTTCTAATCACTTAAGACTTTAATCAAATCAAAGATAATCCCTTACCTTAATTAGTTTATCATCAAATTCTGTTTGAAAAGCATTTAGAAATTAATCATATAATTAATCTAGCATATATTACTTTAAGAACAAATCAATATATTAAACATTTAACTCAAAAATTTAAAGTTTGTTTAAAAATTCATTTTGGCTTTTAAAACATAGTTAATATATCTTGAAACCTGATTAAATTTACTATTTCATTTTAAACTATGTTCATCTCTAAAAATGTGATTTAAACATTTGTATTGTTTAAAACTTTGCTAAATAGTCATTTTAAATTTTAATACCCTACTGCAATTCAAATAACACAAGCCGATGTTCAAAATTCTCGAGTGCAAACCCGAGAAACTCGCGAACTCCCTTAACTTTGAGCAAATCATGAAACAACCTCGCGTTGAACCCAAGTGCCTTCATCTTCTTCTTCGACCCCAAAACTACCCAGATAAATGAAGATACTCGTGCACGTGCACGAGTCAACGCCGACGCTCCATCCATCGCCTCTACCATCCACGAGTTGTCGATGATCCACTCATACATTCTGACCACCAGGTTGCTCCTACAACATCGAACCCAAAATCGAACACTATCGAGACTACTGTGACCAAATAGTTCAACCAAAACTCGCTCGCACCCCCATATCTGACCACCGGAGGACACTACATCATGCCTGAACCTTCGCCGTAAGGTCATCTCCCTTTTCCCTCGCCCTGGCCCAGCTCGAGGCCGCCATGGTGCCGAAATCACTTTGGATTTGACCTCATCCAGATAACGACCGAAAACCCTATATTAACATGGATAAGCCACCACGGTGGACTACAACCTCCTGCCAAATTTTCCGATGATCTCTGCCACCCAAGCTTCCTCTAGCCCCAAACCTGAGATCAACAACCTTCGCAATCGTCAGAACCCAGCGAAAAAGTCAATCTCGTTCAACCCTTCATTTCTTCCAATATATAAACTTAAAATTGTAATTCTACTTTCAAAAATCATTATTTTTAAAGACGAAGCTAATTATATAATCCAAACATGAATTTTTAACAATCAAATTTCTGATTTGATTTTGTCTTTCGCCGTTCTTCCCATTTTCCAGTCATCCTTCTTCCTATCTTCTCTCAAAACCATTTTTTAAACCTAAATCTTGATTTTTTTTCAAACCTATTTCCTTTAAACAATTTTCCCTCAAAAAGAAAGGAGAAAGAAATTTTGAGTTTGGAACCTAGTTTTGAAAACCTGTTAAACTAAGCAGAGGTCTGTGAAAATATATGTACAGACATACATACATATCATACACATATATATAGGAATTCATATGCAAGCATATTTTTTTATCACAACTTCGCAGATCATCACATGCAAACTAATATATACATATATATATAGGTTAAAAGGTTTGCTCGCCTTATTTGATGAAGACAGAGGACGAAAGTCTGGAAAAACTGAAAATGATTTACTTTGAGTTTGATCTTGCTTTCAGGCTTCCAGGCTGTAGTTTTGATTTGCAGCTTGATTTTGAATTCTGAAGCTTGCTTGTTTTGTTTTTGATGTTGCTCTGATTTTTCATTGGTCTAGAAAATTTTGGCTTGCCTAATGTTTCTCTGATTTGTTGAGTTGCTTTCTGATCTGAATTTGTTCTGGAATTGGTTTAAATTCTGGAAACTTGGATTTACTTGGATCTGGAAATTATATTTGAGCTTGAACTTTGATAATCTAGGTTGTAGTTTCTTTTGCATCGTTTTGATTTGTATTTTCTCTGATCTACATTCTCTTAGGTTTGTATCAATTTTTTCTTTTTAGTTTATTGTCTCAGGTTTTGATTTAATCTCAGGCATTTTGTTTCTTTGGAAATGAATTCTAAGGATTTAAGAAGCCTGGTTTTCTTTATTTTGATGTTTATTTGCATTACAAAATTAAAAAGAAAAACAACACATCTTGCCACTTGTAATTATATGTTAAATTAAACTTACACTTGTATTAATGCCTTGTTAAAGTATTTACAAATGTTAAATTGTTTTATAAAATGTTAATGCATGTAATCTCCACCTTACATTTGTTAACATGAAAGAAATTTATGTTTAAACCCTTAATGTAAATAAATTTAAAAATTGTGTTTCAACCCTTGTGTTATTATTTACTTACAAATTCATATATATATATATATATATATATATATATATATTATTTATTATTTATTAACTATATTTTTTTAAATATATAAGAAAACATTATTAAATCTTTAATTAAATCATACTTATATATTTACAACCTAATTTTATTCATATATATAATATTTTTCAAAATATAAAACTTTTATATCCAATTAGTTTCTATAGAATATTTATTACTAACTTTTCAAATCAACTTAATTTTTAAAATCTACTTTTAAATATATTCATTTTCAAATTTTCAAATTAGTTCACAATTTGATTCAAAATTTTATTTAAATTACAAATTTAAATTTGTCTCAAAATTGGGATCGTTAAACTCTCATATATAACATTTTTTTACTAGCACTCACTTACACTCACTCGAGTTTATTTTTGATATTGACCTTCATTTGCTTGCTCTAGCTTGTATCCAGTCATCTCTTATACCTGCCAAATAAACAACGTAGTAAAATGGAAAAGGAAACAAACCTAAATTGCAAAAATTAAATTAAATTTGAGTATTAATATTGCCTCAGTTTATAGGTTTGTTTTCTCTTCATGTTTTAGACATGGCCGGACAAATATGCACAATGTATCACTATGAATATCATAAGGCTGGCCATCGATTAAATCTCACGGACTATTGCAAAGGTCAAGCCCAAAGGCTCAACATAGTGTAAATGTCCACAAGGTCAAGCCCAAGCCTTATCAGGATCAACTTAGGTGCACAAGGAAATGCAACTCAAACCAAAAGATCAAACCAAAAAATCAAACTCAGGTGCACACTCAGGTGCTCCAACCAGAAAAATGCACAAGAGTACATAGTGAATACAAGTTTCATCAATGCAACAAACATAAGAGTACATAGTGAATACAAGGCAAGAAATCTCAAAATAGTTTATATATAGTGCACATAGGAGTAGCATGAACAAAGCTGAAGTGCACATGTATAAACCAGACAAAAACATGGAAAAACATGGCAATATTTCACACATATAAAATACATATGTATGTGTGTATATACATGGAAGTAACAAGCAAGAAGACTGCATATAGCAGTAACAACCATTCAAGGTTTTAGACCATTCAAGGTTCAGGTTATTCAAGTATCAATTTCAGGCCATTCAAGGTTCAAGGAAGGCAAGGATGTATACATTCAATGTTCAGGGAAAGCAATCAAAGCAAAATGCATTTTGGTATCGAAGCATATATACACGTATAAATCTTTGATTGCTTTGATACTTGAATGGCCTGAAATTGATACATGTAAACACATACACACACACACACACACACACACACATATATATATATATATATACACACACATACATATGTATGTAAATTGTGTGTATGTATATGTGTAAACCATTTAAAGCAAAATGCATACATGTATATATGTATAAAATCTTGAATTTGTACATGTACTTATGTATAAACCGAAATGCATACAAAACGATGTATACATGTATCAAAATGCATTCAAAGTTCAGTGAAAAAGAAATCAAAGCAAAATCCATTTAAGTATTAGAGAAAATTGCATCAAAAATTGAACATATGAACCCATGAATAATTCAAAAGTAGCTTAAAGCAATTCAAAATCAACTCAAAGCACATATGTATATACATGAACACGTGAACAATTCAAAAGCAGCTCAAAGCTATTCAAAATTGGTTAAGGAATTTTACATGTACATACATGTATGTATATGCATGTATACATATATATAAAACATATGAATTCATGAACAATTCAATGCACAGGTCCAGACTCATGGCATAAGACCAGATCATAAATGAATTGGTTCAAGTGCAGAAATGAATCAGTTCAAGGCACATGACTAGGCCAGATCATAAATAAATGTTGCGACTTTTCTATTGATTAGAAAAGCACAAATTTTAATTAATTCTACAAGCGCACAGGCGTGTAGTATGCAGGTCGAACACAGGGAATTGTGTTTTAAAATATTTGAAATCCCTATTTAAATCTTAGGCATGTTAAACAAATTCGATGGTGGATCTTGAACAGGAAATAAAAACAATAATATACTCCGAATAGATTCCGAAACTAATCGAAATTGCAACAAAAATATAAAATTATGAAATTCAGAACAGAAATTGAAATTGCGAAAAAGAAAATAACAGAGAAAACAATTGAAATATCTATTAACTAACTGAAAAGAGTGCAATAATTAAGAACAATAATAAATAAATTGCTAAATCTAATCAACAATCCTACGTATTCCATTCGAAAATAAAAACATTGAAGAATTTAAAATTAAACTTGAAGAAGAGTGATGGGGTAAGAGAGATTTTCCATCTGCATTGCTCTCTCTATTTAAAGACTTCTGCCTCCATAAATAACCCTACTATTTAGGTCATTGTGCTTGATATTTGGAGAAAAATAAGGCTACCTCACTTTGAATTGGTCTTTGCTTTGTTAATTGATTAACAAGTGGACTTGCTTTGAGAGATTTTCAGGCTAATTTTTAAAGGTGTATTTTCAGTATTTGCATTTGCCTTCTTGCATGAATAGTACACATGTTGGTGACGTGAGATGCATTTCTTCATGAACTATATGTACTTTCTCTTCGAATTATTCGGTATTCAAAATGTTGCACTTTGGAATCTATAATCTGCAAAACCACAACAAAATACCCGTATAATACCGCTTTATTAAAATAAAAATATATGAAACAAACGGTTTAAAATGCAGAAAAATATGTTTATCAAATGCCCCCACACTTGAACTTTATTCGTCTTCGAATAAACAAGAAAATAAAAACTAACTAAATCCTTTTTCGTAGGAAACACGAGTGCATTGAGCGTATACAACAAGCCATTAAACCTCTAGATGTCCCTAGTAGGACGAGTGGTGTCTCGTGAGGGTTTTCAGCGGATACTACCCACAAAATCCAAATGCAGTATGTGATGATTCTAATGTACTACATGAATGCAAAATTTTAAACAAATGGAGACTCGATTTACCTCAGAATAATTGCAACAAAATAATGTATATCAGTTTTAGTCAACTTTTTAGAAATTTTTGGTTCCTCACTAAACACAAATTTCAATATAACTCAAGTTTCATACATTAGATTCTAGTTTGGCCAGTTGTTTCGGTCGATAACATAGTGCAGCCATGAAATAGATTCTTCACTGTTAATCATAATTTTTTACAAAATGTATTTTTCATTTCCATTTGTATAACAAGCCAAATCAACAAAGTCAAGAAGTGTTTGGGTTTCAAAGGTTGGTCTCTCTTTACTAAAAAAAAATTTTACACCTAACCTTTGGACCAAGGTATACCACCCATGCACTGCCTCGCGGGCTTACGTGAGAGTTGGGACAGAGCTTGGCGGATTGTGCAAACCGACGCTGACTATGTCAGGAAAGGTCGGTAATCCTTAGGTGATTATTTATTTAATTATTTATACACCTAACTCAGAATGTTGAGGCCAGATATACCATCCATGCACTGCCTTGCGGGATTACATGAGAAGAGTACAGAGCGTGGTGAGTGCGCACACTTTCACAAGTGTGCACACCTATCGACTCTAGGTGTTTCTTCTTATTATTATTATTATTATTTGAAATTAACTAAAGAGAGTTATGCAAATTAACTTAGCACCACTTAACTTCAATGATTTGAAATGTGAACGCATGTACTTTAAATCTGCCACTTTTTTTTAAACAAAGGCTATAGTTTAGAAAGGATTTCATAACCATCACCTACGAATCCCCCTATATACTAACCTCACTATTATCGCTTGTAATTCAACTTTTCGTTATTTTACATTTGAAATTACCGATTCACAAAAAAATTCATCAATTGACTTCAACTGCTTACTTACTTTGTCTTGACTAATTAAAAATAAATCGAAGTCCTGGAAATAATAGGAAATGAGAAAAAAATTGAAAGGAAATTTGAAAACAAATAATGAGATGATGATTTTTTAAAATGATGCCACACTATGAAATATGAACAAACAAAACAGAATGAGATATGTGTCCCCCCACACTGGAATGAGACAGTGTCCCAACTGTCAAATGGAATGCAAATGCAAAACATAAAAATAAAATAAAAAATATACAACCTGGTATGTACAAGATAGTGAGTGGCTTATGCCGACTAGCAAGGTTCATGGAGATCCACGAACTCGTCGTTCTCGTGTTGTTCAAACTCTAGAAATGGCTTCAAGCACTGTCCATTGACCTTTGAAATGGAACTGTCCCTAGGGTTTTCATTTTCAACTACACCATAAGGGTATACTGTTTTCACAATATATGGACAGAGGGGTATGGCAGTCTGTCCAGTGCAACTGACAATGCTAGTGATTCAAACTCCACTGTTTGTAATAACTTGATCCCTAGATCCTTGTTGTTGAATGGGTGAGATTTACTTAGTTGAGCTACTTGTAATCACTAGAAAAAGACGAAAATATTGTAGATGAATGCAGCGTGAAAAGCAATTGAAACAGAAATTAAACCAATGTGAAACTTGAAAACATGCAGCGAAAGAAAAAAAAGATTTTTTTTAAGTGAAAGGAACTGGAAAAAGAAAAAATGATTTTTTTAAGTAAAACGCTACTGGAAAAAGGAAAAAAACGATTTTTTTAAAGTAAAACGCTACTTTTGTGGAAGGAACTGGAAAAAGAAAAAAAATGATTTTTTTTCAAATAATAGAAAAAATAAATTAACACGAAAAGACTAAAAAATCAAAAAATTTCAAAATAGCGATTCCCCGACAACGGCGTCAAAAACTTGTTGCGACTTTTCTATTGATTAGAAAAGCACAAATTTTAATTAATTCTGCAAGCGCACAGGCATGTAGTATGCAGGTCGAACACAGGAAATTGTGTTTTAAAATATTTGAAATCCCTATTTAAATCTTAGGCGTGTTAAACAAATTGTTTGGTGGATCTTGAACAGAAAATAAAACAATAATATACTTCGAATCGATTCCGAAACAAATCGATATTGCAACCAAAATATAAAATTGTAAAATTCAGAACAGAAATTGAAATTGCGGAAAAGAAAATAACAGAGAGAAAAATTGAAATATTTATTAACTAACTGCAAAGAGTGCAATAATTAAGAACAAGAATAAATAAATTGCGAAATCTAATCAACAATCCTACGTATTCTGTTCGAAAATAAAAACACTGAAGAATTTAAAATTAAACTTGAAGAAGAGTGATGGGGTAAGAGATGATTTTATATCTGCATTGCTCTCTCTATTTAAAGACTTCAGCCTCCACAAATAACCCTACTATTTAGGTCAATGTGCTTGATATTTGGAGAAAAATAAGGCCACCTCGCTTTGGATTGGTCTTTGCTTTATTATTTGATTAACAAGTGGCCTTGCTTCGAGAGATTTTCAGGCTAACCTTTGAAAGTGTATTTTCAATATTTGCATTTGCCTTCTTGCATGAATAGTATACATGTTGGTGATGTGAGATGCATTTCTTCATGAACTATATGAACTTTCTTTTCGAATTATTCGGTATTCAAAACGTTGCACTTTGGAATCTATAATCTGCAAAACCACAACAAAATACCCATATAGTACCGCTTTATTAAAATAAAAATATATGAAACAAACGGTTTAAAATGCAAAAAAATACGTTCATCAATAAACCAGTAAAACAATGAAGTTGGATGTAATTGACACACTAATATACATATATACACATATGTCTATACATATACACATGTATATATGCAACACATGTTCAGAGATTCAACCAACAGCAAGCTTTAAGTAATATGCATATAAATACATATGTAAATACATGTATATATGTACATACTCAAAATGGTTCAAGCTCAAGTACATACGAGTATACGTGATAACTGAAACAACATAACACACATATAAGGGTGAAGATATACATATACAAGCACTAGGGTATAATTATACAGACTTTTCACACATATACAGAAATGAAGTAAGATGTAACAACACATATACACATATGTGTATACATGTATACATGTATATATGCAACAGTGAAATCCCACATATCTCAAAACTGAAATCCTATCACACAAATATACATATGAACACATGAAAACAAGTGTGTGTGTATATATATATATGAACACATGAACACAAGTATAAACATTCACACAAATTAAAACAAGACAGGACCAATAAGACTCATAGCAATAGGCAATGCTATGGACCTGCAATTCAACACAAAACTCGAGAAAATGGACACATATATAACAAATATATACAACAAGACATATCAAGTGTTGAAGTGCACTACCTTGAACAAGGCAGTTCCAGTCAACACTGCCTTGAACAACAAGAACCAACATAGCAATCCACTAACTTCGACATGAAGTCAAGAGCACATGATCAGGTGACATAGTGAAAAACAACGTCCAACCTAGCAATAAAATTAGCAAATGGAAACCAAAGTTGAAATTCAAGAATCAGAAAACCAAATCAAACAGAAACCAAAATCATAAATTCGAGAATCAAATCAAATCATATATTCGCACATTTAGGAAATAAATACCTATATAAGAAACCCAAATCACCATCGGCCAGAGATTAGAAGTCTAGAACAATATAAATCGATAGGAGCATAAATTATACCAATTTCAATCAAACAACACTTGACAAGGAGGAGCCGCAACCATCAATAGTCAGCGAGGAATGAAGCATGGTGATTCGAAGCTTACTTTCAAGCAACGACCTTCAAGAAGCCGTAATTTCAGAATCAAGACGAAAAATGCGGCTTTGGTTAGGAAGTCCTAAGGAATGAAACACGCAGCCATCAATTTGCACAAAGACGAGAAGACGAGAAGGAGACAACTTCAATTTCATAAATCCCTAAGTTAAAGATGAGAAGAAGATGGTGATTTTCTCCTAAATAAAAATAAAAAGAGGGAACGAAATAATAAAGGGGGGAACGGCACGAAATAGTAACGGGAAGAACAAAATCATAAAGGGGGAATCGAACAAAAGATTGGCCACGGAATTATTAAGAGGGAAAAGGTGGAGCCAGAAATAAAAAATTTGATAACTTAAATCAGACGACATATAAAATGTTGTGTGAATAACAAGCTTGTACATAGGGATTTTATGGGCCATTTAGACAACAGATGAAAGATTATGTGGCTCTTCAGACAATACATGGTTTTGTCATGTGTTGTGTGGAAAAAGTGGGATAACAGAAAATCTACCTTATGTCATGTGATCACTATTATCTGATTCAATTTGTGGCATAGTGATATTTAATGATGATTTTAGTAATGAATATCGATTTCATATATTTATGCAAAAGAAATTTATATGTATATGTGAACTTTAATTTCAATAAAAGAAAAGAAACATATTTCTACAATCATTCAACATGGAGCAAAAGAAATTTAACCGGATTCTTTTCTCTTCCAGTATGGATTTAAAATCATTCAAAAGAGGAAAAAATATTATAGAATCGAATAAAAAAGGAATAAATATTTCAGTAAGATATTGTTTTGTTCAAAAGAGATAGTTTCAAGCAAAGAATAGTTGACCAGGACAACTTCTACAACTTGTATATTAATGCACATTATCTTTTTTAATTGGATAAAAAAGGAATAACTTTTCCGGTGTATAACTTTCAATAAATCAAAGTTCAATCAAAAAAATTTCAAACACATTCAATCCGATCATAAAGAAAGAAAAAGAAACATGACTACAATATCAGATCATCATAAAATATTTTTTCTTCCTAAATCCAACCACATAATGGATTTTATGCACAAATGAACAATTGAAGAGCAATATCAAGTAACAACTATCTCAGGCATCAAATAGAACTACAATCATCAACTCAGTATCGATCTCACATATCATCGCAACTCATAGGACATACGAGTTCATCATCACATAGAGCATCTTCGACATCTATACAAGATCTGCAGTTTCCAATTACCATCTCAAGCACTGGAACTATCATATCATCTATGACCAATTCACTAACATGGTAGCCCACTTTGCTTGCTTTGGTTTTGGGTTGTGATTATGATTAATATAAAGGGAAGCTAATGATATGGGAAATGAAATTTGAGGATGTTTGGTTACTTATTCTTGAATGCAGGAAGGTGGGAAACAAGGAAAAAGGAATGGAAGAGTAAAGTATTAGTCAGTTTAAGAAGTTGTAGAGGGTTTGAAAAGAGTTGAGTTTTAGATTAACACGAAAGGAAGAAGAGCAATGCACAAGGACATGGACAACAAAATAGAAAAGCGAACTAAGGTTTCATAATGAAATTTAACTCTTACATACCTAATCCCTCAATTCAACACATATATAGGGATATTACAGTAGCTAGCAACATGACGAATTCAAATACATAGCCTTAATTACATATAAAAATAGATCAAGTCTGTATCAGGCTTGATGCAGAGCATACCTCTTTAGGTCGCGCCGACCTACCCTAGGTCGCGAACGACCTACGCTTCATCGCGAGCAAACCCTAAGTCGCGAGCAAGCCAAGGTCGCTCCTCCTCTTCGCGACGACTTTCCTTATGTCGGAAATCACCTCCAGCCTAGGTCGCGACCGAGATGCGAAGCTTGAAGGTCGCGAACGAGTAGCTTATTAAGTCGTTCAGAAGATTTCCAGAAGTTTTTTTCCTTAAGTCGTAGAAGTTAAGGTCGCGCGCAGTTGCTTTCTTAAGTCGCTAAAGATGACGTGCTTAAGTCGTTACATTATTAAGTCGCTCGTGCTTTGTTAAGTCGTTGAGTCAAATTGATGTGTTGTATTTGTGTGCTTTGTTAAGTCATTGAGTCGTATTGATGTGTTGTATTTGTATTTTTTTAAATTGTATGTCGTTTATATGTTGCATATGTGTTAGGTCGCAATGACCTGTAGTATATCTTCTGTTAGGTCGTTAACGACCTAAGTTAGGTCATAGGTCGCGTGAATGTTAGGTCGGTGAAAACTGTGTATGTGTGATGTAAAACTCTATAAATAGCGGGTGAGTTGTATCATTTGTGGTTGTTGAATTTTGAATAAAATTTGGTTTGTGCTTTGTGCCTCCATTTAAATTATAAGTTGAGTGTGAGCTCTTTTCTCTATTTTCGGTTATCCGAGTGCGCTCGAATCAACGGATTTGAAGCGGATTCATGGAATCTCGTGCGCGGGATCAACGTAGAAGAATTGTAGATCTTTTAACACGGTATCATGCGTGATCAACGTGTTGGGGATAGCTAGAATCCGGTATCTTTGAGATCAACGGATTTGGGCATTCGGTATTTTTCAATCCATCGATTCATACTTTTCATCGTTGTATCCAGTTCTTGAATATCCGCTGCGTCAGTTTGGTATCAGAGCTAGACTTAGCCAATCATATCTAAGCCGAGCCTGTTGGAGATAAGTAGAGAAGGAACCGAGCTTGTTAGAGAGATCATGCCTACGAGATGTGCTAACCGATTTCAAAATATTGGAGATGTGTATAGAAGAGAAGAAACTGAGCAAATGGAACAATGTATCCATGAAAAATTCGATGAAGGTATTGGGAAGTTGGAGAAATTGATGATCGATATGAATCAAAGTCAAAGGAGAAGGTCGCCAATCTCGAACCATGGCGGAAACAGAGTTTCGCCATCGGTTACGGAAGCAAGGAGGGTGTCGCCACAATCTGTTTGAGATAGAAGAGAGTCATCAGTTTGCACAAGGCGAGAACATCATGAGTATAGAGATGAAGAGAGAAGAACTCCACGGAAGTATGAACTTGAGCCATATCGTGATGATGAATGACATAGTCGAAGAGATATGCGTGATCATAGAGATGTTGATGGTCGAGATCGATATCGAAGTACATTTGATTATGATGAAGAGAGTGACAGAGGAAGTATTCATTATCGAGATCGAGACCAAGTACGATGTCAAAATCGGGATCTAGAAGATGATCGTCGATGGGAGTCGGGGATGAAAACTGAAATTCCAGAATTCAAGGGTGGTATGCAAGCTGAAGAATTCCTTGATTGGTTATCTAATGTTGAAGAGATTTTTGATTTTAGAGAAGTTCCCGAGTCTCGTAGAGTTAAGTTGGTTGCTACTCGGTTGAGAAGAAGAGCTATGGCATGGTGGCAGCAAACAAAACTTACACGGGAGAGAATGGGGAAATCGAAGATTGTCTCATGGGAGAAGATGAAGAAATTGATGAAGGCTACTTTCTTGCCTTATAATTATCAATCTCTTATGTATCAGCGATTGTAGAACTTGAGACAGGGAACAAAGTCTGTGAATGATTATGCGGATGAATTTTATCAATTGATTGCAAGGAATGATATCATGGAGACAGAGGAACAATTGACAGCTAGATTTGTTGGAGGGTTGGGAATGCAGATTCAGGATATGGTGAATATGTTTGATGCGAGATCTGTCGCTGAAGCACATCAAAAGGCTCTATCTTGGGAGAAGCAAGGCAGAAGAGGTGGTGGTGTGTTTACAAATTCCAATAATCAAGTGAAAGGGGCTCGTAGCAATGCTAATGTTTTCAAAACAGTCAATAAACTGGTTGTTAATGAAGTTGTTAAGACCAAGGTCAACAACAATTTCAAGTGCTATAATTGTCAAGAATTTGGTCACAAGAGCAATGAATGTCCAAAACCTAATAAGCGAGCAATGATTGCTGAGGCTGAGGATGAGGATGCAGAAGCAGAATATTCCAATGCACCGTAAGTTGAGGAGGAAGAAGAATTGTCGGGAGATGAGGGTTGTAATTTAATGATGAGGAGGTCTTGTTTAACACCAAAACAAGAGGATGATTCTAGTTGGTTGAGGAGCAACATTTTTCAGTCAACATGCACTATTATGGGAAAAGTTTGCAAGTTTGTTATTGATGCTGGAAGTTGTGATAACATTATCTCTTCAGAAGCTGTAAAGAAGTTGGCATTGAAGACTGAGAAGCATCCTAAGCCTTACAAGTTAGCTTGGTTGAGGAAAGGTGGGGAGGTGAAGGTTAGTAGAAGAGCTTGTGTAACTTTTTCGATTGGGAAGAAATATAAAAATGAAATTTGGTGTGATGTGGTTGATATGGATGCATGTCATCTGTTGTTGGGGAGACTGTGGCAGTATGATAGAGTTGTACAACATGATGGACGTACCAACAGCTACAGTTTCATGTTTGAAGGTACTAAAATCACTTTAATTCCTAAAAAGCAATAATAGAAGGAAAGCAAGTTGGAGGAGATTGAAGAGCTGAAAACTTTGCTATTTTTGAAAGAGTTTGTTAGAGAAATCGAAGATGAATCTGAAGTATTTTTGTTAATCGGACGTGAGAGTAATGAAGTGGTTGAAATTCCTAAAGAAGTAAAGCCAGTGCTGGAAGAATTTGAAGATGTATTTCCTAAAGAGCTGCCAACGGAGTTATCACCGTTGAGGGGCATACAACACCAAATAGATCTTGTTCCAGGAGCTATGTTACCACATAGACCACATTACAGGATGAGTCCAAAGGAACAAGAGGAGTTGAGAAGGTAGGTGGAGGAGTTGCTTGAACAAGGGCGTGTACAGGAAAGTTTAAGTCCTTGTGCAGTACCAGCCTTGTTAGTACCGAAGAAGGATGGAACTTGGAGAATGTGTACCGATAGTCGGGCATTGAACAAGATTACTGTGAGGTATAGATTTCCAATGCCTAGATTGGATGATTTGTTAGACCAGTTGAATGGAGCTGCAATATTTTCAAAGATTGATCTGAAGAGTGGGTACCATCAAATTCGAATTCGACCAAGGGATGAATGGAAAACAGCGTTCAAGACACGGGAGGGGTTGTATGAATGGCTGGTTATGCCGTTTGGTCTTTCGAATGCACCTAGTACATTTATGCGGGTGATGAATCAGATCTTTAGACCATTTATTGGGAAGTTCGTGGTGGTGTATTTTGATGATATACTGATATATAGTGGAAGCTCAGAAGAACACTTGCATCATCTGAGAGAAGTGTTGAGGATACTGCGACAGGAACAATTTTATGCCGCAACAAAGAAATGCGTATTCATGACGCATAGTGTTTTATTTTTGGGATATATTATGTCAGAAGGAGGTATACAGGTGGATCAGAATAAAGTTGAAGCAATCAGAAATTGGCCACAACCCAGGACGATAACAGAAGTTAGAAGTTTTCATGGTTTGGCATCATTCTACCGAAGATTCATTCCACACTTCAGTAGCATGATGGCACCAGTTACTGATTGTATGAAGGGGAAGCAATTTTCATGGTCAGAGGAAGCAGGATTTGCTTTTGAGCGGATCAAGGAACTTTTGACGTCAACGCCCATTCTAGTATTACCAGACTTTCAGTTATTGTTTGAACTACATACTGATGCATCTAAGGTTGGAACTGGAGGGGTGTTAAGTCAGAGGGGCCGTCCTATTGCTTATTTCAGTGAGAAGCTTTCGGGAGCCAAGATAAGATATAATACTTATGATGTAGAATTTTATGCTGTTGTGCAAGCCGTAAAGCATTGGAGACACTATTTATTCCATAAAGAATTTGTTCTGTATACTGATCATGAAGCATTGAAACATTTGCAGGGACAGGACAAAATTGCAGCCAGACATGCTTCGTGGATTGCATACTTACAACAGTTTACATTTTTTGTGAAACACAAATCGGGAGTTACAAACCGTGTTGCAGATGCATTGAGTAGAAGAAATCATTTGTTGACTACAATGAAGGTTGAAGTGACAGGGTTTGAAGTACTTTCAAAATTGTTTGCTAAAGATCCTTACTTTGCGAAGATGGTAGATGAAGTCAATAAAGGGAAGACGGACGAATATGTGATGATAGATGGGTTTCTATTCAAGGGGAATCGATTGTGCATACCAGAGTGTAGCTTGCAAATGAAGATTGTGAAGGAATTACACAAAGAAGGACATATGGGTAGAGACTGTACGTTACAGTTGATTTCCCAATCTTATTTTTGTCCTTCGATGAGAAAAGAAGTTGAAAGATTTGTGGAGAGATGTCAACTATGTCAAGTTTCCAAAGGAACTGCTACGAATGCAGGATTGTATATGCCATTGCCTGTGCCTACCAGACCATGGGTTGATATCAGCATGGATTTCGTTTTAGGTTTGCCAAGAACTCAACGTGGAAATGATTCCATATATGTGGTGGTAGATAGATTTTCGAAAATGGCACATTTCATAGCTTGTAAGAAGACCGCTGATGCAGTCCGTGTTGCTTAGTTATTCTTTAAAGAGATATATCGATTACATGGGTTACCTAAGATCATTGTTTCTGACAGGGATACGCGATTTCTAAGCCATTTTTGGATGAGTTTGTGGAAGATGGTTGGAACGAAACTGAATTTTAGTAGCGCTTATCATCCGCAAACAGATGGGCAAACGGAGGTGGTGAATAGATCATTGGGAAACTTGTTGACATGTCTTGTGAAAGATAATTTGAAGAGATGGGATATGAAATTATGTCAGGCGGAATTTGCACATAATCACGCTGTTAATCGAAGTACTGGATTCAGTCCATTTCAAGTTGTATATTCAGCAATTTCGAAGGGACCGTTAGATTTGACGATCGTGCCATATCAGAAGGGAGTTGTTAAGCGAGCTTGTGATTTTGTGACTGAGTTGCAGGAGTGTCATAGAACCTTTCATGAACGATTGCTTAAGTCAAATGAGAAGTATAAGCAACTGGCAGATAAGAAACGAAGGAGTGTAGACTTCAAAGCGGGCGATTTTGTTTACGCAGTATTGACGAAAGATCGTTTTCCAGTTGGAACTTACAACAAGTTGAAAGCTAGAAAGATTGGTCCTTTAGAAATCGTAAAGAAGATTAATGAGAATGCTTATCAGTTGAGATTACCTGATCATATCCATACTACTGGCGTTTTCAATGTCAAACACTTGATTCCATACCATGAGGATAAGCATGTTGAAGAAGAGGAAAGTGAGAATTCGGGGACGAATCTTTTCAAACCAGGGGAGGATGATGCAGAGCATACCTCTTTAGGTCGCGGCCGACTTACCCTAGGTCGCGAACGACCTACGCTTCATTGCGAGCAAACCCTAAGTCGCGAGCAAACCAAGGTCGCTCCTCCTCTTCGCGGCGACTTTCCTTATGTCGGAAATCACCTCCAGCCTAGGTCGCGAACGAGATGCGAAGCTTGAAGGTCGCGAAGGAGTAGCTTATTAAGTCGTTCATAAGATTTTCAGAAGTTTTTTTCCTTAAGTCGCAGAAGTTTAGTTCGCAGGCAGTTGCTTTCTTAAGTCGCTGAAGATGACGTGCTTGGGTCGTTACATTATTAAGTCGCTCGTGCTTTGTTAAGTTGTTGAGTCGCATTGATATGTTGTATTTGTGTGCTTTGCTAAGTCGTTGAGTCGTATTGATGTGTTGTATTTGTATTTTTTTTAAGTCGTATGTCGTTTATATGTTGCATATGTGTTAGGTCGCAATGACCTGTAGTATATCTTCTGTTAGGTCGTTAACGACCTAAGTTAGGTCGTAGGTAGCGTGAATGTTATGTCGGTGAAAACTGTGTATGTGTGATGTAAAACTCTATAAATAGAGGGTGAGTTGTATCATTTGTGGTTGTTGAATTTTGAATAAAATTTAGTTTGCGCTTTTTGCCTCCATTAAAATTAAAAATTGAGTGTGATCTCCTTTCTCCATTTTCGGTTATTCGAGTGCGCTCGAATCAATGGATTTGAAGCCGATTCACGGAATCTCGTGCGCGAGATCAACATAGAAGAATCATAGATCTTTTAACACGGTATCGTGCGCGATCAACGTGTTGGGGATAGCTAGAATCCGGTATCGAGATCAACGGATTTGGGCATTTGGTATTTTCCAATCCATCGATTCATACTTTTCATCGTTATATCCAGTTCTTGAATATCCGCTGCATCAAGCCTATGCATGCTTGTGCACATGCACAATTGATGCTCCTTTCATTTAACCATCCCGAGGCCTAACTTCCTGCACTATTGGTCTCTCCCTCCTTCCGATGGTTGCTGGCTTCACTTTTGATCACCTCCAGTGCATTTTCTGGTAAAACATGGTTAGAGACCGTTGAACTGTAGTTTTCATCCTTGTTAATGACTAAAGTGAATTTCTAGGCATAACAACTCCCTCTCCCTTGAATAATGGACCCTTTCCCAAGGTCCTAAGTTGGGAACATATTAACCACCTCCAAATACTCCTTCTGGGTAGCCTCATTTCAGGCAATCCTTTCCACTTGATCAATATTTGCACCACTGGCTTATATTGATATGAACAATTCTTCTATCTAAGATTTCTCAGTTTCTCTTATAAGCTCCTCTACATAACTTGGTATATCATCTTGTATTATGATTCTAGATCCTAACTTTTTCTAAAATTGTGACACATGAAAAACTGGTTGAATTTTCACACCTAGTGGCAACTTCAATTGGTAGGCTACTTCCCCTCCACTTCATAAGGACCATAGAATTTAGGTGAGAGCTTATGTCTCTTCTAGGTTCGTGTTTTCAATTGTCTATATAGCCGTAATCTCAACAAAACCCAATCTCCAATCTTAAAGCTCCTTTCTGTTCTTTCCATGTCAGCATAATTTTCATCCTTGGAAAGTGCTAAGCTATCCTTTAAGGGCTAGAGAATTATATCTCTAGAAAATAATATGTCTTCCACCTGCGGTGCCTTAGCGGTATTTGGAACATAGGTCAATAGAGTAGGAGGGGCAATTTCATATACTGCTTGAAAGGGTGTCATATCGGTGGCAGTTTTTCAGGAAGTGTTATACCAATATGCTACAAATGTTAGCCATTTAGACCATTCAGACCATTCAGAAGGCCTATGACACACAAAACACCTTAATTAGCCTTCCAAAATCCGATTTATAACCTCTATTTGACACCTTAAGTACTGCTTTGTAGCCTAAAGAGTTCCTGCCAAAAAGTGCTGGTGAATAATGCATCTCTGTCACTGATGATGGAAGATGGCATGCATTGAAGTTTAAATATTCGATCAAAAAATATTTATGCTACATCTCTTGAGTGTAAAGATGAGATAAAGCGAAGAAGTGGGCATACTTAGACAATCTGTCAACTATCACACACACAATAGTGTATCTTTGACTCTTGGGTAGATAAGCGATGAAGTCCATGGTAATATTAGTCCATGTTCTTTCTGGTGTGGGTAAAGGTTAAAGCAAGCCTGGTATGTGAATATTTTCCCCTTTATTTCTTGGGCATATTTCATGTTCTTTTACAAACCTTTCCATGTGTCTTTTCATTTTCTTCCAGTAGAACACAGCTTTTATTCTTTTTACAGTCCCTTTGATGTTAGAATGTCCACTATGGGAGGTGGAATGGAATTCATCGATAAGAATATTAAGTAATTCTATGTTATGATGGTCTATAAGTATTTTTCCTTTGTAAAAGAGTAGTCCATCAACTAGCTTATATTTACTAAAACCAAGATCTCCCTCCTTTATGTTTCTCTTTATCTCTAGATGTAAAGATTAGTTAATCAGGGTATTTTTTAAATCTTGTAGCCAAGTAGATTGCACTTGTGAAAGAGCCATGCAATGGTTCTTTTCTTCGTCTCTTCTAAATAGTGAATCTGCCACCAAGTTATCTTTGCCAGTCGTGTTTTCCACCACATAATCAAAATCATGTAACTTAGCAAGCCATTTCCCTTGTATTCCAGTATTTAGCCTTTGAGTCAGTAAATACTTTAAACTTTGATGATCAGTCCTTTCGATAAATTGCCTTCCTGGTAAATACTGAGACCATTTCCTTGTTGTCGTTATCAAGGCAAGTAACTCCTTTTCATATGTTGAGAGGTTGAGGTTTCTACGTTGCAAAGCTTTATTCAAGAAAGAAATAGGTTTATTATCATGTAGAAGAACAATTTTTATGCCTATATAATTTGCATCACACTCTATAATGAAGGCTTTGTTAAAATTGGGCATAGAGAGTATTGATTGAGACAAGAGACGTTTCTTCAGTATTTCAAAGGCTTATGTAGCCTTTTCATCCCAAGAAAAAAAAAATATTTCTTTAACAAATTAGTCAAGGGTTTAACAATTATACCATAATGTTTAATAAACTTTTTGTAGTACTCAGTCAAGCCTAGGAAATCTCTTAATGCTTTTAGTGTAGAGGGAATGGGCCAGTCTTTAATAGCTTGTACTTTACTGTTGTCTAGTGCTATGCCTTTTATAGAGATCGCAAGACCTAAATATTTAATGGTTCCTTTGGCAAATGAGCACTTAGAAAGCTTTATTACCAACTGGTTTTTCTGTAGTACCTGCATAACAACCCTAATGTGTTCTAAATGCTCAAGCATAGCTTGGCTATAGGTTGGTATATCATCCAAAAATACTAAAATAAATTTTCTTAAACAAATTTTAAAGATAGTATTTATCATAGATTGAAAAGTAGAGGGAGCATTTATAGGTCCAAAAGGCATAACCATGAATTCATTATGACCATAATGGATTTTAAAAGCTATTTTATGAATGTCTTCCTCATGTACCCTAATATGATGATAACCCGATCTCAAATCTAAATTAGTAAAATATTTTGCACCATATAATTACTAAATAAATTATCAACTAAAGGTATAGGGAACTTATCTTTAATGGTGATGTTGTTCCATACTCTATAGTCTATGCACAATCTCCAAGAACCATCCTTCGTTCTTACCATGACAACTAGAGAAGAGTAAACACTGTATTTAGGCCTAATGATTCTAGAATTTAGCATTTCTTGAATGATGTTTTTCCAATTCATTCTTAATATTGTGTGAATGCGATGTAGGGTTTAAGGCAAATAGGTTTAGATCCTTGCAACAGTGGTATTCTATGGTCTTGAGGCCTGCTAGAGGGTAGGGTATTAAGAAGGGCAAGCACATTAGAAAATTCATTAAGAATACTATAACAAGCTAAGTATATAGCATTATAGTAACCTGACCTCACGTGCAATCTTTGTTAATTGCTTTTTGGTTTATAATTTTTACTTACTCTGGTTGTATGCCTTGCTAAACATACTATTTGCTCTTGCATTTGAATTTAACTTGCGATTTTGAAAAGTTGAGGATCACTTCACCTAGGGTTTTCGTCCATTGAGCACCCAAAACAATTTAACATCCATCTAAAGTTAATAGTAGTAAATCAACAAGCATGCAACAATTCTTACATTTCAAAAACTTGGCTGCATATTCTGGCACCATATGGTTTTTCACCATTTTCTACCATAACTTCAAACATTTTAGAGCATCCACCTTTAACTTAATTTTCTTGGCTAAGTTACGATCTATAAATTGTGAGTGGAGCTTGAATCCATGAGCACTTGCACTATTCTACCATGAATTGGAATATCGATTCTGATGGTGTATGAAGTTGGGATATCATAGATGGCATGAAAAGTGATGGCTAGGTTAGCCCTCAATAAGTTCTGGGGATTCCTCTTCACCTTGTTCATCATCATTCATTACTTCACTTACACTGTCCAAGTTCATAACTCCTTCAAGAATATACACTCATTTATTCTTACATTGATGGTGTAACGACCCAAAATTTCATTGCTTTGTTTAGTGAATATTTAATTAATTTTAGATATTCAACGTATAAGTTTTATAATGAATATAAACTCATTTTAATTAATTAATAACGATAATGAAATTTTTTTCAAAATTTATTACCAAATTAAATAGTTCATAGAAAAATAGAAAATGTGACCGAAGAACGTTTTCCAAAATTTTGACTTTTCGACATCAGAAAGTTGTCGGGAACGTTGTTGGTCTTTATGCATTATATATACATATATATAAGAGATAATTAACTAGATAACAATACACTTAGAAATAAATTATCTCATTATAATTATATATATTATAAAAGAAAGTGATGTGACTAGACATAATAAGTATATATATTATAAAAGAAGGTGATGTGACATAATAATTATATATTATAAAAAAAGTGATGTGACCAGACATAATAATTGTATATATATAAAAGAAAGTGACGTGACTAGACATAATAATTATATATACATATAAGAGAGTGATGTGACTAAATATAAATATATTATAAAAGATTTATGATGTGACTAGATATAAGTATGACAAGTTATATAATTTATGTAACATTCCTGATTTTAAGGCCAAATTAATTTAATAATTAATTTGATCTTTGGAATTAAACTTTGAAATATTTGGTAATTAATATAAAATTTTGAGTTAAATTGTGAGGCTAATTTGTAAAATTTATTTGAGTTTCTCCAAAAACAATTAAAATGTGGGTTTTATAGATAAATGTGTAAATAGGAATTAATAAAGGCTTTAATATTTATATATATGTATATAAATATATTTTTAAATTTAATTTGGAATTTAAAATTCAAGAATGAGTATTTTAAAAACAAATGGGATTTGAAGATACTATGTTTAAAATTAATAGAATTTGTTTTCTAATCATAATATGATCATTTTAAAATTTATATTTTGAAATTAATATAATAATTTTCTAAAGGTTAAATTTGAAGATTTTCTTTTAAAAAAATATAGTTTGTAAGTATATATTTTAAACTAAGTAGAAAATGTACTACATAAACTTATGTAAAGTTATAAAATGATATTTAAGTAAACAAGAACTAATAAGAGTTTTAAATATACATGTCTTTTGAAAATTTATAAGAAAGCATATATATATATATATATATATATATATATGTGTGTGTGAAGAAATTGGTTTGTGAATTTATGAGATTTGATAAAAATTTAAATTTCTTTTCTTTTATACTTGAAAACGAATATAGTAGTGCATATGGAATTAAATATAAAAGCTTTGATTTAGATATGTATATTTCTTTTGAAATAAAGAAGTTAAAGATAGTTTGTATACACATGTAAACATAAGAGAATGAGGGTTTAAAACTAAAATTTTAACTAATTAAATCAAGGGTTTAAACATAAATATACAAACATTTACAAGTGCAAACCTTTTAACACACATTTGAACAAGTGTAAGCCATGCACGTAAGTAAATTTACAAGTGTTGGCCTAATTGAACAGGTGGAAAGATGATTTTATTTTTAAATTTATTATGTAAATATCAAAAGAAGAAAACTGGACTGTTCATTTATTCAGTTCAAAGAGAAACCATCCTCTCATTTTCTACAAATAAAAGAAAATCAAAATCTAAAATAAAACAAAGCATTAAAACCCAAAAAAATCATCTCAAAAGCAAACAAGTTTAGTTTTAATCAGACCAGGGAGAAACTCAAAATAACAAAGCAGTTCAAAATCTGTTTTCAACTTTTCCAATCCGGTAGCCAAGATTCAAAAAATCTTCAACTCGATTCAAAGCAGTAGATCAGATTCAACACTGAGTTCAAAAGCAACAGATGATTTTCTGGAATCAAATCTTTAAAAAAAACCTGAAGCCTGGCAAATCTAAACAAAAGCAGGTTCGAAGCATTTGAACTTGAGATTTTCAAATCTGGAAGCTTTGAGACTGGAACAAAGCAATTCATGGATCTTAATTCAAGTCCAAGTTCAACTTAAAGCTTAAATCAAAATTCAAAAGCCTGAAACAATTCAAAACAAAGTTTAAAGCAGTGATTCAAATTCCAACATCAAAGGATCAGCTCTCTGTTCATCATCATAAACACTGTGAGCAAACTGACCACTTTTTAAACTTGAATCTATGATATATCTTGATGCTTTATGAAGTAGTTGTTGTGAAAAATGTTGTATGAATGTCTGCATGTGTGTGTGTGTGTGTGTGTATATATATATATATATATATGTAGATTCACCTATGCATGTCTAGAAAATAGGCAAATTTTTCCTCTGTGCCTACATTCCAAGCTTTAAAACCTGTTTGAAAATTTAAATAACCCAAGCCTGTAATGACCCGCAAATCTGTACCCCTTGTGTCATCACTATTCTAACTAAATCAACTCAAGTTGTACAGAAATACGAACCATTTGGGTTAAAGTAGAAGAGGTAGAAGAAGAAAATAGAAATCAATAGAATCTAACCATCGCAGCGGAATAAAATATAATAGATAATAAATAATCTTCACTCAAAGATCAAATATATCATTTTATATATTACTTCATCAGAGTACATCAATCACAGCTCAATATCAATAACATACAACTGGATACACAGCTACTCTATACAGCGGAATATATATAAAACAAGTACGGAAGTACGTATCGTCATCCAGCTCGACTCCTGAGCTCCACAGCATCATATCGTGTATCCTATAATACTCGGTCTGACCCGAGCATTACAGTTAAATAACACCCGAGTCAGTCTGGAATAACAGCGTGAGAAAATCACACTCAATTGATTATTAAGGTTTCAAAAATCCTATGAAAACGAAAGCATCTCGTAAGACCATGCCACAAATAAAAATGTCGGGTTTTTACCTTACGATGGCTAAAACAATTTTTATAGAAATCCTCTAATATTATAATAGGGTTTATATACAAATACTTATAAAATATCCGAATTGTTACATTATTAAATTCCAGCTACTAGCCACAGAGTGGGTAATACAAACAAGACTCGTACAAGGCTCGTAGGGAGAATGGATTTCCAACTAATGACTAGGCACTGGGGTACCAACTGTCATAGTACGTGGCCTAGATCACAGTACCGAGGAGTACGCCCGCTCCCCTTCAACACAAGACCGGGACTACCCCTTACTGGATAATCCTGAGTGAGATCACCTCGCGGTTGGGATCAGCAACCGCCCACTAAGCCGAAATAAAAAAGGACATCTAGACAGGGATGACCTCACCCTGCTTGGGTGCTACCCACCTAGCCTTGCTGCATAAACCCTGATTTTCAGTCATTCTCGGTTGATGAGGCATGAGGCTAAGCGTTACCATTTTAGAACATATCCCTTAGAATTCCCATCGTCCACCTGACGATGTTCTGAAAGCATTCATCCGTACAAGTCCGTCCCGGGTTCGAACGGAACTGAAGGCACTATTCTTACTACATCCATTTTGGAAATATCCTCAGGATTAGTAGCGAAGAGCCCTTGCACTTCACTGCTCCATTTTCGAATCCAAACTCGTTTTCCACGAAAACGTACAAACCGGATCGAAGTGGTTTTCGAGAAATAAATCTCGATCCCGGTCTCTTCGAAATGATCGACGTATTTGTCCAATATTGATATTCGATGATTTAACTATCAATTAATATTCACAAACATCCATCAAACAATAAATAATTTCCCAAATTATTTATTAACCTCAAAATATCTTCACATGATATATTTCTATTTTCAACCCTTTGAAAATAGTTTCAAATCATCTTTCTTTTCAGAATAAACTTCTCCAAATATTTTCTATCTCCACTGAAATCACCAAGCACAAAACTAGATTTTTAAAATAATTTAAAACACTTTACTTTGAAATATACTTTAAACATTTATTTTAAAAACTGCTTCAATAATTTATTAAAAATATATACTATATGAATATTTGAAAGTAAGGTTACTTAATAAAATATAAAACTGGATTTTCACTTTTAAAAACAAAATACTAAGTCACTTTTTAAGTAATTACTACTATAATAGATTTTAGAAAATACTTACTTTAGAATTTAAATATTAGCCATAATAAATTTTTCAAAACTTGCTTTTTAAAACAACTTTTAAAACTTTTAACTTATACTTAAAAATTTACTTTAAAAACGTACTTGGTTATCCAGAGAAAAAATTCCAACTTCAATCACTTAAATCAATTTACCAAATTGATTTCCAATTTACTCCATTTGAAATAAATATCTTTACTTTAATTCATTTCAAAGTTCGTTTATTATGGACTTTATTATTATTATTATTTTCCGTTTGATTTAAACCTTTTTAATTGAAATATACGAATTTCAGATTTTTCCAATTTCTTCTTTATTCTTTTCAATAATTTAAATCTTAAATTTTAAATAAATGTTTTGTTCTTTTAAAATAATAATACTGAAGTTTAAAATTCATTAATCTTCTGTTTATTCAAAATCACCCTCTCTATACTCAAGGTTTATTTATTAGAAATTTTTAAGCCGCTTTATTTCTTTTTCCATTCATTCTTAAATTTATTCTAATTTCCATAATTATTTACTTACAAATTCACTTCGTTTATTTTCTTTCAAAAATCCAGTTTATATATTTTTGGAAATTCATTATACCCAATTATATCCAATCGAACCATAGCATTCAATATTCCAATATAATTCATCATAGAATATCAAATAATCACAATAGAGGATATTAAATAATTTAAATAAATGTTGAGGGATTCAGTTGGATCCCTCCAACATGTTTTCCCTGCATCCACGGACATTAGCTCAATATAAAATACCAATTCCAAAATATACCATACTATAGCACATCAATCAATTCAACCATTCAAACAATTATTTAGATTTTATCATTTAAATTTAAATTTAAATTCAACTGAGTGAGATTAACTCACCTTTGACTTAAAATTTGCAGACCATTCCAATCCACTTTCAGTCCAGCTTGTTTCTCTATTTTGGACCTTGTATAACATTACGTGATTTATTAATATCTGAACTAATTGAATAATCAATTATCATTTATTAATTTAATCTAAACTAATAATTTTATTTCAAACTAATTTCCTATAATAAACAATTCTTAGTAACTAAAAATTTAAGTAAGTTTATTAAATGAGTTAATAACCATAATGCATCATTTTTTTATAAATAAACTAGTAAATTTAAAAATGGGTATTTATACATACATACATACATATATATATATATATATATATATATATATATATATATATTTGAAACTACTTATACTTATAGAAATGAACCATGGATTTCAAAAGGTTGGATTTTACATTGTTTGCACAAAAAATGGACAAACACCTCCAAGTCGTATGATTTAGTCAATTTTAAGTTGTTCTTAGTGATTTGGGTGATTTATGCAAATATATAAAAAGCAGGGACTAAACTGTAAAAGACACACAGATTTATAGTGGTTCGGCCAGAACGTGCCTACGTCCACTTTATATGTTATTCTCCTTTTTCTCTTCAGATTACAAGTACAAAGCTTTGTATACGAGTATATGAAAGTTGTTTGAAAGTTCCGTCCGTGCTTGAGCTCTCAAACTTGTCTGCCATTGTTGTGCCCCTGCCCCTCTATTTATAGAGTGAGGCTGGGGGCAGGGGTTCTGGATGTATATAGCTGCTGGTGGGCTTGGGCCAAGACAATCTGGCCTAGCAATGTTGGTTCGGCATCCTTTTGGTTCGAAGATGGTTGGAGTTGTTTTTCGGTCCGGCAATGGCTGGTTTGGTAGCATGTTGGTTCGGTGTAGGTTAGATAGGCGGTCCAGTGGTGCCTTGGATCGGTGGTGTGGAATTGGAGAGGCTTCTGGTTCGGTAGTGGATGGAGAGGCCTCGGTTCGGTCGAGGGCGTAGCTTGGTCCGGTTAGGCTGGTTCGGTAGTGGTGGGGATAAGTGTTGGTTCGGTGGTGACTTGTGAGTGGGTTGGTCCGGTGTTGTTTGGTAGGTAGGTGGTTCGGCAGTGCTCAGGAGGTAGGCGGTTCGGTGGGCATGGTGTGGAGTCGGTCCAGCGAGAGTTGGTTTGGTGGGAAGGAGCCGGTCGAAACTCACCCAACACTTGCCCCCCAAAATAGGGCATGTGCATGCACATGGCGTGCTTTGCTTTAAGCTTGGATGTTCTCATCCGGTCTCTAGCGCCGAACCAACTGGTCCGGCTATTGGTATTTGCTTATAAATAAGGGCCTAATGCCTCTGTTTTTCCTCATCAGCCGAACCACTCCCCCGTTTTTACCGAATCAAACTATTATCCCTGCCGAATCAACGTGTTAGCCGAATCAAGTTCTTGCCGAGCCAGGTGAGGATCTACTCTGCCGAATGAACTCTTATTTTCAATTACCGAATGGGCTCTGGGGCCTCGTGTACCGAATGTACCTGAAAGCTGTGGTTTACCGAATGAGCTCGTGGCCTCCAAAATACCGAATGACCTTTTGTTCTTGAACTTCCTAATGAGTTTGAGAAGTGTGAGGCCGAATGGTCTTTGGTCTCGAGCTTTTATGTTTCGAATTGCGAATGAGACTCCAGGCTGCTTGTACTTGTTTGTTTGTATTTCCATACTCCTTGTTCTAACAATATGTTTTTCCGATGTTACAGATAAATGTCTCGCAAAGTGGAAACTCGATCAGAAAAGAGAAAATCTACGGATAGACGAGAGTCCCCCGTTGCGCCCCCAGCCCAGGCAGGACCGGAACGTCGTGGACCCACCCCGAGATCGCTAGTAGATGGGTATGGTCCCTAAGAGCTTCTGAACTCTCCTCCTGATTGCTTTTCGACCTCTCTCAGAGAGGAGCAACTTGATGTTATCTCCCGCTCCTTTGGGATTGATAGAGCACGCATGTTGTTGCCAGGGGAGGGGGTCATGCCATATAATCCCCCTGAAGGGTACTTTGCTTATAATAGGTACCACTGCATGTGTGGGGCCATTCCTCCAGTCAATGCTTAGATAGTTAGCTTCGTCACCTATTTGAAGGTGGCCCCCTTCCAGCTCCAGCACAACTCCTACGCTATCTTGGTGTGCCTATTCGTGGTTTTCCAGAGAAAGTACGGGCGCACCCCTTCTAACCAGGAAATTCGATATCTATATAACTTGAGGGGTTACAAGAAGGGGTCTCCATACATCAGCTTGGAATCGGCCGTGTCCTTCAAGCCGGTCCTGGATTTGTATTCAAAGTACACCATGTTTAAGAAGGAATGGTTCTTCGTCCAGGATGACACTTTTTCGATCCACCGCTTCACCTCTGGCTGTAATTTGAAGCTTGTTTATAATTTCAGTTCTGACTGAGATGCTTCTTCTTATGTTTTTTATTTCTTTCTAGCGACAGGTGGCTTTGCGGTCATGGAGAACGATCACCTGGTTCAGATGGCCGCGGAGATAGAGGCCATTTCGGGAAGGGATAGGTCAGCTTCTTACCTAATCAGGAATGCCACTCTCCTGGAACACAACTTGATTCTACCACATCAGTCTGTGGTCAAGCAGAGGGATACGGCTGAGGAAAGAGTTGCCAAAGCCAAAGGAGGGGCCACGACAAAGAGTAGCAAGAGGAGACCCTTCTCGATACCTCCAGCCGTCAGAGGGAAGAAGCTTAAGAAATCTGGTGGACCCTCTCCCAGCACATGCCCAGATATTCCGGAGGAGGAAAGTGGAGAGGAGGAAAGAGGCGAGGAGGAGAGCAAAGGTGATGGAGAAGGTGATTGTGGTAACGGTGGCGAAGGATAGAGTGGTAGTGGCGTTGGTGCCTTAACCTCTGGGCAAGCGGGTGAGATTCAAGAGTGGACGGATGATGCTTTCCGCCAAGCCTTTTAGGGGTTGGAGGAAGGGCCGGCCTTGGTGGAGAAACCGAAGAAATCTGATAAGGCTGGGACTGGTGCCAGTCCATCTTCTGAGAGCATTTCAGCTAGGGCAACTCCGGCGCTTCAAGGTGAATTTTCGACTTCTCTTTTAACTTCACATGTTTCTTGGATTATAGTCTCATGCATGCTTGTAACACTTGGTTTTTATTCCAGGGACGGGTAAGGCAGCCAAGACATCACACATTCGGCACCGCCTTGAGCAATTCAAACTCTTTAAAGCTTCTGCTAAATCGAAGCCTTCGACTGACCGTTCCGGGGGCGTAGTCGGCTACCGTCCTCTTCTCGGAGTTATTGAAGAGGATATCCAAAAAAGAAAGAGGAGGCGTTCCATGTTCGAACCTTCACTTGGACCTCATCCCCCAACCCAGCCTATTCATGACATCACGGGGGAGGATACTGAGTCCATACCATCTCCGCATCCATCAGAGAATCCTTTCGTTACTCGTGTTGATCGTCTCGGCTTGGCTCGTAACCCATTTGCGGGTCATCCAGATCTGGACCCGAGTTCTCATGATATTTCCTTTGATGAGGTTACCAGGAGCACCTCCTACCCCGCAATCCTATGGTAAGGGTGCTTGATGAGGCTAAGTCTTTGGATCTCGACTTGTTGACCACTCGGATTGTGACTATGGGGGATGAGGCCAAGGCAAACATCGATCGGGTGGCTGAAGAGAGCAAGAGGCTTATGTGGCATCACGCCCGACTGGTCAAGGCTGGAGAGGAAATCGGAAGTGCTAACATTCGGCTACGGCTTATGGTTTCCGATCAGGCCAAACAGCTTGCCGATCAGGCCATTCAGATCTCCCAGTATGAGGCGGCCTCCAGGCGGCTAAAGAAAACTATGGAGGAGGCTAGCAGAGCCAAGCTGCGAAAAGTGGAGGCCACCTGCAAGGAACGAACCGATATGGCCATTACCACGGTGGATGAGGTTTGGAGAGCGGATCTTGAGCAGATAGAGGAGTTATTTGGGAGGCTTGAGGCCGCAGAGCTTGCTCAAGCCAAGCTGAAGGAGGAGATGGAGGTGATACGGAAATCCCTTCAGGCTGACTGCTCAAGATACCGATTGGAGAGAGATGCTGCCGTTGCAAGGCTGTCGGCTTCCGAGGCCCGGACGAGGGAGTTTGAGGAGAACGAGGGGATGATGGATGAGATGCTCCAGGACATGTACTTCCATACTTGGAAGCAGGGCAACCTGTCCTGGATGGACGATTATCCCCGGGTCATGGCTAGGATATATCTCCGCGCTTTGGAGGAGGCCAAGGCCAAGGCAGATAAGGAGGGTGGTGTAGCTTTCAGAATGGATGTGTTCACGGCCCAGTTTACTAAGGAGGAGAAAGTGGCAGTGAAGGAAGGCATGCGGCGACTCACCGCTGAGGAAGTGGGTGTGCAGTTGGGGGATGATGATCAAGGAGCAGATGCTGGTAAGTCTTCCCTCTCAATCTTTTCTTAACCTGATTACGTATCATTTATCTGATGGATTCTTCTTCTGCATCGGATAGGCGGGATCTCTGGCCAGCATGCTGGGGGCTCTGATCCAGCGGTCAAGTAGGTCCCGGAGGGCTAGCAGGATAGAGGCGGAGCCCTGCTGCAGCTAACTACTTTTTTGGTTTACTTGGCATTCCTGAATATACTAGTCCAAAAAATTAATGTACTTTCAGGCTGTAATTATGTAATTATGTCATTGTAGCGAATGATTTCATTCTTATATAATTTTATAACATAAGCTGATTCTGTCATATTTGAATGTTGTCGTTATTTTGATGTGTTGCATAAGAAATATAGCTGTGTATATGCATGTGCTTTAATTGTGTTTGATGCTAAGCTCTTGCTTAAAATATAATTTCACGTCTCGCAATGTTAGTGTGATGTGTGAATAGGCTATAGCTACATGTTTATGTACAAGAAAAGGAAGTACCGCCCTTCATGTTTTAGTTGTAGATGGTAGCTTTGAATGCCTTGTGTGACTGAGGATGGAATGCAGCTGAGCGACCTGTTATCCAGTTGTGAGTTCTCATTCCACTAGCGAGTGTCTCCCATTTTGTGTCCTGTACTTTAGTGATCGTTATAGAGGATAGGAGGAAAGTTTTTATAAATAAATGGAAATATAAGAAATAGTAAAACTTCCAATCACGGAAGGCCTTCGATGCGCTTAAGTTCGTGGCAAACGGGTTCGTGGCAAACGAGATCGCGCACAGTAACTACCCGGGCCATTATGGCCCGTAATTGTGGGCATTATTCGATTTACCGTGGCCGGCTAGTGCGGGTGTCGATCGTCAACTGTGAACTGCCCCTGGCTGGCCACACCTTATGTTGGGGCTTAATCGGTTCACAGACGCCGGCGAGCCGAACGCCGTAATGAGCTACCTCGGTTATAGTCGGCCTTCTCGGTGGCTTATGATCGGCTCATTACAGTTGGCTTTGAGGGCCGTCGCGAGTAATGAGTTAACCCGCAGCAGAGGGATGCTGGAGCAAAAGTGTCTCATTAACGAGGGCATAGATTCGTATAGTGCCTGTTAGGTCTTGTCCAGGTGAGGTTGTGCTATGAAGTGTCCAGAATGGACATGCCGTTATACAGGATTTTGTTCAACAGAAAAGGATAAAGCTTAATAAGCAGCCAAGATATAAAGGAACAAGTTAAAAAAGAGACAAGATTTTTAGAGTGGTTCGGCACAAAAATGCCTACGTCCACTGATTCTCTTTATTAATTCACTTCATATGGGCAGTACAAGTTAAGAAAAGTATCGACGAAGGTGTTGGATGTTCCATGCCCTCTAAAACACCTCCCCATCCACTGTTGACAAAATATAAGCTCCGTTGTGGAGATCTTTATGAATTACATAGGTTCCGTCCCAGATTGGATCTAGCGCTCCGGGGGTGGAAAGATCCGTTTGAGGACAAGATCTCCTTCTTGTAAGCCGCGGTGTTTGACTTTGGAATTGTATTGTGCTGCCACTTTTTGCTTGTGAGCTGCCGCTTTGAGTGCTGCATCGTTTCTTCGCTCTTCAATTAGATCCAAAGACATGTGGAGGAGTTCTTCGTTCTCTTCTGGGTTATAGTGGATCCTACGATGGGAGGGCACTACAGTTTCAACTGGGAGCATGGCCCCCGATCCGTATGCCAAAGAGAAAGGAGTATGTCCTGTTGATGTTCTGTAAGATGTACGGTAGGCCCAAAGTGCCGTAGGAAGTTCATCCACCCAAGCGCCTTTTGACTTTTCAAGTTTCTTCTTGATTAGAGTTTTGAGAATTTTGTTGACAGCTTCGACTTATCCGTTTGCCAGGGGATAAGCTACAGATGAGAAGCTTTTGTGAATTCCGTGCTCTCGGCACCAGTCAGCGAATTCCTCGCTGTCAAATTGAAGTCCATTATCCGATATGATTTTGGGTGGAACCCCATACCTGCATAAAACATTTTTGATCAAGAAGTTAATAACTTTTGCCGAAGATATTTTATTTAGAGGCTCCGCTTCCACCCATTTGGTGAAATAGTCAACTGCCACTATGGAATATTTGGCTCCTCCTCAGCCCATCGGCAGTTCGCCAATCAAGTCAATTCCCCATACTACAAAGGGCCAAGGGCTGGTCATTTGAGTAATTTCGTTTGTTGCCAGTCGAGAAATCCTAGCAAATTTCTGACATCTATCACATCTCTTGACGAAGTCTAGGGCGTCTTGGTTTAAAGTGGGCCAGTAATACCCATATCGGAGTATTTTCTTTGCTAGAGTCTGCCCTCTAGTGTGATCTCCGCAACTTCTTTGATGGATGTTGGACAGGACTTCCTTGGCTTCCCTTCCAGCGACACACCTTAATAAGGGGTTGGAGAAGCCGTGCCGATAGAGGATGCCTTCTTGCATTGTGTAGTGGGAAGCTTTCCTCAAGATTTTCTTGACTCCGTTACGCCCGTCGGACAGTGTGCCATCTTGTAAGTATTTCCGGATGGGAGTCATCAAAGTTTCTTCTTCGATTGCAGTTATCAGATTCACTTGCTCGAAACTCGGGGCTAGTTGCTTTGAGATGGTTATTGCTCCAGAAGTGGTGTCGTCCTTCATGCTAGCTTGCTTTGCCAGTTCGTCGGCCTCCTGATTCTCTCCTCGAGGAATGTGTTTGATTAGATAGTGATCCAATTGATTGAGCATCAGCTTGATCTTCTTTAGATATGCGGTGAGTCGTTCTCCTCGAGTTTGGAATTCTCCCAGTATTTAATTTACGATAAGTTGAGAATCGCTATGGAGACATAAAGAACCGACTCCAATCTCTAGGGAAAGTTCTAATCCGGCTATCACTGCTTCGTATTCTGCGTCGTTGTTGGTGGCAGCGAATTCCAACCTTAGGGCATAGTGCAGCTTCCTTCCCCTGGGGGTGATTATCACAATACCTGCCCCCGAGCCTTGTTCGTTTGATGCTCCATCTACAAAGAGATTCCACTTGATATCTTTTGTTATTTCAGATCGATCTTTACCTTCGTTGGTAGTGAATTCGGCAATGAAATCGGCCATGGCTTGTCCCTTGATGGTGGTGCGAGGATGGTAGGTGATATCATATTGACTCAGTTCAATGCACCATTTGAGCAGTCGCCCTGAAGTGTCGGGGCGATGGAGTACCGGCCTTAGCGGTTGATCGGTTAAAACTCTGATGGATTGAGATTGGAAATAGTGTCGCAGTTTCCGTGATGTGATTAGCAAACAGTATGTTAGCTTTTCAAGTTTAGGGTATCTAGCTTCTGCCCCTGTAAATCTCTTGCTTACAAAGTATACGGGCCGCTGCGCGCGGTTGTCCTCTCTCACCAAAGCGGCGCTTAAAGCATGGGATGATACAGCAAGGTATAGGTATAGTTCTTCGCCTTCATTTGGAGTTGAGAGTACTGGTGGTCTTTGAAGGTGTTCGATTAGGTTAAGGAAGGCTGTCGAGCATTCGTCAGTGCACTCGAACTTTCCTTTGTCTTTCTTTAGAGCTTCGAAGAAAGGGATGCATTTGTCGGTTGCTTTAGAGATGAACCTGCTTAGGGCGGCCACTTTCCCATTTAGGCTTTGCATCTCTCTTCGAGTGGTTAGTATCTTGATATCTTGCAAAGCCCGGACTTGTTCGGGGTTTGCTTCAATCCCCCTGGCATGGACGATGAATCGCAAGAACTTTCCCGACGATACTCCGAAGGAGCACTTTAGAGGATTCAGCTTCATTCCATATTGGTGAAGTACTTGAAACATCTCGTCCAGGTGGTTTATATGATCGTTGGCTTTCCTCGATTTTACCAGCATGTCATCCACATAAACTTCCATAGTTCGTCCTATTAATTCCGCAAACATCTTGTTGACGAGGCGATGATAAGTAGCTCCGGCGTTTTTAAGTCCAAAAGGCATACTTTGTAGCAGTACAATCCCCGGTCAGTGATGAAACTAGTGTGGTCATGATCGGGGGCGTGCACAGGGATCTGGTTATATCCTGAGTATGCGTCCATCAAAGATAAGAGTTCGTGTCCGGCTGTGCTGTCCACGAGCTGATCGATTTGGGGGAGTAGGAAGCAGTCCTTCGGGCAAGCGTCATTTAAGTTAGAGAAGTCGATGCATGTTCGCCACTTCCCGTTAGCCTTCTTTACCAGTATCGGGTTGGCGATCCATTCTGGGTAGATGGCTTCTCGTATGAAGTCATTGGCAAGTAAGTTCTTTACTTCTTCCCCGAGGGCTGCTGATCGTTCTGCCCCCATGCTCCTCTTTTTCTTCTTCACTGGCACCTTGGTGGGATCGATGTTCAGTACGTGGCATGCTACGTCTGGGGAGATTCTTGTCATGTCGGCGTGCATCCATGCAAATACATCCATGTTGTGGCAAAGGAAATCGACGAGTTGATCCTTCAATTCCGCTCTTAACTGAGACCCGACTCTTAGCAGTCTACTTGGGTCGTATCTGTCTACAGATACAAATTCCATAGCCTCTGCAGGCTCGGTGGTGGCCTCCTCCTCCTTGTCCCTGGGGTTTAATTCGTTGAAAGGATCGCTGGTTTATCGAAGAGGAGGGGCTTTCTTTAATTGCTATGCTTCCAAGTTTTTCTTGCAGAGAGAAGTCTCTGCATCCTTCCCTTTGTCCATCCTACGGTTATTGCGAAGTTCAGTTACATAGCAATCTCGAGCGGCGTCTTGATCTCCCTCTATTTCTCCTATTCCGTTATCTGTTGGAAATTTCATCTTCAGGCACCACGGGGTTAGGACAATTTGGAAGTCAGAAAAGGTTGGTCTTCCCAAAATGGCATTGTAGGCCGAGTGGTTCTCTATTAGCACAAATGTTTGTTTTCGCACAACGGAGCGGGGATGACTTCCTATTTCGACAAAGAGGTCCAGTTGCCCGAGGGGCATCTTCCCATCCCCAGTGAAACCATGTAGCGGTTTGTTGCAGGGAGACACATCCTTCATTGACAGCTTCATTTTATCGAAAGAATGCTTGAATAGGATATTTACTGAGCTTCCAGTTTCTACTAGAATTTGGAAAACCTTGGCTGCACCGAACCAGGCAGAGATGACCATGGGATCCATGTGAGGGTACTGCCTTCCCTCTAGATCACGCCTACTGAATGTGATGTCATCATTCTCCTTCCGTTTCGGGTGGCGTTCTTCCGTAACAGAATTGACCTAGCCTTCATTGTTCCTAAGTGACTTACCGTATCTTTCCATCTCTGCCCAACTTCCATCGGCGATGTGTGGTCCTCCTGATATGGTAAGGACCACTATCTTCTCTTGACTGGAGCCGCTGGTGTTGCGATTTCCTCCGCCAACTTCCGGGAGGGGTAGCCCTGGGTTCTCATTGGCAGGAGTTGAAGTCCTGTTCTGACCTTTCACATAGCACTCCAGTATCTTCCTTCTGATGTGTTCTTCAATCAAGTCCCGGAGATGATGGCATTCATTGGTGTCATGCCCATGAGATTCGTGGAAGCGGTAGAACTTTCCAAACTTAATTGCATTATCTGATTCCTTCTTGTGCGGGGGGCGCTTGTATCTAACTTCGTCTTAGGTGGCCAATAAGATGTTTTCGATTGTTTCATTTAGAGGAGTGTAAGAGTCAAATCTCGGTCCTGGCCTATATAAGAGCTTTTCTCCCTTCTTGCCCCCAGCACTATCTCTGGAGTCATTTCTTCGAACGTCCTTTGCTACTGCGGATGTGTTGCCATGAGTTGCCTTGTTTTGTTGCCATGTCTGCCTTTCAATGGCGGTGTCTTCAAGTCTCATATATTTTCCGGCTTCGTGGAAGAAATCGGGCAAGGTAGCTGGCTTCTCTTTCGTTAGTCTCCTGGCAAATTTAGTATCTGGGTGTACACCACTGCAGAGGGCCATTAGGATAAGTTTCTCATCGGCATCTTGGACTGCGGCCGCTGCGGCGTTGAATCGGGTTAGATATTGTTGCACTGTCTCTCCGGGTTTCTGTTTGATATTAGATAGGGAATAAGCATCCTTGGGTTGTTCCACATGGATGTGGAACTGTCTGATGAACTTTTCCTTCAACATTTCCCATGAGCTGATGGACCCTTGGGGTAGATGGCAGAACCAGGAGGTAGTTAGATCTGTCGGGAATAGTGGGAAGCATTTACACAACACTCCCTCTGTTGCTCCGCTCATGAGCATATGTTGTGTGTATCTCTGCAAGTGTACAACGGGGTCAGAGGTTCCCTTGTAAGGTTCCATTGTTGGCATTTTCCATTCTCGGTAGGTGATGGCAGTTTCGATATTGTGTGTGAAAGGGCTGGTTACCCTAGCGCCTCTCCCCCGATCCCTTTGGTCCCGTTGGACGCACTCTTTGAACAATCGCGCCATCCTTTCATCAGAACTTGGAGCGGATAGAAATGAGTTTAGTTCTTCCCTACGGGATTGATTCCGTCTAGATGACCTGTAGGGATGGTATCATCTATCACTCCTAACAGTCTCCAATGGCTGCCTCTGGTCTTCCGGGGGCATGCTGGGGTCAGCCACAGTTGGCCCTTGCCTTGATCTTTCCCTGCTGGGTTTTTCTTCTCAGCACTTCCTCGGGTCCAACTTCGGGTTGGACTCCAGCTCGGCCCTGTCCCTTGGTGTTTCCATGGTTAGGTAGCATGGCGGGCTCAGCTACATCCGACCCTTGCCTGGTATCTCCTCCGTTGGGTTTGGTTCCAAGTGTTTCCTTGAGTCGGAATTCGGGCTGAGTCCGGGCTCGGCTCCTACCATAGCTGTTTTTGTTGTTAGCCTCTTCGAAGAAGAAAGACCTTTGTCGTCTCCTAGATCCTCCAGACCGGGAGTCACCCCATGATTCAGTGTTGCGGTTGATTTCTTCCACATCCCTTAAGCGTGACATGAGTTGATCCACCAAGGCTTCTTGTTGAGATGCGAAGCGGTTATTTACTTCAGCCGCAACCCTGTCCAGATCCTCCCTTGTAAGTGGTTGTTCCGTAGCAGGGGCTGTCGGATTTGCCTGATTTACATTTGCTGTTGGGACCGGACGATTGTCTTGATCTCTGATCACCGGATATGGGATACTGCCAGTTGCGATGTTCTTTCCTTTGTTAGCATCTTTCTTCCGTCCGGGAGGCATGTTTTCCAAGCAATGAACGATGCTGATAGAAAAAAGGTTAAGTGGGAGAAGCTGAAGCTTTGAGCTCCTGTTCTCGGTGAAAGCACCAAAAATGTTTGCACAAAAAATGGGCAAACACCTCCAAGTCGTATGATTTAGTCAATTTTAAGTTGTTCTTAGTGATTTTGGGTGATTTATGCAAATATATAAAAAGCAGGGACTAAACTGTAAAAGACACACAGATTATAGTGGTTCGGCCAGAACGTGCCTACGTCCACTTTATATGTTATTCTCCTTTTTCTCTTCAGATTACAAGTACAAAGCTTTGTATACGAGTATATGAAAGTTGTTTGAAAGTTCCGTCCGTGCTTGAGCTCTCAAACTTGTCTGTCATTATTGTACCCCTGCCCCTCTATTTATAGAGTGAGGCTGGGGGCAGGGGTTCTGGATGTATATAGCTGCTGGTGGGCTTGGGCCAAGACAATCTGGCCTGGCAATGTTGGTTCGGCATCCTTTTGGTTCGAAGATGGTTGGAGTTGTTTTTCGGTCCGACAATGGCTGGTTTGGTAGCATGTTGGTTCGGTGTAGGTTAGATAGGCGGTCCGGTGGTGCCTTGGATCGGTGGTGTGGAATTGGAGAGGCTTCTGGTTCGGTAGTGGATGGAGAGGCCTCGGTTCGGTCGAGGGCGTAGCTTGGTCCGGTTATGCTGGTTCGGTAGTGGTGTGGATATGTGTTGGTTCGGTGTTGACTTGTGAGTGGGTTGGTCCGGTGTTGTTTGGGAGGTAGGTGGTTCGGCAGTGCTCAGGAGGTAGGCAGTTCGGTGGGCATGGTGTGGAGTCGGTCCGACGAGAGTTGGTTTGGTGGGAAGGAGCCGGTCGAAACTCACCCAACATACATAAACCTTTCAACCTTTAAAATTCCTATATTCAAAATCTTATCTATATATATCCTTCCTGTTTACTTATATATATTTATATATCTTTCTGTAGTTTGAAATCTATCAACATTTACCTTACTTTCCTGTTCACTTTCTGCAGTAAATTTACTTTGCTGTTTATATACCTATGTATTACTTTTAAATTAAAAAGAAGTTTATAACTTAAATCAATACTGTGTTATATTTTCTGACCTATATATATATATATATATATATATTAAATTCTAAAATAAAATTTCTTTCAGATATATATATATATATATATATTAAACAGATATGGTTTTTATATCACTGCATATATTTTAACTGACATATCTATCCAGTGGTAAAGAACCGATGAAGTATTATACCTTCATCTCAGCAAGCACCACCGAGTCGACCATCTCCCACGCGCCACCGACGATTCTCGCTCGAACCCCTGATCTGGTCAGAGACCTGCTCGCGACCATGCCCCACCCTAATTCGCCACGACTTCGATCGCGACTCCCCATCTGTAAGCCGTAGCTCCGCCTTTCGCTCGTGAGCACGGGAGTTCCAAAAATCGTGCCTCGACCAACCCTAGCTTGCGACTCCCGATCGTGATTGTGAATCAAACGAGGCTAGGTAAAAATTCGGTGGATCTCGATTTCGATTGAGAACGCGACCATATCACGATTTGGAGCGAATCGATTTCGATTCGTTTTAGAAACAAAGTCACCATTAGATCTCAAACGTAAACGACTTCGTTTGAAAACAATTAGATGGATAAAGAACTGGAACGAGGTTTTTTCGATTTTGATTTTTGAACGAAGAAGAATGGGAGAGTACTCAGATTTATAACTGAAGACATCGATCCTATTTTTTTCTGTTTTAAACTGTCGTGTAAAAGAAATGGGGGACAAGAGACGACGTTTGCGTGCTGAGGAGAACACGATTTGATCTTTGCGTTAACAAGAAGGACTACGGTGATTGCATAAAAGTTTTGACGTTGATAGAAAGTAGGCTGCAGTTCAAATAGTTTGACCCGTCAATTTAATATGTATTACATATTTAAATTTGAAATTTTAAATCGTCTCGAAATCGCAGCTCAAAATCTCGACCTCCTATCGACGCATGCCGTTAGGCGTTTATAATGTTATACCCCTATTCCAAATGCAATGGAAAAGGTTTTGAGTCCTAATTCGATCGTATGGAGAAGATAGCTTTTTGGACCCAGTTATTATATTGAATTCGATATAAATTTCAGCGCGTTTACATACCATACGCTCACATAACAACTCCAAACTCTACGAAAATTGAAATACGATAATAATACAATATTACGAATCCAATGGAACTGGTTTCGTCAAAATTCGAGACTGTGCCTCAGAAGGCTATTTTTAAATTAAATTTTTAACTATAAAATTTTAAAACTGAACAAACCATTGTTAATTTCAATTTTACAACTTCTATTATCTACAGTGTTATCAGTATAAATTTTATAAGCCTTCAAATTATTTTCAACAGGTTTAAAACTTCAGATTCAACATTTTACCCAACTTTAAATTATTTAATTTAATAATTTAATTATCAATAATTAGTGATATTTGAATTCAAGTTGAAAATTTACTTTTAAATATTAAATTCAATTAAATATTCCGATTTTAAAGGCTTAAAAATTTCGGGTCATCAAATTCCTCCCCACTTAAAAGAATTTCGTCCCCGAAATTACTAGTTAGGAAGAATGGTCCGATACCCGTTTACTTTTCCCAAAACCAATCAGTTCAACATCTAACCAACTATCTTTTATAATTACCATTCTTACTAACTTCCCCAACATTCCCATAGTTTCAAACAATATTACTTAGTCAATCATTCAAATTTAAATTTTAAATCAAATTTAAAATTATCAGAATTTTCTTAAATTTTTTTGTAACTCTCTAAATTTCTGAAAAATTTCGCCAGCGTCTCCTTTGCGCGGCTAGCTCGGTACAACTACAAAATGCCTCTACAGGCTCCCAACTTCCAAAAGAAAACAAAAAGCCAAGTGGCTAGATCCAAAAACCCAATCAAATTTCACAGAAATTAAACACATACCTTTTTTGGTCGGGCAATTCCAATTTATTATCTGAAATCAAAACCAATTTTCCTTTCCCTTTTTCATACCTGCATATCCTGTTTAGCAATAATATCCAATCACAACATTCAAAAACATTTTGTTGACTTCTTTTACACATTTTCAATATTTGTTTTACTTAAGCCCGTACGATGCACATATATCATCCGTACGCAATATCAAATCTGATCGCTCACTCATCACACAATTTCACTTCCGAACTAGTATCGTCCACCCGACTTCCTAGTGCGGACTCAGATCTGGTTTCCTGATTAGAAACCTTCATTCTCCTTGCATGGCTGTAAACTATGATAGAGAATTTACATAATCAATCAAAATTCCATATCCAGGTTCGCCGTCGAAAATCGAGTGAAAAATCCTAACTCGGATTGATATAACTATCTCAAAATTCTGTGCTCAAATTCTGGATCAGTATAGCTTTGCGAATAAAATAATATATGTACACCTTACGTTATTAGCCCAATTGATTATCGATTATATCAATTTCCTTTTCATTCACATTCATTTTGATTGTTATTCTCTTTTTCACGATTTTCCCGTTTCACAACTGTCAGTTTTAATCTTCATTCAATCATTTACTTAGCATACTTTCAACACCAAATTTACTTAAGAATTTCACCTTTCATTTCTTAAGTTCAATATAAGTATTTTATATACTCCTTATATTTATTTTCACTTCACTATTGGAGTTTATATCCATTTTTATTCACTTTGCCTTTACAGTTCCATTTGAATTCAACTTGGCTTCCACTTTGAATATTGAATTGGTTTCACTTACTAATTAATTTAAAATCTCAAACAAAAGTTTTATTTACACTCTTTTTTATCTTTAATGTCTTCGAACAATTTCTTCGATCCATCACACTTTATATACACAATTTAAATTCGATTTCAATATTCATTTTCAATTTTCTTTGCTTATCAATTTTAAATCATTTGTCGTTAGTGAAAATTTTAAAAAAAATTCTAACTCCCGAAATTTTCGAAAAATTTTGACATAGTCTCCTTTGTACGGAGGAGCTTTTGCAATTTGACAAGAGATATAAATATATATACATCGAACCACACGGTCGAAAAACAGAAAAACAGTTCATATTTCCTATTTTTATTGCGTAGGCGTACCATATTTAGAATTTTTAAGCAAGTATCTTATTTATTTTAGCATTTAGCGCGGGCAAAACCAGTAAACGGCTTTCAAAAACATGTACTTACTCAATATAAACATGTAAGTGACAAATATACAAATCTTATTAACATTCCATTTAATTTCAATAGCTAAACACATACGTACATAAGCAATATCCACTAAACACTTACCATAAGCAAATATATTAGGCTCCACACAATTTAAATTCTTTCAATCCATACTCAAACCATCCTATTCAATTCAAATGATTACACCACTCTCTACTTAACTCAATTTCATTCTTAGTCCAAACAAAATCATTTAAAATGAATTAATCCCAAAAGCAATCCAACTCCCATTTTTCCGAAGTCAAATCCTCATTAATATAACTTACGTTAATTAACTCAATTACTAATTTCATTTCATTTACCAAACAAGTTTTATTTAAAATCATTTCATAAAACTCGACACAACCATTTCACAATTTTACTTAAATCAAGCTTTTATTCAAATATTAATTAAGTTATTTTATGTTTCGTCAAGTTATTTCAACTTTAAAACTCAAGTTATATATATATATATATATATATATTAAGCACTTTCCAATTTAAGTCCTTAATTTGATTTCAATTACCAACCAATTTCATCTACTAACTAATTTAAATTAGTTTATTCAGTCAACCATTTTGAATTTCATACTTCCAATTACATTCAATTCATCGACAATCGAAGCTGAATTCATTTACACTTCATTGCTTACATTTAATTTACTTTTCATCCAAACAAGCCCATATTTATTACAATTGATTCAAAAACCAATTTTATTGGCTTCTGTTAATCCATAGAATTTATATATCCTCGTTTACGTCAAAAGACAATTATTTTTATGCAAATTCAGTGATATTTACTTAAAAGAATATCCATTCCTGTTTATAACTATTTTAAATTAATGCCAATTCAATCTATACTTAATTTGATTTCATTTAAATTGATTCCGTTCAACTTATTTCACATTCCATGTCCACATTCAATTTATTTAAATCCATTTATTAATCTTGGAACATTTCATATTGGTTACATCAAATACTCATTTCATAATTTATTTACAAACTAAACATTTGCCACATTAAATTGGTATTCGACTTTCATTTAACCAATTCAAGTTCCATCTCCATATTTCATTACCAATTAATTATTAATTTGTTTATCCAAGGTTTATTCCTAATATTTTATTTTTATCTCAAACCACTTTTATTATTTTACTGGAGGTCAATTTATTTTATAATTTAAGTTTTGAATTTTTCATTCACTTCCCAATATTCAAATCAATTTTATTTTGACTTATTTATTTCACTTCTAAATTTTGTAAGTCACAAACTTATTTATTTTCATACTTTCATCAATGGACCACCAATCCCATTCATGTTTTACTTTTAACTCGGAATTATACATTTTATTTAGCCAATATATTTTTATTATTCCATAAACATTTAAAATAAAATTCCAGAGTTCAAACAATTTCCCAATATTTCAAAATCACTTTTAAAATCAACTACATCCAAATCCTTTGGCAAATTCAATTATCCCTTTGAGTATTCAAAACCCAACCCAGTTCGCAAACAATTCCAATTTAAAATATTCAGGTAGCAATTCCTCTCTTGGAAACTCGAAAATGAACATCGACGATGTCGCGATCATCATCGGAATTATTTTCCAACGACCGAAAGAGTTTAGTGCTTTTATCTCTTTAACAACATATCAAATATTTTTAATTTCCAAATCTCACAAGATTTCAAATCAACAAAAAAATATTTCCAAAATATTACTATTATTCCTCCAACCCTTTTGAAAACCGTTTTCAAACCCAAAGGAATTTAAAATTTTCCCAAAAATTTCAAATTGCAATTCCTTTAAATCTATACTCAAACATTCTCTGGAATTTTATCTCATTTCAATTTCAAATGGTTCTCTGGAATTCTATTTCAAAATTATAATCATCTTTACAGTTTACATTAACAAATCTCATTTGTGTATTAAGTTTATTTTGATTTATAAATTACATTTATAATCCATATTTCAAATTCCTTTTTGTTATATAAATTTATTCTTCAACTTCGGTTATAAGTTTTCAATTTCTTATTCAATTTCTACACAATAGTGTTAATAATTTAATATTATCATTCCTTAACAATCAAGCATCCAAATACTATAATACTTTACAAAAATTATATCTTTTTATATACAAACACAATTTGGGTAAAATTATTTCATTTACCCTACTTTAAAACAATACTGTGTCGAATTGTTCTATTCAAGTGTTTAGAGATCCCTATCAATAACGTTAATTACTCGTATTGACCAGAATCCATGAACTACTCAATAAACCAATCAACACAATATAAAATCATTTTATATTCACTAAAAAATACGTGCTCATATCTATTAATACGCTCAAATTCATCCTAGAGTACTATTGACTCTATTTCAATGAGTAATTCTCACCAGAGCCAAGGTTATCGCTAACCTAAGCTCTGATACCAACTGTAACGATTCGCAAATCAGTACCCCTTGAGTCTTCACTATTCTAACCAAATCAACTCAAGTTGTACAAAAATACGAACCATTTGGGTTAAAGAAGAAGAGGTAAAAGAAGAAAATAGAAATCAACAATAGAATCTAACCATCGCAGCGGAATAAAATATAATAGATAATAAATAATCTTTACCCAAAGATCAAATATGTCAGTTTATATATTACATCATCAGAGTACATCAATCACAGCTCAATATCAATAACATACAATTGGATACATAGTTACTCTATACAGCGGAATATATATAAAACAAGTACGGAAGTACGTATCGTCATCCAGCTCGTCTCCTAAGCTCCACAGCATCATATCATGTATCTTATAATACTTGGTCTGACCCGAGCATTACAGTTAAATAACACCCAAGTCAGTCTGGAATACCAGCGTGAGAAAATCACACTCAAATGACTATTAAGGTTTCAAAAATCCTTTGAAAACAAAAGCATCTCGTAAGACCACGCCACAAATAAAAATGTTGGGTTTTTACCTTACGATAGCTAAAACAATTTTTATAGAAATCCTCTAATGTTATAATAGGGTCTATATACAAATACTTATAAAATAACCGAATTGTCACATTATTAAATTCCAGCTACTAGCCACATAGTGGGTAATACAAACAAGACTCGTACAAGGCTCGTAGGGAGAATGGATTTCCAACTAATGACTAGGCACTCACTTGTCACAGTACATGGCCTAGATCACAGTACCGAGGAGTACGTCCGCTCCCCTGCAACACAAGACCGGGACTACCCCTTACTGGATAATCCCGAGTGAGATCACCCCGCGGTTGGGAACAGCAACCGCCCACTAAGCCGAAATAAAAAGGGACATCTAGACATGGATGACCTCACCCTGCTTGGGTGCTACCCACCTAGCCTTGCTGCATAACCCCTGATTTTCAGTCATTCTCGGTTGATGAGGCATGAGGCTAAGCGTTACCTTTTTAGAACCTATCCTTTAGAATGCCCATCGTCCACCAGACGATGTTCCGAAAGCATACATCCGTACAAGTCCGTCCCGGGTTCAAAGGGAACCGAAGGCACTATTCCTACTACATCCATGTTGGAAATATCCTCAGGATTAGTAGCGACTAACCCTTGCACTTCACTGCTCCATCTTCGAATCCAAACTCGTTTTCCATGAAAACGTACAAACCAGATCGAAGTGGTTTTCGAGAAATAAATCTCGATCCCGTTCTCTTCGAAACAATCAACGTATTTGTCCAATATTGATAGTCGGTGATTTAACTATCAATTAATATTCACAAACATCCATCAAACAATAAATAATTTCCCAAATTATTTATTAACCTCAAAATATCTTCACAAGATATATTTCTATTTTCAACCCTTTGAAAATAGTTTCAAATCATCTTTCTTTTCAGAATAAACTTTCCCAAATATTTTCTATCTCCACTGAAATCACCAAGCACAAAACTAGATTTTTAAAATAATTTAAAACACTTTACTTTGAAATATACTTTAAACATTTATTTTAAAAACCGCTTCAATAATTTATTAAAAATATATACTATATGAATATTTGAAAGTAAGGTTACTTAATAAAATATAAAACTGGATTTTCACTTTTAAAAACAAAATACTAAGTCACTTTTTAAGTAATTACTACTATAATAGATTTGACAAAATACTTACTTTAGAATTTAAATATTAGCCATAATAAATTTTTCAAAACTTGCTTTTTAAAACAACTTTTAAAACTTTTAACTTATACTTAAAAATTTACTTTAAAAACGTACTTGGTTATCCAGAGAAAAAATTCCAACTTCAATCACTTAAATCAATTTACCAAATTGATTTCCAATTTACTCCATTTGAAATAAATATCTTTACTTTCTTAATTCATTTCAAAGTTCGTTAATTATGGATTTTATTATTATTATTATTTTCCGTTTGATTTAAACCTTTTTAACTGAAATATATGAATTTCAGATTTTCCCAATTTCTTCTTTATTCTTTTCAATAATTTAAATCTTAAATTTTAAATAAATGTTTTGTTCTTTTAAAATAATAATAATAAAGTTTAAAATTCATTAATCTTCTGTTTATTCAAAATTACCCGCTCTATACTCAAGGTTTATTTATTAGAAATTTTTGAGCCACTTTATTTCTTTTTCCATTCATTCTTAAATTTATTCTAACTTCCATAATTATTTACTTACAAGTTCACTTCTTTTATTTTCATTTAAAAATCCAATTTATATATTTTTGGAAATTCCTTATACCCAATTATATCCAATCGAACCATAGCATTCAATATTCCAATATAATTCATCATAGAATATCAAATAATCACAACAGAGGGTATTAAATAATTTAAATAAATGTTGAGGGATCCAGTTGGATCCCTCCAACCTATTTTCCCTACATCCACAGACATTAGCTCAATATAAAATGCCATTTCCAAAATATACCATACTATAGCACATCAATCAATTCAACCATTCAAACAATTATTTAAATTTTGTCATTTAAATTTAAATTCAGCTGAGTGAGATTAACTCACCTTTGACTTAAAATTTGCAGACCATTCCAATCCACTTTCAATCCAGCTTGTTTCTCTATTTTAGACCTTGTATAACATTACGTGATTTATTAATATCTGAACTAATTGAATAATCAATTATCATTTATTAATTTAATCTAAACTAATAATATTATTTCAAATTAATTTCCTATAATAAACAATTCTTAGTAATTAAAAATTTAAGTAAGTTTATTAAATGAGTTAATAACCATAATACATCATTTTTTTATAAATAAACTTGTAAGTTTAAAAGTGGGTATTTATACATGTATATATATTTGAAACTACTTATATTTATAGATTTGAACCATAGATTTCAAAAACCTGAATTTTGCATAAACCTTTCAACATTTAAAATTCCTATATTCAAAATCTTATCTATATATATCCTTCCTGTTTGCTTTTATATATTTATATATCTTTCTGCTGTTTAAAATCTATCAACATTTACCTTACTTTCCTGTTCACTTTCTGCAGTAAATTTACTTAGCTGTTTATATACCTATGTATTACTTTTAAATTAAACAGAAGTTTATAACTTAAATCAATACCGTGTTATATTTTCTGACCTATTTATATATATATTAAATTCTAAAATAAAATCTCTTTCAGATATATATATGTATTAAACAGATATGGTTTTTATATCACTGCATATATCTTAACTGACATATTTATCCAGTGGTAAAAAACGATGAAGTATTATACCTTCATCTCAGCAAGCACCACTGAGTCGACCATCGCCCACGCGCCACCGACGATTCTCACTCAAACCCCTGATCTGGTCAGAGACGTTCTCGCGACCAGGCCCCACCCTAATTCGCCACGACTTCGAACAAGAACGACTTCGATCGCGACTCCCCATCTGTAAGCCGTAGCTCCGCCTTTCGCTCGTGAGCACGAGAGTTCCAAAAATCAAGCCTCGACCAACCCTACCTTGCGACTCCCGATCGCGATTGTGAATCGAACGAGGCTGGGTAAAAATTCGGTGGATCTCGATTTCGATTGAGAACGCGACCATATCTCGATTTGGAGCAAATCGATTTCGATTCGTTTTAGAAACGAAGTCGCCATTAGATCTCCAACGAAAACGACTTCGTTTGAAAACAATTAGATGGATAAAGAACTAGAACGAGGTTTTTTCGATTTTGATTTTTGAACAAAGAAGAATGGGAGAGTACTTAGATTTATAACTGATGACATCGATCCTATTTTTTTTCTGTTTTAAACTATCGTGTAAAAGAAATGGGGGATAAGAGAAGACGTTTGCGTGCTGAGGAGAACACAATTTGATCTTTGTGTGAACAAGAAGGACTACAGTGATTGCATAAAAGTTTTGAAGTTGATAGAAAGTAGGCTGCAGTTCAAGTAGTTTGACCCGTCAATTTAATATGTATTACATATTTAAATTTGAAATTTTAAATCGTCTCGAAATCGTAGCTCAAAATCTCGACCTCCTATCGACGCGTGCCGCTAGGCATTTATAATGTTATACCCCTATTTTGAATGCAATGGAAAAGGTTTCGAGTCCTAATTCGATCGTATGGAGAAGATAGCTTTTTGGACCCAGTTATTATATTGAATTCGATATAAATTTCAGCGTGTTTACATACCATACGCTCACATAACAACTCCAAACTCTACGAAAATTGAAATCCGATAATAGTACAATATTACGGATCCAATGGAACTGGTTTCATCAAAATCCGAGACTATGCCTCGGAAGGCTATTTTTAAATTAAATTTTAAACTATAAAATTTTAAAACTGAACAAACCACTGTTAATTTCAATTTTATAACTTCTATTATCTACAATGTTATCAATATAAATTTTATAAGCCTTCAAAATATTTTCAACGGGCTTAAAACTTCGGATTCAACATTTTACCCAACTTTAAATTATTTAATTTAATTATCAATAATTAGTGATATTTGAATTCAAGTTAAAATTTTACTTTTAAATATTAAAGTTAATTAAATATTCCAATTTTAAAGGCTTAAAAATTCCGGGTCGTCACAAAGCCAATCAATATTAAACTTTGATCTCAAAACGAAAAGTGGTTGTAATGTTGTAATACAAATTTTAAAAATGATTCCAATTATATTTGTTAAGGAAAAATTTCTAAAATAAATTATTACAGTGAACTTCTTAAAAATGATAAAAATAAATCATTTTAATCTCTGGTTTGGAATTAACTAAATTGTATTATAGAATGATGAATCTAGATAACAAAATCGAGATTTTTCGTTTGTTAAATTTTGAGAAATTACGAGTTGAATAAAAATGACATTTTTGTCAAATTCCGTCGAACGGCATGATGAAGCTCATTGTGCTTTGGTCGGTAGGTGGTTCAAGCATCGATGATCATCAGAAAAATGCTTACGAATTTTCTGGTTGATCGTAGTGACAGGGCGACTTGATTTGAGGGTTTAAGCCCAAATTTGTATAAGCGACAGAAAATAGATTGCTACATCATCTTCTTTGCATCGGTCTTGACCGGACATGGGGGGATAGGTGCGTGAGGGTGCGGTGGAGCTCTGGGATGAGTCCCGAGGGTTCTGGTAAAGTAACATGGTGGCGCGAGGTGAATTGGTTGATCGTGGTTGGGTTTCAGTTCGTTCAACTTGCTCGATTTTGGTTTCAGACGAAGTCAACGCTCTTGGGTGGTCATGTTGATTGGGGAGGTTGTCGATGACTTCCTAGAGGTGGCGTAGTTGGTCGGAGATGGACGGTTCGCTGGTGCACGTGCACAACTAGTTTGGAGTTAGTGTTATGGGATGAGAGGTTGGTTCTCGGGGAAGAATTCGAGCATTTGAGCTAGTAACTCGGGTATACTATCGGGTTATTCACATGGATATATGTGGTTTAACAGTTTAACGGAGTTAAACTTAAGAAAGAAAAGAAACAAAGTAACCCGAAGCAACTCAGGGTTATAACATAGCATCTTTGACTTTTAAAATTTAAAACAAGTTTATCCAATTTAAACTTAATCAAGTTTTAACATTTTTTATGAATGTTTTACACTATGTTGGAATTAGTTAAAATCTTAAAATGATTATTATTTTAAAGTGTTTAAATTCTTTATTTTAAAAGAATCCTTAAGTTTATTTTTAAATAAATTTAAATGGTATACTTAAGTAATTTAAAAGATAATGGTAAGGATGATCGATTAATGATCAAAAGGGTAATTGACTAAGGATAATTAATTAATTAAGATTAATTAATATAAGTAATTAAAGGTAACTTAATTACTAAAAAAATTATTAAATGAAAGTAATTAAGGATAACTAATTAATGATCAAAGTTGATTAAATCAAGTGATTAAAATTAACTTGTGAATTGTTAATATAAGTGATTAAGGATAATCACTTATTATAATTAATTAAAGATGATTAATTAAATGACAATTAATTAAGGGTTAATTAATTGATGTAATTAATGTGATTAATTAAAGAATTAAAAAATTAAGGTAATTATTTAGTGATTAAAGGTTGATTAATTAATAATTAAGGGTTAATTAATTTATTATTTGTTAATTAATAAATGATTAAAGAGTAATTAATCAAAATGATTTGTAATTAATTAATATTAATTAACCTGGATTAGTGATTAATCTGGTTTCAATTAATCAGATGATCAATTAAACTTACTTATGGATGTTTGAATTGCACAAAGTGCCTTGTATTGTTTGATATCCCTAATGTGTGCTATTATGTAATATGAATTGTATGTTGATGTTTGTTCTGTGAATCATTTATCTGTGATGCATTTATATATTTATTTGTGAATCTGTAAATGGAAGATAAGCGTTATAAGAATATACCACTTATCGATATTGATGTGATTGAATCTGTGATGATTAATGTTGTGCACTACTGTGTTAAAACCCCTGGACTGCACCATACACACACAAATATGGATCGCATGAGGAAATTGGTTAAGTCACAGATTTTTGAAATGGTTTTTAAATTGAATTTTGAATTCAAATGATTTTTGGAAATGGAATTGAATTAATATGAAAAACTTTTGAAAAGAAGTTTAAAGATAAAAGCTATTTTGAATAACTTAATAAAGTTTTGAAATTTAAATAATTTAATTTATATTTGAATCCAATATTTGAAATTGAATTCAATAATTTGGGAATTATCGTTTAAAAAGATTATACAAGTTATAAACGTGTTTATACGGATTTCTAACCATTTAAAAATTATTGTTTTGGGAATTTAAATTTAAACCCAAGTTTTATACTTGAATGGCTTTAACTTATGTAAATGTAATCAGTTTTTCCCAAAACGAAATCTGTTTTTTTTTTAAATAATGATAGCTTTCATAAAAAGATTCCAATTTGTATCGAAAGATTTCAAGTTGGAAATGAAATTGTAAATAGTTTTGAAAAACAATGAATTAACCTTTGTGAAATATTATTAAACCATGTTTTGAAATCTAAGAGGATTTTAAATGGTATCTTTTATATAAAAGATTTGAAATGTTAATTTGTCTTAAACCATTTGAAAGAAAGGTTTTGGATAATAAGTTGTGATTTAACTGAAATCCTATATCCATATGTTTTAAAATATTGCGCTCATTATTCGGTTTAGCCGGGAGAAGACCTTGTCTCATATAACCCATTCCGAATAACGGTACGTCGATATGGATAGAATGTGAAGACCGGTGGTGAAGACCGGGTATTTTCGAGAACGAAAGGATAACCCGTCGATTGTCTCTACACTGAGTCGTGCCGTTATAGAGATTCCCTAAGTGATGGGAAGTCCGATCGGGATTGTGAATACCCGGATTTGCAAGGGATTCTTCGAAAGTGCCTTCGGTTCTGTTCCAACCCGGAACAGACTTGTATGGATGTGTCTGACGTTACACTTTGAGAAGTAAAGCTAGTTTCTATCAAATACATTTCTGCTTGGTGGCGGAGAATTTATTCTCTTAGCTTAACACCCTTCTCTGAGACGTACGAGCTCAGAGGTTATGTAGTTGATGGTTACTAGTGATACATTCCCAATTTGTTAATGTGTCATACAAAGTGTTGCTGATCATTTGTTGATCAAAGCATGACTTTGTGAAAAAGTGTAGCTTTGTGTACGAGACCTCATCGAGCCTCACAACCCGGTAATGGTCGAAATAGGAAAGTTGCGGCAAGGTTTCAGGGGTAGATCCCCTAGATATGTACATTCCTTCTGGAAAAGGGTGGTATCATGGTATGGAGCCCGGATACTTACTCATGTGGACACTGTATATTATTACTGTGTGATGTTGTTGGTGTAGAGGATCCTCGAATAAAGGTCGCAAACGACCGGGGGTGGCATATCTTAGGTTTTACCCCGGAAAGGGGGTAGACCGACCTTGTGTTGGCAAAGAGCCGGGTAGGTTCTCAAGGCGTCCCTCCAGAGGCATTCCCATGTGGCAATAGGAAGTTCCTTGGCCTGACCATTTGTTGGAAAATCCAATCTCCAATACGCGCCCTGTATGGTTTTAGTTGTATAACCTGCCATGGAATGTGGCGGTAACCTGCTATTGAACATGGTAGTTATGGTAGGCATATGATGAAATGTTGTATGCTGGCTAAGATATTTTTGTTTGCTCACACTAGTCCCATGACTAACCTGGAGTTTTTTGTTCCTTTCCTAAACTCTGGGCGCCCATAATTTTCCACACAGGCAGTCTAGAGTTGGATTTTTCAGATAATCCCATAGTAGGTGTAGATTCGATAGCTTTTGAATCCTTGGTTTGGTAGCATTTGGAGATCTTCTTCATTCTTTGGATGGACTGACCTTGCTTAGCTTTGTGAAACGTGATGGGGGGTTCTAGCTAGATTTGGATTGAATATAGAGTTTTATGGAGTTTGGCATTGAAGACATTATCTTTCCGCTGCTATTTCTTGTATCTCTGATAGTATTGTATCATTCTATTGTATTCAGTTGTATAAGATATAGTATCAAATGTTGTACATCAAATGTGTTATTCATTTTCTTCCGCTGTGTTGTACTTAATGTGTTATAAGCTCCGATGAAACAGATTCGACGTTTGGATCTACGGCATTTGAATACGAGTGTCGTATTCGGTGCCGATTTTCGAAGGTCGAGTCAGGGTCGTTAGAATTGGTATCAGAGCTGAAGGTTGAAACTTTAGCTCAGGAGTATAACCCATTAGGTAACTCATTAGAGATAGGGTGAAGTATACCCTAGAATGAGTATATCCCTAAGATATCCGTCTGTATGCCTTAGTAAATTCTCTTACTATCCACTGACAGTGAGTATGAGTGCGAGAAGAGGACGAGATAGGGGACAGGGGAGTACCAGTGCAAATGTTCAGTACCCTGCAACAACGGAAATATCTTTCTCAATCAATCTCCTTTGATTCGATTCCAATTTCTTTGATTGCTTCGTGGTAGCTCGAGGAAGAAGCCTCGGTGTGATGGTGGCCCTACGAATCCTTATAGATAATTTCTATTTCGTATTCTCTTCATCAAATTTCTATCAGCTTTTCGTTTTTAACTTAATGAAATTGAAATTTGATTTGAAATAAATTGGTTAACTAAAATATAAAGTTAAGTAAATTGTATCGATAAAACAATTTTGATTAAACCAAAATATGAAACTCTATGGTAATTTCATGTGAGGATCAAAGTCCGAAGAGGGACAAGATACATAATTTGGGGTGTTCCGACTTAAGTTTGGAATCCATACTTAGTATTTGAGAATTTCTAAAGACTGTATCCAATTATCTGTTCTTTTGAGGTCCAGATATATACTACGATGATTAGTTATCCCTTCGAACTAACCAATGCCCATGTATATTTCGTAGATCTGGATGACCTCGAGTATCTTATAAAGAGTTAAATAGATTCGTTCTTGCATCTATTATTGATATTCTAATTTGGTAAGCCAAATGCAGAATAGATAATCGGCTTGATTTGTGAGTCGATTCTCTATCTTTATGTATCTATCCATTCTTTGTTGTCTCCCTGGCAAATTTCTGGGACGAAATTTTCTTAAGGGGGGAATCTATAACATTCCTGATTTTAAGGCCAATAATTTAATAATTAATTTGATCTTTGGAATTAAACTTTGAAACATTTGGTAATTAATATAAAATTTTGAGTTAAATTATGAGGTTAATTGGTAAAATTTATTTGAGTTTCTCCAAAAACAATTAAAATGTGGGTTTTATGAATAAATTGTGAAAATAGGAATTAATAAAGGCTTTAAAATTTATATATATGTATATAAATGGATTTTTAAATTGAATTTGGAATTTGAAATTCAAGAATGGATATTTTAAAACTAAATGGGATTTGAAGATACTATGTTCAAAATTAATAGAATTTGTTTTCTAATCATAATATGATCATTTTAAAATTTATATTTTGAAATTAATATAATAATTTTCTAAAGGTTAAATTTGAAGATTTTCTTTTAAAAAAATATATAATTTGTAAGTATATATTTAAACTAAGTAGAAATTGTACTACATAAACTTATGTAAAGTTATAAAATGAGATTTAAGTAAACAAGAACTAATCAGAGTTTTAAATATACATGTCTTTTGAAAATTTATAATAAAGCATATATATGTGAAGAAATTGGTTTTTGAATTTATGAGATTTGATAAAAATTTAAATTTCTTTTCTTTTATACTTGAAAATGAATATAGTAGTGCATATGGAATTAAATATAAAAGCTTTGATTTAGATATGTATATTTCTTTTGAAATAAAGAAGTTAAAAATAGTTTGTATACACATGTAAACATAAGAGAATGAGGGTCTAAAACTAAAATTTTAACTAATTAAATCAAGGGGTTTAAACATAAATATACAAACATTTACAAGTGTAAACCTTTTAAACACATTTGAACAAGTGTAAGCCATGTACATAACTAAATTTACCAGTGTTGGCCTAATTGAACAAGTGGCAAAGATAATTTTCTTTTTAAAATTGTTATGTAAATATCAAAAGAAGAAAACTAGGCTGTTCATTTATTCAGTTCAAAGAGAAACCATCCTCTCATTTTCTACAAATAAAAGAAATCAAAATCTGAAATAAAACAAAGCCTTAAAACCCAAAAAAAAAATCATCTCAAAAACAAACAAGTTCAGTTTTAATCAGACAAGGGAGAAATTCAAAATAACAAAGCAGTTCAAAATCTGTTTTCAACTTTTTCAATCCGGTGGCCAAGATTCAAAACATCTCCAACTCAATTCAAAGCAGTAAATCAGATTCAACTCTGAGTTCAAAAGCAACAGATGATTTTCTGGAATCAAATCTTAAAAAAACCTAAAACCTGGCAAATCTAAACAAAAGCAGGTTCAAAGCATTTGAACCTGAGATTTTCAAATCTGGAAGCTTTGAGACTGGAACAAAGCAATTCATGGATCTAAATTCAAGTCCAAGTTAAACTTGAAGCTTAAATCAAAATTCAAAACCCTGAAACAATTCAAAACAAAGTTTAAAGTAGTGATTCAAATTCCAACATCAAAGGATCTGCTCTCTGTTCATCATCATAAACACTGTGAGCAAACTGACCCCTTTTTAAACTTCAATCTATGATATATCTTGACGCTTTATGAAGCAGTTGTTGTTAAAAATGTTGTATGAATGTCTGCATGTGTGTGTGTGTATATGTAGATTCACCTGTGCATATCTAGAAAATTGGCAAATTATGCATCTGTGCCTATATTCCAAGCTTTAAAACCTGTTAAAAATTTGAATCACCCAAACCAATCAATATTAAACTTTGATCTCAAAACGAAAAGTGGTTGTAATGTTGTAATACAAATTTTAAAAATGATTCCAATTATATTTGTTAAAGAAATATTTCTAAAATAAATTATTACAGTGAACTTCTTAGAAATGATAAAAATAAATCATTTAATCTCTAGTTTGGAATTCATAAACTGAATTGTATTATAGAATGATGAATTTAGGTAATAAAATCGAGATTTTTCGTTTGTTAAATTTTTAGAAATTACGAGTTGAAAAAAATGACATTTTTGTCAAATTACGTCGAACTGCATGATGAAGTTCATCATGCTTTGGTCGGTAGGTGGTTTAAGCATCGATGATCATCAGAAAAATGCTTACGAATTTTCTGGTTGATCGTAGTGAAAGGGCGACTTGATTTTAGGGTTTAAGACCAAATTTTTGTAAGCGATAGAAAATCGATGGCTACATCATCTTCTTTGCATCGGTCCTGACAGGACATGGGGGAATAGGTGCGTGAGGGTGCGGCGGAGCTCTGGGATGAGTCCCGAGGGTTCTGGTGAAGTAACGTGGTGACGCGAGGTGAATTGGTTGATCGTGGTTGGGTTTCGGTTCGTTCAACTTGCTCGATTTTGGTTTCAGACGAAGTCAACACTGTTGGGTGGTCGTTTGGATTGGGGAGGTTGTCGATGACTTCCTAGAGGTGGCGTAGTTGGTCGGAGATGGACGGTTCGCTGGTGCACGTGCACAGCTAGTTTGGAGTGAGTGTTATGGGATGAGAGGTTGGATCTCGGGGAAGAATTCCAGCATTTGGGTCGGTAGCTCGGGTATACTATCGAGTTGTTCGCATGGATATATGTGGTTTAACATTTTAAAAGAGTTAAACTTAAGAAAGAAAAGAAACAAAGTGACCCGAAGCAATCTCAAGGTTATAACATAACGGCTTTGACTTTTAAAATTTAAAACAAGTTTATCCAATTTAAACTTAATCAAGTTTTAACATTTTTTTATGAATGTTTTACAATATGTTGGAATTAGTTAAAATCTTAAAATGATTATTATTTTAAAGTGTTTAAATTCTTTATTTTAAAGAATCCTTAAGTTTATTTTTAAATAAATTTAAATGGTATACTTAAGTAGTTTAAAAGATAATGGTAAGGATAATCAATTAATGATCAAAAGGGTAATTGATTAAGGATAATTAATTAATTAAGATTAATTAACATAAGTAATTAAAGGTAATTAAATTACTAAAAAATAATTATTAAATGAAAGTAATTAGGGATAAATAATTAATGATCAAAGTTGATTAAATCAAGTGATTAAAATTAACTTGTGAATTGTCATTATAAGTGATTAGGGATAATCACTTATTGTAATTAATTAAAGATGATTAATTAAATGACATTTAATTAAGGGTTAATTAATTGATGTAATTAATGTGATTAATTAAAGAATAAAAAATTAAGGTAATTATTTAATGATTAAAGGTTGATTAATTAATAATTAAGGGTTAACTTATTTATTATTGGTTCATTAATAAATGATTAACGAATAATTAATCAAAATGATTAATTAATATTAATTAACCTGGATTAGTAATTAGTCTTGTTTCAATTAATCAGATGATCAATTAACCTTACTTATGGATGTTTGAATTGCACAAAGTGCCTTGTATAGTTTGATATCCCTAATGTGTGCTATTATGTAATATGAATTGTATGTTGAGCTGTGATCTATGAATCATTTATTTGTGATGCATTTACATATTTATTTGTGAATCTGTAAATGGAAGATAAGCGTTATAAGAATACATCGCTTATCAATATTGATGTGATTGAATATGTGATGATTAATGTTGTGCACTACTGTGTAAAACTCCCTGGACTACACCATACACACACAAATATGGATTGCACGAGGAAATTGGTTAAGTCACAGATTTTTGAAATGGTTTTTAAATTAAATTTTGAATTCAAATGATTTTTGGAAATGGAATTGAATTAATATGAAAAACTTTTGAAAAGAAGTTTAAAGATAAAAGTTATTTTGAATAACTTAATAAAGTTTTGAAATTTAAATAATTTAACTTATATTTGAATTCAATATTTGAAATTGAATTCAATAATTTGGCAATTATCATTTAAAAAGATTATATAAGTTATAAAGGTGTTTATATGGGTTTTTAACCATTTTAAAAGTATTGTTTTGGGAATTTAAATTTAAACCCAAGTTTTATACTTGAATGGCTTTAACTTATGTAAATGTAATCAGTTTTTCCCAAAACGAAATCTGTTTTTTTTTTAAATAATGATAGCTTTCATAAAAAGAAAGGATTTCTAATTTGTATCGAAAGATTTCAAGTTGGAAATGAAATTGTAAATAGTTTTGAAAAACTATGAGTTAACCTTTGTGAAAGATTATTAAACCGTGTTTTGAAATCTAAGAGGATTTTAAATGGTATCTTTTATATAAAAGATTTGAAATGTTAATTTGTCTTAAACCATTTGAAAGAAAGGTTTTAGATAATAAGTTGTGACTTAACAGAAATCCTATACCCAAATGTTTTAAAATATTGCGCTCATTATTCGGTTTAGCCGGGAGAGGACCTTGTGTCATATAACCCATTCCGAATAATGATACGTCGATATAGATAGCATTTGAAGACCGGCGGTGAAGACCGGGTATTTTCGAGAACAATTGGATAACCCGTCGATTGTCTCTGCACTAAGTCGCACCGGTATAGAGATTCCCTAAGTGATGGAATGTCTGATCGGGATTGTGAATACCCGGATTTGCAAATGCTTCTTCGAAAGTGCCTTCTGTTCTGTTCGAACCAGGAACAGACTTGTATGGATGTGTGTTTGACGTTACACTTTGAGATGTAAAGCTGGTTTCTATCAAATACATTTCTGCTTGGTGGCGGAGAATTTATTCTCTTAGCTTAACATCCTTCTCTGAGAAGTACGAGCTCAGAGGTTATGTAGTTGATGGTTACTAGTGATACATTCCCAATTTAGTAATGTGGCATACAAAGTGTTGTTGATCATTTGTTGATCAAAGCACGACTTTATGAAAAAGTGTAGCTTTGTGGACGAGACATCATTGAACCTCACAACCCGGTAATGGTCGTAATAGGGAAGATGCGGCAAGGTTTCAGGGGTAGCTCCCCTATGGTATGTCCATTCCTTCTGGAAAAGGGTGGTATCATGGTATGGAGCCCAGATACTTACTCATATGGACACTGTATATTATTACTGTGTGATGTTGTTGGTGTGGAGGATCCTCGGATAAAGGTCGCAAACGACTGGGGGTGGCATATCTTAGGTTTTACCCCCGGGAAGGGGGTAGACCGGCCTTGTGTTGGCAAAGAGCCAGGTAGGTTCTCGGGGTGTCCCTCCAGAACGTTCCCATATGGCAATAGGAAGTTCCTTGGCCTTACCATTTGTTGGAAAATCCAATCTCCAATACGTGCCATGTACGGTTTTAATTGTATAACCTGCCATGAAACGTGGCGGTAACCTGCTATTGAACATGGTAGCTATAGTAGGCATACAATGAAATGTTGTATGATGGCTAAGATTAATATTATACTTTCGAAATGTTTTCCACTACGCACTAATAATAATATCAAAATGGTTTTCGCGTATCAAACACTTTTGACTATCCTAAGGAGAAATCTCCTCCAATTATGCGTTTGCATGGTGTGTGTGGCGGGAGGCCTTATGGTAGTTTCATTTTCCAAAAAGCATTGTGATTTTCAAAGTTTTAAATTTCTTTGTTGTTTGTTTAAAGATAAAACTATTTTTGTTTGCTCACACTAGTCCCATGACTGGCCTGAAGTTTATTGTTCCTTTCCTAAACTCTGGGTGCCTACAATCTTCCACACGGGCAGCCTAGAGTTAGGTTTTTCAGACAATCCTATAGTAGGTGTAGATTCGATAGCTTTCGGAATCCTTAGTTTGGAAGCATTTGGAGATCTTCTTCGGTCTTTGGATGGACTGACCTTGCTTAGCTTTGTGAAACGTGATGGGGGTTCTAGCTGGCTTTGGATTGAAGATGGTGTTTTTTGGAGTTTGGCATTGAAGACATTATCTTCCCGCTGTTATTTCTTGTATCTCTGATAGTACTGTATCATTCTATTGTATTCGGTTGTATAAGATATTGTATCAAATGTTGTACATCAAATGTATTATTCATTTTCTTCCGCTATGTTGTACTTAATGTGTTATAAGCTTCGGCGAACCATATTCGACGTTTGGATCTGCGGCATTTGATTACGAGTGTCGTATTCGGTGCCGATTTTCGAAGGTCGAGTTAGGGTCGTTACAATTTAATTCCTAAACTTCTTCTATAAATACCTCTCTATTTTCTCTCATTTCTTCTCCTTCTTCATTTCTTGTCCAAGCTTCCATTAGTGGCTTCATTCATGAAAGATTTAAGGGAAACTAGAGAGAGAAATGCATAAGAACAAAGATCTAACCACCCATTCTCTTTCTCTTACTCGTCTAAAGTCTCTAGCACATCTTCCATCACTACAAAGTTTGGCCACCACCATTTCTACCCCATGGTCAAAATTTCTATAGGAAAGGAGTGGAGTTTGGAGGCTTCGGTGGAGGAAAATGAGAGGTTGGCTACGCCGGAGTGAAGGCATGAAGCTATGAAAACTTTGGATGCAAGTTAGTGAGAAAAAGGTCAAGATTCGCCTTGGTTAAGACCATGACCGAACCCTATAGTGAAAGAGAGGAGTTTGGTAGCTTGTCGTAAAGCGGAAGCTATGACAAAATCATCCGAAGAAGCTAGGGTAAGGAGGAAGCTAAGAAGGTGAGATCTCAAGAAACACTTTCCTTCCTAGTTTATGATTAAAATGATTTGCAAGTTAAAAGTAAGTTATGATTATTATTTACAAGTATATAAATTTATTGACATGATTATACATGAATTGACATGTTTGTTTGGATGAATAGATGTATACTTGATTGTTAACATTGGATGTTCACTTGGACGAATGAAAAAGAAGAATGAATGATATGTGAAGTTTTTGATGATAGTTAATGTGTTAACTATAATTATTTCATGAAGGAATAAATGGTGGTATATTTTGAAGGTTAAGCCTCAAAATGTTTCGAAATCATAAAAAATGAATGGTTTGAAATGATTTAAAAATGAAAAGGTTTCATGTAGAAAAGGAAGGATAACATTTTTATAATATTAAAGGAATGATATTTAATTCGTATGGATATATAAACTAAATAGCTGGAAGATAGATAATAATTAACCTTTTATGTTGGAGGATGTTTTGAAAAGAGAAAATGGAATTTAATGTGATTTTATAATCATATATGAAGTCAAATATAATATTATAATAGTATAATATTGTATGAGTTCAAATATTGAAAAATAATATCTAAAGGTGAAAAAGAGATTTAATATGGAAAATATTGGTTTAAATCTTTGAAAATGGTTTATAAATGTTTTATAAACATTAAAATTAAATTTGGATATGTACTGACAAATATTGAGTTTGGAGTCAAAATTAGGCGTGTCGCCTAATGGTAGTTCGCGATTTCGCGCCATAAAAGTTAAATCCTTCTATAGGATGAAATCGGAGTCGGATTTCTTTGCAATAAGAATTTTTCGAACTCTTATAACAATTGTTTTCAAACAAAAGAAAATGATTGATATTTCATTTAATAGATTTTGAAATATGAGCAAATAAAGTTTACAAGAAAATCGTGCTTTGGCAATTCGTTGGCCAAAGTCGCAAATGTTTTATATACCTTTTTTTAAAATGTTTAAAAATATAGAATAAATCTTATAAATCATTTAAAATGTTTTAAAAGTTATTTGAGTAATAAAAACAAATTTGCAAATTATAGAAATTCGTTTTGATCAATACAGCTTAAAAACATTTTTCGTAGCATTTTTTGCAGCACTTTTCTATAACTTTTGAAATACGGTTTTAAAGGCAACCGTTCTTTTCCAAATATTTTTTAAATGTTTTCAAATGATCATTAAAGTATTTAAAGGTAATTTTAAAAGGATTTATGATTTAAGGTTTAATGATTTAAATTCAATCAAATAACTTGACCGCCTTATGGGTGTCAGAGAGATGGTGTCTAGGCTTTACTTTGGAAAAATCAGTTTCCTGCTCTCCTTGGCTATCCGGACTAACTCGACGGAGGGGATAGTAAATTCAGTTTACTCTGATCAAAATTTAAAAAGTATAAAGACATATTTTTCTAAATATAAATAACTTGGATTTTTTTTGTGGAGATAATCGTCTTGCTCGGTGTTAAAGCCCGAAGAGGGAACTCGTACTATTCGTGGAATTTAAAAGGTGATTTCGCTATTATTCCACCTATAGTATTGGTTGAATGCGGGAATTGATATTGAGCAGAATTATATAATTTTTATAGATGCTGCTCACTTGATATTTACTGGTTTTGGATTAACATCCCAGATTACATGATTTTAACTCAATCAAAGTTTTGACTTTTAAATTAAGAAATCTTTGTAAAGATTTAAATAAATGACTTGGAATTATTTAAATTTCTATACTTGAATTAATTGTTTTGGTTTGTAGTAAACTACATCTTAAACAACATCGTTTTTGACCCATTTAAAGGTTATGTTTTGAAAATAAGAAATCTTTGGTTATGATTTAATAAATGATTTGGAAATATTTTCCTAAGTAAAAGGTGAACTGATTTAGAATCATTCCGAGATTTAGAAGGTTTAAATTTACCAAATGATTTGATAAATGAGGCTTAATGATTCCATATATTGTTAAGAAGATAATGGAATAATGAAATGAATATATCTCTAAGAGATATTTATGGATGAATAAAAAGATGGATTAAATTGAATGATGATTGATAGTCACATATGAACTTAACATCTTTTTAATCGATGATGGGTTCGGAGAAACCAGGATCGAATTTGGGTAACTCCTATCCAAAAACCACTTCAAACGAATGCACACGTTCGAAAGGAAGATATGTTAAAGATAATGATTATTGAAGACCGAAGATTTTCATAGCGAAAAGACTGGTTATTGACATTCTTTGGGTCGTTCCCAATATAGACACATTTATTATAGTAGTGGTCCTATCGTGTTTTAAAATCTTCGGATTGCAAGGACTACTCGCTAATAAGTGTGGTATGAGGAGTGCCTTCGATTTCTTTCAATCCCAGAACGAACTTATATGGACGTATGTTTGATATTGTATTTCTATGATCACAACATTGACTTTTACAAACGTACATATGCTTGATGGCGGAGAAGGTAATTTCTCATAGCTTAACTCCCTTCTTTGAGATGTACGAGCTCAGAGGTTGTATGCTCGTGGAAGTCAATAGTGATCGAAGGAATTGCAGTGTGGCATTCTAAATGGAATGTGCATTATGGAAGAATAAAGCGTGGCTTTGTGAAAAACAAGTATGGCTTTATGAAAAGAAGAGCGTAGCCTCTCGAGCCTCACATCCCGGAGATGATATGGTTAATTATGTAGCCCGAATGACATGTATTTTAGGTTATCGATTGTATGAGTATAGAAGAGTCCGGTGCAATCTGGATCCTCAAAGCATTTATTGCCCTATTTATTTGAATATAATAGCTAGCTTGCGTAAAGTGATATGGCTACCGGATATAGGTAGTGTGGTAAGTACAATTCCAAGTGACTTACTTAAGAAAAGTGATCAAGGCACCTTGGGAACTATGTTTTCTATGCATGGATCGAAGGAAAAGGCCATTGTTCCCTATCATGTTGGAAATCCGATTCCAATACGAGCTTTATAGTTTTTGATTGTATTTCTAAAATAGTTGCAATGCTTGCAAACATTTAGACTACCCCTTTGGTATCATATATTTCATTTGGTATATTTCGTTGACCTATTCCGGATATATTACCATAGACTTAGTCTATAGATTGATATTTTATTTTGATATATTACTTGAAAAGTTTTTTCAAACCAATGTCATTAAAGATAATATCAAAGTATTTTCAGTATAAAGTATTTTGTTTATCATAAGATAAAAACCCTTATGTGTTTATGTGTGGGTGTGATCTTATGAGATACCCTTCTTTTCAACGGTTTTGATTTACATCAGCATTTATAATTTCGCATATCTCATGGTAGTTTATCAAGCGTGATCCGGGTATTTTTAATACTCGGGTTATATCTGAGTAGTTTCAAGATTACTTGAAGATGCTTGGAGTTTACAGAGGAGAGATGGTGATCTTCATCTACGTATGGACATTTTCTATTATCTGCTGCATCTATTGCATTTTTTTGTTTGGTTTTTAGCATTTGTAAGGACAAAGATTTATAACTGTCCAGGCTGAATTTAGATTAGACTTTGATATTGTATTCTAAATTTTCCGCTATAAACAATTTATATTGAAATAATATATGTTATTCCATTCCTATGAGATTCTTTTCTATCTTTCTTTCCTTTTTCCCTAACAATCTGGCTTTTCGGCACTTGGATTTGTGGCATGAGGATGTATTAGTGTCGATTTTTGAGGATTGAAAATCCCGGTTGTTACAGATGGCCTATATGCCATTTTTCATTACATCAATAACACAAATTCTTTCCCCTTTTTTGATTTCTTCTGGTGTTAACCCCTTGCTCTTAGCAAACTCTATCAAGGAACTATTCTTGTTAGAAGAAGGACCAGAAAATCCTGATTAGTTTCATGAGGGTAAATTCTTTGACAAGGAGGGTTGTGAGTAAAAACTTGGTTTAAATGGTTTTCTAGACCATTTTTTCATAAATTTTTGCCAATGCTACTGCCTCCTCGAAACGGGTGGGTTTAGCCGTTTCTACATCTATCTTAATCCCATCTTTCATTGCATCCATGAACTTGTCAAAAACATAATTTGGATGTAAACAATCAAGAAGGCATTGTAGTTTTTTCAAATTTGGTGAGGTATGATTGAATAGTGGAGAGTTGCTTCAAATTAGCAAAGTTCCAAAGGGTTTTCTTAATTCATAGGGCAAATTTCATAATGATTTATTCTTTAAATATTCTCCATTGGTCATGATACTTAACATTATTGGTTAACCATTTGTACCATTTTTGGGCATTAGCTTAAAGATGGAATGAACATGTACGCACCTATTCAATCTTTGGAGTATGATGATATTTAAGTGTTATCTCTAGAATAGACAAGAAATTCAAATTTGATGGTGATATGTTGCAACAAGGAAGGAGAAGGAGGAATGCTGGGTTGTTGTTTTGGATGAGAGTTTGGGTTTTGATCATTAAAGTGGAGTGACCCTGATGCATTTCTATTGTTTGCTCTCTAGAAAGGAGGGACATATGGAGTAATTCTTGAAGAATGTTGTGGCTTTCGAAAGGCAGAAGTAAGAGAATTCTTGTTGTTTCTTATATCTTGCTCGAAGGATACCAGAGTTGTAGAAAGGAGATCTATCTCGCCATTCATTTCTTGAGAATTTTCTTGGAACGATTGGTGAAGTTCTTGTTCACCTCTGTGAACTAATCCAAAATGTGACTGATTCTCTCATTAATATGTTCTTGCATAGCCGAGTGGTCTTCTTCTTCATCAAGAGCAGGCAGGATGAGATTACTTCCACATTAGTTGTTATTTTCATGAGTTTGAGGAGTCTATGCAGGGTTTGAAATTATGGGAGGATTTGGGTCTGTATCCTGCTTTGATACCAAATTGGTAGACCCACTTTGCTTGCTTTGGTTTTGGGTTATGGTCATGATCAATATGAAGGGAAGTTGATAATATAAGAAGTGAAATTTGAGGATGTTAGATTATTTATTCTTGAATGCATGCAATGTGAAGGAAGGAAACAAGGAAGAAGGAATGAAGGAGTAGAGTATTAGTTAGTTTAAGAAGTTATAGAGGATCTGAGAAGAGTTGAGTTTTAGATTAACACAAAGGGGAGAAGAGCTATGCATAGGAACATGCACATCAAAATAGAAAAGGGAATTAGGGTCTCATAATGAAATTAAACTTGTACATACCCATTCCCTCAATTCAACACACACATATATAGGGATATTACAACTACTTGACTAACTCAAATACATAACCTTAATTGCATATAAACACATATCAAGTCTGTATCAGCCTGTGCATGCTTGTGTACGTGCACACATGCACAATAGAATTCCTTTCATTCAACCATCCTAAGGCCTAACTTCTTTCACCAGTGGTTGCTCCCTCCTTTTGATGGCTGATGGCTTCACCTTTGATTATCTCTGGTGCAGTTTCTGATTAACCATGGCCAGAGACTGTCAAACTGGAGTTTTTATCCTTGTTAATAGTTGAAGTGAATTTCTAGGCATAACACAACACAAGATACAACAACTCAATATCAATGTTGCAACCTCTGGCCATAATACGAAATCGGAAACATCATGCAGCATCACGTCATTAATATCAGCATTATACATCAGATCTGAAACAAAGATCTAGATCATTGTAGCTCATAGTCATCAACTTCGATAGCAAACCACCTCCACATCAACTATACATCAGCAATGATGAGGCAGTAAACTCCATTTTTCCAAATCGATAGCGTTAACATTACAGATCTGACCAGTACCAATGACGAACTCTAACTCCAAACCATTGACATCAATTGCGAGAATCTCATCATCTTAACATCTCAGCCTCGACGATTCCAACATCGACTTCACTTGGCATCCCCACATTCACATGGCTTCATCACTAAGGCGATGTATGGAGTAACCTCAGGCTCTGGTAAGTTCAAGCGCAGCTAATAGGAGAGGAGGCGATGATTTAATTATTTTTTGGCAAGCAACATCCATCTCCAAAATCAGATGCGACTTCAATTTGAGGAGGAGAATTTTTTTTATCATGGGTCAAATTTTTTTTTTTTTTGTTACAAGTGGCGAATAAGAGAAATGGGACTTGTTAAGAAAAAACAGAGAAAGGGAATATTGTCTACAGTGTCGGTTCTTTGGATATAAGATAAAACACAAATGGTGATACAAAAGATCTCCACCGTTGTATATTTTTGTCCTTATATGAAAGGTGGAATTTAGGAGAGTAATCCAATAGTGGAGATCCATTATGTCACCAACTGTGTTAGAAAGTAATGTCCAAATAGATTTTCCATTGTTTATAATAGAACCTTGCAAATTTTATTTAACATTTCAATATTTCTTTTGGAGCATTCTTGTATTTTGATTTGTAATTTCAGTTTTTTTTAACTTGACTCTAAACTTTTTAGGATTGAGCTAAAAGGTTTTGTAATTTAGAAATTCTAATCTCAAGATTTTGATTAAGCAGGGTTACTAGGCATATGATTAGTATATTCAGATAAGCAGAGAGTGCGAGTTTACATATTGAAAGAGTTCAAACATATAATTCCAGTAGCAATTTTGAAGGCAGCAGTAGACGCCAATTGGTTAGCGGTCAAAGCTGGGTATATCAGAGTCACTCTTATCGCTATAAATAGAGTTCTATGAGAATTTTTCAATGAATATATAACATGTCTTGCATACAAATTCTTTATATTTTTCTTTGTGATTCTAAAAGTTTCAAAGTCTTTCACTTACATACTTCTCTAGATCATTTGGAATTTAAAAGAATTATCTTTGTGGTTTTCATCTTCCTATCTCATAAATACACTTTACTACACTTTGAGAGGATCGTAGGAAGTTGTACTTAAAAATGAAAAATGAATGTATTTAACATACACAAGTCATTGCTGAAAAAATTCTATAAAGAAGTTGTTGAAGCCATGTTTTGTGGTTCAGACAAGGTTGTAGTTTAAGCCTTATTAGACTTATATGTGTTAATTTTGTACGAGTGTCCATTGTCTGCCTCGGTTCAAAATCAAAATTTGTCCATCCATTTCGTCCGTTTTTCATTTACAACACAAATTAGGACAAGAAAATTTGTATGGTATATCATTCGTATGGATAGTCCAATAAATCTTCTATTTTCCATACATCATCCTTTCATTATCTGGCTTGTACGAAGAGTGTTTGAGCCAACGCCTTGTCTGATCTGTGTTCGTCTAAAACTCTTATGGAGCAAGATACGAACACCTCTACGTCCGGTTTGGTCTGCCCAATTAAAACCCCTAGTCTTACGTAAGGGGTCAAAGTCAAGTTATTGGTCTTCAGGCAATATCGGTGAAGTCATGTTCGATTATTTAAGTAGTTGACGTAAGCCTTTTTCTTTGAGCAAAATAGGATAATTGATAATGAAATCCTAAATGGAAGTTTTAGAACTGGATGTAAGAAAAAAGATGTGAACTAGTATAAATGTCTACTATACACACTTTACTTGTACTTTATTAAGTTAGAGTTTATTTACTTTCCTTTACTTACCATAGATTTTAATTTTGTGAAAGACCATTGATACATATATCACTAGTGGATACTTTGGTCACTTTCCATCTTATTAGTCATGTTAGTATTTGATCCTTTCAGTGATCACTTCCCCACCTCCCTACTTTCAGTTCATCCAATTTCAAAATTCTCTGTGAAACTTATCATATTTATACCCAACCTGCGATATATCTATTGGATGATTGCCTAGAGTAATCTTCGTAATTTTGTTGATTTATGAATATAGTTTTCAAACTCTATTTTTTTAAAGGCTTTAAATGCATTGATGCATAACATAGAAAAGCTATTCTATTTTTTTCACCCAACAACCAAATTTTAACATGAGGCTAAAGTAGAAGTACTCGGTTTTTTCTTCCGAGATTAGAGATTTTGTTAACTTTTTATGATTTTTGACATAGACTAAATTAGAGATGAAAGAAGCTAAGAATTCTCAAAAGATAGCCCTGACATTACACCCATTGACATCCACTAAGGTCCATAATTTAAAGCTGAACATTAGTAATTCCATTGTATAATGAACGCTGAGTTTTTATTTGTGATGTTGAATGTTAAAGATGGAAAGTTTACGATATACATTTCTTTCTTTTAAGTTTAGCTCAATTTCTTAAACTAGAGTATTATATTGTTACATTGTCCATACTCTAAAATCCACACAACTCAATTTATATGCCTCAAAACTAACATCTACTTGATTCCGACATATCAATTTTTCCTTTTTTCGTTGATGACTGCTTATAAAATTTCCCCTTTTTTCAACAATTCATCTTCGTGTGTTAATATATCAAAATTTCTAAAACTGATTTAATAAACGTTTGTTGATTTTGGTAGTTTTACTGCTTAAGAGTTCTAAATCTACGACAAAGCATGTTTTTACAATGTTTTAAGAAGAAAGAAGAAATCATGGTTAGCGTGGTCAGATTGAAAAGATATTGCCAGTCGATAGTTTGAGAGAAGAGGGAAATTTATGAATTATGATTTTTTTTCTTTTAATTTATCATTTGTGGATAGTGCAAAAATGTAAGTTACTTGCCAACTCACCTCAATAGCAATTGGTTGTTCTTAATTGAATAACCACAAAGCAACATTTTTCATACTAGGTCTTAACAAGATCGACTATGCATGTGTTCAATTTTTTTAGGTTATTTTATGTTGTTAGAACAATCGTAGGTTATGATTGTGGGTTAAAGTATTATCATCGTTCTCATATACCCACTACACATGACCCATGTTTGAGCCAAAGTCAAAGTGGGTTAGTTGTATGTATTTATATCCATTATTAAAGAGATCGTTACCAAAACATGATCAATCTACTAAGTGTTCACATAAATTGAAATATTGATAGTAAAACGTGTTATATATAACATATGGTTTATCATGTGCACATAAAGTGAAACATCCAACTAGTATTTACTATTAATAATGAAAATTCAATCAATTGGATTTCCACGTTGACTCTTTGAAATTCTAAAAATACCATAGATTTCATGACTATCTATCAATAAAATCTCACTCGCCTCCACCATCACTCCGTTCACAACCACTCATCAATGGAATTTAATTATCGATTTGCATCCGACACCACCAACAAAACCATTTGAAATAAAAATGCCATGACCATCAAATCTTTTGCAGTTATAGCACATATTCCAATCTATCTATTAAATAATAGTAAAGTAGAAGAATTTCCTATGCTCTTATTAATTCTAGCATTTCATCTTCTCTCCTTTCTAGATATTTAATTTACAAATTCCTATAGTTTATCAATATAATATTTATTACAAAGTTCTATTCATTCTCTTCACTATCATTTTACATGTAAATGCCAATAATTAATAATTTTTACAATTACTTTTAACATTCTCCTAAGTTTTATCGTGTTATTTTACATTTAAGTTCATACATTTAAATTAATTAATGATCTACAGTCTGAACTTTAAGATAAATACGAATAAAAAATATTTATTATTTGGTCTATTAGGTCCTAATAAATAACAATATATATTGTACACCTTACTTATATTAACAAAAATTATAAAAATATTATTTCATTTAAGTCCATATAACCAAAAAAAATCACAATTATATAAAAAACTATCTTTAGTTCTTTTGCATTATTCTACATTAAAATTTATATAATTTATTTCGTTCTAAAATTAGTGCTTTATTACAAAGAGAAATACATGTAAATTTTCTTGCTGCACTTGGTATATTATTACAAACATATACAATGTTCTCTTTTTTAAATTGATACACCAAGCGGATCTTATACCATTAATGGAATTTATTTTTGTCAAGAATGACATTAAAGTAATAAGCGATGAATACCATAGTTTGTAATTTTGAAATAAATGGATATTTTTAACCCAAAAATGGATCAACACCCTGTTTTGAGTGTGAAAGCACCAGCCACGTTCTCATGAAGAAATGATGTAGATAATAGACATAGAAAAAAACACTAAGAGAAAGAAGACAAGTAGATTTTTATAGTGGTTTGGTTGTTAACGATGCCTATATCCACTTTATAGTTTTTACTATAGACTGATTGTTGTTACAAGATGTATTTGATTACAAAGCTCTTGATTATCCTTAACTAGATTCAATCTCCAAGGTTAGAATCCACTGGAGAATCACAATGAATTCTTTTGAAGACCGTTGTAAGGGAGATGAGGAGTGAAGGAAGCTTCTCGCGGAGTTTCAACAATCAGTCCGGAGAAGAGATCCATGTATGTTGCAGATAGGATTGTATTTATAGAGATTAGAGATTTATTGGGACAAACCTATTCGCCAGTTGCTTGTAGATGGTCATAGGAAGGTGCAGTGGAGCTTAGCTCGCGACCCGAGCCAAAAGCATGGATCGCTAGTCCATGGTCTATGGACTGCTAGCGTTGCATGGTCTATGGACTGCTAGCGATACATGGTCTGTGGACTGCTAGCGATCCATGGTCTGTAGACTGCAAGCGATCCATAGCATTAGCTCGAGTGCAAGCTAATTGCTTAGCCTCTTTCTCTGCTTCAATCAGTTTGGGTTGCACTTATTCCATGATCATGTATGCATCGTCGGCGATCCGTAGAGTATAGATCTCTGACGATCCATGTACTTAGCATATTTTTAGACTTTGGCTTTTGAACTTTATTCATTGTCTTGTGTCAACATTGTTCGTGTAGTCTCATTACACATTGCCTTATTTTGATGACGATTTACTTGCTAGTTGTGTTCAGTTGTTGATCGAACTGGATGGATGCTTGTCTCTTGGATTAGCTAACTTAGAATCTTGTTAAGTTTAGTCACTACTTCTGTAACATGGATTGGATCATGATGCAAGAGATTTGGTTGAAAACTGAACTATTCCCATGGATCGCTATGATCCATTGGTCATGGATCGCTAATAATCCATAGATGTAGTGGATTTTTCATTCTTTTACCTTAGCCCTCTTTTAGCTTATTACTCTAACTCTTTTGGTTGACTTTTGAGCTATTGTGACTCCATCAAGTTGTTACGTCTTCTCTTAAATCCTGTTGGGTTGAAAACCTGGATAACATTTGCCCCCTAGAGTACGTCTTCGTTGGAAACAAGGAATGCTTTGGAAGTAATCCTTTTTAGTCTCTGCCTGTTGAATTTCAAGTAATCGTGTTAATGTTTTGCGAATGTGAACAAGGCTATATTGCCGCTTGGTTAGTTTTGATCTCCACTGCCATTGCTTATGATAACAGATTAAATTTTCCTCCATAGCTTCTCGGTATATCTTAAAGTAGTGTATGGATGTCGCTAGGTGAAATAGGGAAAAATTGCATGCAACCACATGAATCGCTAGCGACCCATAGGTGATGGATCGCTAGCGACCTGATGACTAAGAAATTTTTCAGTATTTTCTTCATTCCCTATTTCTTCGAGCCGACCCTTTCCTCATTCACTACATGATCCGAGTACTCTTCTCCTCCTGCGATTCGAACTTCCCATCGATTTGACCCAAGCTTTCACCTGTGATTCAACCTCTGCTTTGATCGATTCGATCCATACCCTTTGAGAATTCGACTTTGTCTAAGCCTCCGTCGTGCTTCCTTCTATGCCGCCAACTCCAAGGCCTTGTCACAGCTCTTCTAGGTCGCCTTCAATTGAAACCCTAGCTCGCTTGCCATCATAGATCGTCATCGGTTCATCAATAGATCGTCGCCGACCTATCTTAGTTCGCTGATTCTAAAGCCTCGACCAAACTCGCGTTAAGACCGTTAATCCGAGATGGGTTTACTAATTATAATGTTCATTTATTGACTTGGAAACTGAGTTGTATTCATGGTGTTAGTTGTGAGGAGTTCGAGTCGATTGCAGCTTAATGGAGGAAGATAGTAAATCGAGTCTTGAGTTCCTCACGAAACGACATTCGGGCCTTGCCACGGTGCATGACCTTTTTTGTTGTCTTTTTCCACTAAGCCAGAATTGACTTGCTCCAAGTCCCATAGCCGGTACTGTTCGTCCTTCTGGAGGATTCGAATTGATTTTTCTTTCTTTTTCACGCACGGTGTACCTATACTGGAAGGGACTTTTTGCATCGTTTTGGAAAACGGATCTGTTATCGATCGTTGATCGATAACGGGTAAGTGTAGGAGAAAAATGATATGTGAAGTCCTTTTACCTCTCGGCTACGAATGTACTACCTACATGGGGCAAAGCATTTGTAGTGTTTGGGACCAAGCCTACCATCGATAGGTAACATGTCACACTTGCCCCGGTTCACACTTGAAGCCCAATACATCGATGCGAGCCGATATTTCTTTTGAATTCAAGTGTGGTACAGGGAGTTCTTACTTTAGGGTTGAATTACTTGACCATTTCAGATGTAAGTTCTATTGTTTAAAATTAAGCACTTATCCTCTCATTGCAAGTCTAGCAGAGGAAGTCCTGCGCTTTCGAAGACTGAGTCATCGTCTGTTACCCCTCCTCCTTCTGCTTCATAGACAGAGTATGGCCAACTAGTTTCGATTGGTCCGGTCATGGACCGGACTCCTCCTAATTTTAAAGTCCTTCTAAATCCATCGGAGAGAGCATCTTTCGTGGTTTCTGCCAAAGTCTTGCAAAACATCTGCTTGCAACACGGCATCTCGAAGGAAGATGTGCGCCTCCCAGAGAAGGATGAGTTTGCTTATATGTCGCCCCTAAAATATACTTCTTGTCATCGGTATATGTGCTTGAATGGCGTCGTGCTCCCTTTTAACGATTTCTTGAGAGAGACCCTCTCGAACTTAGGAATTGCTCCATTTCAGATTCACCCCAATGGCTATGCCATCGTAACTCGCATGCACGTCCTTTTCATGCAAACATTCAACCGTGCTCCAACCCTTCGACGAATTGAGATATTTTCTTTCATTCAAAAGAAGAGATGAGTGTCCTTCCTTGGTCGTAATCGAGGCCTAGAGGAATAGTAAAATTGTATTGCGGCTATAGAGCAACTTGTCCCAATTCAAGAGCTAATACATCTTTGTTAGATGTTCTAAGGGGTTCAGCCGTCTTTGGACAACAAGGGATAAGTTCCTTTTTTACTCATTGAGCTTCGACATGTAACTACGGAGTTCTAACAAGTCAAATAATTCTTACAGATATTCCGAGGCCGAACAGGGACTTGTCTCTCGATGGAACTTTCTGAGCCCTGAAGGCTATCGATGCTGAGGAGAGATCTATTAAACACTTATTGACTAACAAAAACTTGCTTTGATGCAAACTGTGGCATCCGAGGAGGTCTGCAGTTCCAGTTGAGATCATATCCCCTTCTTGATCCGAGGTACGCACGCGATCCACCTCCTCATCTTACGGTTTCAACGAGGTTGCTTTTCAAGAATGGTAAGGCCCATTCGGCGAGTCGGCTAAGGAGACTTGTGAGGAAAAGGATGCTACCACGACTGTAGTCAGTTGCCCAGTCAGAATGCCTCTGATTTCATAAGAAGAGGAAGAGGAGTTTAATCAGAGGGAAGGCAATTTCGCAATGGACTTAGAAAAAGAGGAGGGGGAGATCGGAAGTAGTAGCGATGAGTCTTCTAGTGGTGATTTCTATGTGGAATCTGATGATGGGGATTCTGAAACGTGTGATGAGACTCCGATTACGAGTCTCATTATTCCAACCTCACTTCCTCTAGACACGGGTAGCAAAGACGATGCCTCAGAAATCGGACAACATCGGGATTCCCCGAGTAAAGATGCTGGCATGGACTTTGGAGATTTGAGCGATGTTTACATTGATTTCAACACGCTCATTGGGGAAGATTTCAAATTTAAGGAGGTGCTTCCTCGTTCAGGCCACGTTGCACCTGAAGTTATTCTGATTCCTTTCGCGACGCCTGCCCGATCCGGTTTGTGATGTCATTTTAGGCTCTCCTCCTAAACACATCACACGTTTCACTAGGATTATACTCACTTGTACACATACTTCATGTTTATTTTATGTTTGTAAGGCCTTTTATTTATTCTTCGTATTAGGTATAACGAGAGGACATGACCATTATGATGAACTTGAAGAATTTGCCGACTCTCAGCGCTGGTCGAAGCGATCTCCCAACCGTCACCAACCTCTCGAGACAGGGGAGGGGTACCGAAGAAGAAAAGATTTAGAAGCTGAAGTTCATTTTCGAGACGAGAGGGAATGGAGCCGAATATGCAAAGAAGGGTATGAAAAGAGGAAGACTTTCGACAAGAGAGAGGAGTCGTCGAAAAGTTCTAAATTTGATCGCGGTTCCCATTCTTTAGAACATAAAGCTTTCACTTTGACACTCTCTTCAGCGGGTCAGTAAATCCCGGTTACTTCTGTCCCTTTTTCATCTTCAATTCAAATTCCATCATCTTCTATTGCTCTTGCCCCCAGTTCTCCACGCCCTTATCGGAGATCTGCCTATGCTCTTTCATCTTGTCCCCCCAGGCTTGAGGTGGCACTCCCCAGGTGGTTCTTAAGGGGGGTTAAGTTTGATCGTGACCTCCGCTCGGTTTAGAGATTTATATATGGCACATCTTCAAGCTATTCAGAATGACTTGGACTAGGTCAAAGAGTGGAAAAAATTATGCAAGCAACTGGCAAACAGGAACTGCAACAATTATCAAGAAATTCTATCCTTTGAATCGAAGAAGGATGATTTTGACAGAGCATTGGTAGAACATGACACCAGGGTCAAACAACTAGAAGAGGAGAAGGAAGCGGCGCTTCAAGAAAGCAAAAAGAACGCCGGCTTGCTAAAGAAATTAAAAGAGGCTCACAAGAGAATTGAGATCATCTACAGGGACAAAATTAAGAAGGCTCATGCAGAGGAGGCCAAATTAAAAGAGGAGGTGGTAGCTTGTAGCGCAACTATTGAGGCCCAAAATAAATCCATCTCTGATCACGATCTTATCGTGGAGGGGGCATAATAAGACCATCTCCGACCAGGTCGAGATAACCGCCAGGCTACAGGATCAAGTTGCACAGCTTAGCGTTGGTAAGTCTTACGTCGAAGTTGAAAAGGCTACCATTATGATGGATTATCTGGAGCTTCAAAATGCTTTTGAAAGGAAGATGGTGAAGATGGATGAGACCATCTTGAATTTTTATGTCAACTCTCTGCTGCATCAGGAGCCTCAGCTTCTTAGGCCCTAAATTCCTACACACTCTCGCTATGGTTTAGGAGGAAATCTTAGCCTGCTTTCATGATAGTGGTGATGCTTATACCTAGAGAGAGTTGGAGAACGCCTACCTCAATGAAGAATCAAAGAAGGCATTGCTAGAGGATCAAGAGATTTTACGAATCGAGAGAGAGAAAGAAGCTACCGATGCTTCCATAACTACGGTCGCCGAAGCGCTTATGGAGCCTTTCATTTCTGGTGCCAACGAACCATCGAGACAGCCCCGTGATCCGTTAACAAGTTCTGGGCTTGAGGCTTCCCTTTGGATTGTAGAGCCGTCGAAGGAGCGTGAAGGCGGTGAGTACGAAGTTGACATTCTTGGTCATTCTTTTAATGTGAGTAATTTTCTCGTTTCCCCCGGGTTCGGGAGCTTTCAGCTTACACCGCAAGAGCAGGAAGAATTTAATGCTTTCATTTTTGATCTTATAGGTCCATCTTCCTTATCTGCTAATCTTCCTATTTCTTCAGTGCCTGAACCTACTGCTATCTCCACTGCATCCAAGGTCGTTTCTATACCTACTCTGGTTACCGTGTCTGTGTCTATCTCACAGCTGAGGCCGGAGTCCGAGAAGATCGTCGTACTTCATGGCTTGGATGACCCTTACGTATCTTTGGAAGGTGACATAACGACGGCCGAAGTCGGGAGCAAGAAGTTCAAACTGAGCAGCAATGCAAGACTCAACAAGAGTTGGTCGTGTCAAAAGAGAAAAAGTTGAAGCGGTCAAGGCTTCGAAGAGCACCCGGAGGTCTCGGAAGCGTAAAACAAAAGGCGAGTCTTCTGAGAAGGTCGTGGAGCAAAAGGAAGATGTCAGCACTAAGGAAATAGTTGACATTACTGGCAGTGATACTACTTTCGAGGTGAAGCAAAAACTCATAACACATGGCGGGGAAGGAGTGAGGGAAAGAGGCGCTGAAGGATTTGGACAGTATCTGTTTTGCTTTTGATTCATTTTGAGTTATTTTGTTCAAGTGCAGGGTCTGCACTTAGTGTTGTTGTGGTGTTTATATTTTTATTTTGTTGGCCGACATTGTGTGGTTATGGCCTCCACGTTTTGACCTTATATAAAAGAAAGTTATAAGTAATACATCATTGATATTTTGACTGTACTCTTACTTATTGTTGTATGTATTCTGTGCGCTTATGCTCGTTTTGTTTACACTTATTTGCTTATGTATGTTCTGTGCACTTACGTTTACTCTATGTATTTTCACTTTACTTTATCTAGTACTGTGATTACTGTCGAAATTCTTTGTTTGAAGTAATAATTCTTTATTTGGAGTAACAAAACTTATGAAATTACCGTTTTTAAGTATTTTTATGTACCAGCGTATGCCCTCCAGTTCACAAGACTGTTTACTTCAAACAATTGACAAATGACCGGTAATTTATGGCATGAATAGTTTGCATACTAATACTTGAAATTTGACTAAGTTACAACTTGATTTTTTCTTCTTTTAGAAGCTTTGTGACTGTAGCATGTAGTCCAAGTTTTCTGCGATGTTCTGGTAAGTATGCAACATATGCATGTTTGAAATGTGCACATTGTATAAGTTAACTGTAGGCAGTTACACATTATCAACGTTAAATGTTATAGTTAGTCATCAAGTGTTAACAGTTGATGTTTTCTGTTAGTTTGTAACACTTCGGTTTTTTTGGAGTCGTGCCCATTGCTTCCAATGATGAGAGTGGGTCGATTTTTGTTCCTCCTGTAGCGGATAAGTTTCATGGTACTGCCAGGGCAGTTTTGGTACTTAAATTGCATGTGGCTTATGAGATGCGCGGCTTTTGGGAAGTATGCGTGGGTTATAGAACACGCAACTTTTAGGATCGATATGGCTCATCAATCCGGATCGGTTTTGTTACTTCTCAGTGTTGCCTATCTTCGAGCAATGTGAGGAGTGTATATTTTAAAAGTTAGTGCGTGGCTTTTGATATTCCTCGGTGTTGCCTATCTTCGGGCAACATGATGAGTTTACATTTTAAGAGTTGGTGCGTGGCTTATGAATTGCGTGGCTTTTGATATTCCTCGGTGTTTCCTATCTTTGGGCATCATGAGGAGTTTACGTTTTAAGAGTTGGTGTGTGGTTTATGAGATGTGCGGCTTTTGGTATTCCTCGATGTTGCCTATATTCGAGCAATGTGAGGAGTTTATATTTGGGCCTTTCAGATGTTGCTGGGGCAACGCTGGTTCTTAGAAGGCGAAGATCGGGTTCAGCCGATCCAAATGTTTGAGTCGATTTGCTTCCATCGGCCTGGCGGATAGTTATTATGAACACATTTTTGTTGGTTCAAAAAGCGAACCAATTTTATTAAGGAAACTAGGGCAGATTTTTGACTATTTGCAATGCCTCGACATCCCGGGATGGCTAATTTGTTGAAAACTAGAGAGTACATAAGGTAGTTTTCAAACAAAGTAACGGCGAAGCGATTCGCGATTCCATGCCCTGGGGATTTGGATTTTGTTGAAGGTTGTTAGCTTGAAAGTTCCATCCCTTAGCTTTTGATTGATGTCATATGGCCTTTCCCGGTTCGGTCTGAACGCCCCCAAGACGGGGCATACTCGCTTGAGTATGAGGTCTCCCACTTTGAAGGTTTGGTTGTGAACTTTGGAGTTGAAGTATCACACGTTCCTTTTTTGGTGGGCGGCGGTTCTCAACATGGCTTCTTCCCTTCTTTCGTCAATCATATATAGCGATTCAAGTAGGAGCTGCTCGTTTTTTTTATTAAAATTTTTCCTTCGGTGCGAAGGGACTTCTAATTCAACAGGAATCATTGCTTCTGAGTCATATGACGAAGCGAATAGAGTGTGGCCTTTTGCCGCTTTGTGGGTAATTCTATAAGCCTATAGTGCGAGTGGAAGTTCATCAACCCAGTTTCCTTTTTCTTTAGTTAGTCACTTTTTGATAACCAACTTGATGATCTTGTTTGTTACTTCCACCTGCCCATTTGCTTGCGGATGAGCTACCACGGAAAAGCTCTTCTCAATTCAGAAACGTTTGTAGAAGTCTTTGAACTTGGTGCTTTCGAATTGAGTCCCACTGTTGGTGATGATTTTTTATGGCACAACAAACCAGCAAATAATATTTTTAGTAATAAAAATAAATGACTTTCTTTGCGATTATGGTGGCTAGTGGTTCCGCTTTGGCCTATTTTGTCAAATAATCAACGGCAACTATAGCATATTTAGCCCCTTCTTTTGCTATTGGCAGGACGCCAATCAGGTCGATTTCCTATATTGCAAATGGCCCCGGGCTGACCATTTAAGTTAGCTATGTTGAAGGAGTTCTTTTAATTTTACTGAATCTTTAGCAAGGATCACATCTTCTAGCATATTCTACAGCGTCGCGGTTAATCGTTGGCTAGAAGTATCCATACCGAAGGACTTTTTCGCAAGGGCACGCCCCTCAATGTCGTCTCCGCATTCGCCTTCGTGTACTTCCTTTAGGATTCGTCGGGCTTCGTCATTGGACACACATCTAAGTAGAGGGTTGAGTTTCATTCCATACTTTTAGAGTATTTTGAACATTTCAGTAAGGTTTTCTGGATGATTGGCAGTTACTCGCTATTTGACCAACATGTAATCCACGTAAACTTCCATAGTCTTCCCGATTTGGCGTTTGAACATGGTATTCACTAGTCTTTAGTATGTTGCCCCAGCATTCTTTAAACCGAAGGGCATTACCCAGTAGCAGTACAGTCCCAGATCGGTGATGAAGCTAGAGTTCTCTTGATCAGGCTCGTGCATCAGGATTTGGTTGTAGCCGGAGTATGCATCCATGAACGACAGCAATTTGTGTCCCGCCGTCCCATCCACAAGCTGATCAATCCTGGGCAGGGGGAAGCTATCTTTTAGGCAAGATTTTTTTAAGTCCAAATAGTCAATACAAGTTCTCCATTTCCCATTAGACTTTTTGACTAAGACTAGGTTAGATACACATTCAGGATAAGTTGCTTCACGGATAAAACTGTTAGCCATTAATTTGTCCACATCTTCTCTTAACAACTTTGACCATTCAGAACCCAAGCTGCGCCTCTTTTGCTTTACTGGTGTGAACTTAGGGTTAATGTTGAGCTTGTGGCATGCGATTTATGGTGACACGCTACACATAACAGAATGCCTCCATGCGAACACATGCAAGTTAGCGTGAAGAAATTTACTAAGTACTAATCGCATCTTGTTTCCAAGGTGCGATCCAATTTTCAAGACTTTAGTTGGGCCGTCCATATCGATTGGGATAGACACTATCAATTCTACTGGTGCTGCCTGTTCCTCCCCAGAACTCCTCTATCTAGGGTCCAAAGCCTTGTCGAATCGGCTATGGTCCCCAAGCCAGGGAGGCTCTGAGTTTCAATTTGGTAGGTTCATGAATGTGGAGAGTTCACCCCACATCCTTCCCTTTTTTCTTTCTTTTCAATTCACGTAATTCTGTAATGTAGGATTCCTCGGTGGTGCATTGTTCTCCTTTAACCACTCCAATTCCATTTGCAGTAGGGAACTTCATGGTTAGGAAGTATTGGGCCAGAGCTATTCTGAAATCTGCTAGTGCGGGCTGTCCCAAGAAGGCGTTACGGACATTTCGTTCACAATTACGAAAGTCTGAATGAGGGTGACTCTTCGATCACCCTCTTCGTTTTCTACTGGCGGGTCGATCGTCCCCATAGATTGCTTGGGTTCACTAGTGAACCCTTGGATCTTTGTTTGGCATGTAGACACGTTTTCACGCCGATCTTCATTTGATCAAAAGTACGTTTAAAAAGTATATTAATAGAGCTACCACTATCGACCAACACTCGTCGAACAACAACGGGACTGATTTCCACCGTTACCATCATTGGATCGAGAGTTGGAGCTTCGATCCCGTCTGTATCCCAATTTCGAAACACTATATCATCACTCAACACTTTCCGCAGCTTGGCTGGAGTTTCATCTTCTATTGCGAGAAATGATTCCTTTGGAGCATGCTTCAATGAACTTGCATACCGCTCCATCTCTCCCCAACTTCTTTGCGCAGGGTGTGGTCCCCTAGATAATGTTTCAATAATAAGCCTTTGGTCAGTTCGTTTTGACCCCTCTCACTAGTTATGGCCTGGTTCCTTCGATCTGTAGGAGCCACGGGTTGATCAGGATTCTGGGATTTTCTTACGTGCTACTGAAGCTTGTTTTCCGAAATCAACTCTTCGATGAGATTATTTAGATGGCGGCATTCATTTGTATTATGATCGTGTGTCTCATGGAAGCGGAAAAATTTTCTTGAGCGCTTTTTTTGCTCAGTTGCTTCCTTCTTTGGGGGTTTTCTGTATTCCTCAGTCCCTTATGTTGCGAGATAAATATTTTTTGGAGTGTTGTTTAAAGGGGCGTGTGTTCGGCCTAAACCCTTTAAGCCACTACAACAAAATGAGGCTCTCATAGCATTTAAAAAATGCTAGTATATCCTACCATAGCGTTTCAGAGAACGCCGTTGAACGACATGTTATGTTCGACCTTCCGCTTTAGAAGCAAAAACAAAAAGGGTATAAAAAATAAATTTTCTAGAGCGTTTTGGTTTTGCTATTAAACAAAAATGCTATAGGAAATATTATCTAATGGTTACTTCCTATGGCGTTTATTCTTAATACTTCTATAATGTTTTCTTTTCATGTTTTATAACGTTTGTCGTGATATTTTAATGTTTCGTACATATTTCTATAGCATTTATTTAGTTATATTATAGCGTTTATATGCATATTCCATATCCCATGGTCAGTTTAGCCTTTTTTTAATCAATAGCATTTACGAAACGCTATTACATGTAATATTAATTTACAGATTTTATTTATCGTCATTTCAACTTTTTCATATATATAATACCCATTTACCCATTTTGTGTCTGCATGTAAATATAACATATTTTCAGAAACATGATATATGTAAATTGCAGCATAATATTTCATATATATCATTCAAACAACTTTTCACATATGAAATACATATCGTTCAAATAACTTTTCACATATCCTAACTTAGTATTTCATACATTTCGTTTTATCACCTTTTCTGTGTGCATACATAATATGTCATTCATATTTGCATTAATAAGTTACTTACAAAGTAGTCAAACGGTTGATTTAATCTTGCTTTGCTTTTGATATTTTCTCCTTAGCATCAGCAATATTGGTCCTGTTAATGTGAAACAAACATTCAAGATGTTAGTAATTGTTATGTCATATATTCACAAAGTAAAAGGTCCCAAAGGAAGAAAAAAAATATGTAGCTAGAACTTAAAATATGATGCATTTATGCAAGAATTTGCTACAACTATGCATTTGAACAGGTAGCTAATGTACACTGGTGCTAAATACTTAATCAGGCTAAAACTCAGAGTTTCTATACGGCGATAAATTACTATAAATTTTCTAAAAATATTTTTGAATCTGAATAGGCGGTTGATTTGCAGAGTCTTCCTTCTTTGGATTGTTGTAATTCCTATTTTGGGATTGTAGATTGTCTACAGGCACATGAACGAATTGGCAGTGAGGCTCCAGAATTAAGCAATGCTGGTGCATGCATGGGTAAAAGCGATGTGTATAGTTTTGGTGTGGTAATGTTAGAATTACTTACTGGGCGCAAGCCATATAAAAGTTCAAGGCCTCGAGAAGAACATTATTTAGTGAGGCGGGCCAGTTCTCAATTATATGATATTGATGGTTTGTCAAGGATTGTAGATCCATCTTTAAATGGGAAGGTTCCTATGATATTTTATAAAATTTTGGAAAGAAGCACTTATCCAGATGGGCATTCAAGCAACATAATGACAACTTGGACTTACTTAACGATAGTATTCCAAATGATTTTCATCCAGACCCTATCACCGAAATAGTCGTTGAAGCGACAGAAGAAAGTGTGCCTAATCAAGAAGAACCACCTGATATGGCAAAATACAGATATAAAAAATAGTTATATGAACTCATCTGCAAAAGTAAAGACATCTGAATATGATAAAGCTGCTTCTAAAATAAGTCAGAGGAGCAATCTAAAAGGTAAATGATAGTCATAACATGGAACGTTAAAGGGATAGATACTCCTAAATGTATATAAGTTATATTCGTACTTCTAATAAAATATAGACCAACTACTGTTGGTTAATTAGAGAGTAAATTAAGTGATAGTAATTTAGATTTATTTTCCCAAACTCTGCCATCACATTAGGATGGCAGCACAAATGATTCTTCAAACTTTAGGGGATAATTTCGTATATTTGGGACAAAAGTATATTGAATTTACGTGTTTTATCTCAATCTACACAATGTATCACTGTTGAGGCTTTAAAAAAGGCAATTCAATTTCTTATGTACTTGATCTACAGGGGATGCAGCCTAACTTATAGCATGAGCATCTACATGATTTGAAATAGCCTGAGCAATAACATGCACACCAAAATGATGTCATACCCCGTCACTTACGAACTCTAACGAATTCTAACTCAACATTTAGCCATTTGTTTTAAAAAAAATATTGAAAGTATATTTTTCACTGAGTTTGCAAGTAAATATCTAATCAAGCAGAGAGCTTTCATGATTTTTCCATCTTTCAACAAGGAATATGAAAACATAAAATCACTTATAATTTTGTACAAAATGATGTATTTTAACATTTAATGTAAAATGAGAATGATTTTATATTTCTATGTAAATTGGTAATTTATTTTATCTTTTTATGTAAAAAAAATATAAGCATTAATTTCTTAATACTAAAGTTAAGATCAGGTAATATACCTACATTCCTCTCGATACGTTATGATGATTGGGATTAATGGAATTACATGCATTGCCACAGGTAAAAATTTCATTACCGGCCAGCTTTCATTCATTACTCATGCCATCTGATCAAGCATTACCTGCATTGTCACTAGTAAAATTTGCACTACTGACACGTACTCCTAAACAATGGAATGTATTTTCCTATGTGGCACAAAATTACTCACAATGATATTCAATGATACCCCAAATTAGGGTAGTATAACAAATACAGACCCATGAAATACAAACTCTAATTAGGGCATTGACTTATCTGATGTTTTGCACACTGTATATGTGAATGCTCTAGAGTAATTAGCTCAGGAGTTAGTTGTCTACGGTTGATTAGGTTGCATAGCCTTTTCTTTTTTGCTTTTGATAGATTTAGGTGCTCGTCTATTTAGAAATCAATTTGCTTGCCATTGTATTCCACTTTCAATCATATATATATGGTTTACAAGAGTTAAGTAGGCTACAAATTAGCCAATTGATTTGCTAAAACAAATGTAACTAAATAAATACTTCCTAAATAAAGATATCGTCAAATTAACTGATTTTCTATAAGAAAGGTAACTAAATAAATATTTCTCAAATAAAGAGTAAGTCAAATAAGAGAATAAATGCAGGAAATATCAGAGAATAAATGCAGGTAATATCAGGAAATATTCTAACGCCTAGAATATGTGTAAAATATATTCTATCACACCCCCTCGGTCAAAGTGGGAGCTTCTTGTATGCTTAGACTGTCCCTGAAATCATTAAATGATACGCGCTGAAACCCTTTTGTAAAAATATCGACAATTTGGTAACGGGACGGTACTTGAAGCACATGCACTTCACCATGAGCTACTTTCTCACGGACGAAATGAATATCCATCTCAATGTGTTTAGTGCATTGATGCTGAACAGGATTGCCCGATAAGTATATAGCACTCACATTATCACAATAAACTATCGTAGCCTTTTGAATAGGACAATGCAACTCTAGAAGCAAATTTCTGATCCAGCACGAATCAGAAACAACATTAGCAACACCCCTGTACTCCGCTTCAGCACTACTACGGGAAAGAGTAGGTTGCCATTTCGAAGACCAAGAAATCTAATTATCTCCAAGAAATACACAATAACCAGAGGTAGAACGACGGGTGTCAGGACAACCACCCCAATCTGCATCTGTATATGAGATAATACGATTAATATTGGATTTGTACAAGTGGAGACCAAAAGAAAGGGTACCCTGGAGATAACGTATGATACGCTTAAGAGCTTTCATATGCTCATTAGTCAAGGCATGCATATGAAGGCGGATCTGCTGCATGGCATAGAAAATGTCTAGCCGAGTGAATGTAAGATACTGAAGAGCACCTGCAAGACTACGATACTTAGTTGGATCATCATAAGGAGTGTCTGCGATGGCACTTAGTTTGGACTTAGTGTCAACAGGAGTAGGACATGAACTGCAGTTAGACATTCCGACACGTTCAATAATTTTTGTAGCATACTGTGTCTGAGATAAGAAAAGACCATGGGCATGACGAGTGATAGCAATACCCAAAAAGAAACTCAAAGGACCTAGATCCTTCATAGCAAATTCAGAAGCTAAGAGAGGCATAATATACTTACGAAGATGATCAGAAGAAGCTGTAAGTATAATGTCATCTACATATAACAGAATATAAGCAATATCAGAACCATTCTTGTAGATGAATAAAGAGTGATCTGATGTACTATGAGAGAACCCAATGGTAGCAACAAAATCAGCAAATATTTGGTACCAAACTCGAGGAGCCTGTTTTAACCCGTACAAAGATTTCTTCAAAAGGAAAACATGATTCAGAAAATTTTTGTTACGAAACCCATGGGTTGATGCGTATAAACTACTTCATTGAGATGACCGTGCAAGAAAGCATTCTTGACATCCATTTGATGAATAGGCCAAGATTTAGAAAGAGCAATGCTGAGAACCGCTCTAATGGTGACCGGTTTAACCACGGGGCTAAACATTTCATCACAATCAATGCACTGTTGCTGTGTATTTCCATTACCTACAAGACGAGCTTTATAACGCACAAAAGAGCCGTCGGACTTATATTTATGACGAAAAATCCACATAGACCGAATAACATTAACATTAGGCGGCCTAGGCACTAATTCCCAAGTCTTATTGTCAATTAAAGCATTAAATTCATCCAACGTTGCACTTTTCCAATTATGGTCACTAAGCGCACTAACAGGATTTTTTAAAACAAGAGAAATATCTGTATTGGTGGTAGTATGGTAATTAGAAGAGTATTTGGGGTTAGGTTTAAAAATTCCATTTGATGCACGAGTGGTCATGCGGGTTGAAATGGGGTTGAGAGGCATTGGGGTGGTGTGAGGAATGGTCAAAGTGGGGGAGGTCATAGACGGGGTTGGACTGTGGGGAAGAGAGGATGGGTCAGAGGAGGAAATAGAGGACCGAGTGTGGGTAGTAGTGGGAGGTGTGGAATCTGGGCCTATGTGAGACTGTGACCTAGATTGAGGAAGAGAGGACGAGTCGTTGGGCAGTGTTGTTGGGTCAAGCTACATATTTTGTGGTGTGGTATTTTGAGATAAATGATGTATTAATTGAGGATTAATATTGTCATTCAAAAAATCATAATTCGAAGGTTTTATTTTGTGGAGTTTGAAGAATGGAAATTCTATTTCAACAAAACGTACATGATGACAAATTATGGTTTTACCACTAGACATGTCATAGCATTTGGAGCCACGATGATTAGGAGCCGGACCAAAATAAGCACAAGGAGTCGACCTTTCTTGTAATTTATGAATAGTAGAAGAGGGGAACAACGGGAAACATGGATCACTTTGATAGAGGATTTGAGCGGGAGATTGGTAATTCAATACCTTGGAAGGAAGGATATTAAGAAGATATATAGCCATGGAGAGAGCATGATGCCAAAAGGAGAGTGGCATAGATGCATGAGCAAGAATAGTCCGGATGATATTTTTTATGGATTTTATGTGTCTTTCGGCCTTCCCGTTTTGAGGAGATGTATGAGGACATGAGAGACGGAAAAGCATACCATGTTTCTCAAATTGTGCCATTAATGTATTCCGTACCATTGTCACACTGAAAAGTATTAATATTATGTTCAAATTGTGTCTTGACTAAAGCATGAAACGCTAAGAAAAGTTGTTTGACCTGAGATTTTTTTGCAATAGGAAAGGTCCACAAAAATTTGCTATAGTCATCAAGAAAAAGAGCATAATAACAATGGCCGAAAGTACTAACAATAGGAGAAGTCCAAAGATCACTATGAATAATATCAAATGGAAGAAAAGTATATGACACTGAATCATAAAAAGGTAGCTTAGAATGTTTCCCAAGAGGACAAGAAGAACAAAAAGTTTTACAAACCTTATTACAATCAATAAACTTTTTACTACAAAGAGACTTAAGAATAGCATCGCTAGGATGACCTAAACGATTGTGCCAAATATTCGAAGGCAAAGCAGTAAAAGCAGAATGATTGTTGGAAGAAATGGCTTGAGAGTCGGAGAAAAGTAGATATAATCCCTTAGTGCTATCACATCTCATTAGTCTGTTCCCAGTCTGTAAGTCATTAACAGAGAAACCAAAAGGGTCAAAAGAGATAGAAACCATATTATCTATGGTGAATTTACGAACAGAGACCAGATTTTTAATGAGCCTAGGAGCATATAACACATTGTTTAGGGTAAATGGTGGATAAGGTGGAGGAAATGTAGTGCGACCGTGACCAATAATTGGAATTAAATGACCACTACCAACAACAATGTTATGATGCTTATTGCTTGAATTGAAATAAGAAGAGAGAATACCTGCATCCGCCGTCATGTGAGATGTAGCACTAGTATCCATGTAGTAGTTTCCATCTAGTTGAGAGAACGAAAGAGCATGCATAGCGGCCTCATTGTCGGTGGGCATGTAGCTATGAGCAGGAGGAGCAGCTGCATTGAAAGCTTGAGGTCTGAACCCAAGTAAGCATGATCCAGAAGAGGAGGAACGTTGGACCGTTGGATTGCGCCTTGGCTGCCAAGAGTATGCGGGAAATAGGCAAGGAGGAATAGTCCACCCTCCCCTACCAGGCTGCTGCCAATGTGGTGGTGGGGCCTGCTGACGTGGCTGCCACTGGTGCTGCTGGAACGACGGCTGACTAGGACTGGACCCATTAGTACTTTGGTGGATCTTTTTCTTCCCATTGTTTTTGAAATTGTTCCTCCCTTTATTATTGTTGTTGCGTTTGTTGCTTGCAGATGAATCAGTGGCAACCATGGCAACACCACTGGATCGACTCCCAAAACAACCAGTTTCACGAGCTTGACGAGCCTTGATAGTACGTTCAGCCATTTTCAACCTTGAACGACAACTCTCAAAGGATGGAAAAAGTTCTTGATTTTGTATATAGTCCACTGTACCACTATACGCTTCTGGTAAGGACACGATGAGACGTAAAACCAGACGACCATTTGTGACCAGAGCATCAACATCAGCCAACCTATCCGCCAAAGAGTGTAGATAATTAGAATAATTGTCGATCGAGTTGAAAGCCTCAAAAGAAGCATTTGTAAAGTCCTCCTTGAGATGAGTAGCCCGAGAGGCTTTGTTGTCCTAAAAAAGAGCTTCAAGACGGTTTTATGCCCCCTCTGCCGTGTCATTACGTCTGAGAATAGCGAGGAGAAGATCGAAAGAAATGGTGCTGTAATTCCATTGCAAGACAACGGCATCCAAACGCCTCCAAAGTGCTGGATCAGCGGACTTAGCCTGGACATAGGCATCCATAGCCTTCTCCTCCGTTGGTGGAACCAAGTGATCGTAAAGATCATGAACCCTAGCAAGATTGGTAAACAGAGTAGCCCAAGAATGATACATGGCTTGCTCATTGTCTACTGTTATGGGAATAAGAGATTTAACATTAGTGATGGTGAGTACGGGATGAAACATGGATGAGTCTGCCATGGAAAAGAATTAAAGATAGAAGAAGAAGAAGAAGAAGAACGAAGAAGAAGATAGGTGAGGCTAGGGTAAGGAGAATAGCTCTGATACCATGAAAGAAATCTATTTAGAAATCAATTTGCTTGCCATTATATTCCACTTTCAATCATATATATATGGTTTACAAGAGTTAAGATAGGCTACAAATTAGCCAATTGATTTGTTAAAACAAAGGTAACTAAATAAATACTTCCTAAATAAAGATATCATCAAATCAACTGATTTGCTAAAAGAAAGGTAACTAAATAAATATTTCCCAAATAAAGAGTAAGTCAAATCAGAGAATAAATGCAGGAAATATCAGAGAATAAATGCAGGTAATATCAGGAAATATTCTAACGCCTATAATATATGTAGGTATATCTAATCATGACGCTGGCACCAAAAGAGTTTCGTTCAGTGGTCTTGCTTCTTCTACACTAAATGAAGTGCGCACATAGCGGAAGATGCGAGGGGGTGCCGAAAATTACAACATGGTATCAAAGCCGATGGTTCGATGGAACCAATATGCTGCGGCGTTGACCTAAGTATGCTCCAATATGTCTGGTTTGAGCTCAGGATTCTCCTTATGGTGGAGTCATAAGTTAGAACGCGGTCTGCTCCAACCGTGTGAAAGAGAACTCTTGTGAAATAGCTTGGCCCAACTGTTGGAGGTGATAGCGACCTAATCTAAACTGCTGGAGGTGTTAGCGACCTTATCCAAGTGTTTGAGGACTCTGTATAACTTCAAATTGAATAGAGAAAATGCTCGCCAAGGTGGAGATCTATTAGGTGTAGCTCGCATTGTATTAGAGTGGATGCGTAGATTGGATTATGATTAGTCTCACATCGCAAGATATTCTAAAAGAGATCAGCATATATATAGGATTGGTAGCTTGTAATAAAAAGGGATTCCTTTTATTACAAATAAACGTTGCCATGAAAATATATGTGCTCTAGGCAGATGTAGGAATATCCAATCATGACGCTGGCACCAAAAGAGCTTCGTTCAGTGGTCTTGTTTCTTCTACACTAAATGAAGTGCGCGCATAGCGGAAGATGCGAGGGGGTGTCGAAAATTACAACATTCGTATAAAAGAATTTCTTAATAAACAGTTACTGGTTGTTTCTTATTGAACTGATGATGATTTAATGTTGAATTTCAGCAAAATAAAGGGTAATAAATATGATTTCTTATAACTCATGATCATATTGGTTTGGAAAATACATTGATTTAAGTACAAGAATCAGCTACATTTAGGTTATATGCATATTTTTGTGTGTGTAGATGTGTATGTATGTATGTACATATAAAGTGATAAACAGACTCTTGGGTTGCTATTTCCAAAGATAACTTTGAGATTGCGGAATGTGGATTAATTTTATAGGCCTTTGTTTTCAGTCTCAATTTTGTACTTATTAAATTAAATGTTTTTGTATAGAAATAATCATTAAGAACAACATTAAACAGTACAAAAGTGATTTAACTTTTAATAGTTATGAAAAAATTAAAACTACTTACCAATAGTGCTCGACATAGAATTTTATGTGAAAAAAACAAAGCCTTAGCATCAATCTAAATCACGATGGTCATAAACAAATAACTATAATAACATTTGTTAGCTTTATTTTAGAAAAGAAAAAAAAAGTGTTCCTCGATAAATATAAAATACCTTAAGAAACATGCCAAGGGCTCGATATAGTCCATCATGTATGGGCCTAGGATAACTGGACACCACTTCAACAAGTACAATAAATTTCACAACATCTGTTTTTGGATCTTTTGAAATTTCATAAAGATAGCCATCAATCAAGTTTACCACGACTAGTTTTGAGCTTATCTAACACAGAAACAAGATCCCCATCTGCTAGAAGTTCTTTAGAAATCTCTTAGTTTTATTGCTTCCCTTCTCATGCATTGAAAGTTCTTCAACTATATTTATAACCACGTCAATATCATATATTATTAAAAGATCAGAAACCAAAGCTTTATTTAACTGTAATCCTATTCTCTTCACCAATTCCTTCTTATAGCTATCACTAGAATCAAACAAGATTGCGCCTTTCAGTAGCTTTATCAAGAAACTACATGAAACACAACCTTTTTCTATCGGTAGCAAGCAAACAATAGTTTCCAACATCTCTCAGTTTCTAGTAACATCCACATAACTTAAACAAGATAACTGATGTTTAAGTTCACCAAACACAAATCTAATAATAAACATGTTTATTCATGATTCAAAATTATTTGTGTTCACGTATTTGTCCAAAGTGTTATGTATAAAAGACCAATGTTGGAACTGAAAATGTTGATATAGATTACTTGTTTAACAAATATGTCATGACTCATAACATGGTGTTGAACTCGAAGGCTACCTTTATTTACCATCATGACAGCATGCAGTAACAGCCTCGCTTACTAGGTAACTATTATAACTATGGTAGATCACCAGCTCTCCTACTTTACCAGAGTAAGGACACATCTAGCGTTGTGTGAACCACCACACTCAGTGCTTAAGATATGCTCATGTTGCTAAGATACACCAAACATGGCGGCCTATGCACAAAAGAGTGTCTTGTTCTGTTTATGTGTTATCGATCCCCCTTGATACAAATAATTTCGTCTTAAAAGTCAAGTCTCAAAAAAATTAGAGACGGCAAAGATGAGTTATAAAAACATTAAAACCTAAATAATGGTTTCAAATAAGTCTTTGAGTTGGAGTCTTATTAGACAAAATTTTGGATCTCTAGAGTAATAATTGATGAAGCGCGTACCTCGAATCACGTCACCTCCATCCGCGACCTTAACTCCATCCACGACCTTCAACATAACCCCTATCCGCGACCTAACCCCATCATCCATGACCTAACCCCATCATCCACGACCTAACCACATCAATGACCTATCACCGTAGCCGCGACCTAAAACCCCACGACCTAACCCTAAATCACCTCCGCGACCTAACGACCCAACTCCCTTCCATAGCCGCGACCTAATTCCCCCCCCCCCCTCCCGACCTAACCCTAAGTCGCCTTTTTTTAGGTCGCGAGAATCATTACGCACGAACGACCTTCCACCTTAAGTCGCGAATGCCTTAAAACGAAGATCCAGTAGGTCGCTGAAGATCCTAGGTCGCGACATACGTCGTTTTTCTTTTTTTTAGGTTGCGGGTCTTTGTGTTATCGCGTATAGTTTTCCTTTTTTTTAAGTCGTTTGTCTTGTTCTATGTAACGGTCGTGTGTGTGGTGTTGTAAACTCCTATAAATAGGGGTAAAGTGTCATTTTAAAAGGGGTTGTTGAATTTTTAATAAAATTTGGTTAGTGCTTTGTGCCTCCATTTAAATTGGTAGTTGAGTGTTATCTCCTATCTCCACTTTCGGCACTCGATTGCGCTCGAATCAACGATTGTTGAAGCCAATTCACGGAATCAAGTGCGCTTGATCAACGTTCGAAGAATTGAAGATATTCTCTCACGGTATCGTGTGCGATCAACGTGTCGAAGATTGCTAAAGTCCGGTATCTTCATGATCAACGGATTTGGGCCTTTCAGTATTCTTAAATTCATCGATTTATCATCGATTCACCGATTATTTCCGCTAATCGTGTGAGATCCTGGACGGATTCGATTTACATCATCGAATTCGCTTTCTACGCTGCGTCAGTTTGGTATCAAAGCTAGATCGCAAGAAGTTTGTATCATTTGGAGAATTGGGTTTCGAGAATTTGTAGTTTGGAGATCAAATTTGCAATTGTTGAGAAATTTGATGTTCATCGTGAAGTTGCAACAAGTTGGCAGTTTCAGTCCGTATCATTTTGGATCAAAGTTCGAAAAGCATTTGAATTTTTTTGAATTTGTTTGAAGTTCAATCATGCCACCGAGACGAGCTCAACGTCGTTGCAATATTAATGCTTTGTATGGAAGAGAAGATGCCGATGAAATGGAGCAATGAATCAAAGAGAGTTTCACTGAGAAGTTGAATGAAGGGATTGGTCGATTAGAGAGAATGATTCTTGAAATGAATCAAAGTAGAAGAAGGGTTTCACCTGAATCAAGTCATGGGGGAAATAGAGTTTCACCACATTCAGATCGGGAGAGAAGATAAGATCATGATCATAGAAATGTTGACGATCGTGATAGAAATGTTAATGAACGAAATCGGAGAGATGTGGATTATCGTGATCGGAGGAATGTAGATCGAAGAAATGTTGGGGGTAGAGATGTTGGTGGTCATGATCGACAACGATATGCATCAGATTTTGATGAGGAGTTTGATGGTGGTAGTGTTCATAGTCGAAATCGAAGCCAAGGAAGAAATCATTCAGAGTATGATGACAAATGGGAGTCCGGAATGAAAATTGAAATTCCAGAATTTAAGGGTGGTATGCAGGCTAAAGAATCTCTAGATTGGTTATCTAATGTTGAAGAGATCTTTGATTTCAAGGAGGTTCTGAAAGATCGTAGAGTGAAGTTGATTGCGACTCATTTAAGAGGGAGAGCCATGGCGTGGTGGCAGCAGACAAAACTTACACGAGAACGGATGGGAAAGTCAAAGATTGTTTCATGGGAGAAGATGAAGAAGTTAATGAAAGCTACTTTCTTGTCGTATAATTATCAATCTCTTATGTATCAACGGTTACAGAACTTGAGACAGGGAACAAAGTCAGTGAATGATTATGCAGATGAATTTTATCAACTGATTGCCAGGAATGATATCATGGAGACAGAGGAACAGTTGACTGCTAAGTTTGTTGGAGGGTTGAGAATGCAGATTCAAGATATGGTGAATATGTTTGATCCTAGATCTGTTGCAGAAGCACACCAGAAGGCGTTAGCTTAGGAGAAGCAAGGCAGAAGAGGTGGTGGTGTGTTTACAAATTCCAACAATCAAGTGAAGGGAATTAGTAGCAATACTACTGTTTCAAAAGCTGTTACTAAACCGGTTGTCAATGAGGTTGCAAAGACCAAGGTCAACAATAGTATCAAGTGTTTTAATTGTCAAGAGTTTGGCCACAAGAGCAATGAATGTCTAAAGCCGAAGAAGCAGGCAATGATTGCTGAGATTGAAGATGAGGATGTTGGTGAAGGTGATTCTAATCCAATTGAGGAGGAAGAAGAATTGTCAGGAGATGAGGGATGTAATCTAATGATGAGGAGGTCTTGTTTAACACCAAAACAAGAGGAAGATTCTAGCTGGTTGAGGAGCAACATCTTTCAGTCAACATGCACTATTCTGAGGAAAGTTTGCAAGTTTGTTATAGATGCGGGCAGTTGTGATAATATTATTTCTACAGAGGCTGTGAAGAAGCTAGCATTGAAAACAGAGAAGCATCCAAAACCTTACAAGTTAGCTTGGTTGAGGAAGGGTGGTGAAGTGAAGGTTTGTCGAAGGGCTTATGTGAATTTTTCGGTTGGGAAGAAATACAAAGATGACATTTGGTGCGATGTTGTGGATATGGATGTATGTCATCTATTGCTGGGAAGACCGTGGCAGTATGATAGGGCTGTGCAACATGACGGTCGTACCAATAGCTACAGTTTCATGTTTGAAGGCACAAAAATCACTTTAGTTCCTAAGAAACGACAACAAGAAGAAAACAAGTTGGAGGAGATTGAAGAATTAAAGACTCTGTTGACTTTGAAGGAATTCGTTGAAGAAGTAGAGGAGAGTCCAGAGGTATTTTTGTTGGTTGGACATGAAGCTACTGAATCTGTTGAAATCCCAGAGGACGTAAAGCCAGTAGTGGAAGAATTTAAAGATGTGTTTCCAGAAGAATTGCCGAAGGAGTTACCACCGTTGAGGGATATTCAACATCAGATTGATCTTGTGCCAGGATCAGTATTACCTCACAGGCCACATTACAGGATGAGTCCTAAGGAACATGAAGAACTCAGAAGGCCGGTGCAGGAGCTGTTAGAACAAGGGCGTGTTCAGGAGAGTTTGAGTCCATGTGCCGTGCCACATTGGTACCCAAGAAGGATGGGACGTGGAGGATGTGTACGGACAGTCGGGCTCTAAACAAGATCACTGTGAGATACAGATTTCCTATGCCGAGGTTTGATGATTTGATTGATCAATTGAGTGGAGCTGTTGTGTTTTCGAAAATTGGCTTGAAAAGTGGTTATCATCAAATTCGAATTAGACCAGGTGATGAATGGAAAACAGCGTTCAAGACACGGGAGGGGTTGTATGAGTGGCTGGTTATGCCGTTTGGTCTCTCGAAGGCACCTAGTACGTTTATGCGAGTGATGAATCAGATCTTTAGACCATTTATTGGGAAGTTCGTGGTGGTGTATTTTGATGATATACTGATATACAGTGGAAGCCCAGAAGAACACTTGCATCATCTGAGAGAAGTGTTGATGATACTACGACAGGAATAATTTTATGCTGCAACGAAGAAATGTGTGTTCATAACGCATATTGTTTTATTTTTGGGATATGTTGTATCAGAAGAAGGTATACAGGTGGATCAGAATAAAGTTGAAGCAATCAGAAATTGGCCATAACCCAGAACCATAACATAAGTTAGAAGTTTTCATGGATTAGCTTCATTTTATCGAAGGTTTATTCCACACTTTAGTAGTGTGATGGCACCTGTTACTGATTGTATGAAGGGCAAGCAGTTTTCATGGTCAGAGGAAGCAGGGGTTGCTTTTGAACGAATCAAGGAACTCTTGGCGTCAGCACCAATTTTAGTATTGCCAGATTTTCAGTTGTTGTTTGAGCTACATACTGATGCATCTAAGATTGGGATTGGAGGGGTGTTGAGTCAGAGAGGGCGTCCTATTGCATATTTCAGTGAGAAGCTATCGGGAGCAAAGATGAGATATAGTACTTATGACGTGGAATTTTATGCTATCGCGCAAGCTGTGAAACACTGGAGACATTATTTGTTCCATAAGGAGTTCGTTTTATATATTGATCACGCAGCTTTGAAGCATTCACAAGGGCAGGAGAAAATTTCAGCTAGGCATGCATCATGGATTGCATACTTGCAGCAATTTACATTTGTTGTGAAACATAAGTCGAAATTATGAATCGTGTGGCAGATGCATTAAGCAGGAGGAATCATTTGTTGACTACAATGAAAGTTGAAGTGACGGTGTTTGATGTGTTGCCAGAATTATTTGTGGATGATCCTTACTTTTCCAAGGTTGTAGATGAAATAGAGAAGGGAAAGACGAATGAATACGTGTAAATGGATGGTTTCCTATTTAAAGGAACTCGATTGTGTGTACCAGATTGCAGTTTACGGATGAAAATTGTGAAGGAATTACATGAGGAAGGCCATGTGGGTAGAGATCGTACATTGCAATTGATTTTCCAATCTTATTTTTGGCCGTCAATGAGGAAAGAGGCAGGAAGATTTGTGGAGAGATGTCATATCTATCAGGTTTCGAAGGAAACAGCGACGAATGCGGGATTATACATGCCATTACCCGTGCCTACTAAACCATGGGTTGATATTAGCATGGATTTTGTGTTGGGTTTGCCGAGAACTCATAGGGGAAATGATTCTATATATGTTGTGGTGGACAGCTTTTCAAAGATGGAACATTTCATAGCCTGTAAGAAGACAGCTGATGCCGTCCGAGTTGCTCAGTTATTCTTTAAGGAGGTGTATCGATTACATGGGCTACCTGGATCTATTGTTTCTGATCGAGATACTAGATTTCTAAGCCATTTTTGGTTGAGTTTGTGGAAGATGGTCGGAATGAAGCTGAATTTTAGTAGCGCTTACCATCCGTAAACTGATGGACAAATGGAGGTGATTAACAGATCATTGGGAAATTTATTGAGATGTCTTGTGAAAGATAATCTGAAGAGCTGGGATACGAAGTTATGTCAAGCGAAATTTGCACATAATCATGTTGTGAATCGAAGTACTGGATTCAGTCCGTTTCAGATTTTATACTCTGCAATTCCAAAGGGACCGTTGGATTTGACAACAGTGCCATATCAGAAGAGAATTGTTAAGCGGGCTAGTGATTTCGTAAATGAGTTACGGGAGTGCCACAGAACTGTTCATGGACGATTGCTTGCATCAAATGAGAAGTATAAACAATTGGCAGGTAAGAAACGAAGGAATGTGGACTTCAAAGTGGGTGATTTTGTTTACGCAGTATTAACGAAAGATCGTTTTCCAGTCGGAACTTACAACAAGTTGAAAGCTCGAAAGATTGGTCCAGTAGAAATCTTGAAGAAGATCAATGATAATGCATATCGGTTAAGGTTGCCGGAAGAGGTTCATACTTCTGATGTTTTCAATGTCAAACACTTAATTCCGTATTATGGGGAGGAACTTGTCGAAGATGACGAGAGTGTGAAGTCGAGGACGAATTCCTTCCAACAAGGGGAGGATGATGAAGCGCATACTTGAATCACGTCACCTCCATCCGCGACCTCAACTCCATCCACGACCTTTAACATAACCCCCATCCGCGACATAACCCCATCATCCACGACCTAACCACATCAACGACCTATCGCCGTAGCCGCGACCTAAAACCCCACGACCTAACCCTAAATCACCTCCGCGACCTAACGAGCCAACTCCTTTCCCATAGCCGCGACCTAACTCCCCCCCGACCTAACCCTAAGTCGCCTTTTTTTAGGTCGCGAGAATCATTACACGCGAACAACCTTCCACCTTAAGTTGTGAATGCCTTAAAACGAATCAAGTAGGTCGTTGAAGATCCTAGGTCGCGACATACATCGTTTTTCTTTTTTAGGTCGCGGGTCTTTGTGTTACTGTGTATTTTTTAAGTCGCGTGTTGCTTCGCGTATAGTTTTTCTTTTTTTAATTCGTTTGTTTTGTTCTATGTAACGGTCGTGTGTGTGGTGTTGTAAACTCCTATAAATAGGGGTAAAGTGTCATTGTAGAAGGGTTGTTGAATTTTTAATAAAATTTGGTTAGTGCTTTGTGCCTCCATTTAAATTGGTAGTTGAGTGTTATCTCCTATCTCCACTTTCGGCATTCGAGTGCGCTCGAATCAACGATTGTTGAAGCCAATTCACGGAATCAAGTGCGCTTGATCAACGTTCGAAGAATTGAAGATCTTCTCTCACGGTATCGTGTGCGATCAACATGTCGAAGATTGCTAAAGTCCGGTATCTTCGTGATCAACGGATTTGGGCCTTTCGGTATTCTTAAATTCATCGATTTATCATCGATTCTCCGATTATTTCCGCTAATCGTGTGAGATCCTGGACGGATTCGATTTACATCACCGAATTCGCTTTCTACGCTGCGTCAATAATAAAGACGAGGTAAGATCTCAAATCAATCTTAAACCAGCGATTATTAAAAAGTGATTGTACAATAAATACAGTATATATTATTTCACTTTCATCATAAAACAATGACATTATAGTCTGCAACATCAGTTTGTATAAAATATAACCTGATGACTAGTTTGGATGATTACAAGTTTAGTAGGTTCCAGTTTCTACAACAGAATTTTATATAAGCTATGCCTTCAATATGAATGTTTTATCAATTAAGACTTTCATCTGTTTCGGCAATAAGAGCTGTTTCTATCCACCAGGATCTCAGAGTTAAGCAAGAGAACAACTGGTGGAACAGAAAAAACATTGATGCAATCCTACACTTTAATAGAATCACTTAAGCTAAACAACAAAAAACCACAGCGTGCCATATACATGGTCTCTAGCAACACAATAAACTATATTTATTGATTGCTGGTTAATTGTACTCAACTATACAGTTTCTTGTAACTCTGACCCTAGAAAAAACAAGAAAAATGAACTCATTTTTTATACATTAAAAAAGAAAAGGATTTTGGAAGTACATGGAGTCCTTGGTAAGCAAGCATGTGCATGCTAAAAGGATACCGACAATTATGTATAAGAAATTATCTTATTTGTTTGTTTAATATCTAACTTCTTGTACAGATCTACCTACATGCAAAACATCAGAAAATGAAATACTATATACGATACTAAAAATGCACAATCGACTACAACTATTGACTCTACAAAGCAATTGAATTCAATAAATTTTTAACCATTTAAGTTGTAGTCACTTTCAATCACAAAAGTATACTGCATGCAAAACAAAGGTAATCAATCTAAACATCACCAACACTAACATTTCCTTTTAAAATTGAAAGGAATGATCAACGATTTTCCACCACATATATATTTTTGTGTGTGTGTGCACGCCCGTGTGCGCCCAGTTATATTGATTTTTTCTAGAACCTAATATTTATCATATGAGCATATGAATATTAATTACTTAGGTTTATTTAATTAGTTTAGAATTCCATTTTTTTTTACTATTGTTGAGGCAGATATTAATTTAGATAAATTTCAAATTTATTGCGTATATTGAAATTGCCAAGATAAAAAATGAATAGATCTATAATTGAAAATTTTATGCCAAATCGATTGGTAATTTGAAAATGGGTAGTGTGTGTGTGGGAATGTAGTCATCATACATACACACACATAGCATTTAGATACTAGTTTTATTCTTGTTTAGAGTTAGTATAGTTAGAGATGAAATAACAAAGTTAGCAAACGCAACTTTATAGAAATCATTTATACTATTATAGCACTAAATACATTACAGAATTTTATGAAGAACAACAACACGGTTGTTCACAACTACACACTGGACTCTTCAACAAGAATTTCCTCTTATTAGGACACATAATAGGACCCCTTAACCTTTTCACAAGCTACACATCAGACTCGTTAACCATCTAAATAGTTCAAATTGCAGCAAATTCATAGTATTTAAATACAACCTTGTCTCAGTCAATATGATTATAAAACAAATAAGCTAAACAATGCATATTAAAAAAATGATTACATTGAATTACTCTAGCATGCACATGCTTATTTGAGATGTGAAGGATACATGATAATGATAGCTGGTCACCATGTTAATATTAAGTCAAGCAAGGTAACTGTAATCAGATTAAAATAATAACTGAAAGACTTCATACCTAAAATTGTAACAGCCAAGGAAGAAGTCTACTTGACGATACCTTGTTCTTTATTAGAGACCGACTATGTTGCACCAAAATCCAACATTCCAACATTAAAAAAATAAAAAAATGGCAGAGTTGAAATATATTGGGTAAAATTCCGAACATGTATCATTATGAGATTAAAAAAACTTAAATCATTAGAAAAGGCTCAGCTTGTCACCACAAATGAACTTCATCACCAAAACCATGATTTCAGCAAATTGTACCATACATTAAAACTTGAAAGTATTAGGATGAGATATAATCACAAAATATTCATACAAAGTGTTACATTTTAAGTATACTAAAACAGATAGCACGCTACAATAAAATCATCGCACAAGTTTATAAATTAGATTTCCACTACGCTGGAATTCTGTATTATATAATTTTGCAATTACAAGTTATGTTGTAAATAATTACAACAACATTGTAGTTTAGTTAAAAACAGCACAACGTAGAAACTAGAAAGATTAAGAATAGAGTAGAATCTGACCAGTTAACGTAGGAAATTTTCGTCTGAGGCTTGTCGTAACAATTTCCTTAAGAATTTTTATTCAAAATTCTCCCAAGATACAACAGACGTAATCTGCACGAGATAGTGATGAGTATGTCAACTCTGTGATATATTATTTAGAGAAGCAGAGAGGAAAAGAAGAAGCAGAAGAAATTAAAACTGAAATTGGATGAGAATGTGATCAGGATTCTCTTTTAATTATAATTTCGTCCACATCACTTCAAACAGTCGCGTCTGCTCGACGGGTCGCACCTGCTGCCTTTTGAACGCTGCCATTTGTTAACGGGCGCACCCGCCTGTTGCTCGTATCCGTTCGGCCGCGCCTCATCAGTCGGGCCACACCCGCTTCTGTTCGCCTGCGCTTCTTCAATCCGGTCGCACCCGCTTGCTTTAGTAACCCGCCTCCGCTTATCAACAGTCGCGTCTGTTCGGTTCGATCGGACGGCGGCGGCGCACGCGTGTGTGGTGGAGATGCATGATCTCCCTCCTCACAACGAAGCATACATATGGGTGCCCCTAGGTCCCAACACCTTCTTTAGAAAGCTATTAATATACTTAGCCTTCTTAGTATATTAGGCGATATGGGACAAGTGTATTTCATTTACATTAGAAATTCTAACAATCCCCCACATAAATGATAATATACTTTTCCCCCACACAAAGCGAAATATCACAGAGTACATATGGAATAATGTTTTATCGTGGATAAGTAGATATTTCACTTTGAACTTTCCCTAGTTAAAACCTATCGGATCTACTTGGCTAATCGGTGAATTATTTCATCTTGAACCGTCGGCCTTTATTGTATATCCACACAATAAGCTTTACGAACATTGATTCCCTTCTCATCCAATCTCTTGGTTGTGTTTATTTTGGTCCTGAACAATTTTTGGTTCTGCGAGTGTTTTAGAGAATAAAAGCCTTTTAATATTCTCATAGAGCCGACCCGTCTCACACTTACATAGGCGATTGCAATCATTAAGAGTATCCTACATTTACCCCATTTGCTATTTCCAAGATATGGTCATCATTAAGAAACATAGTTTTAAGCTTGAAATACTTCTATAGGCATGCATTTATGTGTGCACCATAGGAATGGAGTTGGACTATGTCCACGCAAATGCATTATGTCTTGAGTTACTCAGAACTGGTTTGCCTATTGATCCTAGTCTGTGGGATCTCCAATCGCTAGGATAGGTTTCCGTATAAGATAACTCTTTATGGTTTAGGCATTTAAACTCATTCCCCTCGATGCGCAGTCAATTTTCTCTCTTGATAAACCTTTAGTAAATGGATCCGCTAGGTTATCATTTATTTTCATATAATCTATGGAAATAGTTCCATTTGAGAGTAACTGCCTAACTGTGTAATGGCGTCGACGAATATGTCGTGACTTTCCATTATACACAAAGTTGTGTGCTCTGCTTAGCGCAGCTTGGTTATCACAGTGTATGCATATGGCCGGTATAGGTTTAGGCCAAAATGGAATAACTTCTAAAAAATGAAGAAGCCATTCTGCTTCTTCGCCTGCTTTATCTAAAGCGATGAACTCCGATTTCATAGTGGATCGAGCTATGCATGTTTGTTTAGAAGATTTCCATAACACTGCTGCCCCTGCTAAGGTAAAGACATAACCACTCGTTGATTTTGATTCCTCTGAATCAGCAATCCAATTTGCATCACTATATCCTTCTAGGACGACAGAATATTTTCCATATTGTAAGGAATAATTTGTGGTATTTTTTAAATATCCAAGCACTCTCATTAGTGCTTTCCATTGTTCCATTCCTGGATTGCTTGTATACATGCTCAGTCGACTTACTGCATAAGCTATATCTGGTCTTGTGCAATTCATGAGATACATGAGACAACCTATTACATGAGAGCATTCCAGTTGCATTACACTCTCATTAGTGTTTTTATGCGGTACTTCTGATGGATTAAAAGGTGTTCTCACTCCTTTAATTCCATAGTGTAGAAATTTTTCAATCACTTTGTCTACATAGTGTGACTGAGACAATTCAATTCCATTAGGAGTTCTTATTATTTTGATTCCCAAAATAACGTTTGAAACTCCTAAATCTTTCACATCAAAATTTCTAGTTAACAACTTCTTTATGGTCTCTATTACCTGAGTATTTGAACCAAATATTAACATATCGTCTACATATAAACAAATCATCACATATGATTGTCCAATTTGTTTATAATAAACACACTTACCGCATTCATTTATACGAAAACCATCTCTCATCATGACACTATCAAAATTTTGCATGCCATTGTTTTGGAGCTTGTTTTAGTCCGTATAATGATTTTACTAATCTACAGACTTTGTTTTCATTTCCTTTGAAAATAAAACCTTCAGGTTGCTCCATGTAGATCTCCTAATCGAGATCTTCATTTAAGAATGTTGTCTTTACATCCATTTGATGAATTTCTAGACCATAGATCGATGCAATTGCTATTAGATTCTTATAGAGGTTATTCGTGTTACTGGCGAATATGTATCAAAGAAGCCAACTCCTTCTTTTTGACGATATCCTTTGGCTACTAATCTGGCTTTATACTTGTCGACAGAGCCATCTGCTTTCATTTTCTTTTTGAAAATCCATTTACAGCCAATAGGTTTAATTCCAGGTGGAATATCAATAATTTTCTAAGTTTTATTACTTAGAATTGAATCAATCTCACTTTGGATTGCTTCTTTCCAACATGAAGGTTCAGAAGATGACATTGCTTCCTTGTACGTTTGAGGTTCGATATATGTGAAAAAATCCCAACCAAATGTCTTGGAAGTCCTGGCCCTTACGCTTCTTCTTGGTTCAACTTCCTCAATCTCATGATGAGTTTCATCTTCATGTGAATTGCTTAATTCTTCTCTTATCCTTTTAGGGACATTATTTCCTTCATTCCTTTTGTGTGGAAACACGTCTTCAAAGAATGAGGCATCTCTAGATTCCAAGATTGTATTTACATGAATATCAGCTATATCAGACTTGAATACCAAAAATCTATAGGCACTACTATTTTGGGCTGGCCCTAAGTAGTAACAATCTATTGTTTTTGGTCCCAGTTTGATTTTCTTGGGAGGCGGAACTGGAACTTTGCTAAGTACCCCCATACTTTGAGGTATTTAAAACTTGGTTTGTGTCCTTTGCATAACTCATATGGAATTGTTCCTGTTTTATTGTGAGGGACTTTGTTTAATATGTGATTAGACATATTTAAGGCTTCCCCCCATAAGTTCGTCGGTAGACCAGAAGTTAAAAGCATGGCATTAATCATGTCTTTTAACGTTCTGTTCTTCCTTTCGGTGACACCATTTTGTTGTGGTGAATATGGAGTGTTGTTTGACGAATTATACCATTTTCGGCACAGAACTGTTCAAATGGTGATTCATATTCTCCACCTCGATCAGATCTCAATATCTTGATCTTTTTATTTAACTGATTTTCTACCTCAGCCTTGTACTTCATAAACGATGTAATTGCTTCATCTTTACTATTCAAAAGATATACATAGCAATATCGTGTATAATCGTCAATAAACGTGATAAAGTACTTTTTTCCACCTCTTGTAGGTAATGATTTAAAATCACATAAATCTGTATGAATCAAACCTAGCGGTTCGGTACTTCTATCAACAGATTGAAATGGTTTTTTAACCAATTTTGCTAGTACACATGTCTCACATTTGTAGTTCTTATCTATTTGGAATTTCAGAATTAATCCCAAGTTTGATAATATTTTCATTTTTTGAAAATTTATGTGTCCTGAGCTATCATGCCATAGTAAAATTTCATGCTCAAGCAAGTAAGAAACTTCAATTTTATTAATAGCATAATCAGAATACATAGTTTTATTGCCGATAACGGCTACATTTGCCTTAAATAGGCCATCACATAAATAACCCCTTTCGATATATATTCCAGCTTTGGACAAAACCATCTTGTCTGACTCGAACACCATTCTAAATCCTTTCTTTGATAATATTGCACCAGAGATGAGATTCTTGCGTATGTCTGGAACGTGGAGCACGTCATTGAGCTTGACAGTTTTACCAAAGTAAACTTGAGGATTACTGTGTCACTGCCTTCGATCATGGATACTGCAGAATTACCCATATAGAGTTTTTCTTCGTGACCGAATTTCTGGTATGCAGAAAACATGGATTTGTCAGAGCAAACATGACGAGTAGCGCCTGTATCTACCCACCATTGGTTAGGATTCTGAACCATGTTGCATTCAGATACAACTGCCGAGAAGTTGGACTCGTCCACTTCCATGTTGTCTACTATATTTGCCTCTTTGTTGCGGTCCTTTTTGAGTCTGCATCTCTAGCGGCATGTCCAACTTTTCCACAAACCCAATACTCGTCATTAAACTTTTTGGTTCGTTTATTGTCTTTTGGTTTGTTGTATGGAGCTTTCCTTTTCTTCTGGAAATTCTTCTTTTTGTTTTTGGACTTTGAATCTTCAGTCACAAATGCCTCCTCGCTTTGTTTTGTAATTCCACGGTTATCTGCGTCACTTTTCAATCGGACAATGAGATCCTGTAAAGAGATTTCCTTCTTTTTATGCTTTAGATAATTGCGGTAATCTCTCCATGATGGCGGCAGTTTTCCCGTGATGGCTTCAACCAAAATGATTCTCCAACCATATGACCTTCCGCCTCGAGTTCATGAATGATGATTTGCAGTTCATGCAGTTGAGCAGTCACCGGTTTGGAGTCAACCATCTTGTGGTCCATGAATTTGTCTGCAATGAATTTCTTAAGACTGATATTCTACGTCTTATAATTCGTGGAAAGTGCATTCCAGAGTGTTTTTGATGTCTTTAGAGGATGATATACTTTGTATAGCACCTTGTCGAGACAATTCAAAATATAGTTTCTACATAGGAAATCGAAATGCTTCCACATATCAATATCGGATTCCTTTCCTTGTACAGGAATCGGTTCCTCCTCCTCGAGATACCTTTGCAGGCCGAGTGTGGTGAGATAAAAGAACATTTGATTCTGCCACGTTAGAAAACCGTCACCATCTCCTTTAAAAGGATCGGGCCTGTTGTGTGTAGTAGCCTTTGTTCAGAGCTCTACTGTTTCCATCTCTGTTTTAGCAAAAACAAAAAAATTCTTAAGATGTTATATTTTTAGTATACTAAAACAGATAGCACGCTACAATAAACTCGTCGCACAAGTTTATAAATTAGATTTCCACTACGCTGGAATTCTGTATTATATAATTTTGCAATTACAAGTTATGTTGTAAATAATTACAACAACAACGTTGTAGTTTAGTTAAAAACAGCACAACGTAGAAACTATAAAGATTAAGAATAGAGTAGAATCTGACCAGTTAACGTAGGAAATTTTCGTCTAACGCTTGTCATAAGAATTTCCATAAGAATTTTTATTCAAAATTCTCCTAAAATACAACAGACGTAATCTTCACGAGATAGTGATGAGTATGTCAACTCTATGATATATTATTTAGAGAAGCAGAGAGGAAAAGAAGAAGCAGAAGAAATTAAAACATAAATTGGATCAGAATGTGATCATGATTCTCTTCTATTTATAATTTCGTCCACATCACTTCAAACAGTCGCGTCTGCTCGACGGGTCGCACCCGCTGCCTTTTGAACGCTGCTGTTTGTTAACGGGTCGCACCCGCCTGCTGCTCGTATCCGTTCGGCCGCGCCTTCTCAGTCGGACCGCACCCGCTACTGTTCGCCTACGCTTCTTCAGTCCGGTCGCACCCGCATCCGCTTATCAACAGTCGCGTCTGTTCATTAGCCTGCAACTGTTAAAAAACACGGCCCAGTTTTGCAGTAAAATTAGGATCATATTAGATCCGAACCCTAACCGACTCGGTCGGACGGATGGCCGCGGCGGGGCACGCGTGTGTGTGGTGGAGATGCATGATCTCCCTTCTCACAACGAAGTATGCATTTGGGTGCCGCTAGGCCCCAACACCTTCTTTAGAAAGCTATTAATATACTTAGCTTTCTTAGTATATTAGGCGATGTGGGACAAATGTATTTCATTTACACTAGGAATTCTAACACAAAGAACAGTGGTTGAAAAGAAGCAACTTGCTGAGCGTATATAAGCATTAGAAGTGACAAATGAGGATGGATATACAAAAGATGGGCTTTCAGGCTTCCCATAGACAAAGTGAAAGGGTTAATGTAAATCGAAGTAAAAAATACTGTCGATTCATTCTAAAAGCTTAGAATCAAGATTACAAGGTGAACTGAAATTAAACAGTGTCCATTACCACTTATATTGATGTAGTTGAAACGAACATGAATCACCCAATTTTTTAACAATCAGCTGATAAGTATGCTAGAGAAGATGCATAGTGGAGGGGAAATTTCCATTTTTCTAGGAAAACAACTTTTGCAGTTTGGAAGTTTCAAGAGGTAAGAAAGTGATCAATGAGTAGATATCGGACCTTAAGTCTTGTTCTTACCAAATAAAATCAAAGTTCAAAAACTATTGACGATGTAGGAGCTATACATAGCATGAATCAGCTGAAATTAGTCCTTTAATTCCAAAAATTATATAAATAAGAAGATGAATGCATATTGTTTCAACTTTTATAAAATATAGAATAGATAAAAATGAGAAATAATGGAGTTGTATGGTAAAAATGTGAAGTTCGTTGCTTTTTGTAAGTAAATCAAGACGAATGCATGTTGAGCATGAATCTTTGGATATTCAGTTTTGACTTTTGACTGTTTGCTAAACAGATGCTCCTTAGTTACATATATAATATTTCGCATTGCGAATTTATTATATGTCATTCATGCTTTGTTGGAGTTGCTCAAATGATTAATTCAACTTATTTTAAGCCTCTCTCATCCTAGGAACCTTCTACATGAATATACAGATGTTGAACCAAATTGAATAACAAATATAGTTATCGTTAACAAGTGTAGTATTGCATGCTTTCAGATGTTCTGCAGGACAGAATCTTTACAACAGAGATACATGCTACCACATCTAATCATACACATACAATAACATCACCAAGCAAGTAATTCTCCCTCAACCTATATAAATAATCATATGTAAAACCTTTACAAATCCAACACTGACAATGTCTTCTACCATCGGCATAACCTTTCTTATAACCTTGTCCCTAACCAATCTCACCACCCCCTCCACCATCCTCTATCCAAAAGAAAACGAACCCAAAACTCCAATTCTACTTGCCAGGCCAAACAAGACATTACTAATAGTTATGCATCAAAACAACACTGCCTTAGGCTCCTAAGGGACGTATCTGTGTACTACGGTAACTTAAGGGAAGGATATGAGCGAAACTCAAAGGTCATTGGTTATGCATAGGGCACTACTGTACATGCAGCCTAGCATAGAGGTTGAGTTCATACTAACATGAACACATTAATCTATAATATATAACAATCAACTAAAATTTAACATACATCGAAAATGTGAACTGTAAAGCAATTAATTTAAGTTTTGAGGCACCTATCTAAAATACAAACTATGAATCATATAACAACCATAAAGCAACGAGAGGAAAAAGAAATACCATTAAAGCTTCCTAAAAAAAATCCATAAATAGATATATTTCAGAAGGATAAATCACCTTTATGGGCTCAAGACTCGCACAACCACATGCTTTTGTTGCAACACCACAACAGTTGTGTTATACAACAATGATTCCAATGAAATCCGAACCAGGCTATGCAATAAAATAGAGGAATTACTTCATTAGAAAATTACATCAAAGTTTACTTGAATTTAGAACTTTGAAATAAAAGAATGCACAAAAGCAAGATTGAAAGAAGAATCAACCTTCATTCTAACCATCTACACCCAGTCGATGGCAGTTCCAGTCTCCTTGGACACGAACTCAGCCATGTCTCCTCGGCTATTGCGAGTAGATTATATTGGGAAAAAAATCAGCTACTAAGCATTATATATATAAACACACACACACACACATGCACAAAATTACATAACACGGCCTCTAAAATACTAAAACTAGGAACAAACAAATCTGAACTAAGTTATCAAAAAATAAATATAATATTACAATTAAACTACCTAGAATGCAACTCGTATTTTAGTATCTTTTCTAGGAGATGATGAAAGTTGCAAGAAAGCATAGAGAAGGATGTTTCTATTGAATATATCAGTTGGAACAATTAGGGTAAATTGAATTGCGGACAAGATATAAGATCTTATAACTATCGAAAGAGATTGAAAAACGTAAGAAATAAATTAATCAGTATGCACAAAAGCATGATATTTCTTAAAGAGATCAAAACCTAATGACTAAGCGAATATAAATTGGAACAAGAGGAAAGAAATTGTAACAACCCAATATTTTGTGATTATTTCTATTTGTTTATTTTAATTATTTAAATTGAAACTTCTGATTTAAAAGCTTTATTTTATTTATTAAAATGAATAAATTTTGTTATTTTAAATACAATTTTTATTTTTGTGTGAATTATAAATCCAAACCTGAACAAATAGAATATTTTGCAGAAAAGTGGATTTTTGGTCAATCTGGTCAAACTTTGACTTTTAAATTCAAAATTTAAATATTTGAATTTTTGAATATTAGCTTTCATTATGAAAATAAATTAAGTTTCATGAATACTGCTTTTATTTTCGTTGAAATCCGATTTATATTGTGAAAGTTATGCTTTTTACAATATTGTATATAAATTGATTTATTTAATAAAATTGTCTATTTTAATTTATATAAATAATATTTTTATTTGTCATATCATGTTCTAATATGTGTAATATGACATGTGAGGTGTATATTTTTGTTTTAAAACATTTTTAAAGTGATGTTATAATTTTACAAAGCTTGTTGTATTTTATTTTCAATTTTTAAAACCTAGTTTCTATTTTTAAGCAATTTTCTTAATTAATTTATATTTATCTAAAATTTATTTATTTATTTTATTTAATACTTTGTTTTGTTTTTGTTTTGTTTTATTTATTTACATTTTTCATGTGTTTAAAAATGTAAAAAGAAAATAGGAAATACTAAGAGTTTTGAACATTTCATTTACATTAGACTTTTCATATTACTTTTATCTTTTTATTTGCATATCAACACTTGCATTCAATTTGGCTGACCATATTCTTTCTTCAGCCGCTCACCCTTCATTTTTTCACATAATTTTTTTTTGTTTCTCATCCCAAACTTTCGGCCATCATTGCTGAACAAAAATTGGTAATGGTTTTTACTCTTTTTTTCTTACTTTTCTTCTTTGTTTTATGTATTTTCATGCCTTGCTTTCACTTCACTTGCTCGGCCTCAAGCTCCTCCTTCACCATCACCTTCACCACCATCATACTCGGCTACAAATCCCTTCCATCCCCACTGACCTGACAAGCCATGGCCATCCTTGATTGAAAACTCCACAAAAAATATAGCAAACACTCCTTAAACAACCATAGCCGAACTCAACATGCTCCACCACTTCACCACCCCTATCGACCACCACTAGCATCACTTTCTCCAGCCCCTACCTGACCCTAGACCACTGCTACACCATCACCTGATATTCACCAGGCATGGCCGAGCCACATATAGCCATGGCCGAGCTTGTGATTGTGCACAAAATTCACTTTTGCCTTGACCTTTGTTTCATGACATAAGCAACTTCCATTCCTTCATACCCAAGCTAGGACGAGCTATGTTGGACTCATACTTGACCGAAATACACCACTATGCCATGCATTTCAAACCCTAGGCCGAGCATATGAATTGTGAAAGCATGGGCAAGTCGTTTGATTCTTTGTTGTGCATAATTGCTAACTTGTTTAATGTTATATTTGATGTTGAAATTCATGTCCAATATTTTGATTTGTTTGATATGTACAAGATAATCACTTTGGCTCTCCCCTTACTTGAATCGTAGTCGTGCTTTCCAGATATTTGTTTGTGTGTCTTGTTGTGCTATCTCCAGCTTATAGAGGTGAGTAATTATCATAAGGCATTTTGTACTTATATAATTAGTAAATTGACACCATTTGAATCTGTAAATTATATTTTCATGTTATAACTGCCTGTGCTACGGTCATATGATGTTCACCCTTGTTTATACACCTGTCATTTCATCTGTTACTGTTATATAATGCTATTATGTTTATTTATATCAGTTTATCACACTACAAGTTTCCTGTAGATTAGAATTACTATGGGTTGAAATGATACATACCCGAACGGACTTTAGAATAGGGAAAACTCGTTATGGGCTGAAATGATAGGCCTGAACGATTTTTATTTATTTTGTTTAACTTGAGATTGTGGGTTTGAAATGATAGAACCCGGATTTTTCCTTGTAAATTACGGATTGAAAAGATATATTATCCGTATCACCAAACTTAGGTTAGAAAATTTTGTACAGACGGTGGTTAATATATATATTTTTCTAAAAATTTTAAAATATTTTAAAAATGTAAATATTAGTATATTTTTATTTAAATTTAATTTAAAAATGATCTTTTTAATATTAGTGATTTTCTACAAATTAAATAAGTGAGATAAATAAATGGTAGAGGAAAATTTGAAATATAAGTAAATTTTGAAATTTATGATTCTATTTATAAATGTAGTTTAAATTAAGTAATAAAATATGATAATTTGATATAAATTTGAATTTCAAATGATTTTATAAAGTGTTATTGATTTTCTATAAATTAAAAATAGTTAAAAAATAAATGTTTAAAATTGAAATTTGAAATATAACTTAACTTTGAAAATGTGAAATGGGTTTTAAAAAAATAAAAGTTAAGTTAAGAAAAATAAAATGGAATTTTAATTTAGTTATGAAATGGTAAATTAAATTAAAATATAAAGTAAATGAAATGTTATAAAATTTTACATTTATTTTATAAGTTAATTATTAAAAATATGATAATTATTTGTGAAATTTCACTTTATAAAAGCATAAATTAAAAGGTATTTAAATGATCATTTTAAAGTGAGAAAATATATTTTTATAAGTAACAAATGGTTGAAATTAAATTTTAATTGTTTATGAAATTTTATTGCATACTTGGGATTTAATTAACCGCATTTTTGAAATGCTATCAATTCTTAAGTAGAGGATATTATAGCATTTCTAAGTGCTGTAGTTGATTCTAATGAACTATAACTAAAAGGCAAAAATGAACTAAGGACTATTACAGCACTTTGTAAGTGTTGTAATTGCAGAAACTAAATTAAACCTATTACAGCATTACAAATGCCGTCTTTGCCAAATTGAATCATTTTGAAACATAACTTTTCGTAGCATTTTTTCTAAGTGCTGCGAACGTTGAAATTTCACTGTTTTGATAAATTTAAGTGAATAAATGAACTTTGAAAAGGCTAAAATTTTGAGAATTAATTATTTGATTTTAAATATAATGACTTCATTTTAAATGGTTTAAAAGAAGTATTTTGATTTGAAATATAAACCATTTTGAAATGTGACTTGGAATGATATTTAAATTAAATAAAATGAATGTGGTTTGAAAAAAATATGATATTTTGATATTTTGAAATGGATTTGAAATGATATTGAATTGTTAAATGATATTTGATTTCGAAGTATAAAATACCATTTTGGAATTTTAACCATGGGATGTATTTAATTTATGGTTTAACTGATCCTTAGAGGATGGGCGATCCCAAGCATCCTTCAAGTTATTGTGCATTACTACTACAGTTCACTTGAGTTGGTTTACATTATATAAGTATGTATGTCCTGACTCGAGTGTTTTGTGCTTTACTTTATGCTCGGGTCAGCCTGAGTATTTACAGCTTAGCTTTGGATTTCTTTTCTGGAGCTAGGAATCGTTGGAGATTTTGCTTATCTAGTTATCTATCCATTTTAGTTTCAGTTGTCTATTTCAGCCCTTGTATTTATAAACTTCTATGTATTTGGGATTTCTATTGTATATGTTTTATACTGATATTTTGTATTTTGTTTTGAGATTTTGTTATAGTAGTTTCATGAACTATTATGGTATTTTTAGTTTCCGCTGCGAGTTATTCTGATATTTTTTGTGTCTGTGATTCTGTGATTGTTTTTCATTTGTTTCAAATTTATTTACAATGCGGTATTTTGAGCAATTCAAGTCCGACATGTATGGATGCGAATGGCTAAAAATATCGGGTTGTTACAGTTGGTATCAGAGCTTTGGTTTTAGGGAAACCATAGTCTGCGGAGCAAAAACTCATTAGAGATAGGGTAGAAATACCATAATGAGTGAAATCAATCTCATAATCATTTCTTTATGAGTGTTTGCACAAAAAATGGGCAAACACCTCCAAGTCGTATGATTTAGCTGATTATATATGGTTCTTAGCGATTTTTGTGATTTATGCGAATATATAAAATAGATGGACTAAACTGTAAAAGACACAGATTTATAGTGGTTCGGCCAGAATGTGCCTACGTCCACTTTACATGTTATTCTCCTTTTCTATTCAGATTACAAGTACAAAGCTTTGATTACAAGTAACTGAAAGTTCTATCCATGCCTGAGCTCTCAAACTTGTCTGCCATTGTTGTACCCCTGCCCCTCTATTTATAGAGTGAGGCAGGGGGCAGGGGTCCTGGACGTATATAGCTGCTGGTGGGCCTGAGCTGATGTAATCTGGCCTGGCAACGTTGGTTCGGCAGGGCCTTGGTTCGATGATGCATGGAAGATGGTTGGTTCGGCAGTAGCAGGGAAGATGGTCGGTTCGGTGGTAGGAGGGAAGATGGTTTGGTCCGATAGAGGTTGGTCCGGTAGTAGGGAAGATGGTTGGTTCGGCAGTAGGAGGGAAGATGGTCGGTTCGATGGTAGGAGGGAAGATGGTTGGTTCGGCAGTAGGAGGGAAGATGGTTGGTTCGGCAGTAGGAGGGAAGATGGTTGGTTCGGTAGTATAGGACCGGTCGAAACACCCCCAACACTTGCCCCCCAAAGTAGGGCATGTGCATGCAGATGGCGTACTTTGTTTTAACTTGGATGTTTCCATCCGTTCATATGTGCCAAATCACCCGGTCCGGTCATCCTGCGTTCGTCTATAAATAGGGGTGTTAGGCCTTCATTATTCCTTTATCGTTTTGAGATAGCCGAATCAACCGAGTACTGGATCAACCAAGTGCCGAATCAATCGAATGCCGAATCAATCACGTACCGAGTCAACTAAGTGCCGAATCAAATCTAACTGCCGGACCAGGTGAATTTTCTTCTACCGAATGAGTTCTTATGATGGGACTATCGAATGAAACATGGGGTTCGAACACCGAGTGAATTTTCATTTTTGAATTGCAGAATGAACCTTATATACTTGAATTTTTATGATTTGAATTACGTGTGAAATTTCGGACTACATATACTTGCATGTTTATACCTTTCGTTTTAACGATATACTTTCTTGTGTTGCAGATAAATGTCTCGTAAAGTGGAAACTCGATCAGATAAGAAGAAATCCAAGGATGAAGGAGAGTCCACCGCAGTGCCCCTAGCTTAGCCAGGACCGGCACCCCGAGATCGCTAGTAGATGGGTATGGTCCCCAAGAGCTTCTGAATTCTCCGCCTGACTGCTTTCCTAGCTCTCTCAAAGAGGAGCGGCTTGATGTTATCTCCCGCTCCTTTGGGATTGATAGAGCACGCATGATGTTGCCAGGGAAGGGGGTCATGCCATATAATCCCCCTGAAGGATACTTCGCTTATAGTAGGTACCACTGCATGTGTGGGGCCATTCCTCCAATCAATGCTTGGATAGTTAGCTTCGTCGCCTATTTGAAGGTGGCCCCTTTCCAGCTCCAGCCCAACTCCTACGCTATCTTGGTGTGCCTATTCGTGATTTTCCAAAGAAAGTACGGGCGCCCCCTTCTAACTGGGAGATTCGGTATCTATATAAGTTGAGAGGTTACAAGAAGGGGTCTTCATACATCAGCTTGGAATCGGTCGTGTCCTTCAAGCCGGTCCTGGACTTGTATTCAAAGTTCACCATGTTTAAGAAGGAATGGTTCTTCGTCCAGGATGACACCGTTTCGATCCACCACTTCACCTCTAGCTGTAAGTTGAAGCTTATTTATAATTTTCGTTCTGACTGAGATGCTTCTTCTTATGTGTTTTTATTTCGTGCTAGCGACAGGTGGCTTTGCGGTCGTGGAGAATGATCACCTGGTTCAGATGGCCGCGGAGATAGAAGCCATTTCAGGAAGGGATAGGTCAGCTTCTTACCTAATCAGGAATGCCACTCTCCTAGGACACAACTTGATTCTACCACATCAGTCTGTGGTCAAGCAGAGGGATACGGCCGAGGAAAGAGCTGCCAAAGCCAAAGGAGGGGGCACGACAAAGAGTAGCAAGAGGAGACCCTTCTCGATACCTCCAGTCGTCGGGGGGAAGAAGCTCAAGAAATATGATGGACCCTCTCTCAGCACATGCCCAGATGTTCCGGAGGAGGAAAGTGGAGAGGAGAAAAGAGGCGAGGAGGAGAGCGGAGGTGATGGAGAAGGTGATGGTGGTAACGGTGGCGAAGGACAGAGTGGTAGTGGCGTTGGTGCCTTGACCTCTGGGCAAGCAGGTGAGATTCAAGAGTGGACGGATGATGCTTTCCGCCAAGCCTTTGAGGGGTTGGAGGAAGGGTCGGCCTTGGTGGAGAAACCGAAGAAATCTGATAAGGCCGGGACTGGTGCCAGTCCATGTTCTGAGAGCATTTCAGCTAGGGCAAGTCCGGCGGTTCAAGGTGAATTTTTGACTCCTCTTTTAACTTTACATGTTTCTTGGATTATAGTCTCATGCATGCTTGTAACACTTGGTTTTTATTCCAGTAACGGGTAAGGCGGCCAAGACATTAGACATTCGACACCGCCTCGAGCAATTCAAACTCCTCAAAGCTTCTGCGCGAAGCCCTCGACTGACCGTTCCGGGGGCGTAGTCGGCTACCGTCCTCTTCTTGCAGTCATTGAAGAGGATATTCGAAAGAGAAAGAGGAGGCGTTCCATGTTCGAACCTTCACTTGGACCTCAGCCCCCAACCCAGCCTATTCATGACATCACGGTGGAGGATACTGAGTCCATACCATCTCCGCATCCATCAGAGAATCCTACCATTACTCATGTTGATCGTCCCGGCTTGGCTCATAACCCATTTGAGAGTCATCCAGATCTGGAACCGAGTTCTCACGATATTTCCTTCGATGAGGTTACCGGTGAGCACCTCCTACCCCGCAATCCTATGTTAATGGTGCTTGATGAGGCTAAGTCTTTGGATCTCGACTTGTTGACCACTCGGATTGTGACTATGGTGGATGAGGCCAAGGAAAACATCGATCGGGTGACTGAGGAGATCAAGATTTGATGAGGCATCACGCCCGACCGGTCAAGGCTGGAGAGGAAATCGAAAGTGCTAACACTCGGCTACGGCTAATGGTTTCCGATCAGGCCAAATAGCTTGCCGATCAGGCCATTCAGATCTCCCAGCATGAGGCGGCCTCCAGATGACTAAAGAAAACCATGGAAGAGGCTAGCAAGGCAGAATTGTGAAAGATGGAGGCTGCTTGCAAGAAACGAATTGACACGGCCATCGCAAAGGTGGATGAGGTTCGGAGAGCGGATCTCGAGCAGGTAGAGGAGTTATCTGGAAGGCTCGAAGCCGCAGGGCTTGCTCAGGCCAAGCTAAAGGAGGAGATGGGGGCGATGAGGAGATCCCTTCACGCTGACTGCTCGAGATACCGATTGGAGAGGGATGTTGCCGTTGCAAAGTTGTCGGTTTCTGAGGCCCGTATGAGGGAATTTGAGGAGAACGAGGGGATGATGGATGATATGCTGCAGGATATGTATTTTCGTACTTGGAAGCAGGGCAACCTATCCTGGATGGACGATTACCCCTGGGTCATAGCTAGGATATATCTCCGGGCTTTGGAGGAGGCCAAGGCTGATGCAGATAAAGAGGGTGGCGTGGCCTTCAGAATGGATGTGGTTACCGCTCAGTTCACCAAGGAGGAGAAGGTGGCGGTGAAGGAGGGCATGCGGCTGCTTACCGCCGAGGAAGTGGGTGTGCAGTTGGAGGATGATGATCAGGAAGCAGACGCTGGTAAGTCTTCCTTTTTAATCTTTTCTTAACTTGATTGCTTATCATTTGTCTAATAGATTCTTCTCCTGAATTGGATAGGTGGGACCTCTGGTCAGCATGCTGGGAGTTCTGATCCTGCTGTCAAGTAGATCTTGGGGGGTTGGAAGGATAGAGATGAAGTTCTGATGTTGCCGGCTATTTTGACTTGATCCGGGCATTTTTGGTTTTACTTGACATTCCTGTATATACTAGTTCTAAAACATTAATGTACTTTCAGGTTGTAATTATGTCATTGCAACGAACGACTTTATTTTTAACATGTAACTTCATAACATATGCTGATTCTGTCATATTAGGATGTTGTCATTATTTTGATGTGTTGCATAAGAAATATAGATGTGCATGTGCTAGTGATTCAATTGTGTTTTGATGTCAAGTTCTCGCTTAAAATATAATTTCATGCCTTGCAATGTTAATGTGATGTGTGAACATATCAGAGCTACTTATTTGCACACAAGGGAGGAGAGTACCGCCCTTCAAGTTTTTGTTGTATACGGTAGCTTTGAATGCCTTGTGTAATCGAATATGGAATGCAATTGAATGTCCTGCCATCCAGCAGTGAGTTCTTATTCCCATTAGCGAGTGTCTCCTATTTTGTATCATGTACTTTAGTGATCGTTATGAAGGATAGGAAGAAAGTTTTTATAAATAAAATGGAAATATAAGGAATAGTAAAACTTCCAAACACGGAAGGCCTTCGATGTGCTTAAGTTCGTGGCAAACGGGTTTTGTAGTCACTTTCCCTAGCTGTGGGTCTTAGAGACATTTGTCACCCATCTTACGCCTCCGCGGGGAGTTTTCTTTTTTACCACAGCCTACTTAAGACATATCGGAGCCGAGATCGCGCACAGTAACTACCCGGGCCATTATGGCCTGTAATCGTGGGTATTATTCGATTTACCATGGCCGGCTAGCGTGGGTGCCGATCGTCAACTATGAACTGCCCCTGGCTGGCCACACCTTATGTTGGGGCTTATAATCGGTTCACAGTCGCCGGCGAGCCGAACGCCGTAATGAGCTGCCTCGGCTATAGTCGGCCTTCTCGGTGGCTTATGATCGGCTCATTACAGTTGGCTTTGAGGGTCGTCGCGAGCAATGAGTTAACCCGCAGCAGAGGGATGCTGGAGCAAAAGTGTCTCATTGACGAGGGCATAGATTCGTTTAGTACCTGTTAGGTCTTGTCCAGGTGAAGTTGTGCCGTGAAGTGTCCAGAATGGAAATGTCATTATACAGGATTTTGTTCAATGGAAAAGGATAAAGCTTAACAAGCAGCCAAGATATAAAGGAACAAGTTTAAAAAGAGACAATATTTTTTAAGTGGTTCGGCACGAAAATGCCTACGTCCACTGATTCTCTTCGTTAATTCACTTCATATGGGCAGTACAAGTTAAAAAAAGTATCAACGAAGGTGTTGGATGTTCCATGCCCTCTAGAACACCTCTCCGTCCACTGTTGACAAAATATAAGCTCCATTGTGGAGATCTTTATGAATTACACAGGGTCCGTCCCAGATTGGATCTAGCGCTCCGGGGCCCGGGAAGATCCGCTTGAGAACAAGATCTCCTTCTCGTAAGCTGCGGTGCTTGACTTTGGAGTTGTATCGTGCTGCCACTTTTTGCTTGTGAGCTGCTGCTTTAAGTGCTGCATCATTTCTTCTTTCTTCAATTAGGTCCAAAGACATGTGTAGGAGTTCGTCATTCTCTTCTGGGTTGTAGTGGATCCTACGGTGGGAGGGCACTACAGTTTCAACTGGGAGCATGGCCTCCGATCTGTATGCCAAAGAGAAAGGAGTATGCCCTGTTGATATTCTGAAAGACGTGCGGTAGGCCCAAAGTGCTGTAGGAAGTTCATACACCCAAGCGCCTTTTGACTTTTCAAGTTTCTTCTTGATTAGAGTTTTGAGAATTTTTTTGACAGCTTCGACTTGTCCATTTACCTTGGGATAAGCCATAGATGAGAAGCTTTTGTGAATTCTGTGCTCTCGGCACCAGTCGGTGAACTACTCGCTGTCAAACTGAAGTCCGTTGTCCGATATGATTTTGAGCGGAACCTCGTACCTGCATAGAACATTTTTGATCAAGAAGTTAATAACTTTTGCCGAAGATATTTTATTTAAAGGTTCCGCTTCCACCCATTTGGTGAAATAGTCAACTGCCACTATAGCATATTTGGCTCCGCCTCGGCCCATCGGCAGTTCGCCAATCAAGTCAATTCCCCATACCGCAAAGGGCCAAGGGCTGGTCATTTGAGTAATTTCGTTTGTGGTAGTCGAGGAATCTTAGCAAATTTCTGACATTTGTCACATATCTTAACGAAGTCTAGGGCGTCTTTGTTTAAAGTGTGCCAGTAATACCCATATCGGAGTATTTTCTTTGCTGGAGTCTGCCCTCCAGTGTGATCTCCGCAACTTCCTTGATGGGTGTTGGACAGGACCTCTTTGGCTTCCCTTCCAGCGACACACCTTAATAAGGGGTTAGAGAAGATGCGCCGATAGAGGATGCCTTCTTGTATTGTGTAAAGGGAAGCTTTCCTCAAGATTTTCTTAACTTCGCTACGCCCGTCAAGCAGCGTGCCACTTTGTAAGTACTTCCGGGTAGGAGTCATCCAAATTTCCTTTTCGATTGCAGCTATCAGATTCACTTGCTCGAAACTCGAGGCTAGTTGCTTTGAGATGGTTATTGTTCCGGAAGTGGTGCCGTCCTTCATGCTAGCTTGCTTTGCCAATTCGTCAGCCTCCTGATTCTCTCCTCGAGGAATGTGTTTGATTAAATAATGATCCAATTGATTGAGCAGCAACTTGGTCTTCTTTAGATATGCTGTGAGTCGTTCTCCTCGAGTATGGAATTCTCCCAGTATTTGATTTACAATAAGTTGAGAATCGCTATGGAGACATAAAGAGCTGACTCCAATTTCTAAGGCAAGTTCTAGTCCTGCTATTACTGCTTCATATTCTGCATCGTTGTTGATGGCAGCGAATTCCAACCTTAGGGCATAGTGCAGCTTCCTTCCCCTGGGGGTGATTATCACAATACCTGCCCCCGAGCCCTGTTCGTTTGATGCTCCATCTACAAAGAGATTCCACTTGATATCTTTTGTTATTTCAGATTGATCCTTACCTTCATTGGTAGTGAATTCGGCAATAAAATCGGCCATGGCTTGTCCCTTGATGGCGGTGCGAGGATGGTAGGTGATATCATATTGACTCAGTTCAATGCACCACTTAAGTAGTCGCCCAGAAGTGTCCAGGCGATGGAGTACCTGCCTTAGCGGTTGATCGGTTAAAACTCTGATGGAATGAGATTGGAAATAGTGTCGCAGCTTCCATGACGTGATTAGCAAATAGTATGCTAGCTTTTCAAGTTTAGGGTACCTGGCTTCTGCCCCTGTAAATCTCTTGCTTACAAAGTATATGGGCCGCTGCGCGCGGTTGTCTTCTCTCACCAAAGCGGCGCTTAAAGCATGGGACGATACAGCAAGGCTGTTGAGCATTCGTCAGTCCATTCGAACTTTCCTTTGTCTTTCTTTAGAGCTTCGAAGAAAGGGGTGCATTTGTCGGTTGCTTTAGAGATGAACCTGCTTAGGGCAGCCACTTTCCCATTTAGTCTTTGCATCTCTCTTCGAGTGGATGGTATCTTGATATCTTGCAGAGCCCGAATTTGTTCGGAGTTTGCTTCAATCCCTCTGGCATGGACGATGAATCCCAAGAACATTCCCGATGATACTCCGAAGGAGCACTTTAGAGGATTCAGCTTCATTCCATATTGGCGAAGTACTTAAAACATCTCGTCCAGGTGGTTTATATGATCGTTGGATTTCTTTGATTTTACCAGCATGTCATCCACATAAACTTCCATGGTTCCTCCTATTAGTTCCGCAAACATCTTGTTGACAAGGCGCTGATAAGTAGCTCCGGCGTTTTTAAGTCCAAAAGGCATTACTCTGTAGCAGTACAATCCCCGATCAGTGATGAAACTAGTGTTGTGACGACCCGCCCTTCTACTACCAGAAAGACGTATCATCGTTAAGAAAGAAAGGGATGAGAAAATAGAAAAGAAAGAAGAAGAAGAAGGAACAACAACATCAGAATCTCACAGCGGAACGGAACAAAATATAATATATCACTTAAATAATACATAGTCTGTACATATATCAGAGTTATACAATATCAATACATATGACAATCATACATACATCACATACTAGACAGTTATAAACACCTGTCTAGTTAATACAACTCAATACAATATGACCCAGAGATACTAACACAGCGGAACTATATATATATCTACAACGCTGAAGCCTCCTGCTCCATTGCTCCTTCAGAATTCGTCAAATCTAACCTGAATCTCTTGGCTACCCGTAAAAATTTGGGTACCCGAGAGTTTATGAAAACAAAAATAAACTCCGGGTCAGACATGGGTCTGGTATGAGTAAACGGTTTAAAGTTGTTTAACTTTTGAAAAACATTTGAAAATAAAGGTATCACGTAAGACTCCCCACAAATAAATTCGGGTAAGTTTTTACCTTACGCTAACCAAAACATTTCATAGGAAATCCAGTGATATTATAATAGTGTCTAGGGTTTTCAAGTAAATAGAAAATAGCCGAAATTGTTACATGATTAAATTCCAGCTACTAGCCACAAAAGTGGGTAATACAAATCAAAACGTAGGGTCTCGTAGGGAAAATGGATTTCCAACAATGGCAGGGCTACTGGGGTACCGCCCGTCACAGTACGGGGCCTAGATCACCGTACCGAGGATTACTCCCTTCATCCCCTGCAACACAAGGCCGGAACCATTCCTTACTGAACAGTCCCGAACAAGATAAACCCCGCGGTTGTAGCTAGCAACCGCCCACTAAACCGAAATATAAAAAGGGACATCTAGACAGGGGAAATATCTTGTCCTGCTTGGGCATGATCCACCTAACCTTGCTGCACATCCCCTGTTTTAGCCATTCCCGGTTAATGAGGCTTAAGGCTACGATTACCTTTAAAGAACATATCACTTAGAATGCTCATCGTCCGCCTGACGATGTGTTGAAAGCATTCAATCCATACAAGTTCGTTCCGGGTTCGAACGAAACCGAAGGCATTATCTCGTTACACTCATTTTGGAATCACCCTCAGAGTTAACGACGATAACCCTTGCATTCTGAAACTCCATCTCGATCTCCATTTGATAAGTTACGACCTATCGTTTAATTTGGATCGATGTGGTTTTCGGAGAATCAAAATTGATTCTTCCGATCCCGGTCTCATCAGGTCCAAACGCCATTTTAAGGGCCAAGTTGTCTAATTAACTTAAATAGTTTAAATAAATTAAATTCAATAATTGAATTAACGTAGCATCTATCACAGATACAAGCATCATAGATATAACACAGCATATCACAGAATAGCATAGGATATCAACACATAATTATCACAATCATATATTCAATCACATCAGTCCATAAACAGTCACCTTTAAATCTTATTTGTAATTAATTCCGTTTAGAATTAATTATTTGAGAGTTAATCGCTTAACTCTATTTAATTAATCATTAATTAACAACTAATTTCCTATTTCATCTCATATTGTTTAATTAATGATTTCTTATTTATTTAATTATAATTACATACTTATTTTACTTCAAACTATCAATTACCTAATTATTTCTTAACTCGGTTATTTACTTTAATTACCATTTAATTAATAATTTTAATTATTAATCAACTTAATTATCCTTTTATTAATTACTAGTTACTTTCTTAACCCTTTATTTGTTCTTAATGAAATTACTTTAATAAATCAATTATTATCAATTTAATTAAAGTAAAATTCATATTTAAGTTAATTTCCAATAATCAACTTCAAGTAATTAGCTAACGTTTTAAAGTTTTGAATCGATTTAACATATTATTTATTTGTGAGTACAAAATCAATTTAAAGTTATCAATATAAAACTAGAAATATAAATTAATTAACAGACTAATTACTTATCATTAACCATCTATCTTTACATACTTTCCTTATTAAGCTTTTAAACAAATGTTAGCCTAATTAACTAATTAATTGTTAAATTAACAAAAATTCATTGTACACGTTCATTCAGAGAACTACCCTGGAATCGCACTACCCTTACTCGAGAAAAACTCGGGTTACCCTCGTGCTCTTTCCCATGCTTCTCTCCCATCTTCTTCTCTCCTCCATTTCTCTATAACTTCTTCTTCTATTTTTTTTTCTGTAACTTTTTACTCTTGTTATCTATAAGTTAAACAAACAGCTGTGACTAACACTCGTGTAAACACGAGTTCTAACCCGAGCCAACCCACCCCCTTACTCGAGTACCCACTCGAGACGATTTCTGACAAAAAAACAGACACACGCTAAAGCACCGTACACGTGCACAACGTCGTGGCGAACCTCCATCACCTGAGTCGATCGCCAACAGGTCACTTACCGTTCACCCTCTTAATCCCAGCACCCCGAAATTCTGATGAAACTCGAGAACAAGAATCGACAATTTGAGGTGCAGGACAACACAATGCTTCGATTAATTTTCCCCTCGTTCAACCGATACAACCCTCTGGAAGCTTCGAAACTCCGGCTACACCGCCATTAGCCTCCACACCATCATTCCCTAAAATTTCGTGAAGCTCGGTCATCTAGGTGAGTCGCGGTCGAACATTTACAGAACTCTGTAAAACTCGTGACCAAAACCCTATGTTACTCACAACCTCAAAATCTATACATTCGAAAATTAATTTGACATTTTTCCAGTGTTAATCCAACATCAATCTAGCTTCATAGGAAATTTCAATGATTACATTTTGTTGAATCAATCAATATTGATAAAAATCAATGTTCGGCTTCTCTTGAAACTGCGCTTCAAACTTCGATCTAAAAATTCTCATTTCACCTTTTAAAATCCTAACTTTGCATGTTTGTTTAATATATGAATTTGAATTAACAATTTAAAGTTTTTGAATTTATACATATATTGATTGTTACTGCAAATTGGAATATACAGAATGCGAATTTCACTACCACCTTCAAAACTTAGCATCAATTCATGATTTTCAGTTTCCTACAAGTAAATTCAACTTAAATCCTTATGTACAAAGTATTTGCAACAAGAAATACTACAAATTAGCTACTGTTTTTGTTCTGTAATCAAAGGATAAAGGAAACTGCTACTGAAGTACTTGCAGTGCACTGGGTTAATACTAATTCTTGTTCAAACTATATAACAACTTAGTATTTCATAGATTAAATCAAGTAATAGGTTTACTCACCTAAAAACAGCTGAACAGAAAGTAGTTGCTGATGCAAAAACCTGAAGCTTGAATTCGATTAAGCTTGATAGTATGCAGATTGAAATTTCTGTAACTTCCTTATTTCCTGAATTTGTTTTGACTCGCAAATATAAAGTTTTGTTTGTTTCTTTTGCTTCTTCTCAGTTTTGTGTTCATAAGTTAAAGAGTGAACTAATGAAATAAGAATGTTCAATACATATATATCTTGAACAAGCTGTGCCTTCTTCAATAAGCTTTCACTGGATAAATATCTTGCTTTATTGTTTTCATGTACTAAAACCTAAGTCAATTCAACCATTTCGGCTGAATAAATCTGTTTCAGAATGAAAAGTGTGCTAATTTATGTTTATGTTCTCACTTAGTTAACAAAATTATTTGCTTGCTGACACAACAGCTTGTACAAAGATATTGCAGGTTTTCTTGTACTAATGTATTCATTTGGACAAGCATAATATTAATGTTTGCTGACACCATCCTTTATACAAAGATATTTGCAGTATATTTGTTTGAATATATTTATGTTAGCATATAAACAAAATGTTTGCAAGCTTGACTTATTATTTTGAACACAAATTCACACTAATTTTGACCAATTCATATGTCTGCAGTTAAGTTAATCTCTGTTTAAAGGTACTTGTCTTGTATTATGTTATACTTGTTTTTATTTCATTTTATACTTTGAGTTTATACTTGTTTTTATTTCATTTTATACTTTCAGTTTGAATTACATGTGAAGATATTGTATATAAAAGAACAGTTTTATTATTTGCTTACTTACTTTTTTTATATTTATATTTTATAATTTGATTATCAATATCTACATTATATTTCTTAAGTTTTACTTATATTTAATACTTATTTTTTATATTTAATTTCAATTATAATTTTTTTTTTTTATACACATAAGTTTGACTCGTATTTTACATTTGTATTTTACATTACTAGAATTTGATTTTAAATTTTAAACATTATCAAGCATATGGATTTATTTAACCAATGTTAACAATGTATAGCATTTTAATTTAATTATATGAGTTCAATTGTATTAAGATATTGTAAGAAACTTATTTTAGAATTTCAACATTATCATCAATACGTATTATTTTATACTAAATATAAACAATGTAAAGTGTTTTAAGTAATTATATAAAAATAGATTTTTATCAGGAATATTATTGAAACACTTATTTCAATTTTCAAATCAATTTCCTTTTAAAAATACAGTTTATATAAATAGATGGCAATACTTTCAAAATCATATTCATTTAAATATGAACAATTCATATTTTATATTTAATTAGATTAAACATTTATTAAAAATACAGGGGCCGAAATCCAGGGTCGTTACAAGTGTGGTCTTGATCGGGGGCGTGCATAGGGATCTGATTATATCCTGAGTATGCGTCCATAAAGGATAAGAGTTCGTGTCCGGCCGTGCTGTCCACGAGTTGATCGATGCGGGGGAGTGGGAAGCAGTCCTTCGGGCAAGCGTCATTTAAGTTGGAGAAATCGATGCATGTTCGCCACTTCCCATTAGCTTTCTTTACCAGTACCGGGTTGGCGATCCATTCTGGGTAGATGGCTTCTCGTATGAAGTTATTGGCAAGTAGGTTCTTTACTTCTTCCTCGAGGGCCGCTGATCATTCTGCCCCCATGCTTCTCTTTTTCTGCTTTACTGGCACCTTGGTGGGATCGATGTTCAGTTCGTGGCATGCTACGTCCGGGGAGATTCCAGTCATGTCAGCGTGCGTCCATGCAAATACATCCATGTTGTGGCGAAGAAAATCGACGAGTTGATCCTTCAATTCCGCTCTTAACTGAGACCCGACTCTCAGCAGTCTACTTGGGTTGTGTTTGTCTACTGATACAAATTCCATAGCCTCTACAGGCTCGGTGGCGGCCTCCTCCTCCTTGTCCCTGGGGTCTAATTCGTTGAAAGGATCGCTGGTATATCGAAGAGGAGGGGCTTTCTTTAATTGCTATGCTTCCAAGTTTTTCTTGCAGAGAGAAGTCTCTGCATCCTTCCCTTTATCTTTCCTGCGGTTATTGTGGAGTTCAGTTACATAGCAATCTCGAGCAGCATCTTGATCTCCCTCTATTTCTCTTACTCCGTTATCTGTTGGGAATTTCATCTTCAGGCACCACGGTGCTAGAACAATTTGGAAGTCAGACAAGGCTGGTCTTCTCAAAAAGGCGTTGTAGGCCGAGTGGTTCTCTATTAGCACAAACGTTTGTTTTCGCACAACGGAGCGGGGATGACTTCCTATTTCGACAAAGAGATCCAGTTTCCCGAGGGGCATCTTCGCATCTCCGGTGAAACCATGTAGCGGTTTGCTGCAGGGAGATACATCCTTCATTGACAGCTTCATTTTGTCAAAAGCATGCTTGAATAGGATATTTACTAAGCTTCCAGTGTCTACTAGAATTCAGAAAACCTTGGCTGGACCGAACCAGGCAGAGATGACCATAGGATCCATGTGGGGGTAGTGCCTTCCCTCTAGATCACGCCTACTGAATGTGATGTCATCATTCTCTTTCCGTTTCGGGTGGCGTTCTTCTGTAACAGAATTAACGTAGCCTTCATTGTTTCCAAGTGACTTACCATACCTCTCCATCTCTGCCCAGCTTCCGTCGGCGATGTGTGGTCCTCTTGATACGGTAAGGACCACCATCTTCTCTTGATTGGAGCCGCTAGTGTTGCGATTTCCTCCACCTACTTTTGGGAGGGGTAGCCCTGGGTTCTCATTGGCAGGATTTGAAGTCATGTTCTGACCTTTCACATAGCGCTCTAGTCTCTTCCTTCTGATGTGTTCTTCAATCAAGTCCCGGAGATGATGGCATTCATTGGTGTCATGCCCATGAGATTCGTGGAAGCGGCAGAACTTTCCAGACTTAATTGCATTATCTGATTCTTTCTTGTGCGGGGGGCGCTTGTATCTAACTTCGTCTTGGGTGGCCAAGAAGATGTTTTCGATTGTTTCATTTAAAGGAGTGTAAGAGTCAAATCTCGGTCCTGGCCTATATAAGCTCTTTTCCCCCTTCTTGCCCCCAGCACTATCTCTGGAGTTATTTCTTCGAACGTTCTTTGCTACTGCGGGGGTGTTGCCATGAGCTTCCTTGGTTTGTTGCCCTGTCTGCCTTTCAATGGCAGCGTCTTCAAGTCTCATATATTTCCCGGCTTCATGGAAGAAATCGGGTAAGGTAGCTGGCTTTTCTTTCGTTAGTCTCCTAGCAAATTTAGTATCCGGATGCACACCACTGCAGAGGACCATTAGGATAAGTTTCTCGTCAGCATCTTGGACTACGGCCGCTGCGGCGTTGAATCGGGTTAGATATTGTTGCATTATCTCTCCGGACTTCTGTTTAATATTAGATAGGGAATAAGCGTCCTTGGGTTGTTCCACATGAATGCGGAATTGGCTGATGAACTTTTCTTTCAACATTTCCCATGAGCTGATGGATCCTTGGGGTAGATGGAAGAACCAGGAGGTAGCTAGATCTGCCAAGAATAGCGGGAAGCATTTACACAACACTCCCTCTGTTGCTCCGCTCATGAGCATATGATGTGTGTATCTCTGCAAGTGTACAACGGGGTCATAGGTTCCCTTGTAAGGTTCCATTGTTGGCATTTTCCATTCCCGGGACTGATGGCAGTTTCGATATTGTGGGTGAAGGGGCTAGTTACCCTAGCGCCTATCCCCCGATCCCTTTGGTCCCGTTGGACGCACTCTCTGAACAATCGTGCCATCCTTTCATCAGAACTTGGAGCGGATAGAAATGAGTTTGGTTCTTCCCTACGGGATTGATCCCGTCCAGATGACCTGTAGGGATGGTATCGTCCATCATTCCTAACATTCTCCAATGGCTGCCTCTGGTCTTCCGGGGGCACGCTGGGGTCAGCCACAGTTGTCCCTTGCCTTGATATTCCCCTGTTGGGTTCTGTTCTCAACACTTCCTCGGGTCCAACTTCGGGTTGGGCTCCAGCTCGGTCCCGTCTATTGGTGTTTCCATGGTTAGGTAGCATGGCAGGCTCACTACATCCGACCCCTGCCTGGTACCTCCCCTGTTGGGTTCGGTTCCAAGTGTTTCCTCGGGTCGGAATTCGGGCTGAGTCCGGGCTCGGCTCCTACCGTTGCTATTTCTGTTGTTAGCCTCTTCGAAGAAGAAAGACCTTTGTCGTCTCCCAGATCCTCCAAACCAGGACTCACCCCATGATTCAGTGTTGCGGTTGGTTTCTTCAACATCCCTTAAGCGTGACATGAGTTGATCCACCAAGGCTTCTTGTTGAGATGCGAAGCGGTTGGTTACTTCAGCCACAACCCTGTCCAGATCCGCCCTTGTAATTGGTTGTTCCGTAGCAGGGGCTGTCAGATTTGCCTGATTTCCATTTGCTGTTGGAACCGGACGATTGTCTTGATCTCTGATCACTGGATCTGGGATACTGCCAGTTGCGATGTTCTTTCCTTTGTTAGCATCCTTCTTCCGTCCGGGAGGCATGTTTTCCAAGTAATGAATGATGCTGATAGGAAAAGGGATAAGTGGGAGAAGCTGAAGCTTCGAGCTCCTGTTCTTAGTGAAAGCACCAAAAACGTTTGCATAAAAAATGGACAGACACCTCCAAGTCGTATGATTTAGTTGATTATATATGGTTCTTAGCGATTTGGGTGATTTATGCGAATATATAAAATAGATGGACTAAACTATAAAAGACACACAGATTTATAGTGGTTTGGCCAGAATGTGCCTACGTCCACTTTATATGTTATTCTTCTTTTCTATTCAGATTACAAGTACAAAGCTTTGATTACAAGCAACTGAAAGTTGTTTAAAAGTTCTATCCATGCCTGAGCTCTCAAACTTGTCTGCCATTGTTGTACCCCTGTCCCTCTATTTATAGAGTGAGACTGGGGGTAGGGGTCCTGGACGTATATAGCTGCTGGTGGGCCTGGGCTGATGTAATCTGGCCTAGCAACGTTGGTTCGGCAGGGCCTTGGTTCGGTGACGCATGGAAGATGGTTGGTTCGGCAGTAGGAGGGAAGATGGTCGGTTCGGTGGTAGGAGGGAAGATGGTTTAGTCCGGTAGAGGTTGGTCTGGTAGTAGGGAAGATGGTTGGTTCGGCAGTAGGAGGGAAAATGGTCGGTTCGGTGGTAGGAGGGAAGATGGTTGGTTCGGGAGTAGGAGGGAAGATGGTTGGTTCGGTGGTATAGGACCGATCGAAACACCCCCAACAGTGAGAGAACGTATTTTCGAAGTATAAAATGATTTCCAAATGATTTTTTAGGATTTTCAAAGATTATATTGGTATAAATTTTCTTATTTTGAAATCAAGATTTTCTAAACTTCATCCCTTCTGTATCCACCTTGTTGGTAATCCCTTTTGTTAGGATTCACTAGAATTTTAACTTCTATTTTGTTGATCCGAACTCTTTGATGATAGGAAATTATTTTAGATATGGAAAAATCGAAAGAGCAAAGAGGAGCTCGTCGAGCGCGAAGAGCACTGGCCCGTAACGAACAGGGGGAAGCAATCAAGAAGTGGGAAAAGCCGTGGAAGGAAAAGGCAGGACCTGGTCCTTATGATCATGTCGTTTGTTATCCGTGTTATGAGAAGAGGCACTATGCAGCCATATGTAGGAAGAGAGATGGTGGGAAATGGATGGAGGGCAAACGTTTCCGATCCAAGATTTTCTGTTTTAAATGCCGAATGAGGGATCACTTTCCAAGTCGTTTCCAGAAGGTGAAGAAAGTGAAATCTGCACCCACTGCATCAATAGGCCTATCCACTATTTGCTACCATTGTAGGAAGGTTGGGCATATAGCCAAGAATTGTTCTGAGAGACAGCATGGAAGGAAAGCTGTGTATCCACAGTTTGAGAAAGAAGATGGGAGTGTTGTGCATTTATGCCAGAAGTGTAGAAGTTGGGGGAACTTTGAGGGGGAGTGTTCTGGACCCGTTGAAGTACCACCTGGAAGAATTAATTCTGATGCTTTGTTTATGTAGGATGGTATTCTGTGGATCCGTTTGTTATTAGTAGTTGTTAGGTTGCATTCGGTGAACTCCATTGTATTTTTTGCTTAGCTGAAGTTGTCAAACTAAAGATATGTATGCTCCTGTTTCCATATGATCTGAAATTTGAATCTCTGCTTGTTTAGAAATCCATCCTTGAATTATCCCTTATAAATTTGTGTTTGGTTGTATTTTTGAAATTATGCATACATTGAAACTATTAGTTTGATAAGGATGATCACATTATATGTAAAAGTGAAATGTTTTCGATAAGGATTATATACCTTTTAAAATGAGAATTTGAAGTTTTGAAAGGATTTGAAATTTTGAAAATTTATAAGAAATTTGATTTAAATAAAAATGATTCATAACCCCAGGGTTTTAAATTTGAATTTCGAGGAATCGAACTCCAGTGTTTTGAAATCAGTTTTAAGATTTTCAAATATATATCATAATATGATTTATAGATATTTTCTGAATAAGAATTGTTTCAAATGTATTCGAATGAATTCCAATGATTTTGAAGAGATTTCAAAGAACTTTCAAGAAAATAAAAGTCCAGAACTCACTTATGTCGCTGGAAAATAATTTCGATGATGAATGTGTAACGCCCCCCAAGATCTACCTTAACAAAGAGAATCAACGAGTAATTCTGTCTACTAAAGTGGAGAATAGGGCTGGTTAAGGGCGACCATCTATAACTTTGTCTTAAACATCTAATGAATACGTCGATAAATGCAATATGATTTTTTTTTTCTATCTCAAGAGGATCGACATACCCGGTAAATGCTTGATCCAAAACTATAGGTGGCTAACAGATCTATCAAGTACGAAATACAATAACTAAATGAAAAGCATATCACAGAACAGTAATCAACATCGTATATATAGATATACACTGATACACAATACAATATGAATACAATAAAGGTGGTGCTCGACCACACTATATACATCGAATTAAATATAACTACATCAGAGTATGCGAAATAACAGAAACTACTCAAGAGAAAGAAGAGCTGACATCCAACATCAACTTCAAGCTAAGCCCAATAGATGATACCTGAAACAACTTGGTCTGACCTGAGTGAAAACACATGGGTTAGGCTAGCTAGAACTTATCATTAGTAAAGGTGATGATAAGAGATAAGGGGAAAACCATTCCATCGTTACCAATGGAATGATATAGGTCATCAAGTTATCTCTAGAGTGATACATCAATGGTTCATCATGATTGCGTAGAGAAATACAATATATATATTAGACAGACATGGTTCATCTAATTATATATATAACCGAATGAAATGGATGAGGATATGGACCATAAAGTAAATCTTCATAAGATAATTAGAACTTCAAGAATACATCATAAATAAAACTCATCTAATAGAAACTTCTTAATTATTATACCCCATCTCATCGGTATAAATATAAAAACATCTCAAATCCATCGTTAAACTCATTATAAAGGAATCTCTATAATCATTTATACCTCATATCATTGGTATAAATATAAATATATCTTAAATCTATTATCAACACTCATCATAAAAGCATTACCATAATTTATACCTCATCTCATTGTTATAAATATATATAATGTCTCAGATCCATCTTGATAGAGCCCGGAAAGAATCCAAAACATCATATTCGAAATCACAAATAAAACCATGTATGTCAATAAGCCTTTTTCTTACATAAGGCTATACTAAAGCATCATCATCAAAATAGTGAAACGAAACACCTAAAACCTCATGCAAAACAGCACGTGCATTTACATCTTGACTAGTACTACCATTATTTGGTACCATTCATCGTGATGACTTAGGGTCACATAACATCGTAACATCGTGATCATCTTGATTGACTATAGTCGGAAACATCTTGATGACACCCAGTCACAAAAACCAGAGTAATAACATCGTGATGATTGGAGTCGAGTAATAACTTTATGAACATCATGATGACTCCAATCGAGTACTCGGTCTGTACCACTAGTAACATCGTGAATGTGTCTCAACTTCTCGAATATGAACCCAATAGGCGTCAACGTACGTCCCATACCATACATTCGTACCTATTGGTTTACTAATCATTAGTCGATGCCACATTAGAAAACCATCATAAAACATCATCAAATAAACACTGCCTCACCTCATCGGCGAGTGTAAGATACCTAACTCGTCTTATCTCTTACTTGGACGAGTTTTAAGTGACATCGAAACTTGTTTCATTTCATCAACAAGTAAAAATTCATCATAAATATCGAAATCATCATCAATCCATCATAACAACTTGCCTCATCTCCTGAGCAAGTAAAAGAACATCGTGATGGTTATTTCTAACCATAGTTGCAAATTAAAACTTAACATCAATATTGCCTCATTTCATCGGTCATCACAAAATGCATCTAGATTGGTTCGTAATCGAATGTACTCAAAGAGTAATTCTCAAACCAATAATTTTCACCAAAATTTGGTAACTTCTAAATCAACTCAAAATAACACTTCAAATTGGTTTCGATCGTACAAATCTGATATTAAGCAATAAAGAAAAAGTACATGTCTCATACCACGTATTTTTTACTAAATCGTTTAATTTACTTCCTCATACATCCGAAAAAGCATAAAAGTAATTAAAATAAAAAAATTAATTATAAAAGATTTTACTTGAGAAAACGGGGTTATAAAACAAACTTTAGAAAGTTATCTAAAAGATTTTGAGAGAAAACACATCATTAAAAAGGATTTTAATAATTTTTAAAAGCCTTAAAAATAAAGAATAATTGATTAAAAACCTCTAAAAATACATAAAAACATTTATTACTCCAACCATGATGTTAGAAGATTTTCAGGAATTTGTTCGGATTTTTTTTAAACTCAAGAAAACATTAATTTGCAATTTTAATCAGCCTAAACCAATATTCCAATTTAAATCGAATTTAAATTAATTTAAATTCAAATCTCATCCTAACTTGATTAGTCCATTACTGGACAAAATGATCGAATATTAGCATCAAATTTCACATAACATGTAACGAAGCGGATTTTTCCCGTTCGAAAATCGACATCCATACTTACATCGTACTCGAATGCGTAGATTCGACCGTTCAAATCCGAGTCGCCGGAGCTTATAACACCATTAAATAAACAAACAACACAGCGGAAGAAATAATGAATATCAATATACAACATCTGATACAACATCCTGATACAACAGATGATACAATAGATATCGATATACATCAGAGATATGATACAATAAAATAGCAGTGGAAAGGGAAATAGATAACACCAGCAGCAGAACAAATAACTCCAATATAATCTTCAAGAGAGAACTCCAACAGCAGCTCGAACCAACAACACGATGGATTAAGACAAGCAAGTCTCATCCATATCCAAAGACTGAACTAGCTCCAGATGATCAACTGAACCTAACTATCTGAAAAACCCAACTCTAGACTGCTCGTGTGGAAAATAGTGAGCACCCAGAGTTTAGGAAAGGAACAATAAACTCCAGGTCAGTCATGGGACTGGTGTGAGTAACAAAAACAGTTTATCTTTGAAAACAAACAAAAAGAGAATTTTAAAGTAAATTCGCAATGCTTTTTGAAAATGAAACTACCATAAGACCTCCCGCCACACACACAATGCAAACGCAGAATTGAAGGAGATTTCTTCTTATGATAGTCAAACATGCTTGATACGTAGAAAGTTCTTTGATATTATTAATATAAGTGCAAAGTGCAGAAAACATTTCGAAAGTAGAGTATTAATCTTAGCCAGCATAGACATTCCGAACTATGCCTACTATAGCTACCATCCAAACAGTGGGGCGCCACCATAAGTGAATGGCAGGTAATACAACTAAAACCGTACAAGGCTCGTATTGTTTTGATTGGATTTTCCAACAAATGATCAGGCTAAGGAACTTCCTACTGCCACATGGGATCGCCTCTGGTGGGACGTCCCGAGAACCTAACCGGATCTCTGCCAACACAAGGCCGGGTTACCTCTGTAACTAGGTAACTACTACTCGAGCAAGCCATTCCCCGGTCCTTTGGGACCTTTATCCGAGGCGCCTCTAAGCAACAACCACACAGTAAATGAGATTGGAGCTACCACATAGGTAAATATCTGGGCTCCATACCATGATACCACCCTTTACCAGAAGGGAATGACACACCCTAAAGGGCGCGACCCTCATAACCTTGCCGCATCTTTCCTGTTTTGACCATTTCCGGGGTGTGAGGTCCTGATGCAGTCTCGTCCACAAAGCTACGCTTTGGTACAAAGCCATGCTTTGGGTCAACAAATGATCAAAGTAATGATCACAAAGATAAATGATCAAACAAATGATCATATCACAAATGATCAAACAATGATCATCAACACACAGCAGCACTCAGCATGCCACACTACCAAATTGGGAGTATATTGCTGATAACCTTCAACTACATAACCTCTGAGCTCATACGTCTCAGAGAAGGGTGTTAAGCTAAGAGAATAAATTCTCCGCCACCAACAGAAATGTATTTGAAAGAAATCTGCTTTATATCTCAAAGTGTAGTGTCAGACATGCAACCATACAAGTCTGTTCCGGGTTCGAACAGAACCGAAGGCACTTCCGAAGAAGCCCTTGCAATCCGGATATTCACAATCCCGATCGGACTTCCCATCACTTAGGGAATCTCTATACCGTAGCTACTCGGTGCAGAGACAATCGATAGGTTATCCTATCGTTCTCGAAAACACCCGGTCTTCAACACCGGTCTTCAAATGCTATCCATATACGTCGAATCACATATTCGGAATGGGTTATACGACACAAAGGTCCTCTCCCGGCTAAACCGAATAGTGAGCGCAACATTTAAAACATATGGATATAGGAATTTCAATTAAGTCACAACTTAATGATTCAAAATTTTCTTTCAAATGGTTAAACAAATTACCATTTCAAATCTTTTAGACGAAAAGATTTATTTCACAAAGTTCACCCATTCTCACAAAGATCCATTTATGGATTTCAAATCAATTCCCATTTCAATTGGATTAACTCGTTTTAAATCTTTAAATTAAAGATTTAACTAATAGCTTTCAAACCGTTTCCATAACTTGGAAAATCATTTTCATTTTTTTTACTTGAAATCCCTTTTTAACACAATTTGAAAGTTCATTTCTTATATGAAAGCTTTTATTATTTGAAAACAAATAGTTTTCGTTTCAGAAAGATCCAATTTTATTTACACGAGTTAAAGCCTTTGAATTTAAATTCAAATTCCCAAATCAATATTTTGAATAGTTTAACCCCTATAAACTGGTATAACATCTTTAGTCCCTAATTTTCAAATCATAGAATTTAATTTCAAATATTGAATTCAAATTAAATTTTATCTTTTGAAATTCCATTTCAAAAGCTCTTCCTTTAATCCCAATCCATTTCCAAAACATTTGAATTTAAATTTCAAATTCAAAACTATTTCAAAATCTGTGGCTTAATCGATTTCCTCGTGAAATCCATATTGGTGTGTGTATAAGTGTGGTCCAGGGGTTTAACACAATAGTGCAACAACATTCAATTATCACAGATCAAACACAGAACTATAATTGATAAGCGATATAAACTATAACGCTTATCGTCCATTCACAAATTCGCAGATAATATGCAAATGTAAATAAATGAATAAACCATACACGGTACAAACCACAGAATAAAATATCGCAGATCAGACAGGACAATTAATTCAAGGCAGCTCATTCAATTCAATCATTCATAAGCAGGATTAATTAATCGTTTAAATCAATTCAATTTATTTCCAAGTAAATTAATTATCTAATCTTGTTTTATTAATTATTACAAATCATTTGATATAAATTAATTAAACACTTTAATTAATTATTTTTAATTAATTATATTAATTAAATTAACCTTTAAACCAATGACATAATTAATTACCCCTTAATTAAGGAAATTATTCTTAATTTATCATATTAATAAATTAATTAATCTCTAACTATAAATTTATCTAAATTATTTATAAATTAAATAAATTGTCATTCCTTAATTATCTTATAAATTACATCGTTTAATTACCTTAATTATCTCTAAGATAATTAATTTCTTTATTAATGATTTCGTTAACATTTAAGTGTATTTTAAACATTACACTTTTAAATTTAAATTTAAATTCCATTCTGAATTTAAGATTCAAATTGATTAACCATCTAATCATTAATCAAATTCAATATCAATTTATAAATCTTAGAATAAATGCAAAGAACATTTATTATTTACATAGGAAACTTAAATAAGGAAAGCTTTTAAACCAATTTACTTAATTTTATTTAAAAATTTAGCCTTTAAAAATACATCACTATTTAACTTGCAAATTCAAGTTATCTAATTATTTAATTTCCATATAAAAACCTTTTATAAAAGAACTTATCAAAAATCAAGTTTAATTATTTGCTTGAAACCAAAATACTTAAAGTATTTAGGCAATTTCATTAGGGACTGGACTCGAGGCACGTACTTGGTTGCTCGAGAAAACATGCGGTTTCTTTTCCCTTTTTTTTTCAAATTCAATTTGAAAATATACTTTTAATTGCTTCACCATTTTATTTTTTAGTTATTGAAACAATTTTAAATTTAAAACTTTTGTTTTCCAATCTAATATCTAACCTAACTTAAATCTATACTTAAACTTTAAATAAAAATCCAGTTTAAAATTTGAAAGGAACAGAACAGAGTTCTGTTTTAAACAGGGAAATCAGGTTATACCCGAGCTACCCATTTGTAAATCAGGTTATATCTCCTTCGAGTAAATTGCCAGTTTACTCGAGAATCACATGAGTATCCTCCCCCCTCAAAATCTCGAGTAAAGCTTCGAGTCAAATATGGTTTTTCACGTGTTCGAACTCGAGCTCCCTCTTCCTTCCCCAACTCCACATTCCCAGATATTCACGCAAATGCACGTGTACGTGCACAGCCACGTCGATCATCTGCGATCGTTGCCGAGACCACCAGAAGCTCATCGTTGATCGCCTGAACCGATTCGAACCACCCAAAAATCAAAAATCACTGCGTAATCAAAATCGAGCTATTCTCAGCCCCCCGGAATAAACTGTTCGTCGGCAAAACTCCCCTCCTCACCGCTACACGCCACCAGAAGCTACGAAAATTTAACCAGAGCTTCGTCCCAAGCTCACGCCGCTATTCCCACCGATGCGATCCCACTCGATGCCACGACGACGTTGCGGCAATCTCATGTTCCCCCTCGACCAAAATGGACCCTTAAACCCTAAACTGCTCTCGACCCAAAAATTCTCACATTAAAAAAAGTTTCTACCATTTTTCCTAACATTATTGAGTTCAAATCTAGCTCCACGCGAAATTACAACACCCAATATTTCTTTGATTTCCGGGAATTGATCAAAGTGGCAATTTTGTTCAATTTCGAGCTGCCTTCGAATCACTCAACTAAAAATCATCACTATTGTTTTAAAAATCCTATTTTCATATGTTTATTCAAAATATGGAATCAAATCAATGATTTAAAATAGTTGAAATTATCACAAATTTTGTTTTTACTGTAAAACCAATGTTTACAGGGTCGAACTCTTCATGGACAAGCTGAAAACCAAACTTAACTCATAGATGATGTTTAACTAACCAATTTGTTGAAGATTGAAGCCTACCAGAAATCACAGGTGAAAGAAGTGAAGTTTGGATTTAATTTTAACTCTATGATAAAAAAAACAGAGATGAACATTTTTCCAAATCATCCAAACATTCATATGTATACTCAGAAAAAAGTATGTATATATATATAAAAAGCATATCATTCCAGATTCTATCATGCAACCAAAATTCACATACTTAAATATTTTTTTTTTTGAAGTGTTACTCACAGTGTTTTCCAGAAAAGAAGAACAGAGCTACTTCATTTGAATCAGGCTTTTATTCTTGTTTTTCCCAGGCTTTGGTTCCAGAAAATTCGTTGTTCAAGTTTTAAATGGTGCTCATTTCAGATTTTTACACAGCCCTGAAGATGGACCAAATGAGATAATGGATTGATGTATATAAGAAGAAGTTTACAGGTTGACAATTATTATGTTTTGTACAAATATGATCAGAGATTTTTTTTTCTTTTTCTTTTGTTGACCATGCATATTTTCATTCGGCTGATAGTTTATTTTGGTGGCTATAAATCTTGTTTTGTATGCTTGCATTAATTGCCTTGTACATATTTATTTGTTCCTTCTTTTGCAAGCCATTAAATATATACTTTTCTTTATTTTTACTTTGTTTAGGCTGAGATGCTTATACTTCATTTGTTTCTAGCCTGCATACCTTTGTTTCTTATTTTATTTACATTGTATTTATTTGTTTGAATACTTGTATTTTGTCTTATGTATTCACTTTGATTTTTACTTTGGTTTTGTTTTATAACTAATACATATCTTTGCATATATTTTGTTTGTTTTATGCATATCAGTGTCTTCTTTTGCAAGCTATTCACATACAATATTTTTCTTTGTTGGCTGAAAGCAATTTTTTGAATAGATGGCATTTAATGCCAAGATGCTTATGTCTTCATTCTTATATTTTGTATTTGTTTGTTGTCTTGTTTTGTAGGATTTCATATACATTTGTTTTCTTCATTTGTAAGTCATTCATATGTTTTGGTTACAGACTACATACAAGATTCCTTTACTTAGTTTGTTTATGTACTTCATGAATACAGATATAAAGTAGTTTTATGTTATAAAATCTTAACTTATGAATTGAATATATGCTTATTTCGATTTCTCTTTCATGATTTTAACCTAAATTATCACATACTAAATTTACCTATGTATTTATTTTTTATTATTTTGTAAATCCCAATTCATATGTAATTTAAATATAAATTTTTTCTAGAAATCCAAAATTTAATTAACATTTTTTATTAATTACCAATTATTTCACAAATTTTTAAATCAAAAATTAAATAAATTATCAATTTAAAATAAATTAAAATTCGGGATCGTTACAGACAAAAATTGCAAAAGAATGTAAATGAAATCGTCGAAATCAGACAAATATATAAGTAATGTGGCTGTCAATGACAGGCAAGAAGTAAAAATGTCAATTTTCCACCATTTAAACTTCGAAATTTTACAAAACTCAAAACATAAAAGTTGTAGCCTACATCATATGGTTTCTATAACATTAAACGTTTAGATATTACGATCAGTAACGTATAAGTTATGAGCGAAATACTAGATAGAAAAATTTATGTGCACTGGCTATCAACACAGGCCAGCGATAAAAAAGTCAGTTATTCACTATATAAACCTCCAAATCATTCAAAATCAAAAACAGTAAACTTGTGGAATATTTCACAAGGATTTCAGAACATCTAAAATTTCTAAATTCTAATTTGAAACAAGAAAGTTATGATCAAATTACTAAAACAAAAACATCAAACTCGGCTGAACTTATGCATTTACAGGACAGCGACAAACAATTGCAATTTTAGCGTAGATAACTTCGAAATCAGGCAAAATTAATAAAATGAAAGTTGTATCCTATTTTCTAAGCTTTTATAAATGACAAAGATCATCAAAATCGGTTAAAAAATGAAGTAGTTATGGCCAAATTCGTTTCAACTTCAATGATAGAGCAGATATTGGTTTTGCTCCCGGGTTTGCAGTAGAAAAATTAGATTTTGACATAGCTAACATCAAAATTACAGAAAAATCAAAACAGACAAGTTGTAGCACATGAATTATTCTTTTTGGAACATCCAAAATTATCAAAATCGGATCAAAAACGAGGAAGTTATGCCTAAATTTGCTTCAGCTTCAGTAATTCACTGACTATAATATTTTGATCATATAAAGAGCTAGGATTTGTGAGTTTTACACTCATCTTGACTTCATGAAGATTGAATTATGATTTAGATGCCAAAGATTGGTGCTTTTAGCCAAGAACAGAGCATCCAAACTAGTAAAACTAAGAACAGGTACATGCAAAGAATGAGAGAAGCAAATCAACAATTATCACTACAAAAATAGATGTTTGATGAAGAGAAGGGTTTTAGATGGATTCTAAGATAGAATAGGTTGAAAATTACCTTCTTTTATGATTCTAACTTCAATTAGGCTTTTAAATTTGCAAAGATTGAGCTTGGAAGATTAAATTTTGAAGAGAGTAGCCACTGTTTTGTACTTTGAAGCTTTTTATTTTCTGATTTAGGTTTTACTGTAATGAGTTTTGGGAGAAAAGGAACGTATTTTGTAACAAACCTAGATTTTTATGTATATTTTAATTTTTACTTTATTTCATTTTGAATTTTTTTAAACTTGTTTCATTTCAAACATTTCATTTTTAAATATAAGCTTTGATTATTATGTGAATTATAATTCTAAATGGTATAAATTGAATATTTTCCTGAAATGTTTATTTTGGTCAATTTGGGTCAAACTTTGATTTTTAAATTTCAATTTTAAATATTTAAATATTTAAATTCTTAAATTTTATCTTTTATTATGAAAATAGATTTAACAACTTGAATACTGCTTTTTGTTTCGTTGAAAACGGATATAAATTGTGAAAGTTATGTATATTCCAATATTGAGTGCAATTTGTTTTATTTAGCAATTTTGTCTATTTTAAATTATATAAATTATATTTTCTTTGTCATATTTTATTTTAAAATGTGTCATTATGTTATTTTATTTATATTTTTGTATTTTAATATTTTTGAAGTGATAATAAAACTTTTCCAAAATTTATTGCATTTATATTCTATTTTTAAAGGTTGTTTTCTATTTTTTTCTTCATTTAAATTATATTTAATTAGAATTTATATATATTTTTTTGTGAATGCGTTTTTATTTTATTTTATTATCTTTGTTATAAATATTTTTAAAAGTCCATATAAATTTTCCAAAGTTCATTCTGTTTATTTTCCATTTTTCTAGACTACTTTGCAATTTTGTGCTATTTTCTTGTTTTAACCTTACATAATTAATAAATATTTATATATTTTTTATATTTTGTTATATATTCGACTTTGTGACTGAAATTATTCTTATTTTCAGTAATATAAACTTATATAAAAAAATTAAAGGTAATTTGAAAGGTTTAAACTCTTAATCTTCCAAGTCCTTTTATCTTCCGCCTTTTCATTTTCTCAACTTACATCTTTATTGTTTTGGCCGACTTTCTCATTGCTTCAGCTGCATTTTTTTTCCATTTTCATGCATCTTAATAAAGCTTCTCATTCCACAAAAATCACGGCCACCATCTCTGCAAAAATTTTGGTAAAAAAAAATCCTTTTCTTTTTCATGTTTTCATCTTGTTTTCATGGTTTTGCACTTGCTTTCTTCATCTTGGCCTATCTCCTCCATCACCATGGTGGCCTTCACCACCCCCTTCCTATGACCATCACCCATCCTACTACCCCTCCACTTCAGGCCGACCCAACCCAAGGCCATGATTTACACAAAAATCCACCAAAAACTCATCACTACCTACAAGCCTAGCCTAGATTTGTTAACACCTCCTTCCACAACCTCTAGCCGCCGCCACCTCCACCACCACCACCTCTGGCCTGACCTTCACCCTCTACCACACCACCCACCCCCTTCAGGAGCCAATGGCCATGACCCATGACCTCTGACCAAAACTATTTGTGCCAAAGATGTGATGTTATGTTGCATTGTTTAGCCTTGAACACCTAGTTTATGCACCTAGACTTCACCACCTTGCAAAAAAATACTGGTCGACCACTTACACATCCAAACTAGACCTATAGCACCCTAGGCCGAGCTAAACACCTGCATAACTGAAGTACATGAGGTAGAGAGCAAGTGCAAGTCAATTGTTGTTGTTTTGAGTATAGATTTCTTATGTTATTTGACGATAAATTTGTGTTGTAACTTATGTATTATTGTATTGTTTTGTATATTGCATATAGCCTTGGCTCTCCACTCTCAAGTCATTTCTTTATTGTCGTGCCTTCATAGTGTCTGTATTTTTTTGCTTTGGTAGCTATCTCCAGCTATGAACAGGTGAGTTATTCTCACCAGACAATGTGTACATATATAACTAGTAAATTGACCCCTTTTGAATCTGTAAAATGCATTATCATGTTACACCTGCTATATTATGATTATATGATGTTCACCCATGCTTAAACACATCTGTTACTGTTATATATGTTGTTCTATCATTTTTATCAGTTTATCACACAGCAAGTTCCCTTTAGATTAGAATCACTATGGGTTGAAATGAAACATACCCGAACGGACTTTAGAATAGGAGAAAATCATTATGGGTTGAAATGATAGGCTTGAATGATTTTAAATTATTTTCATTTACTTGGGATTGCGGGTTTGAAATGATCAAACGCATGTTTTCTTTGTAAATTACGGGTTGAAATGATATATTACCCGTATCACTTTACCTAGGCTAGAAAATGAAATACAGACCCGTTGTTAAAATATGTTTTTCTAAATTTTTAAAATATTTTAGAAATGTATATATTATAATATTTTGATTTAAATTTGATAAAAAAATGATTTTTTTAAAGCATTATTGATTTTCTGAAAAATTTATAAGTGAAACAAATAAATGGAAAGTTAGAAAATCTATAATGTAAGTTATTTTGGAAATTATAATTTGGTGATAAATAGAATTTAAATTAAATATAAAAATATGATAAATTTATGATATTTTGAATTAAAAGAATTTAAAATGATTTTATAATATATTATTGGTTTTTTAATAAAGTTAAAATGTGAAATGAATGAATATATAAGTTGAAATTTTGAAATATAACTAACATTGGAAATTTGTGAATTTAGCTTAAAGGTGAATTTTAAGTTAAGTTAATAAAAATGAAATTAAGTTATATTTGAAAATTTTAAACTTAAGTGTTAAGTTAAATTTAATTTAATGAATTTCAAATTTAATGTTGGAATTCAATAAGTGAATTATTATTAAATTTTGATTTTTGAATGGAGATTTAACTTTATAAAATCATGAATATAAGGGTATTTGAATGATTGTTTTAAAAGTGAAATTATATGATTTTATAAGTTAAAAATGATTTAAATAAAAATATAATTGTTTGTGAAATTATACTGAATATTTGAACTTAATTAACTGCATTTCTGAAATGCTATTAATTCTAATGTAAATGATAATACAACATTTGTAAATGCTGTAGTTGATAATAATGAACCAAATGGCTAAGTTTAATTAAAGGCTATTATAGAGTTTTTGTAAATGTTATAATTGTTGAATTTAATTAAGTTTTATTTGAAACTAATGTAACCCTATTACATCATTTTTAAATGCTGTCTTTTGTTAAATTCAACTGTTTTGAATGTAACTTTTTGTCGTAATTTCTAAAAGCTACGAAAGTTGAATTTTCATCTGTTTTAATAAATTAAGTGAATAAATGAATTTTGAAAGACTAAAATTTTGGAAATTTGATAATTTAATTATTAAATATAATAACTTCATTTTATGATTTAAAATGAAGTAATTTGTTTGGAAATATAAACTAGTTTGAAATGTGTTTTGTAATGGTATTTAAATTAAATAAAAATGAATGTGGTTTGGAAGATATGATATTTTGATATTTTGAAATGGATTTTGAATGATACTGAATTTTGAAAAGATATTTGATTTTGAAGTATAAAATACTATTTTGAAATTTTAGCCATGGGATGTATTTAATTTATAGTTTAACTGATTCCTAATGGATGGGCGATCCCAAGCATCCTTTAAGTTATTGTGCATTTCTACTACAGTTCACTTGAATTGGTTTACTTTATATAAGTATATATGTCCTGACTCGAGTGTTTTGTGTTTTACTTTACGCTTAGGTCAGCCTGAGTATTTACAGCTTAGCTTTGGATTTCTTTCTGGAGCTAGGAATCGCTGGAGATTCTGCTTGTCTAGTTATCTGTTCCCTTTCAGTTTCAGTTGTTCTATTTCAGCTCTGGTATTTACAAAATGCCGTGTATTTGAGATTTCTATTGTATATTTTTTTAGACTGATTTTATGTATTTTGTTTTGAGAGTTGGTTATAGTAGCTTCATGAACTACTATGGTATTTTAATTTCCGCTGCGAGTTATTCTGATGTTTCTATGTCTGTGATTCTGTGATTGTATTTCATTTGCTCCAAATTTATTTACAACGCGGTATTTTGAGCAATTCAAGTCCGATGCGTGTGTCTACCTATGCACTTACAATGGATACGAATGGCTGAAAATATCGGGTTGTTACAGTTGGTATCGGAGCTTTGGTTTTAGGCAAACCTTAACCTGCGGAGCAGAAACTCATTAGAGATAGAGTAGAAATACTCTAGAATGAGTGAAATCAATCTCAGAATCCTTTTTTTTGTGAGAGAACGTATTTTCTAAGTATAAAGTAATGTCCAAATGATTTTTTTAAAGATTTTTAAAGATTATTTTGGTATAAAAAATTTCTTATTTTTGAAATGAAGATTTTCTAAACTTCATTCCTTCTGTATCCACCTTGTTAGAAATCTTTTGGTTAGGATTCTTGTCGGTTTGGATCCCTTGAACTTTGGAACGGTTCCACTTGTTCTAAAATCCACTCTGTCTTCCTTATTTTATCTATTTTGATTTTGGAGCATTCCATAACTCCACTTTGGAATGACCTCTCTCAAGATCGGTGATTCCGTAAATCTTCGAATGATTTGTAAATGGGTGAAACTCCTTTACAATTAGCATTGATTCACCAGAGATTTCTATATCCTTGGTTTACGATGCTATCTATCTCCTGCTCCACTCAGATTCTATCTCTGGCGATCGAATGTCGATTTGCCTTAGATTTTCGCATTGGTTATATTCCTGAAGTCACAGTTCACCCAGTTAAGGTCGTCCGCGATTCATGAAGGCTTATCCATCTTCTACTTGGTAATTAAATTATCTCATCTTCGTTCGAGCTTACCTTCGAACTAGAATTCTATTGATTAAGGTTCCTTAAAAATTGAATATCTATTTGTTGGAAATTCATCCTTGAATCCCTTGAAAATTTATGTTTGGTTGTATTTTGGAATTGTGCATACATCGAAATTATTATCTTGATAAGGATGCCCTATTTTGTATTTAAAAGTGAAATGTTTTCGATAAAGATTATATATCCTTTAAAAATAAAAATTTAAAGTTTCAAAAGGATTTGAAATCTTGAAAATTTATGAGAAATTTAAATTTATATAAAATGATTTATAAGTGAAAGGTTTTTAATTTGAATTTCGAGGAATCGAACGCCGGTGTTTTGAAATCGGTTTTAAAATTTTGGAAAATATATAATAATAATAATATGATTTAAAGATATTTTTTGAATAAGAAATGTTTCAAATGTATTCGAACTAATCCCAATGATTTTGAAGAGATTTCAAAGATGTTTAAAGAAAATGAAAGTCCAGAACCCACTTATATCGCTGGAAAATTATTTCGGGGATGAATGCATGCATCATCGACATTGATTTTCGAGTTTCTGAGTGGAGGAGAGGCCACTCTAGTAGCTTTGCTATGCGAGTGATTTTGTGAAACCAAATTTTGATTTTAGATTTCGAAGTATGGTTTGATATTAGAAAGATATATGTATGTATGTATATTTGAAATGATTTAAAGTAAGTCGGTGTTAAGTCTTCGAGATTCAGATTTGTTTTGGTATAAACTCATCTATTGGAATTGATTGACTGACTTGTTGGTGATTTCCAACTCTTGATTTCAAAATATGATTTCTTCGACTATGTTGTAGGTTCGAGCACTTCCAAATCAAGGTTAACTTTTCAAAGCTAAGAAATTTTGAAAGGTATAAGGTATTTGATAAAGAATATAAGTTTAGTTTGTATGTTTCAAGTATGAAATAATATGATTTGTATAAGTTGAAACTGTTTCGTTAAGTAAATAAATAAGACAATTTTGAATTATACTAATATGAAATTAGTCTTCAAATGTTTGAGAAAATTTGATTTTAAATGTTTTAACTTAGTAACATCTTTATGAAACTATTTATTTAACAAGTTGGAGTAGATACATAAGTTGTACGTATGCTGTTTTATTCGCATAATTAATTTGATCCAAATTTGAGTACACAAGTTCGAGGTGAATTACACCATTTCGTGTTAGGATTTTTCATTTGATTCTTGATGGCGAATATTTGATATGGATTTTTAGCTTGATTCTAGAATTCTCTATCGTAGTATATGGCTATGCAAGAAGACTGATGGCTTCTAGTCGAGAAACCATATCGAAGTCCGCATTAGGGTAGTCGACTGGACAATACTAGTTCGAAAGCGAACTGGTGTGACCAAGCAGCGATCGAATGTAATGTTGCGAAATGATGACATATGTAAGTAATAATGAAGTAAAATCTGAGATATATGAAATTATAAAATTTAGTTTTGAAATATGGTATATTTAAGCCTTGAAATATATTCAAGATTGAATAGTTTAGTTTGGATCAAATTTTTATTTGAAATTTGATAATATTTGAAATGGTTTTGTTGGAAACTAAATTGAATTGAAATTTATGGTTTGAATTGAATTAGAATTGAAAAATTTTAGATTTGGGTTTAATTGAATAAATTTGTGAAATGTAAAGAATTAAAGGAATGTTTTATGATTTCAAATGTATGATTTTGAAAGGTTATGATTTTCAAAGTGTAATGATTTCAAGTATTTTGGTTTCGAAAGATTTACAACTTTGAAAGTATTATGATTTTTGATAGTGAATATATGTTTGAAATAGAAATGAATTTGTTTGATATAAATTTTGTTGATTTGGAAATTTGGATTATTTTCTAAATCTATTGTTTGAGAAACTTTGAAACTGAATATATATAATTAGAAAGAAATGATTTGGTGAAATCATATATGATTTTGAAGCTGAATTGATATTGAAATGGTCTGAAATTGAGAACCTTGTTTATTTAAATACTTTGATTTAGGAGTTATCGAACTTATATAAAATTGATTTGTATAAGTATGAAGTGATTTGAAAACTATAGATTTGTAAAGGTACTCAACTTGTAAATTGAAATCTTATATAATCGAAGTCAATATAAGTATGATTTGATATATTATTGATTCTGGAAAGTATTTGACTTGAAAATGGAATCTTATATATAATGGACTTTATATAAGTATGATATTTGAAAGTGATTTTGAAAGGTACTATATGATACATATTTTCGAAGTAAAGATATGGAAAGTGCCTTCTGCTTGAAATCCGCTTTGTGGCCACACTGTGGATTCATTATATCGATATTATTCTCTCTTTAGTTTGGGTTTTCCGGATATGATACTCGAGTGTCCATTGAATTCCACGGCGATCTCCGTGGTCTTATGATCGCGACTGCATGGCGCAACTGTCTGGCTGAGCTGGCCTTGGGGTACGGATTATTTCCTAGGGGATACAGGCGTAACCATTGTGTATCCTGCACTCTATGTAGGTCGCATTAGTAGCGAAACTACCTGGCTGAGATGGCCTAGGGTTACAGATTGTTTCGTGGGGGATCCAGGCGTAACCATTGTGTATCCTACACTCTACCAGTCATCATGGCGTAACTCGCAGGGCTGAGAAAGCTTAAGGATACGGATTGTTTCCTGGGGGATCCAGGGGTAACCATTGTGTATCTGCGATCCATGGTTAGACAACTGTTTCGGTTTGGTTGATTTGTTTGGATTATACTTTTCATATCTGTTTTAAATGAGTTTTCAAGTATTTTCAATGGGTGTTGAAACAAGTCTACTAAGTACCTGGAGAAGTCTAGCTTTGCGCCTGATCAACGCACTGCCAGAATCTACAGGAACGAGGATAAACTTGTTAAGACATCGGGTTATAAAAGCATTTTGATAAAGTATTATATAAAGAATATTTTGATCATTTATTTTCCTATCTAAAAATTTAAAATGTTTTAAATATTGTTTACTTTGAACCATCAGATTTGAATCAAATGACCATTCATCATACTAAAAAAAAATTAAATTGAAATGTATAATGGTTCAAATAATGGTTCATCCTTGTCTTTCGACCTATTTTCCCTCCTAGCTATCTTTTTCCCTACCTTCTTGCAGGGATGTCTTCCAACCTATTGTTCTTTCTTGTTGTTTCTCTGCTTCCTTCCTTTTCGAGGACGAAAAGATTTGAGTGGGGGAGAGTGTAACAACCCTAGATTTTTATGTATATTTTAATTTTGACTTTATTTCACTTTGAATTTTTTTTTAATTTGTTTCATTTCAAACATTTCATTTTTAAATATAAACTTTGATTATTATGTGAATTATAATTCCAAATGGTATAAATTGAATATTTTCCTAAGATGTTGATTTTGGTCAATTTGGGTCAAACTTTGATTTTAAATTTCAATTTTAAATATTTAAATTCATAAATTTTATACTTTATTATGAAAATAGATTTAATAACTTGAATACTGCTTTTTGTTTCGTTGAAAATGGATATAAATTGTGGAAGTTATGTATATTTCAATATTGAGTGCAATTTGTTTTATTTAGCAATTTTGTCTATTTTAAATTATATAAATTATATTTTCTTTGTCATATTTTATCTTAAAATGTGCCATTATGTTATTTTATGTATATTTTTGTCTTTTAATATTTTTGAAGTGATAATAAAACTTTTCCAAAATTTATTGCATTTATTTTGTATTTTTAAAGGTTGTTTTCTATTTTTTCTGCTATTTTCTTCATTTAAATTATATTTAATTAAAATTTATATTTTTTTTTGTGAATGCATTTTTATTTTATGTTATTATCTTTTTTATAAATATTTTTACAAGTCCATATAAATTTTCCAAAGTTCATTCTGTTTATTTTCCATTTTTCTAGACTAGTTTGCAATTTTGTGCTATTTTCTTGTTTTAACCTTATATAATTAATAAATATTTATATATTTTGTTATATTTTCGAATTTGTGACTGAAATTATTCTTATTTTCAGTAATAAAAACTTATATAAATAAATTAAATGTAATTTGAAAGGTTTAAACTCTTAATCTTTCAAAGTCCTTTTATCTTCCGCCTTTTCATTTTCTCAACTTGCATACTTATTGTTTTGGCCGAATTTCTCATTGCTTCAGCTGCATTTTTTTTCCATTTTCACGCATGTTAACAAAGCTTCTCATTCCACAAAAATCACGGCCATCATCTCTTGCAAAAAGTTTGGTAAAAAAAATCCTTTTCTTTTTCATGTTTTCATCTTGTTTTCATGGTTTTGCACTTGCTTTCTTCATCTCTATTTGGCATGGCCTATCTCCTCCATCACCATGGTGGCCTCCACAACCCCCTTCCTTTGACCATCATCCATTCTACTACCCCTCAACTTCAGGCCGACCCAACCCAAGGCCATGATTTACACAAAAATCCACCAAAAACCCATCACTACCTACAAGCCTAGCCTAGATTTGTTAACACCTCCTTCCACAACCTCTAGTCGCCACCACCTCCACCACCACCACCTCTGGCCTGATCTCCACCCTTTACCACACCACCCATCCCCTCCAGGAGCCACTGGCCATGACCCATGACCTCTGACCAAAACTATTTGTGCCAAAGATGTGATGTTATGTTGCATTGTTTAGCCTTGAACACCTAGTTTATGCACCTAGACTTCACCACCTTGCAAAAAAATGTTGGTCGACCACTTGCACACCCAAACCAGACCAATAGCACCCTAGGCTGAGCTAAACACCTGCATAACTGAAGTACATGAGGTAGAGAGCAAGTGCAAGTCATTTGTTGTTGTTTTGAGTATAGATTTCTTATGTTATTTGACGATAAATTTGTGTTGTAACTTATGTATTATTGTATTATTTTGAATATATATTATCAAGGCATATAGCCTTGGCTCTCCACTCTCAAGTCATTTCCGTATTGTCGTGCCTTCATAGTGTCTGTATTTTTTTGCTTTGGCAGTGATGTGCACGTAAATGTGCACATTTTTATCGCCATATTTAATCTATTTAAATTAAATAAATGATCATATTGGGTATTTTAACTTGTTTTAACCAAAATTCACATTAATTTCAAATTGTCACACATTCATCTTTATACAAGGGTTAAATGGTCATTTTTGTGCATTTATTAAATTGTGAAAATTTACTTAGAATTTTCTATGTTTTTTGTAGGAAATTTGGTGACTTTTACAAGTGGTTTCATGAAGATATGAATGCACAAAATCAATACAAAGGAATGAAGATGGAAATAATTCAAAGTGAAGATCATGGAGGACCCCACTTATCCACCTATTTTAATGTACAAATTAAAGGCTAATGCACATGTTTATGGATTTAATGGCTTCATGTACATTTAGGTGGGGATTAAAACATGCTAATGATAACTTGGCCTCCACACTTTCTCATGGGCATTTTGGGCATTCCCTAAAAATAGGAATTAGGGTTTTAAACTTGTATATATACCCCTTATGTTTCATGTAACTAATCTCTCTCTCTTCTCTTAGTCTCTCTTAGGCCTCTTTCCCTTTAGTTTAGTTTATATCAAATAAAAGAAAGCTCTCTTTCTCTTTTCATGGCTACTTAGCCTTTTTTTTTATTTTATGTAATCTTTTTTATTTTATGCAATTTAATACATGCTCTTTCCTTTTCATGTTCATTTACTTTCATGTTGTAGTGTAGATCTCTTCTCTTTTATGCAAGTAGAATAATTTTTCCTTTCATTTTGCTCTCTTTTTCCTCTTCTTTTTATTCAATGTTGCTTGCTACATTTGTTAATGAAATGACAAATATGAGAAGCTAAACCCCTTCAATTTAGGGGTAATGAAGCTCTCTAATTAATGTAGCTTCAACATTTTGTTAATTCATGCTCTCTTTTTGTGCTTAATGATGATGATAGAAGTGGTTTTATTTGTTGTTTTGCTTTGAATTTGATAGCCTATTTTGTTGACACCAAATAGGCTATGCTTAAACAATCACTAACACAAATGCCTCTTCATAAATATATGATTATGGCATAAGAAAGTGATTTGAAATAAAAATTTAATGGTCTATGTTTCTAATCAATAGTTAATAGGCCATACTTAAAATGGATTTCATTTTCATTTTCTTTGTCAAGTTTCATGAAAGTTAGTAAGTGTTTTAAGGGGTGTGTTATAGTTTGATGGCTTATGTTGGCTAATCAATAGCTCAAATATGGCATACTTATGATAAACACATCAATTAAAACACTAATGACCATAAAAGAGAGATCATGATTTCATGTGTTGAACTACATGATCTAGAGAGTGGATTTATTCTCTAAATTGTCGTTTAACTCTCATATTTGCATTTCTTTTCAATTTGTTAGTTTCTTACATTTTTATCTAATCACACTTTCAACTTTGGTTAATTTGATTGAATAGAATTTTAAAAATCATCAATTCCCTGCGGATCGACCCGTATTCGCCGCGTGCTACATTCGTACACAGTGTGCTTGCGGTTATTTTAATTTCAAAATTCGTTCGACGGTTTTCTAAACCGATAGAATTTCCGTCGACGAACAAGTTTTTGGCGTCGTTGCCGGGGAAATTGTTTTGATTTTAGTGTTCTATTCTTCGAATGATTTGTTGTTTTATTTTTATGTGTTTTATTTTGTGTGTGTGTTTGCATTAAAAAAAATTTAAGGGTATGCTTGTTGTGTGATTTGATTTTGTGTGTTTGTTTCTTGCCATTTCAATTTGCATTTGCATTTGCGTTTGTATATATTAAAAAAGAAAAAAAGAAAAAAAAATTAGAGACTCAATTTCATTTGCAAAAAGAAAAAAAAATATTCATTTCATTTTCAATCTACATTGTCAAATTGCATTTACATTTTATTTCAATCTCAATCCCATTTACAATCTCCCTGTTCCACTATTACAATTTCCCTGTTCCACCGATCTTCACCCACTATTACCACCAACCAATAGATCAACCACCAGCCTACATACATCCTTCCACCTACTTCTCCATCCTCCCCTGCATACTGTCTGTGCTCTGTTGCACATTGCACATACTCCTCGACCAAAAGCTTTGGCCACTGGCTTCAGTAACAACAGCAGTTACCACATCTTCCCAAACCACTTCTGTCCCCAACCATCATCTACATCCCTCTGACATCAAACTCCATACAACCATTCATAGTGTTCATCTCCTATCATCACAGTGCAATTCAATACAACACCACCAATACAACAGTACTAACGACCAATTCCACTCCCTTCCATCTCAGCTACAACAACTTCAACCAACTACTGAACCATACCCTTACTCTCTGCCTACTGTCATCACACAAAACTACTGCAGCTACACACTTCCACCTGAAACAATATAAACTGCCTTTCATTTCCATCCACTTCTGCCATTATCCTCATCAAACCTTCAAACATCACTTCAACCATACTTCAACAACAACTCACCATGTTACACATTCAATTGCTCACATCCAATACAAAACTGCACTGCAACATCACTCGACCACCTGAAACGAGCACCTCCTTCACTTCCAACAATTTCAACCACACCATCCAGTATACAGTCTTCTCTCTCACTGACCATTCATATACAATCTCCACAATTCCACTCAAACAAACATCTCTGACCACTTCCACTTCATTAACCACTACATATCCCACTGCAAACTTTAAACTCATCATTAAACCAAACTGCTGCTTGCCTCAACATCATACTGACCATCTCCATCTACAACTTGACATTCTTCCCTCAAATACATCTCCAAACCTCCTCTCCTCACATTGCAACAGCAGCCTGTACATAAAACTCCTTCAAACATCACTTCGACAGCATCAACCATTGTAACCTACCACCATAGCTTCATAGCAACACTTCCTTCGACAAAACTGCTGCAAAGCTCGCTGTAACCACTATCACTGACATATACTCCATTATTTATCATTTCACCAAGCACAGTGCTGTTTCAAACATTATCAGGTGCATTCACTCCCTGCCGTTTCCACATTGCAGCAACAAAAAAAAGGGGCTACTAACCATCATCGAGATACCAACCTGCAATTCTAAACTTCAATTCCCCAAGTCGCAGACAAACCCGACCTCAAACCATCACTGCTTCATCTAACAATTCGCCACCTCCAACTTCAACAAACCACGAACCTGAGAGTCGAACACCCAAACCCGCAAGCACCGTAACCTAAATCCTCGACTTCATCCAAATCCCCATCGCCTGAACCTCTCACCACGCCTCCAACCATCAGACGATGACCAAGTTTTTGGAATTGAATTGGAACTCGAACTCATGCCACTAGGAGTTGAACAAATTTTGTAATTGAATTGAGGATTCTGACTTGATTTTGGATTTCAAACGAAAATTTTATAAATTTTTGTGGTGAAATTTTATTCAGAATCGAAAAAAAAAATTCTCTGGCATTTCATTTTGAACGAACGAAAAAAAAAGTGAATCTCGTTTGTTGACTTCAGGAGGATAAGTTTTTTTTTTGGTTGAGTATTGGGCTCGTGGGTTATCTTGTTTGTGGGCCGAGTAAATTAGTTTGTTGAGTTTGCTATTAGTTTGCTTTGTTTTTGTTTTAAAATCGTTTTTTGTTTTCATTTGATCCAAGTATCTTCTAGTTTCCTTAAAAAAAAGGAAAAATAAATAGGTTGTTTAGTTTTGTGTTGTAAATTGCTCTGTTTTCATAAAAAAAAATTATGTTTTTGTTTGTCTTAGACTTCTTTTGCCTTTTGTTTCTAAAAAAACTCATTTATTTTTATTTTCTTTCTATCCTTATACATAAAAAAAGTTGTTTTCAATTGTTTTTAGTTTCTTCTTTGATATACCCAAAAAAAAAAAATTGGGGTAAAACCCTACTTTTAAGTTTCCTTTCAAAACAAAATTATTGTATATATCTTAGTTTTTAATTTTCAGGTTGCCAAAGCAGGAAATAAAGGAAGAATAGCTTGCTGAAAATTGCTTCCTTCGCTAGCCAAAATAAATTGCTCTGCTTGCTAAAAAAATTCTGCTTTCATTTCTAGTTTTATTTGAATTGCATTGTTGGTTGCTTGCATTTGCATTTTAAAAAAAACAAAACAAAAAACATCATAGTTGCATTTTTAATACACGTTTAATTTCTTCTTTGCATTTCATTCTAAAATTTTGTTAATAATAACGGTTAGACATCGATACACTTAATTGTGTATTAACAATTTGTCTTCTTTGAACAATTTAATTTCTTGGTGTCTAGGCTACGGCAGAGTAATAACCATTTATAAATATTACGGTGATTCATAAGTATAATAGTGGTTGTTCCTCTGAAGGTGCTTAAACCTTCGGCTACATTGCTACGTTGATTCGTGGTGCACCGATAAATCCTGCCCGTTACCTGGCTGAGAACTATCTTGTTGATTTAAGACAATTTGCGATTATACAATTTTGGGTTAACTTAGGATAAATAATTTTTAATTAGACCATTGCATTCATTTAGCTGCATTAGTTCATGCATATTTAAAAAAAACAAAAACAAATTCAAAATCCAAAACAAAAAAAATTATAAATATTCATTAACTTAGTTTTTTTCCCTTTTCCTTTGAAAATTTTCAAATCAAAATTCCAAAAATCCAAAAAAAAAACTTTTCAAAAACAAAGAAAAAATTTGAAAAGCCAAAAAACAAAACAAAAAAATCAATTTCCCTTTTGAAAAATAAATTCCATTTGTAAATATTTTTCCTTTATTGAAAAAAAGAAAAAACATTCTTGAAAATGTCAGAATTTCCATACACACTTGAATTTTACAATAGTTTTGAAAATCAATATAATCCATATGATTTTACTCCAAATTCATATGGATATTTTAACGACAACTTTTGTATAAATAATTCGAATTTCGAACAACAAAATTTTCAAAACGATGATCAACCCTCAAATCTTGAAAAAAGCATCGAAATGATTTCGTCTTTACTCGAACTCTCTACACAACAAAATCAAGAGATAAATGAGTTGTGCAACTCATATCGGTGTGATAGTTCAAATCAATGTTTTCAAAACAATCAAAATTTGAATCCACTTCAAAATTCAAATGACTTCGAGTGTAACCCATGCCAACTCAATTTTGAGCTTCAAAATAAATTTCAAAATCAAGACGAAAATATGAACCAATTTCAAATAATTTTGGCAATGGGAATAGTTTCAATAATAATACGATTGAAAACTTTGGTTATCAACAAATTCAAAATGAAATTTTTCAAATTAATAATCATGAATTTGATTTTGTTGACCAAATGGAAAAAGATAACGGGGATTTATTACTCGAAAAATACAAAACTTTTCGTGAGAATCATAATCAATTCTCAACTTGCGAAGAATCAAATAATAATCTACCATTTATCGAAATTGACAATCCTTGTTCTCAACAAGTCCAAATCGAAAATTTTCAAGTTAATAATCAAAAATTTGATTTTGTTGAGCAAATGAATGAAATGTACGATGATTATATGAATTTGTTGATTAAAACATTGGAAAATTTTCGTGAGAAACAAAATCAAATTTCAATGTGTGACGAGTCAAACGATAATCCATCTTTTACCCAAATCGACGATTTTCAAATAACAACTTTTGAAACTGAAAATGATGATCTTAATAAAGTTGTTGAAACCACGGTAATTGACTTGGATTTCCATTCTTTTGAGGGTGTGGAACTAAATTTAAAATTCGATCTTCCTTTTCTCCATTTCAAAATTTTAAATGCAACAACTTTGGATTTTGAACTTAACACATGTAATAAAGTTGTTGATAATTCAATAAAGGAAGACGAATTCAATAAACACGATTTCTTTGGACTTTTGGATGACGAGTTGTTAAATTCCGATGGGGAAAGTGAAAATCACCATTTTGATTTTGAAATCGATGATAAGCTTGAATTTGGTGAAAATAAACTTGACTTTCAACCAATTGTTTTATCAACACCAAAAATCATCGAAAATAAAACAAATCGTAAGATTTTTAATAAAACAACATTCGTTTTTCCAAATCCACATTCGACTTCAAAATCTTTTATGGTTTGGTTTTTCGAGCTTAAGCTGTGTCTCGCATACTTGACGAGACAAATGAATCGGTCTTTGGAAGACCGTTTCATTTACTTTTTGACGATATACTTTCTGATCTTGTGTAAATACCGTTAATTTTCATTTAAATAAAGGTTATGTTTTTATTTTTCTTCTTCCACTTGGGTTGACTGTGGGGACACAGTCAAAATCAAGTGTGGGGGGAGACTCATTTTCTTTTTGATTTTTCATGACTAAATTTTCATTTTTTCTTTTTTCTTCGAAAACTCAAAAAAATATCAAAATTTTAAATACAAATTTTTTTTTAGCATTTTGATTTATTTTTAAAGAAACACTATAGGATAAATATATGGTTTTGGTTTATTAAATTGAAATTTTTGAAAATTTATTCGTCTTAACAAAAATAAAAATGAAGTTTGATTATAAATAACAATGGTTTAACTGGTATATAGGAAGGTTCATACGTGTTAATTATGAAATACATCCTAATTGAAAATCTTTGTTTTAAAAGTGGTGAATTTAAAGTAAAGGATATAACATTTTTTTTGTCTTCTAGGTTAAATGGTGCTAAGATGATTTTGCAAAACTCTCTCACTCTTAAAAAATATATAAAAATAAAAAACAACAACATCAAGTATTCACTCTCATTTAAAAGTCCTCACGGTTATGCATAAGTGAATTACTTGGAATCTTTGATAATGTGCTTTCATACTCGTTTAAAAGTCCTCACGGTTATGCATGTATGGAATACATGTAAAAAAAAGAATAGACTTAATAAAAACCACCTACGGTCGATAGGTGTATGCACGAAAGTGTGTGCACTCGCCATGCTCTGTACTCCCCTCACATAAGCCCGAAAGGCAGTGCATGGGTGATATATCTGACCTCAGTTTACCTGAGCTAGGTGTGTAATTTTTCTTACAAATAATGAGAGAGCAAGAAATTAAAATCCTAGCACTATTTTTACTTATTTGATTTGATTTGTTATTGAAAAGAAATGAAAAAAAAACCACTTTGATAAACTTTGATAATCAACTAAGGAATCATTTCACAGTTACACTATGCTATCAACTAAAATAACGAGTTAAACTATAGTATATTTGTTATGATAACTTTGTCTTTATTGGAAACTTTGACGAGTGAATGACTTAAATTTCAAGATAATGACCGAAACCTATATTTAACTTATTTGTGTTGATTTAAAAATAAGTCCTTCATTTGTAAAGATTTTCCAAAACTTGCATCCATATCTTTGTAAATGAAGCTTGCATTTAGGAATCTTGCAGTTTGTAAATATTTCATCCTGCATTTGAATTTTGTGGGTAGCATCCACTGAAAACCCTCACGAGACAACACTCGTCCTACTGGGGACACCCAGAGGTTTAACGGCTTGTTGCATACGCTCAATGCAATCGTGCTCCCTACGAAAACGGATTTATCTTAGTTTTTTCTTTATTCGAGGACGAATAAAAAGATAAGTGTGGGGGTATTTGATGTGCACGTAAATGTGCACATTTTTATCACCATATTTAATCTATTTAAATTAAATAAATGATCATATTGGGTATTTTAACTTGTTTTAACCAAAATTCACATTAATTCCAAATTGTCACACATTCATCTTCATACAAGGGTGAAATGGTCATTTTTGCGCATTTATTAAATTGTGAAAATTTACTTAGAATTTTCTATGTTTTTTGTAGGAAATTTAGTGACTTTTACAAGTGGTTTCATGAAGATATGCATGCACAAAATCAATACAAAGGAATGAAGATGGAAATAATTCAAAGTGAAGATCATGGAGGACCCCACTACCCACCTACCTTAATGTACAAATTAAAGGCTAATGCACATGCTTATGGATTTAATTGCTTCATGTACATTTAAGTGGGGATTAAAACATGCTAATGATAACTTGGCCTCCACGCTTTCTCATGGGCATTTTGGGCATTCCCTAAAAATAGGAATTAGGGTTTTAAACTTGTATATATACCCCTTATGTTTCATGTAACTAATCTCTCTCTCTTCTCTTAGTCTCTCTTAGGCCTCCTTCTCTTTAGTTTAGTTTATATCAAATAAAAGAAAGCTCTCTTTCTCTTTTCATGGCTACTTAGCCATTTTTTTTATTTTATGTAATCTTTTTTATTTTATGCAATTTAATACATGCTCTTTCCTTTTCATGTTCATTTACTTTCATGTTGTAGTGTAGATCTCTTCTCTTTTATGCAAGTAGAATAATTTTTCCTTTCATTTTGCTCTCTTTTTCCTCTTCTTTTTATTCAATGTTACTTGCTACATTTGTTAATGAAACTAAAAATATGAGAAGCTAAACCCCTTTAATTTAGGGGTAATGAAGCTCTCTAATTAATGTAGCTTCAACATTTTGTTAATTCATGCTCTCTTTTTGTGCTTAATGATGATGATAGAAGTGGTTTTATTTGTTGTTTTTGCTTTGAATTTGATAGCCTATATTGTTGACACCACATAGGCTATGCTTAAACAATCACTAACACAAATGCCTCTTCATAAATATATGATTATGGCATAAGAAAGTGATTTGAAATTAAAATTTGATGGTCTATGTTTCTATTCAATAGTTAATAGGCCGTACTTAAAATAAATTTCATTTTCATTTTCTTTGTCAAGTTTCATGAAAGTTAGTAAGTGTTTTAAGGGGTGTGTTATAGTTTGATGGCTTATGTTGGCTAATCAATAGCTCAAATATGTCATACTTATGATAAACACATCAATTAAAACACTAGTGACCATAAAAGAGAGATCATGATTTCATGTGTTGAACTACATGATCTAGAGAGTGGATTTATTCTCTAAATTGTCGTTTAACTCTCATATTTGCATTTCTCTTCTATTTGTTAGTTTCTTACATTTTTAGCTAATCACACTTTCAACTTTGGTTAATTTGATTGAATAGAATTTTAAAAATCATCAATTCCCTACGGATCGACCCGTATTCGCCGCGTGCTACATTCGTACACCGTGTGCTTGCGGTTATTTTAATTTCAAAATTCGTTCGACGGTTTTCTAAACCGATAGAATTTCCGTCGACGAACAGGTAGCTATCTCCAGCTCTGAGCAGGTGAGTTATTCTCACTAGACAATATGTACATATATAACTAGTAAATTGACCCCTTTTGAATATGTAAAATGCATTATCATGTTACACCTGCTATATTATGATTATATGATGTTCACCCATGCTTAAACACATCAGTTACTATTATATTATGTTGTTCAATTATTTTTATCAGTTTATCACACTGCAAGTTCCCTTTAGATTAGAATCACTATGGGTTGAAATGATACATACCCGAACGGACTTTAGAATAGGAGAAAATCATTACGGGTTGAAATGATAGGCCTGAATGATTTTAAATTATTTTCATTTGCTTGGGATTGCGGGTTTGAAATGATCAAACCCGGGTTTTCTTTGTAAATTATGGGTTGAAATGATATATTACCCGTATTACTTTACCTAGGCTATAAAATGAAATACAGACCCGTTGTAAAAATATATTTTTCTAAAATTTTAAAATATTTAAGAAATGTATATATTATAATATTTAGATTTAAATTTGGTAAAAAATGATTTTTGTAAAGCATTATTGATTTTCTGAAAAATTGATAAGTGAAATAAATAAATGGTAAAGTTAGAAAATCTGAAATGTAAGTTATTTTGGAAATTATAATTTGGTGATAAATGGAATTTAAATTAAATATGAAAATATGATAAATTTATGATATTTTGAATTAAATGAATTTAAAATGATTTTATAATATATTATTGGTTTTTTAATAAAGTTAAAATGTGAAATGAATGAATATTTAAGTTGAAATTTTGAAATATAACTAATATTGGAAATTTGTGAATTTGGCTTAAAAGTGAATTTTAAGTTAAGTTAATAAAAATGAAATTAAGTTATATTTGAAAATTTTAAACTTAAGTGTTAAGTTAAATTTAATTTAATGAATTTAAAATTTAATGTTGGAATTTAATAAGTGAATTATTATTAAATTTTGATTTTTGAATGGAGATTTAACTTTATAAAATCATGAGTATAAGGGTATTTGAATGATTATTTTAAAAGTAAAATTATATGATTTTATAAGTTAAAAATGATTTAAATAAAAATATAATTGTTTGTGAAATTATACTGAATATTTGATGTTAATTAACTGCATTTCTAAAATGCTATTAATTCTAATTTAAATGATAATACAGCATTTGTAAATGTTGTAGTTGATAATAATGAACCAAATGGCTAAGTTTACTTAAAGGCTATTATAGCATTTTTGTAAATGTTATAATTGTTGGATTTAACTAAGCTTTATTTGAAACTAATGTAACTCTATTACATCATTTTTAAATGCTATCTTTTGATAAATTGAACTGTTTTGAATGTAACTTTTTGTAGCAATTTCTAAATGCTGCGAAAGTTGAATTTTCATCTGTTTTAATAAATTAAGTGAATAAATGAATTTTGAAAGACTAAAATTTTGGAAATTTAATAATTTAATTATTAAATATAATAACTTCATTTTATGATTTAAAATGAAGTAATTTGTTTCGAAATATAAACTATTTTGAAATGTGTTTTGTAATGGTATTTACATTAAATAAAAATGAATGTGGTTTGGAAGATATGATATTTTGATATTTTGAAATGGATTTTGAATGATAATGAATTTTGAAATGATATTTGATTTTGAAGTATAAAATACCATTTTGAAATTTTAGCCATGGGATGTATTTAATTTATAGTTTAACTGATTCTTAAAGGATGCGCGATCCCAAGCATCCTTTAAGTTATTGTGCATTTCTACTACAGTTCACTTGAGTTGGTTTACATTATATAAGTATATAAGTCCTGACTCGAGTGTTTTGTGTTTTACTTTACGCTTGGGTCAGCCTGAGTATTTACAGCTTAGCTTTGGATTTCTTTCTGGAGCTAGGAATCGCTGGAGATTCTGCTTGTCTAGTTATCTGTTCCCTTTCAGTTTCAGTTGTTCTATTTCAGCTCTGGTATTTATAAACTGCCGTGTATTTGAGATTTCTATTGTATATGTTTTTCAGACTGATGTTATGTATTTTGTTTTGAGAGTTGATTATAGTAGCTTCATGAACTACTATGGTATTTTAATTTCCATTGCGAGTTATTCTGATGTTTCTATGTCTGTGGTTCTGTGATTGTATTTCATTTGCTCCAAATTTATTTACAACGCGGTATTTTGAGCAATTCAAGTCCGATGTGTATGTCTACCTATGCACTTACAAAGGATACGAAGGGTTGAAAATATCGGTTGTTACAGTTGGTATCGGAGCTTTGGTTTTAGGCAAACCTTAACCTGCGGAGCAGAAACTCATTAGAGATAGGGTAGAAATACTCTAGAATGAGTGAAATCAATCTCAGAATCCTTTTTTGTGAGAGAACGTATTTTCGAAGTATAAAGTAATTTCCAAATGATTTTTTTAAAATATTTTCAATGATTATTTTGGTATAAAATTTTTCTTATTTTTGAAACGAAGATTTTCTAAACTTCATTCCTTCTGTATCCACCTTGTTAGAAATCTTTTGGTTAGGATTCTTATCGGTTTGGATCCCTTGAACTTTGGAACGCTTCCACTTCTTCCCAAATCCACTTTGTATTCCTTATTTTATCCATTTTGATTTTGGAGCATTCTATAACTCCACTTTGGAATGACCTCTCTCAAGATCGGTGATTCCGTAAATCTTCGAATGATTTGTAAAGGGGTGAAACTCCTTTACAATTAGCATTGATTCACCAGAGATTTGTATATCCTTGGTTTACGATGCTATCTATCTCCTGCTCTACTCGGATTCTATCTCTGGCGATTGAATGTTGATTTGCCTTAGATTTCCGCATTGGTTATATTCCTGAAGTCACAGTTGACCTAGTTAAGGTCGCTCGCGATTCATAAAGGCTTTTCCATCTTCTACTTGGTAATTAAATTATCTCATCTTCATTCGAGCTTACCTTCGAACTAGAATTCTATTGATTAAGGTTCCTTAAAAATTGAATATCTATTTGTTGGATATTCATCCTTGAATCCCTTGAAAATTTATGTTTGGTTGTATTTTGGAATTGTGCATACATCGAAATTATTATCTTGATAAGGATGACCTATTTTGTATTTAAAAGTGAAATGTTTTCGATAAACATTATATAACCTTTAAAAATAAAAATTTAAAGTTTCAAAAGGATTTGAAATTTTGAAAATTTATGAGAAATTTAAATTTATATAAAATGTTTTATAACTGAAAGGTTTTAAATTTGAATTTCGAGGAATCGAACGCCGGTGTTTTGAAATCGGTTTTAAGATTTGGAAAATATATAATAATAATATGATTTAAAGATATTTTCTGAATAGGAAATGTTTCAAATGTATTCGAACTAATCCCGATGATTTTGAAGAGATTTCAAAGATGTCTAAAGAAAATAAAAGTCCAGAACCCACATATGTCGCTGGAAAATAATTTCGAGGATGAATGCATGCATCATCGACATTGATTTTCGAGTTTCTGATTGGAGGAGAGGCCATTCTAGTAGCTTTGTTATGGGAGTGATTTTGTGAAACCAAATTTTGATTTTAGATTTTGAAGTATGGTTTGATATTTGAAAGATATATGTATGTATGTATATTTGAAATGATTTAAAGTAAGTCGGTGTTCAGTCCTCGAGATTCATATTTGTTTTGGTATAAACTCATCTATTGGAATTGATTAACTGACTTGTTGGTGATTTCCAACTCTTGATTTCAAAATATGATTTCTTCGACTATGTTGAAGGTTCAAGCACTTCCAAATCAAGGTTAACTTTTCAAAGCTAAGAAGTTTTGAAAGGTATAAGGTATTTGATAAAGAATATTAGTTTAGTTTGTATGTTTCAAGTATGAAATAATATGATTTGTATAAGTTGAAACTGTTTCGTTAAGTAAATAAATAAGACAATTTTGAATTATACTAATGTGAAATTAGTATTCAAATGTTTGAGAAAAAATTGGTTTTAAATGTTTTAACTTAGTAACATCTTTATGAAACTATTTATTTAACAAGTTGAAGTAGATACATAAGTTGTACGTATGCTGTTTTATTCGCATAATTAATTTGATTCAAATTTGAGTACACAAGTTCGAGGTGAATTACACCATTTCGTGTTAGGATTTTTCATTTGATTCTTGATGGCGAATATTTGATATGGATTTTGGGCTTGATTCTAGAATTCTCTATCATAGTGTATGGCTATGCAAGGAGACAGATGGCTTCTAGTCAAGAAACCATATCGAAGTCCGCATTAGGGACGTCGACTGGACAATACTAGTTCGAAAGCGAACTGGTGTGACCAAGCGAGCGATCGAATGTAATGTTGTGAAATGATGACATATGTAAGTAATAATGAAGTAAAATTTGAGATATATGAAATTATAAAATTTAGTTTTGAAATATGGTATATTTAAGCTTTGAAATATATTCAAGATTGAATAGTTTATTTTGGATCAAATTTTTATTTGAAATTTGATAATACTTGAAATGGTTTTGTTGGAAACTAAATTGAATTGAAATTTATGGTTTGAATTGAATTAGAATTGAAAATTTTAGATTTGGGTTTAATTGAATAAATTTGTGAAATGTAAAGAACCAAAGGAATGTTTTATGATTTCAAATGTATGATTTCGAAAGGTTATGATTTTCAAAGTGTAATGATTTCATGTATTTTGGTTTCGAAAGATTTACAACTTTGAAAGTATTATGATTTTTGATAGTGAATATATGTTTGAAATAGAAATGAATTTGTTTGACATAAATTTTGTTGATTTGGAAATTTGGATTATTTTCTAAATCTATTATTTGAGAAACTTTGAAACTGAATATATATAATTAGAAAGAAATGATTTGGTGAAACCATATATGATTTTGAAGCTGAATTGATATTGAAATGGTTTGAAATTGAGAACCTTGTTTATTTAAGTACTTTGATTTGGGAGTTATCGAACTTATATAAAATTGATTTGTATAAGTATGAAGTGATTTTAAAACTATTGGTTTGTAAAGGTACTTAACTTGTAAATTGAAATCTTATATAATCGAAGTCAATATAAGTATGATTTGATATATTATTGATTCTGGAAAGTATTTGACTTGAAAATGGAATCTTATATATAATGGACTTTATATAAGTATGATATTTGAAAGTGGTTTTGAAAGGTACTATATGATACATATTTTCGAAGTAAAGATATGGAAAGTGCCTTCTGCTTGATATCCGCTTTGTGGCCACACTATGGATTCATTATATTGATATTATCCTCTCTTGATTTGGGTTTTTCGGATATGATACTCGAGTGTCCATTGAATTCCACGGCGATCTCCGTGGTTCTTATGATCGCGACTGCATAGCGCAACTGCCTGGCTGAGCTGGCCTGGGGGTACGGATTGTTTCCTGGGGGATCCAGGCGTAACCATTGTGTATCCTGCACTCTATGTAGGTCGCATTAGTAGCGAAATTACCTGGCTGAGACGGCCTAGGGGTACGGATTGTTTCCTGGGGGATCTAGGCGTAACCATTGTGTATCCTTCACTCTACTAGTCATCATGGCGTAACTCGCAGGGCTGAGAAAGCTTAAGGATACGGATTGTTTCCGGGGGATCCAAGCGTAACTATGGTGTATCTGCGATCCATGGTTAGACGACTGTTTCGGTTTGGTTGATTTGTTTGGATTATACTTTCCATATCTGTTTTAAATGAGTTTTAAGTATTTTCACTAGGTGTTGAAACAAGTCTACTAAGTACCTGGAGAAGTCTAGCTTTGCGCCTGATGAACGCACTGCCAGAATCTACAGGAACGAGGATAAACTTGTTAAGACATCGAGTTATAAAAGTATTTTGATAAAGTATTATATAAAGAATATTTTGATCAGTTATGTTCCCTTCTAAAAATTTAAAATGTTTTAAATATTGTTTACTTTGAACCATCAGATTTGAATCAAATGACCATTCATCATACTAAAAAATAAAATAAAGTGAAATGTATAATGGTTCAAATAATGGTTCGTCCTTGTCTTTCAACCTGCTTTCCCTCCTAGATATCTTTTTTTCCTGCCTTCTTTCAGGGATGTCTTCCAACCTATTGTTCTTTATTGTTGTTTCTCCGCTTCCTTCGTTTTCGAGGACGAAAAGATTTGAGTGGGGGAGAGTGTAACAACCCTAGATTTTTATGTATATTTTAATTTTGACTTTATTTCATTTTGAATTTTTTTTAAACTTTTTTCATTTCAAACATTTCATTTTTAAATATAAACTTTGATTATTATGGAATTATAATTCCAAATGGTATAAATTGAATATTTTCCTGAAATGTTGATTTTGATCAATTTGGGTCAAACTTTGATTTTAAATTTCAATTTTAAATATTTAATTTCTTAAATTTTATCTTTTATTATGAAAATAGATTTAATAACTTTAATATTGTTTTTTGTTTCGTTGAAAACGGATATAAATTGTGGAAGTTATGTATATTTCAATATTGAGTGCAATTTGTTTTATTTAGCAATTTTGTCAATTTTAAATTATATAAATTATATTTTCTTTGTCATATTTTATTTTAAAATGTGTCGTTATGTTATTTTATGTATATTTTTGTCTTTTAATATTTTTAAAGTGATAATAAAACTTTTCCATAATTTATTGCATTTATTTTCTATTTTTAAAGGCTGCTTTCTATTTTTTCTGCTATTTTCTTCATTTAAATTATATTTAATTAAAATTTATATTTTTTTTGTGAATGCTTTTTTATTTTATGTTATTATATTTGTTATAAATATTTTTACAAGTCCATATAAATTTTTTAAAGTTCATTCTGTTTATTTTCCATTTTTCTAGACTAGTTTGCAATTTTGTGCTATTTTCTTGTTTTAATCTTATATAATTAATAAACATTTATATATATATTTTATATTTTGTTATTTTTTCGAATTTGTGACTGAAATTATTCTTATTTTCATTAATATAAATTTGTATAAATAAATTAAAGGTAATTTGAAAGGTTTAAACTCTTAATCTTCCAAAGTCCTTTTATCTTCCGCCTTTTCATTTTATCAACTTACATCTTTATTGTTTTGGCCGACTTTCTCATTGCTTCAGCTGAATTTTTTTATTTTCACGCATATTAACAAAGCTTCTCATTCCACAAAAATCACAGCCACCATCTCTTGCAAAAAGTTTGGTAAAAAATTCCTTTTCTTTTTCATGTTTTCATCTTGTTTTCATGGTTTTGCACTTGCTTTCTTCATCTCGATTTGGCTTGGCCTATGTCCTCCATCACCATGGTGGACTCTGCCACCCCCTTCCTCTGACCATCACCAATCCTACTACCCCTCCACTTCAGGCCGACCCAACCCAAGGTCATGATCTACACAAAAATCCACCAAAAACCCATCACTACCTACAAGCCTAGCCCAGATTCGTTAACACCTCCTTCCACAACCTCTAGCCGCCGCCGCCACCACCACCTTTGGCCTGACCTCCACCCTCTGCCACACCACCCACCACCTCCAGGAGCCACTGGCCATGACCCATGACCTCTTACCAAAACTATTTGTGCCAAAGATGTTATGTTGCATTGTTTAGCCTTGAACACCTAGTTTATGCACCTAGACTTCACCACCTTGCAAAAAAATGATGGTCGACCACTTGCACACCCAAACCAGACCTATAGCACCCTAGCCAAGCTAAACACCTGCATAACTGAAGTACATGAGGTAGAGAGAAAGTGCAAGTCATTTGTTGTTGTTTTGAGTATAGATTTCTTATGTTATTTGACGATAAATTTGTGTTGTAACTTATGTATTATTGTACTGTTTTGTATATATATTATTAAGGCATATACCCTTGGCTCTCCACTCTCAAGTCATTTCCGTATTGTCATGCCTCATATTGTCTGTATTTTTTTTCTTTGGTAGCTATCTCCAGCTCTGAACAGGTGAGTTATTCGCACCAGACAATATGTACATATATAACTAGTAAATTGACCCCTTTTGAATCTGTAAAATGCATTATCATGTTACACCTGCTCTATTATGATTATATGATGTTCACCCAAGCTTAAACACATCTGTTACTGTTATATTATGTTGTTCTGTTATTTTTATCAGTTTATCACACTGCAAGTTCCCTTTAGATTAGAATCACTATGGGTTGAAATGATACATACCCGAACGGACTTTAGAATAGGAGAAAATCATTATGGGCTGAAATGATAGGCCTGAATGATTTTCAATTATTTTCATTTACTTGGGATTGTGGGTTTGAAATGATCAAACCTGAGTTTTCTTTGTAAATTACGGGTTGAAATGATATATTACCCGTATCACTTTACCTAGGCTAAAAAATGAAATACAGACCCGTTGTTAAAATATGTTTTTCTAAATTTTTAAAATATTTTAGAAATGTATATATTATTATATTTTGACTTAAATTTGATTAAAAATGATTTTTGTAAAGCATTATTGATTTTCTAAAAATTTATAAGTCAAATAAATAAATGGTAAAGTTAGAAAATCTGAAATGTAAGTTATTTTGGAAATTATAATTTGGTGATAAATGGAATTTAATATGATAAATTTATGATATTTTGAATTAAATGAATTTAAAATGATTTTATAATATATTGTTGGTTTTTTAATAAAGTTAAAATGTGAAATGAATGAATATTTAAGTTGAAATTTTGAAATATAACTAAAATTGGAAATTTGTGAATTTGGCTTAAATGTGAATTTTAAGTTAAGTTAATAAAAATGATATTAAGTTATATTTTAAAATTTTAAACTTAAGTGCTAAGTTAAGTTTAATTTAATGAATTTAAAATTTAATGTTGGAATTTAAAAAGTGAATTATTATTAGATTTTGATTTTTGAATGGAGATTTAACTTTATAAAATCATGAATATAAGGGTATTTGAATGATTGTTTTAAAAGTGAAATTATATGACTTTATAAGTTAAAAATGATTTAAATAAAAATATAATTGTTTGTGAAATTTTACTGAATATTTGAAGTTAATTAACTGCATTTCTGAAATGCTATTAATTCTAATGTAAATGATAATACAGCATTTGTGAATGTTGTAGTTGATAATAATGAACCAAATGACTAATTTTAATTAAAGGCTATTAGAGCATTTTTGTAAATGTTATAATTGTTGAATTTAACTAAGTTTTATTTGAAACTAATGTAACCCTATTACATCATTTTTAAATGTTATCTTTTGTTAAATTGAACTGTTTTGAATGTAACTTTTTGTAGCAATTTCTAAATGTCGCGAAAGTTGAATTTTCATCTGTTTTAATAAATTAAGTGAATAAATGAATTTTGAAAGACTAAAATTTTGGAAATTTAATAATTTAATTATTAAATATAATAGCTTCATTTTATGATTTAAAATGAAGTAATTTGTTTCGAAATATAAACTATTTTGAAATGTGTTCGGTAATGGTATTTAAATTAAACAAAAATGAATGTGGTTTGGAAGATATGATCTTTTGATATTTTGAAATGGATTTTGAATGATATTGAATTTTGAAATGATATTTGATTTTGAAGTATAAATTACCATTTTGAAATTTTAGCCACGGAATGTATTTAATTTATAGTTTAACTGATTCTTAAAGGATAGGCGATCCCAAGCATCCTTTAAGTTATTGTGCATTTCTACTACGGTTCACTTGAGTTGGTTTACATTATATAAGTATATATGTCCTGACTCGAGTGTTTTATGTTTTACTTTACGCTCGGGTCAGCTTGAGTATTTACAGCTTAGCTTTGGATTTCTTTCTGGAGCTAGAAATCGCTGGAGATTCTGCTTGTCTAGTTATCTATTCCCTTTCAATTTCAATTGTTCTATTTCAGCTCTGGTATTTATAAACTGCCATGTATTTGAGATTTCTATTGTATATGTTTTTCAGACTGATTTTATGTATTATGTTTTGATAGTTGGTTATAGTAGCTTTATGAACTACTATGGTATTTTAATTTCCGCTGCGAGTTATTCTGATGTTTCTATGTCTGTGATTCTGTGATTGTATTTCATTTGCTCCAAATTTATTTACAATGCGATGTTTTGAGCAATTCAAGTCCGACGTGTGTGTCTACCTATGCACTTACAATAGATACGAATGGTTGAAAATATCGGGTTGTTACGTATTTCATCAGAAAACTCTAGAATTTGCGTTATTGGATGTTTAATATACCCAATTAGTCCATTCTCATACTTAGAAAATTATTTAGGCTAATATACATAGATTTTAAACCATTTTTAACATAACTTTCTCATATTAATTTCTTTTTACATGAGACAAAACGCATTCTTTATATTTTAACAAGATGAACATGATTAACACAATAATTTTTAATTTTAACTTTTTTTACACTTAAAAATATGATTTTCCTAATAAACTATTAATTTACACAATATTCGACAATATTGTTATTTTTACACAAAAACCCACAATTTTAAACAATCCGAGTCAAATAAAAATTATTTCTTAACTCAAATAAGTGTATTAAATGTTTTAACACTTTTTAAAATATAACAACACTATTTTCAATCATTAATACACTTCGAAAAAATCATTTTCTTCTCATTTGCCCTTTTTATTCACTATAAAAGGCTATTATTGGAATAAAATTCCAATACTTCCCATTTTGACTTAATAAATAACTAACATTTATTTTCAACCCAATTTCACAAATAAAATATGCTAAGCTTATTTTCACTCATCTATATTTATTCCAACCATCAATATGTTGAAATAACATCTTATGAGATAAATTAACTCGCATAAATTGAAAACCCAAGTTTTATTCATCAAAACATTGTTTATATAAATAAACAATAACTCACATTTCATTCCTCCAATTCATTTATAATCACAATATTAAATTATTATTTGCATTATAATTTAATATTAACGGTTATCTCCAAAATCTGGGTTGTTACAGAATGCATGCATCATCGACATTGATTTTCGAGTTTCTGAGTAGGGGAGAGGACACTCTAGTAGCTTTGCTATGCGAGTGATTTTGTGAAACAAATTTTGATTTAAGATTTTGAAGTATGATATGATTTTCGAAAGATATATCTATATATATATATATACACACACACATTTGAAATGATTTAAAGTAAGCCGGCGTTCAGACTTCGAGATTCAGATTTGTTTTGGTATAACCTTATTTATTGGAATTGATTTACGGATTATTGGTAATTTCCAACTTTTGGATTTTTAAATATGATTTCTTTGATAATTTTGAAAGTTCGAGCACTTCTAAATAAACGTTTAATTTTCAATGCTAAGTAATCTTGGAAAAAAATATAAATCATTCGATTAGATAAATGAGTTGAAACTATTTTGTTAAGTAAATGAATAAGACAATTTTGAATTATACTGATATGGAATTTAGTTTTGGAATGTTTTGAATAAAATTTAGTTTTAAATAGTTTGAAAAGGGTAAATTGATCTTTTGAATAGAAATAAATAGTTTAAAGGTTTTAAAGGGATAGTTATAACTTGGAAATCATTTTGGGTATCATTGTTTTTGAGAAAGATATTTGGTTTTGAAAATAGATTGGATAGTTAAACTGACGCAGCGGATTTAACACTTTAACGTGCTAATAATCTTTTGATACAATTGACGCAAGTTTCTTCCTCACGAAATGATTTCGTGTCAAGTAAACCAAGATAAATGCCCAAATCCGTTGATCTCTCGAGATAATGGATTCTAGCTATCTTCAACGTGTTGATCGCGCACGATTCCACGTTAGAAGATCTACGATTCTTCGACGTTGATCTCGCGCACGAGATTCCGTGAATCGGCTTCAAGTTCGTTGATTCGAGCGCACTCGAATATCCGAAGATGGAAGAAGAAGGAGATCACACTCAACTTCAACAAAAGTGGAAAAAGCACACAAGCAAATTTTATTCAAAATTCAACAACTTTACAACTGACACAACACTCCTATTTATAGGGATTTACAACACACATGCGACCCATCATATACGACTCACGACATACGACACACGACCTAAAATGTGTGACATAACAACATAACATCATATGACTTTCAATACATACGAGTTACGACTTAACATCATACAACACAGCATTACACGAATTACAGCATTACATGCGACCTAGTGCAACACAGTAACGACATAACAACATACGCGACTTAATAGCAACACGACCTAACAGTACAACATGCACGACATAAGAACAAACAGCATATATGCGACATAAGAAGATCAGCGACATAAGCATCAACGACTTAAGGAACCAACGACTTAAGGTAGCAGCGACTTAAGGAATGCGGCGTAGGTTGGTTAGCTCGCGAACAACTTAGGAACTGCGACATCAAGTGAGCGACTTAAGGAAGCAACAATAGGAGCAACTTATAGAAATGAGCGACATAAGATACCAGCGACCTAAAGAAGATAGCGGCATAAAGAACTGCGGCATAGGGCAAGCGACTTATCATAGTGATTTAACTCGTTAGGCCGCTCATGCGACCTATCATGGTGACTTAACTCGCTAGGTCGCTCAAACGATTCAACCATGGTGTTAGGTCGCTCGCGACTCAAGGCAAGGAGCGACTTATGATGGAGCGAGTTAACCTGGTGTGCTGCATCATCCTCTCCTGGTTGAAAAGAATTCGACCCCGAATTCACATTTCCCTCTCCTTCGACATACTTATTCTCATGATATGGAATCAAGTGTTTGACGTTGAAAACGTCGGCGGTATGGATATGATCCGGTAATCTCAACTGATAAGCATTCTCATTAATCTTCTCTACGATTTCCAAAGGACCAATCTTTCTAGAAGCTAGCTTGTTGTAAGCACCAATAGGAAATCGATCCTTAGTCAATACTGCATATACAAAATCTCCTTCTTTGAATTCAACATGTCGCCGTTTGATATCTGTGGATTGCTTATATTTCTCATTCGTCTTAAGCAATCGTTCCTGCACAACCTTGTGGCATTCTTGCAACTCATTTACAAAATCACTAGCTCGCTTGATCACTCCTTTCTGCTGTGGAACTGTCGATAAATCCAATGGTCCCTTTGGAATTGTTGAATAAACAACCTGGAATAGACTGAAACCAGTGCTATGATTAACTGCATGGTTGTGTGCAAACTCAGCTTAACACAGCTTGGAATCCCAACTTTTCAAATTATCATTCACGAGGCATCTCAATAGATTACCCAAGGATATGTTCACAACTTCTGTCTGTCCATCCGTCTGTGGATGATAAACACTACTAAATTTCAGTTTTGTCCCGACCATTCTCCATAGACTCATCCAAAAATGACTCAGAAAATGAGTGTCTCTATCTGATACGATAGATTCAGGCAACCCATGAAGACGATAGATTTCTTTGAAGTACAACTGTGCGACATTAACTACATCTGCCGTCTTCTTGCATGCGATAAAATGTACCATTTTTGAAAAATGATCAACCACCACATAGATAGAATCATTGCCACGTTGTGTTCTTGGCAAACCCAATACAAAGTCCATACTAACATCCACCCATGGCTTAGTAGGTATAGGCAACGGCAAATATAAACCTGCATTTGTCGCGGTCCCCTTTGACACTTAACAAATATGGCACCTCTAAATAAACTTTTCAACTTCTTTTCTCATTGACGGCCAAAAATAAGACTTCGAAATCAACTGCATAGTATGGTCGCGGCCCACGTGTCCTTCTTCATGCAATTCTTTGATCATTTACATTCGTAAACTACAATCTGGAATACACAACTGATTTCCTTTAAATAGAAAACCATCAACCAACACATATCGATCCATGCTTCCCTGCTTGACTTTGTCTAGGATCCTGGAAAAATATGAATCTGAAGTAAGCAAATCTGGAAGTAAGTCAAAATCCACCACATTTACTCGCATAGTTGTTAGTAAACTACTCCTTCGACTCAATGCATCGGCAACGTGATTAGTTACTCCAGACTTGTGTTTTACGACGAATGTAAATTGCTGCAAATAAGCTATCCAGCCGAAATTTTATCCTGCCCTTGCAAATGTTTCAATTCTTCATGATCCGTATACAAAACAAATTCTTTGTGGAACAAGTAATGTCTCCAATGCTTCATAGCCTACACAATAGCATAAAACTCCACATCATAAGTATTGTATCTAATCTTTGCTCCAGAAAGTTTTTCACTGAAATAGGCAATTGGACGACCCTTCTGACTCAACACTCCTCCAATTCCAACATTTGATGCATCCGTATGTAATTTAAATAGCAACTGAACTGGCAACACTAGAATCGGTGCTGAGGTTAAAAGTTCCTTGATTCGCTCAAAAGCAAATCCTGTCTCTTCCGTCCATGAAAATTTCTTTCCCTTCATACAATCCCAGGAGCCATCACACTACTAAAGTGTGGTACAAATCTTCGATAAAATGAAGCTAACCCATGAAAACTTCTGACTTCTGTGAGAGTTTTGGGCTGTAGCCAATTTCTGATTGCGGCTACTTTACTCTGATCCACCTGTATCCCTTCCTCAGACACAGCATATCCTAGAAATAAAACACTTGGCGTCATGAACATGCATTTCTTTGTCGCTGCATAGAATTGTTCTTGACGAAGAATAGTTAGCACCTTTCGCAAGTGTTGAATATGCTCCTCTGTGCTTGCACTATAGATCAAGATATCATCAAAGTAAACAACAACAAACTTCCCAATGTAAGGTCTGAAAATTTGATTCATCACCCTCATAAAAGTACTTGGTGCATTAGATAGACCAAAGGGCATAACCAGCCATTCATATAATCCTTCTCGAGTTTTGAATGTTGTCTTCCATTCATCACCTGGTCTAATGCGAATCTGATGATAACCGCTCTTAAGATCAATCTTCGAAAAGATTACAGACCCACTAAGTTGATCCAATAGATCATCAAGCCTTGGCATAGGAAATCTGTATCTGATAGTTATTTTGTTGAGTGCCCTGCTATCTGTACACATTCTCCATGAACCATCTTTCTTTGGCACTAACAAAGCTGGTACAGTACAAGGACTGAGACTTTCTCGAACACACCCTTGCTCAAGCAACTCCTCAACCTGTCTCCTTAACTCTTCATGCTCTTTCGAACTCATACGATAATGTGGCCTATGTGGTAAAACAGCACCTGGCACTAGATCAATTTGATGTTGTATGTCCCTCAATGACGGTAACTCCTTGGGTAATTCCGCAAGAAAGACATCATCAAATTCATTCAACACTGGTCTAACCTCTGTAGGAATTTCAAAACCTTCACTTGCTTCATACCCAATCAACAAAAATATTTTAGCACTGTCTTTCACTTTTTCAACAAATTCTTTCAAAGATAATAAACTAGTTGATTCCACCTTCTTCTCTGACTTGCTTTCACTTTGTTCACGCTTCTTAGGAACCAAAGTAATTTGAGTACCTTCAAACATGAAACTGTAGCTGTTGGTGCGACCATTATGTTGTACAGCTCTATCATATTGCCATGGTCTTCCCAAAAGTAAATGACACACATCCATATCCACAACATCACATCAAATATCATCTTTGTATTTCTACCCAATAGAAAATGTAACAAATGCTCGTCTTCCCACTATAACTTCTCCACCTTTCTTCAGCCATGCCAGTTTATAAGGTCTAGAATGTTTTTCAGTCTTCAATCCTAACTTCGTAACGGCTTCTTCAGAAATAATGTTATCACAGCTTCCCGCATCAATAACAAATCGACAAACCTTCCCCAAGATAGTACATGTAGGCTGAAAGATATTGCTTCTTAGCCAACTAGAATAATTCTCATGCTTTGTCACTAAACAATACCTTCTTATCATCAAATTACATCCTTCATCTCCTGACACAACTTCTTCATCATCATCAAACTTCGATGGTTGAGAATAGTCAACTTCAGCTTCCACATCCTCATACTCACATTCCTCTGCAACCAAGGTTCTCTTCTTTGGCTTTGTACATTCATTACTTTTATGGCCAAACTCCTGACAATTATAGCACTTGATACTGTTGTTGACCTTTGCTTTAGCGGCTTCATTGACAATTGGTTTACTGACTGCCTTGGAAATATTAGCACTACTACTAGCACCTTTATTCTGATTGTTAGAACCCGTAAACACACCACCTCCTTGTCTCCCTTGTTTCTCCCAAGCTAGAGCTTTCTGATGTGCTTCAGCAATAGACATTGGATTAAACATATTCACCATGTCTTGAATTTGCATTCGTAGCCCTCCAATATACCTAGCTGTTAGCTGTTCTTCGGTCTCCATAATATCATTCCTCACAATCAACTGATAGAATTCATCTGCATAATCATTCACTGTCCTCGTCCCTTGTCTCAAGTTCTGCAAACATTGATACATAAGAGATTGATAATTGTATGGCAAGAAAGTTGCTTTCATCATCTTTCTCATCTTCTCCCAAGTGACTACTTTCGATTTTCCCATTCTCTCCCAGGTTAGTTTAGTTTGCTGCCACCAAGCCATAGCTCTTCCCCTTAGTCTCGTAGCAACTAACTAAACTCTGCGATTCTCAGGCACTTCTTTGAATTCCAAAATTTCTTCAACATTTGACAACCAATCAAGAAATTCTTATGCTTGCATACCACCTTTGAAATCTGGAATTTCCATCCTCATACCTGACTCCCACTTATGATCATTTTCTGAATCCAGATATCGATTTCGCAATTGGCCTCGATCTCGATAATGAATACTTCCTCTATCACCATCCTCATCAAAATCATATGTACTTCGATATCGATCTCTTCCATCTACAGCTCTTCGACCATACATGTCCCTTCTACCCTGTCTTTCAACATCACGATAAGGTTCATTGTCAACTCACGTGGGGTTCTTCTTTCTTCATTTCGATACTCATGGTGTTCTCTTCTTATTGAAACTGAAGATTCTCTCCTCTCCCGATAAAACTGGGGTGACATTCTCCTTTCTCCCGAAAACGATGGTGAAACCAAGTTTCCACTCTGATTCACAACTGGTGACATTCTCCTTTGACTTTGATTCATGTCTTTCATCAATTTCTCTAACTTTCCAATACCTTCATCGAGCTTTTCATTGATACGCTGCTCCATCTGTTCAACTTCTTGTCTTCTATACACATCTTCAACATTATGATAACGATTAGCACGTCTCGGAGGCATGATCTTCAATCAATCTCGGTTCTTCGACTTAGCTCCGATCTAATTTCCTTAACTCGGCTCGGCTTTGACTTAGCTCGGCTCAAACCTTCCTTGATCTAACTTTGCTTTGATACCAATTAAGTGACGCAGCGGATTTAACACTTTGACGTGCTAATAATCTTTTGATACAATTGACGCAAGTTTCTTCCTCGCGAAATGATTTCGTGTAAATGCCCAAATCCGTTGATCTCTCGAAATACCGGATTCTAGCTATCTTCAACACGTAGATCGCGCACGATTCCGCGTTAGAAGATCTACGATTCTTCGATGTTGATCTCGCGCACGAGATTCCTTGAATCGGCTTCAAGTTCATTGATTCGAGCGCACTCGAATATCCGAAGATGGAAGAAGAAGGAGATCACATTCAACTTCAACAAAAGTGGAAAAAGTACACAAGCAAATTTTATTCAAAATTCAACAACTTTATAACTGACACAACACTCCTATTTATAGGGATTTACAACACACACGTGACCCATCATATACGACTCACGACATACGGCACACGACCTAAAATGTGCGACATAACAACATAACATCATACGACTTTCAATACATACGAGTTACGACTTAACATCATACAACACAGCATTACACAAATTACAGCATTACATGTGACCCAGTGCAACACAGTAACGACATAACGACATAACAACATACGCGACTTAACAGCAACACGACCTAACGTACAGCATGCATGACATAAGAACAAACAGCACATATGCGACATAAGAAGATCAGCGACATAAGCATCAGCGACTTAAGGAAGCAACGACTTAAGGCAGCAGCGACTTAAGGAATGCGGCATAGGTTGGTTAGCTCGCGAACGACTTAGGAACTGTGACATCAAGTGAGTGACTCTAGGAAGCAACATCAGGAGCGACTTATAGAAATGAGCGACATAAGATACCAATGACCTAAAGAAGAGAGCGGCATAAAGAACTGTGGCATAGGGCAAGCGACTTATCATAGTGATTAAACTCGTTAGGTCGCTCAGGCGACTTATCATGGCGACTTAACTCGCTAGGTCGCTCAAACGACTCAAGCATGGTGTTAGGTCGCTCGCGACTCAAGTTATGTTGGAGCGAGCTAACCTGATGTGCTGCATCATAAGCCCAGTAATTATATGATGGTTTTGGAAATGAATTTGTTCGACTTAAATTTTGTTGATTTGGAAACCAGGATTATTTTCTAAACCTATTGTTTTGGAAACTTTGAAACTGGATATATATCATTTGAAAGAAATGATTTGGCAAATCATATATGATTTTGAAACTGAAATGTTATTGATAGAAATTAAAATTGAGAACCTTATTTTATTAAATATTTGATTTGGGATTTACCAAATTTATATAAAATGGATTTGTATAAGTATGAAATTGATTTGAAAGCTGTTGATTTGAAAACTGTTGATTTGGAAAAGGTACTCAATTTGTAAAATCAATTTTATATAATCGAAGTCTATATAAGTATGATTTGATATACTATTGATTTAAAAAGTATTTGATTTGAAAATGAAATCTTATATATGATGGACTTTGTATAAGTATGATATTTGAAAGTGATTTGAAAGGTACTATATGATACATATTTTTGAAGTAAAGATATGGAAAGTGCCTTCTGCTTGATATCCGCTTTGTGGCCACATTGTGGATTCATTCTATCGATATTATTCTCTCTGATTTGGGTTTTCCGGATATGATACTCGAGTGTCCATCGAATTCCATGGTGATATCCATGGTCGTACGAGCACGACTGCATAGCGTAATTCGCAGGGACTGGAGAGCCTACGGGTACGGATGTTTCCTGGGGGATCCGAGTGTAACCATTGTGTATCTGCGATCTATGTAGGTCGTATTTGGTAGCGTAATCTGCAGGCGCTGCGAGAGTCTACGGGTACGGATGTTTCCTAGGGGATCCAGGCATAACCGTTGTGTACCTGTGGTACTACCAGTCTTCATGGCGTAATCGCAAGGCTGCGGTAGCCAGCCTACGGGTACGGATGTTTCCTGGGGGATCCAGACGTAACCATTGTGTATCTACGATCTATGATAGACATGTTTTGGTTTGGTTGATTTGTTTGGATTGTACTTTCCATACCTGTTTTTAAAGGTTTTCCAGTATTTTCACTGGATGTTGAAGCAAGTCTACTAAATACCTGGAGAATTCTAGCTTTGCGCCTGATCAACGCATGGCCAGAGTCTGCAGGAACGAAAGTAAACTTGTTAAGACATCGAGTTATATAGTATTTTGATAAAGTATTACATAAAAGATATTTTGATCATTTATTTTACTGTTCTAAATAATTTAAAAATGTTTTAAATATTGTTTACTTCGAACTAACAAACTTGAATCAAATGACTATTCATCCTATTATAAAATGTTATAAAAAATTTAATTGAAATGTATAATGGTTCATCCTTGACTTTCAACATATTTTTCCTTCTGGCTATTCCTATTTTTCTACCTTCTTCCTCTTCGAGGGCCCTTTCCACATTGTGGAAAGAGTTGGTTCTTTAGCTTATCGTTTGGAATTGCCAGAGAAACTTTCTGGAGTGCATAATGTATTCTAGGTCTCACATCTTCTCTAGTATATTCTTGACCCATCTCTTTTTGTTCAGCCTTCTGCTTTTGATAATTTGGATATTGAGCCTAATATGACTATCGAGAGTAATCCACTTCGTATTGTCAACAGAGGTACGAAACAGCTAAGAAGGAAATCTGTTAGTCTGGTTAAAGTACTGTATAAGTACGACGATCGAGATTGTACCTAGGAGACGGAGGAGAGCATTCGTGCTTCGAATCCGGAATTTTTTTTTCGGGTACTATTTGTTTTGTCTATTTTTCTTATCCTTATTTTCCTTGTTCGTTCTTTTCGAGGACGAAAAGATTTGAGTGGGGGAGAGTGTAACAACCCAATATTTTATGATTATTTCTATTTGTTTATTTTAATTATTTAAATTGAAACTCCTGATTTAAAAGCTTTATTTTATTTATTAAAATGAATAAAAGTTTTTATTTTAAATATAAATTTTTTTTTTTGTGTGAATTATAATTCCAAACCTGAATAAATAGAATATTTTCCAAAAAAAGTAGATTTGTGGTCAATCTTGTCAAACTTTGACTTTTAAATTTAAAATTAAATTTTTGAATTTTGAATTTTATATTTCATTATGAAAATAAATTAAATTTCATGAATACTACTTTTCGTTTCGTTGAAATCTGATTTATATTGTGAAAGTTATGCTTTTTACAAGTTATGCTTTTTACAATATTGTATGCAAATTGATTTATTTAATAAAATTGTCTATTTTAATTTATATAAATAATATTTTTATTTGTCATATCATGTTCTAATATGTGTTATATGACATGTTAGTTATATATTTTTATTTTCAAATATTTTAAAGTGATGTTATAATTTTCCAAAGCTTATTGTATTTTATTTTCAATTTTTAAAACCTAGTTTCTATTTTTAAGCTATTTTCTTAATTAATTTATATTTATCTAAAATTTATATATTTATTTTCTTTCATACTTTGGTGTGTTTTGTTTTTATTTTATTTATTTACATTTTTCATGTGTTTAAAAATGTAAAAAGAAAATGGGAAATACTAAGAGTTTTGAACCTTTCATTTACTTTAGACTTTTCATATTCCTTTTACATTTTCATTTGCAAATCAACACTTTCATTCAATTTGGCTGACAATATTCTTTCTTCAGCCGATCACCCTTTATTTTTCATGCAAAAATTTTTTGTTTCTCATCCCAAACTTTCGGCCATCATTGCTGAACAAAAATTGGTAATGGTTTTTACTTTTTTTCTTACTTTTCTTCTTTGTTTTATGTATTTTCATGCCTTGCATTCACTTCACTTGCTCGGCCTCAAGCTCCTCCTTCACCATCACCTCCACCACCATCATACTCGGTTGCAAACCCCTTCCATCTCCACTGACCTGACAAGCCACGGCCATCCTTGATTGAAAACTCCATAAAAAAATATAGCAGACACTCCTTAAACAACCATAGCCGAACTCAACATGCTCCACCACTTCACCACCCCTCTCGGCCACCACTAGCATCACTTTCTCTAGCCCCTACCTGACCCTAGACCACTGCTACACCATCACCTGACATCCACCAGGCATGGCCGAACCACATATAGCCATGGCCGAGCTTGTGATTGTGCACAAAATTCACTTTTGCCTTGACCTTTGTTTCATGCCATAAGCAACTTCCACTCCTTCATACCCAAGCTAGGCTGAGCAATGTTGGACTCATACTTGACCCAAATACACCACTATGGCCTTGCATTTCAAACCCTAGGCCGAGCATATGAATTGTGAAAGCATGGGCAAGTCGTTTGATTCTTTGTTATGCATATTTTCTAACTTGTTTAATGTTATATTTGGTGTTGAAATTCATGTCCAATATTTTTTTTTTGTTTGATATGTATAAGATAATCACTTTGGCTCTCCCCTCACTTGAATCATAGTCATGCTTTCCGGATCTTTGTTTGTGTGCCTTGTTGTGCTATCTCCAGCTTGTAGAGGTGAGTAATTCTCACAAGGCATTTTGTACTTATATAATTAGTAAATTGACACCATTTGAATCTGTAAATTATATTTTCATGTTATAACTGCCTATGTTATGATCATATGAAGTTCACCCCTCTTTATACACCTGTCATATCATTTGTTACTGTTATATAATGCTATTCTGTTTATTTATATCAGTTTATCATACTGCAAGTTTCCTGTAGACTAGAATCACTATGGGTCGAAATGATACATACCCGAACGGACTTTAGAATAGGGAAAAATTGTTATGGGCTGAAATGATAGGCCTGAACGATTTTTATTTATTTCATTTAACTTGGGATTGCGGGTTTGAAATGATAGAACCCAGATTTTTCCTTGTAAATTACGGATTGAAAGGATATATTATCCGTATCACTTGACTTAGGTTAGAAAATTTTATACAGACCGCGGTTAATATATATTTTTTCTAAAAAATTTAAAATATTTTAAAAATGTAAATATTAAGAAATTTTGATTTAAATTTAATTTAAAAATGATTGTTTTAATATTAGCGATTTTCTACAAGTTAAATAAGTGAGATAAATAAATGGTAGAGGAAAATTTGAAATATAAGTAAATTTTGGAATTTATGATTTTGTTTATAAATGTAGTTTAAATTAAGTAAGAAAGTATGATAATTTGGTATAAATTTGAATTTAAAATGATTTTATAAAGTGTTATTGATTTTCTATAAATTAAAAATAGTTAAATAAATAAATGTTTAAAATTGAAATTTGAAATATAACTTAACTTGCAAAATGTAAAATGGGTTTTAAAAAAATAAAAGTTAGGTTAAGAAAAATAAAATGGAATTTTAATTTAGTATATGAAATGGTAAATTAAATTAAAATATAAAATAAATGAAATGAAATGTTATAAAATTTTACATTTATTTTATAAGTGAATTATTAAAAATTTGACAATTATTTATGAAATTTCACTTTATAAAAGCATAAATTAAAAGGTATTTAAATGATCATTTTAAAGTGAGAAAATATGATTTTTTTTTTTTATAATTTAAAAATGGTTGAAGTCAAAGTTTAATTGTTTATGAAATTTTATTGTATACTTGGAATTTAATTAACCGCATTTTTGAAATGCTATCAATTCTTAAGTAGAGGATATTACATCATTTCTTAGTGTTGTAGTTGATTCTAATAAACTATAACTAAAAGGCAAAAATGAACTAAGGACTATTACAGCACTTTGTAAGTGCTGTAATTGCAAAAACTAAATTAAACCTATTACAGCATTATAAATGTCGTCTTTCCTAAATTGAATCGTTTTAAGACATAACTTTCCGTAGCATTTTTTCTAAGTGCTGCGAAAGTTGAAATTTCACTGTTTTGATAAATTTAAGTGAATAAATGAACTTTGAAAAGGCTAAAATTTTGAGAATTAATTATTTGATTTTAAATATAATGACTTTATTTTAAATGGTTTAAATGAATAATTTGATTTGAAATATAAACCATTTTGAAATATGACTTCGAATGATATTTAAATTAAATAAAATGAATGTGGTTTGGAAAAAATATAATATTTTGATATTTTGAAATGCAATTGAAATGATATTGAATTGTTAAATGATATTTGATTTCAAATTATAAAATACCATTTTGGAATTTTAACCACGATATGTATTTAATTTATGGTTTAACTAATCCTTAGAGGATGGACGATCCCAAACATCCTTTAAGTTATTGTGCATTACTACTACAGTTTACTTGAGTTGGTTTACATTATATAAGTATGTATGTATTGACTCGAGTTTTTGTGTTTTACTTTACGCTTGGGTCAGCCTGAGTATTTACAGCTTAGCTTTGGATTTCTTTTCTGGCGATAGCAATCGCTGGAGATTTTGCTTATCTAGTTATCTATCCATTTCGGTTTCAGTTGTCCATTTTAGCTCTTGTATTTATAAATTTCTATGTATTTGGGATTTCTATTGTATATGTTTCGGACTGATATTATGTATTTTGTTTTGAGATGTTGTTATAGTAGCTTCATGAACTACTATGGTATTTTTAATTTCTGCTACGAGTTATTCTAATATTTTCTGTGCCTTTGATTCTGTGATTGTTTTTCATTTTCTCCAAATTTATTTACAATGCGGTCTTTTGAGAAATTCAAGTTCGGCATGTGTGAATGTGAATGGCTGAAAATATCGGGTTGTTACAGGAATATAAAGAGGTACAGTTTCGAAAATCATACATGATTGAATACAAAATGAAAGAATATGCTGGAGAAGACTAGCAGCAACAAGAGTGCAAGCATCGTACCTGATTGAGTTTTTTTAGGTTTTAAATTATCTAGGGAAGAAGGAGAAGGACATTTTAAGTGTGAAAAGTAGAATTGCGAGAGTAATACTAAAAAATGGAGGCGTAGCGTCGATGTTTTTTTAGTACTGTTTATCACGAGACTAAAAGGGGGTTGTGACTTCAAACGCTATTCTAAGATGCTACTGATTAATAATTTTCTTGTAATGAGCCTTTTATTGTTGCCATTACCATTTCTTTTATTGGAGTTTTGATTTTTCCTCTTTTGATTTCCATTTTTTCCTGTGATTCCTTCAGCAGTTCCAAAAGCGTGCGCATTTTGATTCATTGCTACGTCCCTCTATCTGATGTTCGTCGGTTGCACACTAGTAGACTTTCCCTCCAGCTCCTGCGCTTCCACCAATCTTAAGTGTTGGATTGCCTTATGATTGAAGCCTTTCCTTGTGGTAGGTTACTTCATCTTAATCCACTTTCCAAATTAGTCTCCGGATGAATGGCATGGACTAACGCCATAAAAACCATGTCCTCGTTTGGATTGCTTACTTCAGTCATTGTGGTATTGAACTGGTTCATGAAAGATTTCAGTGCGTCTTTGGAACAATCCGGATAGGGACATGACATATTTTATTGCACGGTATGGAACCTGAACTGATCGAGGAATCTTGTTGCTAATTGGTCAAAAGTAGAGATAGATCTCGGCGGAAGCCTAGTGAACCACATAAACACAATTCCTTCCAGAAAGATAGGAAAACATTTGCACCAAATAGCTTTAGAGGCATTAACTCTATCCATGTACCAACTATACTTGTACAAATGGGGTTTTGGGTCCTTTGTCCCGTCGTAGGATGAAATAGTTGGCATGGTGAATTTCTTTGGATACTTTTCGTTCAAGATTTCATCGGTAAAGGGTGTCCGACTGGGTGCAGATCCTCATTCATCATCTCTCCTATTTTTACTCTCGTCCATTAATCGTTTGACCATGTCCACTATGTATGCCTTCGATGTTCGGTAATCGTGGGGGCAGCATTCGGTCACTACACCAAGTGTTTGGCTTTGCAAACGGTCTTGGCGAGTGGGTTGAAGCCAAGGCTCTCCTGTCTTTGGGAGAGCCACTCCCACGGGATCCCGTTGGCTTGCATTTGGTCTGATATAGGCAGTTTGGACGTTCCTAGCATCATCGAATGCGTTGATATTCTCTTCCAACTGGTTGTCTTGCTCTCCATCTTCTGAGTCAGAGAGATCTATATTTATATCTTCTTGCAGTGTCTTTGCCCCTTGATTCAAGTTCAGAATTGGTTTCCTTACGGCGAGCAGGGTACTCGTATTTCCTGAAGGTGTGTAAACTGTGTGACTAGTTAACACTTAGGATCGTGTAATATGGAATATTATATTAGTACAGAAACTATATAATAGATAATAGTAATAAAGTAAATGAAAATAAGCACACCAGGACTTTTTATACTGGTTCGAACTTCCCGTTCTGCATCTAGTTCCAGACTACACTCTGGATTTAAACTCTATAACTCCTCTCTTAACCCGGAGGAATAGGTATACAACACCTAAGCAGTCAAATAGCATTTTTCCGCCTCAAACAGCCGAAGAGGACTTTTATCGCCTGAAAAACCGAACAGGACTTCTACTGGTACAAGTAAATAGTTGACGCTTGTGTTCTGAATAACATGATATGTCTTTAATAGTACACCATTCCTATAATCATATCCTCAAGTACATATTGTATGTGTGAAGATATGAAAGGAAGATATTGCTTAGAATCGAAGAACATATCAATTAGTTCGAAGATTCAAGCAATATATAGATTGTGATTATTTTTAGACTACAAAGATAGATAGTTGAGAATATAGCAAGAAATAAAAATAAAATTCGGTGATTTGAGAAGTGATTCTAACGCATTTATATAGTAAACAAATAGTTACAACTATTCACAAAAAGTTTCAATCAAAAGTTGCAGCCATATCTCTTCAATGTGAATCGAAACACTTTGCAGTTTGAAGTGACTCTTCGGGAAAAATAAGCGTTACAGTCGGTCAGTTGACTGAGCAAAATCAACCAGTCAACCGAATACTTCAAAAACAGTGCAAAATTGTGCATATCTGTGCACTGAACAGGTTCAGTCGACTGGTTGTTTTCGGACAGTCGACTGACCTGGTTGTCAGTGCACAATTTGCACATATTTAAAAAATTTGAACTTTAAAACAACTTTGAGTATGAGCAAACTACTTAAGGACATATTTTAACAATTATAAACTATATCTACGACTAAAACTTCAGTAAATAATCATACTATACTTAGATTTGTAGTCACATCTCCTTTGTAGTTTAATAGCTTGCATATCTCATTCTCTTTTTGTCGCTTGATCGTATAGTCTCATCATTGATAGTTTAAGCTTTTTTCATGAACCAAAACTCGGGATTCAACATTCTCCCCCTTTTTGATTGATGACAAACTATTTTTGACGATGCTATATATTAAGAATTATATACCGGAAGTTATATATTTCTCCCCCTGAATATGTGGCGACATATCTAATCCTGCAATAATTGGTTAGTCATACAAATTTCTCCCTCTTTGTCATCGACAAAAAGGAAATAAACAAACATATAATATGTTATGACATAAGCATTGTGAACTAACAACATATTAAAAAACAATTATAAAGAAACGTATTTTTTTTTCAAATTCTACTGGGCTATTTATCAAGCCCATCAATATCAAAGAAATTAAATGATACTAGAATGTTTAAAAGAAAGTAACTTACTACCACCATCATGAATTACCATCATCACTCATCAGAGTCTGAATCTGTTTCTTCTTCTCTTCTTCTTACACCGATTCTTTGCCTCGTGAAGAGCTTTTCACATATTGTCCGCCACCACCATTTCCACTAGTGTCAGAACTTGTATGTTCTTCGGATGTAGACCAAGTAAAATGAGGTGCCGGGCATTTTTCGGATTACGATGTGATGGTTCTGCAGTGTTCAAGGAGGAACAAGAGATTGCATCCCCTAGAATCTTGAAAAAGCTTTTGATCTTTTTAAACTTCTTGTCAATCTTCTTATCGAAATTCTTAATGCGAAAATCCAAAATTACTTGATTACGTGCAATGAGATCAATGGATTCTCGGGTGCTTTGGGATGGGGTGGTGCTGCGTATTTCATCTCCTCGTTGTTGTGGAGTAACAGCTCGTTGGCGAGGCCTTGATTGCCAATCTTGGAATGACATGATAGTGAGCGGTCTTTGAGGCAATTTCATCAAACTAATTGTACGACTATTTAGTGTTTTAACTATTAAAGTGTTAGATTCTGGAATTGGAACTTGTAGATTCATTAGGAGCCGCATAATATACTCGCCATAGTAAATGATGTTCATCCGTCCTTGATTGAAGGCTAGGAATTCGTCAAGTATAAGCTTAGGCTAATTAATTTGAACATCACCCCCAAATTGCATATAAAGCTCTATGATTCTTTAGGTAGACAAGCTCATAAGACCCGGTACAAGGAAGGATTGTGCACATTAAGGTTCGATGCATAATTCGAGCCGTAGGACGTAAGGCGGTAGATTTTAATCCTGTCATATCATCGTCGAAAAATCTATGACTCACTCCATCTCATTCCCCTAAAACAATATCCAAATCTTCTTGTGGAATACCATTTGTTGGTGTTTGAAAGATGTGTCGAATTCTATCTAATGACAAGAAGACTTGTTGACCACAAACTAAACTCCATACGCTGTTGTTATGGTTTCTTAGATTTTGATAACCCAAATTCAAGTTAGCATAAAATAGTTTTACCATTGTATAAGTTATCTTGAGATTGTTCCGGTTGTAGTCAAGGAGAGATTCTAGATGACTTCTTCTAGTAATATCTTGAATTCTATATGCTGCGAAGTCGGGAAATACAACAAATGATCCTTCTAGAAAGCGAGCTTCCATCATCTTGTTCCATCTTTGGGTAGCGGCGGAATCATAAAGCCATTTAGCTATTTGGGTGTCTATAGGTTCAGAGGCTGAGGATGAAGCTTCTCTAGAGCGTGTTGGTTGTCTTGGAGGCATTAGAATGATTAATTTAGTAATGGATTTGAAAATTTGGAGGGCTAGAGTTTTGAAATATTGATGGTAAAAAGTAAGAGTGAGGAGTAAAGGTGAAGAAGATAGATTATATGGTAAAAAGTGGGTGAAACAGAAGTTAATAGGCCCAAATAAGCCGGTCAGTCGACTGATCGAATTTGGTCAGTCAACTGATCAATTTTCCCGAAACATTTTGTTTCCAGATTCAGTCGACTGATCAAAATTTGTCAGTCGACTGAATGCCCTTTTTCAGTATTGTCAGTCTTTTTACTTAAAAATAAAAAATATATATACAATATATTAAACAAAGAATGCATACAAATTAGATTGAAATAAGAAAATAAAATATAAATTATTTAGATGAAGAAGAAGTGGATGAATGCGGGTCTTGCAATCTTCCGGTTCAACTTTAGTCTTCTCTTTGCATGGTTTCAATGGAGACCGGTGATTTCCATGCTCCCATGAATTTGGAGACACGGGAGGAGGTTGCCGTGATTGATCCTATGGATTTCGATAAGAAGACATTGTAGGTTGATGAACGTCGGATGTAGATGTCCCGTGAAATTTCCAGCCAAGTTGCTCCAGAAATCTCAGCCGTTTTGAATTAACCTTTTATTCATAGTCTATTTCTCGTTGTATTTCTATTGATTCCCATTGATAATGATGTGTATCATCAATCTTATGTTTCGTTGATAGAGAATCAAAGAATAAGAAACGACGTTCCTTCTTCTTATCTGGAATGTAACCAGTATGATAGTTGAATGGTCTGGCAGGTTCATAACATGAGTAGGTGTAGGTAAGCTAGAAGAATCAGAGGATGGTGTGGAAAAATCAAAAGAAGAGCAAGCAGAGTCATTCTAGGAGTTGCTTTGGGAAGACGTTGTTGCAAGAAATAATCAATATTTGAATCAACCAATCAAGGTGGAGAGAAAATAAACCTCAAACTAATATAAAATAGGTACTGTAAAAATAGAGTAAATGATTGGTTAAATAAGAGATAACCAGTAAATAATGAAAGGAGTAGAATAAACGGAATTTTGCATGGTAAAAAAAACTTTAAACAACAAAAAATAATATAAGAATAAGTATATTATAGAAATAGCTGTGAAATAACAAATAGAGAAACGGTAAAGACATAAGACTTCCAATCTAGAGGTGTAGAGTTCAAGTGCTAGAAAAAACTTACTTTCATTTTATTTTTTATAAAATTTCAAGTATTATAATTCTTTAAAAGAAATTATACCTAGTTCTCTTCTTAGTTTTACAAAAATATTTTCATTGAGTGGTTTAGTGAAAATATCAGCTAATTGATTTTCAGAATTTACAAATTCTAAATTTACTATATCCTTTTCAATATTATCACAAAGAAAATGATGACTAATGTCAATATGTTTAGTTTGTGAGTGATTGGATAAATTAATTGCACTTGTGTTATCACAGTATATTATAGATTTATTTAATTTTATATCAAAATCTTGTATTGTTTGTTGCATGTAGATGATTTGAGCGCATGCTAAAGTTGCAGATATATATTCTGCTTCACATGTCGATAGTGAAACGCAGTTTTGTTTCTTGCTAAACCAAGATACTAAGGACCGCTCGACGAAATGACAAGTTCCACTTGTACTTTTTCTATCCGTCCGACTTTCTCCAAAATTAGCATCACTATAGGATTCTAATTCAAAAGGACATTCTTTCGGGTAAAATAGTCTGAAATCCTTGGTCTTGCTAAGATAACGAATTATACATTTTACTGCTAGCATATGTGATTCTTTAGGATTTGCTTGAAGTCGAGAATATAAAATAACACTAATCATTATATCGGGTCGACTAGCAGTTAAGTAAAGTAATGATCCAATCATGCTATGATTTAGTTTCCGGTCGACACTCTTACTATCTTCATCTCTGTCGAGATGTATAGTCGTACTCATAGGAGTTGGTTTGGCAGAAGTGTTTTGCACACCAAATCATTTAATTAGATTATTACAATATTTTTCTTGATCAACGAAAATACCATTTTGTAATTATTTAATTTGTAATCCAAGAAAATACGATAGTTCTCCTATATGCGACATTTCAAATTCATTTGTCATGATATTCGAAAATTCCTGACATAATTTTTCATTAGTTGAACAAAATATAATATCATCAACGTATATTTGTATAATTAAAATATCTTGATTAGTTTTCTTAATAAATAAAGTTTGATCAACCTTCCCAATTTCAATACCATGGTCTAATAGATAGCTCTTAAGTCGGTCGTACCAAGCAATGGGTGCTTGTTTCAAACCGTACAAGGCTTTTTTAAGTTTATAAACGTGGTCTGGAAATTTTTTATGAGCGAAAAGAGGAGGTTGTTCAACATAAACATTTTCTTTTATATATCCACTTAAAAATGCACTTTTAACATCCGTCGATATAATATAAAGTCATGAAAACATGCAAAGGCCAGTAGAATACGTATAGCTTCTAATCTTGCGACATGAGCAAGAGTTTCTTCATAATCTATTCCCTTTTGTTGAATATATCCTTGTGCTACTAATCTAGCTTTATTTCTAGTTATATTACCCAGTTCATCGGCTTTTTTTTGAAAACCCATTTTGTACCAATGACCGATTGATCATTTGGTCTAGGAACTAATTCCCAAACTTCGTTTCTTTCAAATTGGTTTAGCTTTTCTTGCATAGCAATAATCCAATGTTCATCAGTGGAGGCTTCCTTAATATTTTAGGTTTTATATTAGAGATAAAAGATTCATGGCCCATTTGATTTAATTGATGTCTTGTTCTTACATTTGAATTTATTTCTCCAACTATATTTTGAACAGGGTGATTTCCAAGAATTCTTGGAGAAGATCTTACAATATTTTCATTATGAACAATGTTTCCATCTTCTCTAGTATTATTAATGTTATTATCTTGAAAAATAATATCATCATCTTTTGAAATATTTGCTATGATTTTATTAGAATTATTTTCAAAGTTTGTAATATTAGAAGAAATTTTGAAATTTTCATTGAATGAAACATGAAGAGTTTCTTCGATTACGTTAGTTCTTTTATTAGATAAGCTTTGCTTCTCTCTGAATATCTTATGAATATTCCTTCATCGGATTTTGGATCGAATTTGCCAAGCCAATCTTTAGTGTAAGATATAAAACATTTTGAACCAAATACTTGAAATAATATATATCGGGTTTCTACCATTTAAAAGTTCGTATGGGTATGTTTTGTTAACAGTCGAATAGAAACATGATTCAAAACATAACAAGCAGTTGCAACAGCTTCTGCCCATAAATGTTTTGGTAGAGTGCTTTCGTTTAATAAAGTTCTTGCACATTCTTGTATTATTCTGTTTTTCTGTTCCACAACTCCGTTTTGTTATGGTGTTCGAGGAAAATAAAAATTATGATTAATTATTTTCTTGTTACAAAAATGTTCAAAAATTTCATTTCGAATTCACCTCCATGATCACTTCTAATATTTTTAACTTTTAAATTCTTTGTATTTTGAATTATTTGAACAAAAATTTTAAAAATTTTAAAAGTATCACTATTATGTTTCATGAAAATAGTCCATGTATATCTTGAAAAATCATCTACAATAACACATATATATTGTGATTAATCGATTGAACTTGAATAGGTCCAAAAAGGTCCATATTTAGTAGTTCAAGTGGTGTGTTGTAGATATGATTTTTTTTAGATTTAAAAGAAGATTTTGTCAATTTTCCTAACTAACATCATCACAAATATTATCAATTTTGAATCTCATATCAGGTAGTCCTTTAACAAGTTTATTTTTAGCTATTTTATTAATAGTACTAATATTTATATGACAAAATCTTTTGTGCTATAGCCAAGAATCATATTCTATAGCTACTAAACACATGTTTGTAATCACATTTATTTAAAATATAAGTATTTCTATCTCTTATACCTTCAAAAATTAAATTTTGATTTTTATCAGAAACATTGTATTTATTTTTTGAAAAAGATATATTAAAACCTTTATCACATCATTGACTTATGCTCAATAAATTATGTTTTGAGTTTTTAACTAATAAAACATCAGAAATTAGAGGTAAGTTAGAGATAACGTTATTGCTTACATTACCTTTGTCGATGATATAACCTTTTGAATTATCTCCAAAAGTGACCAACCCTCCATTTGAGTAGACAATGTTAGTTAACATGTCCTTATTACCAGTCATTTGTTTTGAGCAACTGTTGTCTAAGATCCATTTTCCTCTCTTTTTAAGTGGTACCTGCAAAAAATAAAGATTAAATCGGTACCCACTTTTCTTTTAGGGTCTTAAGAGTTAGGTCTTAGGAAACCAAACCCAAGCGGGTTCAGAATTCCCTTTATAAATAAAATTCTTATTTTTATGAACAGTTTCCATAAATGTTTTGATATGTCTATTCCTAATTAAAATTGTTATTTGTTTTAGGAATCTATGTCTTAATAGTTCTAATATCTTTAGAAGCTGTCTTCTTAGAATCTTTCTTAATTTTGTTTTTAATCTTATTTTTAAACTTTCCAGATTTCTTTGGATTTTCAATTTTCTTATATCCCAGTCCCATTTTATTTGAAGTAGGCTAAGAATATTCCATTATTGTAGAAATATTCTCTCGTCCTTTATTGAAGTTAGAAATATTTTTATTAATATCTTCTAACTTGGTTTTGAGACTAGAATTTTCTAACTCTAATACTTTAATGTTAGATTATAAATCATTAATCTCTACTGATAAATCGTCATTTTTATATTTTTGAATTTCTAATTCATAAGTTATCATAGAAAGTTGAGATGTTATATTAGAATTAGATTCTCGAGTCATTTCAAGTTCTTCTTCTAGAAATTTCTTTTTATCTCTTAGCATACTAACTTCTAATTCATATCTATTCATTTTTCCTTGTAACTCTTTATTTTGCTTTTTAATTTGTTTTACTAAGTCTACTAGTTCTGAATTAATTTCAACCCGATCTTCAAAACTTAATTTGCTTACATCATCACTTGTAGCCGTGAAGCATACATTTGCTTGCTTTGTGTCACTATCGCCGTCACTATCTGATGATGATAAAGAATCTAAATCATCCCATGTTACTGAAAATGCTTTCTTCTTGAATTTGTCCTTCGTGAATTTGTTTTTCTTTTTCTCTGGACAATCTTTCTTCATATGACCCTTTTTATGACATTCATAACATTCCATGGCAGAGTATGATGGTTTGCTGCTATTATTGTTGTTGTTGGAGTTATTTTTGTAACTCCTGAACTAGTTATTCCTTTTGAATTTCAAAAGCTTTTTGAATTTTTTAGCAATAAGTGCCATATCCTCTTCATCTGAATCTAAATCATCTTTTTCTGCTTGAAATGCTAGATTCTTCTTGTCTTATGGCTATACTTTCTTTGCGTGCAAATTCACTTCATATGACATTAGATTTCCTATTAATTCTTCTGGTTTCATGGTTGATAAATCATTAGCTTCTTCAATTGCTAAGACTTTTCGTTCCTAATTGTCCATTAAAGAACAGAGGATTTATGTAGCAATATCAAAATCAGATTTTTTTTGATGTAGTGCCAATAGTGAGTGATACACACACACACACACATCTTGAAATCCAGAGTACATGTCATTTATAGTTTACTTTGGTTTCATTTTGAAATTCTAGAACTGATTTTTCAGTATATAGATTCTACTTTGTTTGACTTTTTTAGTTCCTTCATGAGTTACTTTTAGAATTCTCCATATATCATAAATAATTATACACATACTGACCCTATTAAATTCATTTTTATCTAATGCACAGAATAACATGTTCATAACATTAGCATTTGAAGTAGAATCAATTTTTTGTGCAACAGTCCTCGTCAAAAAATCTTCTGTTGGCATGGTATATTCTTTTTAGGTAATATTCCAGGTTTCAAAACCATTATCTTGCATATATATTCTCATTCTAGTACACCAGCAATTATAGTTAAGACCATTAATGTAACAACCCATTATTTTGTGATTATTTTAATTGTATATTTTAATATTTTTTAAATTGAATTGTTGATTTAAAATTTTTATTATATTTAATGGACAAATTTTGTTATTTTAAAATATAAATTTTGATTTTTGTGTGAATCATAATTCCAAACCTGAATAAATAGGATATTTCCAGAAAAATGTGGATTTTTGTCAATATGGTCAAATTTTGACTTTTAAATTTAAAAATTTAAATATTTGAATTCTTAAATTTTATCTTTCATTATGAAAATAAATTAAATTTCAAGAATACTGTTTTTCGTTTCGTTGAAATCCGATTTATATTGTGAAAGTTGTCATTTTTACAATATTGGATGTAAATTGATTTATTTAATAAAATTATCTATTTTAATTTACATAGATAATATTTTTATTTATCAAATCATATTCTAATATGTGTTATATGAAATGTTAGGTATATATTTTATTTTAAACCATTTTTTAAAGTGATGTTATAATTTTTCCAAAGCTTAGTGTATTTTTTTTTGTTTTATTTTTTTTTATATGTATTTTTACATGTATTTAAAAACTGAAAAAGAATTATGGAAATTTGAAAGGTTTGTGACCTTTTATGTGCTTAGCCTCTTCGTATTCTCCACCTTTTCATCACCAATCAACACCACTTCATTTTGCTGCCTTATTCACTTTGTTCAACCGACTCCTTAATCTTTTCTAACGTGAAAAAGAGTTCTCAACCATAAAAAAAACAATCGGCCTACACATGAAGCAAAATTTTGGTAAAAGTTTTTCACTCTTTTTCATTTTTTTCATTGTTTGTATTGATTTTACACTTTCCTTCACCTTCTTATGTTCAACCCCTCGTTACTCCAGCATTTTGGCTACCTCCACCACCACCTAGACCAGCCATCACCCCTCCTTCCACTGACCTTTCATGGCCGAGACCCTCCAAGTTGATGATCCACCAAAATTTTGAAGAAAACTCCACTTTATTCATGCTAGTCGAATTCCCCTTGTTGCCACCCCTTTGGCTGACCATCCACCACCACCACCAGCCACAACCTGAGCCTATGACCTCTGCCACACTTGCATTGACCTTCCCAGATCTGACCTTGTCCATCCATGCTTGGCTGAGACCTTAAATGGCAACAAAACCCACTTGTGTTGCCTTGTTTTGTAAATTCAAGCACACATACCCTTTATCTCCTTTATATTGTTATGGTCGACCCCTATCAGACCTCAACCTGATCCAAACCTAATCCAAATACATCCCGTTACAGTGCTTTCCAGTCCATAGATGAAGCATAAGTCGTTGAATGCAAATGAAAAAGCATTAGCATTGCGTTACATGTTTATCTCTAACATTGTTTTGAAATAGTTTGGTTTGTAATTCATGTTTGTATTTGTTTTGTTTGACATTGAACTAGCTTTGGCTCTCCCACTCTCAAATCATTATCGTGTTATCATGCCTTTGAAGTTCCTTGTTTGTGCATTTGGTTGTCACTCCAGATTATACAAATGAGTTATTCTCACCAGACAGTTTTGTACTTATATGACTAGTAAACTGATCACATTTGAATTTGTAAACTCATATCACCATACTATATTTGATACGTTATGATTATACAATGTTCACCCATGCTTATTTACCTGTTATAACATATGTTACTGTTATATAGTGTTATTCTGTTTATTTATAGCAGTTTATCACACTACAAGTTCCCTGTAGATTAGAATCACTATGGGTTGAAATGATACATACCCGAATGAATTTTAGAATAGGGAAAAATCGTTATAGGCTGAAATGATAGGCCTGAGCGATTTTATTTATTTTTATTTACTTGGGATTGCGGGTTTGAAATGATAGAACCCGGATTTTTCCTTTGTAAAATTACGGATTGAAATGATATATTATCCATATCATTGGACTTAGGTTAGAAAATTTTATTCAGACTGTGGTTAAAATATATTTTTCTAAATTTTTAAAGTATTGTAGAAATGTGAATATTATAATATTTGATTTAAAATTAACTAAAAATGTTTTTTTATAAAGTATTATTGATTTTCTAAAAATTTATAAGTGGAATAAATTAATGGAAAAGTTAGAAATTTGAAATATAAGTTATTCTGGAAGTTATGATTTGGCTATAAATGGAATTTAAATTAACTAGGAAATATTATAAATAAATTTAAAATTTGAATTAAAATGAATTTAGAATGATTTTATAAAGTGTTAATGATTTTTGAATAAGTTAAAGGGTTAGATAACTGAATATTTAAGTTGAATTTTGGAATATAACTTAAATTGGAAATTTGTGAATTTTGTTTAAAAATGACTTTTAATTTAAGTAAATAAAATGAAAAATAAGTTATATTTGGAAATTAAAATTGAAGTGTTAAGCTAAAAATGTAATTATAAAAAAAATGAAATTGAATGTTGAATTATATAAGTAAATTATTATTAATTGATTTTTGAATGAAAATTTAACTTTATAAAATCATGAATATAAGGGTACTTAAATGATTGTTTTAAAAGTGAAAATATATGATTTTATAAGTTTAAAATGATTTAAATAAAAATTTAATTGTTTGTGAAATTATATTGAATATTTGGAAGATAGAAATGAACTAAATGGCTAAATTTAATTAAGGGCTATTATAGCACTTTGTAAGTGCTGTAATTGCTGAAATTAACTCAGGTTTTATTTGAACTAAATTAAAACTATTACAACATTTTAAATGCTGTCTTTTGTTAAATGAATTGTTTTAAAACATAACTTTCTGTAGCATCTTTTAAATGCTGCAATAGTTGAATTTATACTGTTTTGATAAATTTAAAAGAATAAATGAACTTTGAAAAGGCTAAATTTATGAGAATTTGATATTTGATTATTAAATATAAGAATTTCATTTTTAAGTGATTTAAATGGAATATTTAAATGATTTAAATGGAATATTTAATTGGTTTAATTGGAATATTTAATTGGTTTAAATGGAGTATTTTGATTTGAAATATGAACCATTTTGAATTGTGATTTGAAATGGTATTTAAATTAAATAAAACTGAATGAGGTTTCGAAAGATATGATATTTTTATATTTTGAAATGGATTTCTGAATGATATTGAATTTTGAAATGATATTTGATTTCGAAGTATAAATTGCTATTTTGAAATTTTAACCACGGGATGTATTTAATTTATAGTTTAACTGATCCTTAAAGGATAGGCGATCTCAAGCATCCTTTAAGTTATTGTACATTACTACTACAGTTCACTTGAGTTGGTTTACATTATATAAGTATATATGTCCTGACTCGAGTGTTTTGTGTTTTACTTTACGCTCGGGTCAGCCTGAGTATTTACAGCTTAACTTTGGATTTGTTTTCTGGAGCTAGGAATCACTGGAGATTCTGCTTGTCTAGTTATCTGTTCCCTTTCAGTTTCAGTTGTTCTATTTCAGCTCTGTATTTATAAACTGCTATGTATTTGAGATTTCTATTGTATAGTTTTTCACATTGATATTATGTATTATGTTTTGAGAGTTTGTTATAGTAGCTTCATGAACTAATATGGTATTTTAATTTCCGCTGCAAGTTATTCTGATATTTCTGTGTCTGTGATTATTCTGTGATTGTATTTCATTTGCTCCGAATTTATTTACAATGCGGTATTTTGAGCAATTCAAGTCCAGCATGTGTGGATGCGAATGGCTGAAAATATCGAGTTGTTACATTTGGTATCAGAGCTTTGGTCTTAGGCAAACCTTAGCCCGTGGAGCAAAAACTCATTTGAGATAGGGTAGAAATACCCTAGAACGAGTGAAATCAATTTCAGAATCATTTTCTTGTGAGAGAACGTATTTTCGAAGTATAAATAATTTCTAAATGATTTTAAGGGATTTTTGAAGGTTATATTAGTATAAATAATTTTCCTTATTTTGAAATCAAGATTTTTTTTAAACTTCATCTCTTCGGTATCCACCTTGTTAGAAATATCTTGGTTAGGATTCTTATCGATTCGAATTCCTTGAACTTTGTAATGCTCCCACTTATTTTGAAATCCAGTCTTGTCTTACCTATTTTGTCCTTTTGATTTTGGGGCATTCCATAACTCCACTTTGGAATGACCTCTCTAAAGATCAGTGATTCCTCCAATCTTTGAATGATTTGTAAAGGGGTGAAACTCCTTTACCATTGGCATTGATTCACCGGAGATTCTTGTATCCTCGGTTTTCGATGCTATCTATATTCTGCTATTTCTGGATTCTATCTTTGGCGATCGAATGTCGATTTGCCTTAGATTTCTACATTGATTATATTCCTGAAGTCGTAGTTGACCAGTTAAGGTTGCCCGCAATTTATAAAGGCTTATCCATCTTCTATTTGGTAACTAAATTATCTTATCTTCGTTCGAGTCTATCTTTGAACCAGAATTCTATTTGATTAGAGTTCCTCTAAAATTGAGTATTTGTTTGTTGGAAATTCATCCTTGAATCATTCTTTGGAAATTTGTGTTTGGTTGTATTTTTAAATTTTGCAAACATCGAAATTATTATTTTGATAAGGATGATCGTATTTTGTATACAAAGGTAAAATGTTTTCGACAAGGATTATATATCTTTTAAATGAAAAATTGAAATTTTGAAAGGATTTGAAATTTTGAAAATTTATAAGAATTTGATTTATATAAAAATGATTTATAACTGAAGGGTTTTGAATCTGAATTTCGAGGAATCTAACTCCGGTGTTTTGAAATCGGTTTTAGGATTTTGGAAAATATATAATAATAATATGATTTAAAGATATTTCTCCAAATAGAAATGTTTAAAATGTATTCGAATGAATTCCAATGATTTCAAAGAGATTTCAAATAAGTTTTTTTTCTCGAGAAAATAAAAGTCCAGAACCCACTTATGTCGTTGGAAAATAATTTCGGTGATGAATGCATGCATCATCGACATTGATTTTCGAGTTTCTGAGTGGGGGAGAGACCACTCTAGTAGCTTTGCTATGCGATTAATTTTGTGAAACCAAATTTTGATTTCAGATTTTGAAGTATGGTTTGATATTCAAAAGATATATGTGTGTGTGTGTGTGTATATGTATATGTATATGTATATTTGAAATGATTTAAGTAAGCCAGTGCTCAGTCCTCGTGATTTAGATTTGTTTTGGTATAACCCTATCTTTTGAAATTGGCTTACCGATTTATTGGTGATTTCCAACTCTTAGATTGAAAATATGATTTCTTGACTATTTTAAGGTTCGCGCACTTTCAAATCAAGATTAACTTTTCAAGGCTAAGTAATTTTGAAAGGTATAGGGTATTTGATAAAGAATATAAGTTTAGTTTGGTATGATTAAAGTATATAGTAATATGATTTATATAAGTTTGAAACTGTTTGTTGAGTGAAATAAATAAGACTATTTTGAATTATAGTGGTATGAAATATAGATTTGAAATGTTTTGAATAAAATGTACATAGAATAATGATCTTTCCACTGGTAAATTGGATTTTTCATATAGAAATAAATAGTTTGAAGGTTTTAAAAAGAGATGGTTCTAAACTTTGTAACCATTTTAGATATTTTGATGATTGAAATGGTTTGGAAATGATTTAATCTTTATTTTGATGAAGAATGTGAATTTGAAATGATAATTGATTTTGATAAATGAATATTTGAAGTTTATATTTGTATGAAAGGATATTTGGTTTACTTGTAATTTGAGTTTATTTAAAAGTGATGGATTTATGAAATGAATATTTCAAAACTAAGTAATAATGAAGTAAAATTTGAGATATATGAAATTATAAAATTTAGTTTTGGAATATGTTATATTTAAGCTTTGAAATATATTAAAGATTGAATAGTTATTTTATGGATAAAAATTTTATTTGAAATTTGACAATATTTGAATTGGTTTTGTTGGAAAATTAAATTGAATTGAAACTGATGATTTGAATTTAATTAAAATTGGAAATTTTAGATTTGGGTTTAATTGAAAAAATTTATGAAATGTAAAGAAATAATGGAATTTTTTATGATTTCAATTGTGTGATTTCGAAAGGTTATGATTTTCAAAGTGTAATGATTTCAAGTATTTTGGTTTCGAAAGATTTAAAACTTTGAAAGTATTATGATTTTTGAAAGTGAATATATGTTTGAAATGGAAATGAATTTGTTTGACTAAATTTTTTGATTTGGAAATTTAGATTCTTTTCTAAATCTATTGTTTTAAGAAACTTTGAAACTGAATATGTGTAATTAGGAAGAAATGATTTGGCAAAATCATATATGATTTTGAAACTGAATTGATATTGAAAGGGTTTGAAATTGAGAACCTTGTTTATTTAAATACTTTAATTTGGGAGTTATCGAACTTATATAAAATTGATTTGTATAAGTATGAAGTGATTTGAAACTGTTGATTTGAAAGGGTACTCAATTTGTAAATTGAAATCGTATATAATCGAAGTCTATATAAGTGTGATTTGATATACTATTGATTTTGGGAAGTATTTGATTTGAAAATGAAATCTTATATATAATGGACTTTATATAAGTAAGATATTTGAAAGTGATTTTGAAAGGTACTATATGATACATATTTTCGAAGTAAAGTTATGAAAAGTGCCTTCTGCTTCATATCTGCTTTGCGGCCACATTGTGGATTCATTCTATCGACATTATTCTCTCTGATTTGGGTTTTCCAAGTATGATACTCGAGTGTCCATCGAATTCCATGGCGATCTCCATGGTCTTACGAGTGCGGCTGCATAGCGTAATTCACAGGGGCTGCGAGAGCTTAAGGGTATGGATGTTTCCTAGGGGATTCAGGCGTAACCATTGTGTATCTGTGATCTATTGGGTCGCTTGGTAGCGTAATTCGTAGGGGCTGCAAGAGCCTAAGGGTACAGATGATTCCTAGGGGATCCAGGCGTAACCATTGTGCATCTGCGGTACTACCAGTCTTCATGGCATAATCACAGGCCTGTGGCAGTTAGCCTACGGGTACGGATGTTTCCTGGGGGATCTAGGCGTAACCATTGTGTATCCGCGATCCATGATCGACATGTTTGGTTTGGTTGATTTGTTTGGATTGTACTTTCCATATCTATTTTTTTAAAAAGGGTTTTCCAGTATTTTCACTGGGTGTTGAAACAAGTCTACTAAGTACCTGGAGAATTCTAGCTTTGCGCCTAATCAACCCATGGCCAGAGTCTGAAGGAACGAAAGTAAACTTGTTAAGACATCGAGTTATAAAAGTATTTTGATAAAGTATTATATAAAGTATATTTTGATCATTTATTTTATTTTTCTAAATAATTTAAAAATGTTTTAAATATTGTTTACTTCGAAATATCAGATTTGAATCAAATGACTATTCATCCTATTATAAAATATTTAAAATGTTGTAAATAAAATTTTAATTGAAATTTATATAGTTTTAAAATAAGGGTTCATCCTTGTCTTTCAAACCATTTTTCCTTCTAGCTATTCATACCATTTTTCTCTTCGAGGGTTCTTTCTGCATTACGGGAAGAGTTGGTTCTTTGGCTTATCGTTTGGATTTGCTCGAGAAGCTATCTAGAGTGCATGATGTATTCCATGTCTCACATCTTCTCTAGTATCTTCATAACTCATCTCCTATTGTTCAGCCTTCTACTTTTGATAGTTTGGATATATTTAGCCTAATCTGACTGTCGAGAGTAAGCCGCTTCGTGTTGTCGACAAAGGTACGAAGCAGCTAAGAAGGGAATATGTTAGTCTGATCGAGGTACGATGGGGTACTGATGATCGAGATTGTACCTGGGAGACAGAGGAGAGCATTCGTGCTTCGAATCCCAAATTGTTTTTCCAGGCACTATTTATTGTCTATCTTGCTTTTCCTTATTTCCTTGTTCGTTCTTTTCGAGGGCGAAAAGATTTGAGTGGGGGAGAGTATAACAAACCAGTATTTTGTGATTATTTTAATTGTATATTTTAAATTTTTTTAAATTGAATTGCTGATTTAAATTTTTTATTATATTTATTAAAATGGACAAATTTTGTTATTTTAAAATATAACTTTTGATTTTGTGTGAATTATAATTCCAAACCTGAATAAATAGGATATTTCCAGAAAAATGTGGATTTTTGGTCAATATGGTCAAAATTTGACTTTTAAATTTAAAATTTAAATATTTAAATAATTAAATTTTATCTTTCATTATGAAAATAAATTAAATTCCAAGAATACTGTTTGTCGTTTCGTTGAAATCCGATTTATATTATGAAAGTTGTCCTTTTTACAAAATTGGGTGTAAATTGATTTATTTAATAAATTATCTATTTTAATTTATATAAATAATATTTTTATTTGTCAAATCATGTCCTAATATGTGTTAGATGACATGTTAGGTATATATTTTATTTTAAAACATTTTTTAAAGTGATGTTATAATTTTTCCAAAGCTTAGTGTATTTATTTTCAATTTTTATAACCTAGTTTCTATTTTAAGCTATTTTCTTAATTTAATTATATTTATTTAAAACTTATTTATTTATTTTTGTGCATTCATTATTTTTTTGTGTTTTATTTTTATTTGTACATGTATTTAAAAACTGAAAAAGAATTATGGAAATTTGAAAGGTTTGTGACCTTTTATGTGCTTAGCCTCTTCATATTCTCCACCTTTTCATCACCAATCAACACCACTTCAATTTGCAGCCTTATTCACTTTGTTCAGCCGACTCCTTAATCTTTTCTAACGTGAAAAAAACTTCTCAACCCTAAAAAAACAATCGGCCTACACCAGAAACAAAATTTTGGTAAAAATCTTTCACTCTTTTTCATTTTTTCCATTGTTTGTATTGATTTTGCACTTGCATTCATCTTCTTATGTTCGGCCCCTCCTTACTCCAGCACTTTGGCCGCCTCCACCACCACCTACACTAGCCATCATCCCCTCTTTCCACTGACCTTCCATGGCCGAGACCCTCCAAGTTGATGATCCACCAAAATTTTAAAGAAAATTCCACTTTATTCATGCTAGCCGAATTCCCCTTGTTGCCACCACTTCAACCATCACTTTGGTCGTCCATCCACCACCACCACCAGCCACAACCTGAGCCTACGACCTCTGCCACACCTCTATTGACCTTCCCAGATCTGACCTTGTCCATCCATGCTTGGCCGAGACCTTAAATGGCAACAAAACCCACTTGTGTTGCCTTGTTTTTTAAATTCATGCACACATACCATTTATCTCCTTTATATTGTTATGGTCGATCCCTGTTGGACCTCAACCTGATCCAAACCTGATCCAAATACATCCCATTATAGTGCTTTTCCTGTCCATAGCTGAAGCATAAGTCGTTGAATGCAAGTGCAAAAGCATTAGCTTTATGTTACATGTTTATCTCTAGCATTGTTTTGAAATAGTTTGGTTTGTAATTCATGTTTGTATTTGTTTTGTTTGATATTTAACAAGGCAATTGGCTTTGGCTCTTCCACTCTCAAATCATTATCGTGTTATCGTGCCTTTGAAGTTCCTTGTTTGTGCATTTGATTGTCATCTCCAGCTTATACAAGTGAGTTATTCTCACCAGACAGTTTTATACTTATATGACTAGTAAACTGATCACATTTGAATTTGTAAACTCATATCACCATGCTATATCTGCTACGCTATGATTATATGATGTTCACCCATGATTATTTACCTGTTATAACATCTGTTACTGTTATATAATGCTATTCTGTTTATTTATATCAGTTTATCACACTACAAGTTCCCTGTAGATTAGAATCATTATGGGTTGAAATGATACATACCCGAATGAATTTTAGAATAGGAAAAAATCGTTATAGGCTGAAATGATAGGCCTGAGCGATTTTACTTATTTTTATTTACTTGGGATTGCGGGTTTGAAATGATAGAACCCGGATTTTTCCTTTGTAAAATTACGGATTGAAATGATATATTATCCATATCATTGGACTTAGGTTAGAAAATTTTATTCAGACCGTGGTTAAAATATATTTTTCTAAAATTTTAAAGTATTGTATAAATGTGAATATTATAATATTTTGATTTAAAATTAACTAAAAACGATTTTTTTACAAAGTATTATTGATTTTCTAAAAATTTATAAGTGGAATAAATTAATGGAAAAGTTAGAAATTTGAAATATAAGTTATTCTGGAAGTTATGATTTGGCTATAAATGGAATTTAAATTAAGTAGGAAATATTATAAATAGATTTAAAATTTGAATTAAAATGAATTTAGAATGATTTTATAAAGTGTTAATGATTTTTGAATAAGTTAAAAGGTTAAATAACTGAATATTTAAGTTGAATTTTGGAATATAACTTAAATTGGAAATTTGTGAATTTTGTTTAAAAATGAATTTTAAGTTAAGTAAATAAAATGAAAAATAAGTTATGTTTGGAAATTTAAACTTAAGTGTTAAGCTAAAAATTTAATTATAAAAAAATTGAAATTGAATGTTGAGTTATATAAGTAAATTATTATTAATTGATTTTTGAATGAAAATTAGACTTTATAAAATCATGAATATAAGGGTACTTAAATAATTGTTTTAAAAGTGAAAATATATGATTCTATAAGTTTAAAATGATCTAAATAAAAAATTAATTGTTTGTGAAATTATATTGAATATTTGGAAGATAGAAATGAACTAAATAGCTAAATTTAGTTAAGGGCTATTATAGCACTTTGTAACTGTTGTAATTGCTGAAATTAACTAAGGTTTTATTTGAACTAAATTAAACCTATTACAGCATTTTAAATGCTGTCTTTTGTTAAATGAATTGTTTTAAAACATAACTTTCTGTAGCATCTTTTAAGTGCTGCAATAGTTGAATTTATACTGTTTTGATAAATTTCAAAGAATAAATGAACTTTGAAAAGGCTAAATTTATGAGAATTTGATATTTGATTATTAAATATAACAATTTCATTTTTAAATGATTTAAATGGAATATTTAAATGATTTAAATGGAAAATTTAATTGGTTTAATTGGAATATTTAATTGGTTTAAATGGAGTATTTTGATTTGAAATATGAACCGTTTTGGAATGTGATTTGAAATGGCATTTAAATTAAATAAAACTGAATGAGGTTTTGAAAGATACGATATTTTGAAATGGATTTCTGAATGATATTGAATTTTGAAATGATATTTGATTTCGAAGTATAAATTGCTATTTTGAAATTTTAACCACGGGATGTATTTAATTTATAGTTTAACTAAAGGATAGGCGATCCCAAGGATCCTTTAAGTTATTGTACATTACTACTACAGTTCACTTGAGTTGGTTTACATTATATAAGTATATATGTCCTAACTCGAGTGTTTTGTGTTTTACTTACGCTTGGGTCAGCCTGAGTATTTACAGCTTAGCTTTGGATTTCTTTTCTGGAGCTTGTCTAGTTATATGTTCCCTTTCAGTTTCAGTTGTTCTATTTCAGCTCTGGTATTTATAAACTGCTATGTATTTGAGATTTCTATTGTATATGTTTTTCAGACTGATATTATGTATTATGTTTTGAGAGTTTGTTATAGTAGCTTCATGAATTACTATGGTATTTTAATTCCCGTTGCAAGTTATTCTGATATTTCTATATCTGTGATTCTGTGATTGTATTTCATTTGCTCCGAATCTATTTACAATGCGGTATTTTGAGCAATTCAAGTCCGGCATGTGTGGATGCGAATGGCTGAAAATATCGGGTTGTTATAATTAAATATTGGTGGTCATGCAGTTGACTGTCCTTCAGTGAAACTAGTGTTAATGTTAATGCTAGAGTTGGTGTTACTTTTCATACTACTAACTATATCAAATAACTGTGTTATGGTTATAGGATGTCCTTGCTTTGATACCAAATGAAGGTGTGTAAACTGTGTGACTAGTTAACACTTAGGATTGTGTAATATGAAATATTATATTAGTGTAGAAATATAAACTAGATAATAGATAATGGTAATAAAGCAAATGGAAATAAGCACACCAGGACTTTTTATACTGGTTCGAACTTCCCGTTCTACGTCCATTCCTAGACTACACTCTGGATTTAAACTCTATAAACCCATCTCTTAACCCGACAGAATATGTATACAACACCTGAGCAGCCGAACAAGATTTTTCCACCTCAAACAGCCGAGGAGGACTTTTACCGCCTAAACAACCGAACATGACTTCTACTGGTACAAGTAAATAGTTGACGCTTGTGTTTTGAATAACATGGATATGTCTTTAACTGTACACCCTACCTATAATCAAATCCTCAAGTATATATATTGTGTGTGAAGATATAAAAGGAAGATATTGCCTAGAATCGAAGAATATATTAATTAGTTCGAAGATTCAAGCAATATATAGATTGTGATTGCTTTTTGATTGCAGAGATAGATAATAGAGAATATAGCAATAAATCAAAATAAAATTCAGTGATTTGAGAAGTAATTCTAACGTTTTTATATAATGAACAAATAGTTACAACTATTCACAAAAAGTTTCAATCAAAAGTTGCAGCCATATCTCTTTAATTTGAATCGAAACTCTTCCCAATTTGAAGTGACTCTTCAGGAAAAATAGCCGTTAGAGACGATCAGTCGATTGAGCAAAATCAACCAGTCAACGGAATATTAAAAAACAATGTAAAATGGTGCATATCTGTGCACTAAATAAGTTCAGTAGACTGGTTGTTATCGGTCAGTCGACTGACCTGGTTGTCAGTGCACAATTTGCACATATTTAAAAAATTTGAATCTTAAAACATCTTTGAGTATGTGCAAACTACTTGAGGATAGATTTTAAAATTTATAAACTATATCTAAGACTAAAACTTCAGTAAATAATTATACTAAGATTTGTAGTCACATCTTCTATGTAGTTTAATAGCTTGCATGCCTCATTCTCTTTTTGTTGCTTGATCGTATAGTCTCATCACCGATTGTTTAAGCTTTTTGTCATGAATCAAAACTCACGATTCAACATTTCCTTCCACGTTGGGTCCCATGGTTTCTACTGTTATCCTTTTTTGCAGCTGTTTTCTGTTTCTTCTATTTAGACGAGAAACGAAAGAATTTTCTTGTTCTATAACAGCAGCAGGTTCTGGCATAGTTCTTGGAGTAGGATTTGACTGTAAGGTTAAGAGAGCGTTAAGCTTATCCATTGGATCCTTCTGGCTACTTTACATTTTTTGGTTGATCTCATCAACCATCTTGTTCAACTCGCCCCTAGTAACGACTTCGTGCTGACTGGAGGATGTTGGCACCTGACTTCCTTAGTTAGCACCATTTACTTCAGTTTATTCAGGATTAACATCTTCTCCAGCTATCACTAACCCTATGGACCTTCCAAAGGCAGTCCTCCTTCTTACAGGAGCCATTGATTCCAAGTGGTAGATTTTTTAAGTAAAGATTAAGGATCTAACTTCTGGACTTATCTAATCCAAAGTAGATAGCTAGATCTGAACCATGAGTTGGGTTCTCAGTGAAAGCACCAAATGTTAACCCAAAAAATGGATTAACGCCTTGGTTTGAGTGTGAAAACACCAGTCCTGTTCTCACAGAGCAATAATGTAGACAACAAATGTAGAAAAAAACAGTAAGAGAAAGAAGACAAGAAGATTTTTATAGTGGTTCAACTGTTAACGAAGTATATGTCCACTTTATAGTTTTTATTATAGATCGATTATTGTTAAAAGATGTATTTGATTTCAAAGCTCTTGAATATCGTTAACTAGATTGAATCACCTAGGTTGGAATCCGTTGGAAAATCTAAGTGAATTCCTTTGAAGACATTGTGAGGGAGGTGAGGAGTGAAGAAAGCTTCCCACGGAGTTTCAACAATCAGTCCGGAGAAGATATTCCGTTTATGTTGCAGATATGATGATATTTATAGAGATTGGAGAGTTATTGGGCCAAGCCTGTTTGCCAGTTGCTTGCAGATAGACATAGAAAGGTGCAATAGAGCTTAGCTCGTGACCCGAGCCAAAATCATGGATCACTAGCTATCCATGGTCTACGGATCGCTAGCGATCCATAGAGTGCGAGCTAATTACTTAGCCTCTTTCTTTGCTTCAATCTGTTTGCGTCACACTTATTCCATGATCACGTATGGATCGCTGGTGATCCATAGCTTAGCATATTTTTGGACTTTGGCTTTTGAACTTTCTCCGTTGTCTTGTGTCGACGTTGTTTGTGTAGTCTCATTGCACATTGCCTTATTTTAATGATGAATTACTTGCCAGTTTTTCCCAGTTGTTGATCGAACTAGACAGATGCTTGTCTCTCGATTTAGATAACTCGGAATCTCGTCAAATTCAGTCACTTTCCGTAACATGGATTGGATCGGGATGCAAGAGATTCGGTTGAAAACCGAACTATCCCCATGGATCACTAGCGATCCATAGACTTAGTGGATTTTTCATTCTTTTACCTTGGCTCCCTTTTAGCTTGGTACTCTGACTCCTTTGGTTGACTTCTAAGCTATTCTGACTCCATCAAGTTGTTCCGTCTTCTCTTGAATCCTGCTGGTTTGAAAACCCGGATAACAAATATGCTTAGTTAACATCTTTTTTGAAATTGTTAAATATTACTTATACATATACATGCATACGTACACACACACACACACACACACACACATATATATATATTCATAATTTACATTAATTAATAAATTAAAATATACTATATTTCGACAAAAATTGGTTTTGTTTTTATTTTATTGTCTTTTTAAAGCAATTGTTAATATTTTTTTTAAAAGTTCTATTACAAATTAAGATTAATGAGGCATGAAACAATGGTTAAAAACCAAATTACTATTTTTACAAAATTAAAATAACAATATAATTTGTAGTATTTCTTTTAACTACCATTTCATTTAATCATTAAACAAATATTTTGCTTCTCATTTTGATATTATTATGTACTAATTTCTGATGTTGATATTAACTACAAGAGCTTAAAATGCATAAAAATATACTTACTCATTACTATTACACTTTCATTTTTTATTTTTATTTTCATTTCCTAAAGTAATATTTGAAATACAATATATATTTCATTTATCTTTTAAAAAGGTACTAAAAGCAAATTATTAAACTTAAAATATATGTTTATAAATATTCATCAATTTAAATATGTAAAATTATTAATTTTAAAATTAATTTGGAATACAAATTTTCATTTATTTTCTTAAAAAATATTAAATGCTAAATTAATTAAATTAGTATCAAACTCAATATTATCTACAAAATGACAATTTAATTTTTTATACAAATAAAATACATAAATCACATAACAAAAATCACATGAGTAAAAAATAGCAAGGTAGATACATTGTTCGGTTATCTTAACAAATTCACCATGTATTACATAATAATTTCAATTCTTTAAAATTATGTATAAAATTATTTCTCTAAATCGTATCGTGTGCAATTCATTGGGTACACACTTGTATAATAATATATAGACATAATTTGCATTTATGACAATTTTCTATCTTCTTAATTCCCTTATGCTATTTAATTTCAAAGTATTTTAATATAATTTATGATTTTTAAAATTATTACTGTTTTACGTATTCTCACCAACCATATTACATTCAAATGCTCATCTTTTATAGTTTCTAAAGTTAAACACTTTTATTCAGTTTTCTGTAATATTTTACATTTAAATCCACACATTTAAGTTAATTAAATATCCTGATTTAAACTATTCGAACAAAAATCAATTAACTACCGTTCATCGTTTTGTCTATTAAATCACAAAAATAATAATTTCAATATGCATATCATATATTTATATAAACAAAAAAGAATTTTTTTTATTCAAATGGAAGAATGTACAAATCACATAACAGACAGTGCACACGTAAACGTTGGAAACAACATTAATTTATATTTTGTTTATCTCAACAAATTATCTACTAAATAAATAATAGTAAGGCATAGAACTTCCAACTCTTTCAGCAGTTGTAAAAGTTAGTTATAAGAGAACTTCCAACGCTCTCGTTAGTTATAGAAGTTTTGTGCCCTCTCTTTGGTTCTCTCATATTTGAGAAATAAATAATATAAATTATTATTTTCACAATTATACACAATGTTTACCAATTTTTTTCATGGTTTTACACTCGAATACCTACATTTTTATAGTGATGACAATAAAAAGTTCGCTTCGATTCGATCTTACTATATTGCACCAAGTCCAGATATTTAAACTAATAAGTTAATTTAATAATAAAGTATAAATTATTTAAATAAATTTGAGTAAGTAATAATTATAATTTGTCCAATAAATTTGAAAAGCTATCAATTTCAATATGTATACCAAATTCTTATTAACAAAACGGTAAAATTAAATTTTAGTTTGAATATAATTGTGTAAATCATGTAACAAATGTTATATATATAAAGCGATAAAAAATGCTTTATAATTGATAACACAACATATTTATCACGTACTACGTAAAATAATCTTTATTTTTACCAGTATTTATGAATACAGTGCTTTGACAACTTTACCGTGTGTAACGCACGAGTTATACACTAGTTAAATTCTATTAGATAAAAATAAATGCATTTAGATATTAGAAGCAAACACATGCCCTTTATACAAGTTAGTTTAAACACCAGCGTCAAAGCAATTGTAGATAAACATAAAAGTATAACATATGAGAAAATAGAGTATCATCATCCCATACCATGCTAGCCCAACTAAATCGTTAATGCTAACATTTTCGTTTAAAAATACTCATAATCTTACACTCTATGGCTTGCGCGGGACCATCAACTATCTTCCACCGTTATATAGAAAATTTGATGACTTTGAAATAAAAATGATTTTTTTTTTTCGATTTGGCATCGTTTTTAAACTTATTATCCTAACTATTATTTTTTAAAATTAATATCAAATATAGTCCTGTTTTGACCAGTTCACATTTAACTGGTCAAAATGCACCGAAAAAAGTGGCTATTGTAATTTTTTTTTTGGACTTTTCCAGAGTCGCCCATGTTTTTTTTCCCCTTCACTAGCCGGTGCCAATTGCGATAATAAGTTTAAAAAGAGTCAAAATGAAAAAAAATCCAAACAAAAATAGTAACTTTGATTGACTACGAGCTCTAGGAGATTAATGGCGGCGGCGGATCCAACTCGAGCTTTCGTTCGAGACGCTAAACGCATTGTCGTCAAAGTAAGCCTTTCTTAGTTCATACTATATTTTTTTCCCCTAAAACCCTACGATTCTATGTTCTCGCTTCAATCTTTGAGCCAATCTTTCATATTTTGATGTTATGATGAACTTTGTTTATAATCGTTTTATGCTGATGGAGCGATATCTTGATAGCTAAATAAGCTGAACTCAAGTTGATGAGGATGTGTTTGATTATATGCCGCTTAAAAGTCTAGGATGCTATTATATGCATCCAGAAAGATTGAAACTGTAGTTTTTTCTGTACTTACTTTGCTTGCTTGCTATCTAGACGGTAATTATTCTCTTTGGGCAAAAATATGATTATGTGCAGGTAGGAACTGCTGTTGTTACTGGCACTGATGGAAGGCTGGCTGTTGGGAGATTAGGATCTCTCTGTGAGCAGGTTGTAAATTTGTTATTGTGGTAATTATAAAGGAGTTGCTTAGCTTTTTTTTCATTTTTAGTTATATTTTATTTTATTTTTAATGGATTTATATAATCAAGTTCTGCATTCCAATTGTAGCTAAAACATTTGAATGATCAAGAACACGAAGTAATTCTGGTAACATCAGGAGCAGTTACTGTTGGTCGGCAAAAGCTTAAACTTCGAAGAATGCTAAACAGCAGGTCATTTGCCATTTGTTTCCTTTTTTTTAAAAAAAAAACCAAGCTTATACGCAGAACCTCTAATACATACTTTGAGTTGCAACAACCGAGGTCGAACCTCTGAAACTGGTCAGGTAGTTATGCTACTTACCAAATGGGACAGCCGTAGAGTTCACTTCGGTTTATTTTATTCCTGGCATGTCTGAATTCCAACTATGACATGAATTTGTAAACCATTTGAAAAGCAAAAGAAGTCAACTGTCAACATTGTAACATCGTATGTTATATCAAGCGAGGCATAGTGACAAAGCTGTTGCTTTGCTTAATGGTTCTCAGGTATCTTAAGTGAACCTTAAGTGACGCTTATCTATATGCCGAACTTATATTTAAGCACTAAGATTGTTATTAAATCGAGCACAATATCTTCTACTGTAAATTTGTAATTGCTTCGCAATGTGAAGAGAAATATAATATTCATGCTTAATTTATTATAAATAAAATTCAAAAAAAAAAATAAAAAATGAAAAACTGTACCAAACCATACAATTTTATTTTCTACGCTGTTAAATAATATCAGGATTTAACCATCATGAAATACTATTATTATTCATCCTTTCTTTTTGGGATTTGTTGTGGTATATTAATTATGCATGCAGCAGTCAAAAGTGATATTTTTTATTTCCGAAGCTGCCATGGGTTAAGCATCCTGAGTAAGTGAGACAAAGCGGTAGCAAGGGACATTTAAGCATTTTTGCTTATTGTAATCATAATCTAAAAAAAGCGCCCAGTTCTAAATTTGAGCTTATGTGATGATTAAGCATACTTTTCATAACATGGATAATATCAGTCCATGTCGAAAGAACGTTAGCAGATATCTGATGCTGCACTAGCGTGCCAAGAGAGTCCAGAATATATTTTACTGCTGCAAGCACCCAACAATTCAAAATTCGACTGTCTTCTTCATAGCTTGATTTACTCTTTTGCAGCTTTGTTGACCTGCAAAAACCTCAAATAGAGCTCGATGGAAAAGCGTGTGCTGCTGTTGGACAGAGTGTCCTTATGGCTCTTTATGACTCTTTGTTTAGTCAGGTTTTTAAATTTAACTTGATTAATGCTTGCCTTCTGTGCCTAAATGTATTAAATCTATTTTCTTATTAAAATGTGTCAAATTAAACAAGTATGTCATATTTCGTTTGGTACATTTAGCCACCGTCTGCTTACAAATAAACAATTTTCTATAGAAGTGCCACTACCACTTAACAGTTCTATCTGTCAGCTTAGATACACTTATGTTGGAATAAAACCACTATAAACATGTTATACAGAAACACTTCCCCAGGAATGTTTCTACAAGCGTATTTCAAGTGGGATTTTGATTTTTTTTTAATCATAATCATATCTTCAGTTCATGTGGTTCTCTGTTGCTATTGCGTAACTTTCAATGTTTCCAGTATAGTATATATATGTTTTCATTTTTTACTTTTTTTTTTGGGGTGTGTGTGTGATGAACTTTGATTTAATCAGTTCTGATTTAGTTATAATTATTCAACCTAACTGCTATTTAAGTCACTTTACACTATTTTGATAACCTTATGGTTAGGTATAATTACATTTTGCATTGTAATAAAAGATGCTGTGCAATTAACCTGTCCAAGTTACATCCATTTCTTTCTTCTATATTTTAATTGGTAGTAGAATTATTTCTGCAGCTAGGTGTAGATCTGGCTCAGATTCTGGTGACTGATAGCGATTTTGAGAAGCCAGCTTTTAGGAGACAATTATCCAAAACTGTGAATTCGTTGTTAAAGCTGAAGGTTGTTCCTATTTTTAATGAAAATGATGCAATCAGTACTCGTGAAGCTCCATATGAGGTATCTGTAAACTTCATTCAAAACATAATTTTACTTATTAATTTACTCCACAGATATGTGCTAATTAAATCGAACTTAAGTTCAGTTGTCCTTATCTTGTTGATGGACAGTAACCTTTTTACTTGTACATTGTTCAATCCAGCTGAATAATCTAGTTTCAAACGACTAATATAGCAGCTTTACTTATTTAAATTATCACATATTCTGAAATCTAACCCGTACTTCTGTATAAAAGAGGGGGGGGGGGGGGGAGAGGCTATCAGACCAATGATTTTGCGCGCGCGCGCACATGTATATGCTAGGACCCGATATTAGCCACATGTTAATATTTAAATATTTGGTTCATGTGATAGAAGAAGGAAAGAACAAATATTTAAATAGAAACCCGTGGTTCATATCAGAGGCCACAAAGATGCTAAATAAAGGGGCTATCAATCCTACATGAGCTAGGATCGATAGCCCCTTTATTTAACATTATTTATGGCCCTCTAATATCAGCCACAGGTTTATGAATATATATTGTAGTGTTACCTTAAGTGTTTTCCAAGTTGCTCAGGTTTTCTAATCCTTCACCGTATATGAACTTATGAAGAAATAATATGACCAATTATAGCAATAATTGAGATAAAAAAGCTAGTTGATTCCCGTTAGCTTAAGCTACCACATATATTAAGTAATTTAAGTTTGACTTGAATAATATGACCAATTATAGCAATAATTGAGATAAAAAAGCTAGTTGATTCCCGTTAGCTTAAGCTACCACATATATTAAGTAATTTAAGTTTGACTTGGCTGGCCAATACTTATGCAGCTTAGATTTTCTTTCTTTTCCCCTTTCCATTTCCATTTTCATTTTTTTTTTCAAGAATGACGGAACCTACGTTTTGTGGTCTTATCTTTCTAGTTTGTTCCCATTAATCTCTCTTTTGTATTTTCATTCTTCGCATTTCCCCACTTTTAATTTTCTTGAAAATTCAAAGGAATAATATTTTATATCTACTCACATCTTAGGAATGGGTCTCTGATTGAGACTGCTAAACATACCATCAATTTCTTCAAATTTGGTGTTATGTATATGTGTCTGTATATATATGTATATGTATGCATGCATGCGTAGGGGTGTCAAATGGGTTGAGTTGGGTATAAATGGGTTGGGTTGGAAAATTAACCTAGCCCATTTTAAAAAAATAGACCCAACTCATTAGACCCATTTATTAAATGGGCTAAAACCCAACCCAACCCACTAATTTAACGGGTCAACCAAACCCAACACATTTAACCCCATTTGAATAAAATTGCATAAAAACATGTACAAGATCATTCTCGTCAATTCAGTTTTTATAATTCAAGATCAATATAAAAACATTCAAAATCAAGACCATTCAAGATTTAAACTAGTACAAAGATAACGAGTATTATTCAAGATCGGTTCAGTTTTCAAATACAAAAACATCATATAAAGTGACATTTAAGATCTGCAGCAAGCAAAGTATCCCATACTGCATCATTTTGTAGAATATAATGTTATCATACTGTCCAACCTGCATGTGAACATGTGAAAAAGTGAATACAGTCATTAGCTAATGTAAACATGTTTAAATAGTAACATTTTACTGTTTGCAGCTGCTTAATGGATATCATCATTGTAAGTCTGACATATTTAATGTCTTTATTCACTCTATTTCAAGTACCATTGTTTTTAAGTCAAATCTTTTTGAATCATATGGTCAGGAAGTTATTTTTATTTCAAATTAGTTTTGAAACTGGTTTAAATTGAAAAAGGATGTCAAAATTCTCTCAAATGGTAGAAAGATCAAACAAGAAATGGCTATTTACTACATAACAGCAGCCCCTAATCCAAAAACAACAATTGTTGATTCCTATCTAGTTTGAGCAATATTCGATGTTTTCCAATGACATAAAAATTTGTGTTTTGCTTGTGCGTGTTTTCAAATCTACAAATTACCACTTTTCATATACATTACCAGAATACTAGTATAAACCAGCAGTAACATAAAATGACATATCCATAGTCTGTGATGAATTAACCCAAACAATATAGGATATTTTAACGACCAACGATAAAAAAGGTAAAAAAATTAACCCTATGCAATATACAATACCGTGTGCATATTTTCACGTTCTCTGAAACATGATACTGTCACTAAATATTTTTCCAAATTAACATATACAATACATTTATTTCTTTTGTTCATACCCTCTTTTACTTTCCGTTTGTACACAGGAGCGTAGAAATAAGATTAGTAGGCTATGTTCAAAGCATAAAATTACAATTAACGGGTAAAGTTCAATATAGAAGAAAATGGTTCCTGAAAATTAAGTTCAAAGAATAACTAATACAAAACCGTCCAAGACATATGCAGTAATAACGTAGATTTTGTCCGACATGAATTGAAGGGCAAAAATATTGGTACTAGTTTTAAGCAAACATGTTTAAATATAAATTAAGGAGAACGGTAAATTAGGCAGTTAAGCATACATGTACCTAAGATTTAAGTAGAAATTGTCAATTCCGCATCCGTATGAGACAAAAAATATATCCACATCGGGCTCCTCTATAGCTGACGCTGTCCCGTTTCCATATAGCCAGTCACGTGAGCATAACAACGCTTCAACAGTATCCGCCTTCAGAGAACTTCGGTAATCATCAAGAACCCTACCTCTGATACTGAATGCACTTTCAGATGCGACAGTAGTAACCGGAACCGCCAAAATATCTTTTGGCATACATGAAAAAATTGAATATTTATATTGGTGAAATTTCCAGAAAGAGATAATGTTGAACGATGTCTTAGGATCTAACAGTTCCTTTTCAAGATATGACTTAAGTTTAGATTTACGAGAACTCTCGACTAAACATACCTCATGATGACTGTAAAATCCTTCTAACATATCGTCACATTCTTGTGAATACGGACCAATATCTGCATCAACGGATTCTACATTTTTGATTCACTTGCTTCACCTTCGTTATCATTTTTTTCATATTCGTTGAAAAGATTTCAAATTTACTCTCCACCTCATCAAATTCATAACAATCGACTCCATAAATTTGTTCATAATAGTATTTAACGAATTCGATTTTATGCCGTGGATCAAAGATGCATGCAATGGAAAATATCACACTAAATTTTCTCCAATATTTGTCGAATTTTTTATACATTTGCCATGGTTGACATGAAATCATTGTCTTTCATACGCTTTTGCAATGTAAAAAAAACCGTCACGTGCTTCGGAAAAAATAAATTTGATGTTGGATAATTAGAACCCGAAAATAAACAAGTAACTTTGTAAAAAACTTTTAAAAAAATCTGCAATTTTCTTTGCATCTATCCGGGGTTGGACAATAAGTATAACTCCGATCAACGATTTCCAAATGGCATAATGCTTGGTGGAAGTAGCGCTTTTAAGCATAAAAAATATCGAGTTCCATCTCGTTGGAACATCTTGTTGCAATATTTTTTTACTTTCATTCATAGAAAGATCTGCTATGCATTCCATAAACAACTTCTTTCTTGATTGGGAGCCCTTAGTGTACTTTATACTTTTCCTAATATTCATTAAAAAGGAACCAATGCATTTTAGATCGTCTCATACGATCAAATTCAATATGTGTGCAGTGCAACGAATATGCAAAATCTCACCATCTGCAACCAATGCTTTCTTATATGTGAGATGAGATTCCAACAATTCAATAAATTTATCATTTGAAGATGCATTGTCAAGCGTAAATGCAAACAGTTTATTTTCAATATTCCACTCAACTAACAAACTAGATACCTTCCAAAATATTGCAGCTCCCGTGTGAGGAGACGACATCAATGAAAAACTAAGCAATTTTTTTTGTAAAACCCAGTCGTTATCTACGAAGTGCGCAGTCAATGATATAAAACCATCCTTATTAATTGATGTCCATAGATCAGATGTTAAGCTTACTTTTTCCCAACATGATTTAAAAAAATGTTTAAGCTTAACTTTTTCTTTCTTGTAAAATTTCATGACATCCGATCGTAGTGTATTTCTTGATATATGTTGCACTTCTTTGTTCAAATAAAAATGTAGTTCTCGAACTTCTTCATACTGGACAAACATAAAGGGCAAGTTACGCCTAATTACGGCCTTAGTCACCAATTCTCTATACTTACTTTGATCGAACTTACTTATCACATTAAACCCATTCATTTTTTGGTAATGTGTTGACATTTTAGAATATGCTTTAGCATATTAGATGTTCCATGCTTTTCTCCCCAAAAGTATGTTTTCTTACATCTCTTGCAAAAGCATGTTGGTGTTTTTCCTAAAATAGTTTTGTTTTTCAGAAAATAGTTCCAAACTTCTGAATGTGTGGTTCTACAACGTTTTTTCCAACCGAGCTACTCAATGAATCTTCCGATACAATCAAATCTTCCGTTTCAATGTTTATATGTTCAGTTGAATCCATGTTCTACAATATCAAATATTAATAAGAATTAGCACGTGGGTAGTACAATGAAGGCAGTTTCCAGAAATTACATAAAGACAAAAAGTTTAAAATTTTGATCTTTAACATTTGATTCAACACGTGCATAATAATACATGGAAATATACATGCATAGGCACACATGTTATATACAACCCACTTTAATTTATAAGTGATACTTATATTAATGAAGTTCAAGACTAAAATGTATCTTCTATCTCTTTATTTGAATAGCAGCTGAATAGGCCCAATGATGCAACTCATGCACTTGAATTAAAAGAGATGTCTGGATATTTCAACACACTAGCAAATTGCTCTACAACCAATGACGTTCCAAGCTTCAATATATTTCAAGAAACCTCATAATCCTAGAAAACTATACTTATATATATGCATAATCAATATTAATATAGCTCTGAAAACTTAGTGCTCACATCTGAAGCTGACCACACATGGATGTAGACCTCAAAACTGGGGTATACATACTTAAGTTTTCTGAAATGCACTTGGTAAGCTGTTCGAAAAGTGTACATACTCACAAAAGGAAAACCTCTGTTTGTTCAAAATATGTGATGCACTTAACATAGTTATATTGGCAAACATGTATATCCAAAATTTACTTATTTAAAATTAGAAACTAAACATGTTCTAAAAATTACACACATTAAACCATAAAGGAATTCATTCACTTGAAACCTATGTATGTAATAGTTCTGCTCTTCTGTAAAACTAAAATATATTAGATGCTGAATACATCATAAGGTTTAATGGGCTTAAATGTGTCTGAAATCATATACTTGCAGTTTTTATTTTATATGCATATTTCAAATCAATGTATTTTGAAATCTATATGCATTTAAATCCTTGTGTACTAAATTTCATACATGCTTGAAACTGATATGTACTGAAATTCATAAAATTTAAACTAGATTGAAGTGAAAATCTTTATATAAATGAGGGACTACATACATATAAAATTCAAATATAAAGTCATATATGTACTACAATGAATATAAAAGTCAAATATAAATAAAATTAATATTTCGACCCTTAGGTAGGTTCATGTGCTCTTTAAAATAGAACTTCTGCTTTAATACTATCAAACCTCTAGAACTAAAACTGAATAGAAGATTAGTCAAACTATGCTAATCTCAATATTATGTAGTGAATCTATTACCTTAACTTGACTATTTACAAACTTTTTCTTAAGCTTATTATATTTATTCATGCAAATTGTGTAAATAATTTGTGTTGCTATATTTACTATAATTTAAAATAGAGAAATAATCCAAGCAAGCCTCGTGAGGTCTAGCATTAAGTATTCAACATATGATATACCACATACGCCTTTTAGCCTTATTACTGGTCATAACATCCTTAAATGCGAATAATTTACTTTAACCAATAACAGTAAAAATTCACATGTCCATTGAAAGAATAATGGATGCATGTTATAATCTAGTGTAGTGGTCTTTGCAAATAAATATTGCATAATACACAAATATAATAGCAAGCACTGTCAAAAACTGAACTAAGGCAACTGAAGACGAAAAGTAGACAAAATTTCATATAGAGAAATCTGGAAATAAGTTAATTTTCAACGAATTGAAGGATTAAGGAAGTCATTCTTCTCCACAAATAATATGAACTAAGCAACTGTAGATTACTCTTTCATAATAAACAGTAAATTTGCAAAATAAACCCCAAAATAACCTATACGTATAACTCAAGGATTAAAATCTGCTTACCTATTCAATAAGAAGATGGATGCTTACGAAGATGAAGGTAGAAGTTGCAGATCACAAAGAATCAATAATCGAAATTGAATTTAATAACCGCAATTGAGTTGAGGTAGAACATGAAATCGATAGTAACTGCCATTGTGATTACCTTTGATAAACGTGGATGGTGAAAGCACTTAGATGTGGAATGTAAAATCTGCACGGAAGATACAGATCCAGTTTACAAATCGACAAGTAAAGACAATAAAAAGAGAAAATGATAAGTGATGAAGAAGCCCACCTTCAAAATTTCAAAGCAAGTGTAGATCTTCAAATTTGGGGAATGAAGACTAACACACCCAGGATAACAACGAGCTAGGGCTCGAAAGGGGAAGAAGGCAGAAGCGAAAGAAAAAGTATCACAGAAAATTGGGATCGATTAGAAAAACCCTAAAATTTTAGCTAAGGATGCGAGGATAATTGACCGAGTAATTGGGTTAAACGGTTAGAAGGAAGTAAGATTGGTCGAGACCGTTTATTCTTGAATTTAAATAGGCAAGACCATTTAACCCATCCAATTTAATGGTTATAACCCAGCCCATTTATTTTTTGGGTAGGTGGATTGGGTAAATGGGCTGGATACACTTTTGACAGCCCTATGCATGCATGCACATGTGTGTGTAAGAATATGTTCGTGAATTAGAAAAGGTGAGATATATTTCATATTTGGTTAAACATTGAGCTTATGTTATGAAGGACAAACTTATTTTTCCTTTGATATGGAGTGTTATTTTGTGTATTTCATGTTGTGTATGTGTGTTTCTCTATACGTATGTGATACATGAATATGATAAATGTTAACATTCATGAGATTTTTCTAGAACTGTGTCAAATGGAGGAAATAAAAGAAATAATAAGTTTTTTTAATAACAAATGGCAAAGTCGTGTATATTTTCTTTCTTATAGTTGCTTTCTTTATAATTGAGTGTAAGGCTAAGAATATGTGTGTGCGCGCACACACTAGAGGGCATAAAATAACACAAAAAGAATTTGCTTTTTAATGCAAACGATGAATACATGGATTTCATGGCTTACATTAAGCCACAATGAATTTTTGTTGTTTGTGGACCTGAACGTTGCACATTCGAGTACTTTTGAATATGAATTGCTATATATATGTATGTCATTTTAACTTCATTAGCATAAACATATGCAAAACCGTGATATAACAAAATAACAGGAAACACATTATGATCTCAGTGTTGAACTATATCATGACTTAAGAGAGGTACATTTACATTGGATCAAGAGCTATATAATATTATTTTACTGAAAAAATATTTCTGTACTTGTAACCACATTAAAGAAGTTTTTTTGATCTAACTAATATTAAAAAGGAGGAGACAACAACATTGGTTGATACGTGTCATCAAATACTTGTTCAATACTGTGATCCCTTACACGCACACATATAAATACACGCACACGCACACACGTTATACACATACATGCATACACACACGTATACTTTTGAGATATAATAAATTCACAATGGATGATGCACATTTGATTCGTTAGATCTTAGGCACAAATGAGAACATAATGAGATCTAATGGTTGAGACGTGTTGTGTAACCCTTTATGTTTTTTATTTGGATGCTAATAAACACTTTCACACATACACGTGCTCAAGCACACAAACACACGTAATGGCGATATGATTATACTCCTTATGGGTGAGAGTTCGGTTGATTTGGTATGTTCGACGATGAAAATTGTTAAACCAAACTAAAATCAATCAAAATGAAAATCAAACCAAACCAACCGAATTAAGATTAGTTGGTTTGATTGGTTATCCGATTTAACCGAATGAAAAAATGATTCGTATTTTATGTTTAGAATATCCGTTGTACTTAAAAATATAACATAAATATACGATTAAAGTATTCTTATTTAGTGTTATTAAGTTTTTTAATAGTTATTTTGACACACATGATAAATAATTTTTTCCAAAGCACTAAACTAGTCTAAAAAATCATTAGAACATTAGTAATTTTGACAATATAATAAAAGTTTAGTTAATTTTGTTAAACTAATAGGTGAACTATTTTTTTTTCACGGACTGATTAGAAACCAATCTACTTTCAAAACCAAACCAAACCGACCAAAATAAATTGATTTGATTGGTTTAACCAAAGAATGCTAACCTCTACCTTACACTACACCTTTTAAGCTACAACTCGATGTTATTTTGAGCTATACGATTCGAAATGAAACTAAACTTTAGGGACATTCTTATATTATTTAAAAACGTCCTTATAGAAATTTGACTATTTGGGTAACTATAATATTTTCAAAAATGGTTTGTAAAATCGAATGACGAATCCAATGACTAATATTAGTTAAGATTTTAAACTTTCTGAAACTTTCATAATGGTATCAAATTTTGTGTAGGGACGTAGTTCAAGGGGTGTAGCCAATTCCTCTTTGTGTATGCATATGTGTGTGGGGTTCACTAAGTTCCTATTTTTTATCCCACTATGTGCGGACATTCTCTAACATAGTTTTAAATCTTCGACATCTCACCTCGTGATCTTTCTGGAGATGAATTTTTGCACTTGGATGAGATGAGATTTCAAAAGTAATTTTTAATTTGTGCATGTCCGCTTCAACTCGCTATGATGTTAAGTTCTCAACCCAAGATATGTAATGGGATGTCAAGTCGAGATTTTTATGAAATTTGAGATTTAAAAGCTTATTCTCTAATGTTCCTTACATGTAGCACGATTTATTTCAACATGTGGACATGCTATTTTTATTTGAATGGCATGAAATTTGTTTTATCTGTGAAACTTAACCAGTACATTTCTATGGTGCTATCTTTTCTATCATGTGCAAGAACTATTTTTTCCAACAGTTTGGCCTTACGAATTACCTTTTCGTTGTCATTGTTAATTTTGTGGCATATTGGCTAGTGTAACATTGAAAAGGTAAGTGGGAAAAGGATATTTGTAGGATTGATTTAAAAATAATTCCAATGGAGGCGTAATGTTACTAGCAATAAAAGGTTTTCGGTTGACCTTGATCTAAAATCATTACCAGTTTAACATTGGAGAGGTAAGTGGGAAAAATATATCTGTAGGATTGACTTTAAATTTGATTCCAACAGAGGCGCAAATGTTAGTAGCATCAAAAGTTTTTATGGTTTATCTGGATCTAAAATCATCACCAGTTTGTAGCATCCCAAGTCCAACTATTTGTAACCTACATTGAAGCGCCAACCAAACCTCAAACACCATACAGTCTCTCCACCATAACCACAAGACCACACTCACTTTAGTTGTTTCTCTAACAATCCAAATTCTGACACCACATAAGGTAGCCAGCTGAAAAAAACAGTAATATGCAAGATACATGCCTTGGTCTAGGCACACACCTTTTGTGCAATACTGTAAATGTTAGTTTGTTATTTCCATTTGTTAATTTTGTTATGGCTAATCAAAGTTTAATGTTTTTAGTTGATTTTGTGTAATTATTATTCCAAGCAAATCAAGATTTTATATTTATAATTATATGGAAATGAATTAATATCATTATAATTTAGAATTGTAACATGTGAAATCAGTATAGTTTAAAGTTCCATTATAATAGATCGAAAACATTTTAGATGGAAAAATTATGAAAAAATTTGGAAGCAGACAAAATTTGAAGGCAGACAAAAATTTAAATCACCACTTAAATCAAATTCAATAAACTTTATACTAAAATTTGAATGGTTTAATGACAAGGAGTAGATGATTTTCTCTAATCGTAATATTCCCGAGAAATAGGAAAGAGATGATAAAAGAAAATGATAAGAAAAGAAGAGACGGCTTTGTGCACCAAATGGATAGGTAAGTTCAAAATTCACAATATTAGAGACGTTTGTACAACTTTCATGCACAAACATTTGGATCTTTTAAGAGAAGCAACCATCTTGGTCTCACTTTCTAAACCTTAAATATAGTAAATTGACGATCAAAGCTTTAAGAGAAGCAACCATTTTGTACCCCCATATGGCTAGAAGGTAGTTTTAAATTTAACGACGCTTGAGATGCTGCTTGTGTCTGTCATGTAGTTAATCTTTCCTTCATCAATATATGGGATTGCATGATCCATCATAAAATTTCTATTTTCATGTTTAAACTAATGCATAACCATCTTTCGCTCGGTACAAGTTTTCTGAAAAATCAACATCCCTCTATAGTCTTAGTATATGTTTTGCATGTAAGTAATATTGAAAGCATATTGCATCTCTTTAGCTCTAGTGAAATTCCTAGGGGTGCATGGAAACATTGTGAAAGTTTCACGAGCTCAAGGTTTTAAGTTGGATTTCGATCATATCTCGTCTCGGGCGAGGTTTTAAATCTCTGATTTCGGTCATGTTTCGTCTCAGAAATTCTAATGACCTGCTCTCGTATCGGGGGAGATCTCAGACGAGATGAGTGCGCATCTCCGACATCCATCTCAAATTTACATCCGGGATCATAAAGTTCATTTCGGAAATATCTCAGAGTATATATTATCTCTAAAATTGATTTGCATGCATAATAATATCAATAATCACTACCTTAATAATAATAATTTTTACATGATTAGCTATTTCGTTATTTCTACTATAAATTGTCCAATTGCATTTCTAATTGATCTAAATTATTTCATGATTCAAAATCAAACTAAACACATAAAATTGAATTTTTTTATACACTGAATTTCTCTTACCAAATTCAATCAAATTACTTATAGTAAAGTTTTCTTAATTCTTTAAAATATCAAAGTTGCATGTTAGTAATATTGAAAGCATATTGCATCTCTTTAGCTCTAGTGAAATTCCTAGGGGTGCATGGAAACATTGTGAAAGTTTCACGAGCTCAAGGTTTTAAGTTGGATTTCGATCATATCTTGTCTCGGGCGAGTTTTTAAATCTCTGATTTCGGTCATGTTTCGTCTAAGAAATTCTAATGACCTGCTCTCGTATCGGGGGAGATCTCAGACGAGATGAGTGCGCATCTCCGACATCCATCTCAAATTTACATCCAGGATCATAAAGTTTATTTCGGGAATATCTCGGAGTATGTATTATCTCTAAAATTGATTTGCATGCATAATAATATCTATAATCACTATCTTAAAGATAATAATTTTTACGTGATTTGCTATTTCGTTATTTCTACTATAAATTGTCCAATTGCATTTCTAATTGATTTAAATTATTCATGATTCAAAATCAAACTAAGCACATAAAATTGAATTTTTTTATACACTGAATTTCTCTTACCAAATTCAATCAAATTACTTATAGTAAAGTTTTCTTAATTCTTTAAAAAATCAAACCAACATAAAATCACAATCAAATCTCTACCTAATCGAATCTGGTCATATTCTAATTTCAAAATCAATCAAACAATAACAATATTTATCATATTAAAGTATGATTGCTAATATCATGGAATGTCTCCCTCTTCTGTTGAACATGAATTCTGGAGTTTGCAAGTGCAAACATTCATACAAAGAGCAAAACCATCTTGTTATTGTCATTGCCAATCGTGCACATTACTCTTTCTCTTACCCAAATCCATCCCCCCCCCCCCCACACCACACACACACACACAACAAACCAAAAAAAAAAACCCCTCCTCCACCAAATACACACACAGTTTGTGGAGTGAATGCCTGTGGATCAACAAACTTCAATTTGGATTGCAGGAGTTGTTCTTAATGGTGGACCGCGGGCAAGTGCAGAGTATAAAATACCAACAGTGAAATCATTTCATCATGAGTACAACTCACTTGCTTGCACAATTGAAATTGTTGATGATGTGGATGCTGCTATTGACCATATACATAGTTATGGAAGGTGAGTTTTGGAACCACATTGTATATTTTGGACTTCCAATGTCAATCAAAACTTGTTTCATGGCATAGGCGATGATAATTATAAAATTAATTTCGCTGATTTAACGATGCGCTAGCACTGCTTTCATATGTTTTTTTGGGTCTTTGATATGTTTGCAGTGCGCATACTGACTGCATTATCACTGAGGATGCTGGTGTTGCTCAGATTTTTCTTAATCGAGTAGACAGGTATTTTTTTTTCCTGCTCAGTCTAGTTTATGTGAGTTAACAATGATGGCATTGTATATTTGTACTATAACTCTGATACCTGTTAATAACTACTCATAGTTACATTCAATATACTTTCTATAACTTAGTCCAAAGCACTGTTCCTTCAAATCACATAATGTTTCCGAAGTTTGATTTTTCATCTTCCCTTCTTTCCAATATAATGATGAAGGAAAAAGCTTCAACAAACAGCATTATAGAAGTATAGTTGTATATAAAAACTTTATTTACCTTGTATGTAAAGTTTATTGCTAGCTCTACGTTTCGAAGAATTTCTGGAGAAATATTTCTCATAGAAATAGATTAACCGTGGTTCTTAAAAAGTTTCAAGAGTTGAGCTACCAAATAACACGTTAGTTATAGAAAAACTGTTCCTTACGCATGTGAGTTGACAAATGGAGCAAGCCTTTCCAAAAATTTAAGCTTGTACATCAACAAATCAGTCAAAAATCTGCCAGAGATATTGATAAACATTGGGAGATAATATTCTGTCTATAGCTGCTAAGCCACAAATATAAGTTAACTGAGCAATGATTGCATATCAGTTTCTCAGCAATCAAAATTTGAAATTAATAATCAGGTTGGATCTTTTATCTATAATTTTTCGTTTTTGCACTTGTATTCGTCTTTTAACCTTCCAAGTTAAAATCATTAGTCCCATTACAGTATAATCCTTTTAGTTTACAAAAATCTTAAAATTTAACAGTTTGAATCTCGCCTCTAATCGATTCCATTCAATTTAATTAGAAACTCAAATTCTGATTCAAAGCTGAATTCCAGTTGTAATTGAGAAAAACATTTTGTTCATGCTTAGATAAAAATATTTCAAGAAGATAATTTCATTCTATGATTCGGTTATTTATACATAAAAAGGACGATGGAGTAAGATAGAAAATGAAATTTTTTGAGTTGATAAATGTAGAAAGTAGAAACCCAAGAATCAAAATCAATTTCAAACATATGAATTATAACTACTGAAGGAAAAATCAACGCTTTCACATACATGTGTCATTTGATAACTTACAAAGAACAAAAACTTCAGCAAAAAACAATACAGACATGTTACAATATGAAATCTTTGAATCACAATAAATGATCTAAAATCAATTTTGATTAAAATTTAAACCTTAAGATTTACGTTTGAATTATGTTTTCATGTTTGAACTTTTTAGGGTTGATGGTTATTAAAGTTGCTAATTAGGATGTTTCCTACATAAAAATCGTATGATCTACGGATTTAGTAAGCATTATGTGGATTTGGCCATTTATCGTGCCTTCAAATGACAATTTACATGTAGATTTTTACTTATATACAGTGCTGCTGTGTTCTGTAATGCTAGTACGCGTTTTTGTGACGGTGCCCGATTTGGTCTTGGTGCAGAGGTATTTCTTCTTCTTCTGGTATTATGAATATTATATATTTTATTATCCTGTACATATATGATATTTTGATAATTCTTGCAATTTTTTTATGTTACAAAGGTTGGTATAAGTACAAGTAGAATTCATGCTCGAGGTCCAGTTGGCGTTGAAGGACTGCTGACTACAAGATGGTATATATATACTATTTTCATTCAGACATTTGTAATTGTTTTACTCATGGACGATTAATGACTTTCCTCATGCAGCTATACTCGCGCTTTGAAGTAATATATTAACCATATTCTGCTGAAAATATTTGCTTTACGAAATGCAAATGATTGAATCTGGCATTAATTTTCATTCTTTGACCAATAGTTTTAGGTTTTTCCTCTTGTAATTTCATTTTTCTGTTTTTCCATTGTGTAGGATTCTAAAAGGAAGCGGGCAAGTTGTTGATGGGGACAAAGGTGTAATATACACTCACAAGAATATTCCTCTAAAGTATGTCATTTGTACAATTCTTTTGTAAATAAACAAGTTGAATTTTGCTTTCCAAGTGTTCTTTCTCTAGATTTACCCGTTGAGATTGCAAACTTGAAAAATGTTACTTATGACCTAGATATATTAGTGAACTTGGGTATATCATGATACTGTGAGTAAACTACATTGAAACATAAGCTTAGCTTTATCTCTAGACTCTAGTTTCTATTCGGATATAGATTCTAACCTTATTAGGTAGGTAATATTTGCGGTTTATTTAATAGGGATGCATGTCAAGAACTACTAGTGTAAATATATTTGATATAGTTCTTATTCTGATTTGGAGATGTTTCTTAATAAGAACTAACTATTTATGATTTTGTTATCTTTGCAGGTAAACCTTCAAAAAATCATGTTCATTATATGGGAGACATACCGGCTGTCATTACAATACTAATGAGTTATTTCTGTTTTTGTTTTCTCCCTTGTCTGTTTTTATTTTTTTCAGACTAAACCATTTGTTTGTAATTTTAGATTTGAAGGATTATGATTAGGTTCAGCCATCGGAGCTTCGTGTACATTACACTTTATGATGTATTATTTGTTATATGTTTAGAATAAGCTATTTATTTGTAATCTTAGACTAGAAGGATTATAACAAGGTTTGCCCATCAAAGTTTCATGTACATTACGTTGATAGGACCAATTTAGCACTCTTTTGGAGGCTTTGTTTGTCGTCAAAATTGGATCCTCTTATTTGCTTTAACTTGCTTATTTATTATTATTATTTAGATCTTTTTTGGTTTGCAGTTTTGGTTTTCATATTAATCAAAATGCACTTGGCTGATCGTATTTGGAGAACTTTTTCGAAAAACTGTAAATTTGAAAAATGGTTTTGGTATGTAAAATGGTTTTCTACCTTTCGTGACATATTGAATACACAAATGCTTGCTATCACTTTCCTTTTTAATCCCATGTTGTACGGTTAACTTTTTCTGTCTTATCCTCATGCTCTACTTTATTAGTTTGCATTGTCCGTTTGTTGTCCTCTTACAAGTCCACCGTATAAAATACTTCGAATTCGGCTGAAACTGTTCTAACACGTTCTGCTTCTATTTGTAGTATGTTTTAACTAGCTTTTCGTTCTCACAATCTCATTATATGAAGAATTGGATCATATAAATTTGTTGATAACTAATGCTTTATACTTAACATTTTGGCAATAATATTTTTGTACGCTCTTGTTTGCATCTTTTTTTACTGCAAAGTTAATCGTAGGTCTTTCTTTGGTCTTGCAGTCATCATGAAAGTTTTGTATTTCCTTTTCTTTTTCCTGTCTTTTTTTTTTAAAAAGTAAATTTATAATATAGTCGGATTATCATGTGATTAATCTAATTAGAGAATATAGGCATTTTAAATCAGCTCATAGAAGAAAACAAAGGCAATTAAAAGGAAAAGGGAACATAAACTCCTATAGTGGTTTGATTCAATATTGATGTTTATGTCCAATTTTTATTTTTATTATATTGATTTCACTTTTATGTTTTTTATTACGATTCAAAGCAAAGAAGTTACAATGGAGTAAGGAGTTGAAGACATATTTTGAGTTGAAAAATGGCTTCTAGATCCCATGGTAGAAGTAGAAGAGAGGTTTGAGTCCCTTTTCTCTTGAAGTCTCTCGGCTTCATTTCTAACTCTTGGAGCAAAGTACCTCCTCAAAATGTGGTTTAACATGCTTAAACACGTTTTGATAAATATTGGAGTGAGAATAAATCAATTTGACCGGATTGAAATTGGCTGGTGATAGAATTACGATTGATCTTGGATGGGGTCGGGCACGAGCACTATTGCGCTTTGGCTCGAGGGCTATAGTACCCACTCAAGAACTGTGCTCGATTGCTATGCATGCCTCGTTTGGAGTGCTATGTTAAGGTGCTATGGTTGCTCTCTTTGGGTGCTATCTTCATGAGTTGGTCCCAAATTTCATCAAAGTTGGATCCTCGTTTAAGAAAGTTCTCTCCATCCTCTTTGATCGCAAAGCTAGTTCTCTTGACAACTCTTTAAGCTAGTCTTTGTTGAAATTCTCTTGACTTTTTTCATGGGTGTAGCACTTGCCTCAAAAAAATTTCATTTTGTGTTAGTGAAATATAATTTTTAGAGCACAAATGCCATACTTTGAAGGCGACCTTGAACTCATTGGTTGGAAATTTCAATTTGATATATTAGCGTTTATCTATGCATAATGTGGAACGTGTTACAACGACGAAGTTCTCAAAATCTGGTTTATCCACAATCATCATTGCATATTGTGAAAGGTGCTACAATGGTGGGTCTGAGTTTATTCTATCATCAGTATGGGTGTTATCTTACAAGCTACGGCGAGTATATAATGTTCTTGAAATCCTGGCACCCCACCACATCATTTTATCTAGCAGGCTACAACGAATATTGATGGTTCTCCAACTCTAGTTTCATTCAAATATCATGGCATTGATTTACTGCATGTTACCATGAGTATTTGAAGGTCTTCTAATCTTGAGTCGTGTTTGCATAAGATGGTCAGTAATTACAGACTTCAAAACCTACATCTCTAAATTTTTATTGAAAAATGTTCAATCTATGCCAACAAGAATTGAAATCTAGGTCATCTGCTCCCTCACTAGTGGATGTGAATGAAGATAATTGTTGGATTATCATATCCCGTGGCCCCTCAAGTCCATATTAAAGTAATGATTTTTTCCTATTGTTTTCCTCCTGCTGTCTTTGGTATCAAAGAAAGGTTTTATCTCACTTCCCCCAATCCTCTCAAAGTGTCCTTGGTGCCAAATAAATATTCTCGATTGAGTTTGTCAAGGTGATATGCGTTGTATACGATGGTGGTTGAAGCGCGTTCCATTCTATGGGTGTTTGTCGTTATTATTCAGCCATCTCAGGCTTTTTACAATTATTTAGTTCATTAGAGGAGGATTGTCCACCTAGTGACTCCACTATGCAGATAAAGCTCCGTAAGATTCCCGATATTGCATATAGCACTATCCAGTCGCTACGCTATTTCAATTTAGCTCTATTAAATCGTAGATCCGCTTTAAACTCTGCTATTTTATGCTACACCTGCCAATCAAGATTTTTTAGTATCTGTTTTAGCAACATTAATATATAAAGGTTAATTTGAGCGGCTTTCTTTTAACTTAAATCAACAAAGTTATGTTAAAGACCTAATTTTAAGGCATAAGTGCTCAATATAAGTTATGAATCTACTATAGTCACCAAATATAGTCTGTATAAATCATGATATTCTTCATTTTTGTTATATAAGATTAAAAAATATTGTCTGAGGCCTTGGTGCAGTGGTAAAAACGCCAGGCTGTTGACGACAAGGTCGGCAGTTCGATCCCTGCCTCTGGCATATTAAACTATGCGCCACGATGATTCTTGCAGACTTGTGCACTGCCTACTATGTAAATATAAGTACCCAGTTTCAAAAAAAAAAAAAAAGATTAAAAAATATTACCTTTTCCTAGACAAATGCTGTGGGAATGAGAATAAATTAACTTTAAATATTTGGTTTTATATATAATGAATCTTTTTGCACCTATGTTACTTTCCGCTATATCACTGCTTTATCCCCGCTATAGCTTTTTGTAGCTCCACCACTGTAGAACAACTAAGCGCTTTAGCTACACAGCTCCTCCATGCATATAAACTTGTTAGCTTATTTATAAGGTTCCCTCAATTCACGAGTCTAACACACAACCAAATTCTCCGATAGTCTGGTGCATTTTTTAACTTCAACGACTATGGCCACGTGGACTAGTTATTTACTCGACCATCTAACTCCAATTACTCCTATGTTAAATCTTACACCATTATATCATACAACATATTATTTTAGTGGTTCCCTATCCCTTTGTTTGATATCATTCATAGTAATAATATATTCAGGCATCTTCCTCTGAATTTAAAATTGCTCCTTAATTTCATTGGCTAGGTTTGTCCAAGAACCAATGGATCTAGCATGTAGCTAGCTAAATCAATCACCATCGATTCTAATCAAGAAGACTTTACGTCTTATCGCTTCGGGTGCTCAAGAAGTATTCATGTAAATTGAGCATCCAATTAAGTGATTAGAGGGATCAGGGATACTAACGTAAGAGTCTATATATAACGTTTTTATATAATTCAGTGATTTGAGAAGTAATTCTAACGAAAGAATTTTCTTTTGTTAGAGAATATAGCAGAGATAGATAATAGAGAATATAGCAATAAATCAAAATAAAATTCAGTGATTTGAGAAGTAATTCTAACGTTTTTATATAATGAACAAATAGTTACAACTATTCACAAAAAGTTTCAATCAAAAGTTGCAGCCATATCTCTTTAATTTGAATCGAAACTCTTCCCAATTTGAAGTGACTCTTCAGGAAAAATAGCCGTTAGAGACGATCAGTCGATTGAGCAAAATCAACCAGTCAACGGAATATTAAAAAACAATGTAAAATGGTGCATATCTGTGCACTAAATAAGTTCAGTAGACTGGTTGTTATCGGTCAGTCGACTGACCTGGTTGTCAGTGCACAATTTGCACATATTTAAAAAATTTGAATCTTAAAACATCTTTGAGTATGTGCAAACTACTTGAGGATAGATTTTAAAATTTATAAACTATATCTAAGACTAAAACTTCAGTAAATAATTATACTAAGATTTGTAGTCACATCTTCTATGTAGTTTAATAGCTTGCATGCCTCATTCTCTTTTTGTTGCTTGATCGTATAGTCTCATCACCGATTGTTTAAGCTTTTTGTCATGAATCAAAACTCACGATTCAACATTTCCTTCCACGTTGGGTCCCATGGTTTCTACTGTTATCCTTTTTTGCAGCTGTTTTCTGTTTCTTCTATTTAGACGAGAAACGAAAGAATTTTCTTGTTCTATAACAGCAGCAGGTTCTGGCATAGTTCTTGGAGTAGGATTTGACTGTAAGGTTAAGAGAGCGTTAAGCTTATCCATTGGATCCTTCTGGCTACTTTACATTTTTTGGTTGATCTCATCAACCATCTTGTTCAACTCGCCCCTAGTAACGACTTCGTGCTGACTGGAGGATGTTGGCACCTGACTTCCTTAGTTAGCACCATTTACTTCAGTTTATTCAGGATTAACATCTTCTCCAGCTATCACTAACCCTATGGACCTTCCAAAGGCAGTCCTCCTTCTTACAGGAGCCATTGATTCCAAGTGGTAGATTTTTTAAGTAAAGATTAAGGATCTAACTTCTGGACTTATCTAATCCAAAGTAGATAGCTAGATCTGAACCATGAGTTGGGTTCTCAGTGAAAGCACCAAATGTTAACCCAAAAAATGGATTAACGCCTTGGTTTGAGTGTGAAAACACCAGTCCTGTTCTCACAGAGCAATAATGTAGACAACAAATGTAGAAAAAAACAGTAAGAGAAAGAAGACAAGAAGATTTTTATAGTGGTTCAACTGTTAACGAAGTATATGTCCACTTTATAGTTTTTATTATAGATCGATTATTGTTAAAAGATGTATTTGATTTCAAAGCTCTTGAATATCGTTAACTAGATTGAATCACCTAGGTTGGAATCCGTTGGAAAATCTAAGTGAATTCCTTTGAAGACATTGTGAGGGAGGTGAGGAGTGAAGAAAGCTTCCCACGGAGTTTCAACAATCAGTCCGGAGAAGATATTCCGTTTATGTTGCAGATATGATGATATTTATAGAGATTGGAGAGTTATTGGGCCAAGCCTGTTTGCCAGTTGCTTGCAGATAGACATAGAAAGGTGCAATAGAGCTTAGCTCGTGACCCGAGCCAAAATCATGGATCACTAGCTATCCATGGTCTACGGATCGCTAGCGATCCATAGAGTGCGAGCTAATTACTTAGCCTCTTTCTTTGCTTCAATCTGTTTGCGTCACACTTATTCCATGATCACGTATGGATCGCTGGTGATCCATAGCTTAGCATATTTTTGGACTTTGGCTTTTGAACTTTCTCCGTTGTCTTGTGTCGACGTTGTTTGTGTAGTCTCATTGCACATTGCCTTATTTTAATGATGAATTACTTGCCAGTTTTTCCCAGTTGTTGATCGAACTAGACAGATGCTTGTCTCTCGATTTAGATAACTCGGAATCTCGTCAAATTCAGTCACTTTCCGTAACATGGATTGGATCGGGATGCAAGAGATTCGGTTGAAAACCGAACTATCCCCATGGATCACTAGCGATCCATAGACTTAGTGGATTTTTCATTCTTTTACCTTGGCTCCCTTTTAGCTTGGTACTCTGACTCCTTTGGTTGACTTCTAAGCTATTCTGACTCCATCAAGTTGTTCCGTCTTCTCTTGAATCCTGCTGGTTTGAAAACCCGGATAACAAATATGCTTAGTTAACATCTTTTTTGAAATTGTTAAATATTACTTATACATATACATGCATACGTACACACACACACACACACACACACACATATATATATATTCATAATTTACATTAATTAATAAATTAAAATATACTATATTTCGACAAAAATTGGTTTTGTTTTTATTTTATTGTCTTTTTAAAGCAATTGTTAATATTTTTTTTAAAAGTTCTATTACAAATTAAGATTAATGAGGCATGAAACAATGGTTAAAAACCAAATTACTATTTTTACAAAATTAAAATAACAATATAATTTGTAGTATTTCTTTTAACTACCATTTCATTTAATCATTAAACAAATATTTTGCTTCTCATTTTGATATTATTATGTACTAATTTCTGATGTTGATATTAACTACAAGAGCTTAAAATGCATAAAAATATACTTACTCATTACTATTACACTTTCATTTTTTATTTTTATTTTCATTTCCTAAAGTAATATTTGAAATACAATATATATTTCATTTATCTTTTAAAAAGGTACTAAAAGCAAATTATTAAACTTAAAATATATGTTTATAAATATTCATCAATTTAAATATGTAAAATTATTAATTTTAAAATTAATTTGGAATACAAATTTTCATTTATTTTCTTAAAAAATATTAAATGCTAAATTAATTAAATTAGTATCAAACTCAATATTATCTACAAAATGACAATTTAATTTTTTATACAAATAAAATACATAAATCACATAACAAAAATCACATGAGTAAAAAATAGCAAGGTAGATACATTGTTCGGTTATCTTAACAAATTCACCATGTATTACATAATAATTTCAATTCTTTAAAATTATGTATAAAATTATTTCTCTAAATCGTATCGTGTGCAATTCATTGGGTACACACTTGTATAATAATATATAGACATAATTTGCATTTATGACAATTTTCTATCTTCTTAATTCCCTTATGCTATTTAATTTCAAAGTATTTTAATATAATTTATGATTTTTAAAATTATTACTGTTTTACGTATTCTCACCAACCATATTACATTCAAATGCTCATCTTTTATAGTTTCTAAAGTTAAACACTTTTATTCAGTTTTCTGTAATATTTTACATTTAAATCCACACATTTAAGTTAATTAAATATCCTGATTTAAACTATTCGAACAAAAATCAATTAACTACCGTTCATCGTTTTGTCTATTAAATCACAAAAATAATAATTTCAATATGCATATCATATATTTATATAAACAAAAAAGAATTTTTTTTATTCAAATGGAAGAATGTACAAATCACATAACAGACAGTGCACACGTAAACGTTGGAAACAACATTAATTTATATTTTGTTTATCTCAACAAATTATCTACTAAATAAATAATAGTAAGGCATAGAACTTCCAACTCTTTCAGCAGTTGTAAAAGTTAGTTATAAGAGAACTTCCAACGCTCTCGTTAGTTATAGAAGTTTTGTGCCCTCTCTTTGGTTCTCTCATATTTGAGAAATAAATAATATAAATTATTATTTTCACAATTATACACAATGTTTACCAATTTTTTTCATGGTTTTACACTCGAATACCTACATTTTTATAGTGATGACAATAAAAAGTTCGCTTCGATTCGATCTTACTATATTGCACCAAGTCCAGATATTTAAACTAATAAGTTAATTTAATAATAAAGTATAAATTATTTAAATAAATTTGAGTAAGTAATAATTATAATTTGTCCAATAAATTTGAAAAGCTATCAATTTCAATATGTATACCAAATTCTTATTAACAAAACGGTAAAATTAAATTTTAGTTTGAATATAATTGTGTAAATCATGTAACAAATGTTATATATATAAAGCGATAAAAAATGCTTTATAATTGATAACACAACATATTTATCACGTACTACGTAAAATAATCTTTATTTTTACCAGTATTTATGAATACAGTGCTTTGACAACTTTACCGTGTGTAACGCACGAGTTATACACTAGTTAAATTCTATTAGATAAAAATAAATGCATTTAGATATTAGAAGCAAACACATGCCCTTTATACAAGTTAGTTTAAACACCAGCGTCAAAGCAATTGTAGATAAACATAAAAGTATAACATATGAGAAAATAGAGTATCATCATCCCATACCATGCTAGCCCAACTAAATCGTTAATGCTAACATTTTCGTTTAAAAATACTCATAATCTTACACTCTATGGCTTGCGCGGGACCATCAACTATCTTCCACCGTTATATAGAAAATTTGATGACTTTGAAATAAAAATGATTTTTTTTTTTCGATTTGGCATCGTTTTTAAACTTATTATCCTAACTATTATTTTTTAAAATTAATATCAAATATAGTCCTGTTTTGACCAGTTCACATTTAACTGGTCAAAATGCACCGAAAAAAGTGGCTATTGTAATTTTTTTTTTGGACTTTTCCAGAGTCGCCCATGTTTTTTTTCCCCTTCACTAGCCGGTGCCAATTGCGATAATAAGTTTAAAAAGAGTCAAAATGAAAAAAAATCCAAACAAAAATAGTAACTTTGATTGACTACGAGCTCTAGGAGATTAATGGCGGCGGCGGATCCAACTCGAGCTTTCGTTCGAGACGCTAAACGCATTGTCGTCAAAGTAAGCCTTTCTTAGTTCATACTATATTTTTTTCCCCTAAAACCCTACGATTCTATGTTCTCGCTTCAATCTTTGAGCCAATCTTTCATATTTTGATGTTATGATGAACTTTGTTTATAATCGTTTTATGCTGATGGAGCGATATCTTGATAGCTAAATAAGCTGAACTCAAGTTGATGAGGATGTGTTTGATTATATGCCGCTTAAAAGTCTAGGATGCTATTATATGCATCCAGAAAGATTGAAACTGTAGTTTTTTCTGTACTTACTTTGCTTGCTTGCTATCTAGACGGTAATTATTCTCTTTGGGCAAAAATATGATTATGTGCAGGTAGGAACTGCTGTTGTTACTGGCACTGATGGAAGGCTGGCTGTTGGGAGATTAGGATCTCTCTGTGAGCAGGTTGTAAATTTGTTATTGTGGTAATTATAAAGGAGTTGCTTAGCTTTTTTTTCATTTTTAGTTATATTTTATTTTATTTTTAATGGATTTATATAATCAAGTTCTGCATTCCAATTGTAGCTAAAACATTTGAATGATCAAGAACACGAAGTAATTCTGGTAACATCAGGAGCAGTTACTGTTGGTCGGCAAAAGCTTAAACTTCGAAGAATGCTAAACAGCAGGTCATTTGCCATTTGTTTCCTTTTTTTTAAAAAAAAAACCAAGCTTATACGCAGAACCTCTAATACATACTTTGAGTTGCAACAACCGAGGTCGAACCTCTGAAACTGGTCAGGTAGTTATGCTACTTACCAAATGGGACAGCCGTAGAGTTCACTTCGGTTTATTTTATTCCTGGCATGTCTGAATTCCAACTATGACATGAATTTGTAAACCATTTGAAAAGCAAAAGAAGTCAACTGTCAACATTGTAACATCGTATGTTATATCAAGCGAGGCATAGTGACAAAGCTGTTGCTTTGCTTAATGGTTCTCAGGTATCTTAAGTGAACCTTAAGTGACGCTTATCTATATGCCGAACTTATATTTAAGCACTAAGATTGTTATTAAATCGAGCACAATATCTTCTACTGTAAATTTGTAATTGCTTCGCAATGTGAAGAGAAATATAATATTCATGCTTAATTTATTATAAATAAAATTCAAAAAAAAAAATAAAAAATGAAAAACTGTACCAAACCATACAATTTTATTTTCTACGCTGTTAAATAATATCAGGATTTAACCATCATGAAATACTATTATTATTCATCCTTTCTTTTTGGGATTTGTTGTGGTATATTAATTATGCATGCAGCAGTCAAAAGTGATATTTTTTATTTCCGAAGCTGCCATGGGTTAAGCATCCTGAGTAAGTGAGACAAAGCGGTAGCAAGGGACATTTAAGCATTTTTGCTTATTGTAATCATAATCTAAAAAAAGCGCCCAGTTCTAAATTTGAGCTTATGTGATGATTAAGCATACTTTTCATAACATGGATAATATCAGTCCATGTCGAAAGAACGTTAGCAGATATCTGATGCTGCACTAGCGTGCCAAGAGAGTCCAGAATATATTTTACTGCTGCAAGCACCCAACAATTCAAAATTCGACTGTCTTCTTCATAGCTTGATTTACTCTTTTGCAGCTTTGTTGACCTGCAAAAACCTCAAATAGAGCTCGATGGAAAAGCGTGTGCTGCTGTTGGACAGAGTGTCCTTATGGCTCTTTATGACTCTTTGTTTAGTCAGGTTTTTAAATTTAACTTGATTAATGCTTGCCTTCTGTGCCTAAATGTATTAAATCTATTTTCTTATTAAAATGTGTCAAATTAAACAAGTATGTCATATTTCGTTTGGTACATTTAGCCACCGTCTGCTTACAAATAAACAATTTTCTATAGAAGTGCCACTACCACTTAACAGTTCTATCTGTCAGCTTAGATACACTTATGTTGGAATAAAACCACTATAAACATGTTATACAGAAACACTTCCCCAGGAATGTTTCTACAAGCGTATTTCAAGTGGGATTTTGATTTTTTTTTAATCATAATCATATCTTCAGTTCATGTGGTTCTCTGTTGCTATTGCGTAACTTTCAATGTTTCCAGTATAGTATATATATGTTTTCATTTTTTACTTTTTTTTTTGGGGTGTGTGTGTGATGAACTTTGATTTAATCAGTTCTGATTTAGTTATAATTATTCAACCTAACTGCTATTTAAGTCACTTTACACTATTTTGATAACCTTATGGTTAGGTATAATTACATTTTGCATTGTAATAAAAGATGCTGTGCAATTAACCTGTCCAAGTTACATCCATTTCTTTCTTCTATATTTTAATTGGTAGTAGAATTATTTCTGCAGCTAGGTGTAGATCTGGCTCAGATTCTGGTGACTGATAGCGATTTTGAGAAGCCAGCTTTTAGGAGACAATTATCCAAAACTGTGAATTCGTTGTTAAAGCTGAAGGTTGTTCCTATTTTTAATGAAAATGATGCAATCAGTACTCGTGAAGCTCCATATGAGGTATCTGTAAACTTCATTCAAAACATAATTTTACTTATTAATTTACTCCACAGATATGTGCTAATTAAATCGAACTTAAGTTCAGTTGTCCTTATCTTGTTGATGGACAGTAACCTTTTTACTTGTACATTGTTCAATCCAGCTGAATAATCTAGTTTCAAACGACTAATATAGCAGCTTTACTTATTTAAATTATCACATATTCTGAAATCTAACCCGTACTTCTGTATAAAAGAGGGGGGGGGGGGGGGAGAGGCTATCAGACCAATGATTTTGCGCGCGCGCGCACATGTATATGCTAGGACCCGATATTAGCCACATGTTAATATTTAAATATTTGGTTCATGTGATAGAAGAAGGAAAGAACAAATATTTAAATAGAAACCCGTGGTTCATATCAGAGGCCACAAAGATGCTAAATAAAGGGGCTATCAATCCTACATGAGCTAGGATCGATAGCCCCTTTATTTAACATTATTTATGGCCCTCTAATATCAGCCACAGGTTTATGAATATATATTGTAGTGTTACCTTAAGTGTTTTCCAAGTTGCTCAGGTTTTCTAATCCTTCACCGTATATGAACTTATGAAGAAATAATATGACCAATTATAGCAATAATTGAGATAAAAAAGCTAGTTGATTCCCGTTAGCTTAAGCTACCACATATATTAAGTAATTTAAGTTTGACTTGAATAATATGACCAATTATAGCAATAATTGAGATAAAAAAGCTAGTTGATTCCCGTTAGCTTAAGCTACCACATATATTAAGTAATTTAAGTTTGACTTGGCTGGCCAATACTTATGCAGCTTAGATTTTCTTTCTTTTCCCCTTTCCATTTCCATTTTCATTTTTTTTTTCAAGAATGACGGAACCTACGTTTTGTGGTCTTATCTTTCTAGTTTGTTCCCATTAATCTCTCTTTTGTATTTTCATTCTTCGCATTTCCCCACTTTTAATTTTCTTGAAAATTCAAAGGAATAATATTTTATATCTACTCACATCTTAGGAATGGGTCTCTGATTGAGACTGCTAAACATACCATCAATTTCTTCAAATTTGGTGTTATGTATATGTGTCTGTATATATATGTATATGTATGCATGCATGCGTAGGGGTGTCAAATGGGTTGAGTTGGGTATAAATGGGTTGGGTTGGAAAATTAACCTAGCCCATTTTAAAAAAATAGACCCAACTCATTAGACCCATTTATTAAATGGGCTAAAACCCAACCCAACCCACTAATTTAACGGGTCAACCAAACCCAACACATTTAACCCCATTTGAATAAAATTGCATAAAAACATGTACAAGATCATTCTCGTCAATTCAGTTTTTATAATTCAAGATCAATATAAAAACATTCAAAATCAAGACCATTCAAGATTTAAACTAGTACAAAGATAACGAGTATTATTCAAGATCGGTTCAGTTTTCAAATACAAAAACATCATATAAAGTGACATTTAAGATCTGCAGCAAGCAAAGTATCCCATACTGCATCATTTTGTAGAATATAATGTTATCATACTGTCCAACCTGCATGTGAACATGTGAAAAAGTGAATACAGTCATTAGCTAATGTAAACATGTTTAAATAGTAACATTTTACTGTTTGCAGCTGCTTAATGGATATCATCATTGTAAGTCTGACATATTTAATGTCTTTATTCACTCTATTTCAAGTACCATTGTTTTTAAGTCAAATCTTTTTGAATCATATGGTCAGGAAGTTATTTTTATTTCAAATTAGTTTTGAAACTGGTTTAAATTGAAAAAGGATGTCAAAATTCTCTCAAATGGTAGAAAGATCAAACAAGAAATGGCTATTTACTACATAACAGCAGCCCCTAATCCAAAAACAACAATTGTTGATTCCTATCTAGTTTGAGCAATATTCGATGTTTTCCAATGACATAAAAATTTGTGTTTTGCTTGTGCGTGTTTTCAAATCTACAAATTACCACTTTTCATATACATTACCAGAATACTAGTATAAACCAGCAGTAACATAAAATGACATATCCATAGTCTGTGATGAATTAACCCAAACAATATAGGATATTTTAACGACCAACGATAAAAAAGGTAAAAAAATTAACCCTATGCAATATACAATACCGTGTGCATATTTTCACGTTCTCTGAAACATGATACTGTCACTAAATATTTTTCCAAATTAACATATACAATACATTTATTTCTTTTGTTCATACCCTCTTTTACTTTCCGTTTGTACACAGGAGCGTAGAAATAAGATTAGTAGGCTATGTTCAAAGCATAAAATTACAATTAACGGGTAAAGTTCAATATAGAAGAAAATGGTTCCTGAAAATTAAGTTCAAAGAATAACTAATACAAAACCGTCCAAGACATATGCAGTAATAACGTAGATTTTGTCCGACATGAATTGAAGGGCAAAAATATTGGTACTAGTTTTAAGCAAACATGTTTAAATATAAATTAAGGAGAACGGTAAATTAGGCAGTTAAGCATACATGTACCTAAGATTTAAGTAGAAATTGTCAATTCCGCATCCGTATGAGACAAAAAATATATCCACATCGGGCTCCTCTATAGCTGACGCTGTCCCGTTTCCATATAGCCAGTCACGTGAGCATAACAACGCTTCAACAGTATCCGCCTTCAGAGAACTTCGGTAATCATCAAGAACCCTACCTCTGATACTGAATGCACTTTCAGATGCGACAGTAGTAACCGGAACCGCCAAAATATCTTTTGGCATACATGAAAAAATTGAATATTTATATTGGTGAAATTTCCAGAAAGAGATAATGTTGAACGATGTCTTAGGATCTAACAGTTCCTTTTCAAGATATGACTTAAGTTTAGATTTACGAGAACTCTCGACTAAACATACCTCATGATGACTGTAAAATCCTTCTAACATATCGTCACATTCTTGTGAATACGGACCAATATCTGCATCAACGGATTCTACATTTTTGATTCACTTGCTTCACCTTCGTTATCATTTTTTTCATATTCGTTGAAAAGATTTCAAATTTACTCTCCACCTCATCAAATTCATAACAATCGACTCCATAAATTTGTTCATAATAGTATTTAACGAATTCGATTTTATGCCGTGGATCAAAGATGCATGCAATGGAAAATATCACACTAAATTTTCTCCAATATTTGTCGAATTTTTTATACATTTGCCATGGTTGACATGAAATCATTGTCTTTCATACGCTTTTGCAATGTAAAAAAAACCGTCACGTGCTTCGGAAAAAATAAATTTGATGTTGGATAATTAGAACCCGAAAATAAACAAGTAACTTTGTAAAAAACTTTTAAAAAAATCTGCAATTTTCTTTGCATCTATCCGGGGTTGGACAATAAGTATAACTCCGATCAACGATTTCCAAATGGCATAATGCTTGGTGGAAGTAGCGCTTTTAAGCATAAAAAATATCGAGTTCCATCTCGTTGGAACATCTTGTTGCAATATTTTTTTACTTTCATTCATAGAAAGATCTGCTATGCATTCCATAAACAACTTCTTTCTTGATTGGGAGCCCTTAGTGTACTTTATACTTTTCCTAATATTCATTAAAAAGGAACCAATGCATTTTAGATCGTCTCATACGATCAAATTCAATATGTGTGCAGTGCAACGAATATGCAAAATCTCACCATCTGCAACCAATGCTTTCTTATATGTGAGATGAGATTCCAACAATTCAATAAATTTATCATTTGAAGATGCATTGTCAAGCGTAAATGCAAACAGTTTATTTTCAATATTCCACTCAACTAACAAACTAGATACCTTCCAAAATATTGCAGCTCCCGTGTGAGGAGACGACATCAATGAAAAACTAAGCAATTTTTTTTGTAAAACCCAGTCGTTATCTACGAAGTGCGCAGTCAATGATATAAAACCATCCTTATTAATTGATGTCCATAGATCAGATGTTAAGCTTACTTTTTCCCAACATGATTTAAAAAAATGTTTAAGCTTAACTTTTTCTTTCTTGTAAAATTTCATGACATCCGATCGTAGTGTATTTCTTGATATATGTTGCACTTCTTTGTTCAAATAAAAATGTAGTTCTCGAACTTCTTCATACTGGACAAACATAAAGGGCAAGTTACGCCTAATTACGGCCTTAGTCACCAATTCTCTATACTTACTTTGATCGAACTTACTTATCACATTAAACCCATTCATTTTTTGGTAATGTGTTGACATTTTAGAATATGCTTTAGCATATTAGATGTTCCATGCTTTTCTCCCCAAAAGTATGTTTTCTTACATCTCTTGCAAAAGCATGTTGGTGTTTTTCCTAAAATAGTTTTGTTTTTCAGAAAATAGTTCCAAACTTCTGAATGTGTGGTTCTACAACGTTTTTTCCAACCGAGCTACTCAATGAATCTTCCGATACAATCAAATCTTCCGTTTCAATGTTTATATGTTCAGTTGAATCCATGTTCTACAATATCAAATATTAATAAGAATTAGCACGTGGGTAGTACAATGAAGGCAGTTTCCAGAAATTACATAAAGACAAAAAGTTTAAAATTTTGATCTTTAACATTTGATTCAACACGTGCATAATAATACATGGAAATATACATGCATAGGCACACATGTTATATACAACCCACTTTAATTTATAAGTGATACTTATATTAATGAAGTTCAAGACTAAAATGTATCTTCTATCTCTTTATTTGAATAGCAGCTGAATAGGCCCAATGATGCAACTCATGCACTTGAATTAAAAGAGATGTCTGGATATTTCAACACACTAGCAAATTGCTCTACAACCAATGACGTTCCAAGCTTCAATATATTTCAAGAAACCTCATAATCCTAGAAAACTATACTTATATATATGCATAATCAATATTAATATAGCTCTGAAAACTTAGTGCTCACATCTGAAGCTGACCACACATGGATGTAGACCTCAAAACTGGGGTATACATACTTAAGTTTTCTGAAATGCACTTGGTAAGCTGTTCGAAAAGTGTACATACTCACAAAAGGAAAACCTCTGTTTGTTCAAAATATGTGATGCACTTAACATAGTTATATTGGCAAACATGTATATCCAAAATTTACTTATTTAAAATTAGAAACTAAACATGTTCTAAAAATTACACACATTAAACCATAAAGGAATTCATTCACTTGAAACCTATGTATGTAATAGTTCTGCTCTTCTGTAAAACTAAAATATATTAGATGCTGAATACATCATAAGGTTTAATGGGCTTAAATGTGTCTGAAATCATATACTTGCAGTTTTTATTTTATATGCATATTTCAAATCAATGTATTTTGAAATCTATATGCATTTAAATCCTTGTGTACTAAATTTCATACATGCTTGAAACTGATATGTACTGAAATTCATAAAATTTAAACTAGATTGAAGTGAAAATCTTTATATAAATGAGGGACTACATACATATAAAATTCAAATATAAAGTCATATATGTACTACAATGAATATAAAAGTCAAATATAAATAAAATTAATATTTCGACCCTTAGGTAGGTTCATGTGCTCTTTAAAATAGAACTTCTGCTTTAATACTATCAAACCTCTAGAACTAAAACTGAATAGAAGATTAGTCAAACTATGCTAATCTCAATATTATGTAGTGAATCTATTACCTTAACTTGACTATTTACAAACTTTTTCTTAAGCTTATTATATTTATTCATGCAAATTGTGTAAATAATTTGTGTTGCTATATTTACTATAATTTAAAATAGAGAAATAATCCAAGCAAGCCTCGTGAGGTCTAGCATTAAGTATTCAACATATGATATACCACATACGCCTTTTAGCCTTATTACTGGTCATAACATCCTTAAATGCGAATAATTTACTTTAACCAATAACAGTAAAAATTCACATGTCCATTGAAAGAATAATGGATGCATGTTATAATCTAGTGTAGTGGTCTTTGCAAATAAATATTGCATAATACACAAATATAATAGCAAGCACTGTCAAAAACTGAACTAAGGCAACTGAAGACGAAAAGTAGACAAAATTTCATATAGAGAAATCTGGAAATAAGTTAATTTTCAACGAATTGAAGGATTAAGGAAGTCATTCTTCTCCACAAATAATATGAACTAAGCAACTGTAGATTACTCTTTCATAATAAACAGTAAATTTGCAAAATAAACCCCAAAATAACCTATACGTATAACTCAAGGATTAAAATCTGCTTACCTATTCAATAAGAAGATGGATGCTTACGAAGATGAAGGTAGAAGTTGCAGATCACAAAGAATCAATAATCGAAATTGAATTTAATAACCGCAATTGAGTTGAGGTAGAACATGAAATCGATAGTAACTGCCATTGTGATTACCTTTGATAAACGTGGATGGTGAAAGCACTTAGATGTGGAATGTAAAATCTGCACGGAAGATACAGATCCAGTTTACAAATCGACAAGTAAAGACAATAAAAAGAGAAAATGATAAGTGATGAAGAAGCCCACCTTCAAAATTTCAAAGCAAGTGTAGATCTTCAAATTTGGGGAATGAAGACTAACACACCCAGGATAACAACGAGCTAGGGCTCGAAAGGGGAAGAAGGCAGAAGCGAAAGAAAAAGTATCACAGAAAATTGGGATCGATTAGAAAAACCCTAAAATTTTAGCTAAGGATGCGAGGATAATTGACCGAGTAATTGGGTTAAACGGTTAGAAGGAAGTAAGATTGGTCGAGACCGTTTATTCTTGAATTTAAATAGGCAAGACCATTTAACCCATCCAATTTAATGGTTATAACCCAGCCCATTTATTTTTTGGGTAGGTGGATTGGGTAAATGGGCTGGATACACTTTTGACAGCCCTATGCATGCATGCACATGTGTGTGTAAGAATATGTTCGTGAATTAGAAAAGGTGAGATATATTTCATATTTGGTTAAACATTGAGCTTATGTTATGAAGGACAAACTTATTTTTCCTTTGATATGGAGTGTTATTTTGTGTATTTCATGTTGTGTATGTGTGTTTCTCTATACGTATGTGATACATGAATATGATAAATGTTAACATTCATGAGATTTTTCTAGAACTGTGTCAAATGGAGGAAATAAAAGAAATAATAAGTTTTTTTAATAACAAATGGCAAAGTCGTGTATATTTTCTTTCTTATAGTTGCTTTCTTTATAATTGAGTGTAAGGCTAAGAATATGTGTGTGCGCGCACACACTAGAGGGCATAAAATAACACAAAAAGAATTTGCTTTTTAATGCAAACGATGAATACATGGATTTCATGGCTTACATTAAGCCACAATGAATTTTTGTTGTTTGTGGACCTGAACGTTGCACATTCGAGTACTTTTGAATATGAATTGCTATATATATGTATGTCATTTTAACTTCATTAGCATAAACATATGCAAAACCGTGATATAACAAAATAACAGGAAACACATTATGATCTCAGTGTTGAACTATATCATGACTTAAGAGAGGTACATTTACATTGGATCAAGAGCTATATAATATTATTTTACTGAAAAAATATTTCTGTACTTGTAACCACATTAAAGAAGTTTTTTTGATCTAACTAATATTAAAAAGGAGGAGACAACAACATTGGTTGATACGTGTCATCAAATACTTGTTCAATACTGTGATCCCTTACACGCACACATATAAATACACGCACACGCACACACGTTATACACATACATGCATACACACACGTATACTTTTGAGATATAATAAATTCACAATGGATGATGCACATTTGATTCGTTAGATCTTAGGCACAAATGAGAACATAATGAGATCTAATGGTTGAGACGTGTTGTGTAACCCTTTATGTTTTTTATTTGGATGCTAATAAACACTTTCACACATACACGTGCTCAAGCACACAAACACACGTAATGGCGATATGATTATACTCCTTATGGGTGAGAGTTCGGTTGATTTGGTATGTTCGACGATGAAAATTGTTAAACCAAACTAAAATCAATCAAAATGAAAATCAAACCAAACCAACCGAATTAAGATTAGTTGGTTTGATTGGTTATCCGATTTAACCGAATGAAAAAATGATTCGTATTTTATGTTTAGAATATCCGTTGTACTTAAAAATATAACATAAATATACGATTAAAGTATTCTTATTTAGTGTTATTAAGTTTTTTAATAGTTATTTTGACACACATGATAAATAATTTTTTCCAAAGCACTAAACTAGTCTAAAAAATCATTAGAACATTAGTAATTTTGACAATATAATAAAAGTTTAGTTAATTTTGTTAAACTAATAGGTGAACTATTTTTTTTTCACGGACTGATTAGAAACCAATCTACTTTCAAAACCAAACCAAACCGACCAAAATAAATTGATTTGATTGGTTTAACCAAAGAATGCTAACCTCTACCTTACACTACACCTTTTAAGCTACAACTCGATGTTATTTTGAGCTATACGATTCGAAATGAAACTAAACTTTAGGGACATTCTTATATTATTTAAAAACGTCCTTATAGAAATTTGACTATTTGGGTAACTATAATATTTTCAAAAATGGTTTGTAAAATCGAATGACGAATCCAATGACTAATATTAGTTAAGATTTTAAACTTTCTGAAACTTTCATAATGGTATCAAATTTTGTGTAGGGACGTAGTTCAAGGGGTGTAGCCAATTCCTCTTTGTGTATGCATATGTGTGTGGGGTTCACTAAGTTCCTATTTTTTATCCCACTATGTGCGGACATTCTCTAACATAGTTTTAAATCTTCGACATCTCACCTCGTGATCTTTCTGGAGATGAATTTTTGCACTTGGATGAGATGAGATTTCAAAAGTAATTTTTAATTTGTGCATGTCCGCTTCAACTCGCTATGATGTTAAGTTCTCAACCCAAGATATGTAATGGGATGTCAAGTCGAGATTTTTATGAAATTTGAGATTTAAAAGCTTATTCTCTAATGTTCCTTACATGTAGCACGATTTATTTCAACATGTGGACATGCTATTTTTATTTGAATGGCATGAAATTTGTTTTATCTGTGAAACTTAACCAGTACATTTCTATGGTGCTATCTTTTCTATCATGTGCAAGAACTATTTTTTCCAACAGTTTGGCCTTACGAATTACCTTTTCGTTGTCATTGTTAATTTTGTGGCATATTGGCTAGTGTAACATTGAAAAGGTAAGTGGGAAAAGGATATTTGTAGGATTGATTTAAAAATAATTCCAATGGAGGCGTAATGTTACTAGCAATAAAAGGTTTTCGGTTGACCTTGATCTAAAATCATTACCAGTTTAACATTGGAGAGGTAAGTGGGAAAAATATATCTGTAGGATTGACTTTAAATTTGATTCCAACAGAGGCGCAAATGTTAGTAGCATCAAAAGTTTTTATGGTTTATCTGGATCTAAAATCATCACCAGTTTGTAGCATCCCAAGTCCAACTATTTGTAACCTACATTGAAGCGCCAACCAAACCTCAAACACCATACAGTCTCTCCACCATAACCACAAGACCACACTCACTTTAGTTGTTTCTCTAACAATCCAAATTCTGACACCACATAAGGTAGCCAGCTGAAAAAAACAGTAATATGCAAGATACATGCCTTGGTCTAGGCACACACCTTTTGTGCAATACTGTAAATGTTAGTTTGTTATTTCCATTTGTTAATTTTGTTATGGCTAATCAAAGTTTAATGTTTTTAGTTGATTTTGTGTAATTATTATTCCAAGCAAATCAAGATTTTATATTTATAATTATATGGAAATGAATTAATATCATTATAATTTAGAATTGTAACATGTGAAATCAGTATAGTTTAAAGTTCCATTATAATAGATCGAAAACATTTTAGATGGAAAAATTATGAAAAAATTTGGAAGCAGACAAAATTTGAAGGCAGACAAAAATTTAAATCACCACTTAAATCAAATTCAATAAACTTTATACTAAAATTTGAATGGTTTAATGACAAGGAGTAGATGATTTTCTCTAATCGTAATATTCCCGAGAAATAGGAAAGAGATGATAAAAGAAAATGATAAGAAAAGAAGAGACGGCTTTGTGCACCAAATGGATAGGTAAGTTCAAAATTCACAATATTAGAGACGTTTGTACAACTTTCATGCACAAACATTTGGATCTTTTAAGAGAAGCAACCATCTTGGTCTCACTTTCTAAACCTTAAATATAGTAAATTGACGATCAAAGCTTTAAGAGAAGCAACCATTTTGTACCCCCATATGGCTAGAAGGTAGTTTTAAATTTAACGACGCTTGAGATGCTGCTTGTGTCTGTCATGTAGTTAATCTTTCCTTCATCAATATATGGGATTGCATGATCCATCATAAAATTTCTATTTTCATGTTTAAACTAATGCATAACCATCTTTCGCTCGGTACAAGTTTTCTGAAAAATCAACATCCCTCTATAGTCTTAGTATATGTTTTGCATGTAAGTAATATTGAAAGCATATTGCATCTCTTTAGCTCTAGTGAAATTCCTAGGGGTGCATGGAAACATTGTGAAAGTTTCACGAGCTCAAGGTTTTAAGTTGGATTTCGATCATATCTCGTCTCGGGCGAGGTTTTAAATCTCTGATTTCGGTCATGTTTCGTCTCAGAAATTCTAATGACCTGCTCTCGTATCGGGGGAGATCTCAGACGAGATGAGTGCGCATCTCCGACATCCATCTCAAATTTACATCCGGGATCATAAAGTTCATTTCGGAAATATCTCAGAGTATATATTATCTCTAAAATTGATTTGCATGCATAATAATATCAATAATCACTACCTTAATAATAATAATTTTTACATGATTAGCTATTTCGTTATTTCTACTATAAATTGTCCAATTGCATTTCTAATTGATCTAAATTATTTCATGATTCAAAATCAAACTAAACACATAAAATTGAATTTTTTTATACACTGAATTTCTCTTACCAAATTCAATCAAATTACTTATAGTAAAGTTTTCTTAATTCTTTAAAATATCAAAGTTGCATGTTAGTAATATTGAAAGCATATTGCATCTCTTTAGCTCTAGTGAAATTCCTAGGGGTGCATGGAAACATTGTGAAAGTTTCACGAGCTCAAGGTTTTAAGTTGGATTTCGATCATATCTTGTCTCGGGCGAGTTTTTAAATCTCTGATTTCGGTCATGTTTCGTCTAAGAAATTCTAATGACCTGCTCTCGTATCGGGGGAGATCTCAGACGAGATGAGTGCGCATCTCCGACATCCATCTCAAATTTACATCCAGGATCATAAAGTTTATTTCGGGAATATCTCGGAGTATGTATTATCTCTAAAATTGATTTGCATGCATAATAATATCTATAATCACTATCTTAAAGATAATAATTTTTACGTGATTTGCTATTTCGTTATTTCTACTATAAATTGTCCAATTGCATTTCTAATTGATTTAAATTATTCATGATTCAAAATCAAACTAAGCACATAAAATTGAATTTTTTTATACACTGAATTTCTCTTACCAAATTCAATCAAATTACTTATAGTAAAGTTTTCTTAATTCTTTAAAAAATCAAACCAACATAAAATCACAATCAAATCTCTACCTAATCGAATCTGGTCATATTCTAATTTCAAAATCAATCAAACAATAACAATATTTATCATATTAAAGTATGATAGGAACGTCCAGTCATGGATAAGTCTGATAAAGTAAGAGATTTACTCATAAGTTTCTCTTAATCGATATTAAATTTGAATTCCATCTTTTCTTCTCTTTCTCTTTTAATAATTTTTCATTCTACAATAAAGTTCTCTTGTTAAAAAGCTCCTCATGGACTCTTCAGTTCTCTGTTTCAGTGCCATCAATGTCATCACGTTCTTGGGTTGCGAAATGTGAACCCGAAACTGTTTCATTAACTTATCCACTAGCTCGTTCCATGCCCTGATTGATCCATTTTCCAGCTGCCTGAACTAATGTGTAGCTAACTCCGTCAAGTATAAAAGAAAACACCTTGCCATTACCTCTTTCGATGCCCCTCCATATGTCGGATATATCTCATCATATGCATCGTTGGATTCAACTTTTCATCATATGCCTTCAATGTTGGTAGTTTGAACTCTGTTGGGTTCTTAGCATTCCTGACGTTCGGAGCAAATGGGCTCCGATTGACATCTTTCAAGCTTCTGTTGGGCAATCCGCCTCGCATTATCTGACGTATCAGCTCAACAATTCTTTCATTCTCATCCATACGTAGTCTCCAAACCCTATTCCCAGCTTGCCCCCCGACTGTACGGAGGTATTCTAGAACATATTCCTCATGACGTGCATCCACATTTCGATCCGCGCCAAACTGCACAACACCAACCACTGACCCGCCGTGAACCGATCCAGCTAGACTCGGGGGCATATGCCCCTGAGTCCTAAGCGATCGGCGCCGACCCCTATGGCGGGATCAGTGTTGATCCCTCCATATTAACCGAGGGTTTTATCCAAAGATTTATGTAAAAAAATCCTTTTTTTTATCTTAAATTATCTCCATTACTAATCTTTTGTGTACCTTGGTGTTCCTAACTGTCCACTGATTTTTTCCCTCGACAGTTCTACTCCGTTCCTTCGTCTATTAGCTTAGTTTCCCTGTCCCTGGTTATGAATTTCTGCTGCTTCAACTGTTTGATCCACATTTCCAGCAGCTCGTGACGCTGCAACCTGTCCAATTTGCCTGAGAGAAATTCTGCATCATGTCATCTTGCCTCCTCATCATCCGCTTTTGCATAGCATCTATCATAGTCTTCATCCCGTTCGTAGTGATGTAGATAAATGGTTGATTAGCTCTAGCTCTTGAGGATGCCTCCTGACTTCTTCCATGGTAAATCCTATCCACAGGTGCTTTCCTTGTAGATTGTCTGACCATCGATCCAAATTCAAGCTCCAAATCGTTTTCAAATCTGTGGGTACAAATAGCCTGACTCTGATACTAAAATATTTGCATTAAAATTGATCACACACTCAATGAATATGATAATACCGCAAATTCAACATCCAAATCCAACCAGAATGATGTAGAGAAAAAAATATAAAGAAAATTAAAACAGTCAGAAAGTAAATGAACACAGATAATTTATAGTGGTTCGACCGACTCCGGCCTATATCCACTCTAAAGGTTTTCCTTTTATTGATTTATACTACTTATATGGTTACAATTCATGAAAATCAAGAATAAAAATGACAAAATATAGCCTATGGAAGAAGATGAAGAGAGCCAGAAAGAAGATCCCCTTCCTTCAGCCAATGATCCGCTATTTATAGGAGAAGACGGCGAAATATGCAGCTGAAAATCTGCATACAGAAGATTCAAGCTAAGACGGACCGATGCAGAAAATATGGGACCCATCTGTGCCATTATGACCAATCGACACCGATCCCTATAGAAGGGATCGACACCGGTCGGTGAAGATCATGGATCGAAGATCGACGATCCCAAGATGGGTGCCCCTCAGTCTTCTCTTCTTGTTTCCTGAATTATTTTTAGAATTGTTGTGGAGTTTGTTGAGTTATTGAGCGATCACCGTTGAGTTGAACTGTCAAACCAAACGATCCATGCCATATTGATGCGATCCGATCCGTGCTCCATCACATTGATCCGATCCGATCGCCTGCCGAGGGGAGGCGCCAATTCCTTACTTAGCCAATTCCGGAGTGTTGTCCGAATCCGCTCGAGTATCGTCCATAATCTTGAATATATCCGATCTTCAAACTTAATAATCATCTCTTCGGACTTTCTGCCTTGATGACTACGAGATTCATTGGGTTAAATTCATGATGTCACAGCCTTGCCAAAAGGCGGGATACCAATAAGCATGCATAATTCAAATTTACTTCTGTTGAACTTATATCTGATATAACATGTGCAGGATATAAATTAGTTATTAAGGCGCGTCTAGGCATAAAAAAGACCAAGGCTCAAGGTTTGCGTTTTTTTCAGTTTGAGTGCGTCTTTTTGCATTTGAAGTGACTTTTTGCAAAATTCAAATTTTAATTTACAAAATAATTAAATAAAAAATTTAAATTGTTAAATGAATTATAAAATATGGTTTAAAATTTGAATTTTAGTTAATAAAATATTTAAATAGTTGAATGAATTATAAAATATGGTTTAAAAATTAATTTGTAGTTAGTAAAATAGCAGATCAAACTTGTATAAAAGACACACATAAAAGCCCTAGGTTCAAAAAAGCCCAAGGCTTAAGCCTTGCGCCTTTTTGCGTCTTAGCGTCTTAACTACTATTATAATATCTGAATCCAGTGAGAATCATGTGAGATATTTCTATGAATCTTTGATGATGCCATGTCAAATAAAGCTTAAGTGATGTTTATAGGCGTTCTCTCTTTTTATATAGTGTTAGGTGATCCTATCTGACGTAGTGATACTTTCCATACTCTTAATTTTGTTCAACACGTGTAACAGAATTATCCAAAGTTAGTATTCTTTATGGATTTGCTATCAATCTTAGTTAAAAGTTGCACGCCTTTATTCCCTGCTTTGTGCTTGAATGTAGCCTTGGGGTCTAGTTCGTACTCAAAATAATGTTCTTTTACCGTGGCTTTACTTTCATAGAACATCAAATTTCATTTCAAATGTTACAACCCTTCAACTTTATCGGCCATCCTGTTGCATTCAGGATTTAGCTCAATTTTCATATGCCAGCTTTGCTAAGATCTGATTTAATTAATGGTAACAGGTTTATTAGACAAAACCAGATTGAATTAAGATTCATAAGATAGGTAAAGTCTTTGCTATAAAATATTGTATGAAATCTATTTTGAATTTTTTTTTTTGATAGAGAGAACATTTTTAGATCTTGGATTCCGGTAAGGTTTTGTTTTAGAGATTCGATCTTGCATAGAGAGAGATTTCAAACGAGATGAGTGCATCTGAGACGTCCATTCCGATTACATCTTGGGTACTAAAGTTCACCCCGGAGTATATATTATGTTTGAATACTACCTTAAAAAACTAATTTTAACTTGATTTGCTCTTTAGCAATGTCAACTTCAAACCATTTAATTTCACTTCTAATTTCTCCTAATTGATTTTAAACATCTCATGATCCAAAATCAAATTAAAGACACAAAAATTGGAGAAATTTCATAAACTGAATTTATCTTACAAGATTCAGTTAAATTCACCTAATTTTCTAGCAAATCAAATCAAATCTAGTCATCTTTCAACCAAATCAAATCATTTTCAAATATCAAAACCAGTCAAATACCAACAAACTTATCATATCAAAGTATAATAGGAAAATAACATCCAATCTTGAATGAGAAGGATTAAGTAAGTAATTTATTGATTTTCTTAGCTTTATATTAGGTCTACATTCTCCTTTTACTTCTCTCCATAAAATTTTCTCTTCTCCATATTTGCTTCTTCAAATGACAAAATGACATAGAAATGGAGGGAATTTGACATTTACAGCACCGCAATTTTGTTTATTTACACATCGCCTCGTTGAACAAATTTATGTACAATGCCCATAATTATTTGCCATGATTTTCGTGCAATTGGCCATTTTGGATTGGTGCATTCGACGATAAATCCACTTGAAGCATTGCTTATATTGACAATTAAAATCGCCATTTCGACTACTCATATGCATATGCAAATTTCTGTTTTGCTATTTTCCACACAAATTTATTTTTTGCCAACATTTAAATTGCTACAAAAATCTTCAAATGGATTGAGATATCTCAATTTGACCTTGTCCAAAATGTTAGCCGAGATATCTAAAATTTTTAAGAATTCTAAGCACACTCAAATTCAATAACAAAATTTGAAAACTCAACGGACTTTATTTATCAATGGTATTTGGCTATATATAAGCCTTACAAAGGGACTATAACTGAAAGATAAAACAACAAATCACATTCATCGTGGTAAAATGCAACTGAAAATTGTCAAACAACAACTACCCTACCCTGAAGAATAGATTGATTATTAACAGAAATTCAAATAATTAACATAATATCTAAAAACCTGACATTTCCTTCCTTGGACTAAATGTTATTGACAATTAGTTTATCGCGTGTTCTTCGCACATTCCAAGCAAACTTTGCAGCTTCCAAATTAGATCAAATTTGAGTGGTTTGATCATGATGTTTACAACTTGTTCCTTTGTGCCACAATGCTTAATTCCTTCTTTAGTCAAGCCTCTCAGAAATGAAAGTGAACATCTATATGTTTAACACGATCGGGTAGAACCGGGTTTGTAGACATCTTCATTGCATGACAATTATCATTGAAAACAATAGTACCTTCACTTTGAGATTTGTCGAGATGCTTGAGAACCTTTTGCTTCCACACAGCTTGGCAGACACAAGCTGCTGCTGCTACAAATTCAGCTTTTGTAGGGAGATGATAAGATGCTTTCTTAAGGACCACGAAGTTGCATCAGAACTCATCATAAATACATGACTAACAGTGCTTTCTTTGTCTTTCAAATCACCAGCATAACCACTATCCTTGTATGCTACCAAATCATCAGCCTCTCTCTTTTTATAGAACACTCCAAAATTGATATTAACCTTAAATACCTTTGCACTCTTTTTGCAGCAAAAAAGTGAAGTACAACAAGGTAAGCCATGAATCTACCACCCAAACTTATGATAACATCAAGTCTGGATGTGTTGCTGTTAAGTACGTTAGGCTCCTACAATCTGCTTGAAATATGTTAGGTCCACCTTGATTTCATCTTTTATAATCTTGAAACCCGAAACAATGAGATTACGTACAGCATTGCACTCCTTCATCCCAAACTTTTTAAGCTTTTCCATGGTATACTTCTTCTGACCAACGAATACCCCACAATTTTGCTGTAACACTTCAATTCCTAAACAAATCATTCATATTAAACTCTCCAATCATTGACTTCTCGAACTCATTAATCATATCAACATCACAAAATCTTCAATATACAGACCAACGATCAACGATCAACAACATACCTTCCTCATTAGATTTGGTAAAGAGAGTTTGACCGCTATGGCCTCTTTCAAATCATTCCTTTAAAATATAAGACTACTAAACCAAGCTCTAGGAGCTTGTTTTAGCCGGTAAAGTGTCTTCTTTAGTTTGTAAACGTTACGAGGCTCATCTTGCTTGACAAAATCCTATGATTGCACAACGAAAACTTCTTTATGCAACTCTCTGTGAAAGAAAGTTGATTTCAAATCAAGCTGATAGATGCTTCAACTCTTTTGTGCTACAACTGCTATAATCATTCTTACTGCATCTAGTCAAGCCACATATGTAAAAATCTCTCAATAATTCACTCCACACTGTTGTGCATAGCCCTTTACCAAGTACGTTTTGTGCTTGTTGATCTCTCATAATTCATTCATCTTTGTCATGAATGCCCAAGTTCTTTTGGATAGTCTATAAGCGTCCATTATCATTCTTTCCAGTGGACCTCATCCCCAAGTTCATTGCTCCCCACTCGCTGCTTTTGATGATTTTGTTGAAGTAGATTGGATATGCTCTTGCATTGAAAGCTAGGTTCGTATCGTTATCTGTATCTTCTTCTGACAAGCCTTATCTGGTCTCATAGTCTATCATCCAGCATGGAGTTCTTCTAGTTCTGCATCTACCTTCGTTCAAACCAGATGAGCTTTCGATATTCTCCAACTCACTTGAATCTGCACTGTTTTCTTCGCCATCATTGTCGTCTTTACTTTCCGACTCACATGTCATTCTCGGCTGCATTTGTATCATCATCATCCAACTCTAAAGCATTAGACTATACTCCTAGCAACACTTATCCCTATTCCAAGTTCTCTTCTTATCAAAGATTACGTCGCTGCTTATGATCAATTTCTTGATAACTGGATTATACAACCGATAAACTTTTGACTCCTTGCTCACACTGAGCAAAACACAAGTAACACTCTTGTCTTCCACTCTGTTCTCCTCACATTAGGCACATGAACATGAGAAATACAACCGAAAACTTAGAAATTTTGAACGTTTACCTCCACTCCAAGCGTTTTCAAGCTTTTTCAGGATTCATGTTTTGCACGGTTGATGTAGAACTTCAATTCAGAATGTGCAATGTATAGTGTGTAGCTTCTGGCCTAAAGATTTTGGGAACTTTCTTTCAGATAACATACATCGTATCATATTAATAATAGTCACGTTCTTCCTTTTGTCGATCTCATTTTGTTGTGGGATGCAAGATGCCATCAATTGCCTTTTGTTCTCGTTCTTCTTGCAAAAATTATCAAACTTTTGTTAAATGAATTCACCACCACGATCATTGCGCCTAATATTTGCACCTGTTTCCTTTTTCTCACAGCTCTTAAATGTTTTGAACATATGCGAAGCTCCTGACTTTTCTACTAGTAAGTAAATCCAAGTTTTAGTTGTAAAATCATCCATGAAACAAATGATGTACCTTTTGTTACTATTTGATTTAGAAGTAATTGATCCAATGTCTGCATGGATGAGTTGAAGCTTCTCGGTGCCCTCTAACTATTCTCGAAAAAGTTTCTCTGTGTTTCTTACCAATCATGCAACTCTTGCACACAATAGAAGTAGATTGCAGCCGTAGTATACCATAAATCGTAACGACAGTGCTACGAACTGTTGGAAAATAATGACTAACTTCGGCTGAGTCGTGGACGGAGTCACTTTCTTGAAAACGTTTCGGCGATCTGCTCAATGGTGCAAGCAGTTCAGATCAATCACCGCCGCCTCTAAGATAAAACAGCCTCTCAATAGTTGTGGTATCGATTCGTTTGCACGGACGAACGGCTCAGTTTGCACTTTCAAAAAATAATGCTCGAATTTTATAAAAAAAGAGGTACGAAAATGTTGTTCTTTCTGTTTTCGTCTTCGTATCAGTTAAGAAGACGGAGTAGTAAAAGAACGTTACTGGTTTGGGGGAAACGTGGTCTTAAAAAAGGATCTGAGTAATACCGGGTCAAAATATCAATACGGGCTTGAACAGATTTTACCGTTCCAACCCGGTCAAAAACGGTTAATAAATTTGTAGCAAAAATATAAGTGTTACACCACTACAAGCCCGAACCCGAGCCCGGGTCGAGTCGAGTCGGTCGGTCGGCGCGCGCGTGTGTGGTGGTCAAGCACGGCCTCTCTCCTCACAAAAGAGCATCATTGTGTGCCCAAAGGGCCCAACTTAGCCTCTAAGAATTAAGTATAAATACTTGATTCTTTCATAAGTCCTACAATGTGGGACTATCACAAAGCCACTCTTCACACTTAGTCATTTTTAATAATTCACTTGATTTTTAAACACAATTTCCAACAATCCCCCACTTGAATTTTAAAAAATATTTTCGAGCAATTTCAAAAAAAAAACATAAGATTGTGCATAAACAAAGGTGTCTTTCGACTTGAACATTTGCATAGTGGATAAGATTCAGTTTTTACTAGAGTGACACGTAGTCTTGAACTCTATTCCTGACATCAGACCACGCACAATCTTTTTAGAGTGCAATCAAATAAGCCCGTGCATTTATGGCCATGCACGTCTATCCCAGTTTAGTGAATGCTCTAAGAGTTTTGCCCAAAACACCATAGGAAACGGCCAAATTTCCACATTCACACAGGTGAGTCTATCAAGAGTACTCTTGAAGGTAGGTACTCCACTCCAAATAGAGTATAGATCTCATTAAGAGTTTCTATTAACTCATCCTCTAATCACTTCAGGAATACATGCTTCTATATATATGAAAAATGGCATGTTCAACTCATATCACTTCACAACTTATTCTTACCCATTGAACCTAGTTCTTGGGATCTCCAGTCATTAGGTCGGGTTACCATTGTGCGTGACTCAACAATCTAAGGGCAATAGTCCCATTTTTCTAGAAGTCGTAAGGACTTTCTCTCTGGCCAATCCTTTCGTCAAAGGATCTGCCAAATTCTCGTCACTGCGTATGTGATCCACTCTAACAGCTCCTGAAGAGAGTAGCTCTCTAACAGTGCTGTGCTTACGACGTATCTGCCGTCTCTTACTGTTGTAATAACGGTTCTGAACTTTTGCAATAGCCGCGGTACTATCGCAATGGATCAACACAGCTGGTATCGGTTTTTCCCATAAAGGAATCTCAGCTAACAAATTTCTTAAGTACTCTGCTTCCTCACTAGCTGTGGCTAGTGCTATCATCTCAGACTGCATAGTAGACTGAGCCAAAATAGTCTGTTTTTTGGATTTTCAAGAAACAGCTCCTCCAGCAATGCTAAAGATATAGCCACTGGTTGCCTTTGAGTCATCAGATAAAGTATTCCAGTCTGCATCGGTGTAACCTTCAAGAACAACTGAAAACTTTTTATAATGTAATCCAAGGTTCATGGTTCGTTTTAGGTATCTCATGACACTTTCAATAGCGTGCCAATGCTCTATACTAGGTCTACTAGTAAACCTGCATAATAATCCTACGACATAAGCAATGTCGGGTCTAGTACAATCAGTGGCATACCGAAGGCTGCCAATAATGCTCGCATAATCAGACTGTCTTACACCTTCACCAGTGTTTTTTAGAAGTTTTACACTAGGATCATATGGTGTACATGCAGGTTTACAGTCAAAGTAATTGTATTTCTTTAAGATCTTCTCAATATAATGAGATTGATCCAAAGAAAATCCCTTTTCGGACCTAGTAATCTTAATACCAAGGATTACACTTGCTTCACCTTGATCTTTCATATCAAAATTGACACTTAACAAAGATTTAACAGTGTTTATGGCGTGAATGTTTGATCAAAAAATAAGTAGATCATCTACATACAAACATATTATAGTGCAAACGTCATTTTCAGATTTATAATATATGCATTTGTCACTTTCATTAACTTTGAAATCGTTTGAGATTATTAAATTATCAAAATTTTCATGCCATTGTTTAGGTGCTTGTTTTAAACCATATAATGATTTATCTAATTTGCAAACTTTATGTTCTTGACCAGGAATAACAAAGCTTTCAGGTTGGTCCATATAAATTTCCTCTTCTAATTCACCATTTAAAAAGGCAGTTTTAACATATATTTGGTGTATAATTAAATTATAAATAGACGCTAATGAAATTAGTACTCGAATGGATGTGATTCTAGTTACAGGTGAAAAGGTATCAAAAAGTCTATATTTTCTCTTTGCCTAAAACCTTTAGCTATCAAACAGGCTTTATATTTTTCAACTGTTCCATCAGGTTTTAATTTCTTTTTAAGTACCCATTTACAACCTATAGACTTACAAACAGGTGGTAAATCTACTAAGTGCCAAGTCTTATTGGATTTCAAGGAATCCATCTCATCATTTATAGTCTTTTGCCAAAAATCGGCATCTAAAGAAGATAAGGCTTATTGGAGATTTGTTGGATCCTCCTTTATAGTAAAAGTGCAAAAATCCGAGCCAAAATCTTTATCAACTCTTGCTCTTTTACTTCTTATAGGTTCAGTTTCAGAAGATTCATTAAGTTCTGTTCTAAGAGGCACGGTGTTATTTGACGTGCCCACTATTCCTCAATTTAAAAGGAAATTTACTTTCATAAAAATCAGCATCAATAGATTCTACTATATTATGTGTATTCAGGTCATAAAATCTATATGCTTTGCTATTAATCAAGGTTCGAGAACTCGGTTTCGATCTCGGTTTTGGTCATTTGAAATTTTGTTAGTTTCGGATGATTTCGTAAATTTCGAAAGTTTCGGTTTTCTTTCGGTTTCGGTCCAAATTTCGGTTTCAGTAGTTTGTTAATAAACTTGTGAACAATTAATAAAATATAATTATGCTGTAGTAAAGACATGCTGTACCTGTAAATAGAAACTGAGGCCAATTACTGTGTAAAAACTATACTGTAGTAAATTAAATGACAAGCAGCCCAATATACGTTTAAACCTAACAGCCTATTTAGTAATCAACTGCTGTCAAAAACAAACAAGCAGCCCAATAGCCCATTTAAGTAACAGATATTTCATTCCCCCTTCCTCTTTCACAATTCACGTTTCCATTACCCAGCCCTAAATCGCTATTTCCAGTTCTCGATTAAAAAATCATACGAAAATGTGATTTCCAGTTCTCGATTAAAAAAAAAAAACGTACGGAATGGCGACGTCGAATTCAGATAAGGAAGAAGAAGTTACCGTGAGTATGTAATTGAAGCGCGAGCAGAAGTTGATTGAAGCACTGTAATCTTCCATGCTGTAAGTATGTAATTGAAGCACTGTATTTTATAGGCTTTCAACTTGAATTAATCATTCGCTTTTCACTGTTGATTCACGTTTGAGTGAATAAAATTTCTGATTTGATATGTTATTCGATTTCTTTTGCTTTTTGGTTGCTTTCGGTCTTCATCCCACTGCTTCTTCACATGCGCGCTGAGGGTTTTAATTTTTCTAAGCAAAAAATGATTCGATTCTTTTTTTTTTTTGCCCTAGATCCGAAACCGATTTTGACTGTCGGTTTCGGATCGTGCTCGAGCGGTAACGGTCCGGTACCCCCGAAATTTCGGGGTACTGGCCGAAACCTCAATCCTTGCTATTAATAGCATAGCCAATAAATACACATTCGTACGTTCTACTTGCTAATTTTATTCTTTTAGGGTCGGGTATACGAACATATGCCCAACATCCCCAAGTTCTAAAGTAAGATACATTCGGTTTATAATTTTTTAAAATTTCAAAAGGTGAAATCTTACCTTTTGATTTAGGGATTCTATTCAATACATAGCATACAGTCAATAAAATATCCCTCCACCAATGTTTTGCTGCACCCGAATTTAACAAAATAGCTGCAACTAATTCGGTAAAGGTTCTATTCTTTCTTTCAGCTTTACCGTTCATTTCAGGTGAATAAGGTGCAGTTCTCTCATGAATTATACCATTCAATTTATAGAAATCAAGAAATGAACTAGATTCATATTCTGTTCCTCTATCACTACGAAGTCTCTTAATTTTCTTATTAGATTGATTCTCAATTTCAGTTTTAAATAATTTAAACATATCAAATGCATCACTTTTATTTTTCATAAGATATACATAAGTGAAATCAGAGGTATCATCTATGAAAGTGATAAAATAACGGTGTCCATGTCTAGTCAAAGTACCATCTAGCTCACATATGTCAGAATGAATCAAGTCTAAGGGTTTAGAAAATCTATCAACTGATTTATGGGGTTTCTTAGTGATTTTTGCTTGACTACAGAATTCACATTTATCAAAATCAGTTTGTGACATTTTAGGAATCAAATCTAATGTGATAATGTTATGAATTATACGCTTATTTACATGACATAATTTAGAGTGCCAAATATTAAAGTCACACAACATATAAGCAGAACTAGTTACTTTATTAGATTCAACATTCAGTTTAAACATACCCTCACAAGCATAACCCTTCCCTACAAACATCCCTTTATAAGTCAAAGTATACAAATCAGCCCCTATAACTTGAGTAAAACCAGCCTTATTAAGGAGAAAACCAGAAACCAGATTCTTTCTCATCTTTGGAGTATGCATCACATCTTTCAAATGAACTGTCTTTTCAGAGGTAAACTTTATTTCCACATTTCTAATGCCAGCAACTGTAGTGGTGTGAGAATCTCCCAGTAGCACTTTCTGATCATCAGCAGCCGTGTATGTACTGAACATAGCACGATCATAGCAGACATGACGGGATGCACCAGTATCTACCCACCAACCCTCTGATCCACCAACAAGATGAATATCAGAAATCATAACCGTAAGAGACTCCTCAGCCAGGTTAACCTGCGGTGCAGGGCCTGGTCTGTTCCTACACTTGCGTGGCATATGACCTGGTTTTCCACAGTTATAACATAGAAACAACTGTCCAGAGTCATTCTTTTGGGTCGGTTTCTGCTGTTCTTTTTGGTTCCCTTGCGGGTTTCAATTCTGTTTGTTGCGGTTGTGGTTCTGATTCTTAAAGGTTTTCTGATTCGGTTTCAGAACTGCAGACTTGGACTTTTTAGTGTTGTTGTTGGTATCAACAAGCACTTCCTCCTTCTGGTCCTGGTTACGAGCCTCCTCCTCAATACTGAGGCGAGTGATCAAGCTCTCTAAGGAGAATTCCTTAGTCTTGTGCCTAAGCACATTCTTAAAGTCTTTCCAACCTGGGGGCAGTTTATCAATAATAACAGCAATCTGAAATTGTTCATCTAAACTCATACCTTCGGAGATGATCTCATGAGCAATTTTCTGAAGCTCATGAGACTGCATCTCTACCGACCTGTCATCTGTCATCTGGTATTTGAGGTAGTGGCTGACTGCATATTTTTTCGTTCCAGCCTCTTCGGTATCGTACTTCTTTTGCAGTGCTTCCCAGATCTCTTTGGCTGACTTGTCAGAATTGTAGTAGTCGTACATGTCATCGCTGAGGCCGTTGAGTATGAAGTTTCGGCACATGTAATCTTGCTCTGTCCAGTTCTGCAACTCCTTTGATTTTTCTGTTCAGGCTCGCATCTGATCTGCATCTGCTTCGTCGTCTGGTCTACTGGGTAGCTGCAGTTTGTCGGTTGTCAGCACAGCCACCACTTTTCTGGTGGTCAGGGAGAATTCCATCTTCCGTCTTCAGCGTTTGAAGTAGAGGCCCTCGAATCTGAAGGGAGCAGCAGAGACCATCGGGAGTTGGAAGAAGGAAGTGAGAGCGGCGACATCTAGATCTGCAGTAGAAGCCATTGTTGTCGGACGTCTTCAATTATTGGAAAACAATGGCTAACTTCGGCTGAGTCGTGGGCGGAGTCACTTTCTTGAAAATGTTTCGGCGATCTGCTCAATGGTGCAAGCAGTTCGGATCAATCACCGCCGCCTCTAGGATAAAACAGTCTCTCAATAGTTGTGGTACCGATTCGTTTGCACGGACGAACGGCTCAGTTTGCACTCTCAAAAAATAATGCTCGAATTTTATAAAAAAAGAGATACAAAAATGTTGTTCTTTCTGTTTTCGTATTCGTATCAGTTAATAAGACGGAGCAGTAAAAGAGCGTTACTGGTTTGGGGGAAACGTGGTCTTAAAAAACGGATCTGAGTAATACCGGGTCAAAATATCAATACGGGTTTGAACAGATTTTACCGTTCCAACTCGGTCAAAAAATTTGGAGCAAAAATATAAGTGTTACACCATTACAAGCCCGAGCCCGGGTCGGGTCGAGTCGGCCGGCGCGCGTGTGGTGGTCAAGCATGGCCTCACTCCTCACAAAAGAGCATCATTGGATGCCCAAAGGGCCCAACTTAGCCTTTAAGAATCAAGTATAAAGTCCTACAATGTGAGACCATTCACAAAGCCACTCTTCACACTTAGTCATTTTTAATAATTCACTTGATTTTTAAACACAATTTCCAACACGAACGAGCTATGTCTTCTGTAGTAATGTGAAGGCAGGATGCTTGCTTGATTTGAACATTTTCCGAGATCACTGTTTGTTGTCACTTCAATTTGGATAATCAAGCCTTTTTGAGGATGATAATTTCTGCACATGTCATCTTGAATGAGTATAGCGAAGTAAAGTTACTTCAACAATCTTTACATCTGGCATGTCTTTATCACCATTTCTCATATCACTGGCTACCACCATTACTCTCCCAAAATAATCAGTGACCGGTCTCATCTCCAAAAGCTCAAAATCTCTGTGAAGAGTTTGAAGCTGAGCGCGCTGCACTCGAGTATTCCCTTGATACTCCGCCTTCATTGAATCCCACTATTTTTTAGCTGTCTTCTTCCGCGATGGTTTTTAGAACAAACTTATCAATGGAGCTAAAGAAATAATTCTCGCCTTTCAAGTCCTTTAGCTTCACCTCTTATGAGGTTTTCCTTTGCATTGTCGATACAACTTCATCAGCTGGTTCCGTGTAACCTCCCTGAAAGATACTCCAGTACTCATTTGATTTAAGAAGATTTTCCATAAGCAAACTCCAGTGATCATCCATCAAACTTGGGGATGCACGGTTGTGCGAAGCTGCTTGCTTCAGCCATCATCACACTACTTTGAAAGAGGCTCAGATACCAGATTGAAAAGGCTGAGAATTCTAAGCACGCTCAATCATAAAATCTGGAAGATCAACACACTTTATTTAGTAATGATATCTGGTTATATATAGACTTACAGGGAAGCTCTAGGTGACAGATAAAACAACAGCCCACATTCATAACAAACATGGTAAAATGCAACTGAAAATGGTCAATCAACAACTATACTACCCTGAAGAATATGTAGATTATTAGCTGAAATTCAATAACATCTAAAAACCTGACAATATCAATATCCCGGTCAATATGTGAAAAACGAGTTTTCCACCAAATTTGTGTTTCATTTCACTAATGTTTCATGCCGAGATTTTGGTCAATATTCCTGACATTTGAAACAGTGATAGAGAGTGCGATATCTAAACACAATCCCTCGTACAAGGCAACAAATACACAACCCAGCATTAGAAAACTGTTCATGTGGTGTGTAGAATCTGTTAATATTAGCGAATGCTGCACCATTTTTTCTTTCTTGTTTCAACAACCTATCTAATTCAATTGCATAGTTTGATCTTGACTGATCGGTTATTCAACAGCCTATTTGTCTCATTGCCTATTGCTGAACAATTGATTCCTAGCTATATTTCAACCATTTTCCCTTCCTAACGCCTTTTCAAAATATTTACTTGAGCAACCAGTTATAATTCATTTTTCTATTCTTTGCACAGGATTCTGGAGGCATCTTTTGGGATAATGACAGTTTGGCTGCTCTTTTAGCTCTTGAACTGAAAGCCGATCTTCTTGTTTTGCTTAGTGATGTGGAGGGTTTATACAGTGGTCCTCCTAGCGAACCTCATTCAAGGATAATTCATACCTACATTGATAGAAAACATCAAGGTGAAATTACCTTTGGGGACAAGTCAAGAGTAGGAAGAGGGGGCATGACTGCAAAAGTAAGCTCTGCAATTCATGCTTCTTCTGCAGGAACACCTGTCATAATAACCAGGTACATAATATTTGCAATCAAACAATACAAAACGGACACTATGAAGGAAAAAATATTATGTTTTTGTCACATGAAAATGCCGTAGTCAAAGAGTCATGCTGAATAACCTATTATATAGTTTAAAAACTATGTATATGATTTTGATGGCTAGTGGGTGGGAATAGTATCAAATCAGTTTTTGATCAAATTTACTTCTGATTCAGACCTGATCAAACATGAAATGCTTAAGTACTGGCAATTCAAGTGCCCCTCTTTACCTAATTGAAATGAAGAAAATTGTTCAATACTATGGCCTTGGAAGTAAAACTTTGTATCATTTTTCTTTGAATGCATTTAAGAACTATTTAGGGATATATGGTAGGGAGATAGGAATGCATGTTTTGAGTTAGTGAAACCAGAATACCTGTTAAAGCATTTTTATTTTTACTTTTTTTATACTTATTTCCCCAAGATTTTATCACTCTTGAATCATATTACATAAATTTAAATGCATAACGCCCTTCCTTAAACAGTTAAATATTTCAAACTTTAACCCAACCTGCTAATTTTATGGAGTTATCCCTCACATCATTCTTGACTAAAACAAAGATTTTCTTAGATTTTTTATTTGCTTAACATCTCTTGTTAAAATGGTTAAGTGGTCATTGTCATTATTCATTCGTCATTCCCTACCCAGCACAAGGCTCCTGCTTGTGCAGGGTTTGGGTGAGCAAGTTGTACCGGAGATGTTTAGAATCCTGGTCATTAAATCAAGCATCCATGAAGCTGAAACCAATGATGTGTGAATAAAGCTCACAGCAGGCATACATATTTATAGCAAATTGTGCCATATATATCATAAATTTTACTATCTGCCCAGAAAGTGGGCGCTCAATTAATTGGTGTAGATTAGACGTCAAGCACCGACAACAAGCTATGCATATAAAAACATTCCATATTCCTTTCTTATTTAGTGGTTTTGCAACCAATGGCATACTCAAAGTATTACAAGGGGAAAAAGTGGGTACGCTCTTCCATAAAGATGCAGCTTCTTGGATCCTATCCAAAGAAGTAAATGCACGTGAAATGGCCATTGCAGCGCGAGAATGTTCCAGGAAACTTCAGGTATCGAACGATGGATATAAAAAGTATTATATATATATATATATATATATATATATATATAATATGAATCCACTTCATGTAAAAGTTGATTGTTCTTTCCCTTCAAGAATCCCACACAGATTTGTAATTTTTCGTAATCATGTATTTTTCTACATTTGAAATATATCCAGAGTTTGTCATCAGAAGACCGCAGGAAAATATTAATGGATATTGCTAACTCACTAGAGGAAAATGAAAAGCTGATCTTATATGAAAATGAGGCTGATGTAACTGCTGCACGACAAGCTGGGTATGATAAGTCATTAATATCTCGATTAACATTGAAGCCAGGAAAGGTTAGAAACCAAAATTTATACCTTATTTATACCAATTTTGATTGTTTTCAGTGACCTATTTATCTGTGTGTTATTTTATTATTATACAGATATCTAGCCTTGCCAACTCTGTACGCATTCTTGCCGATATGGAAGACCCAATAGGTCAACTTCAAAAGAAAACTGAAGTAATGAACACAAAATTATAATTTAATCTTTTATATAAATTCCTATGTTTTCCTTTTGTTGCAATAAATGTTAAATAAGCTTTCTTTTTGAAATAATAATTTTTTGGTCTAAGTCATTATGATCAAATTATGGTGCTGAGATCTATTGTGTTAATCTTACAGCTTGCTGATGGGTTGATCTTAGAGAAGACATCAAGCCCATTAGGTGTTCTTCTGATAGTTTTTGAGTCACGGCCTGATGCTTTGGTCCAGGTACAAGTAATCAACCATGGTACAGAAAATGCTGAGTAACTATGTAATTGATCTGTCAAATGGTCTGAAATGATTTTCAAAATTATGCTACCATCAGATTGCATCTTTAGCTGTAGTAACTACGTAATTGATCTGTAAAATGGTCTAAAATGATTTTCAAAATTATGATACCATCAGATTGCATCTTTGGCTGTTCGTAGTGGAAACGGTCTTCTACTAAAAGGAGGGAAGGAAGCTGTTAGGTCCAATGCAATTTTACACAAGGTTTAGTATTCTACTAAACAACCTGTCTACCTTCCACATTTAATCTTGTGTGACTTTTTGGCAAAATAAAAAATGATGTTACATGATTAGGTGATTGTTGGAGCAATTCCAGACAATGTTGGCGAAAAGCTTATTGGGCTTGTCACAACAAGAGATGAAATTCCTGATTTGCTACAGGCGAGCTGTAAATAAATAAAATGGAAATATTATTTTTGTATAGCTTCATGACTAAATCAGTTATTTTCAGCTTGATGATGTAATTGATCTCGTTATACCTAGAGGCAGCAACAAACTTGTGTCTCAAATTAAGGAATCTACTAAGATTCCTGTCCTTGGTCATGCTGGTATGTTTCTTGTTTTACATAGATTAGCAAACTTTTTATTCTGAATGCTTTATTAATTTTTTTCTACTTCCTAGATGGAATTTGCCACGTTTTTGTTGACAAATCAGCAAACATGGAGATGGCCAAGCGAATTGTCTTAGATGCAAAATTAGATTACCCTGCAGCTTGCAATGCTATGGTATGATTTAAATCTTAACTTATGAATTATTTAATTTGAGCTTTATTATGCATATAACCAGACATACCTTTGGCATGTTAATTTTTACCATACACTGTCTTGATTTAATAAACAATGTTTGTAGGAGACACTGTTAATTCACAAAGACCTTATGAAGACCAATGATCTTGTTGATCTAATAACAGAGCTCAAGAATGAAGGTATGTTTGCAGCTCCTCACGTTATTGGTTTGTTATTGTTCAAAAGACTGGCCTGTTGTAATGTTCTCTATGGTATAAGCAATTCTTGAAAACTATCATCTTTGCTTATCCATGTAGAATGCATGCAAAGGTAGGCTCCAAGATAATGATTGCTAATATCATGGAATGTCTCCCTCTTCTGTTGAACATGAATTCTGGAGTTTGCAAGTGCAAACATTCATACAAAGAGCAAAACCATCTTGTTATTGTCATTGCCAATCGTGCACATTACTCTTTCTCTTACCCAAATCCATCCCCCCCCCCCCCCCCCCCACACCACACACACACACACAACAAACCAAAAAAAAAACCCCCTCCTCCACCAAATACACACACAGTTTGTGGAGTGAATGCCTGTGGATCAACAAACTTCAATTTGGATTGCAGGAGTTGTTCTTAATGGTGGACCGCGGGCAAGTGCAGAGTATAAAATACCAACAGTGAAATCATTTCATCATGAGTACAACTCACTTGCTTGCACAATTGAAATTGTTGATGATGTGGATGCTGCTATTGACCATATACATAGTTATGGAAGGTGAGTTTTGGAACCACATTGTATATTTTGGACTTCCAATGTCAATCAAAACTTGTTTCATGGCATAGGCGATGATAATTATAAAATTAATTTCGCTGATTTAACGATGCGCTAGCACTGCTTTCATATGTTTTTTTGGGTCTTTGATATGTTTGCAGTGCGCATACTGACTGCATTATCACTGAGGATGCTGGTGTTGCTCAGATTTTTCTTAATCGAGTAGACAGGTATTTTTTTTTCCTGCTCAGTCTAGTTTATGTGAGTTAACAATGATGGCATTGTATATTTGTACTATAACTCTGATACCTGTTAATAACTACTCATAGTTACATTCAATATACTTTCTATAACTTAGTCCAAAGCACTGTTCCTTCAAATCACATAATGTTTCCGAAGTTTGATTTTTCATCTTCCCTTCTTTCCAATATAATGATGAAGGAAAAAGCTTCAACAAACAGCATTATAGAAGTATAGTTGTATATAAAAACTTTATTTACCTTGTATGTAAAGTTTATTGCTAGCTCTACGTTTCGAAGAATTTCTGGAGAAATATTTCTCATAGAAATAGATTAACCGTGGTTCTTAAAAAGTTTCAAGAGTTGAGCTACCAAATAACACGTTAGTTATAGAAAAACTGTTCCTTACGCATGTGAGTTGACAAATGGAGCAAGCCTTTCCAAAAATTTAAGCTTGTACATCAACAAATCAGTCAAAAATCTGCCAGAGATATTGATAAACATTGGGAGATAATATTCTGTCTATAGCTGCTAAGCCACAAATATAAGTTAACTGAGCAATGATTGCATATCAGTTTCTCAGCAATCAAAATTTGAAATTAATAATCAGGTTGGATCTTTTATCTATAATTTTTCGTTTTTGCACTTGTATTCGTCTTTTAACCTTCCAAGTTAAAATCATTAGTCCCATTACAGTATAATCCTTTTAGTTTACAAAAATCTTAAAATTTAACAGTTTGAATCTCGCCTCTAATCGATTCCATTCAATTTAATTAGAAACTCAAATTCTGATTCAAAGCTGAATTCCAGTTGTAATTGAGAAAAACATTTTGTTCATGCTTAGATAAAAATATTTCAAGAAGATAATTTCATTCTATGATTCGGTTATTTATACATAAAAAGGACGATGGAGTAAGATAGAAAATGAAATTTTTTGAGTTGATAAATGTAGAAAGTAGAAACCCAAGAATCAAAATCAATTTCAAACATATGAATTATAACTACTGAAGGAAAAATCAACGCTTTCACATACATGTGTCATTTGATAACTTACAAAGAACAAAAACTTCAGCAAAAAACAATACAGACATGTTACAATATGAAATCTTTGAATCACAATAAATGATCTAAAATCAATTTTGATTAAAATTTAAACCTTAAGATTTACGTTTGAATTATGTTTTCATGTTTGAACTTTTTAGGGTTGATGGTTATTAAAGTTGCTAATTAGGATGTTTCCTACATAAAAATCGTATGATCTACGGATTTAGTAAGCATTATGTGGATTTGGCCATTTATCGTGCCTTCAAATGACAATTTACATGTAGATTTTTACTTATATACAGTGCTGCTGTGTTCTGTAATGCTAGTACGCGTTTTTGTGACGGTGCCCGATTTGGTCTTGGTGCAGAGGTATTTCTTCTTCTTCTGGTATTATGAATATTATATATTTTATTATCCTGTACATATATGATATTTTGATAATTCTTGCAATTTTTTTATGTTACAAAGGTTGGTATAAGTACAAGTAGAATTCATGCTCGAGGTCCAGTTGGCGTTGAAGGACTGCTGACTACAAGATGGTATATATATACTATTTTCATTCAGACATTTGTAATTGTTTTACTCATGGACGATTAATGACTTTCCTCATGCAGCTATACTCGCGCTTTGAAGTAATATATTAACCATATTCTGCTGAAAATATTTGCTTTACGAAATGCAAATGATTGAATCTGGCATTAATTTTCATTCTTTGACCAATAGTTTTAGGTTTTTCCTCTTGTAATTTCATTTTTCTGTTTTTCCATTGTGTAGGATTCTAAAAGGAAGCGGGCAAGTTGTTGATGGGGACAAAGGTGTAATATACACTCACAAGAATATTCCTCTAAAGTATGTCATTTGTACAATTCTTTTGTAAATAAACAAGTTGAATTTTGCTTTCCAAGTGTTCTTTCTCTAGATTTACCCGTTGAGATTGCAAACTTGAAAAATGTTACTTATGACCTAGATATATTAGTGAACTTGGGTATATCATGATACTGTGAGTAAACTACATTGAAACATAAGCTTAGCTTTATCTCTAGACTCTAGTTTCTATTCGGATATAGATTCTAACCTTATTAGGTAGGTAATATTTGCGGTTTATTTAATAGGGATGCATGTCAAGAACTACTAGTGTAAATATATTTGATATAGTTCTTATTCTGATTTGGAGATGTTTCTTAATAAGAACTAACTATTTATGATTTTGTTATCTTTGCAGGTAAACCTTCAAAAAATCATGTTCATTATATGGGAGACATACCGGCTGTCATTACAATACTAATGAGTTATTTCTGTTTTTGTTTTCTCCCTTGTCTGTTTTTATTTTTTTCAGACTAAACCATTTGTTTGTAATTTTAGATTTGAAGGATTATGATTAGGTTCAGCCATCGGAGCTTCGTGTACATTACACTTTATGATGTATTATTTGTTATATGTTTAGAATAAGCTATTTATTTGTAATCTTAGACTAGAAGGATTATAACAAGGTTTGCCCATCAAAGTTTCATGTACATTACGTTGATAGGACCAATTTAGCACTCTTTTGGAGGCTTTGTTTGTCGTCAAAATTGGATCCTCTTATTTGCTTTAACTTGCTTATTTATTATTATTATTTAGATCTTTTTTGGTTTGCAGTTTTGGTTTTCATATTAATCAAAATGCACTTGGCTGATCGTATTTGGAGAACTTTTTCGAAAAACTGTAAATTTGAAAAATGGTTTTGGTATGTAAAATGGTTTTCTACCTTTCGTGACATATTGAATACACAAATGCTTGCTATCACTTTCCTTTTTAATCCCATGTTGTACGGTTAACTTTTTCTGTCTTATCCTCATGCTCTACTTTATTAGTTTGCATTGTCCGTTTGTTGTCCTCTTACAAGTCCACCGTATAAAATACTTCGAATTCGGCTGAAACTGTTCTAACACGTTCTGCTTCTATTTGTAGTATGTTTTAACTAGCTTTTCGTTCTCACAATCTCATTATATGAAGAATTGGATCATATAAATTTGTTGATAACTAATGCTTTATACTTAACATTTTGGCAATAATATTTTTGTACGCTCTTGTTTGCATCTTTTTTTACTGCAAAGTTAATCGTAGGTCTTTCTTTGGTCTTGCAGTCATCATGAAAGTTTTGTATTTCCTTTTCTTTTTCCTGTCTTTTTTTTTTAAAAAGTAAATTTATAATATAGTCGGATTATCATGTGATTAATCTAATTAGAGAATATAGGCATTTTAAATCAGCTCATAGAAGAAAACAAAGGCAATTAAAAGGAAAAGGGAACATAAACTCCTATAGTGGTTTGATTCAATATTGATGTTTATGTCCAATTTTTATTTTTATTATATTGATTTCACTTTTATGTTTTTTATTACGATTCAAAGCAAAGAAGTTACAATGGAGTAAGGAGTTGAAGACATATTTTGAGTTGAAAAATGGCTTCTAGATCCCATGGTAGAAGTAGAAGAGAGGTTTGAGTCCCTTTTCTCTTGAAGTCTCTCGGCTTCATTTCTAACTCTTGGAGCAAAGTACCTCCTCAAAATGTGGTTTAACATGCTTAAACACGTTTTGATAAATATTGGAGTGAGAATAAATCAATTTGACCGGATTGAAATTGGCTGGTGATAGAATTACGATTGATCTTGGATGGGGTCGGGCACGAGCACTATTGCGCTTTGGCTCGAGGGCTATAGTACCCACTCAAGAACTGTGCTCGATTGCTATGCATGCCTCGTTTGGAGTGCTATGTTAAGGTGCTATGGTTGCTCTCTTTGGGTGCTATCTTCATGAGTTGGTCCCAAATTTCATCAAAGTTGGATCCTCGTTTAAGAAAGTTCTCTCCATCCTCTTTGATCGCAAAGCTAGTTCTCTTGACAACTCTTTAAGCTAGTCTTTGTTGAAATTCTCTTGACTTTTTTCATGGGTGTAGCACTTGCCTCAAAAAAATTTCATTTTGTGTTAGTGAAATATAATTTTTAGAGCACAAATGCCATACTTTGAAGGCGACCTTGAACTCATTGGTTGGAAATTTCAATTTGATATATTAGCGTTTATCTATGCATAATGTGGAACGTGTTACAACGACGAAGTTCTCAAAATCTGGTTTATCCACAATCATCATTGCATATTGTGAAAGGTGCTACAATGGTGGGTCTGAGTTTATTCTATCATCAGTATGGGTGTTATCTTACAAGCTACGGCGAGTATATAATGTTCTTGAAATCCTGGCACCCCACCACATCATTTTATCTAGCAGGCTACAACGAATATTGATGGTTCTCCAACTCTAGTTTCATTCAAATATCATGGCATTGATTTACTGCATGTTACCATGAGTATTTGAAGGTCTTCTAATCTTGAGTCGTGTTTGCATAAGATGGTCAGTAATTACAGACTTCAAAACCTACATCTCTAAATTTTTATTGAAAAATGTTCAATCTATGCCAACAAGAATTGAAATCTAGGTCATCTGCTCCCTCACTAGTGGATGTGAATGAAGATAATTGTTGGATTATCATATCCCGTGGCCCCTCAAGTCCATATTAAAGTAATGATTTTTTCCTATTGTTTTCCTCCTGCTGTCTTTGGTATCAAAGAAAGGTTTTATCTCACTTCCCCCAATCCTCTCAAAGTGTCCTTGGTGCCAAATAAATATTCTCGATTGAGTTTGTCAAGGTGATATGCGTTGTATACGATGGTGGTTGAAGCGCGTTCCATTCTATGGGTGTTTGTCGTTATTATTCAGCCATCTCAGGCTTTTTACAATTATTTAGTTCATTAGAGGAGGATTGTCCACCTAGTGACTCCACTATGCAGATAAAGCTCCGTAAGATTCCCGATATTGCATATAGCACTATCCAGTCGCTACGCTATTTCAATTTAGCTCTATTAAATCGTAGATCCGCTTTAAACTCTGCTATTTTATGCTACACCTGCCAATCAAGATTTTTTAGTATCTGTTTTAGCAACATTAATATATAAAGGTTAATTTGAGCGGCTTTCTTTTAACTTAAATCAACAAAGTTATGTTAAAGACCTAATTTTAAGGCATAAGTGCTCAATATAAGTTATGAATCTACTATAGTCACCAAATATAGTCTGTATAAATCATGATATTCTTCATTTTTGTTATATAAGATTAAAAAATATTGTCTGAGGCCTTGGTGCAGTGGTAAAAACGCCAGGCTGTTGACGACAAGGTCGGCAGTTCGATCCCTGCCTCTGGCATATTAAACTATGCGCCACGATGATTCTTGCAGACTTGTGCACTGCCTACTATGTAAATATAAGTACCCAGTTTCAAAAAAAAAAAAAAAGATTAAAAAATATTACCTTTTCCTAGACAAATGCTGTGGGAATGAGAATAAATTAACTTTAAATATTTGGTTTTATATATAATGAATCTTTTTGCACCTATGTTACTTTCCGCTATATCCCTGCTTTATCCCCGCTATAGCTTTTTGTAGCTCCACCACTGTAGAACAACTAAGCGCTTTAGCTACACAGCTCCTCCATGCATATAAACTTGTTAGCTTATTTATAAGGTTCCCTCAATTCACGAGTCTAACACACAACCAAATTCTCCGATAGTCTGGTGCATTTTTTAACTTCAACGACTATGGCCACGTGGACTAGTTATTTACTCGACCATCTAACTCCAATTACTCCTATGTTAAATCTTACACCATTATATCATACAACATATTATTTTAGTGGTTCCCTATCCCTTTGTTTGATATCATTCATAGTAATAATATATTCAGGCATCTTCCTCTGAATTTAAAATTGCTCCTTAATTTCATTGGCTAGGTTTGTCCAAGAACCAATGGATCTAGCATGTAGCTAGCTAAATCAATCACCATCGATTCTAATCAAGAAGACTTTACGTCTTATCGCTTCGGGTGCTCAAGAAGTATTCATGTAAATTGAGCATCCAATTAAGTGATTAGAGGGATCAGGGATACTAACGTAAGAGTCTATATATAACATCTTAGAATCCATTAGAGTTTTGAGATTCGTAACATGAAGCGCTGATGGGTTCCTCGGCTCTTCGTTTGAGTTCGAAGAGTTATCTCATCTTCTACGAGCATGCATTTGATCCATATGCCTTATCATCTCATCTCAATTACCGTTTATATCTCTAGATCATCTACGTTTATCCCTGTAATATTGTAATTGTCACAAGGTGGAGATTGATCGGTTTGGGATCATGAGTGGTGTTGGAACGAGGCCGATCGAAAAGGGATGAAAATGTAGATTTAAAAATAAATTCATATTTAGGATCGTACTGTGCTTATGAAGTTTAAAGGGTTATACTAAATCCAATTTAGTTTATTTAAATAAAATCATATTTTATTTAAATTTGATTTATTTGGTTAATAAATTTTAATAAATTGAAAATTAATATATTTGATGAGTATATCATTTTATACTCACATGCATATAACGTGCATGTGTAACATAGCAAAGGCTTTACATGGTTAAGTTTATATATAGTAGATATTGCGATTTATATCTGCTACTAGACGCACACATTCTTTGGTCTCACATATATATGGCTTGATTAAAATATTTATAATACATATATGGTTTTGGAATATTATTTGAATATTTATAAAAAGATTTACAATACAATTTGACTATATCTTTAATTTTCAATTTCAAACTAAAGATATCTAATCTGACTTAGTAAATAAATTCAAATTCAAATTCAAACCCAAATATGAAATATAAATTCAAAATTTCAAATTTCACAGTTAGACTCAGTAATATTTGAAATTAATATATGTTTACATAAAGCATACTAAAAATAATTTTATAAAAATATTTATATAAACATTTATGTTAATTATATATATAAGTAAGTAAATATTTAAATATATAAAATATAAATATTTAATATATATATATATATATATATATATATATATATATATATATATTAAATACACACACACATATACATATATGTTTCGGAAGAATTGTCTTTAAACCCAAAATAAAATTTTATTATTTATAAAATAAATGAATTTACTTACATATAAATTATATATACATAAGTATTAATACAAATAATTCGACCAATTTTTTTTTAATATTCTAAATCTTTTAATGAATTAAAATATTTACATAATATTTTTAACTTAATCAAATTAATTAGTTGATACATATACAATTATTTAAATTAAAAATTAGTTTGGTTGAAAGTGATTTTTCAGAAAAACTTTTATTAAATAAATATGATCTACATCTAAATTTAACTTAGTATAATTTATAAACAATTTATTTAAACACTAAATAGTGTTTAACTTAGATAATTAATACAATATACATACATACATGCATACGTACATACATACATATATATTTAAATAATTTAAACCAAATTTATTTTTGGCCGAAATAAAATTGTACATATTTGTAATTTTTTTATTAACGACATATTACAATAAAAGGTGATATACAAGGACCAATAGTTGAACATCAAACTGATATAAGAGACGGGCAATAACACATATATATGAAAGGTGATATAGAAACTACATGACATAATGATCATTATATAATATAGGATAAATTTGACCTTAAGAGATAAGGTCGTAGAAAAACACATCGATCAAGATATTCTCCTTGATCTGTCAGATTTACACCTTCTGCTACAAATAGGAGCGTGCATACTCTAGATCTACTAGTATTTAATTATTTGGACCTGTTTGTAGTATAATGGAGTATGGGAAGGGGTTGCTTGTAGCCAAGATGGAAGAAGAGGGGAGCCTAAAAGTGAATTTGAAAGTGGTGGCCAAAGTCTTAATATATAGTGTGGTTTAGAGCGAAAAATCTTGCATAATTCTCTTTCATAAATTGAAACGCAAAGACTCACTCTTGACCCTCATCCCTAGCCTCCTAGAGTATACCCACGATGGACCAGAACAACCACTCATCCTATTTAATAATTTATTCAATTTCAGTCCAATTTAAATCCTAATCCATATCATATATTGATAAACACTATATAACTTTTACATACGCATCCAATAAACTACTAATAGCACCCCGAACAATTTTATAGGTTATTCCATTTTACTAAACACACCCATACAATAAAAAACAATTATAACTAATATTTCACAAACATTAATTAATTTAAATAATTTATAACTAATATAAATTAATTAAATGAAGAGGTTTTTCAAAGACTGAATAGATTCAGCTATGCGACTCATAGGTGTGAATTTAGCCAACGATTACTATTTAAAAAATTTAAATACCAACGTTCACACACCATCTTTGCTAGTGGTACGATAGTTTGACTTAATTCATTGCTTACAAATCTCATCAGTAAAATCCGATTTTACAAATTTAAGCTCCTTATGAAAACAATTAATTACATCAGTTCTCTTTATCAAGAGTATATCACTTTAGGATTCACGAATTTTTTTGGGTTAAAATTCCAATATCATCTACATTCAACTTGCTTATTCAATAAACAAAGTCATTGGTTCATAATAATATTTGTTATTAATCGAACTACTCCAGCTAGAGATTATGACTTTGAGTTGACCAAGTTAACCTTGATACCAACCTCATACAATCGAGGAGATGAATTTTCTATTGAATAGTGTTTTATTTCAAATGCTTCAACTCATACCCAACTTAGTCAGTCGATGGATGCCATGCCATGAATTAACTATAATTAAAGTGGAGTTTCCATATTGAAATTCAACTATATTTTGAAGTTAAGAGAACAACATAATATCATCACTTCGAGATTTCCCGTTTGGCCTAGTTATTATTAACCAATAAGAAACTCTTGGACAAGTAATTCCATAGTTATCCTAACTATACATAACCACTTGGTACCTTGACAGCCATGAGTAATATATTGTCTAATATTTGGAAAGCGTTACATACTCTAGCCTCAATGAATGTATGATATCCAATCTCGAAACATCTTGACTATGAATGTTTAAAATAATTTTTTTAATATTTTGATAACTTTCTTATGATTACACTCTTAATAATTATTATCACATAGCACACATCACTTAAGGATTTGTATTAAATATATCTAAATTGATTATTTAATTAATAAGTCATAATATAATAAATATATAAAAGAAAACAAATATCTTTTATTTTGAATGAGATTTTATTACTGAGTCAATAAATTAAAATAAATTACATAATTGCCCCTAAAGCATACTCTTAACTCTCTCAATCTCCCACTTGCACTTGGGGACAATTATGAAATGTAAATTCTATCCCTTTAAGAAATCTAATTATTCTCCAATTTATTACCTTAATTAATTAGTCACATAAATTAATTACCTTTGATTAATTACAATAAATTAGTCATCCTTAAGTTAAAGTAATCAACCTTTAAGAAAACACATTAACTAAACCTTCAAAATAAATTATCATTACCATATAATTTAACTAAACTTTTAAGTTAACTAATGATTTAAAATATTATCTAAAATGAACCATTTATCTATTTAATTGCTTCTTAATTAAGCTATTAACTTTTATTCAAAATAATCTTAACAAGTGGAAGTATGCATATATTAAACACTTAAAAACTTGATTAATGGAAACAGTTCATTTTAAAATACTTAGTTAATTCAAATTAAAGATACAATACTTATCATTTTAAAAGAAAATTTGTTTAAGAAGATGATTCAAATTTTAATTAATTTGAAACTTAAAACTTTATTTGTTTGATGATTTGAACCTGCTACTGCTTTAACCCGAGGTGTCTCGTGTCCATCCCAAAGCATAAATACAATTTTCTCGAGCCTTACCCGAGCAATACCCAGTTTCTACTTTTCCTATCTCTTTTTAACTTTGTTTTCAAACTGTTTAAATCCAGCTTAATTCATGTGAACATGAATTCGAGCCACAACCTCCTTTTCCTGGAATCGTCTTCGAGCTAGCATCTTCTTCCAAACCTGACACTCAACCATAAACATAACGTGCACAGTGCACGTGCACAGAGGAATGATGACGTTCGGCCTTCACAGCGACCATCCTCTGGTCATCAACAAGTTCGTCAACAACCCCGATAACCCAGACCGATGATCTCGTGCCAAAGTTCAAAATCGAGTTAATCGATTTTCCTTAGAACCCAACCATCAACCTAAAATCCCCACGCTCCGATGAACTCGACCATTATCGATCACGCCGACCGTACCCCAGACAAACTCGGCCTCCAGCTGCTATTCCCTTACTCGCGATCGCCTCCGATCCACCGAGGTTGACGAAAACGTCGCATTTCCCTCTTCGAACAAAACCGAGTAATAAGCCCTAATTCTTCATCGTACCATCAACTTGATCATTGATAGATTAAATAAGTGTTTTTTCGACAATTCCCAACATACAAACTACCTTTGACATAAATCTCGAAACCCAATATCTCCTCGATCATCAGAAATTGATGAATTTGCAATTTATGTTCATCTTAAAATGTCACACCGTATACCTATTTAAAAATTATAATTACTTTGCCTAAATTTATCATTTTTCCATACAAATCACCTTATGAAATCCCATCTCGAAATTTTTAACATTTATTTTCTAGATTTAAAAAAGTTTACTCTAATTTTCTTCCTTTCCAGTAAAATCATTTGCTGATTTTTCTTATGAATATTTTTAAAAATGGCATTAGGTTAATATAAACCAAATTTCTTTAAGAATTTTAGCTTAACATCTATTATAGGAAGAGATGTTGAATTTTCTTTTAATCTTGTTTTTGAATTCTATAACTAAGAACAGAGCCTACTTTCCTATCTACATACATATGCTCTCAAATATTTTGCATATATACAAACATGCAGGTAAATATACACATAATTCAGACACATTACATATCCTAATTCACAAATCATTTAGATAAATAACAGGTTGAGTTTGCTCACCTTGGTCAATGAAGAAAGAGACAGTGAAGCCTTGTTGCCTCAAGTTAAAACAGTTTGATTTCCAGGTTTTTTTATTAACTTGCTTGCTCAAATTTTTTTTCCAAGACAAACAAGTTGATATGGAGAAAACTGGAAATTATGATCATTAATTTTTTTACTTAAATTTTATTTCTTATCGTATCCTCCCATTTCCAGAAAATATTTTAACTGATCTCACTTAAAAATATTTTTACAATTTAAATCTTTAGTATACAATTATAATTTGTTTAGATCTTAAGACTTAACAAGGATCAGAGGAAGGTGTTTTGATTTATTTTTGATACAGACATGTGTAATTTGTTTAGATCTGGAATTGTTGTTCAACAGAGATAAATCTGTACATATATACAAACTTGCATGCAACAATTTACACACATATACACACATATATCAGCAGATATACTTCATATTCACACAATATTTTCAACACAGACATGAGATTCAAAAGAACTGGTTTAAACAATAAGGTTTGCTCGCCTTGTATTGATGAAGACAGAGGAACAGAGAAAACTGAAACTTGAATTTGAACTATTGTTGATTTGTACTTGAGTTTGAATATGATCTTGAAGTGGTTGCTCAGGTTTTGAAGACTTGAAACAGATGTTGATTTTCTTTTGAATCCAGACTAAAGATTTTCTTTCCAAGTTTTTTTAGATCAAATGCAGTTTGTACTTTGAGTTTACAAGCTTTTGATCTGGTTGAATCAGCTGCCTTGCTTAGGATTTTAATCATGCTCAGGTTGAAGATGTTGTTTGTCATTACTTAGCTTTGATTTCTTTTTTTGTTTCTGTTTTCAGATCTGGTTTTTATTTTGATCTTGATTTCTCAGGTTTGAGAAATTCTGAACTATGAATCAATATTGAGAAATTTGATTATTTCTTTCTTTACATATATTTTTAATTAAAAGATGATGAAATGCCACTTGTTCTTATCATTTACACTTGTGTTCATCCTTATATTTGTTTTCCTACACTTGTTAAACTCAAACAAAATTATGTAGGGACCTCTCCTTTAATTTATTTACATATTTTGTTTTTTAAACCTTATTTTATTTTTAATTTACAAAACATGTTTTATCCCTTATTTGATTTCAATTTATAAAACATATTTATCTATTTTATTTTCTTACGCTCATATATATACAAATTAAAGAAAAATGGTTTGAAATTAAATTATACATTACTAATAAATATTTATAAGTTAGTAAATACAATTTTTTTATTTTCAATACATTTATATTTTTAAACTTAAGATATTAAACTTATCTTAAAATTTTCATTTTAAACTTAAGTAATCATACTTATTATATTTTCGTTTAAAATATAAAATTTTCTTTAAGTCCAATTAAATTTCAATATATTAACATTTTATACCTTCAAAATATAAATTCTTATCAAAGCTTTATATTTATTTATCAACAATATTCATTTTCAAGTATATAAGACAAAAGCATTTTAAATCTTTTATTTAACCTTGTTTAACATCATATTATATATATATATTAAAATTTAGAAAAACAATTTTCTTATTATCTTTAAAAATATAGCTTTTAAATCCAATTTATCTCCTAAGATATTTATTCTTGAATTTCAATCTCACAGTTCAATTTAAATAAATTTTATATACAGATATCTGATTAAATTTGGAAAAATTCACATTTATTCAAAATTTGATTCCAAAAACTAAATTAATTGTCAAATTAAATTTGTTCAAAATTCGGGAATGTTATAGATTCCCCCCTTAGAAAATTTCGTCCTCAAAATTTGAAAGTAGGGAGGTAACAAAGGATACAGAAAGATAGAGAGACAATTTCCAAATCAAACTGGGTATCTATTTTGCATTTGGCTTACCAAATCAGAATATCAATAATGGATACAAGAACGAATCAAGATACTTGGGTCACTAGGTCTACGAAGTATGCGGTGGCACTGGTTAGTTCGAAGGATAACTAACCCCTCGTAGAATATATCGATACCCAAAAGAACAAATGAATGAATTTAATCTTCCATAATTCTCAAACACTGGGTATGGATTCCAAGCTCAAGTCGGAATACCCCAAAGAATAGACAGATATATGGATACAATCCCAAAACTTTTAGTTTAAACAACCAAAATATATCTATCAACCAAAGCAACCAAAGCAAACAATTCATCCAAATAAACAATTCTGACCCATTTGGAGTTTGTGTCCTATGCAAATATATCAAAGCTTCTTCCTGGAGCTGCTAGGAATCATCAAAGAATTGAAAAGACGAATCAAAGGAGATTGATAGAGAAAGTTGTTTTCACTATTGCAGGGTACTGACCATTTGTAGTGGTACTTCCCTGTCCCCTATCTCATCTTCTTCTTGCACTCATACTCACTATCAGTGGATAGTAAGAGAATTTACCAAGGCATTCAGACGGATATCTTAGGGATATACTCATTCTAGGGTATACTTCACCCTATCTCTAATGAGTTACTTAATGTGTTATACTCCAGAGCTAAAGTTTCAACCTTCGGCTCTGATACCAATTATAACGACCCTGACTTGACCTTCGAAAATCGACACTGAATACGACACTCGTATTCCAATGTCGCAGATCCAAACGTCGAATATGGTTCGCCGGAGCTCATAACACATTAAGTATAACAACACAGTGGAAGAAAAGAATGAATATCATATACAACTCCAATGATACAATATCCAAAGATATACAACAATGATATCAATATGATACAAGAATATCAGAGACAATAAACAATAGCGGAAAACGAATAGCAAAAGAGATAACTCCAATAATCAAACTGCAACTCCAATCTAATGCTCAAAGCCAAAACTCCAAACCATTAGCTCGAACCACCATCATGTTGCACAAAGATAAGCAAGTCTGGTCCATGAGTCCAAAGACTACAATATCCAAATCTCCAAAGAATATCAAAGAGAAAGCTTAAAAGCTAACAAATCGATATCTACTATCTGAAAAACCCAACTCTAGACTGCCCGTGTGGAAAATTATGGGCACCCAGAGTTTAGGAAGGGAACAACAAACTCCGGATCAGTCATGGGACTGGTATGAGCAAATAAAAATAGTTTTATCTTTTAAAACAAACAAAAGAACTAAAATTTAAAATCTGCAATGCTTTTAGAAAATGAAACTACCATAAGGCCTCCCGCCACACACACAATGCAAACACAGAATTGGAGGAGATTTCTCCTCATGATAGTCAAAAATTCTTGATAGGCGAAAACAATTTTAATATTATTGTTAGTGCTTTGTGGAAAACATTTCGAAAGTATAATATTAATCTTAGCCAGCATAGACATTTCGAACTATGCCTACTATAGCTACCAACAAACAGTAGGGTGCCACCATAAGTAGATGGCTGGTAATACAACTAAAACCGTACAAGGTGCGTATTGGATGAATGGGTTTCCAACAAATGGTCAGGTTAAGGAACTTCCCATTGCCACATGGGTACGCCTCTGGAGGGATGCCCCGAGAACCATCCTTCAGTTCTCTGCCAACACAAGGCCGGTGTATATCACCTAAGATATTCCATCCCCAGTCGTAACCAACCTTTATCCGAGCGCTCGATACCAACAACCACAAAGTAATGTATTTGCAGTAACCACATAGGTTAAATATTTGGGCTCCATACCACGATATCACCTCTATCAAGAAGAAATGGACATACCCTAGAGGCGCGACCCCTGAAACCTTGCTGCATCTTTCATGTTTCGACCATTTTCGGGGTGCGAGGTCCTGATGCAGTCTCGTCCACAAAGCTACGCTTTTTACAAAAGCCATGCTTCGATCAACAAATGATCAGCAGCACTTCGTATGCCACATTACCAAATTGGGAATGTATCGCTAGTAACCATCAACTACATAACCTCTAAGCTCGTACGTCTCAGAGAAGGGTGTTAAGCTAAGAGAATAAATCTCCCCCACCAAATAGAAATGTATCTGATAGAAACAAGCTTTACATCTAAAAGTGTAATGTCAGACACACATCCATACAAGTCCGTTCCGGGTTCGAATAGAACCGTAGGCACTTCCCCAGAAGCCCTTGCAATCCGAATAATTTCTAATCACGTCCGGACTCCCCATCATAATGGGTGCTCAAATCTCTATACCGAGGCCATTCGGTGCAAAGACATTCGACGGGTCATCCTTTCATTTTCGAAAGTATCCGGTCTTCACCACCGGTCTTCACCACCGGTCTTCAAATGCAATCCATAACGTCGTATCATTATTCGGAATGCGTTATATGACACATGGTCCTCTTCCCGCTAAACCGAATAATGAGCGCAATATTTAAAAACATATGGATAATGGGATTTTCAATTAAGTCACAACTCAAAGCCCAAAACCTTTCATTTAAATGGTTAAAACAAATTACCATTTCCAATCCTTTAAACAAAAAGATTTACTTGCAGAAACCTTTTAATGGTTTAAACAATTTCCACACTTTAATCTTTTAAACCCCCTTTCAATTTAAAACAAGGATCATCAATCTTTAACAAAGATTCATTCATAGCCTTTCAAAACAATTCCATTTCAAGTTGGATTAACTCATCCGGTCTTTAAATCAAAGACTCATTTCATAGCTTTCAAAAATCATTTCCACAAAATGATTCCATTCCAAATCTTTTATATAAAAGATGCACCATTTAAATGCTCTTTGTAACGTACTCGGATTTTCGTTGCCGAAAAACCGAATAGTTATGGGTTTTAAAAACAAGAAAAGAAACAAGAAGAGAGAAAAAGGTAGAAGATAGAGGGAAGATAGAAAATAGGGAGGAGAGAAAACAGAAGATAGGAAATAGAAAAATAGAAGGAAAATAAAGAAGAGATAGAAAATTTTTAAATAGAAGAAAAAGAGAATAGAGGAAAAAGAAAAACAGAAGAAAATAGAACGGAATAGAAAGGAAACAACAGAACAACATCAGAATCTCACAATTCGCAGCGGAACAACATATAATAATAAATGAATAATCTTTAAACAAAGAACTATATCAGTTATTACATTTTATACATTTCATTTCATTACATCATATCATCAGAGTATACAACAACATACAACAAATAGTGCAGCGGAAAAAGAAATACTATATATACTAGTACGCCATGCCATCCAACTTGCCTCCAGCAAATCCAGAATATCCAGAATATCCTGATAAACCTTACTCTTGACTGCCCGTGTGGAAATTGGTGGGCACCCAGAGTTTAGGAAGGAAAACAATAAACTCCAAGTCAGTCATGTGACTGGTGTGAGAACTCAAAACAGTTTATTTACTTTAAAATCAAATAGAGGAATATTTTTAAATTCAATTCGCAATGCTTTTAAAAATGAGACTACCATAAGGCCTCCCGCACACACACACAATGCAAACGCAGAATCAGAGGAGATTTCTCCTTATGATAGTCAAAGATGCTTGATACGCATTTAAAATAACATTTGATATTATTACTAGTGCATAGTGTAGGGAAAATTCATTTCGAAAGTAGAATATAAATCTTAGCCAACATACGACCATTACCGTATGCCTACTATAGCTAACTATGTTCAATAGCAGGTTACCGCCACATTCCACAGCAGGTTATACAACTAATACCGTACAAGTCTCGTATTGTTTCTTTGGATTTCCAACGAATGATCAGGCCAAGGAACTTCCCATTGCCACATGGAAACGCCTCTGGCTGGACGTCCCCGAGAACTTAACCAGCTCTCTGCCAACACAAGGCCGGGTTACCTTTATCACTAGGTAACTACTACACGAATATGGCATCCCCCGGTCCCATTGGACCTTTTAACCGAGCGCTCGTCACCAACAACACCATACAGTAATAAATATAGTGTATCAACATGAGTAAGTATCTGGGCTCCATACCATGATACCACCCTTTCCAGAAGGAAATGCACATACCCTAAAGGGAGCTACCCCTCATAACCTTGCCGCATCTTTCCTGTTTTGACCATTCCGGGATGTGAGGCTCGACGAAGTCACGTCCACAAAAACATACTTTATACAAAAGCCATGCTTTGGGTCAACAAATGATCAACACAATGATCACAAGGATAGACGATCAAATAAACGATCCTATCACAAATAATCAACACAATGATCATTTCAGCATCACTCAGCATGTCACATTACCAAATTGGGAATATATCGCCGATAACATTCAACTACATAACCTCTAAGCACGTATGTCTCAAAGAAGGGTGTTAAGCTAAAAGAATAAATTCTTCGCCACCAACAGAAATATATTTGAATGAAATCGGCTTTATATCTCAACTTGTAATGTCAGACATACAATCCATACAAGTCTGTTCCGGGCTCGAACAGAACCGAAGGCACTTCTTACGAAGCCCTTGCAATCCGGATATTCACAATCCTGATCGGATTCACCATCACATATGGAGAACTCTATACCGGAGCAACTCGGTGCAGAGTCAATCGACAGGTCATCCTATCGCTTTTGCAAATACTCGGTCTTCAACACCGATCTTCAATGCAATTCACAACGACGTATCACATATTCGGAATGGGTTATGCGACCCCATGGTCCTTTCCCGGTTAACCCGAATAGTGAGCGCTTATTCAAAATAAGTGTAGCATTCACATTCAAACAAATCACATCAAATACCCATTCAAAGGGAAATATTGATAGTCGGTTATTGAACTATCAATGGACATGCACACATCACCAGATTCCAAATAATTTTCCAAATTATTTATCTTCCAAAATATCTTTACAAGATATAAAATTTCAACACTTCAAAAATAAATCAATATTTATCTTTAACAAATTCCACTTTCTTTTATAAATTCCTTAGTGAATTTATATTCCAAAATATTCATGCATATATGATTCCAATTATTCTTTTCAATTTATCTTCAAAAAGATAAATTCTAAATATTCACTTCATATTGGAAAACATTTCCATACTTATTTATTCATAAGTAATTCACAAATTTTATTTATTTTCAACACTTAGAAAATATTCAATATACTTAAATCGAGATTAAGTATATATTTCATTCTTTAAGGAAATCACTCACTTAAACATATTTATTTGGGTCAAAACGAATGTTGCGTAAAACATCGTTACGACAACCCAAAATCACTAGTATAGGGATTCGAAATTAAATAGATATATAAATCCCAATATTATTCAAAACATTTCCTTTCGGAAATTATTTACTATAACAACAGTGTTATAGTCCATAATTTCCTTTTATTTCTCGAAAACGTCTATTTCAACAATAAATGTTGAAATCTATGGTTTCGAATCTCAACATCTTTTAAAACATCGTTAGATCGTTTTAATTCTGTTTAAAACACCAAATCTAAAACAATTTCTTTAACGTGTTATTCACTATTCAAAAACGTGAATAAACTTCGTTAACAAATTTCATCCTTTTATTCATTTCAATTCAAAGGATTATTCACTATTCAAAAATGTGAATATAACTCCATTAAATAAGTTATGACAATTAACTTATCAAAATAAGTTGTTTGCGGATTTATAAAACAACGTTTATAAATTCCATTTCTATTTATTTATAAAAACTTCCTTTTTTATAAATCCTTTTATTAACCTATTCCAGTTTATAACTAAATTATAAACTAAACGTTCATATTATAAGTTAAATACTTATAATTTATTCGTTACTAAAATCGTTCCTTTGAACTTCATAATTATAAATCTTATAACTTATAAGATTCGTTTATTTATCAAAACTCCATTCTTTCAATAACTTTATAAATTTTATAAACCTACTATTTATAAAATTTCATTTATAACTTCACTGTTTATAATCCTATAAATTTCATTCATTAATGAAATTCATTTTTACTTCATTCAAACACTTATAAAAACTCGTTTTATAATGTCAATATTTCAATTTATAAATATCCATTTATAAATCTCTTAATATAAATCAATTTATATTATTCTTTAAAAACATCTTTAAATTCCTTTATAATTTCATCCTTTTGATTTATAAAATAATTAAATTTTATGAATCCTATATTTAAACTTTTCACAATAGATTCAAAAATCCCGATTAAACTATTTTATAAAATCATTAGCATCATATTCTTTCAAAAATCAATCTTTAACCGTATTTCTCAAAATCATAATTTTTATAACTTTAAAAATTATAACGTTTATTTATTTAAAATGGATCAATTTCCAAACATATAGTATATTTTCAAAAATCACTTTATAAATCATTTTAAAATTCCAAAACTTAGTCCAATGATGCTACATATCAAATAGTCAATCACGACAACAACGATATCATATATCAATATGATAATCCATCAAATATCAAAATATCTGAAATCAAATAAATACTGTTGAGGAATCCAGTTGGATCCCTCCAACCTGTTTCCTGCATCCAAAAACATTAGCACAATACCAATTTCGCTCCAGTACGAAATTATCGCGGTATATGTTCTTATTAAATATTATCCGCTTAATAACGGCGTAATAGGGTCTCATCCGCTAAAAAATACGGGAAATCAATCAACTGCAATATATACATATGCCAATATATATATTGATATTATTTATAATACCAATTTCACTGTTTATGAAATATTCGCGGTATATGTTTTTAATAAATAACATCCGCTTACTAACGGCGTATAATGTCTATTTTAACAATCAATAGATATCAATCATCATTCTAACATGCATTCAAATATTTTAAATCTAACTATTTAAAATAAAATCGAAACTGATTCGATTGAGTGAGAAGTTCTCACATTGATTTCAATTTCCGTTTTAGCTTTTATTTCGAATAAAATTAAACGTACGTTTAATTTTACCCAAAATTCTCACTAACTCCAAACGACTCCAAACCAACTCCATCGCGTAGTGCTCGTCCATACGATTCCAACGCAACTGGTTTCGCGCGTTTTCGACCTCGTATGAAAAAGTTATGAATTATTGAAGTTTACTCGAATTTATATACATAAATTACAACATAACTAACTAATTTATAACCTATGCAATCCAGGCCGTCCATCTTTGTTTGATGAAATCAGGGCCGCCTATGCTATTTTCTCCTTCATCACGTTCTTCTACAGGAATTAGCCGTGCTCCATCAACCCATTACAACAAACTAGGGTTTAATTGTTCTCCTCCATTTCTCAACGAAATTCGATCAAACCACCTTCATCTCGAAGCTCTCGACGCAAGCTACCACCACCAGGAAGAGCTCGAAGCTCGGCCACCCCCACTGCATGGAATTGCGTGCGCAACCTGTAGGGAACGGCCCCCTGTAGCTCACTCCACACGACACCAAACACGATCTCCACCGTTGATCTCCAAGCTCTCGTCGTGCTCTACGAGTTTCTAGTTGAAACTTTCTTGAATCGATGCATGGATCAAGAGATAAATGAGGAGAATCGAAACTAATTTCTGGCCATTCAGTTTCTAGGGCCGGCTAGGGTTTAAGTTTCTTTCTTTTTTTTTTTTATAAATTATGAAGGCAAGGGTCTATTTATAAGGAACGAGCGACACTATTCATCCCGGAAATTCCGAACTCCGATTTACGCGCCGTAACCAGTGTTTCTAGAGTTTACCCCGCGTTCCGGACACAATGGAACAGGTTTCGGAAGCTAATTCGGACATCTGTGCGAGTTATGGCTGTAAACGCTCAATTTAAATTAAACCGATTTAAATCGATTTCTAGGCGTTTTAATTTGTACAGGACAAACGGTAAATCCAATTGACTTGAAATTTGAAACCTTACAATAATATCACATTACGGATCCGATGAAACTAGTTTCGTCGAAATCCGAGACTTTTTGAAAAATGGCTATTTTGACTCGCCAAATTTAAATTAAAAACGATTCGATGCGTTTCGAGCTGCCACGCTCAAACGATAACTCCGATTGACACGAAAATTGAAATCCGGAAATAACTAACTATTACGGATCCAATGGAACTTGTTTCGTTCAATTCTGAGACTGTTCAAAAATTGGCTATTTTACAGTCGATAATTAAATATTAAAATATTCAATTTTCACAAATTAACTTTTAATTCGATTTTAACAGTTCTAAAATATCTTTCTAACTCCCATATGATAAAATAAAATTTTACAAATCATTTTCAATCATATTTAACTCAATTTTCAGTTATTTCCATAATTTAACGTATTAAATTATCGATTTAATTATCCAATTAAATCCAATAATTCAAATAAAAATTTATTTGACTTATAAATTCACTTATAAATATTTAAAATTAATTAAATATTCAAATTTTAATTTCTAAAAATTCTGGGTCGTTACAATCTTCCCCACTTAAAAGAATTTCGTCCTCGAAATTACAAGTAAGAAAATTTATATAATCTATTAATTTTCCCAAAACAAATTTAAACTTCTTTACAATACTTTACTAAGTTTTGAAATCATACTTAGTTATCTTTTCAAAAACAACTACTATGTTTAACTTTCAATTCCAAAACAAAGTTAAAGTTTTCACAAATTTTCCAATTTTCTTAAATTTTTTCTAACGCCTTAAATTTTCGGAAAAATTCGCCATAGTCTCCTTTGCGCGGCTCGATCCGAAAAAAAAATGACAGTATATATATCACAAATATACATCTCATCAAGTAATGAGGCATCCCGAAGGGAAAAAAGTGTAAAAGTACGATATTTAATCCGAGATATGTACCTTATATTTTATTAGCGAGCATATACGGCTAATATAGCGCAAAAGCGAGCTCCAAATGCGAAGCAAACGCGATCCGCACCTACTAAACTCAACAAACAACATGAGAATCATGCATATGTGAAAGTAGTATCAATATACATCATATAGCAACTGAAACAAAAGCAACAAATGCAAACATCAACCAACTATTATTCAACTAACATCCATAACCAATAAATATTCATTTATATTCTCATTAATATTTAATGAATTGATTTTCAATTTAATCACATTTGATTCATTAACAGTGGATGTTTTTACTAACATTCATTCTTAATTAGTTTACATTCACTAATTCATATTCAAGTTGGTTCACTTCCAAATCAGATTCAATTCTATTTAAGATTTACTTACCTTTAATTTGAATTCAATCATATAGCTTTCAATTTCATTAATTCAATTTCATTAACACTCAATGAATTATATACAATCAACTAACAATCATATAACAACCAATGTATATTAATTACAACCAAATTCCTTTGCTTATCAATTGGTTTAATTAAATTGATTTTTATTCTATTGTTCAACTTCCAATAACATTAGATTTTAATGAATTAACACTTATATTCATTATTTCATATCAATTTTATTTACATTCAATTGATTAACATTCATTTCATTAATTCAATTCAATTTCAAAAGTTGAATTTCATTACATAACTCAAGTTCATATCTATCACTTAATTTTATTAATTTACTTTGATACTAATATCAACTTCATTCTATATCGCTTAAGTTATATTCCATTTAAACATCACTTAGTTTTACATAACTTGAATTCCTACTTGTAATAAATTCAGATTTCAATTCTAAAGTAAATTTCCATTTAACTTTAAATTCATTTTTATTTACAACACATATTCATAAATATATTCATATAGTTTCACTTCTTATATATATAAGTTTATTTCACACTTGTAAATCACTTTAATTATAATTCAATTCTTATAATTCTTTTACTTATACAATTATTCTTTTATTTAGATTATTCAAACAACTAAACAATCAACTTATATACTCTTTAATAATTCTGAAAAATCATTTTCTTTATATAGAAAATATACTCAAGTAAAATTATTTCATTTACCCAATTTAAAACAATATTATGTCGGTTTATCTTGTTTAAGAGTTTAGAAACTCCTATCTACGATAGTTAGCTAGACTACATCGACTGGAATCTATAAACAATCAACCGATAAGTCAACACAATATAAAACAATTTATATTCACTAACAAATACGCTCTCATAGCTATTATTACACTCAAACTCAATCTAGAGTACTACTGACTCTATCTCTAATGAGTAATACCCAACAGAACCATGGTTGTCGCTTAACCATATGCTCTGATACCAAATGTAACGATCTAGGCTTTTCAACCGTCGACAGCAGTCACAACCGGTAGGCTTTTCAACCATCCCAGCCCCACCGTGGCTTACACTGGTACCCCAGACCTTGCTTTTACGGCCAGCCTCTCGACTGTCTCAGGTTACACCTAACCAACCCCCTAAAAGAGGATGTGTGGGAGTAAGAGTCTCCCGTTCGCCACCTAACCGCGAAGCGAGAACCCCCCATCACATAGCCCAATAGCTTAACAAGACTGGTGTGAGAACTCAAAACAGTTTATTTACTTTAAAATCAAATAGAGGAATATTTTTAAATTCAATTCGCAATGCTTTTAAAAATGAGACTACCATAAGGCCTCCCGCACACACACACAATGCAAACGCAGAATCGGAGGAGATTTCTCCTTATGATAGTCAAAGATGCTTGATACGCATTTAAAATAACATTTGATATTATTACTAGTGCATAGTGTAGGGAAAATTCATTTCGAAAGTAGAATATAAATCTTAGCCAACATACGACCATTACCGTATGCCTACTGTAGCTAACTATGTTCAATAGCAGGTTACCGCCACATTCCATAGCAGGTTATACAACTAATACCGTACAAGTCTCGTATTGTTTCTTTGGATTTCCAACGAATGATCAGGCCAAGGAACTTCCCATTGCCACATGGAAACGCCTCTGGCTGGACGTCCCCGAGAACTTAACCAGCTCTCTGCCAACACAAGGCCGGGTTACCTTTATCACTAGGTAACTACTACACGAATATGGCATCCCCCGGTCCCATTGGACCTTTTAACCGAGCGCTCGTCACCAACAACACCACACAGTAATAAATATAGTGTATCAACATGAGTAAGTATCTGGGCTCCATACCATGATACCACCCTTTCCAGAAGGAAATGCACATACCCTAAAGGGAGCTACCCCTCATAACCTTGCCGCATCTTTCCTGTTTTGACCATTCCGGGATGTGAGGCTCGACGAAGTCACGTCCACAAAAACATACTTTATACAAAAGCCATGCTTTGGGTCAACAAATGATCAACACAATGATCACAAGGATAGACGATCAAATAAACGATCCTATCACAAATAATCAACACAATGATCATTTCAGCATCACTCAGCATGTCACATTACCAAATTGGGAATATATCGCTGATAACATTCAACTACATAACCTCTAAGCACGTATGTCTCGGAGAAGGGTGTTAAGCTAAAAGAATAAATTCTTCGCCACCAACAGAAATATATTTAAATGAAATCGGCTTTATATCTCAACTTGTAATGTCAGACATACAATCCATACAAGTCTGTTCCGGGCTCGAACAGAACCGAAGGCACTTCTTACGAAGCCCTTGCAATCCGGATATTCACAATCCTGATCGGATTCACCATCACATATGGAGAACTCTATACCGGAGCAACTCGGTGCAGAGTCAATCGACAGGTCATCCTATCGCTTTTGCAAATACTCGGTCTTCAACACCGATCTTCAATGCAATTCACAACGACGTATCACATATTCGGAATGGGTTATGCGACCCCATGGTCCTTTCCCGGTTAACCCGAATAGTGAGCGCTTATTCAAAATAAGTGTAGCATTCACATTCAAACAAATCACATCAAATACCCATTCAAAGGGAAATATTGATAGTCGGTTATTGAACTATCAATGGACATGCACACATCACCAGATTCCAAATAATTTTCCAAATTATTTATCTTCCAAAATATCTTTACAAGATATAAAATTTCAACACTTCAAAAATAAATCAATATTTATCTTTAACAAATTCCACTTTCTTTTATAAATTCCTTAGTGAATTTATATTCCAAAATATTCATGCATATATGATTCCAATTATTCTTTTCAATTTATCTTCAAAAAGATAAATTCTAAATATTCACTTCATATTGGAAAACATTTCCATACTTATTTATTCATAAGTAATTCACAAATTTTATTTATTTTCAACACTTAGAAAATATTCAATATACTTAAATCGAGATTAAGTATATATTTCATTCTTTAAGGAAATCACTCACTTAAACATATTTATTTGGGTCAAAACGAATGTTGCGTAAAACATCGTTACGACAACCCAAAATCACTAGTATAGGGATTCGAAATTAAATAGATATATAAATCCCAATATTATTCAAAACATTTCCTTTCGGAAATTATTTACTATAACAACAGTGTTATAGTCCATAATTTCCTTTTATTTCTCGAAAACGTCTATTTCAACAATAAATGTTGAAATCTATGGTTTCGAATCTCAACATCTTTTAAAACATCGTTAGATCGTTTTAATTCTGTTTAAAAAACCAAATCTAAAACAATTTCTTTAACGTGTTATTCACTATTCAAAAACGTGAATAAACTTCGTTAACAAATTTCATCCTTTTATTCATTTCAATTCAAAGGATTATTCACTATTCAAAAATGTGAATATAACTCCATTAAATAAGTTATGACAATTAACTTATCAAAATAAGTTGTTTGCGGATTTATAAAACAACGTTTATAAATTCCATTTCTATTTATTTATAAAAACTTCCTTTTTTATAAATCCTTTTATTAACCTATTCCAGTTTATAACTAAATTATAAACTAAACGTTCATATTATAAGTTAAATACTTATAATTTATTCGTTACTAAAATCGTTCCTTTGAACTTCATAATTATAAATCTTATAACTTATAAGATTCGTTTATTTATCAAAACTCCATTCTTTCAATAACTTTATAAATTTTATAAACCTACTGTTTATAAAATTTCATTTATAACTTCACTGTTTATAATCCTATAAATTTCATTCGTTAATGAAATTCATTTTTACTTCATTCAAACACTTATAAAAACTCGTTTTATAATGTCAATATTTCAATTTATAAATATCCATTTATAAATCTCTTAATATAAATCAATTTATATTATTCTTTAAAAACATCTTTAAATTCCTTTATAATTTCATCCTTTTGATTTATAAAATAATTAAATTTTATGAATCCTATATTTAAACTTTTCACAATAGATTCAAAAATCCCGATTAAACTATTTTATAAAATCATTAGCATCATATTCTTTCAAAAATCAATCTTTAACCGTATTTCTCAAAATCATAATTTTTATAACTTTAAAAATTATAACGTTTATTTATTTAAAATGGATCAATTTCCAAACATATAGTATATTTTCAAAAATCACTTTATAAATCATTTTAAAATTCCAAAACTTAGTCCAATGATGCTACATATCAAATAGTCAATCACGACAACAACGATATCATATATCAATATGATAATCCATCAAATATCAAAATATCTGAAATCAAATAAATACTGTTGAGGAATCCAGTTGGATCCCTCCAACCTGTTTCCTGCATCCAAAAACATTAGCACAATACCAATTTCGCTCCAGTACGAAATTATCGCGGTATATGTTCTTATTAAATATTATCCGCTTAATAACGGCGTAATAGGGTCTCATCCGCTAAAAAATACGGGAAATCAATCAACTGCAATATATACATATGCCAATATATATATATTGATATTATTTATAATACCAATTTCACTGTTTATGAAATATTCGCGGTATATGTTTTTAATAAATAACATCCGCTTACTAACGGCGTATAATGTCTATTTTAACAATCAATAGATATCAATCATCATTCTAACATGCATTCAAATATTTTAAATCTAACTATTTAAAATAAAATCGAAACTGATTCGATTAAGTGAGAAGTTCTCACCTTGATTTCAATTTCCGTTTTAGCTTTTATTTCGAATAAAATTAAACGTACGTTTAATTTTACCCAAAATTCTCACTAACTCCAAACGACTCCAAACCAACTCCATCGCGTAGTGCTCGTCCGTACGATTCCAACGCAACTGGTTTCGCACGTTTTCGACCTCGTATGAAAAAGTTATGAATTATTGAAGTTTACTCGAATTTATATACATAAATTACAACATAACTAACTAATTTATAACCTATGCAATCCAGGCCGTCCATCTTTGTTTGATGAAATCAGGGCCGCCTATGCTATCTTCTCCTTCATCACGTTCTTCTACAGGAATTAGCCGTGCTCCATCAACCCATTACAACAAACTAGGGTTTAATTGTTCTCCTCCATTTCTCAACGAAATTCGATCAAACCACCTTCATCTCGAAGCTCTCGACGCAAGCTACCACCACCAGGAAGAGCTCGAAGCTCGGCCACCCCCACTGCATGGAATTGCATGCGCAACCTGTAGGGAACGGCCCCCTGTAGCTCACTCCACACGACACCAAACACGATCTCCACCGTTGATCTCCAAGCTCTCGTCGTGCTCTACGAGTTTCTAGTTGAAACTTTCTTGAATCGATGCATGGATCAAGAGATAAATGAGGAGAATCGAAACTAATTTCTGGCCATTCAGTTTCTAGGGCCGGCTAGGGTTTAAGTTTCTTTTTTTTTTTATAAATTATGAAGGCAAGGGTCTATTTATAAGGAACGAGCGACACTATTCATCCCGGAAATTCCGAACTCCGATTTACGCGCCGTAACCAGTGTTTCTAGGGTCTACCCCGCGTTCCGGACACAATGGAACAGGTTTCGGAAGCTAATTCGGATATCTGTGCGAGTTATGGCTGTAAACGCTCAATTTAAATTAAACCGATTTAAATCGATTTCTAGGCGTTTTAATTTGTACAGGACAAACGGTAAATCCAATTGACTTGAAATTTGAAACCTTACAATAATATCACATTACGGATCCGATGAAACTGGTTTCGTCGAAATCCGAGACTTTTTGAAAAATGGCTATTTTGACTCGCCAAATTTAAATTAAAAACGATTCGATGCGTTTCGAGCTGCCACGCTCAAACGATAACTCCGATTGACACGAAAATTGAAATCCGGTAATAACTAACTATTACGGATCCAATGGAACTGGTTTCGTTCAATTCTGAGACTGTCCAAAAATTGGCTATTTTACAGTCGATAATTAAATATTAAAATATTCAATTTTCACAAATTAACTTTTAATTCGATTTTAACAGTTCTAAAATATCTTTCTAACTCCCATATGATAAAATAAAATTTTACAAATCATTTTCAATCATATTTAACTCAATTTTCAGTTATTTCCATAATTTAACGTATTAAATTATCGATTTAATTATCCAATTAAATCCAATAATTCAAATAAAAATTTATTTGACTTATAAATTCACTTATAAATATTTAAAATTAATTAAATATTCAAATTTTAATTTCTAAAAATTCTGGGTCGTTACAATCTTCCCCACTTAAAAGAATTTCGTCCTCGAAATTACAAGTAAGAAAATTTATATAATCTATTAATTTTCCCAAAACAAATTTAAACTTCTTTACAATACTTTACTAAGTTTTGAAATCATACTTAGTTATCTTTTCAAAAACAACTACTATGTTTAACTTTCAATTCCAAAACAAAGTTAAAGTTTTCACAAATTTTCCAATTTTCTTAAATTTTTTCTAACGCCTTAAATTTTCGGAAAAATTCGCCATAGTCTCCTTTGCGCGGCTCGATCCGAAAAAAAAAATGACAGTATATATATCACAAATATACATCTCATCAAGTAATGAGGCATCCCGAAGGGAAAAAAGTGTAAAAGTACGATATTTAATCCGAGATATGTACCTTATATTTTATTAGCGAGCATATACGGCTAATATAGCGCAAAAGCGAGCTCCAAATCTGAAGCAAACGCGATCCGCACCTACTAAACTCAACAAACAACATGAGAATCATGCATATGTGAAAGTAGTATCAATATACATCATATAGCAACTGAAACAAAAGCAACAAATGCAAACATCAACCAACTATTATTCAACTAACATCCATAACCAATAAATATTCATTTATATTCTCATTAATATTTAATGAATTGATTTTCAATTTAATCACATTTGATTCATTAACAGTGGATGTTTTTACTAACATTCATTCTTAATTAGTTTACATTCACTAATTCATATTCAAGTTGGTTCACTTCCAAATCAGATTCAATTCTATTTAAGATTTACTTACCTTTAATTTGAATTCAATCATATAGCTTTCAATTTCATTAATTCAATTTCATTAACACTCAATGAATTATATACAATCAACTAACAATCATATAACAACCAATGTATATTAATTACAACCAAATTCCTTTGCTTATCAATTGGTTTAATTAAATTGATTTTTATTCTATTGTTCAACTTCCAATAACATTAGATTTTAATGAATTAACACTTATATTCATTATTTCATATCAATTTTATTTACATTCAATTGATTAACATTCATTTCATTAATTCAATTCAATTTCAAAAGTTGAATTTCATTACATAACTCAAGTTCATATCTATCACTTAATTTTATTAATTTACTTTGATACTAATATCAACTTCATTCTATATCGCTTAAGTTATATTCCATTTAAACATCACTTAGTTTTACATAACTTGAATTCCTACTTGTAATAAATTCAGATTTCAATTCTAAAGTAAATTTCCATTTAACTTTAAATTCATTTTTATTTACAACACATATTCATAAATATATTCATATAGTTTCACTTCTTATATATATAAGTTTATTTCACACTTGTAAATCACTTTAATTATAATTCAATTCTTATAATTCTTTTACTTATACAATTATTCTTTTATTTAGATTATTCAAACAACTAAACAATCAACTTATATACTCTTTAATAATTCTGAAAAATCATTTTCTTTATATAGAAAATATACTCAAGTAAAATTATTTCATTTACCCAATTTAAAACAATATTATGTCGGTTTATCTTGTTTAAGAGTTTAGAAACTCCTATCTACGATAGTTAGCTAGACTACATCGACTGGAATCTATAAACAATCAACCGATAAGTCAACACAATATAAAACAATTTATATTCACTAACAAATACGCTCTCATAGCTATTATTACACTCAAACTCAATCTAGAGTACTACTGACTCTATCTCTAATGAGTAATACCCAACAGAACCATGGTTGTCGCTTAACCATATGCTCTGATACCAAATGTAACGATCTAGGCTTTTCAACCGTCGACAGCAGTCACAACCGGTAGGCTTTTCAACCATCCCAGCCCCACCGTGGCTTACACTGGTACCCCAGACCTTGCTTTTACGGCCAGCCTCTCGACTGTCTCAGGTTACACCTAACCAACCCCCTAAAAGAGGATGTGTGGGAGTAAGAGTCTCCCGTTCGCCACCTAACCGCGAAGCGAGAACCCCCCATCACATAGCCCAATAGCTTAACAAGACTGGTGTGAGAACTCAAAACAGTTTATTTACTTTAAAATCAAATAGAGGAATATTTCTAAATTCAATTCGCAATGCTTTTAAAAATGAGACTACCATAAGGCCTCCCGCACACACACACAATGCAAACGCAGAATCGGAGGAGATTTCTCCTTATGATAGTCAAAGATGCTTGATACGCATTTAAAATAACATTTGATATTATTACTAGTGCATAGTGTAGGGAAAATTCATTTCGAAAGTAGAATATAAATCTTAGCCAACATACGACCATTACCGTATGCCTACTGTAGCTAACTATGTTCAATAGCAGGTTACCGCCACATTCCATAGCAGGTTATACAACTAATACCGTACAAGTCTCGTATTGTTTCTTTGGATTTCCAACGAATGATCAGGCCAAGGAACTTCCCATTGCCACATGGAAACGCCTCTGGCTGGACGTCCCCGAGAACTTAACCAGCTCTCTGCCAACACAAGGCCGGGTTACCTTTATCACTAGGTAACTACTACACGAATATGGCATCCCCTGGTCCCATTGGACCTTTTAACCGAGCGCTCGTCACCAACAACACCACACAGTAATAAATATAGTGTATCAACATGAGTAAGTATCTGGGCTCCATACCATGATACCACCCTTTCCAGAAGGAAATGCACATACCCTAAAGGGAGCTACCCCTCATAACCTTGCCGCATCTTTCCTGTTTTGACCATTCCGGGATGTGAGGCTCGACGAAGTCACGTCCACAAAAACATACTTTATACAAAAGCCATGCTTTGGGTCAACAAATGATCAACACAATGATCACAAGGATAGACGATCAAATAAACGATCCTATCACAAATAATCAACACAATGATCATTTCAGCATCACTCAGCATGTCACATTACCAAATTGGGAATATATCGCTGATAACATTCAACTACATAACCTCTAAGCACGTATGTCTCGGAGAAGGGTGTTAAGCTAAAAGAATAAATTCTTCGCCACCAACAGAAATATATTTGAATGAAATCGGCTTTATATCTCAACTTGTAATGTCAGACATACAATCCATACAAGTCTGTTCCGGGCTCGAACAGAACCGAAGGCACTTCTTACGAAGCCCTTGCAATCCGGATATTCACAATCCTGATCGGATTCACCATCACATATGGAGAACTCTATACCGGAGCAACTCGGTGCAGAGTCAATCGACAGGTCATCCTATCGCTTTTGCAAATACTCGGTCTTCAACACCGATCTTCAATGCAATTCACAACGACGTATCACATATTCGGAATGGGTTATGCGACCCCATGGTCCTTTCCCGGTTAACCCGAATAGTGAGCGCTTATTCAAAATAAGTGTAGCATTCACATTCAAACAAATCACATCAAATACCCATTCAAAGGGAAATATTGATAGTCGGTTATTGAACTATCAATGGACATGCACACATCACCAGATTCCAAATAATTTTCCAAATTATTTATCTTCCAAAATATCTTTACAAGATATAAAATTTCAACACTTCAAAAATAAATCAATATTTATCTTTAACAAATTCCACTTTCTTTTATAAATTCCTTAGTGAATTTATATTCCAAAATATTCATGCATATATGATTCCAATTATTCTTTTCAATTTATCTTCAAAAAGATAAATTCTAAATATTCACTTCATATTGGAAAACATTTCCATACTTATTTATTCATAAGTAATTCACAAATTTTATTTATTTTCAACACTTAGAAAATATTCAATATACTTAAATCGAGATTAAGTATATATTTCATTCTTTAAGGAAATCACTCACTTAAACATATTTATTTGGGTCAAAACGAATGTTGCGTAAAACATCGTTACGACAACCCAAAATCACTAGTATAGGGATTCGAAATTAAATAGATATATAAATCCCAATATTATTCAAAACATTTCCTTTCGGAAATTATTTACTATAACAACAGTGTTATAGTCCATAATTTCCTTTTATTTCTCGAAAACGTCTATTTCAACAATAAATGTTGAAATCTATGGTTTCGAATCTCAACATCTTTTAAAACATCGTTAGATCGTTTTAATTCTGTTTAAAACACCAAATCTAAAACAATTTCTTTAACGTGTTATTCACTATTCAAAAACGTGAATAAACTTCGTTAACAAATTTCATCCTTTTATTCATTTCAATTCAAAGGATTATTCACTATTCAAAAATGTGAATATAACTCCATTAAATAAGTTATGACAATTAACTTATCAAAATAAGTTGTTTGCGGATTTATAAAACAACGTTTATAAATTCCATTTCTATTTATTTATAAAAACTTCCTTTTTTATAAATCCTTTTATTAACCTATTCCAGTTTATAACTAAATTATAAACTAAACGTTCATATTATAAGTTAAATACTTATAATTTATTCGTTACTAAAATCGTTCCTTTGAACTTCATAATTATAAATCTTATAACTTATAAGATTCGTTTATTTATCAAAACTCCATTCTTTCAATAACTTTATAAATTTTATAAACCTACTGTTTATAAAATTTCATTTATAACTTCACTGTTTATAATCCTATAAATTTCATTCATTAATGAAATTCATTTTTACTTCATTCAAACACTTATAAAAACTCGTTTTATAATGTCAATATTTCAATTTATAAATATCCATTTATAAATCTCTTAATATAAATCAATTTATATTATTCTTTAAAAACATCTTTAAATTCCTTTATAATTTCATCCTTTTGATTTATAAAATAATTAAATTTTATGAATCCTATATTTAAACTTTTCACAATAGATTCAAAAATCCCGATTAAACTATTTTATAAAATCATTAGCATCATATTCTTTCAAAAATCAATCTTTAACCGTATTTCTCAAAATCATAATTTTTATAACTTTAAAAATTATAACGTTTATTTATTTAAAATGGATCAATTTCCAAACATATAGTATATTTTCAAAAATCACTTTATAAATCATTTTAAAATTCCAAAACTTAGTCCAATGATGCTACATATCAAATAGTCAATCACGACAACAACGATATCATATATCAATATGATAATCCATCAAATATCAAAATATCTGAAATCAAATAAATACTGTTGAGGAATCCAGTTGGATCCCTCCAACCTGTTTCCTGCATCCAAAAACATTAGCACAATACCAATTTCGCTCCAGTACGAAATTATCGCGGTATATGTTCTTATTAAATATTATCCGCTTAATAACGGCGTAATAGGGTCTCATCCGCTAAAAAATACGGGAAATCAATCAACTGCAATATATACATATGCCAATATATATATATATTGATATTATTTATAATACCAATTTCACTGTTTATGAAATATTCGCGGTATATGTTTTTAATAAATAACATCCGCTTACTAACGGCGTATAATGTCTATTTTAACAATCAATAGATATCAATCATCATTATAACATACATTCAAATATTTTAAATCTAACTATTTAAAATAAAATCGAAACTGATTCGATTGAGTGAGAAGTTCTCACCTTGATTTCAATTTCCGTTTTAGCTTTTATTTCGAATAAAATTAAACGTACGTTTAATTTTACCCAAAATTCTCACTAACTCCAAACGACTCCAAACCAACTCCATCGCGTAGTGCTCGTCCATACGATTCCAACGCAACTGGTTTCGCGCGTTTTCGACCTCGTATGAAAAAGTTATGAATTATTGAAGTTTACTCGAATTTATATACATAAATTACAACATAACTAACTAATTTATAACCTATGCAATCCAGGCCGTCCATCTTTGTTTGATGAAATCAGGGCCGCCTATGCTATCTTCTCCTTCATCACGTTCTTCTACAGGAATTAGCCGTGCTCCATCAACCCATTACAACAAACTAGGGTTTAATTGTTCTCCTCCATTTCTCAACGAAATTCGATCAAACCACCTTCATCTCGAAGCTCTCGACGCAAGCTACCACCACCAGGAAGAGCTCGAAGCTCGGCCACCCCCACTGCATGGAATTGCGTGCACAACCTGTAGGGAACGGCCCCCTGTAGCTCACTCCACACGACACCAAACACGATCTCCACCGTTGATCTCCAAGCTCTCGTCGTGCTCTACGAGTTTCTAGTTGAAACTTTCTTGAATCGATGCATGGATCAAGAGATAAATGAGGAGAATCGAAACTAATTTCTGGCCATTCAGTTTCTAGGGCGGGCTAGGGTTTAAGTTTCTTTTTTTTTTTTATAAATTATGAAGGCAAGGGTCTATTTATAAGGAACGAGCGACACTATTCATCCCGGAAATTCCGAACTCCGATTTACGCGCCGTAACCAGCGTTTCTAGGGTTTACCCCGCGTTCCGGACACAATGGAACAGGTTTCGGAAGCTAATTCGGACATCTGTGTGAGTTATGGCTGTAAACGCTCAATTTAAATTAAACCGATTTAAATCGATTTCTAGGCGTTTTAATTTGTACAGGACAAACGGTAAATCCAATTGACTTGAAATTTGAAACCTTACAATAATATCATATTACGGATCCGATGAAACTGGTTTCGTCGAAATCCGAGACTTTTTGAAAAATGGCTATTTTGACTCGCCAAATTTAAATTAAAAACGATTCGATGCGTTTCGAGCTGCCACGCTCAAACGGTAACTCCGATTGACACGAAAATTGAAATCCGGTAATAACTAACTATTACGGATCCAATGGAACTGGTTTCGTTCAATTCTGAGACTGTTCAAAAATTGGCTATTTTACAGTCGATAATTAAATATTAAAATATTCAATTTTCACAAATTAACTTTTAATTCGATTTTAACAGTTCTAAAATATCTTTCTAACTCCCATATGATAAAATAAAATTTTACAAATCATTTTCAATCATATTTAACTCAATTTTCAGTTATTTCCATAATTTAACGTATTAAATTATCGATTTAATTATCCAATTAAATCCAATAATTCAAATAAAAATTTATTTGACTTATAAATTCACTTATAAATATTTAAATTAATTAAATATTCAAATTTTAATTTCTAAAAATTCTGGGTCGTTACACTCTTCAATTTCAAATCAAGGTTTGACTGTCTTTCACAAAGATTAGTTAACAGTTTTCAAAACTATTTCAATTCGATTTGTAATCTTTCAACACAAATTGAAAACCCTTTCCTTATATAAAATATATTATTGAAAACAAATAGTTTTCGTCTCGGAAAAATCCGATTACATTTGCACGAGTTAAAGCCCTTAAATCTTGGGTTAAATTTAAATTCCCAAAACAATACTTTTAAAATGGTTAAAAACCTATATAAACATATTATATAACTTGTAAAACCATTTTAAACCATAGTTTCCAAACACAGATCCCAATTTCAAATCTTGAATTCAAATTTAAATCAAATTATTTAAATTCAAAAACTTTATCAAGTTATTCAAAATAACTTTTATCCTAAAAACCCCTTTTCAAAAGCTTTTCATATCTAACCCAATTCCATTTCCAAAACCGTTTGGTTTTAAAATTCAACTTTTAAAACTATTTCAAAAATTCATATATCTATGACTTAACCGATTTCCCCGTGAAATCCATATTTGTGTGTGTATAGTGTAATCCAGGGGTTTTACACAATAGTGCAACAACATCAATCACAGATTCAAGCACATAAATATCGATAAGCGGTATATTCCTATAACACTTATCTTCCATTCATAGGTTCGCAAATACATAAATAATATACCTTCATCACAGGTAAAAAAAAATTACATTCATCACAGTTTGAATTAAAACAATTCATATCATACAGCATCACAGAGTAGAGGTATCCAACAATTCACAGTAGTTTATACAATTCAAACATCCATAAGCAAAATCAATTAATTATCTGATTAATTTAAATCAGATTAATTACTTATGAATAAACACTAATCATGGTTAATTAATATTAATTAATTACAAACTATCTTAATTAATTACATACTATCTTAATTAATTAACCTTTAATAAATTAATTAACCTTTAATTTTAAATTAATCTCTTTAATTAATAAATTTATCAACCTTTAATCATTAAATAATTAGCCCTTAATTATTTATCCTTAATTAATTACATTAATTAATTAACCCTTAATTAATTACCATTTAATTTATTATCCTTAATTAATTACAATAATTAATTTACCCTTAATTAATAATCATCCCTTAATCAACTTCATTAGTTAATTAACCTTTAATTAACTAATTATTCTCCAATTTATTACCTTAATTAATTAATCACATAAATTAATTACCATTGATTAATTACAATAAACTAGTCAGACTTAAATTAAAGTAATCAACCTTTAAGAAATCACATTAATTAAACTTTCAAAATAAATTATCATTATCATATAATTTAACTTAAACTTTTAAGTTAACTAATGATTTAAAATATTATCTAAAATAAACCATTTATCTATTTAATCGCTTCTTAATTAAGCTATTAACTTTTATTAAAAATAATCTTAACAAATGGAAGTGTGTGTGTGTGTGTGTGTGTGTATATATATATATATATATATATATATATATTAAACACTTAAAAACTTGATTAATGGAAATAATTCATTTTTGAATCCTTAGTTAATTCAAACTAAAGATACAATACTTATCATTTTAAAAGAAAATTTGTTTAAGAAGACGATTCAAATTTTAATTAATTTGAAACTTAAAACTTTATTTGTTTGAAGATTTGAACCTGCTACTGCTTTAACCCGAGGTGTCTCATATCCATCCCAAAGCATAAATACAATTTTCTCGAGCCTTAACCGAGCAATACCCAGTTTCTACTTTTCCTATCTCCTTTTAACATTGTTTTCAAACTGTTTAAATCCGGCTTAATTCATGTGAACACGAACTCGAGCCACAACCTCCTTTTCCTGGAATCGTCTTCGAGCTAGCATCTTCTTCCAAACCTGATACTCAACCATAAACACAAACGTGCACAGAGGAACGACGATGTTCGGCCTTCACTGCGACCATCCTTCGGTCATCAACAACTTCGTCAACAACCCGATAACCTAGACCGATGATCTCGTGCCAAAGTTCAAAATCAAGTTAATCGATTTTCCTTAGAACCCAACCATCAACCTAAAATCCCCACGCTCCGATGAACTCGGCCATTATCGATCACGCCGACCGTACCCCAGACAAATCTCGGCTTCCAGCTGCTATTCCCCTACTCGCAATCACCTCCGATCCACCGAGGTTGAAGAAAACGTCGCATTTCCCTCTTCGAACAAAACTGAGTAATAATTCTTCATCGTACCATCAACTTGATCATTGATAAATTAAATCAGTATTTTTTCGACAATTCCTGACATACAAACTACCTTTGACACAAATCTCGAAACCCAACATCTCCCCGATCATCAGAAATTGATGAATTTGCAATTTATGTTCATCTTAAAATGTCTCACCGTATACCTATTTAAAAATTATAATTACTTTGACTAAATTTATCATTTTGCCATACAAATCACCTTATGAAATCCCATCTCAAAATTTCTAACATTTATTTTCCAGATTTAAAAAGTTTACTCTAATTTTCTTCCTTTCCAGTAAAATCTTTTTCTGATTTTTCTTATAAATATTTTTAAAAATGGAATTAGGTTAATATAAACAAAATTTCTTTAAGAATTTTAGCTTAACATCAACTATAGGAAGAGATATTGAATTTTTCTTTAACCTTGTTTCTGAATCCTATAACTAAGAACAGAGCCTACTTTCCTATCTACATACATATGCTCTCAGATATTTTGCATATATACAAACATGCGGGTAAATATACACATAATTCAAGCACATTGCATATCCTAATTCACAAATCATTTAGATATATAACAGGTTGAGTTTGCTCACCTTGGTCAATAAAGAACAGAGACAGTGAAGCCTGGTTGCCTCAAGTTAAAACAGTCTGATTTCCAGGTTTTTTTATTAACTTGCTTGCTAAATTTTTTTCGAAGACAAACAAGTTGATATGGAGAAAACTGGAAATTATGATCATTAATTTTTTTACTTAAATTTTATTTCTTATCGTATCCTCCCATTTACAGAAAATAGTTTAACTGATCTCACTTAAAATTATTTTTATAATTTAAATATTTAGTATACAATTATAATTTGTTTAGATCTTAAGACTTAACAAGGATCAGAGGAAGGTGTTTTGATTTTTTTTTTGATGCAGACATGTGTAATTTGTTTAGATATGGAATTGTCGTTCAACAGAGATAAATCTGTATATATATACAGACTTGCATGCAATAATTTACACATATACACACACATATATCAGCCGATATACTTCATATTCACACAATATTTTCAACACAGACATGAGATTCAAAAGAACTGGTTTAAACAATAAGGTTTGCTCACCTTGTATTGATGAAGACAGAGGAATAGAGAAAACTGAAACTTAAATTTGAACTGTTGTTGATTTGTACTTGAGTTTGAATCTGATCTTGAAGTAGTTGCTCAGGTTTTGAAGATTTGAAATAGATGTTGATTTTCTTTTGAATCCAGACTAAAGATTTGCTTTCCAAGTTTATTTAGATCAAATGCAGTTTTTACTTTGAGTTTACAGGCTTTTGATCTGGTTGAATCACCTGCCTTGCTTAGGATTTTAATCATGCTCAGGTTGAATATGTTGTTTGTCATTACTTAGCTTTGATTTCTTTTTTTGTTTTTGTTTTCAGATCTGGTTTTTATTTTGATCTTGATTTCTCAGGTTTGAGAAATTCTGAACTATGAATCAATATTGAGAAATTTGATTATTTCTTTCTTTACATATATTTTTAATTAAAAGATGATGAAATGCCACTTGTTCTTATCATTTACACTTGTATTAATCCTTATATTTGTTTTCCTACACTTGTTAAACTCAAACAAAATTATGTAGAGACCTCTCCTTTAATTTATTTACAAATTTTGTTTTTTAAACCTTATTTCATTTTTAATTTACAAAACATGTTTTAGCCCTTATTTGATTTCAATTTATAAAACATATTTATCTATTTTATTTTCTTACACTCATATATATATACACAAATTAAAGAAAAATGGTTTGAAATTAAATTATACATTACTAATTAATATTTATAAGTTAGTAAATACAATTTTTTTATTTTCAATACATTTATTTTTTTAAACTTAAGATAGTAAACTTATCTTAAAATTTTCATTTTAAACTTAAGTAATCATACTTATTATATTTTCGTTTCAAATATAAAATTTTCTTTAAATCCAATTAAATTTCGGTATATTGACATTTTATACCTTTAAAATATACATTCTTATCAAAGCTTTGTATTTATTTATCAACTATATTCATTTTCAAGTATATAAGACAAAAGCATTTTAAATCTTTTATTTAACCTTGTTTAACATCATATTATATATTAAAATTTAGAAAAACAATTTTCTTATCATCTTTAAAAATATAGCTTTTAAATTCAATTTATCTCCTAAGATATTTATTCTTGAATTTCAATCTCACAGTTCAATTTAAAATAAATTTTATATACAAATATCTGATTAAATTTGGAAATATGACTGGAAATCAATCCATAACGGAAAAATTGTGCAGATCAAAAAGAACAAATGGATACTCGATAGTGGATGTTCTAAACATATGACTGGAAATCCAGATATGCTGAATGATATAATATACAAAGACGAAGGGCTGGTTAACTTTGGAGACAATTTAAAAGGATATGCGATTGGCATTGGCAAAGTCGGTAACTCTGAAACTCCTATTATTACTAATGTTTTGCTAGTTAAGAATCTGAAACATAATCTACTAAGTATAAGTCAACTCTACGATAAAGGATATAAAATTAAATTTGAAAAAGATAAGTGTAACGACCCGGAATTTTGGTTCGCCAGATTTGAACATTTAATTCATTTTAAATGTTGAATATGAATTATAATTTGAAATTTTAAATAAAAGAATTTGGTTAAATTAATATACTTTGTTAAATTTCAAATATGGCAATTAAACTGAAATTGAATAATAATATAATTTAATACTGGGATTGGGTTAATTGGTAATTCAGAGCGTAAATAGGTATGGAAATGAGTTTAAAATTTATTTTAAGACTATTTGGTCATTAGATAGTGTGGTAGGATTTTTAGATGAATTTTAAAGTCGATAAATTAATATTTGAAATTTTATATTAATTAAATAATGGGATTTAATATTATAAAAATGCAAATAATCAGATTTTAGTCCGGATTGAGTCAGAATGATATTTGATGTGATTATAAATTTTATATGAATTATTGTTAAGTTAATAAAATTTTAAAAGTGAAAATTTTGAGTGATTTCGATAATTTCGGAAATCGCTTGATTTAATAGACGAGTTAAAATAGCCTTCCGGGGCACAGTCTCGGAATTCGACGAAACCAGTTCCATTGGATCCGTAATAGTTAGTTATTATCGGATTTCAATTTTCGTAGCAATCGGAGTTGTCGTTTGACCTCGGCAGCTCGAAACGCATCGAAAATCGTTTTAATCGATTTAATTTTAAATTGAACGTTTAATTCCGTAACTCGCACATACGATCAAATTAGCTTACGAAACCTGTTCCATTGTGTCCGGAACGCAGAAAAACCTTAGAATCGCCTATCGGAACGTATGAATCGGAGTTCGTTTGCATGTGTGGTTATATTGAGAATTTTATTAATTAAATAATATTAAACAATATTATATATATACCCTTAATTAGCAAAACCCTAATCTAACTCTCAGGGCTGCCGCATACTTCGTTCAATGGCCGGTGTTCCTCCATGCTCCACCTCCATTTCTGATCAATCCAGCGATTATTTGCGAAAATCTTCAACATGGAAGTTGAAGCTCTCGAGAAGCTCTTCCATACCAACGGGTATGATCGTTTATTGCTGAGTGGTTTGTGGGAAATCACGTTTTGAAGGTCGCGATTTTCATTCGCTCGTGCTCGATTTCAGGGAGTTTGAGGCGACCGAGTTCGTCCTGCTTCTAACCATAGGTCGAGGACGCGACGAGCTACCGAATGACGAGTTCTGATCGAACTCATGTGGTGTATGGGTGGTCGCGTTTTGGGATGGTCGAGGGTTATTTGGGTCGTGCTGTTGCCTGATTGCGTGAGGAAGGAGTAGCTGGAGAGCGGCCACGGTTTTGGTAATAAAAAAAAGAAAAAAAAGAAATTTGTTATAAAATTCGATTCAAAACTTTATAAGATCCTAACTAGTTCATACGTACTCAGATTCGGACGAATTTGGATGCGTAGGAATCGCAGAGACGAGTGTTACGCGATGGTGCAGATCCGGATCCATTCCGGGCAAGTAGAAATTTAGGTTAAATCGGACGTCGTTCGGTTTAATTTAAATTTCGAACGCTCGCCGAAACTCAAGGTGAGTTATTCTCACTCACATCTGGGTACTAGTAAAGTTAGACAGTTAGTATTGATTGTTTGTTTGGATGTATAGCTGAATATGTTAATTATTATCAAATTGAATTGATATATATGTGTGGTTGTGCTAATATTTGTGGATGCAGGGAAAACAGGTTGGAGGGATCCAACTGGATTCCTCACCATGTAGTAATATTTTTATAGTTGACGATGATGCCTGTTTGTATATTTTGATTGATAAATTTGGAATTTATCTGTATTGTGATATTGTGGTATAAACTGTAAACCCAGAGTGATAATTTTTAAGGAATTTGGAGCTTTAATTATAAAGGAATTTAATTGGGTTTTCAAAGAAGCTAAGAAATTAATAAATAAGAAATTTAAAGGAATAATAAAAATTAGAATCTATTGGATGGAAAACTGAACTAAAATTTAATTGGAATATTGCCGAGTAAATTATAAATCCATAATTAATTGTAAATGGATAAGTTGAATTTTAGAGGAATAAAAGGTATTGTTAAATAATGGATTTAAAAGGATTAAAATCTAAAATCTATTTAAAAATGGAAATTGAAAGTTGTAAAATCTGGAATGATAATCAAAGATAAATGTTATTAGTTGAAGATTTGGGAAATAAATTTATGTTATAAAACCATAAAACTAAATTTAATAAATGGACAGAAATCGTGAGAAGGATATCTGTGATGATTTAGTGGAAATGAGATTTCCTTGGGAAAAACCAAGTTCGAGTTTTAAATTAATTTTTTTAAAAAAGAAAGTTTTAAAATCTTAAATTGGTTTAAAAGAATGTTTTGAAATTTATTATTTTAAAGTGATTATTTATAAGTTAGCAATAGTAAATTTTATAAATATCTTAATAATTATGTTTACAAATGGATTTGTTTAAAAAGCTAGTTTTGACCTAAGTATATTGAAATAAGTATTAATCTTTTTACAACTCTATTTTTAAAATATAGTTTAACTAAAACCTTATTTTAAATCAAGTTATATCTTATAAATTAGTTTTGCTTTATATACCTTGAAATTATATCTTGAGTATATAATTAGAAGTAAATTTACCTATTTTAAGTATATTTTAGAATAAAATGTTTTAATTATTTTAAATCTAAATTGTTTTGAACTTGGCTATTCCAATGGAAATATATGGTAAAGGATTTACCTTGTAAATGGAGACTTTTGGGAAATGTTTTCAAATGAGCTTTGAAAATTTGAAAATATATCTTTTAAAGATATTTGAGGTAAATAAATAATGTGGAATATTATTTATTGTATGATGGATGCTTATGGATGTTTATGAATATTAATTGATAGTTAAATCACCGACTATCAATATTGGACAATGCGTGATCGTTTCGAAGAGACCGGGATCGAGATTTATTTCTCGAAAACCACTTTGATCCGATTTCTACGTTTCGTGCGAAAAAAAACGTGTTCGGAGTCGAAGATGGAGCAGTGAAGTGCAAGGGCTAGTCGCTACTAATCCTGAGGATATTTCCAAAATGGATGTAGTAGGAGTAGTGCCTTCGGTTCCGTTCGAACCCGGGGCGGACTTGTATGGACGAATGCTTGCGAAACATCGTCGGGTGGACGATGGGCATTCTAAGTGAAACGTTCTAAAAGGTAACGCTTAGCCTCAAGCCTCATCAAATGGGAATGACTGAAAATCAGGGGATATGCAGCAAGGTTAGGTGGGTCATGCCCAAGCAGGACAAGATAATTCCCCTGTCTAGATGTCCCTTATATATATTCGGCTTAGTGGGTGGTTGGTCGCGCCAACCACGGGGTTTATCTTGTTCGGGACTGTTCAGTAAGGAATGGTTCCGGCCTTGTGTTGCAGGGGATGAAGGGAGTAGTCCTCGCTACGGTGATCTAGGCCCCGTACTGTGACAGGTGGTACCCCAGTGCCTAGTCATTGTTGGAAATCCATTCTCCCTACGAGCCTTGTACGAGTTTTGTTTGTATTACCCACTTCGGTGGCTAGTAGCTGGAATTTAATAGATGTAACAATTTCGGCTATTTTATAAGTATTTGTAAATAGACCCTATTATAATATCAGAGGATTTTCTATAAAAAGTGTTTTAGCTATCGTAAGGTAAAAACCCGACATGTTTATTTGTGGCGTGGTCTTACGAGATGCTTTTGTTTTCAAAGGAATTTTGAAACTTTAATAATCAATTTGGATGCATTAGTATCAGCTGGTATTCCAGACTGACTCGGGTGTTATTTTATTATAATGCTCGGGTCAGACCGAGTATTATTTTTTCAGGTTAGGTTGCTATGGAGCAGGAAAGGAGCTGGAGTCCGAGACGTATTATATGTACCTATATATTTCTCCGCTGCTATGTTTGTATGGTAGGTCTGTTTTGTGATTGTTGATGTATGAGATACTCTGATGATATGATGTATAAAACAGTGATAGTTTTCTTTTTTTTGTGTAAAGTTCTATATTTACTATTATATTTTATTCCGCTGCGACTGTGAGATTCTGATATTGTTTAGTTTCTTCTTCTTCTATCTCTTCTTCTTTAACCCTAATGGTTCGTAATTCTGTGCCACTTGAGTTAATAGAGGTAGAATAGTGTTGATTCAAGGGGTACGGATTTGCGGGCTGTTACAATAAGTGTCACATTGAAGATAATAATTTAACCACAATATTTGAGGGAATTAGGAAAAAGAAAATTTATATTCTTAGTATGAAAGTTTCAAATGATAACCTGTGTCTGTTGGCAAATACAAGTGACCCTTAGATTTGGCATAAGAAATTTGGTCATTTGAATTTCAAACTCTTATCTCGACTACCTAAACATGATCTAGTAAGAGGTCTTCCTAAAATGAATCTTAAAATAGATAGATTATGTGATGCACGTCAATTGGGAAAACTTAGAAAAAGTTCCTTTAAATTAAAAAATATGATTTCAACCTCAAAACCTCTTGAATTACTTCACCTTGATTTATTTGGTCCATTTCAAATTCTGTCAATAAATCATAGAAAATATGTTTTTGTAATTGTAGATGACTATTCTACATTTACATGGATAATATTTTTGAAACATAAAAGTGATACTTTTGAATGTTTTAAGAACTTTACAAAAAGGATTCAAAATCAACTTTCTTTAAAAATTATAACCATCCGTAGTGATCACGGTGGTGAATTTGAAAATGAAAAGTTTGAGGAATTCTGCAATAAAAAGGGAATAACTCACAATTTTTCATTTCCAAGAACTCCACAACAAAATGGAGCAATGGAAGGTAAAAATAGGACGATTCAAGAGTGTGCGAGAACTATGCTTTCAGATAGTAAATTACCATTATTTTTGGGTAGAAGTAGTTGCTTCCGCCTGTTATATTTTAAATAGAATCTTAATTAGACCTTTAACTGATAAGACATCTTATGAACTTCTTCACTCAAAGAAACCTAAGGTATCTTATTTTAGAATTTTTGGAAGTAAATGTTTTATTTTAAATACAAAAGATAATCTAGATAAATTTGATCCAAAACCCGACAAAGGTATCTTTGTCGGATATTCTAATAGAAGTAAAGCATACAGAGTGTTTAATTTAAAAACTAATACAAACAATGCATGTTTCATTCAATGAAACTCTCAAATTTTTTGAAGATTCAAATGATGAAGAGGATTTAATCACTCAAAATCAAGAGTTAACTGAAACTAATAATGAAATTAATCATCCTAATAAAAGGATTAAACTTTTAAAAGATCATCCTATAGAAAATATACTAGGTGACATGCAATCTAGTGTTAAAACTAGAAATCAACTAAGTCAAATGAGTAATGTAGCTTTTATATCAACTGTTGTACCCAAAAATCCAAAAGAAGCATCAACTGACGATTCATGGATTTTGGCCATGCAAGAAGAATTAAATCAATTCACAAGAAATGATGTTTGGGAACTTGTTCCTAGACCTGAAAATAAAACTATAATTGGAACTAAATGGGTTTATAAAAATAAAATGAATGAACAAGGAGAGGTTGTTAGAAATAAAACTTGGTTAGTCGCTCAAGGTTATTGTCAACAAGAAGAAATAGATTTTGATGAAACCTTTGCTCCCGTAGCAAGATTAGAATCCATTAGGATTCTACTTGCTTTCGCAAATCATAATAATTTCAAATTATTTCAAATGGATGTTAAAAATGCCTTTTTAAATGGATTTGGCAAAGAAGAAGTATATGTTGAACAACCACCACTTTTTGAAAATGAAAAATTACCAAATCATGTTTACAAACTTAAGAAAGCTCTACATGGTCTAAAACAAGCTCCTAGAGCTTGGTATGATTGACTAAGATCTTACTTATTACAATCAAATTTTGAAATTGGTAAAGTAGATAATACTCTTTTTATTAAAAGAAATAAAAATGATATTCAACTAGTACAAGTTTACGTAGATGATATCATTTCAGGATCAACTAATTTTGAAATGAATAAAGAATTTTCTAAATTAATGACAAAAGAGTTTGAGATGCGTCATACGGGTGAATTAAACTTTTTTTAGGATTACAAATAAAACAATTAGATAATGGTATCTTTATTAGTCAAGAAAAATATGCTAAATATCTAATTAATAAATTTGGTTTGACTACTGCGACTGGAAAACCCACTCCCATGGCAACCAATGAGTACCTTAGTAAAGAAGATCTCTCGAAAGATGTAGATCAAAAATTATATGGAGGAATGATTGGATCACTACTCTATATCACTGCTAGTTGACCTGATATCATGCATAGTATTTGTCTTTGTGCAAGATATCAATCCTAACCTAAAGAGACACACTTAAAAGCCGTAAAACGTATCATAAGATATGTTAAACACACATCTGATTATGGCTTATTTTACCCTAAAAATGTTTCTTTTGACTTAATATCTTACTGTAATGCTGATTATGCTGGTTGTAAATCAGACCGAAAAGGTACAAGTGGAACTTGTCACTTTTTGGGCATTCTCTGATTTCCTGGCTTAGTAAAAAGAAAAACACAGTTTCTTTATCAACAACTGAAGCAGAATATATTTCTGCTGCTTTGGCTTGTTCTCAAGTATTATATATGCAACAAACTTTAAAAGATTATGGTTTAATTATCTCAAAATCACCAACTTATTGTGATAATACTAGTGCGATAAATTTATCCAAAAATACTACTCAACATGCTCGAACTAAAAATATTAATATAAGACATCATTTTCTTAGAGATAATATAAATAAGGAAGTTATCACTCCAGATTATATTAATTCCGAGAATTAAATTGCTGATATATTAACAAAACCCTTAAATGAATCTATATTTACTAAATTAAGAAGAGAATTAGGAATTTGTTCAATAACTGAAATATAAAAATATAAATAACAAAGTATAATTAAAAATTATATCAAAATAAATCAAATAGTAAAAATTTCAAAGATCATGTCGACATGCCCCCTCAACCCTTGTCGACATACAACGATTTTTTATTTTTGAAATTTTTCCCACCAAAATTCAAATAATTGGTTATATATTCTTCTTATTTTCGAAATTTTGATCATTCTCTCTGTTCTCTCTCTGTTCCAACTTCTGAAATAAATTAAACCATGGCCTCCTCTTCCAAATCAAACAAAAATTCAACCTTTTCATTCCCTTCTCTAACTTTTAGACCGTTTCAACGAACTACGCTCGCTCGAGTGACAAAAATGGAGGATTCTCTAAAGGATGCACTGCAATTATTGACTGAAATTCAAGTGGTGCAACTTAGAATGGCGAAAGAACAAGAGAGGCAAGGCAAAATCCTTAGGAATTTGCAAAAATTTCTAATGGAAAATCATGCTAACTGAATCTTGATTGACGAAGATTTTTCAGGAGATCAAGTGCAAGAGGGCAGCGAAGAAGAAAAAGCCTTCATGGAAGAAGAGCACGTTGAAGAAGACGACAAAGTCGTTTGTGTTGTCGAAGTGTGCTTTGACAAAGATGGAAATCTTGTCGAACAACGTGGAAATTTCCGTTTCCACTATCCAAATTGTTCGATTCATAGATCCACCATTTTCAAAGACACTTATTATATTCTTTTCTCTTTTTCTTATTGTTGTATGTTCTTTCTTTCGTTCTCTACGAAAATGTAAACATAACTATATAATTAATAAATAGTTCGTGTTCTTATATATGTTCTATTAAAAGTATTGTTATATGGCTACTTAGATAGGATAGTTAGTAGTTTAGGACTAAGTTTTAAGTTTTAAAGTTAAGTGTCGATTATTTATAATAACACTATCATTATAATGATATGTCATAGAGTATTAGACTAAGGGGGAGTTCTATAGTTTGGAGACTATATAGTTTGGAGTTAGTTTTTAGTTGATGACAAAGGGGGAGAAATGTAAAATAGGATAGTTAGGCATAGATTAAGGGGGAGTTATTAGATTACGGGGGAGTTATTAGGATAGAAGTAATATTTTATAAACTAAAGTTGTCATCATCAAAAGGGGGAGATTGTTAGTGCTTGAGATGATGGTTTTGATGACAACAACCTTAGAGTAGGATTATAAAATATAAATACTAACATTATAGTTTAGATATATATGTATATGCAGGATTTAACCATGCAGGTAACAAGAATGAAGACTGTACAATATAGAGAATCAAGATATCAAGATTGAAGACTCATGAGTATCAAGAATATCAAGATTATCAAGAGTTCAAGATTTCAAGAATAAGAAATTTAATTAGGAATTTCAAGAATGAGTTTAGATTTCTTTCATTTACTGCTGCTCTCAATATATTAATATTAACGATAAATTTTAACGTAAGTTAGGGTTTCTTTCATTTATTGTAACGTTCACGCTAAATTTTAATGTTACTTAGCGATGAAGTATTAGTTTACAGTTAATTCCAATACTTATTTCCTTTTGCATTCAATTTACTTATCTTCTTTCATTCTTGCCTAATTAAATTTATTGATTGGACCCACTATTACTCTGCTATATCCGCTATATCCTCGGTTTATCCCCACTATGACTTTTCCCCCCGCCACATTGAATCTCCCGAGCACTTTAACTACACAGGATAAACTATTAATTTACATTTGTAATTAACGATTTCTTAGACGTTAAGCTGATAGTATTTATTGCACCTTTGTTTTTAAATGCTAACATTCATTACTTTTGCCCCCATAAATTCTTATTTAATTCCTTTTCAATAATGATTTAACTGGATTTACCATATTCATTTCCTTTAAATTTGACATTTATATTTAACGACCATTTTAACGTTATGTTATTAACATTTACTTCCTTAATTGGTTTTGAATTATTTCTGATTCGAAAATTTCAGATGCGATGACCTGGAATTTTTGGATATTTGAAATTGAAATATTTAATTAATTTTAAATATTTGAAAGTTAGTTTGACTAGAATTTCAAATATTACTATGAATTTGAGAATTAAATTATTAGATTTAATTATTGAAGTTTCGTAAAATACTTAATCTTCATTTTTATGCTTGTTAAAAAATATTTCAAAAGGGCTCTTAAAATTTATGTGATTAATACTGAAGATAATAGAACTTCTAAAATTAAATTTAAAGACATTTTGTTCAGTTTTCAATATATATCGTTTAAATTGATATTTAAAAATAGCATTCCAAGGCACAATCTCGAAATTTGATGAAACCAGTTCCATTGGATCCGTAATAGTATATTATTATCGAATTTCAATTTTCACAACATTCAGAATTGTCGTGTGATCGTATGATAGGTAAACACGCTGAATCTATATCAGAAATTTAATATAGTAACTGGGCCCAAAAAGCTATCTTCTCCACACGATCGAATTAGAAGTCGAAACCTTTTCCATTGTGTTCGGAATAGGTGTTTAACATTATAAACGCCCAGTGGCATGCCTCGATAAGAGATCGAGATTTTGAGTATTTTTTCCGAGACGATTTAAATTTAAATTTAAATATATATATATATATATATATAATCTTTTCACATCAAAGCTTTTTTTCCACTCATGTCAATATTACTCCAGCTTGCTCCTTTTTGGCATGTAAGTAAAAATTCAAACGCTTGTCCCCATTTTTCTACACGCGTCTCTTTTACTTTAAAAGAAATAAATCAAAAACAAACGGAGAGAAAAATAAAATGGCGATGCCTGTATCCTATTTTTCTCAAAATGAATTTTTCGCCTCTCCTTTTCAAATCAAAGCATGTCGATATGGGCGACATCAGGGGTTTCACAACGAGCATTTGCTTGATTTCGACTATGTCGAAGCAGTGGATTTGAGTCGCGCCAGGGTCCACGATGTGGCCGATGCAAGGAGATGGTTCAACATCGCGTACACGTGTGTCTGGGAAAGGGAATTTGGGCAAGACCAGCGATTTCTATTGTAGCATCGTTCGATTGTTGTCAAATCGCGAGAGGAAGGAAAGAGCTCGAAGGGTCGCGGTCACCTGGGCTTCACATGCATATGGGAGGGTGCTCACAATTTAGATTGGCATGGCTTGGAGGTGTGGGTCATCATGGAACAAGGGGTCGACAGTCGAGTATCTCGACTACGATTTTGCGGCACGGCATGTCCAGTTTTGGGTTGCGATTGTCGGTAGTATGGTACATCGTTTATTCTTATTTTTATCTTTTATTTTTTATTTATTACTTTGATTTAATGAATGTTTATATACACTGAAAATCAAGAATGTATATAAAGTTAAAGCAGGAAAATTTTGGGACGGTAAAGTAATTTTCTGTTATTTTTATAAGAAGAGAAAACAATTTTTGAAAATAATATATATATATATATATATATATTTGAAAATGGGTAAACTTTTATTAAGGCATTATCGGCCCAAAAAGATGGCCCAAACAGGACCAGTACAACATATAGATAAGTGAATATAACTTTGTACAACTGAAGTCTTTCCAAATTAGACAACGCATACTTCTTCTTTCAACCTTCAGCTCGCAAATCATGGTGGCCGGTTCTGGCGATTCGTATCTTGGTTTCCTGACAATGGAGGAGTCTAATCCGCTACTACAGTATGAATTTCGTCTTGTTCCCACCTGGTGAGTTGATTTCTCTCGATTCTTTTCAGCGTTAATCGCATGTGTCCTATAGCTATCTTGCTGACTTCTATATGATTTCTTTATTTTCTTTGGAACACTCTTTGATTCCTCTCCTTCCAAATGTTCCGTACAATTTGGTTTTGATGTCTACGCCATTATCCCACAAAGTCAGGTAATTGATCTTTTCTTCTAGTTTAGTTGGGTACGGTGTTAGATTTAGTAAGCTGTTGCATGTATTCCATACCGAATTAGAGAAAGAGCATTCGAAGAATAAGTGTTCGTGTGTTTCGATCTCTTGATTACATAATACACAGACCATTTTATTTATTAAGCCCCATTTTGATAATCTATCTTTCATTGCTAATCTTCGCATTATCGCTTTGTAGGCAGTGAATGCCATTATCGATTGTTGACTGGTCCCAAATGATTTTACTCCATGCAATTTTATTTTCTTTTTTCCTGATTTCGTTCCAAGTAGATTTGGAAGTGAATTCATTGCCTGTAGGCTTCCGTACCCATAAGTCTTTTTCTCTACCATTATATATTGGCATATACTGTATCTCCTCTTTTCTATTTTGGGTTATTGGCAGCGAGGAGCAATTCTACATATTATTATTTATCACCTCTTGAATTCTTTTGTTCAGGCATCCAAAGTCAGAGAAAGTCTGTAATCCCAAAATGTCAATCAGAGACTCTCCTTGCATCCAAGGATATCTCCGTAGGTTGGTTTCCCTTCCACTTGCTATTTCACGAGTGCAAAGGGAAGCTAGATGTGTCTGACTTTCATTATTGCTTTCCAATTTGCTGAAGCGTTATTATCTATAGCCATTTGCCAGAAGTTTCCCCTAATGTATCTTTTGCTCATCCGTTTCACCCAAAGACCTTTTCCATTGATAATTCTCCAAGCTTGTTTAAGGGTGTGCACTGTACTCATATCTTTTAATCTTCTAAGTCCTACACCTCCTTCATCTTTAGGCCTGCATAAATATCATATTTGATTTTGTGTAGACCACCCTACCAAATGAAATCCGCAAAAACTCTTTCAATTTTTTGGATGGAAGCATCGGGGAGTTGATAAGTTTGCAACCAGAAGTTAACTTTAGAATGAATAATAGTGTGCACCAATTCTATGTGGCCTGCAAGAGACAACAGTTTGGAGCTCCAGCCCTGTAGTGTATCCTTGATGGAGGAGATGAGGACCGCACATTCTCTATCTGTGATTTTACTAGAAGATAATGGAACCCCTAAGTATTTGACTGGGAGGTTGCCCTCCTTTACGTTCAAAATATCCAACACCTCTACTCTCCTATTGCAAGTTTTGTTAAAGTGGCATTTGGTTTTCTGTTCATTCAATTTTAGCCCAGTGTATTTTTCTAAGTTAGAAAAAATGTCTTTAATTACTGATGCTGATTCATTGCTGGATTTTATACAGATGAGCAAGTCATCTGCGTGGAGTAAGTGACTCACAGTATGTTGGAAGTTAAAAGTAGTGTGAATAAGCTTGTGGTGAGTAGCCAGCTCCATTTGTAGCAAAAAATATTCCATGGCGATTGCAAACAAGTAGGGGGATAGAGGGTCACCCTGCAGAATGCCTCTATTGGAACCTATGAAACCTTTTGGTATACCATTAATCAGAATAGAGAAGGTAGGTGTAGTTATACATTCGTTTATAAGGCTCACAAATTTTGAAGGGAATCCCATAGCATTGAGAATATGAATAATAAATTGTCCATTAATTTTATCGTATACTTTGTGGAGATCAACCTTTAGACAAAATTTATCTAAACCTGGTATATTAAAGTTCCTAACCAGCTCATGTGCCATGAGCGAATTTTCAGAAATGCTTCTACCTTTAATGAAGGTACTTTGGCATTCAGAAATGAGGTCAGGTAATATCGTCTTCATTCTGTTGCAAAGAATCTTGCTTAGAATTTTGTATATCACATTACAACATGCAATAGGCCTGTAATCTTTAATTTTTGATGGATTAACTTTTTTAGGAATTAGACAGATGAAGGTATGATTTATTTCTTTGAAAAAAATTTCCAGTTTGAAATATTTCTTGCATTGCTGATATAATGTGATATTTCGGGTCACTCCAGTGGAGAGTATAGAACTTGGAGCTGAGTCCGTCGAGTCCAGACTGAAGTCAATATGGATGGCATTCAGAGCATTCAGGATTTCAGTTTTAGTAATTTGTCTGGACAACATCCTTCTTCCTTTGGTATTTATCATCCTCCTGCAATGAATGCTTGGTAAGTTATCACAAACTTCACCATTAAACATTTCATTATAGTATTTAATTGCTTGCTCCTCAAAGTCTACTGCATTGATAGTAAAGTTTCGTTCCTGATTGATATTCTGAATGATATTATTTTTATTGTTGCGAATTGCCATTTTAGCATAGAAAAATTTAGTGCATTCGTCTCCTTCAGTAATCCATTTCTCCTTTGCTTTTTGTCTGAGTTCAGTAGCTTTTAGTCTGAGGGCTTCTTTTAAATCATTTTGGCTTTGATAATAGTTTCTCCATGTATTATCATCATCAGCGCCATTGTCAATCATAGTTAGGAATTCATCACATTTTCCTTGCAACATTGCAATTGATCTCCCTCTTTGGGCCTACCTCTATTCCAGTCTTTTATGTCTTTTTTTTGGGTAATTTGTATTAATTTATAACATTGGGAGCCCTCTACCTTTGGCAAATTGCTGAAACTAACTGCTTCTTTATAGCCCTCTATTTCATGCCATTGGTTACTATATCTTAATGGTTTACCTTTGCTAACCTTTCCTTTATCTACTAATTCAACAAGTATAGGACTATGGTCACTAGTAGATGGAGGGAGATTGTTGATTCTAATGCTAGAGAACAAAGTAATGCATTTCACATTTATAAGCACTCTGTCTAATCTGCATGATATCTTTTTATTCTCACCACTTCTCCATGTATATTTTAGGCCACTGTGGACAGGTTCAAGCAATCCTGCCTCTATTATACAATTATTGAATTCCTCTAGCTGGGAGACTTTCATGGTAAGTCCTCCTTTTTTCTCTTCAGCTTCGAGCACTGAGTTGAAATCCCCTAGCATTATCCAAGGGTTGTTAGTTATTTTGCTTATGTCTTTAATAGATTGCCATAATTGAGTTCTTTGTGAGGCCAAGTTGCTAGCATATACACAAGTCAGAGTCATTTTTAGACCTTCTATGTTTGTAGCATCCGTAGTTATTTGTTGGTCATCTTTCCTCTGTAGGCTGATAGTCCAGGATGGCATATTTCATAATAAAAGAATGCGTCCTTTTCCTCCCACATCATTATTATGCATGAAGTTCCAATCATCTCCCAAAGAATCAGTAAAAAAAGATAAATTTTCGTTACTGAATTTATTTTCTAAAATACTTATAATAGAAGGAGAATAGGTCCTCCTCAAATTTAAGAGGTCTGAATGTCTGATATCATTATTTAGACCCCTTACGTTCCACCTTATTATTGACATTTAGAGTTTGAGGATCTACTCCTCAGTTTCATAGGAGAGACCTCACGGTTTGATTTCGTCTTATTTTTAGCCTCTGGATTAAGAAATTGTTTTGTGCAATCCTCAATATCTATGTCTGAATCCATTTTGTCTAGTTCAAGTTTATTTATTTCATGTATTTCATCTATTGTTACAGGCATTTCCCTTGATGAATTCCCAGTTGAGTTATGGGCAGTTGTATTTTCACCAGTGTTATCCAGTGATGGAGCATTTCCCTTTACTACCTCTTCCAGAGCATCAGGTGTTTCCTCAAGTGTTTGGCGGTTAACTACTTTGGTTAATTGTTCTGTGTGTATAAGGCTTACTTTAGTAGACTCATTCTGTGCCTCTTTTTGTTGTATATTTTGTGTAGGCCCGGTTTGAGTAGTCTCTAATGTATGTTTTTTTCTCCACACCTGTTTTATAGGACCTATAACAGTTTCACATTGCTCTGTAGAGTGCCCAAAACACATGCATTTAGTACAGACAGAGGGAATATGATCATATTCAACATCCTGGACGTAAATATTTCCACTTTTGTCTTTAACACAGACTTAATTTTTGATTATATCACTAGCTTTGATTTCTACTAGAACTCTAGCATATTTCAATCTTTTAACATGTCTAGTATAATCATCCATCGCCAAGGGTATGCCTATGAGGCTTGCAATTTTATTGATGCTACGAGCATTCTATAAGGATAGATCGGGATTCATAAGTTTGACCCAAACAGGGTGAGTTTCTAGCATATCTCTCTCTGGTCTTAGATTAGGTTCCCATTTCTTGATAAAAGTAAGTTTGCTATCAATGAACCATGGACCACCTTCTAGAACTATTTTGCAATCCAATTCGTTATTGAATTTAATTAAATAAAAACCACTTTTCCTGGGGAAAAATTCCCCATTTACCTGTTGGTTTCCATTCTCTTTTAATGTAAGCATTGAGATGTACATAGTAAGGTCTTTTTCCTGCAACATATATGTAAATAGATGATCCCCACATACTTTTGGCTACGGTAAAAACCTCTTCATCTAGATCCACAAAGGAACCCTCTGCATCTTCAAGTGGTACGAAATTGTTCACCCTACCTTCTATACACGTGTTGCGTGTTGTAACGACCCGTAATTTCGCTACTTCGAAAATAAGAGATTTCGTTCGATTTAAATTTAAAAAGGAGTTTAAATCTTAAATAATATGTTATATATAATAAATAATTATCTATTCTTATAGTCAATAAATTAAAAAGTATAAATTTGGCTTTTGAACAAATCGACAAAAGTTAAAAATAAATAAAGGCATAAATAAATGAATTTAAATATCTATTTAAAAAGGTAATCTTATTCAAAATATCTAATAAAGATAATAAAAGTATGTTTAAAAGGTTTAAAAGTTTGTTAATAATCGTTTTACAAAAATAACCAAAATTTGTTGCATTTTGACAATTTTACATACATTGTAAAATTAGAGATTTTGACATTAATTAAATATGGTTTTAAAATATAAAGAGACATGTTTTAATTTATTTAAAGAAGTAAAAATTTCGTTTTAAAGTTTGATTTACTTCAACATATAGCTTAATAAAAACGTCAAATTTTGACTATAAACTTTATTGTCAAAAACACTGTTTTCAACCAAAACAAGTTGTCGACAAGTTATTGCAATTTGATACATTTTCTAACTTATAAATACAAGTTTACAAACTATATAAACATTCTACATTTAGCACTAAAAACAAAAAGAGTTTAATTTTGAAACTATTTACATAAATGTATAAAAAGTAAAAAGTATGATTTGACAAATTTAAAAATTATTAAAGCTTTTATAAAACAAAATCATTACTCTACTTCACATCTAATTAATAAGATGTTATGCTTATACATAGAAAAGGAGCAAATAGAAAAGTGAAAAGAAAGCTAATATAAGGAATTAATGGCACATACATCCATGCATTTAATGCAAATCAAATCAATGCAAAGTTTCCTCTTTAAACACAAAGTCTAAGAAAGAAATGATAATTAATCATTTCTATTTCTTACCATCACCATTAATACATATCAAATCACTCTTTTTCACATAAAAGAAAAGTATATTTAAATCCATAAATGAAGAGGGTATTAATGTCATTACCACTAAAAATGTTCACTTATAAATACAATCACACATCTATTAATTTCCACTACACTTTCATTTCATAAAAATTTCAAAAAATTTTCTCTACTTCCACCGTTTCCCTTCTACCTTCAAGTTATCACCTCCATGCTCCAAACCATCATCTTACATCACCTTACATAAGCCAAACTACCACCTGCCCACTTCCTCCTCACCCAAAACACACACCTACCCCTCGCTACACCCACGGCAGAGCCACCATAAGCCTATGCCGAGCACCACCTTACCAAACCCGAGCTCCTACCCCCCTAGGCCAAGCACCACCTCCCCAAAACCCAAGCCTACACACCCCTATCCCCTCCTACACGCCTAAACCCCAAGGCCATACCCTCTCCTACTCCCAAAAACTCACGTCCTCCATATATAAAAAAAGAAAAAAAAAGAAAAGAGAAAAGAAAAAGAAAGAAAAACAAAAGCGTTCGGAAAGGAAACGACAAAAGGCGAGACGTTGGAAATAGCACGTTAGTAAGGGACGTAAATTTTACGTTAAAGTTTGACGGAGTGGATATGAAGGTGAGAAATTCTCACCGCTTTTTAAATTATATTGATTATCATGCTTAGTTGTTATGTTAGATAATCACTATTTGATGATATGAATGTTTGATTGATTGTTTGAATATATTGGATAACCCGTAGAAATTTTATGACATTTACCATATTGAAAATGTTTATGTTATATGATTTGTTGTATGTTTGTGATGATAATTTGGATATAAAATTCCTATTAATTAAGTAATCCCTTTATTTAAAAAAGACCATATTTTAGTAATATGAGATATTGTGGAAAAGTAAGTCTCTTTTTCATTTAGAAGTGAAATTAAAGTCAAAATGAAAGAGAATTTGAAATTTGAAGTGAAACGGATTTGACAAGGATAGCTAATTAGAAATTGAAATCGAGATGAATAGTGAAATTGAAATCGATTTTGAAAAAGTGAAGTTTAGTTTGAGATTGAATTGAAGTTTAAATGGAAATTGGATTTGAAATCTAAGTTTTAAATGTGTTTACTTGAGATTAGAATTGAAATTGAGTTAAAGTTGGAATTTAAAATTTAATATTAAAATAATGGGAATATAATAATATTATAATATGGTAATAGCGAAAATATATTTTAAATACTTTAAAAAGAGAAAATATTGATTTAAAATGGTTTGATTCCATAAGTGTTGAAATCCAATTTGAATAGATTATTTCAAATATTGAAAAATAAGTTAAAACTAGGTGCGTCGCGCAACGGTAGTTCGCTATTTCGCGCCGAAAAGTTCAAATAAGTGTATAGAGTGGAATATGGCTCGGAATTCTTCGAGATAAGAAAATTCCAGACTATTATATCTATATCTTCTAAACAAGAAAGAAAATCAAAGTTTCGATAAATAGATTTGGAAATAAGTTCAAATCAATTTTCTAGAAAAGTCGCGCTAGTGTAGTTTAGTGATCATAACAGGAAATTTGTTTAAATGGATGTTTTTAATTATGGAAAAATATGGAATAAATTTGATAAATCTATTTAAATGATTTAAAAGAAATTTGGATTGGAAAATATGAATTATCGAATGTTTTAAAGTTGTTTTAATCAAATAAGCTTATATGACACTTTCCGCAGCACTTTTGTGCTGTGATTTGTATAACTTTTGGAATATGAGTTTAAATATAACGACGTTTCGCAGAATAAATTGTGAATAATTTAAAAAGGATAATTAAGAATTTTGAAAGATAATTTGGAATATATATAAGCAATTCCAAAATAAAGTTGAAATCTGAGTATGTAGAAAGGACTAGTACATTTGTCCCGCCCGTGGGATCTGGGAAGATAAAAGAAGGTGTTTAGCTAAGGTTAGGGATGGAGCAACCGGTGTCCTGAACTAACCTAACCTATGTTTTCTTTTCTTAGGCGAGGGGTGGAACAGATCGAAAGGAAAGCCCGGATGCTCTTAAATAAAAAGACTGTATTAAGTTTTGAATTAAAAGAAGATTTGTATTATCCAAAAGTTAAGCAATTTCCAAAATGAATGATTTCTATGATCCTATTTACTTCAAAATGTTTGTTAAGATCGATTTAGGGTTTATCGTAAACGATGTCTTAGATAACATTGTTTTTGACCCGCTTATAAGTTAAGGAATTTGGATCAAGAATTAAGTAAAGAAATTTGAGATATTTTCCAAAAGCAAAAGAATGAATTACTTAGAATTATCCTAAGTTAAAAGAAAGAGATTTCGAAATCATCCAAAAAGAATTAAAGTGAAAAGAGACTTAATAAATCCTATATACTCATATTCACTTTTATCGATAATTGGATTTCGAAGGAACCGAAGTCGGATTTGGTTAATTCCTATTCGAAAACCACTTCGAACCAATGTATACGTTCGAACGTCAACACATGTTGAAGATGGTGATTGAAGACCGTGGATCTTCCTAGCGTGAAGACTGCTTGTTGAACATGCTCTGGTTGGCCCCCATCATAGAGTTATTTATAGCAGTGGTCATCTCATGATGGAGATTTTGCGGATTGCAAGGGCTTCTCGCCTAGTAATGGCCGAGGAAAGTGCCTTCGGTTTGTCCTGTTTCTGAACAACTTTTGTGGACGTTTGTCTGACGTTGCATTTCTAACGATTACGTACATTGGTTTTTTACAAACATACATTAGTGGTGGTAGAGAAGGCAACTTCTCTTAGCTTAACACCCTCCTTGAGACATACGAGCTCAAGGGTTGTATTTTTGTGGAAGGCAATTAGTAGTTAAACGGAAATGGCTATGTGGCATTCAAAGATGTGATATGTGCTGTGTGAAAAGGTAATCGTTTGCCTCAAGCCTCATCAAACCAGAAATGACCGAAACAGGATTAGATGCGGCAAGGCTAAGTGGGTCATTCCCAATCAGGATATGGTCATCCTCTTCTAGATATATTCCTCCCCGCTATGATGACGAGGTGTAAATTAATGTGGTGTATGCTAGAGGGCCCTTGATAAAGGTCGGTAATGACCGGAGGATGTCATATTCGGTACCATCTAGTTATAGAGGTGGGTCGGTCTTGTGTTGGTAGAGGATCCTTTATGATGGTCCTCGGGACATCCATTTAGAGGTGTACCCTTTTGGAAGGTAGATCTTGCGCCTGGTTATTTGTATGGAAATCTATTCTCCAATAAGATCCTATGGTTTTGATTGTAGAGCCTAGTATGCTGGAATGTAATAATGGTAACAATTTCGGCTAAGATTAATAAGTTTATTTGCAAATGTTTTCAAAGAAATGTCATTAGAAATAATATTAAAGGTTTTGATATAAAAGTGTTTTAGTTATCATAACGTAAAAACCCGTCCGTGTTTATGTGTGGGCATGGTCTTATGAGACACTCTTTATTTCAAAGGATTTATAAAAAGGCTAATATACGACACTGTCATCTATTATTGAGATTTTCTCACGCTGGTTTATCAAGCCTGATTCGGGTATTTTCAATACTCGGGTCAGATCCGGATAGTTTCAGGTTTAGTCGAAGATGGTTGGAGTTCCCACAGGGGAGGTGGAGATACATATGGACATATTCTATTATTCGACGCACTTAGTGTATTTTGTTTGATGATTGTCAGCATTAGTAAGGGCAGGTTTTATAAATGTCCAAGCTGAATTTAGGTTAGACTCTGATATGTGTATTTAAAAGTTTTGCGCTGTAAAATAATATTTGTTCAATATTATATGTTATTCCATTCGAATGAGATTCTGTTATGTCTACTTTTCTTTATCACCCTTAAAGATCCGTCTTTTCGTGCAATTTGAGTTGGACATGTGTGGTTTATTATCGATTCAAAGGGTACGGGAAAACGGGCCTTTACATTTGGTATCAAAGCGGAAGGTTAAGCAAGAACCTTGGCTCTGTTATGTGTAAAGTCTCATCAGAGATAGGATTAGTAATATCCTAGGATGAGTAACTCATTAGAGATAGGGTTAGTAACACCCTAGAATGAGTTATGAGAGTATTATATATATGAGCACGTATTTTTTAATTTTGTAAAAGTGATTTTATTTTAAAGAAATTGGTAAATGAAATAATTTTACCTTGGGTTTATATTATAAATATTAAAAGGGACATTATTACCTTTTGGGTTAGAAATTAAGGATTGATTGTGATTTTTGCTTAGTAAAACTAAAATTTGAATATTTTGCGATTAGAATTGCACAATTTGACTATAAGATATTCCTATAAAAAAATCAATTATTGAAAACTATAGAACTTTCATAACCCTAGATATTCAGCCTTAAGAAATGATAAGTGATTTGATAAGTATAAAATGGGTAAATAAGAATAAATACCTTGTGAATTAAATTTTGCAATTTGACTATAAGGTATTTGATGATAATGTGTAGAGAAATAATATTCTTTTCAGGAAAGACCAAACCTACTAAACTTCGCTTCACTTTGATGGGAGTTCGAATTCTTAAGACAAAGGAAGTTCTCGGGATCAGAAAAGATTATAGAAGTTAAGAATTGGTTAAGAAAATGTGATGAGCTCCAGTGTAGCATGGTAAGCTTCCTCTATGGATCGTTTAGGGAAATGATTTGCAATGCCCTAAAATTCGAAGATGCTGTTCTACAGCTGACTATAGAACACCAGACAAGAAAGTAAGGAAACAGAAGGAAGAAAAACCTGTTCGGAAAGATATACGCTGCTTTAAGTGTAAAAAGCTAGGGCATTTTCTACATGATTGCCCTAGAATAAAGAAGAAACCCAAAGCCCCAAAAGGGAAGGAAAAGTGTTGTTATCGGTGCAAAGAATTAGGACATATAGCCAAAGAATGTAAAATAGGAGCAAACGTCAAGACCTTTAAGAAAACTATCCCCAAGAGTTGTTATTAGTGCCATATTTTAGGACATATCGCAAGAGACTGTCCAATGCTCAAGGCGGCAGAATAGCCGAGGCCTTTTGTTACCCTTACTCGTCCACCAATTGCTACAGAAAAAGGGAAAGGGATAATGGAAGTTTAAGTTAGTTAAGCATGTATAAGTAAGCCTTATCTATGTATTTTGTGACGCCCCACCTCTATACCCATGCTAGCCAAGAACACTCCGGAGTAGTGCTGTCAACTAGCACGGAGAATAAGGCTGTTGAGGAGCGACCATCAATGTAATTGCTGATCACACGGTGGCTATAAATAATCTTCGGAAACAAACATAGAAATAATCATATCACAAATCAGTCACAGAGGATCCATATCACAAAGGCGGAAGAAGATATGAATATATAACTAACACATGAAAGTGTACATCAGAGTAGTGGTCAGTAAGATCCACGATAATACAAAAGAATAGCAACACGTGCTATACAAAAGAATACAACTATGAGTCAATATCTCAAGTGTATACAACAAAAACTGCTAATCTAAACAGTTAGCCAAAAGTCAGAGTGATGAATCCCTGGGAAGAAGTCAAGCAGAAGCACCTGTAACATCTCGGTTTGACCCGAGTATTATTTAAGAAAATAATAAACGGGTCAGTCTAGCTATAAATATCAGATGACATGGTATAACATAAAAGATATGGATAAACATAAACATCCATAATGACATACCACTATAAGTATGTAAATAATGATCAACAGAAGATCAATCAATAAGAGATAATCAATATCACAAGAATCTTCTCAAAGATTCGGAAAGGGCATCATACCCCAAACTTGTACTCATAACAAGTCAATGACATAAATTATAGAAATCAATGCAAGAAGTCCAGAAATCATAAAAAAAGAGAAAGAAGCCTATCACATGACGGTCCGAAGACCAAGGGGAGCTACCCCACATGTGTGAATGGAATCACACAGATTAAGGTCCAGATTAACCAAAAAGCAAAAAGGTATGTGTGAGTGGAATCACACAAGTGGTGTCTAGTCTAACCTCGCAACAAGAGACATCGCACAGTTGCTAGTCTAAATCATCAGAATGGTCGTCATGATCAACGAAAAGTGTCAATTACACTAAGCTAGTAAATATAGAAGTTTAGCTTCATGTCCCATAACCACTTGCTTAACTTAAATATTTACGAACAAACTGTAAATCTTCACTAATAAAATTGTCACAAGAGGTTCAATCGAACAAGTCCAAGAATTAACCGACGAAGTGAACGCAAGCGTTTCATTCCACTTGTTTTACTAAGTCGTTTAATTAGATTTCTCATCCGAGTGAGGTAAAGGTTTGTATATACTAATAGATTGGAAAACGGTTTAAGAAAAGAGCTTTGTTATTAAAAATAGAGTTGAAATTGTTTGTTAAAAGATTTTTGATATTTACTACTAGTATTGAAACCTTTATATTATAAAGTGACAAAACACAGAAGCAATTGTAGAAACAATCAGTCACAAAAATCGCATACGGAGATGTGAATAAAATCCAAGGAAATTAGCTCAATGTTTTTCAGATAAGATCCCCTACGGAGGGGGGGTCCGGGGGGGGGGGGGGGGGGGGGGTGGCAACCCCCCTAGGTGGGGGTGCGGGGGCAACGCCACCGCTTACGGGGTTCGACCTAGTGAAGGCAAAAAGGGGGTCTAACGACCTAAAAGTATTCGCGACTTAACGGGTTATAGGCCTAACTCGTGAGCGACCTACGAGATAGGCAAGTGGAACGACCTAAAGATGAATGGGTCGAACGACCTAACGTGAGCACAGGTGAAGCGACCTATCGGTCCAACGACCTGAGGGGAAAAGGCAACCTAGGTCTAACGACCTAACTGCTCGCGACCTAAGGGTCTAAGGTTATGCGACCTAAAATGGGTTCGCGACCTAACACTCAAACGACCTAAAGAAAATAAGGGGCCGAGCGACCTAAAAGAAGCAGCGACCTAAATAGAATAGAGGTCCAACGACCTACGAGTTAGGTCATGCGAGTTAAGGAGGTCAACGACCTAACAGAGACACACGACCTAATAGAGGAACGCGACCTAAAGGCACGCGACCTAGCGACCTAAGCAGGAAACGCGACCTATAAGAGACAAGCGACTTAAGTGGTTTACGCGACCTAGTGGACGAACAGGTTGAGCGACCTAAGAGGTTCGCGAGTTATCGGTTTAATAAGGCCGAGCGACCTAATGAAGGAACCAGGCCGAACGACCTATAGGGCTCGCGACCTACGACCTATAGGGCTCGCGACCTACGACCTAAAAGGCTTGCGACCTACGACCTAAAACCGAGTGAGTCAAATACGAAGGCCGTGACTTTTCCACCCCGAGCGACCTAATGAAGACAGAATGACCTAAGAGCAGTTTTTCACCAAAAACACTAAAAATTGGAGTTTTTCGCCAATCCAATCCAAACCAAATGCAAATGTGCATGCGAAGGTGATAGGGAATCATTCCCAACAGTCCAATATGGTCATAGGCTAGAATTGTGAGATAAAAATCTCACCTTTGCACCAAATATCAATGAAAATGAAGTTTTAAGCAAGCAAGAATCAATCCTTCTTCTATCTAAGCACAAGAAGCTTGAATCCAATGTCTTCTTCTTGAATTTGGAGTAGAAAGATGGATTGCAATTGAATTTGAGTTTTGGAATTTTAATTTCCCATTCCCTCCACCATTAATGCCAAAGCTTGATTAGTTAGGAAATTTATGAAGAGTGAGGAGAAGAGGGTTGGAACTTGGGCTTAATAGGCTAAACTAACCCAAAGTCCAAAGCGGGAAAAGTTAGTGAAATTTCACTAACTCCAAACCTATCGATGTTTATACTTAAAAAAGTTGTAAACGACATTTCGAACTCAATGGAAGTGGTCTCGAGTCCTAATTTGACCGTTTGCAAAAAGTAGGGTTTCGGACCAAAATCTGATTAACGAGTTACTATTTAAATAAAATATTTAAATACAAACTCGATAAATATGCGGGTTGTTACATATTTTAACGGTAGGACTTTTTGCAGAAATTTTTGAGTGTACTTCTTAGAAGTCACTTAATATGAATGTATTTTGGGAATCTATATATATAAACTATGATTTTGCTATTTTTTTAGTATCCAAATTCGGCTAAAATTCATTAGAAAAAAATGATGATGATAATAATTAAGTAAGAAGCACTTAATAAAATAAAAATGGAATCTTTGATAGAAAATGATAACTAATTTTGAGTTCTCATATATAAACTTGTAGAAACCAACCAAGGCCGAAAGACTAGCACTTAGGCAAAGATTTAGGGAAGCCTTAGCTAAATATGAAGACTTGGAAGTTGTTCATACGCCGATCACGAGTGACGAGGAAGATATACCAGTAGGAGGACCCTCGGATATAGTACCGGGATCATTTGACCACCCGATAGATATCTCCGACGATGAGGAGTTGATAGTTGTTCTAGATGTTGAGGATGTGTTGCCTGTAGACATAGAGATCGATGTAGGAGCAGAGGCAGATGATGAGGCAGAGGATGAGGGGGATGACTGGATGTTAGATCCTTTGAGTGACGATGAGAAACCGGAAGAAGAGGAACCTATGGAGGAGCCCATGGAGATCGAGCCACTGATCGGAGAGCCCATGGAGATAGAGACAGAAGTCTCAGGGATTTACGATGCGAGGTATTACGAGGAAGATGATTCGGTAGATGATGAGTAGATTATTTGGGATATGGGTATGCCTATTCAGGAGATAGGATCTCCCATGCCGATGGTAGCTGAGGATATTGGTTTAGAGGATATTGAGATAGAGCAGCATGAGCCATGGTTCCCAGGAGGCCAGCAGTGGCAGCCGTTAGGATGGGACATAGCTCCGGAGATAGATGAGGAGGAGCCGGTTGGGGAAGATGAGGAACCAGAAGAGATAGACTTGGAAGCACCATCAGAGGGTTCATCCGATGATTATTATTTCATTTTGAGATATTTTGGGCTGTTGTATTATAGTAGTTGTGATTATCTTAAGCATGTTGTACGCGCTAGGATATGGGGTATAGTCCTTTTTTGTATGATATTTTGGGTTGACTAATATAGATAGTCGACTTACCTCAAGTGTAGTACGCACTCAGGTTAGGACCAGGATGAATGATTGTACTTTACGATCGGTATTTAGTGATAGTATTTCCTTTGACATATATTGTTGACCTTTATAGTTCTGTATCTTTGATTTCATTTCGAGGACGAAATACTTGTAAGTAGGGGAGAATGTAACGACCCGTAATTTCGCTACTTCGAAAATGAGAGATTTCGTTCGATTTAAATTTAAAAAGGATTTTAAATCTTAAATAATATGTTATATATAATAAATAATTATCTATTCTTATAGTTAATAAATTAAAAAGTATAAATTTGGATTTTTGAACAAATCGACAAAAGTTAAAAATAAATAAAGGCTTAAATAAATGAATTTAAATATCTATTTAGAAAGGTAAATCTTATTTAAAACATCTAATAAAGATAATAAAAGTATGTTAAAAGATTTAAAGTTGGTTAATAATCGTTTTACAAAAATAACCAAAATTTGTCGCATTTTGACAGTTTTACATACACTGTAAAATTAAATATTTTGATATTATTTAAATATGGTTTTAAAATATAAATAGACATGTTTTAATTTATTTAAAGAAGGATAAAGTTCGTTTTAAATTTGATTTACTTCAATATATTGCTTAATAAAAACATCAAATTTTGACTATAAACTTTGTCGTCAAAAACAATGTTTTCAACCAAAACAAGTTGTCGACAAGTTGTTGCAACTTAATACATTTGCTAACTTATAAATACAAGTTTACAAACTATATAAACATTCTACATTCAGCACTAAAAACAAAAAGAGTTTACTTTTGAAAATATTTACATAAATGTATAAAAAGTAAAAAGTATGGTTTGAAAAATTTAAAATTATTAAAGCTTTTATAAAACAACATCATTACTCTACTTCACATCTCATTAATAAGATGTTATGCTTATACATAGAAAAGTAGCAAATGGAAAAGTGAAAAGAAAGATAATTTAAGGAATTAATGGCACATACATCCATGCATTTAATGCAAATCAAATCAATGCAAAGTTTCCTCTTTAAACACAAAATCCAAAAAAGAATTGATAAGTAACCATTTCTATTTCTTACCATCACCATTAATACATATCAAATCACTCTTTTTCACATAAAAGAAAAGTATATTTAAATCCAAAAATGAAGAGGGTATTAATGACATTTACCACTAAAGATGTTCACTTATAAATACAGCCACACATCTCTTCATTTCCACTGCACTTTCATTTCATAAAAATTTCCAAAAATCTTCTCTACTTCCACCATTTCCCTTCTACCTTCAAGTTATCACCTCCATACTCCAAACCATCACCTTACATCACCTTACACAAGCCAAACTACCACCTACCCACCTCCTCCTCACCCAAAACACACGCCTAACCTTCCCTACACCTACTGTCGAGCCACCCTAATCCCAAGCCGAGCACCACCTCACCAAACCCGAGCTCCTAACCCCTCCTACACGCCTAAACCCTAAGGCCATACCCTCTCCTCCTCACAAAAAATCACGTCCTCCATATATATAAAAAAAAGAAAAGAGAAAAGAAAAAGAAAGGAAAACAAAAGCGTTCGGAAAGGAAACGATAAAAGGCGAGATGTTGGAAATAGCACGCTAGCGAGGGACGGAAATCTTACGTTAAAGTTTGATGGAGTGGATATGAAGGTGAGAAATTCTCACCGGCTTTTAAATTATATTGATTATCATGCTTAATTGTTATGTTAGATAATCATTATTTGATGATATGAATGTTTGATTAATTGTTTGAATATATTAGATAACCCGTAGAAATGTTATGACATTTAACGTATTGAAAATGTTAATGTTATATGATTTGTTGTACGATTGTGATGATAATTTGGATATCAAATTCCTATTAACTAAGTAATCCCTTTTTTTAAAAAGACCATATTTTAGTAATATGAGATATTGTCGAAAAGTAAGTCTCTTTTCATTTAGAAGTGAAACTAAAGTTAAAATGAAAGAGAATTTGAAATTTGAAGTGAAACAGATTTGAAGAGGATAGCTAATTTGAAATTGAAATCGAGGTGAATAGTGAAATTGAAATTGAAATCGATGTTGTAAAAGTGAAGTTTAGTTTGAGATTGAATTGAATTTTAAATTGAAATTGAATTTGAAATGTAAGTTTTAGATGTGTTTAATTTGAGATTAGAATTGAAATTGAGTTAAAATTGGAATTTAAAATTTAATATTAAAATAATGGGAATATAATAATATTATAATATGGTAATAGTGAAAATATATTTTAAATACTTTAAAAAGAGAAAATATTGATTTAAAATGGTTTCTTGTGATTCTATAAGTGTTGAAATCCAATTTGAATCGATTATTTCAAATATTGAAAAATAAGTTAAAACTAGGTGCGTTTTTCAAAGGTAGTTCGCTTTTCGCGCCGAAAAGTTCAAATAAGTGTATAGAGTGGAATATGGCTCGGAATTCTTCGAGATAAGAAAATTCCGGACTATTATATCCATATCTTCTAAATGAAGAAAGAAAATCAAAGTTTTGATAAGTAGATTTTGATATAAGTCCAAATCAATTTTCTAGAAAAATCGCGCTAGTGCATTTTAGTGACCATAACAAGAATTTTTTTTAAATGGATGTTTTTAATTATGGAAAAATATGGAATAAATTTGATAAATATATTTAAATGATTTAAAAGAGATTTGGATTGGAAAATATTAATTATAGAATGTTTAAACGTTTTTTTAATCAAATAAGCTTATATGACACTTTCCGCAGCACTTTTATGCTGTGAATTGTATAACTTTTGGAATATGAGTTTAAATGTAATGACGTTTCCCAGAATAAATTGTGAATATTTTAAAAAGGAGAATTAAGCATTTTGAATGATAATTTGGAATATTTATAAGCAATTCTAGAATAAAGTTGAAAATCTGTGTATGCGGAAACGACTAGTACATTTGTCCCGCCTGTGAGATCTGGAAAGATAAAACAAGGTGTTTAATTAAGTTTAGGGATGGAGCAACCAGTGTCCTGAACTTACCTAGCCTATGTTTTTTTCTTAGGCGAGGGGTGGAACAAATCGAAAGGAAATCCCGGATGCTCTTAAATAAAAAGAGTGTATTAAGTCTTGAATTAAAAGAAGATTTGTATTATCCAAAAGTTAAGCAATTTCCAAAATGAATGATTTCTATGATCCTATTTACTTCAAAATGTTTGTTAAGATTGATTTAGGGTTTATCGTAAACGATGTCTTAAATGACATTGTTTTTGACCCGCTTATAAGTTAAGGAATTTGGATCAAGAATTAAGTAAGGAAATTTGAGATATTTTCCAAAAGCAAAAGAATGAATTACTTAGAATTATCCTAAGTTAAAAGAAAGGGATTTCGAAATCATCCGAAAAGAATTAAAGTGAAAAGAGACTTAATAAATCCTATATACTCATATTCACTTTTATTGATAATTGGATTTCGAAGGAACCGAAGTCGGATTTGGTTAATTCCTATCCGAAAACCACTTCGAACCAATGTATATGTTCGAACGCGAACACATATTGAAGATAGTGATTGAAGACCATGGATCTTCCTAGCGTGAAGACTTCTTGTTGAACATGCTCTGGTTGGCCTCCATTATAAAGTTATTTATAGCAGTGGTCTCCTCGTGATGAAAATTTTGCGGATTGCAAGGGCTTCTCGCCTAGTAATGGCCGAGGAAAGTGCCTTCGGTTTGTCCTGTTCTCGGACAACTTGTATGGACGTTAGTCTGACATTGCATTTTTAGCGATTACGTACATTGGTTTTTACAAACGTACATCAATTGTGGTGGAGAAGGCAACTTCTCTTAGCTTAACACCCTCCTTGAGACATACGAGCTTAAGGGTTGTATTTTTGTGGAAGGCAATTAGTAGTTAAACGAAAATGGCAATGTGGCATTTAAAGATGTGATATGTGTTGCGTGAAAAGGTAATCGTTTGCCTCAAGCCTCATCAAACCGGAAATGACCAAAACAGGATTAGATATGGCAAGGCTAAGTGGGCCATTTCCAATTAGGATATAGTCATCCTCTTCTAGATATATTTCTTCCGCTATGACATCAGGGTAAAAATTAATAAGGTATATGCTAGATGGCCCTCGATAAAGGTCGGTAACGACCGGATGATGTCATATTCGGTACCATATAGTTATAGAGGTGGGCCGGTCTTGTGTTGGTGGAGGATCCTTTGTGATGGTCCTCAGGACATCCATCTAGAGGTGTACCCTTTCAGAAGGTAGATCCCGTGCCTGGTCATTTGTATGGAAATCCATTCTCCAATAAGAACATATGGTTTTGATTGTAGTGCCTAGTATGCTGGAATTTAATAATGGTAACAATTTCGACTAAGATTAAAAAGTTTATTCACAAATGTTTTCAAAGAAATGTAATTAGAAATAATATTAAAGGTTTTGATATAAAAGTGTTTTAGTTATCATAAGGTAAAAACCCGTCCGTGTTTATGTGTTGGCGTGGTCTTATGAGATACTCTTTATTTCAAATGAATTATAAAAAGGCTGATATATGACACTGTCATCTATTATTGAGTTTTTCTCATGCTGGTTTATCAAGCCTGATCCAGGTATTTTCAATACTCGGGTCAGATCCGAGTAGTTTCAGGTTTAGTCGAAGATGATTGGAGTTTCCAGAGGAGAGCTGGAGATATTCATCAACATATGGACATATTCTATTATCCGCTGTACTTAGTGTATTTTGTTTGATGTTTGTCAGCATTTGTAAGGGAAGGATTTATAACTGTCCAAACTGAATTTAGGTTAGACTCTGATATATGTTTTTAGAAGTTTTTCATTGTAAAATAATATTTCTTCAATATTATATGTTATTCCATTCGAGTGAGATTTTGTTCTGCCTACTTTTCTTTATCACCCTTAAAGATCCATCTTTTCGTGCAATTTGAGTTGGACATGTGTGGTTTATTGTCGATTCAAAGGGTATGGGAAAACAGGCCTTTACATTTGGTATCAAAGCTGAAGGTTAAGTGAGAACCTTGGCTCTTTTATGGGTAAAGTCTCATCATAGATAGGATTAGTAATATCCTAGGATGAGTAACTCATTAGAGATAGAGTTAGCAACACCCTAGAATGAGTTATGAGAGTATTATATATATGAGCGCGTATTTGTTAATTTTGTAAAAGTGATTTTGTTTTAAAGAAATTGGTAAATGAAATAATTTTACCTTGGGTTTATATTATAAATATTAAAGGTGACATTATTACCTTTTGGGTTAGAAATTAAGGATTGATTGTGATTTTTTCTTAGTAAAACTAAAATATAAATATCTTGTGATTAGAATCGCACAATTTGACTATAAGATATTCGTATAAAAAAAATCAATTGTTGAAAACTATAGAACTTTCTTAACCCTAGATATTTAGCCTTAAGAAGCGATAAGTGATTTGATTAGTATAAAATGGGTAAATAAGAACAAATACCTCGTGAATTAAATTTCACAATTTGACTATAAGGTATTTGATGATAATGTGTAGAGAAATAATATTCTTTTCAGGAAAGACCAAACGCATTAAACTTCGCTTCACTTTGTTGGGAGTTCGAGTTCTTAAGACAAAGGAAGTTCTCGGGATCAGAAAAGATTATAGAATTTAAGAATTGGTTAAGCAAATGTGATGAGCTCCCGTGTAGCATGGAAAGCTTCATCCATTGATCGTTTAGGGAAATGATAAGCAATACCCTAAAATTCGAAGATGCTGTTCTATAGCCGACTACTGAAGCACCGGCCAAGAAAATAAGGAAACAGAAGGAAGAAAAACCTGTTCGAAAAGACATACACTGCTTTAAGTGTAAAAAGCTAGGACATTTTCTACATGATTGCCCTAGAACAAAGAAGAATCCCAAAGCCCCAAAAGGGAAGGAAAAGTGTTGACATCGGTGCAAAGAATTAGGACATATAGTCAAAGAATGTAAATTAGGAGCAAACGTCAAGACCTTTAAGAAAACTGTCCCCAAGAGTTGTTATTACTTCTACATTTTAGGACATGTCGCCTGAGACTGTCCAATGCTCAAGGCGGCAGAACAGTCGAGGCCTTTTGTTACCCTTACTCGTCCACCAACTACTGCAGAAAAAGGGAAAGGGATAGTGGAAGTTTAAGTTAGTTAAGCATGTATAAGTAAGCCTTATATACGTATTTTAACGGTAGGACTTTTTGTAAAACTTTTTGAGTGTACTTCTTAGAAGTCACTTATTATGAATGTATTTTGGGAATCTGTATATGTAAACTATCATTTTGCTATTTTTTTAGTATCCAAATTTGGCTAAAAATCATTCAAAAAAAACGATGATGATAATAATTAAGTAAGAAGCACTTAATAAAATAAAAAAATAGATTTTTGATAGAAAATGATAACAAATTTTGAGTTCTCATATATAAAATTGTAGAAACCAACCAAGGCCGAATGACTAGCCCTTAGGCAAAGATTTTGGGAAGCCTTAACTAAATACAGAGACTTGGAAGTTGTTGATACGCCGATCATGATTGATGAGGAAGATATACCAGTAGGAGGACCCTCGGGTATAGTACCGGGATCATTTGACCACCCGATAGATATCTTCGACGACTGGGAGTTGATAGTTGTTCCAGACATTGAGGATGTGTTGCCCATAGACATAGAGATCGATGCAGGAGAAGAGGCAGATGACGAGGCAGTGGATGAGGGGGATGACTGGATGTTATATCCTTTGAGTGACGATGAGGAACCGGAAGAAGAGGAACCTACGGAGGAGCCCATGGAGATCGAGCCACTGATCAGAGAGCCCATGGAGATAGAGACGGAAGTATCAGGTATTTATGATGCGAGGTTTTACGAGGAAGATGATCCGTAAGATGATGAGTAGATTATTTGGGATATGGGTACGCCCATTCAGGAGATAGGATCTACCATGCCGATGGTAGCTGAGGATATTGGTTTAGAGGATATTGAGATAGAGCAGCATGAGCCATGGTTCCCAGGAGGCCAGCAGTGGCAGCCGTTAGTATGGGACATAGCTCCGGAGATAGATGAGGAGGAGCCGGTTGGGGAAGATGAGGAAACAAAAGAGATAGACTTGGAAGCACCATCAGAGGGTTCATCCGATGATTAGTATTTCACTTTGAGATATTTTGGGGTGTTGTATTATAGTAGTTGTGATTATCTTAAGCATGTAGTACGCGCTAGGATATGGGGTATAGTCCTTTTTTGTATGATATTTTGGGTTGACTAATATAGATAGTTTACTTACTTCAAGTGTAGTACGCACTCAGGTTAGGACCAGGATAAATGATTGTACTTTATGATTGGTATTTAGTGATAGTATTTCCTTTGACATATATTGTTGACCTTTATAGTTCTGTATCTTTGATTTCATTTCGAGGACGAAATACTTTTAAGTAAGGGAGAATGTAACGACCCGCAATTTCGCTACTTCGAAAATGAGAGATTTCGTTCGGTTTAAATTTAAAAAGGATTTTAAATCTTAAATAATATGTTATATATAATAAATAATTATCTATTCTTATAGTTAATAAACTAAAAAGTATAAATTTGGATTTTTGAACAAATCGACAAAAGTTAAAAATAAATTAAGGCTTAAATAAATGAATTTAAATATCTATTTAAAAAGGTAAATCTTATTTAAAACATCTAAAAAAGATAATAAAAGATTTAAAGTTGGTTAATAATCGTTTTACAAAAATAACCAAAATTTGTCGCATTTTGACAGTTTTACAAACACTGTAAAATTAAATATTTTGATATTAATTAAATATGGTTTTAAAATATAAAGAGACATGTTCTAATTTATTTAAAGAAGTAAAAAGTTCGTTTTAAAATTTGATTTACTTCAACATATAGCTTAATAAAAAGGTCAAATTTTGACTATAAACTTTGTCGTCAAAAACACCGTTTTCAACCATAACAAGTTGTCGCAACTTGATACATTTTCTAACTTATAAATACAAGTTTACAAACTATATAAACATTCTACATGTAGCGCTAAAAACAAAAAGAGTTCACTTTTGAAAATATTTACATAAATGTATAAAAAGTAAAAAGTATGGTTTGACAAATTTAAAATTATTAATGCTTTTATAAAACAACATCATTACTCTACTTCACATCTCATTAATAAGACGTTATGCTTATACATAGAAAAGGAGCAAATGGAAAAGTGAAAAGAAAGCTAATTTAAGAATTAATGGCACATACATCCATGCATTTAATGCAAATCAAATCAATGCAAAGTCTCATCTTTAAACGCAAAATCCAAGAAAGAATTGGTAAGTAACCATTTCTATTTCTTACCATCACCATCAATACGTATCAAATCACTCTTTTTCACATAAAAGAAAAGTATATTTAATTCCAAAAATGAAGAGGGTATTAATGACATTTACCACTAAAGATGTTCACTTATAAATACAACCACACATCTCTTCATTTCCACTGCACTTTCATTTCATAAAAATTTTCAAAAATCTTCTCTACTTCCACCATTTCCCTTCTACCTTTAAGTTATCACCTCTATACTCCAAACGATCACCTTACATCACCTTACACAAGCTAAACTACCACCTACCCACCTCCTCCTCACCTAAAACACACGCCTAACCCTCCTTACACCCACTGCTGAGCCACCCTAAGCCCAAGCCGAGCACCACCTCACTAAACTCGAGCTCCTACCCCCTAGGCCGAGCACCACCTTACCAAAACCCAAGCCTACACACTCCTACCCCCTCCTGCACGCCTAAACCCTTAGGCCATATCCTCTCCTCCTCACAAAAACGTCCTCCATATATATATATATATGAAAAGAGAAAAGAAAAAGAAAGGAAAACAAAAGCGTTCGAAAAGGAAACGATAAAAGGCGAGACGTTGGAAATAGCACGTTAGCGAGGGACGAAAATCTTACGTTAAAGTTTGACGGAGTGGATATGAAGGTGAGAAATTCTCACCGCTTTTTAAATTATATTGATTATCATGCTTAACTTTTATGTTAGATAATCACTGTTTGATGATATGGATGTTTGATTGATTGTTTGAATATATTGGATAACCCGTAGAAATGTTATGACATTTAACGTATTGAAAATATTTTAGTAATATGAAATATTGTGGAAAAGTAAGTCTCTTTTCATTTAGAAGTGAAATTAAAGTTAAAATGAAAGAGAATTTGAAATTTGAAGTGAAACAGATTTGAAGAGGATAGCTAATTTGAAATTGAAATCGAGGTGAATAGTGAAATTGAAATTTATTTTGAAAAAGTGAAGTTTTGAGATTGAATTGAAATTGGATTTGAAATGTAAGTTTTATATGTGTTTAATTTGAGATTAGAATTGAAATTGAGTTAAAATTGGAATTTAAAATTTAATATTAAAATAATGGGAATATAATAATATTATAATATGGTAATAGTGAAAATATATTTTAATACTTTAAAAAGAGAAAACATTGATTCAAAATGGTTTCTTGTGATTCTGTAAGTGTTGAAATCCAATTTGAATCGATTATTTCAAATATTGAAAAATAAGTAAAACTAGGTGCGTCGCGTAACGATAGTTCGCGATTTCGCGCCGAAAAGTTCAAATAAGTGTATAGAGTGGAATATGGCTCGGAATTCTTCAAGGTAAGAATATTCCAGACTATTACATCCATATCTTCTAAAGGAAGAAAGAAATCAAAGTTTTGATAAGTAGATTTTGAAATAAGTCCAAATCAATTTTCTAGAAAAAAGATCGCGCTAGTGCAGTTTATTGACCATAACAGAAAATTTGTTTAAATGGATGTTTTTAATTATGGAAAAATATGGAATAAATTTGATAAATCTATTTAAATGATTTAAAAGAGATTTGGATTTGAAAATATGAATTATTGAATGTTTAAAAGTTGTTTTAATAAAATAAGCTTATATGGCACTTTCCGCAGCACTTTTATACCGTGATTTGTATAACTTTTGGAATATGAGTTTAAATGTAACGACGTTTCCCAGAATAAATTGTGAATATTTTAAAAAGGATAATTAAGCATTTTTAAAGATAATTTGGAATATTTGTAAGAAATTCCAAAATAAAGTTGAAAATTTGAGTATGCAAAAACGACTAGTACATTTGTCCCGCCAGTGAGATCTGGAAAGATAAAACAAGGTATTTAACTAAGGTTAGGGATGGACCAACCAGTGCCCTGAACTTATCTGGCCCATGTTTTCTTTTCTTAGGTGAGGGGTGGAACATATCGAAAGGAAAGCTCGATACTCTTAAATAAAAAGACTGTATTAAGTTTTGAATTAAAAGAAGATTTGTATTATCCAAAAGTTAAGCAATTTCCAAAACGAATGATTTCTATGATCCTATTTACTTCAAAATGTTTGTTAAGATTGATTCAGGGTTTATCGTAAACGATGTCTTAAATAACATTGTTTTTGACCCGCTTAAAAGTTAAGGAATTTGAACCAAGAATTAAGTAAGGAAATTTGAGATATTTTCCAAAAGCAAAAGAATAAATTACTTAGAATTATTCTAAGTTAAATGAAAGAGATTTCGAAATCATCCGAAAAGAATTAAAGTGAAAAGAGACTTAATAAATCCTATATACTCATATTCTCTTTTATTGATAATTGGATTTCGAAGGAACCAGAGTCGGATTTTGTTAATTCCTATCCGAAAACCAATTCGAACCAATGTATACGTTCAAATGTGAACACATGTTGAAGATAGTGATTGAAGACCATGGATCGTCCTTGCGTGAAGATTGCTTGTTGAACATGCTCTGGTTGGCCCCCATTATAAAGTTATTTATAGCAGTGGTCTCCTAGTGATGGAGATTTTGCGGATTACGAGGGATTCTCGCTTAGTAATGGCCGAGGAAAGTGCCTTCAGTTTGTCCTCGGGACAACTTGTATGGACGTTAGTCTGACATTGCATTTCTAACGATTACGTACATTTGTTTTTACAAACGTACATCAGTCGTGGTGAAGAATGCAACTTCTCTTAGCTTAACACTCTCCCTGAGACATACGAGCTCAAAGGTTGTATTTTTGTGGAAGGCAATTAGTAGTTAAACGGAAATGACAATGTGGCATTCAAAGATGTGATATGTGCTGCGTGAAAAGGTAATCGTTTGCCTCAAGCCTCATCAAACCGGAAATGACCGAAACAGGATTAGATGCGGCAAGGCTAAGCGGGCCATTCCCAATTAGGATATGGTCATCCTCTTCTAGATATATTTCTTCCCGCTATGACAGTAGGGTGTAAATTAATGTGGTGTATGCTAGAGGCCCCTCGATAAAGGTCGGTAACGACCGGAGGATGTCATATTCGGTACCATCTAGTTATAGAGGTGAGCCGGTCTTCTGTTGGTGGAGGATCCTTTGTGATGGTCCTCGGGACATCCATCTAGAGGTGTACCCTTTCGGAAGGTAGATCCTGCGCCTGGTCAATCCATTCTCCAGTAAGAACCTACGGTTTTGATTGTAGAGCCTAGTATGTCGGAATATAACAATGGTAACAATTTCGGCTAAGATTAATAAGTTTATTTGCAAATATTTTCAAAGAAATGTCATTAGAAATAATATCAAAGGTTTTGATATAAAAGTGTTTTAGTTATCATAAGGTAAAACCCGTCCGTGTTTATGTGTGGACGTGGTCTTATGAGATACTCTTTATTTCAAAGGATTCATAAAAAGGCTGATATATGACAATGTCATCTATTATTGAGCTTTTCTCACGCTGGTTTATCAAGCCTGATCCGGGTAATTTTAATACTCGGGTCAAATCCGAGTAGTTTCAGGTTTAGTCGAAGATGGTTGAAGTTTCCAAAGGAGAGCTGGAGATATTCATCGACATATGGACATATTCTATTATCTGCTGTACTTAGTGTATTTTGTTTGATGTTTGTCAGCAGTTGTAAGGGCAGGTTTTATAACTGTCCAAGTTGAATTTAGCTTAGACTCTGATATTTGTATTTAAAAGTTTTCCGCTGTAAAATAATATTTATTCAATATTATATGTTATTCCATTCTAGTGAGATTTTGTTCTATCTTCTTTTCTTTATCTCCCTTAAAGATCCGTCTTTTCGTGCAATTTGAGTTGGACATGTGTGGTTTATTGTCGATTCAAAGGGTACGGGAAAACATGCCTTTACATTTGGTATCAAAGATGAAGGTTAAGCTAGAACTTGGCTCTGTTATGGGTAAAGTATCATCAGAGATAGGATTAGTAATATCCTAGGATGAGCAACTCATTAAAGATAGGGTTAGTAACACCCTAGAATGAGTTATGAGAGTATTATATATATGAGCGCGTATTTGTTAATTTTGTAAAAGTGATTTTGTTTTAAAGAAATTGGTAAATGAAATAATTTTACCTTGGGTTTATATTATAAATATTATAGGGGACATTATTACCTTTTGGGTTAGAAATTAAGGATTGATTGTGATTTTTGCTTAGTAAAACTAAAATATGAATATCTTGTTGTTTGCGCCAAAAATGGCCACAAACACCCAAAGTCGTGTGAACTAGTCGATTTTATGTTGTTTTAGTGATTTGGGTGATTTATGCAAATATATCAAAAGCAGGGACTAAACTGTAAAAGACACACAGATTTATAGTGGTTCGGCCAGAACGTGCCTACATCCACTTTATATGTTATTCTCCTCTTTCTCTTCAGATTACAAGTACAAAGCTTTGTATACAAGTATATGAAAGTTGTTTGAAAGTTCTTTCCATGCTTGAGCTCTCAAACTTGTCTGCCATTGTTGTACCCCTGCCCCTCTATTTATAGAGTGATGCTGGGGGAAGAGGTCCTGGAAGTATATAGCTGCTGATGGGCCTGGGCTGGAGCGATCTGGACTGGCACTTCTGGTTCGGCGGAACTTGGTTCGGCCGTGCTTGGAGTGGTTGGTTCGGTAGATGTTGGTTCGGTGGTTGCTAAGCGGAGTTTGGTTCGGTGTTGGTGGTCCGGTCATGGTGGTTCAGTGATGGTGGTCCGGTGATGGTGGTTCGGTGATGGTGGTCCGATGATGGTGGTCCGGTCTTGGTTGGTTTGGTAGTGGATGGAAAGGAGGTTGATTCGGTGGGAGGTGGGAAGGCCTCTGGTTCGGCAGTGAATTGGGAATGCCGAATGAGCTCTTGTATTGGGAATGCCGGATGAACCAAGGCATCTTGAATGCCGAATGAGATTTCGCTCTACATTGCCGAATGAAACTTTAAACCTTTGATACCGAATGGACTTTTCTACTTGAATCATGAGTGAAATCCCAGACTTATATACGCTTGCTGGCTGCTTCTTCTTGGTTCGGTCGTGGTGGAAATGCACACAACATTGATATTCCAGTTTTGAACAAAAATGGGATAACACTTTGCCCCCCAAAACATGCCTTGCGATAGGAAGGCGTGTTTTGTAATGCCACGAGCTGGATGTTCATATCCTGTTGATGTCCTGTAAAGAGCTTGATATTTTATATGGCCCCAAATGACGATCGTTCGGGATCGAGCTATTTGGGATGAAGCGCGGCCGTTCATGGCAAGCGCCTAACTTCAAATGACGACCGTTCGCGATCGAGTCATTTGAGGTGAAGTGCGACCGTTCGCAGTCAAGCGTCTAAATCCATGCGACGATCGTTCGAGATCGAGTCATTTGCGGTGGAATGTGATCGTTCACGGTCAAGCTCTTTACTTCGAATGATGACCGTTCGGGATCGAGCCATTCGAGGTAAAGTGCGACCGAGCCCGATCAGAGGGCGGATCTCAAATGGCGACCGTTCGCGATCAAGCCACTTGGGGTGAAATGTGACTGTTCACGGCGGGTGCCGTTCACGGCAAAAGATGAAATGGGACCGTTCGCGGTCAAGCGCCTTACTTCGGATGACGATCGTTCGAGATCGAGCCATTCGTGGTAAGGTGCGACTGTTGGCGGTCAGGGGGTGGACCTCAAATGGCGACCTTTCGCCATCGAGCCATTTGTGGCGAGATGAGTTGTGCCGTTCGAGGCGAGTTTGTGACTGTTCGAAGTCGGGTGCCGTTCGAGGCGAATTGTGACCGTTCGAGGTCGGGTGCCGTTCGACGCGAGTTTGTGACTGTTCGTAGTCGGGTGCCGTTCGAGGCGAGTTGTGACTGTTCGAAGTCGGGTGCCGTTCGAGGCGAATTGTGACTGTTCGTAGTCGGGTGCCATTCGAGGCGAGTTGTGACCGTTCGAGGTTGGGTGCCGTTCGAGGCAGATTGTGTGTGCCCGGGGGGGGGGGACTTAATATTATCAGTGTCGGAGTTATTGTTTGGGGGAGTTTCCGAATCAAAGACTTCGGCAGTTCACTGCCATGCAAGAGGTGCTCGTGGACCGTTCGCGATCCACGGGCATACAAGTAATTTTTCCATAGAATTGTAAATGTTAAAGCAATAATCATATGAACCTTACGGCAGAAATGTCCAAACAGGAAGAATTTAAATGTTCAAATCAAAATCAAAGCAAAAAGCAGAATGAAGATGTCAAAGCGTAAACTCTTACTATAACGCGGCTGGTAGTCATTCAGAGCATGCCTATGGATCGTGCGCGATCGCTCACATGTGTAAATGATTTAACCGTGTTAGTGAGAGGTTTACAACTTGTTCATCGTTATTTTAATCAAGCAATCAATGGATAATCAAACGGTGCCCCGATCCAGGGTCACCTCTAGCCGATGTATACGGTGGTCGCTCTGGCTCCACAGCTGGAGTTCGCCTCCTCACATACTGAAGGAGCATACCGTTCCTGATATGCCCTTCCACCTCGTCCTTCAAATGCCTACAATCATTAGTGTTATGACCGTTTAATTCATGGAATACACAAAACTTATCTGATTTTCTTTCGTCAGAGGTTGGATCCCTTCGTATTGGTCTACGATACGGAACATGCTCCTTGGTATCCTGATAAATTCGTTCCAGACTCTCATTCAGCTCAGTGTGAGTGGTGAACCGCGGCTCCCTCCGTTGCCGTTTTGTCCTGTCATCATTATCCTCAGCCTTTCTCTTTCCTTTGCTAGTCTCCGCACCCTTTCCAGGTGGGTTTCCGCTCTTGATTGCGTAAACGTCATCTTCTTCCTCTCTTTCTGCACTAGCATCTTCCAAACGCAGAAACTTTTCAGCCTCATGATGAACTCCCCCAGATTCATAGGCGGGTCCTTGGTTAATGAATTCTTGAACTCTGTACTATCAGCTATTCCAGATACAGCCGCCATCATGACCATAGATGGATCTGGTCGATCCACTGATGCTGCCGCCGCATTAAATCGCGTTAGAAAGCTCCTCAAAGTCTCTCCAGTTTTCTGCTTCAAGGTTGCCAAAGTCATCACATTGTTGGGTCTTGTAATGTGGACCCTGAATTGCCTCATAAATCTCTCAATCAAATCATTCCATGTTCCGATGGATCCATTCTCCAATTGTCTAAACCACAATGCTGCGATATCTGCCAAGTACAATGGAAAGCACCGGGCCATAACCTCCTCTGATGCCCCCAGCACTTCCATATGCCTCATATACTTCGTTAGATGAACCGTGGGGTCCGTTCTCCCATCATACATGTCCAGCGATGGTAACTTGAAATCCGGTGGGTTCCTAGCTTGTCTGATTGCTGGAGAAAAAGGACTCCTATTAACATCCTCCAAATCTTTGTTTACCAAACCGCCTCTCATAGCTTTTCTAACCATCTCTGCCAACCTGTCATTGTCTCCAAGCTGTAGTCCTCGTTCACTGCCGTCGACCTGCCCCCCGAGTCCGCGGGAGTTTTCATGTGTATGCCTCCCTGGCTGAACGTTCATTCCTCTATTGCTACCAGGTGGCTCGGATGCCCCCATCTCTCTTCCCGGGGTCGGATCAACATGCTCCGCATGAGTGCCTCCTAGCTCTGGTGCTACGCCAGATGGTCCTGCTCCGTTCTGAACTCCAGTTGCTCCTTGGTTTTGTGCTACAAGTTGCCCAATTTGCTGAAGCAAGTTCTGGATCATCTCTTCTTGTCTTCTCATCATAGCCTCCATCTCATCCCTGGTGATGAAGGTTGAAGCTTGGTTTGCTCCTGAGGAAGCCTCTTGACTCCCTTCCTGTTGACTCTGCTTTGGCCTTGGCCTTCTACTTGATTGTCTGTCCATGACTCTTCCAATCTGAATCTCTAAACTCTCAAATTCAAGTTCCAAGCGGTAGGTCCCTGAGTTCAGTTCTCATTGAAAGCACCAAAATGTTTGCGCCAAAAATGGCCACAAACACCCAAAGTCGTGTGAACTAGTCGATTTTATGTTGTTTTTAGTGATTTGGGTGATTTATGCAAATATATAAAAAGCAAGGACTAAACTGTAAAAGACACACAGATTTATAGTGGTTCGGCCAGAACGTGCCTACATCCACTTTATATGTTATTCTCCTCTTTCTCTTTAGATTACAAGTACAAAGCTTTGTATACAAGTATATGAAAGTTGTTTGAAAGTTCCTTCCGTGCTTGAGCTCTCAAACTTATCTGCCATTGTTGTACCCCTGCCCCTCTATTTATAGAGTGATGCCGGGGGCAGAGGTCCTGGAAGTATATAGCTGCTGATGGGCCTGGGCTGGAGCGATCTGGACTGGCACTTCTGGTTCGGCGGAACTTGGTTCGGTCGTGCTTAGAGTGGTTGGTTTGGTGGTTGCTAAGCGGAGTTTGGTTCGGTGTTGGTGGTCCGGTCATGGTGGTTCGGTGATGGTTGTCCGGTGATGGTGGTTCGGTGATGGTGGTCCGGTGATGGTGGTCCGGTGATGGTGGTCTGGTCTTGGTTGGTTTGGTAGTGGATGGAAAGGAGGTTGATTCGGTGGGAGGTGGGAAGGCCTCTGGTTCGGCAGTGAATTGGGAATGCCGAATGAGCTCTTGTATTGGGAATGCCGGATGAACCAAGGCATCTTGAATGCCGAATGAGATTTCGCTCTACATTGCCGAATGAAACTTTAAACCTTTGATACCGAATGGACTTTTCTACTTGAATCATGAGTGAAATCCCAGACTTATATACGCTTGCTGGCTGCTTCTTCTTGGTTCGGTCGTGGTGGAAATGCACACAACATTGATATTCCAGTTTTGAACAAAAATGGGATAACACTTGTGATTAGAATTGCACAATTTGACTATAAGATATTCCTACAAAAAATCAAATTTTGAAAACTATAGGACATTTTCTACATGATTGCCCTAGAACAAAGAAGAAATCCAAAGCCCCAAAAGGGAAGGAAAAGTGTTGTTATCGGTGCAAAGAATTAGGACATATGGTCAAAGAATGTAAATTAGGAGCAAACGTCAAGACCTTTTAGAAAACTGTCCCCAAGAGTTGTCATTACCGCCACATTTTAAGACATATCACCAAAGACTTACCAATGCGCAAGGAGGAAGAACAACTGAGGCCTTTTGTTGCCCTTACTTGTCCACCAACTGCTGCAGAAAATGGGAAAGGGATAGTGGAAGTTTAAGTTAGTTAAGCATGTATAAGTAAGCCTTATCTAAGTATTTTAATGGTAGGACTTTTTGTAAAACTTTTTGAGTGTACTTCTTAGAAGTCACTTAGTATGAATGTATTTTGGAAATATATATATATATATATATATATATATATATATATATATAAACTATCATTTTGCTATTTTGTTAGTATCCAAATTCGGAACTCATTAGAAAAAAATGATGATGATGATAATTAAGTAAGAAGCACTTAATAAAATAAAAATAAAAATGGAATCTTTGATAGAAAATGATAACTAATTTTGAGTTCTCATATATAAAATTGTAGAAACCAACCAAGGCCGAAAGACTAGCACATAGGCAAAGATTTAAGGAAGCCTTAGCTAAATACGAAGACTTGGAAGTTGTTGATACGCCGATCACGAGTGATGAGGAAGATATACCAGTAGGAGGACCCTCGGGTATAGTACCAGGATCATTTGACCACCCGATAGATATCTCCGACGATTAGGAGTTGATAGTTGTTCCAGATGTTGAGGATGTGTTGCCCGTAGACATAGAGATCGATGTAGGAGCAGAGGCAGATGACGAGGCAGAGGATGAGGGGGATGATTGGATGTTAGATCCTTTGAGTGACGATGAGGAACCGAAAGAAGAGGAACCTATGGAGGAGCCCATGGAGATCGAGCCACTAATCAGAGAGCCCATGGAGATAGAGACGGAAGTCTCAGGGATTTACGATGCGAGGTTTTACGAGGAAGATGATTCGAAAGATGATGAGCGGATTATTTGGGATATGGGTACGCCCATTCAGGAGATAGGATCTCCCATTACGATGGTAGCAGAGGATATTGGTTTAGAGGATATTGATATAGATCAGCATGAGCCATGGCTCCCAGGAGGCCAGCAGTGGCAGCCGTTAGGATTGGACATAGCTCCAGATATAGATGAGGAGGAGCCGGTTGAGGAAGATGAGGAACCAGTAGAGATAGACTTGGAAGCACCATCATAGGGTTCATCCGATGATTAGTGTTTCACTTTGAGATATTTTGGGGTGTTGTATTATAGTAGTTGTGATTATCTTAAGCACGTAGTACGCGCTAAGATATGGGATGTAGTCCTTTTTTGTATGATATTTTGGGTTGACTAATATAGATAGTTGACTTACCTAAAGTGTGTAGTACGCACTCAGGTTAGTACCAGGTTGAATGATTGTACTTTATGATCGGTATTTAGTGATAGTATTTCCTTTGACATATATTGCTGACCTTTATAGTTCTGTATCTTTGATTTCATTTCGAGGACAAAATGCTTTTAAGTAGGGGAGAATGTAACGACCCATAATTTCGTTACTTCGAAAATGAGAGATATAGTTTGATTTAAATTTAAAGAGGAGTTTAAACCTTAAATAATATGTTATATATAATAAATAATTATCTATTCTTATAGATAATAAATTAAAAAGTATAAATTTGAATTTTTGAACAAATTGACAAAAGTTAAAAATAAATAAAGGCTTAAATAAATGAATTTAAATATCTATTTAAAAAGGTAAATATTATTTAAAACATCTGATAAAGATAAAAAGTATGTTAAAAGCAAGGTTTTAAGTATTGGATTTCGGTCACGTTTCGTCTCGGAATTTTTACACAAGTCATCTCGTATCGGGAGAGATCTCGGACGAGATGAGCACGTATCGGGTGTACATCTTGGATTGACATCTCGATTCTTATAATGCATCTCGGGAATATCTTGGATGTACTTATGTATTTAAAATTGATGTGTCAAAAATTTATTTAACAATTATAACTTTCTTAGTAAAAATAAAAATGATAGCAAACTTGATTTACATGAAAAAAGAAATATTTTTAGAAGAGTAGTAGCTTGATTAGCTTAATTGATTTGGTAATGATTGAATAATATCCTTTATTTGAATGTAATAAAGAAGTGAAACCTTTCGCTATGACTTATTAAGATAAAAGTAAAGAATATGTTCAAGAAGTTGGTAAATTATAATTGGATTGTGTGATATCCTAGAAATTTTGGCAATATCAATTTAATAATCTGTGTTAAAAATTAAATTAATTTGATAATAATTGTTAATAAGATTTGAATTGATTTAATAATCTTCTTTTATCAGTTAAATAATTAAATTAAATTAGCTTTTAAAAGATAAATTATCAGTTAAATATTTATTTAAAAGAAGATTATTAAATCAATTCAAATCTTATTAACAATTATTATCAAATTAATTTAATTTTTAACAAGATTATTAAATCGATATTGCCAAAATTTCCGTGATATCACAGATTGAGTAGTTTCTTTTGAATCAATATAAAAATAAAAATTATTATGGAAAATAAGAAAAATGTATAACTTCGGGTGAGATCTCGGATTGAGATTTGAATATCTCGGACGAGATGAGTGTCGAGGGAGATATGGAGGAGATTTGATGTCTCGTCTCGTTTAAGTGTGAAAATGAGATCTCGGGCGAGATATAGGAGATTTAAAACCATGGTTAAAAGATTTAAAAGTTTGTTAATAATCGTTTTACAAAAATAACCAAAATTTGTCGCATTTTGACAGTTTTACATACACTATAAAATTAGAGATTTGATATTAATTAAATATGATTTTAAAATATAAAGAGACATGTTTTAATTTATTTAAGGAAGTAAAAAATTCGTTTTAAAGTTTGATTTACTTCAATATATAGCTTAATAAAAACGTCTAATTTTGATTGTAAACTTTGTCGTCAAACTTCAATATATAGTTATTAAAATGTTTTAAAAGGGAAATTATCAGTTGAAAAAAATTGTAGTTAATTAAATTATTTAATGATAAGTGATTATTCGATTAGTTTGAATATTAATAAATCATCTAATGTTTATTCAAGGTCTAAATCATAGAGAAGACTCACCGAGTTGGGCTGGGTTGCAATTAGAATCAAAGGTGAGTTAATCTCACTCAATTGTATTATTATATGAATTTAAATAGTTAAATTTAAATTTTGGTTGAATGATTGAATTGATTGGATGTGGTATATCGTATACTATATAAATCGGAGTGATTGATTCTCGCATTTTATAGCGGATGAGACCCTATGCACCCCGCATAATAGGGAATGACCCTTTATACCGCGATATCCCGCCTTGAAGCGGGATTGGTATATCAAATTATTGTGCTAACATCTGTGGATGCAGGAAAAATGTTTGGAGGGATCCAACTGGATTCCTCAAATGTTGAATTAATTTTAATTCGACGATGTGATTTATGTGATAATCTATGATGATTATATTGGAAATGGAAATTATTGAATGCTACGGTTTGGTTGAATATATATGGTTTTTGAGAGTGAAAATATATAAGTTGGGATTTTTAAAGAAAATAAAAAGGGAAATTTTAAGTAAAATAAATATAGTGAAATTGGTTAAATTAAAGAATGAATTGGGAAAAAGATAAAAATTGATTTTAAATTAAATAAATAATTCAGAGTATGGTTAAAGGGATTTTTAAATAAAGAATTAAGTGAAATTATTTGCAGGAATAAAGAATTTATTTTCAAATTCAAGGTTTAAATTTGGAAAAGATAAAGAAGAAATTTGAAAAAGTATGAAATTTGTGTTTCAGTATAAAAAGATTTTAAATCGTAGTAAAGAAGTTAAATCTGAAATTAATGGTTTTGAAAATAAATTGAGTAAGTAAAGGAATTTATTTTTAATAGAGTAAATTTGGAAATTGATTACATGTTTGAAACTGTGTAATAAAAGGTGATAAAACTATGGAATATAAACTAGGTTTATAAAGTGAAATATTTATCAGTAGATAATTTAGAAATATAAATTCAGGATGGAAATTTACAAGGGAATGGGAAATTTGTTTTAAAAATAAATAGTCATTTATTTTAAAGGTGTGAAAAGTAAAGTGTATTTTCTGAAAGGTTAAGTATATTTTCAAAGTAAGATTTTCAATTATAAGTTATAGATTTTAAAGTGGTTTTAAAGGAATGTTTTAGAGAAATTTTATTATTTCAAATTGTCTTAGAATTTTAAAGTAAATATTTATTTAAATTAATTATAGTAGAAATTATTTTAAAGGTTTAACCAATATTATGATTTAAAAGATAATTATTTTATATTTATACCGTATAAAATAACTTTTATTTTTAAAATTTGTTTTGGCTTAAGTTTTACAAAAGAAATTATTATTAATTTCATAACGATTATTTTAAATAAAGTGTTTTGAGAAGTTTTTAATTTAAATATTTAAAAGTATATATTTTTGGATAAAGTGTTCTAAATTATTTTAAAATCTAATATATTTAGGCTTAGCGATTTTCAGTGGAAATAAAACAATTGGGTGGGAATTTTTTTCCGAAAGAGAAAAGTGATTTGAAAACTATTTTCAAAGGGTTGAAGAGTGGAAATATATCTTGCGAAGATATTTTGAGATTAATAAGAAATTTGGAAAATTATTTAATCTGATGGTTGTTTGTGAATGTTATTTGATAGTTAAATAACCGACTTTATTGGCCAATGCGCTGATCATTTCAAAGAGACCGGGATCAGGATTAATTTTTTGAAAACCACTTCGATCCGGTTTGAACAGTTCGTGAGGAAGACAAAAGCTAGGAGTTGAAGATGGAGCAGTGAAGTTCAATGGCCTACTAATCCTGAGGGTAATTCCAAAATTGATGTAGTAGGAGTAGTGCCTTCGGTTACGTTCGAACCCGAAACAGACTTGTATGGACGAATGCTTTCAGAACATCGTCAGGAGGACGATAGGCATTCTAAGTGAATGTGTGCTAAAAAGGTAACGCATAGCCTAGAGCCTCATCAACCGGGAATGGCTAAAACAGGGGAGGTACACACAAGGCTAAGTGGCTAGCAACCAATTAGGGTAAGGTCACCCTTGTCAAGATGTCCCTTTATTTTGGCTGTATGGGCGGTTGCTGATCCCAACCGCAGGGTAAACTTATTCGGACTATCCAGTAAGGGATAGCTCCCGCCTTGTGATGCAGGGATTAGGGTGGATCCTCGGTACGATGATCTAGACCACGTACTGTGATGGGAGGTACCACAGTAGCTCTGCCATTGTTTGGAATCCAACCTCCAATAAGCGCCTGTACGGTTTTGATTGTGCCCAATTATTGCTGAAATGTGAGATGCAAGCATTTCAGCTAGATTCTATTTTACTTTCTATAGACACTATTATAATATCAGACGGATTTTGATAAAAATGTTTTGGTTATCATAAGGCAAAAATCCGGCATGTTTATCTGTGGCGTGGTCTTGCGAGATACCTTTGATTTCAAAGGGTTTTGAAAGCTTTAATAGTCCAATTGAGTGTGTTTTCTCACGCTGGTTTCCAGATTGACTCGGGAGTTATTTAACTATAATGCTCGGGTCAGACCGAGTATTATAGAATACAGATTCTGGATGGACTGCAGTGGAGCCCAGGAGACGAACTGGATGGCGAGGCGTATTTCCGTAGATTTATTTTCGCTGTACAGTGTAAGCTATATATTCACCTTTGGAATGACGAGATATTATAACTGTCCTGAATTATGTTGTTGATTGTATTATGCTTTGATGACGTAATGTATAAACATATATAGTTCTTTTTGTTTAAAGATTAATCATTTATCTATTATATATTGTTCTGCTGCGATTGTGAGATTCTGATATTGTATCTATTTCTTCTTCTACCTCCTTCTTCTTTAACCGTAATGATTCGATTTTCCGGCATTCGATTGTTCGTCATTCGATACAGTGGACGTATTGGTGTTGATTTTCGAACGTTGAAAAATCAGGTCGTTACAGTTGGTATCAAAGCTGAATGTTAAGCGAGAACCTTGCTCTGGTAGGGATTACTCATTTAAAATAGAGTCCGTAGTACTCTAGAATGAGTTTGAGTGTATTAATATATATGAGCACATATTTGTTAGTGAATATAAAAATTGTTTTTATATTGTGTAGACTAATCGATTAAGTGTTTATGAATTCTGGTCGATATATGGGACGCCATGTCATCGATAGGGGTTTCTAAACTCTTAAACAAAATAAACCGACACAGTATTGTTTTAAAATAGGGTAAATGAAATAAATTTACCCAAATTATTTTTATGTAAAAGAAATAATTTTCCGTAAATTATTATAGTTATATATGGTTGCTTGGTTGTTAGGAAGTGATAATATTAAGTTATTATCATTATTGATTGTGTAGAAATTAAAATAAGAAATTAATGTTATAACCAAAATGTTAAGATATAAATTCATACAGAATGAATTTGTAAATGTGAAGTTTAAATGTGATTTATAATTTGAAAATAAAATTCCAGAGCAATATTGAATATAGATCGAAAGGATTTGAAAATTTAGGAAATTTAAATTTCTTCGAATTTGAAAATAGTTTTCAAAGGTTTGGAGAAATGATAGCGATATTAGTTGGGAAATATTTTTGAACTGGATTTGAAATCTGGTGAGATTTGGAATAAAAATATATATTTAAAGGGTTTTAAAGACATAAAAGCACTGAACTCTCAACGGTCACTGGAAAATAACTTTGGTGATGACTGCAGCATCATCGATGTTTATTTTCGAGTTTCCAAGGGAGGAATTGTTAGCCGAATGTTTTGAATTGGGACTATTTGTGAAATTGAGTTTGATTTTTAAATAATTTGGTTTTGGATATAATTGATTTCAAAAATTCCTTTGAAATATGAGCAATTGTTTAAAGTACTCTAGAGTTGGTTTGAAATATTTACAGAATAAAACTAAGTTTGATAATTTATAAAAATTTGTGGAATAAGATTCAACTTAAAAGGGTTAAATAAAAGCAAGTGTGACTTGAGAATAAAGTTTGAAAGTAATCCAATTAAATAAAGTAAATTAAAGAAGGTTGGTAAATGGAATGGAAATAAATTGACAACTTATAGAAATTTAAAATTTAAATTGAATAGGAGTGTAATTGAATACAATTGAGTAAAAGTGAATTTAAAGAAGTCTAAGGAAAGTAAGTGACAGTTACTTAAATAAAAAGTTATAAATTGGAAATAAAATTGTGGATAGACAAATAAATTTGCATTTGTAAGAAAATAGAATTGAAACTGAATGTTGGGAATTATTTTAAACCGTGTGCAATGGAAGTTAGTCAAGATTAGACTAAACAAAATAAAGGACTGAAATAAAATTAGCGAGCAAACTAATTGATTCGAGTGGGTAAGCAAATGAATTGGAATTGTATATTGGGATGATATTTAATTTAAAATGTGTAAAATAAAGTGAAGTTGTAGAATTAATCGAAGTGAACTAAAATAATGGAAGTTTGGAAATAAAAATTGTTTGAGATTTAAAATAAATTAGTAAGTGGAACTAATTTAAAATAATGATGTGAACCAGTTGTGAATGGAAGGTAGTTGATAAAAATTTCTATATTCAGAGTTTGAAGATAAATTGAATTCTTGAAAATGAAAATCTGGATAAAAATTAGGAAAAAGTATTAAGATTTGACATTAGTTAGTAAATTGAAGCAAATTGAATCTATATGGAATTGGAATCCAATTTGAATAAATGTAGATAAGAACCAAGTGGTAAAGTGAAAGTAATAATATAAGAATATATAAAATACTTATATTAAACTTAAGAAAGGTTAAGGGTGAAAGTTCTTAAGTAAATTTGATATTGGAAATATACTAAGTCAATAATTGATGAAAATCAAACTGAAAGTTATGAAATGGAATTGTAAATAAGTGGATAGAAATCAAAATGAAGGTGAATACGGAGAAAATTGATTTAGTCAATAATCAATTGAGATAAATACATAGGATATACGTATATCATTTTATTCGCATAGCGATTTGATCTAGATTCGAACACAGAATTTCGAGGCAGTTATATCGATGCAAGATGAGATTTTTCACTCGATTTTCGATGGGAAACCTTGGATATTGGATTTTTTGATCGATTCTGGAAATTCTCTATCGTAGTTATGGCTATGCAAGGAGAATGACAGTTTCTAATCAAGAGACAGGATCTGAGTCCGCACTAGGAAATTGGGTGGACGATACTAGTTCGGAAGTGAATTTGTGTGATTGAGCGAGCGATCAGATTGGGTACTGTGTACGGATGATATGTGTGCATCATACGGGCTTAAGTAAAGCATATATTGAAAATTTTGAAAAGAAAGTAAATAAATGATTTTGAATGCCATGATTTGATATTATGGCTAAGTTGGATATACATGTAAATTGGGATTTTTGATTTCAGAAGATAAATGTGAATTGCCCGATAGCAGGTATGTGTTTAAATTTCTGTATGAAATTTGATGGTTTTCTGGTCTTGCCACTTGGCCTTTTGTTTCGTTTTGAAATATGGGGGCCCGTAGAGGCATTTTGTAGTTGTACCGAGCTAGCCGCACAAAGGAAACGCTAGCGAAATTTTTCGAAAATTTGGGGAGTTCGAATTTTTTTGGAAGATTTCGACAATTTAAAATTTTGGTTTTAAATTTAAATTTGAATGGTTGGGTATGTGATATTGGTTGGAAAAGTTAGTAAGGGTGATAATGTCTTTACTAAAAAGATGGCTTTGTGTATTGTTAAAAACTGTTTAGTTTTGGGGATTTGTTAAAACTAGTTGTTTGGGGAAAAAAATAAGTGAACGGGTATTGGACCATTCTTCCTAACTAGTAATTTTTGAGACGAAATTCTTTTATGGCGGAAGGAATGTGACGATCCGAAATTTTTGGATATTTGAGATTGAAATATTTAATTAATTTTAAATATTTGAAAATTAGTTTAACTTGAATTTCAAATATCACAATGAATTTGACAATTGAATTATTAGATTTAATTATTGAAGTTTGCTAAAATATTTAATCTTTAGTTTTATGCTTATTAAAAAATATTTCAAAAGGGCTTTAAAAATTTATGTGGCAATACTGAAGATAATAAAACTTTTAAAATTAAATTTAACGATGGTTTGTTCAGTTTTCAAAATATATCGTTTAAATTGATATTTAAAAATAGTCTTCCGAGGCACAGTCTTGGAATTTGACGAAACCAGTTCCATTGGATCCGTAACAGTGTATTATTATCGGATTTCAATTTTCATAGCATTCGGGGTTGTCGTGTGATCGTACGATAGATAAACGCGCTGAATCTGTATTGGAAATTTAATATAATAACTAGACCCGAAAAGCTATCTTCTCCATACAATCGAATTAGGACTCGAATCCTTTTCCACTGTGTTCGGAATAGGGGTTTAACATTTTAAATGCCTAGCGGCATGCCTCAATAGGAGATCGAAATTTTAAGTTGTTTTTCCGAGATGATTTAAATTTAAATTTAAATTTAAATATAATATATATATTCTCTTTTCACATCAAAGTTTTTTTCCACTCATGTCAGTATTACTCCAGCTTGCTCATTTTTGGCACGTAAGTAAAAAATTCAAACACTTATCCCCTTTTTTCTACATGCGCCTCTTTTACTTTAAAAAAAATAAATCAAAAACAAATGGAGAGAAAAATAAAGTGGCGATGCCTATATCCGTTTTTTCTCAAAACGAATTTTTTGCCCCTCCTTTTCAAATCAGAGCACGTCGATATGGGCGGCATCAGGGGTTTCATGATGTGCATTAGCTCGTTTTCGATCTCGTCGAAGTAGTGGATTTGAGTCGCGCTAGGATCCACGATGTGGCCGATGCAAGGAGATGGTTCAACATCTTGTATGGGCGCGTTTGGGAAAGGGAATTTGGGCAAGACCGGCGATTTCTGTTGTAGCGTCGTTCGAATATTGTCGAATCGCGAGAGGAAGAAGAGAATTCAAAGGGTTCACGGTCACCTGGGCTTCGTGTGCATGTGGGAGGGTGCTCACGATTCGGATCGCAAGGCTTGGAAGTGCGGGTCATCATGGAACAAGGGGTTGACATTCGAGTATCTCGACTGCAATTTAGAGGCATGGCACGTCCAGTTTGGGTTGCGAGTGTCGGCAATGAGGTACAGCGTTTATTCTTATTTTTATCTTTTTTCATTTATTACTTTGATTTAAGAATGTTTATGTGCACTGAAAGTCAAGAATGTATGTAAAGTTAATGCAGGAAAATTTTGGGACAGTAAAGTAAATTTGTATAATTTTTATAAGAAGAGAAAACAAATTTTGAAAATAATATATATATATATATATATATATATATAAATATACACATCTATTTTAATAGGAAGATAATAAGATAAGGAATTATTTTGTATAGATAAAATTTGAAAGGAATAGGAATTTAAAAATTATTATAGAGTTTATATAAAAGTTGGACTTTTTTTATGTATATAGTTATTTTTAGTATATGTAGTTTCAAGGGAAAATAACAAATAAAACAATTGTACACATTTTTAATTTACTTATTTATTTTAAACAATGGATATGGTGATTAATTAGTTTTATTATAGTTATTAAAATGTTTTCAAAGCGAAATTATCAGTTGAAAAAAATTGTAGTTAATTAAATTATTTAATGATAAGTGATTATTCGATTAGTTCGAATATTAATAAATCATCTAATGTTTATTCAAGGTCTAAATCGTAAAGAAGACAAGCCGAGTAAGGTTGGGCTGCAATTAGAATCAAAGGTAAGTTAATCTCACTCATCTGGATTATTATTTAAATTTAAATAGTTAAATTTACATTTTGGTTGAATGATTGAACTGATAGGATATGGTATATTATATAGTATATATATTGGAGTGATTGATTCCTGCATTATATAGCGGATGAGAACCTATTCGCTCCGAATAATAGGGGATAACCCTTTATACTGCGATATCCCACCTTGAAGCAGGATCAGTATATTAAATTGTTTTGCTAAATTTGTGGATGCAGGGAAGCAGGTTGGAGGGATCCAGCTGGATTCCTCAAATGCTGAATTTATTTTATATTCAACGATGTGATTTATGTGATAATCTTTGATGATTATATTTATTATATTGGAAATGGAATTTATCGAATGCTATGGTTTGGTTGAATATATATGGTTTTTGAGAGAATGAAAATATATAACTTGGGATTTTTAAAGAAAATAAAAAGGGAAATTTTAAAATAAATATAGTGAAATTGGATAAATTAAAGAATGAATTGGGAAAAAGATAAAAATTGATTTTAAATATAGTAAATAATTCAGAGTATGGTTAAGCGGATTTTTTTAATAAATGGGAATGAATTTTTAAAATTAAGTGAAATTATTTAACAGAATAAAGAATTTATTTTCAAATTCAAGGTTTAAATTTGGAAAAGATAAAGAAGAAATTTAAAAAAGTATGGAATTTGTATTTCAGTTTAAAATGATTCTAAATCATAGTAAAGAAGTTAAATCTAAAATTAATGGGTTTGAAAATATATCGCGTAAGTAAAGGAATTTATTTTTAATGGAGTAAACTTGGAAATTGATTACATGTTTGAAACTGTGTTTTAAAAGGTGATAAGACTATGGAATTTATAAACTGGGTTTATAAGGTGAAATATTTATCAGTAGATAATTTAGAAATATAAATTCAGAATGGGAATTTATAAAGGAATGGGAAATTTGTTATAAAAATAAATAGTGATTTATTTTAAAGGCGTGAAAAGGAAAGTGTATTTCCTGAAAGGCCAAGTATATTTTCAAGTATAAGTTAAAGATTTTAAAGTGGTTTTAAAGGAATGTTTTAGAGAAATTTAATTATTTTAAATTGTTTTAGAATTTTAAAGTAAATATTTATTTAAATTAATTATAATAGAAATTATTTTAAAGGTTTAACCAGTAGTATGATTTAAAAAATAATTATTTAATATTTATACCTTATAAAATAACTTTTATTTTAAAATTTGTTTTGGCGTAAGTTTTACATAAGAAATTATTATTAATTTCATAACTATTATTTTGAATAAAGTGTTTTAAGTAGTTTTTAATTTAAATATTTAAAAGCATTTATTTTTGGATAAAGTGTTTTAAATTATTTTAAAATCTAATATATTTAGGCTTGGCGATTTTCAGTGGAAATAAAACAATTGGGAGGGAATTTTCTTCCGAAAGAGAAAAATGATCTATAAGGGTTGAAGATGGAAATATATCCTGCGAAGATATTTTGAGATTAATAAATAATTATGAAAATTATTTAATCTGATGGTTGTTGGTGAATGTTATTTGATAGTTAATTAACCGACTATCAATGTTGGCCAATGTGCTGATCGTTTCGAAGAGACCAGGATCAAGATTAATTTTCCGAAAACCACTTCGATCCGGTTTAAACATTTCGTTAGGAAGACAAGAGCTAGGAGTTGAAGATGGAGCAGTGAAGTGCAAGGGCCTATTAATCCCGAGGGTGATTCCAAAATGGATGTAGTAGGAGCAGTGCCTTCGGTTCCGTTCGAACCCGGAACAGACTTGTGTGGACGAATGCTTTCAGAACATCGTCAGGAGGACGATGAACATTCTAAGTGAATGTGTGCTAAAAAGGTGACGTGTAGCCTCGAGCCTCATCAACCGGGAATGGCTAAAACATGCGAGGTGAACACAAGGCTAAGTGGCTAGCAACCAATTAGGGTAGGGTCACCCCTGTCTAGATGTCCCTTTATTTCGGCAGTGTGGGCGGTTGCTGATCCCAACCGTGGTGTGAACTTATTAGGACTATCCAGTAAGGGGTAACTCCTGTCTTGTGATGCAGGGGATCAGGGTGGATCCTCGGTACGGTGATCTAGACCACGTAGCGTGACAGACGGTACCCCAGTATCCCTGCCATTGTACGGAATCCAATCTCCAATAAGCGCCTGCACGGTATTGATTTTGCCTAACTATTGCTGAAACGTGAGATGCAAGCATTTCAGCTAGATTCTATTTTACTTTCTATAAACACTATTATGATATCAGATGTATTTTGATAATTTTTTTGGTTATTGTAAGGTAAAACCCTGGTATGTTTATTTGTGGCATGGTCTTACGAGATACCTTTGATTTCGAAGGGTTTTGAAAACTTTAATAATCCAATTGAGCATGTTTTCTCACGCAAGTTTTCCAGACCGACTCATGTTTATTTAACTATAATGTTCGGGTCAGATCGAGTATTATAGAATACAGATTCTGGATGGACTGCTATGGAGCTCAGGAGACGAACTGGATGATGAGGCGTATTTCCGTAGATATATTTTGCTGAACAATGTAAGCTACATATTCAGCTTTGGAAGGACGAGATATTATAACCGTCCTGAATTGTTTTGTTGGTTGTACTATACTCTGATGATGTAATGTATAAACAGATATAGTTCTTTTTGTTTAAAGATTAATCATTTATCTGTTATATATTGTTCCGCTGCGATTATGAGATTCTGATATTGTTTCTATTTCTTCTTCTACCTCCTTCTTCTTTAACCCTAATGATTCGGTTTTCCGGCATTCGATTGTTTGTAATTCGATAAAGTGGATGTATTGATGTCGATTTTCAAGCGTCGAAAAATCGGGTCGTTACATCAGACGTTAATAACTTTTTCGTTTAATATGCTATCGTAAAACTTTATACACGAAAATTGATTAGAATGGTGCCACAAACCCAACAGTGTAAGTTTCGCAGTTAAATTTTGACAGTTACAAAAATTCTATTTTTGGGCTTTAATAATTACTTATTAATTAATTTTATTTTTATTTTACGGTGTGTTATATTTTTCCACTGTTACAAGAATATCATCTCCAAAATTCCTCAAAGGCATAATCATGCAATATATCGTGCAACTAATCTAGCTATCCAATCAATTAATGTGCACCAAATCTTGCAACCAATGATGTACAAATGTATGGTGCATCACACCACATGCACACACATATGTATCTGAATATTACCGAGCCAGCGCCTCCTATATGAACGCATTATTTTAAAACAATTTTGGAAAATATGGTGCAAATGTCATATACTGGCAGTTTCTATATGTATGCAAATTTTGACAATAATTTTTTTTATCATATAAATTTTCCCACACATCTACTAATAGAGTATAGTCCAACCAATTTTTGCATCTAAGCCCTTCTGTCGAAAATCTTTGCACACCATTTTTAACGTCCAAAATTTAGAAAAATGCAGTTTTCTAAACCTTTATTCTTATGTCGGAAAAAGGTTTAGATGGAGAATTTTATATTTTCACTACCATCTTATGTACCCATTCCCCTATATCTTGGAACCTTAGTATAGACCATGGAAGGAAATTTACTTTGAAAATTAATTTTTTTTTTTTTTAATAAAAGTTTCATTTACCTATCGGCATGATATGGAAAAAGAATTTCTAATGCTAAAATAGCCTTTTTCCTTGTCACTAACTACCTTTTACTTTACTGTCACTTCTGCTGCACAGTAAAATTCGTACTTGCTAATTCGTTAACCTTTTCCCTATGCCAAGCATGTGATATTTCAAAAATAAGCAGTTCTCTCCTTTTTTCGATCAAAATTTTTTTCTATTAAATTTTAGAAATTGTTAGAAAATTCCAAATGAAAACTTACTATTTTTTTCAAAACTTTTACAAAAACATTTTCTATTAAAATTCAAATATTTTTGAATAATTTTTTTTCAAATGTATTTGTTTTTATCTTTTCAAAACAAACCAAGCCACATCCCAAGCGGTTGGAATGTAGTCAATGAGTAAACGTCCATGATTGCCTCTTTTCTACTACACGAATTTCTAATTTCTACAAAATTTTCTTCTAAATTAGAACAACGATCAACACATATGTTCACTTATAAATTTTAGCTTTTAAGGCATAGGGAAGTGATCCATGATTTTGCAAAAACCTTTCCTTGTCCTGCACTTGCTAAAATTTATCTTCTCAAAATTTTAAGATTTTTGGGACTTAAAATTATTTTTAATTTTAGTAGCTAATAAATTTCTTATTTTATTTTATAAACTTCCAGTCTTACATTGTATTAGCGAAGTGTCTACATGAGATTTCCTTACTTACATAGTTTTGCAATAAACAAGGAGGTCAATCCAGAAAACCAATTTAAAGGAACTTTTCTCATAATATCGGACATGTTTTATACAACAGAAACAACCAATGCTTACAATCCAAACCTAAAAGAAACAATTGTTGGAACTTGCCTTTCAACATTAATTGCCATTAATGATATTGTGATCCTATCACTTCTTACTTAAATTAAATGGACCTTTCTAATGTGTTATTATACTATAACCCACATATTCTAGCTTCCCCTTTTGGCTACTAAGAAATGAGGTCCATCCATTACTTCCATTACCACAACCAATTATAATACTATCCTATTTTTTCTTTTCAAAATCACTTCATGGCATTCTTAAATCTTGGTATATGTTTTCTTTATTTTTTAATCTTTCATGCGGGTGTACTTTAGAACTCGCATAAATGTACTTTGATACAATTTCACATTTTATTATGGGTTCTACTTTATGATCACACATATTTAATGAAACATTCCTAGGCTCATACCAATATTTCTAATATTCAATGGGGGTCCACTGTAGCTTTTCTACGAGCATTCATCGCTATTTTATTCGTAGTCTTAACTTTTACCCCTGTTTTACCAAAGCAACCATCCATATCTACTCCATATTAAAATTTTGGTTTGTTTTTTTTGTCATTTTTCTAAAATTAAAACTTCACAGTTATAAAGTACATAATCCTAAAACTTTTATCTTTAAAAATATAAACTTGAAAACTTTTTATTCAAATCCTTTAACAGTTTGGTTTCAAAAAGGAATCACGAAAATCTTCTTATTTTAACCAATATTAATTGTACGCATATTAAACTTTTAAAACTATACTTTAGAATTTATCAATTAAATCTTCCAATTAAACTTATTTATTAAGTTAAAAGGAAATGTTAGTAATTTTTAAAAGATCCTTTTCTTTTCAAATAAGGGTCAAATTTTATTACAAAAATGGTCATTCAAATCAACTTTTCCTTTTAAACCTCTTAACAACGAAGATTTTACTTCTTAAAAGTGTGATTTTTAACTCAGACTATTTATTAGGTTTTGTATTCCAAAAACTCAAATTTTATACTAAACCATTTTCCTCAAAAATGCACTTTACAGTGTTTATAAAACATCATTTATAACTTCTACTTAATACTGCAGTAGGCAATGACAACTTCTATCCTATTATTTTCCTAATACTCATGCTACTTCCACTTTCAACCTTAGCGGATGTTCTAATAAAATATAAGGGGGACTTCTAAATAGGTATATGCAACTACTGCACATATTTGTGGAAACTATCCGTTTTTATTTCTTTTAATTTCCTATACCGTTTCTGATTATTAACATTTGTTTCTACTTATATTTCATAATGTTACTACTATTTAGACCTCTTTTACCTAAACTACTCTTATTTAAATTACTTCTCTTTATATAACTTTTCCCTAATTGATTGTTTTTCTTTATTGAACCATCGTAGTGCATTCGCCTACTGCTTTATTTTTGGGTTCTAATATTCTTTCTCCATTTCGTTTATCTTATTTTAAATTTGTACCACTTCATATTGTCCACCCCTAAAAGAATTTCAGAACTTAAAAATTTTCATTTCATAAAACTCGATGAGCTATATATGTTCTACTATTTTTTTTCAAAACAAATAACATTTTATAAATACTTATTTAGTGAAAATTTTGATCTAGCTAATCTAAATTTCTACTAAAACTTTTTATTTAAGTAAATTATATATATTTTATTTTTATAAAAATTTAATATTTACTTACTTTTCAAAAATAGGGTTTTTTTACCTTTAAATAAATCATTTTAAAATCATTCAAATATTTCATTTGTATATTTTTCTCAAACCTTTTAATATTAAATTCTTTCATATAGGGTCGGAATCATAGTGGGTTTTACTTGTCCTTATTTTTGGACCTTTCTTCTTTTCTACACTTCTGACTTATCTTCTTTTAGAATATTAAAATCCAACTATCATCTTGGAATGATTACTAGAAACCTTCATTGGGAAATTATTTAGTTATTACTTCCAGATATCTACAGCACAAAAATATTTACTTTCCTCCTATCCGGATCTAACATTTAGCAATCCTATGGGGATCTACAATCTTACGGCAATCCGTGCTTTATAGGGAGGTCAAGTATTATTGTAACAGCCCTAGTTTTTCTAGCACTTTATTCTTTTATTTATGAAACCTTGAAATTTGTTTTAATATGTATCTTTAATTTGATTTAATCTTTTCCCAAAATTCTAAGTATAAAATGGAAGTTCTGAAATTTTTTAACTTTGTTTAAAGGATAACTCTAATTGGAATTTTAATAAAAGAATTGGATTATCTACTTGCTTTAAAAAATTGGTAATATTTTGTCCGTTTGAATAATAAATCGCTTTGTAAATGGTAATAGTAATCAGAGAAGAAGGTAACCATAATCCTATCTTTTATTCAAGTAATAAATTTGAAGAAGATTTATAGTGTACAAGGAAACTGTTAAATTACGCATTTAAAGGGTACGATATTTAATAAATAACGTATAAAATCAAAAATCGTATTAATTAAAAAGCGTTACTTTTGCATTAATTTTGGGTGTATATTATTGCATAGGTTCTACGCATTTTTAAAATTCACACCGCAATATATATATGAACAATACTTATTTTGCGGTTGTTCTACTGATATTTGTTGTATACTTTTTAAAGAAAAAGATAAATATTACGAAAGGAAATAAAATTTTACCTTAACTACATAAATAAATATACAAGTAGGCGTGCATTCTTTTAAGAGGGAAAGAAATAAATTTTCCCTTTCCGTTACCTCCTTTTATCTAATAGAAATAAAACGCATTGTTTAAAAAGCGTTCAAACCATAAATTAGTGACGTTTTATTCCACTTAAATCAACGCCATCTAAATATTTAGTGCTTGCCTTTTTCTTTCCCTGAACCAACACACTCACGTATGAAATGTATAAATTGTTTTAATTAAGTCAGCTGAATCTCAGGGAAAGTTTCTATTTAATTTACTGCGTATAAATTCTTGACTGTTACTCTGCCTCCCTGTGCTTATAAACATTCCCACTGTTACTCTTCATTTCGTTTTATTTTGCTTAAATCACGTTTTGATAAATCATGGGCAATTTTACGTTTCATTTGCTTTGAAAATTTTATTCGCACCTTCAGCTCACTGTTTCCGTTTCTTTTAACAATTCATTTGCACTTTTGATTTTATACCTAGTCGTTACTTTATTAATTGCCTGAAATCACGTAACCTTCTTTTCTATTTATTCTATTATTTGCCTAACATGCATTTGGACTGTTGCCATCCCGTATTTATTTCTTTCCTTTTTGAAATTAAAACGTATACGTTTTACATTTATTTATTTCTAAACCATTCATTGCCTTTCCTTTAAATCAATCCATTCTCTTCTTATTTGTTTTAATTTATTTCCTCTTTTCACCCACACTCAATCTTTATACATATTTGTTTTAATTCATTTTCTCTATTCACGTGCATTCAATCTTTATACATATTTGTTTTAATTTATTTTCTCTTTTCACCAGCATTCAATGTTTATATACATATTTGTTTCATTTTATTTCCTCTGTTCACCAGCATTTAATCTTTATATATTTGCTTTAATTTATTTCCTCTTTCTTTCTTTTTTTACTTCTCCTTAAATTATAGGAATAAATTCCTAAATTTCCTCTAGCCATTACTATCTTTATTTCTTGCCACTTTAAACAAAATTTCTTTTCACTTTATCAATGTGAGGCTTCTCTTATAAATACAAATCACTCGTACATACCCTACTCCATATCAATAGACCTTCATCTCCTCTCTTGCGTGTGAAGCTTCTTCTGTAGGTAAATGGCTGCACTAATTTTTTTTCCTTCTTATTTCTTTTCTTTTTCTTCTTCTTTTTCCTCCTTTTCTTTTGTTGTCTTATTGTTTATATTGCTTTTTTTTTCCTTTATTTTAAGCATAACATGCTTCAAGTATATATTTTACATTATACGTATGTTTATATAGTGCATCGCAAGTATACATTAAATATAAAGTTATAAACATTTGCATTTGTTCTATGGTTAGTTTTATATGAGTATTTATTGAAATTTGTTTAGTCTGACTTTTGAATATACATTGGGTTATTTCATACTGTTTATATATAATATAAGATCTTTAGCAGTCTGCATATATGTTACAACATGTAAGATTTTTATAAAAAAAAGGTGTTAATTTTATATTGTATTGTTTATAAAAAGGTGTTAATTTTATAATATATATTGTGGGACAGTATACGTTTATAAACATATTAATATACGGTAAGTTATAAAACATAAGTTTGATATATAGGTAGAGTTTGCATGGGTTTAAATTTCCTTCTGTTGTTTGAAATATAGTTGTAGAGTTATAAAATTTTGGGGAGAATATATAGTATAATATATTTTAAGTTAGTTTGTGTATCTGTCCAGAGATGAATTATTATACAAATACAGTTTTATAAGATCTAAGATCCGTTGTTTTAAAATGTAAGTTTATACTAGTGATTATATGGGTTAAAATTTGACATTGATATTTTTAAGATGATAAAGAAAGTTTAATGTAAGTGTTAACATGTAAGAAATGCCTGAAGCCTGTTTTAATATTAAAGAAAGTACTGGAATTTAAATTGTTAAATTAAGTTGGAGTTGTGCTCTCGCCCTTCTCTTTCTTATAAATATTTTGCAAAAGGTAAATTTATATCAAGTATAAGATGTGTAGTGTTTCAACAAATTAAGAAAAGTCGATATTGGTCTTAACAATAATAATGTGGAATGTTGACTTAAATGTTGATTTAAATATGATTATAAAAAAATTATGTTAATATTGGTTTTAAACATAGTTTTGCAGTTTTCTATTATTTGCGTTTGTTTGAAAACGTATGTATGTATATGTAATTTTAATGCGTTTCAAAACTAATATTGGTTAAGAGAGTAATATAATAGAATAATATTTGTATTTCATTTCGGTCTACATAAAGCAGTTTCTGATCTATTTTCATCGATCTCTATTTATCGGTTGTCCATCGTATTCGTGCCAATCTTGCTTCGCTTTGAAAATTTTGTTTGGATTTGTTCGATGTCTAGATCGTGATCCAGCGTAGCTCAATTCTTTGTCCAATCTATCCAGCCTCGAAAGGTGCGCAATCACTCATGATTAACATTCTTTTATTCATTAAATTTGATTTCAATTGAAACGACCATTGAAATATGCTGTTGTAGTTATTTAAATTTGTTATATATGCTATTATCTGTAACTGTTCACCTGCGGGATATGACACCATATCCTGTTGTTTATATTATATTGTTATTGATGATATATGCCTGTTCTTTTATTGTATTATCTGTTATCACTCTGCAAGTTCCCTGTAGTTTAAAAATCACTGTGGGTTGAAATGATACATGCCCGAACGGACTTTAGAATAGGAGAAAATTGTTATGGGTTGAAATGATAAACCCAAGCGATTTTCATTTAATTGAATTTGGGATTACGGGTTGAAATGATATCCGCCCGTATATATTTAGTGTACGGATTGAAATGATAAATATCCGTAGCACTAGACTATATGATAGGAAATATATACAGACACCGTTGGTCCATATAAATATTCCGAAAATAATTTTTATAATTTTGGAAAAAATATATGGTTTAAATAATATTGATTCTTAAGATATTATATAAATGGAAATTTTATATATAGATTTAGTCGTAATATTTGATTTAAATTAGATTAATTTAATACGGATAATATGGTTGAGTATTTATGTAAATCTATATTTCAAATAGATTTTCTTGTAATAAATTAAATAATTAAGATTGAGAGATAAATTTGGGTTTATTAAAAATGGTATTTAAATGAGGATTTATTTAATTAAATCAATTTGAAATTTTGAATGGGAAATTTAAAGGTATGATTTTCTAACTGGATTTTTGATTTATGTGATTTAATGAATATTTCACGTTTAAATAAATTAAAGAAAATATTGAGTAAAATGTAATTTAAGGTTACTTAAATGATATTGTATCTAATGAGGGAGTATTTCAAGACTAAATAATAATGAGGTTAAATCGAGATCTATATGAAACTGTTAAATTGAACATTTAAATACTAAAGCTTTGAACTATATTGGAATTTAAATGGTTTATTTTGAGATTCGGATCTGTATTTGAAATCAATATAGTTGAATTTGTTATTTAGAAACAAAATTGAATTAAAATGAAAATTTAGGTTGAACTAAATTTGAATTTATTATTTAGAAAACTAAATTGAATAAAAATTTAGTTTGAAACGTTGAATACTTAAAGTCTTGAAATATATTGAAATATAAAGGGGTATTTTGTGATTACAAATCCGAATTTGAGATCGATAAAATTGAAGTGGTTATTTTTGGAATTGAGTTGAATTAAAATTGAAAATACTTTACTGTATAAATTATTTAATATATGTAAATACTATTTTGGGAAATATAGAGATATTTGAAGTGAAATGATATTTGGTTTTGAAGTATAAATTAAGCTGAAATGACCACGGTGTATAGTGTATATTTCTACCTTGTAGATAGTTCCCTGGACCCTTAGAGGATGGTTATCCCAAACATCCTTTAAGTTATTTGTATTTCAGTTGATATTTCACTTAAGTTGGATTTATTGATATTAGAATGTTAATCCTGACTCGAGTGTTTTGTGTTTTGCTTTACGCTCGGGTCAGACTGAGTAATACAACATTTGAGACTCACCTTCGATGTTGGAGCCTTGCTTGAAGATCCAGCTAGCTATCCTTTCAGTCATCCTGTTGATTTGTTCAGAGAAGTCATCTGCGCATACTGGAGACTTCACTACATCTAAGATATTCAGTTGTATTTTATTTCTAACTCCAATGTATATAGTAGCTTCATGAACTACTATTCTTTATCTATTCCGCTGCATTATATTACTCTGTGTCTGTGATATGTGATGATTTATTTACTATATATGTTAAGTTTTGTCAAATTTTGATTAACAATTCGGTATTTTGAATTATTCAAGTCGGACATGTATGGTTTTATTGTCGATTTGAATGGTCCAAAATAGCGGGTCGTTACAATTATCCAGCTTTAGGAGCCTTTCATATGTTGCATTCATTCTCTTCTTAAGTCAGTGCTTTCCAATATGACCTGCTTCTCATGGGGTAATCAGTTTAGGAGTATATCTTCAACTTCATCTATTGTTCCAACTCATAGTTACATTTTACATTTTTCAGAATATGGTTGCAACTACTTCTATAGTCGAAATCTGTAGAATTTAGCGTATAATATGTATATACGTACATATACATATATAATTATAGGTAAAAATACAAACACGTTCACTCAATGTATCCTAATTCTAAAAATCGACCAATCTAAGCTCTGATACCAAATGTAACAACCCATACATTAGTAGGCTCGAAATTTTGCTAAATTGAAAACCCAAGTCCACCAAAATACGGATCATTGCTGTTTGGTATCCTACAAATATCAAAAGTATATCAGAGCATCATCAATATAAACTCACAGTGGAATAGTAAAGTATAACAAAACATATGATTACCGACCAAGGATAACATCTTTAATCTTTAGTGCCCTTGCCAATGTCGAGCGTGCATAAGAAAACATGTCCTTCCACTGTTCTTACCTTGTACCAGTACCTACTCTTCTAAAGCTATAATGCGGTTGTAATGAGAAAGGGGTCAGAATAAGGTTTTGGTGATTGATAAATTACACATTTTATAAATAACGCCAGTTTATATCGATTGTCTTCCATTACATGTTATGCATATTATTTTACTCAGTTGTCTTGACTCCACGTACACACACAATACGACCCATCTACTCAATATAGACAATAACTATATATATATATATATGTGTGTGTGTGTGTGTGTGTGTGTATATAAGTTTCATAGTCCCCCTTAGGACCAACATACTTTCTCTACTAGTATCCGTAACTTATCACCTCATCAGGATCCATCGTCAACGTGGTATCACGTTCCCACCATCATGCATATTAAGGAACAACATTACACTTGTTTAGTCGTATTCTATTCGTTTTTCAAAGATCTTCATAAAAGGGTTAACTAGCCCAGCCTCCTAATAACAAACAAACTAGAAAACAACTGTGAGACGGTACATATCCTAAATGGGATCTACACTAGTAGGTGATGTAGTCCGTTTAGGCACAACCCTCATCTTTCCGCCGTTTGCTTAGGACCGATGAAAATCTCGACCTATGTAAACAACTCGCACTCATCATATTTGGTACCAATCTCACTTTCATAGCACCAAGCCTAGCTCGCTGCCCCATTTAGATTACCTAACGCAATCCAGGAAATGCCTTTTTAGTCACTTAAAACGTATCCCCTAAAAGGTTGAAGCGAACTCTACTTGTTCTTTGACACTTCGACTAGGGAGAACCATCCTAATTTGGGTATTCCCTTCACCTATATTTGAAGTATAACTCCATGGTCCTACGGTTGAATATGTCGCACATCAGTATAATGCATACACAACTGTTGGCAGCCCTTTGTGGTGGGCAGGCTTTTGTTGCGTAGCACTACCGACCTCGCATTCCAGCTCATTTTAACGATTATGTCTTTCTTATTTAATCTAAGATATTGGATAAATTCAACAATTCATCCATCTTAAATGCATACCTGAGGCTCTGTATGTGTGTGTATTCTTACTTATTTATTTTCTATGCCTCCAATGTCCAACTGTTAATATTTAGTTCTTTTTACACAACCGACTCCTTGTTTCATTAATGTCAGTTTAATGTCATTTACTTTTGACTCAAAATATCTAAATATCTTTAATGCTTACTTCCCCTTTATTTCATTAAATCTATTTTACCATTCCTTTTCAATTCTTACTATCTTTTTTTGATTATTAACTTTCTTGCTTACTCATTTCATTACTTTACCCACATTTCATCGTTTTTTTATAGTTTCTAACTTGTCTTTATTGCATATATCCATTTTGTAATTAGACTGTTGTTATTACCACCACATACAATTTTTTGGTTTATACTTAGGGATTTTTGCATTTTAAAGTGTTGGAATTACACCTTCCCAAAAAGGAAATATTAACACTGTTAATTTTTGTAACTTATCTAAAAGAGAATTTATGTTTCATTTGCAATTACAAAGAATTATCTTTTGTTTTTACTGAAATAGATAATACAAAATACAATTTTTTTTTGAATAAGAGTTCAAACTTCTATTAGAAATCAAGTTTACAATATCCAAAAGGCAACAAAGCCTAATACAAACATGTACAACTGAATAGGCCAAAAACAGATAGGCCCAAGTGCTCAAGCTAACAATTACACCCCATACCAGTAGAATGTTCGAGACAATACATATGAAAAGTAAGGCAAGTCGACACTTCAGTTACTTCGTCTTCTACTTCATTTACCCCTCTTTAGGAAATAAAATTAAAAACTCATTAATGGCACTGAGGGTCTAAAAACATATTTCTAGACGGCTTAAGCATATGAATACATAATTAACCATGAAGCCAGCTAGATAAAAGTCAATTTCTGGATCCAGATCCACCACAACGAAATACAAAATACAGTTAACATCCCTACTTTATACATTATTTCTTTTCGAAATATTCCTTATTACTTCAAATGATACACTTTTCTTCACAATTATAAAATTTGATAAATTTATAGAAGTTTACATTGCAACACACTTCATTCCAATGAATTAAAATACTACTTAAATCCCAATGAATTTTGTAATAACTCCTAATTCATATTTATCAGCATATGCCATTTGACCCATAAATCTAGAATTTTTATACAATATTCTTAATTAAAGGACTACTACTCACAACCTAACTTTCCAAATTCAAGTGTATTCAATATTTGATTCAAGCTAATAGTTCACAAAAAATGTAGGCATGTTTTTCAGTTTCATTACACATAAAATTAAGCCTACAACTCAAATTATATTGAGACATACAAGAAACATATTTATAATGAAATAAATCCAATATTATAAAAATAAATATAATTTACCACTCACCTTTGAACTTCCAAATCTCCAGATCTATATTCATTCCTCCTATTTGACTCCCTTTTCTTCTACCAAGATATGTATTAAATCTATACATATGTATTAGATATATAGATCTTGAGAAGAGATTTGAATTAAATGTAGATTTAGATTTAGGTTTATGATTTATCTTTTCTCTGTAGAATAGATTCACTCCTTATTCTTGTTCTCTTTTATTTTTCGCTATTCTATACACACACATATAGCTACTATTTTATAATTTCTATATTTCATAGAATTTGTCGAGAAAATAAAATGACAGAGCTTTGCTCTATGATTTAGAAAATATGAGAAGAAAAGTGAGCGGTTAAGCATGTATTTATAGGCACACAAATCAATTCCATCTATTAGATTTTAATTTATGAAATCCAAGCAGTTAGGACTATGTTCATTCTTGCCCAAACCTAGCTGATCGGTCGACTACCCCATCTCCACCGTTTGACCGCTCGGCGTCGATCGTTAGGCTCCATGGTGTCAGTCGGCTTGCCTTATAATTTGTTGCCTAATTTCTTTCATTTACTGCTGCTTTTAATATATTAATATTAACGTTAATTTTTAATGTTAGTTAAGGTTTCTTTTATTCACTATAACATTTTAGGGATGAAGTATTAGTTTACCTTTAATTTCAAAATTTATTTCCTTTTGAATTCAATTTAATTATTTTCTTCCATGCTTGCTTAATTAGATTTATTTGATTGAATGCTATTAATTTATATTTGTACTCGACGATTGCTTAAATGCTAAGTTGATAGTGTTTATTCCTCCTTTGTTTTTAAATGCTAACATTCACTGCTTTCACCCCGATAGATTCTTATTTAATTCATTTTCAATGCTGATTTAATTAGATTTACCATCATCACCTTTAACGTTAACATTTATACTTAATGTCCATTTTAATGTTAAGTTATTAACATTTACTTTCTTAACTGGTTTTGAATTGTTTTCGATCCGAAATCACCGTAAACTGAACTGTGAAACTTTGGTATCCAAATCCCGACGTTTACAAAAATTCCTTTTTTGTGCTTTAATAATTTCTTATTAATTAATTTTTTTCTTATTTTACTGGGTTTTACAAATCAAAATTCATCTTAAGAAGTTCCTCACAAAAATCAAAATTCATTTCCCATCAACATTTCCAAAAGTCATTTCACACACAAAATCTATCATCTCAAGAAATTCAACGTTTTTAAGTCATAGAACTCTCTAGTCAGAATTCTTATACCAAAAGAGATTTCTCATCAAAAAATTTCTCAAAGTGTTTTCCAAAATATCTAATTTCAAAATATTCATATCACAAATAAATATGGAGAGCAAAAAGAAAACAAATCCTAAGAATGCAAAACATTATTTTTGTTTCCCTTTTTTTCAAAATCAAAATTCTAAGAAGGAAAAAACAAAACTTGTATTTGGAATATTTTTTTAAAATAAATAAAAAAACAGAGCACAAACTCTTCATATGTCCATGAAGTTAAATGTGTGAAATATCAATCACTCTTTGACATATATAAGCTATCAAAAATATCAGACTGGAGGAATTACAAAGGGTAAAAGTCATTCAGATGCTTGATAAGAAAGAACAATTTACAATGTCACGACACCATTTTTTATCTAGGCTGCGTATGGTAGCAAAAAATGATTTCACTAGTACTCTTTATGTGCCATGGTGGTGAACAGTGATACCTCAGATACTGGTTTTGTATCCGGCCTCTTAAACTCTCATCTTCAATGTCAAGTGTGAAAATCATGCATCAACAAGCACACAACGTACTCTACAATATCAATCGAATTTGCTCCAATATTCAAATTTCTCAATAAAATCATAGTTGTCAAACAAAAGCACTCACTACCAAAAACTCTTAGACATATGGTTTGTAAGTCATCATCCAAAAATAACTACCACAATCATATGTATATCAGAAGATTAACCTTATTTTTCAAACGTCTAGCATTGCTATTTTGAATCGTTAGTCTATTTTGAAACCACTATTTGAAAATTTTAAATTCATAATTTGATTGGCATAAGACATGAAAGTTATTAAAAATTGCTAATCAACAAATCAGTATCCAACCAAAATGATAGCCAGATTAAAAAAATTCAAAATACTACAACGTGTTTGAATTACTCAGAATCACTTTCCAAACATTGTGCTAACTTTTTTTTGTTTTTCAAGGACTTGTTGCAAATTTAAAAAAAAGAAGTTATGGTGTTGTCTGTTAGCTTTACAGACCATCAAGAATTTTAGAAAACAGGGTTGAAATGTTCAGATTATGAACAATTAACTACAACCACGTTAAAATAATTCTGCGATGTTTATTAACCATAGTATCTATTTCAATGCATTTTATCAATAATTTATCTAATGAATTACCTAAAGCTCAAAGAATTAAATTTTTAGTATCTTCTTTAAGTTTTTAAAGCAACTAAAATTTTGTAAATCGAAATATAAGAGCAAAAGATATGGTCCAAATTATATAGTCGTGATAGAAAGTTTTGCAATATGTTTCAAACATTGTACCAAATTATTACGTCATTAAAGTTCAAAAAATGGAGAAACTAAAAACATAAAAATTATAAGATTTTGTACCTATTTTTTGAAACATATTGAATTATGCAAATTAGAGTTTTAGAGCTTAAGATATGACAATTTTACTATAGTAGTGTCAGAAAAGAAGAATTCAAAGTAATGCAGGAATGTTGGGAAGTAGGGTTTAGAGATCATACCTTTGTTTACCTTTAGAGTTGTGTTTGTGTTAAACATTGTGTCAAAAGTGTGCAGATTCTACTTCGTTTTCCTAGGCTGAGGAACATTGCAATTGTTATCCATCAAACATGCAGAACGGCTTGAGTTATGCTTCTACGTAGTTGCTTCTTAGCCCGTTTTTATACCTACACATTATAAGAAGAAGCAAGTGGTCTCAAAAGAGATGCAAGACAACATTTGTTTATATTTGAAACCTTTGGTATCTAAATTTTTTTGTATAGCAAACATTTAATATCAATAACTATACCCTTAGGAACCTAAATTTGTTTCATTGTTTATACATGTTTCTATTTGACAATTATTATAGTTATGTCCAATAGTGCCACACTTCACACATTTAGCAAACACACTTCTCCCTTTAGCAGTGTTACTAGTCATTTGTTTATAAAACGACATTTTTTTCATTTCCATGTCCTTTTCTGTTATTCGAAAAAAGTTGATTTCCTAGAAACATGCTAAACGATTTTTCTCCAGAGGAAATTTTTTGAAGAGTCGACTTAAGATAATTGACTTTGGATTTTAAAAGATTATTTTTATCTATTAGCTTCGAACAATGACTAGTAACAATATCCCTCTTTTCATGATCATTTCTTTTTTAAAACGTATTTTTCGTTTTTGAGCTATTTTATTTTGTTCTTAATTTCAAGCATCTTCATTTCAAAAAATTTGCATTTTTTAAATTCATGTTTTTTAGTATCCTTGATTTTTTTAATCTCTTTTTCAAATTCATGATTTGTTCAAATAATTTTAGTTTTGCTACTTTTCAAAATCAAGTTTTCATTGTCAAGGATTGTGAAATTTCGATTTTGAAATTTCCTTTGATGTCATTTTATTCCTTTTCAAAATCTACACATTACATGCTTTCAAGATTTCTGACATTTTTAATCCTTTCAATCTCCTTTTTTGCCCATTTATAACTATTTTCGTTTTAAGAAAATCTTCACTTTCAAAATTTTCACATTTTTCATATTTGCAATTTTCTGACTTTTTAAAACTTTCCTACCTTTGTAAAGCGTTATTTTTGCAAATTAGCTTATTTTCATTTTCCTTTAAAATCACAATTTCTTTTTCAGGTTTTTGCAATTTTCATGGAATGAACAAATTTCTTTTCGTAGTTCAAATATTATTTTCAATCAAAATTTTCAATTTTCTTAACATTCTCAAGTTCCTTTTCCAATCTATCATTGTTGTGATGTAGTTTAGATTTTGAGCTTTTCAACCTGTTATTTTTCAGTTTAAGATCATCAATTGTTTTGGTTAATTTATTGTAACGACCCATAAATTTATCACATTGATAAATTTGATTTATTTTCAAACTATTCAAATGTAAGCATTTTTAACATAAAATACGATGCTTGGAACAATAAATAATAATGGTAATCTTATTTTGAAAAGATATTTTGCAACGACCCAGAAATTTCGATCCTGAGAATTCCAGATAGTTAGGAAAAGAAGAAAAGAGAAAGATGAAGAAACAGAAAACAAGTCACAGAAACCTCACATTCGCAGTGGATCAAAATATAATATCTCATAAAATAAAGTTATACAAAGGAAAACTGTAGCAGTCAATTACATTTTAATACATTAGAGTACATCATTTACACAATCACTTGGACAGTTAAAATAACTTGTCCCATATAAATAACAATATATCACAGTTGTGTACACTCCATACATTCCTGCCATCCAGTTCACGTGCTGAGCTCAAAAACGCCCTTACCTGAAATCTGTGATACTCGGTCTAACCCGAGCATTACATCAAAGTAACACCCGGGTCAGGCTGGAAACCAGCGTGAGTAAACCCATCTAACATGAAACATAAAAGCATACAACTTATATAAACCGGGGTAACTTGTATCAATAACTTCACAAGTTGTTATAGACATCACTATTTCATATATCAATATCTAAGTACCAAAACTTAGATTAAATGGTCCAATTCACTTAAATCATTCCATTTTAGCCTATTGATTCCACATATGAAATTTGTACAGAATTTTTATAGATTATAAATCGAAGTGGTTTCGGGTATTTACAAATCCCCGACTCCGGTCTTCAATGCCATCTTAACCTACACTATTCAAATGAGATACAATTTAACCTTTGATCATAAGATATCACTTTGTTACACAACAATTCATCATCGACAGATAACCACATAATCACTATTCAAGACAAATATGTCATGTCTCAAACATTTCATATCAGAAATATCAACCAATCATTTATAAACAAGATCAATTAGTCACTCATTCCTAATTAAATCAAATAAATTTCTTTAATCCCTTTTAATCTTGTTTACTTAACAATAATTAATCACAAACCAAATAATTAATCATCATCTTAATTAATCACCCTAGATTAATTATCCTTTAATTACATTAAGTAATTAATCCTTAATTAATTACACAAATTAATTATTCTTAACCATACACAGTAATTAACCCTTAATTACCTTCATTGATTAATTATTCTTCTAACTACATTTAATAATTAATCTTTAACTTCAATTACATTCATTACTTAACCTTGATTTATCACCTTAGTAATTAACTTCCTTCAATTACTTATATTGATTAGATCAACCCTTAATTAATTTCATTAATTAATCCTTTAATTACACTGAGTAATCACCACTTAATTACTTCCCTTAAGTAATTATCCTTTAATTAATATCCATCAAGTAATTTCCCTTAATTAATTACATATAGTAATTATTCAGTAATTACTTCACTAAGTAATTACACTCCATTAATTGCATTAAGTAATTATACTTAATTTCATCATCAAGTAATCCTCTTTAATTAACTAAACTTAATTAGTTAATTAAAATTAATCACATTAACTTAATTAATTACACCAAGTAATTAATCCCTTAAATTACTTCATTAAGTAATTACTCTTACTTAATGTATAAGTGATTGTCTTTAATTAATCACAAATTAATTACTTAGTTAATTATTAACTCATCATTTAAAATCAATCAAAATATTTCTTAATTACTTATACTTAAAAGATTCTTAATCAAGAAAAATTACTTATCTTAAATTAATCAAAACTCTTAATCACTTAAAGATAAACTCTTTATTATGATTAATTTACTAAATTCTTATCTTTAAACTTTATTTATAATATAAACATTTTAGAAATCAATTATAATTTAAACAATATAAACATCTAAGTTTAACCTCTAAAATCTTTGAAACTTTTCAAATTTATTAAATAAATTTTAATATAGAAATCATTTCGAAACCTACTTATACTATTCTCTAAAATCTTATCTACTTTATCATATTTAAACTTGTTAAAAAATTTATTCGTTGTAAACAAATTATTTCCACAAGTAAAAACTTAGTTTGCTTTGCTTTTAAACTTAGAAACATTTCAAAAATCAAAATTTCATTGTTTGAAATTCTTAAACATTTCCTGTACAAACATAAATCTGACCATCACTAGAAAAACCGAGCAAAAACCCTTCAAAATCCGATCCAAACACGAGACAAAACCATGTTCTCCTGCTTCGAGTAATATCCATACTTCTTCGAGCTTAAACCCGAGCCTAACTTTTCCCCCAAACCAAACTTCCCAAATGCACGAAACATGCACATCCACATGCGCATCGCCTCCGATTGATGATGATCTCCACCTTGCCCTCAGATGAGTCGACAACAACCATGGCAACTCCACGAGATCGACCAATCGTCTCGATTCATTGCAGAATCGAAATCGACCCCTAAAACCCATCAGCGTGGAAACGACATCACTGGAATTATCGACCACCATCGACGATCAAGCACTCGAGATCCCACGCCATTCTCTCCGTTGCTTCATCATGCCTTCCAGCACCCATGAATCAACTCGCGACCGATCCCGATCGTCACTAGGCATCGCGAAAACCATCAAAACATCATCGACACGTCCATTCCATGAAGTAAAATCCTTTCTTGATCCTTTCTGGTCATCACGACCCTGAAAAATCATGATAGCAATTTTCCAATGATCTACGACTTTCCCTCTACATTCAAGCTCAACCACGACGACTAGTTCGCCATTGATCGACTGAAATCGATCAATTCGTCCAAAATAAACAATCGAGAATGCACCCAAATTTTCAAACTAAAAATTATGCATGCATACCTAAAATCATGATTTCCTATCACTAATTCAATCATGCAATCCATTCTTTGAATTGAATTTATAAATTTTTGACCAAATTTACAATTCCACTGTAAATTATAAAATTTCAAACCAAATATTCATTTTCAATTCCTGTAATTATTTTTAGGAGGAATGTTACTTGTTTTCAAACATCTTTCATTTACCAATCAAAGGCTATCAGAGATTAAATGATGAGATATTGGATTTTGAGAGAAATCAAAACCTGTAGTTTATCATCAGAGCCTATTTTAAAACTACACAGCCGTTCAATATTCACACGTATATGGATCCATTTCAATCCAAATTTCACGCTAACAACATGATTTATATTTAGATATCACAGTAAAATTCAGATTTTAAAACTGTTTTTAAAAAAGTTTACTCACCTGTAATAGAAGAACATAACCTTATTTAGAGATCTGGAATTTGATATATTTGATCATCAGCTTGTTTGAGATGATCTAGAGTTGATTTACTTGAGCTTGAATTTGATTTTTAACCCTCCAGATTCACTTACTTTGATATTAAAACTTGAATTACAGGTTTGCTTTAGATATACTCAGGTTGAAGATGATGTCGTAGGCTTTACTTTTTGATCTTGAAAATGATTTGCAAATGAATAACAGGTTTTGATTTCTGGTTTGAATTAATTACAGATTTGTTCTTGAGTTTCCTGGTTTCGAAATTGAAAATAAGGAAAAAGAAATGAAGATAGAAGATGTATGTTTATATAGAGTTAATTTGTGGTTTATTAAAGTTTAAAGAAAATAAATAAATAAAAGACACTTGTATCATTCCCTAACATTTGACCATCACATTTGTTAATTAACCTACATATGTTATTTACATGATCTCACAATTTAACACTTGTAATTTAAGTAATCTTTACTTTTTTTTTAAATATTAATAAAAGCTTTATACTTAGTTTATTAATTTAAAAATACTTATCTATATATAGAAAAAATTACTTTAAAGAAAATAAAACCAATTATATTTTTAAATAAAAGCTTATATATTATTTTACAATATTTAAAATATCTACCCTTTGAATTTCCAAATTTAAATCCAGATTCAAATTAAATTTAAAAATCAATTTGATGTATGTATATATCATATATTTTTAAACAAACACAAATTCAATTTGTATATAATAATTCTCTATACATGAATATATACAACATATTTTTATTATTGATTTGAAATTAACAATCTTACCAATTTTTTTTTAAATGGAGGTTATCACATTTGATTTTGTTTGATTTATAAATCAGTATTTACAAGTGTTAAGTCAGATAACTTATCCAAATTTTCTAATGCTCGAAAATCTTGGTTATCACATTCCTCCCCCCTAGAATCTTTTCGTCCTCAAAAAGGAATGAAGCCAGAACTTATTTAATGCCTAAAACCAATAAATCGCGTTTTGATCATTTTAAAACACTTTAAAATCTATATAATATTTCCAAAATAGTTTTTATAAAAATATCATTTTATAACTCGATGTTTCAACAAGTCTGTCCTTGTTCTCACAGAAATTCGGTCATACATTGATCAGGCGTAGGACTGAAAATCTATAAGTACTTAGTAGACCCATCTTCAACATCCAGTGAAAATACTTTTGGAAAATAATTTTATTGAAAATATAGAAAATCATTTATTTTGAAAATAGAGGAAATATCTTGGTGAGAATGCTCTGGAAATCATCACCCCCATCCACGGTCGCAGTTCACCCGATGGTTACGTTGCCGTCCTCGCAAAATCCATAGATAATTGTAGGCTTCCGCGCCCCTGAATTACGCTATGGAACCTGCTACAGATCGTAGCTACAACTGGGGTTACGTTGCTATCACAGCAAAAACCCATATAACTGTAGGCCTCAGCGCCCTCGAATTCCGCTGCCAAAAATGAAACTTCTCCACTCCCACATAGGTCGCAGTCCACCGATATAAAATCAAAGACTGTTGGCTCTCAGCAGCACACACTACTTTCGCTATGTTACCATAGGTCGCAGTCTACCGATATAAAATCAAACATAAACTGTTGTTCTCAGCGGCACACATGACTTCCGCTATGGTCTGCAGTAGATCGCAGTGACATCTTGTTACACTATCGTCATAGCATAACCAAAATGCCTCTGTAGGCTCAGCGCCCCCGACTTTCGCTACACACTAAACATAATCCTCAGGAACTAGTTTTGTCCGGACTCCTCACAGGATCAACTTTTGAACCTCCCCCTTTGAGGTCCAAGGCAATACCTACCTATGGTACTCCTGAGAAGTTCATTTCAAGGGAGTGCCTTTTTCTCCAGAGGCATTTCAAAACACTTTGTACTATACACATATCGTATCTTCTAAATCGTACACCTAGTATGAATCTCATATAAATCTCCTGTCTCAAAATCGATTATCCCAAAATCGATAATTCTCAAACTAGGCTTTTCAAAATCCAATATTGATTTTACCCAAAAATCAAAAGCCTTTCCAAATCCAAAGGTTCCAGAAACCTTTTCTCAAAATCATTCTCATAAGATCCTTTATATATATATATATATATATATCCTTGAAAATTCTTTTAATCATTTCAGACTTGTATAAACCCTTTTTATACTTCAAATATTTTCCAAAAATCCTTTTCTTCCGGCAATAGATTCAATAAGAGGAGAGTTACCTTATATAACAAAGACATATAATTTTGTTTATTCCAAATCAAATATTCAAATTTGATTTCTCATTTCTTTTCTATAGAGTGAACCTTTAATCATAGAAATATCCGATTTCCATTTTACTTCATTGTATATTTCACAAAATATACCTTTTGTTTCAAAAACCATTTCACATTTCTTATCCACAAACTCACAGTATCAATTCAAATCCATACGATATACACATATCATTTGTACGCTATATTAATCTGATCGCTCACCATACAATTTCACTTCCGAACTAGTATCGTCCACCCGACTTCCTAGTGCGGACTCAGATCTGGTTTCTTGATCAGAAACCATCATTCTCTTTGCATAGTCATAACTATGATAGAGAATATCCAGAACCAATCAACAATCCATATCTAGGTTCACCGTCGAAAATTGAGTGAAAAATCCCAACTCGGATCGATACAACTATCTCGAAATTCTGTCCTCGAATCTGGATCAAATCTCTATGTGAATAGAATAATATACGTACATCCTACGTATTTATTTTTATTGATTATTAACTATATCAATGCTCTTTTCTACTCACATTCATTTTGATTCTATTCACTTAACTCACAATTGCTTCAATCCATTTGGATTATCACTCAATTCTAATCTCAATTCTATAGTTACCTATAAATAGTTTGGACTTGGCCGGCTTAATTTTAGAAAATAGTTTGAAAAGTTATAATAGATAAGTTGTTGAAAAATAATTATTAGTTTGTAAAATAGCTAAGTATTGATAAAATAGTTGGAAAGAAGCTAAATAGTTATAAAATAGTTAGATAATTGTAAAATTGATGTAAAATAGTAATTTGTTATAAAGTAGTTGAAAAATAGCAATTAGTTTACAAAACAGTTGAAAAATTGTTAAATAGTTCCAAAAATAATTGTAAAATAAGTATAACATAACTTAGCTTTTAAAAAGAAAGGTCGTATAGTAAATAGTTTGGAAAAATAGATTTATATTAAAACAATTTATTCTGAAAATAATCCAGAGCCAAACTGTTCAATTTCCGATCTCCATTCCCATCAATTCAATTTAAATTTCCTGTTGAGGGTGTTTCAACCGATCCTATACCACCGAACCAACCCACTTCATTCACTACCGAACCAGCCACCTTCCATCCACTACCGATCCAACACCACCGAACCAACCATCTCCCCCTACATAGCCGGACCAAGCTTCATCCACTCACCACCGGACCAAGTCCCACCGAATCAACCACCACCGGACCAAGCTACGTCCCCTTCACCGAACCATCCTGCTCCAAGTGTCTACCGAACCAAATTAAAGTAACCACCGGACCAGAAGCAAGGAAGGCACCGCCGGACCAACCTCTACCGGACTAATCCACTTCCATGCATCATCGAACCAAGGCTTTGCCGAACCAACGTTGCCAGGCCAGATAGCATCAGCCCAGGCCCACCAGCAGCTATATACATCCAAGACCCCTACCCCCAGCCTCACTCTATAAATAGAGGGGTAGGGGTACAACAATGGCAGACAAATTTGAGAGCTCAAGCACGGATAGAACTTTCAAACAACTTTCAGTTACTTGTAATCAAAGCTTTGTACTTGTAATCTGAATAGAAAAGGAGAATAACATATAAAGTGGATGTAGGCAAGTTCTGGCCGAACCACTATAAATCTGTGTGTCTTTTACAGTTTATTCCATCTATTTTATATATTCGCATAAATCACCCAAATCGCTAAGAACCATATATAATCAATTAAATCATACGACTTGGAGGTGTTGCCCATTTTTTGTGCAAACATTTTTGGTGCTTTCACTGAGAACAGGAGCTCGAAGCTTCATCTTCTTCCACTTAACCCTTTTTCTATCAGCATCGTTCATTGCTTGAAAAACATGCCTCCCGGACGGAAGAAAGATGCTAACAAAGGAAAGAACATCGCAACTGGCAGTATCCCAGATCCAGTGATCAGAGACCAAGGCAATCGTCCGGTTCCAACAAAAAATGCAAATCAGGCGAATCCGACAGCCCCTGCTACGGAACAAACAATTACAAGGGCGGATCTGGACATGGTTGTGGCTGAAGTAACTAACCGCTTCGCATCTCAACAAGAAGCCTTGGTGGATCAACTCATGTCACGCTTAAGGGATGTTGATGAAACCAACCGCAACACTGAATCATGGGGTGAGTCCCGCTCTGAAGGATCTGGGAGACGACAAAGGTCTTTCTTCTTCGAAGACGCTAACAACACAAACAGCTATGGTAGGAGCCGAGCCCGGACTCAGCCCGAATTCCGACCCGAGGAAACACTTGGAACCGAACCCAACAGGGGAGGTACCAGGCAGGGGTCGGATGCAGCTGAGCCCGTAATGCTACCTAACCATGGAAACACCAATGGACGGGGCCGACCTGAAGTCCCGCCCGAAGTTGGACCCGAGGAAGTGCTGAGAACAGAACCCAGCAGGGGAAGATCAAGGCAAGGGCCAATTGTGGCTGACCCCAGCGTGCACTCGGAAGACCAGAGGCAGCCATTGGAGAATGTTAGGAGTGATAGACGATACCATCCCTACAGGTCATATGGACGGAATCAATCCCACAGGGAAGAACCAAACTCATTTCTATCCGCTCCAAGTTCTGATGAAAGGATGACGCGATTGTTCAGAGAGTCCAACGACAACAAAGGGATCGAGGAATAGGCGCTAGGGTAACCAGCCCCTTCACCCGCAATATCAAAACTGCCATCACCCCCCGGGAATGGAAAATGCCAAAAATGGAACCTTACAAAGGAACCTCTTACCCCGTTGTACACTTACAGAGATACACACAGCATATGCTCATGAGCGGAGCAACAGAGGGAGTGTTGTGTAAATGCTTTCCACTATTCTTGGCAGATCTAGCTACCTCCTGGTTCTGCCATCTGCCCCAAGGATCCATCAGCTCATGGGAAATGTTGAAAGAAAAGTTCATCAGCCAGTTTCACATTCATATGGAACAACCCAAGGACGCTTATTCCCTATCTAATATCAAACAGAAACCCGAAGAGACAGTGCAACAATATCTAACCCGATTCAACGCCGCAGCGGCCGCAGTCCAAGATGCCCACGAGAAACTTATCCTAATGGCCCTCTGTAGTGGTGTACACCCGGATACTAAGTTTGCTAGGAGACTAACGAAAGAAAAGCCAGCTACCTTACCCGATTTCTTCCACGAAGCCGGGAAATATATGAGACTTGAAGACGCTGCCATTGAGAGGCAGACAGGGAAACAAACCAAGGCAGCTCATGGCAACACATCCGCAGTAGCAAAGGACGTTTGAAGAAATGACTCCAAAGATAGTGCTGGGGGCAAGAAGAGGGAAAAGCGCTTATATAGGCCAGGACCGAGATTTGACTCTTACACTCCTCTAAATGAAACAATCAAAAACATCTTCTTGGCCACCCAGGACGAAGTTAGATACAAGCGCCCCCCGCACAAGAAGGAATCAGATAATGCAATTAAGTCAGGAAAGTTCTGCTGATTCCACGAATCTCATAGGCATGACACCAATGAATGCCATCATCTCCGGGACTTGATTGAAGAACACATCATAAGGAAGAGACTAGAGCACTATGTGAAAGGTCAGAACATGACTTCAACTCCTATCAATGAGAACCTAGGGCTGCCCCTCCCGGGAGTAGGCGGAGGAAATCGCAACACCGGTGGCACCAGTCAAGAGAAGATAGTGGTCCTTACCATATCAAGAGGACCACACATCACCGACGGAAGCTGGGCAGAGATGGAGAGATACGATAAGTCACTTAGAAACAATGAATGCTATGTTAATTCTGTTACAGAAGAACGCCACCCGAAACGGAAAGAGAATGATGACATCACATTCAGTAGGCGTGATCTAGAGGGAAGGCAGTATCCTCACATGGATCCAATGGTCATCTCTGCCTGGTTCGGTCCAGCCAAGGTTTTCCGAATTCTAGTAGACACTGGAAGCTCAGTAAATATCCTATTCAAGCATGCTTTCGACAAAATGAAGCTGTCAATGAAGGATGTGTCTCCCTGCAGCAAACCGCTACATGGTTTCACTGGAGATGCGAAGATGCCCCTCGGGCAACTGGACCTCTTTGTCGAAATAGGAAGTCATCCCCGCTCCATTGTGCGAAAACAGACATTTGTGCTAATAGAGAACCACTCGGCCTACAACGCCTTTTTGGGAAGGCCAGCCTTGTCTGACTTCCAAATTGTCCTAGCCCCGTGGTGCCTGAAGATGAAATTTCCAACGGATAACGGAATAGAAGAAATAGAGGGAGATCAAGACGCCGCTCGAGATTGCTATGTTACTGAACTTCGCAATAACCGTAGGAAGGATAAGGGGAAGGATGCAGAGACTTCTCTCTGCAAGAAAAACTTGGAAGCATAGCAATTAAAGAAGGCCCCTCCTCTTCGATACACCAGCGATCCTTTCAACGAATTAGACCCCAGGGACAAGGAGGAGTAGGCCACCACCGAGCCTGCAGAGGCTGTGGAATTTGTATCTGTAGAAAAACACTACCCAAGTAGACTGCTGAGAGTCGGGTCTTAGTTAAGAGCGGAATTGAAGGATCAACTCGTCGATTTCCTTCGCCACAACATGGATGTATTTGCATGGACGCACGCTGACATGTATGGAATCTCCCCAGACGTAGCATGCCACGCATTGAACATCGATCACACCAAGGTGCCAGTAAAGCAGAAAAAGAGAAGCATGGGGGCAGAACGATCAGCAGCCCTCGAGGAAGAAGTAAAGAACCTACTTGCCAATAACTTCATACGAGAAGCCATCTACTCAAAATGGATCGCCAACTCGGTACTGGTAAAGAAGGCTAATGGAAAGTGGCGAACATGCATCGACTTCTCCAATCTAAATGACGCTTGCCCGAAGGACTGCTTCCCACTCGCCCGAGTCGATCAACTCGTGGGCAGCACAGCCGGACACGAACTCTTATCCTTTATGGACGCATACTCAGGATATAACCAGATCCCTATGCACGCCCCCGATCAAGACCACACTAGTTTCATCACTGACCGGGGATTGTACTGCTACAGAGTAATGCCTTTTGGACTTAAAAACGCCGGAGCTACTAATCAGCGCCTCGTCAACAAGATGTTTGCGGAATTAATAGGACGAACTATGGAAGTTTATGTGGATGACATGCTGGTAAAATCGAGGAAAGCCAACGATCATATAAACCACTTGGACGAGATGTTTCAAGTACTTCGCCAATATGGAATGAAGCTGAATCCTCTAAAGTGCTCCTTCGGAGTATCATCGGGAAAGTTCTTGGGATTCATCGTCCATGCCAAGGGGATTGAAGCAAACCCCGAACAAGTCCGGGCTTTGCAAGATATCAAGATACCATCCACTCGAAGAGAGATGCAAAGCCTAAACGGGAAAGTGGCCGCCCTAAGCAGGTTCATCTCTAAAGCAACTGAAAAATGCATCCCTTTCTTCGAAGCACTAAAGAAAGACAAAGGAAAGTTCGAATGGACTGACGAATGCTCGACAGCCTTCCTTAACCTAATCGAACACCTTCAGAGACTACCAGTACTCTCAACTCCAAATGAAGGCGAAGAACTATACCTATACCTTGCTGTATCGTCCCATGCTTTAAGCGCCGCTTTGGTGAGAGAAGACAACCGCACACAGCGACCCATATACTTTGTAAGCAAGAGATTTACAGGGGCAGAAGCCAAATACCCTAAACTTGAGAAGCTAGCATATTGTCTGCTAATCACGTCACGGAAGCTACGACACTATTTCCAATCTCATTCCATCAGAGTTCTAACCGATCAACTGTTAAGGCAGGTACTCCATCACCCCGACACTTCTGGACGACTACTTAAGTGGTGCATTGAACTGAGTCAATATGATATCACCTACCATCCTCGCACCGCCATCAAAGGACAAGCCATGGCCGATTTTATTGCCGAATTCACTACCAATGAAGGTAAGGATCAATCTGAAGTAGCAAAAAATATCAAGTGGAATCTCTTTGTAGATGGAGCATCAAACGAACAAGTCTCGGGGGCAGGTATTGTGATAATCACCCCTAGGGGAAGGAAGCTGCACTATGCCCTAAGGTTGAAATTCGCTGCCACCAACAACGATGCAGAATATGAAGCAGTAATAGCAGGACTGGAACTTGCCTTAGAAATTGGAGTCAGTTCTTTATGTCTCCATAGCGATTCTCAACTTATTGTAAATCAAATACTGGGAGAATTCCAGACTGGAGAAGAATGACTCACATCATATCTAAAGAAGACCAAGCTGCTGCTCAATCAATTGGATCACTATTTAATCAAACACGTTCCTCGAGAGGAGAATCGAGAGGCCGACGAACTGGCAAAGCAAGCTAGCATGAAGAACAACACCATTTCTGGAACGGTAGCTATCTCAAAACAACTAGCCCCAAGTTTCGAACAAGAGGATCTGATAGCTGCAATCGAAGAAGAGACTTGGATGACTCCTATCCGGAAATACTTGCAAGATGGCACACTACCCAACGAGCATAACGAAGTCAGGAAAATCTTGAGGAGTGCTTCCCGCTACACGATACAAGAAGGCATCCTCTATCGGCGCGACTTCTCCAACCCCTTATTAAGATGTGTCACCGGAAGGGAAGCCAAGGAAATCTTATCCAACATCCATCAAGGAAGTTGCGGAGACCACACTGGAGGGCAGACTCTGGCAAAGAAGATACTCCGATATAGATATTTCTGGTCCACCTTAAGCAAAGGCGCCTTGGACTTCGTCAAAAAATGCGACAGATGTTAGAAATTTGCTGAAATGCCTCGACTACCAACCAATGAGATTACTCAGATGACCAGTCCTTGGCCATTTGCGGTATGGGGAATTCACCTGATTGGCGAACTGCCGATGGGCCGAGGCGGAGCCAAATATGCTGTAGTGGCAGTCGACTATTTCACCAAATGGGTGGAAGCGGAACCTTTAAATAAAATATATTCTGCAAAAGTTATTAACTTCTTGATCAAAAATGTTTTATGCAGGTACGGGGTTTCACTCAAAATCATATCGGACAATGGACTTCAATTTGACAGCGAGGAATTCACCGACTGGTGCCAAGAGCACGGAATTCACAAAAGCTTCTCATCTGTAGCTTATCCCCAGGAAAACGGACAAGTCGAAGCTGTCAACAAAATTCTCAAAACTCTAATCAAGAAGAAACTTGAAAAGTCAAAAGGCGCTTGGGTGGATGAACTTTCTACGACACTTTGGGCTTACCGCACATCTTATAGAACATCAACAGGACATACTCCTTTCTCTTTGGCATACGGATCGGAGGCCATGCTCCCAGTTGAAACTGTAGTGCCCTCCCACCGTAGGATCCACTAAAACCCAGAAGAGAATGAAGAACTCCTACACATGTCTTTGGACCTAATTGAAGAAAGAAGAAATGATGCAGCACTTAAAGCGGCAGCTCACAAGCAAAAAGTGGCAGCACGATACAACTCCAAAGTCAAGCACCGCAACTTACGAGAAGGAGATCTTGTTCTCAAACGGATCTTCCCACGCCCCGGAGCGCTAGATCCTATCTGGGACGGACCCTATGTAATTCATAAAGATCTCTACAACGGAGCTTATATTTTGTCAACAGTGGACGGAGAGGTGTTCCAGAGGGCATGGAACATCCAACATCTTCGTCGATACTTTTCGTAACTTGTACTGCCTATATGAAGTGAATTAACAAAGAGAATCAGTGGACGTAGGCATTTTCGTGCCGAACCACTTTAAAAATCTTGCCTCTTTTTAACTTGTTCCTTTATATCTTGGCTGCTTGTTAAGCTTTATCCATTTTTGTTGAACAAAATCCTGTATAACGGCATTCCCATTCTGGACACTTCATGGCACAACCTCACCTGGACAAGACCCAACAGGTACTATATGAATCAATGCCCTCGTCAATGAGACACTTTTGCTCCAGCATCCCTCTGCTGCGGGTTAACTCATTGCTCGTGACAGCCCTCAAAGCCAACTGTAATGAGCCGATCATAAGCCACCGAGAAGGCCGACTATAGCCGAGGCATCTCATTACGGCGTTCGGCTCGCCGGCAATTGTGAACCGGTTATAAGCCCCAACATAAGGTGTGGCCAGCCAGGGGCAGTTCACAGTTGACGATCGACACCCACGCTAGCCGGCCACGGTAAATCGAGTAATACCCACGATTACGGGACATAATGGCCAGGGTAGTTACAGTGTGCGATCTTGGCTCCAATGTGTCTTAAGTACGGCTGTGGTAAAAAAGAAAACTCCCCGCGGAGGCGGAAGATGGGTGACAAATGTCTCCAAGACCCACAGCTACGGAAAGTGAGTACAAAACCCGTTTGCCACGAACTTAAGCACATCGAAGGCCTTCCGTGATTGGAAGTTTTACCATTTCTTACATTTCCATTTTATTTATAAAAACTTTCCTCCTATCCTCTATAATGATCACTAAAGTACAGGACAAAAAAAGGGAGACACTCGCTAGTGGAAATGGAAACTCACAACTGGATAACAGGTCACTCAGCTGCATTCCATCCTCAGTCACACAAGGCATTCAAAGCTACCGTCTACAACTAAAACATGAAGGGCAGTACTTTCTTTTCTTGTACATAAACATGTAGCTATAGCCTATTCACACATCACACTAACATTGTGAGACATGAAATTATATTTTAAGCAAGAGCTTGGCATCAAACACGATTAAAGCACATGCATATACACAGCTATATTTCTTATGCAACACATCAAAGTAATGACAACATTCAAATACGACAGAATCAACTTATGTTATGAAATTATATAAGAATAAAATCATTCGCTACAACGACATAATTACATAATTACAGCCTGAAAGTACATTAATGTTTTGGACTAGTATATTCAGGAATGCCAAGTAAACCAAAAAAGTAGTCGGCTGCAGCAGGGCTCCGCCTCTATCCTGCTAGCCCTCCGGGATCTACTTGACCACATGATCGGAACTCCCAGCGTGCTGGCCAGAGGTCCCACCTGTCCGATTCAGGAGAAGAATACATCAGATAAATAATACACAATCAAGTTAAGAAAAGACTGAGAAGGAAGACTTACCATCATCTGCCCCCTGATCATCATCCCCCAACTGCACACCCACTTCCTCGGCGGTAAGCAGCCGCATGCCCTCCTTCATTGCCACTTTCTCCTCCTCAGTAAACAGGGCCGTGACCACATCCATTCTGAAAGCTACACCACCCTCCTTATTCGCCTCAGCCTTGGCCTCCTCCAAAGCCCGGGAATATATCCTAGCCAGGACCCGGGGATAATCGTCCATCCAGGACAGGTTGCCCTGCTTCCAAGTACGAAAGTACATGTCCTGGAGCATCTCATCCATCATCCCCTCGTTCTCCTCGAACTCCCTCATCCGGGCCTCGGAAGCCGATAGCCTTGCAACGGCAGCATCTCTTTCCAATCGGTATCTCGAGCAGTCAGCCTGAAGGGATTTCCGCATCGCCTCCACCTCCTCCTTCAGCTTGGCTTGAGCAAGCTCTGCGGCCTCAAGCCTCAAGACAACTCCTCTATCTGCTCAAGATCCGCTCTCCGAACCTCATCCACCGTGGCAATTGCCATATCGATTCGTTCCTTGCAGGTGGCCTCCATTTTTCACAGCTCGGCTCTGCTAGCCTCCTCTATAGTTTTCTTTAGCCGTCGGGAGGCCGCCTCATGCTGGGAGATCTGAATGGCCTGATCGGCAAGCTGTTTGGCCTGATCGGAAACCATTAGCCGCAGAGCACTTCCGATTTCCTCTCCAGCCTTAACCAGCCGGGCATGATGCCCCATCAACTTCTTGGTCTCTTCAGCCACCCAATCGATATTTGCATTGGCCTCATCCCCCATAGTCACAATCCGAGTGGTCAACAAGTCGAGATCCAAAGACTTAGCCTCATCAAGCACCCTTACCATAGGATTGCGGGGTAGGAGGTGCTCACGGGTAACCTCATCGAAGGAAATATCATGAGAACTCGGGTCCAGATCTGGATGAGCCGCAAATGGGTTACGAGGCAAGCCGAGACGATCAACACGAGTAACGGAAGGATTCTCTGATGGATGCGGAGATGGTATGGACTCAGTATCCTCCCCCGTGATGTAATGAATAGGCTGGGTTGGGGGCTGAGGTCCAAGTGAAGGTTCGAACATGGAACGCCTCCTCTTTCTCTTTTGAATATCCTCTTCAATGACTCCGAGAAGAGGACGGTAGCCGACTACGCCCCCAGAACGGTCAGTCGAGGGCTTCGGTTTAGCAGAAGCTTTGAAGAGTTTAAATTGCTCGAGGCGGTGCCGAATGTCTGATGTCTTGGCCGCCTTACCCGTTCCTGTAATAAAAACCAAGTGTTACAAGCATGCATGAGACTATAATCCAAGAAACATGCGAAGTTAAAAGAGGAGTCGAAAAGTCACCTTGAACCGCCGGAGTTGCCCTAGCTGAAATACTCTCAGAAGATAGACTGGCACCAGTCCCGGCCTTATCAGACTTCTTCGATTTCTCCACCAAGGCCGGCCCTTCCTCCAACCCCTCAAAGGCTTGGCGAAAAGCATCATCCGTCCACTCTTGAATCTCACCCGCTTGCCCAGAGGTCAAGGCACCAACGCCACTACCACTCTGCCCTTCGCCACCATTACCACCATCACCTTCTCCATCACCTCCACTCTCCTCCTCGCCTCTTTCCTCCTCCGGAACATCTGGGCATGTGCTGGGAGAGGGTCCATCAGATTTCTTAAGCTTCTTCCCCCCGACGACTGGAGAAATCGAGAAGGGTCTCCTCTTGCTACTCTTTGTCGTGGCCCCTCCTTTGGCTTTGGAAGCTCTCTCCTCAGATGTATCTCTCTGCTTGACCACAGACTGATGTGGTAGGATTAAGTTGTGTTCCAGGAGAGTAGCATTCCTGATTAGGTAAAAAGCTGACCTATCCCTTCCCGAAATGGCCTCTATCTCCGCGGCCATCTGAACCAGGCGATCATTCTCCACGACCACAAAGCCACCTGTCGCTAGGAAGGAATAAAAGCACATAAGAAGAAGCATCTCAGTCAGAACGTAAATTATAAATAAGTTGCAACTTACAGCCAGAGGTGAAGCGGTGGATCGAAACGGTGTCATCCTGGACGAAGAACCATTCCTTCTAAGACATGGTGAACTTTGAATACAAGTCCAAGACCGGCTTGAAGGACACGGCCGATTCCAAGCTGATGTATGGGGACCCCTTCTTCTAACCTATCAAGTTATATAGATACCAAATCTCCCGGTTAGAGGGGGGGCGCCCGTACTTTCTCTAGAAAATCACGAATAGGCACACCAAGATAGCGTAGGAGTTGGGCTGAAGCTGGAAAGGGGCCACCTTCAAATAGGCGACGAAGCTAATTATCCAAGCATTGATTGGAGGAATGGCCCCACACATGCAATGGTACCTACTATGAGCGAAGTATCCTTCGGGGGGATTATATGGCATGACCCCCTTCCCTAGCAACAGCATGCATGCTCTGTCAATCCCAAAGGAGCGGGAGATAACATCAAGCTGCTCCTCTCTGAGAGAGCTAAGAAAGAAGTCAGGCGGAGAAATCAAAAGCTCTTGGGGACCATACCCATCTACTAGTGATCTCGGGGTGGGTCCACGATGTTCCGGTCCTGGCTGAGCTGGGGGCACTAAAGAAGACTCTCCTTCGTCCTTGGATTTCCTCTTATCTGATCGAGTTTCCCCTTTGTGAGACATTATCTGTGATACCAGAAAAACATACTGTTAAAACAAGGAATATAGAGACATAAACATGCAAGTATATGTAGTTCGGAATTTCACTCGTAATTCAAAACATAAAAATTCAATATACAAGGTTCATTCGACACTCAAATCCCCATGTCTCGTTCGGCAATTCAAAAATGAAAATTCATTCGGTGTTCGAACCCCATATTTCATTCGGTAGTCCCATCATAAGAACTCATTCGGCAGAAGAAAATTCAGCTGGTCCGGCAGTCAGATTAGATTCGGCACTTAGTTGATTCGGTACTAGATTGATTCAGCACTTGGCTAATCCGGTACTCGGTTGATTCGGCTATCTCAAAGCAATAAGGGAATAACGAAGGCCTAACACCCCTATTTATAAACGAACGCAGGATGACCGGACCGGTGATTCGGCACATATGACCAGATGGAAACATCCAAGTTAAAACAAAGTACGCCATCTGCATGCACATGCCCTACTTTGGGGGGGCAAGTGTAGAGGGTGTTTCGACCGGTCCTATACCACCGAACCAACCCACTTCATTCACTACCGAACCAGCCACCTTCCATCCACTACCGATCCAACACCACCGAACCAACCATCTCCCCCTACATAGCCGGACCAAGCTTCATCCACTCACTACCGGACCAAGTCCCACCGAATCAACCACCACCGGACCAAGCTACGTCCCCTTCAACGAACCATCCTGCTCCAAGTGTCTACCGAACCAAATTAAAGTATCACCACCGGACCAGAAGCAAGGAAGCCACCACCGGACCAACCTCTACCGGACCAATCCACTTCCATGCATCACCGAACCGAGGCTTTGCTGAACCAACGTTGCCAGGCCAGATAGCATCAGCCCAGGCCCACCAGCAGCTATATACATCCAAGACCCCTACCCCCATCCTCACTCTATAAATAGAGGGGTAGGGGTACAGTAATGGCAGACAAGTTTGAGAGCTCAAGCACGGATAGAACTTTCAAACAACTTTCAGTTACTTGTAATCAAAGCTTTGTACTTGTAATCTGAATAGAAAAGGAGAATAACATATAAAGTGGACGTAGGCACGTTCTGGCTGAACCACTATAAATCTGTGTGTCTTTTACAGTTTAGTCCATCTATTTTATATATTCGCATAAATCACCCAAATCGCTAAGAATCATATATAATCAATTAAATCATACGACTTGGAGGTGTTTGCCCATTTTTTGTGCAAACATTTCCACTTCCATTTAAATTAATTCAATTCCAATTTGAATTGATCCCTATTCCAATCTATTGCCAATTTCCAATTAAGTTTCAATTTCAATTTAAATTAAGCTAACTTCCATTCTCATCCCAAATTCAAATCAACTTCCTATTTGAATTTGAACTCATTCAACTTTAATTTCTTTTCAAATTATCCAATTCAAATTTCCATTAGATTTTTTAAACTTATCCATCTTCAATCATAATTCCATTTAATTCAAATAAATTTCAACCTGAACCAATTTTAAATTTTCAATTCATTTCAACCCCAGTTTGAATTTAATCCCAATTCAAGTTGCATTGTCCTTGATTCTTTCCAAATTCAAATCAAATTCCATTTGAATTTAAAACTATTCCACTTTAATCACAAATCCAAATTATTTAAATCAATTTGAACTAATTTCAAATTCAATTTCACTTTAAATCATCTCGAATTATATAAATTGGAGTTAAACTTTCAAATGTTGATTTAATTTCCTTAAATCAATTTAACCTTTACTTCTTCATAAACCTATTTCTAGGTTCAAATAATTATTCAAATCCAATTCACAGTTTTAAAGATTATTAATAGGATAATATTATCCAAATTATTTTAAAACATCCATACATTTTCAATTTACAGATCTCAAACCCATTTTGAGATCACACAAACTCCCAATTCAAATTAACCATTTAACTTCCCAATTCAAATCCCAATTTCATCTTGAAATTTCCAAATCAGGTTGATCATCCATACTTATTTAACTTCTTCTAAGTTAAATTCATTTCAATTTAATCCCATTATTCCTTACTCAAATTTGAATTCCCACTTCAAATTTTAAACTTCACATTAATAATCTTCCCACTTATTAAGTTCAAAAACTTATCACTTTCGGTATCACATCTCATTCTAAATTTAAAACTCAACATTTAGAGTTTATCTCAAATTATCTTTGGTTTTAAATTCAAAAATAATTTTCAAATTTCTGGACCTAGATTTAAAATTTCGCAATTTAGATCATTTTTAATTCCAATTTATAAGTCATATTAACCCAAATGTTTTACTTCCTTAAAACATTTCATTATTAAATACAGCAACCATTTATGATAATAACCAAGATTATCATTTCTGGAAACCAATTCATTATTATCATTTTCTGAAATTCTTCCCTAAACTCAAGATTTTAATTTTAGTTTGAATCCATTTCAAACTTATCTTCATCTAATTTCAATTTGGTTGTATTTGTATTACCACTTAATTTAATTCCTATAATTTAACAACCAAATTACCTTAATATTTATTAGAAAGAAATATTGCTTTATATACCAAATATATTCTTATATAAAATTATTTAAAATCTTTATATAAGAAAATAACAAGTACGCTCTCATATATATATATATATATATATATATATATATGCACTCAACTCATTCTAGGGTACCATTGACCCTATCCTTAATGAGTAATCCCACCAGAGCCAAGGTTCTTGCTTACCTTCCGCTCTGATACCAAACGTAACGACCCGAAAATTTCGATCCCGAAAATTCTAGATAGTTAGGAAAAGTAGAAAGAGAAAGAAGAAGAAACAGAAAACAAGTCACGGAAACCTCACATTCGCAGCGGATGAAATATAATATCTCATAAAATAACTGTTATACAAAGGAAAACTGTAACAATCAATTACATTTTAATACATTAGCGTACATCATTTACACAATCACTTGGACAGTTAAAATAACTTGTCCCATATAAATAACAATATATCACAGCGGTATACACTCCATACATTCCTGCCATCCAGCTCGTCTCCTGAGCTCCAAAACGCCTTACCTGAAAATCTATAATACTCGGTCTGACCCGAGCATTACATCAAAGTAACACCCAGGTCAGGCTGGAAACCAGTGTGAGTAAACCCATCTAACATGAAACACAAAAGCATACAACTTACATAAACCTGGGTAACTTGTATCAATAAATTCACAAGTTGTTATAGATATCACTGTTTCATATATCAATTTCTAAGTACCAAAACTTAGATTAAATGGTCTAATTCACTTAAATCATTCCATTTTAGCCTATTGATTCCGCATATCAAATCTATAATTTTTTATATATATTATAAATTGAAGTGGTTTCGGGTTTACAAATACCCGACTCCGGTCTCTTCGAATTCAATGCCATCTTAACCTACACTATTCAAGTGAGACACAATTTAACCTTTAATCACAAGGTATCACTCTTTTACACAACAATTCATCATCGACAGATAACCACATAATCACTATTCAAGACAAACATATCATGTCTTAAACATTTCATATCAGAAATATCAACCAATCATTTATAAACAAGATCAATTGGTCACTCATTCCTAATTAAATCAAATCAATTTCTTTAATCCCTTTTAATCTTGTTTATTTAACAATAATTAATCACAAACCAAATAACTAATCATCATCTTAATTAATCACTCTAGATTAATTATCCTTCAATTACATTAAGTAATTAACCCTTAATTAATTACACAAATTAATTATTCTTAACCATACACAGTAATTAACCTTTAATTACCTTCATTGATTAATTATTCTTCTAATTACATTTAATAATTAATCTTTAACTTCAATTACATTCATTACTCAACCTTGATTTATCACCTTAGTAATTAACTTCTTTCAATTACTTATATTAATTAGATCAACCCCTTAATTAATTTCATTAATTAATCCTTTAATTACACTGAATAATCACCACTTAATTACTTCCCTTAAGTAATTATCCTTTAATTAATATCCATCAAGTAAATTCCCTTAATTAATTACATCCAGTAATTATTCATTAATTACTTCACTAAGTAATTACACTCCATTAGTTGCATTAAGAAATTATACCTAATCTCATCATCAAGTAATCCTCTTTAATTAATTAAACTTAATTAGTTAATTAAAATTAATCACATTAACTTAATTAATTACACCAAGTAATTAATCCCTTAAATTACCTTATTAAGTAATTACTCTTACTTAATTTATAAGTGATTATCTTTAATTAATCATTAATTAATTACTTAGTTAATTATTAACTCATCATTTAAAATCAATCAAAATAATTTCTTAATTATGTAACGACCCGCTATTTTGGACTATTCGCATCCGCACATGTCGGACATGGATAATTCATAATACCGAATTATTAATTTAAATTTGGCAAAACTCAGATATACAGTAAATAAATAATCATAGAATCACAGACACAGAGTAATAATATGCAACGGAAGCAAAAGATAGTAGTTCATGAAATATATATCAGAGTTAAAAATATTACAACAGAAGTCTCGAATACAATAGTCAAATACAATATCAGAATACATCACTGGAATCAACTGAATATCTAAAAGCTGGATAGGTAGTTGGATCTCCAGGCGAAGCTCCAACTCCAAAGGCGAGTTTCGAATACTGGTACACTCAGTCTGACCTGAGCGTAAAGCAAAACACAAAACACTCGAGTCAGGATTAACATTCTTATATCAATAAATCCTACTCAGGTGAAATAACAATTGAAATATAATAACTCAAAGGACGTTGGAATAACCATCCTTTAAGGATCCGTTAAACTATCTACTATGTAGTAATATACGCTAAATAGATAATGTCTATCAGTAATATAAATATCAAAATAGTGTTAAGGCATTACCATTATCACCCTTAACACATTTTATATAAGCGTTATAGTCTATATAGCACTGTAAACTCCACCATAAACTAGCGGGATATCAGGGAGTACTCCATAGATATAACACAAAACAAATTTGTAGTGGTCGCGTATATAGGGATACAAGTATGACAAGGCACAAGAGGCAATACCCAAGGTAGTGAAACTACCGTTTGCCTGATCCGAACTGGTGAAAACACATCGCCGCAACGATTACAACACCGCGAAACAACGCTCCCAAAAGTATGAGGGTGCACCAATCAATAACAAGTAATGAGTAGTATTCGAAGAAGTGTGTTCGCTCGAGGTGGCTAAACCCATTTGGCCCAGCACGGCTCCTGTTTTAGTCATTTCCAATTTGACACTTGTGTCAAGGCTATCCATTATTGTTCTCTTTCTTCAGTCATCGGGTACATTATTCCAACCACTTCATTCTGGATCACACTCCACATATTGTTATTAAAGGTTTTCGGTTTAGACAGAGAGTATGTCCATAACCGATTCCGGTCTCTTTAATAACTTTCGTAATTATTACACCGATTGGTCGTTTAATATATTCGGAACCAAATCAAATTCAATTTCAATTAAAATTTGTAAATCAACATTTTATTCGTCTTTCTAAAACAATTTCCATAATTTACGTTTCAAAACTTTCAAATTACTATTTCAAAATCTTATAATTCAATTTCAGTTTTTATTTAAAACAATTCAAAAATATTGATTCAAGTTTGTATACAAATTTCATTCCGAAAAATTTAAATTAATTTAATTTAACATTCAAATCAATTTAAATTCATTGATCGATTGTATTCGATATTCGTTAAGTTAATTTATCATTCAAAACAATTTTTATTTAATTTCCAATTCATTAAATCAATTACTTAAGTCCAACTTCATTATATCAGAACTTCAAATTGAATTAAGTTAGATTCGTCAAATCAATTTCTTTAAATTACAAGTCTTATATTAATTTCAATAAATCACATTTTTATTTCTTGTTAAAGAAATTCAATTCCACATATTTTACATAGTTACAAATTTCCAAACTCAATAAAGAAACTTAATTTCACATATTCAAGCAGTTCAATTTCACTTATTAACTTACTTAAATTTTCCACAACTTAATTAATAAAGAAACCAAATTTTATATGTTAACGTAGTTCAAATTCACTTATTCAAAAGATTAATTTCTTTTATCAAAGAATTCAAATTTTTATTTAATAATCAAATAATCACTTTTATTTAATTATTTAATAATTTCAAATTAATTAATGATTTCATAATTCAATTATCAATTAAATTCCAAAACCTAATTATTAAATAATTCCAATCTGAATTATTAAATAATTCCGAATTTAATTATTAAATAATTCCAAACTTAATTATTAAATAATTCCAAAGTTTAATGATTAAATAATTTCAAAGCTTAATTCAATCATTTCTTAAATTAAACAACTTTCTTTCATCAATTACTTTATTTATATTTTGTTTCAAATTATTAAATATTAACATTTTCGTTTCATTAAAAATTCAAATTCCAACTTCATTTCAAATCATATTATTCATTCAAATAAAATCTTTATTTTATTTTTAAATTCAATTATTGACCAATCGGGTTTATTTAATTTTCTATCCTAAGTCAAATTTTATTTGGGTATTTATCATTTCCACCTGTAACGACCCGATATTTTCAACCATTCGCATCCATTATAAGTGTATAGGTAGACACTCATACCGGAATTTAATTGCTCAAAATACCGCGTTGTAAATAAAAATTTGGCAAATCTCGGAATATACAGTAAATAAAAATCACAAATCATAGACACAGAGTGATAATAATGCAGCGGAAGTAAAAGAAATAGTAGTTCATGAAGCTACTATATAAAAATATCAGAGTTATATAAAATACATCAGAAGAAATAAAGTATAAAGGAAGTCTCACTACATAGAAGTCTACTAATACAAGAGTGAACGGAACAACAGACTGCAAAAGGTAAACTTGACAAGTAAATAATCTCCAGCGATTTCAATCTCCAGAAAGTGGAAATCCAAATCTGTGAATAACTCAGGCTGACCCGAGCGTAAATAAAAGTACAAACACTTGAATCAGGACATACATACTTATACAATGTAAACCAACTCAAGTGAACTGTAGTAAAGGTACAAGTAACTTAGAAGATGCTTGGGACCGCCCATCCTCTAAGGATCCGTTAAACTATTTATTATATAGTAATATACGCTATATACAGTAGTGTCTAATCACTATAGCATAATCATATAGAAAATAGCGTTAAGGGGATGGCGAATTCGGATCTTAAAAACCAAAATCGTAGTGGGCTCGATATAAGGATATGACACGGCACGCGAGACAATGCCAGGGTGGATACACCGTTTGCACTCCTGGACCGGTGGTGACGGCAAGCCAGCAGCTTCCGCCCACCTCGAACAATACCCCCGAATCAAAGTGGCGCCACGTATCGAATCACAAAAGCAATGGAATGGTTTCCGATGGAGCATGCTCGATGAAAGGGTGCGACCCTTTGTGTAGCCCGATATAGCTCCTGTTTTAGTCATATATGCCAACTCACGGGAGTTGGGTCCACGTAATATACCTCGAGAACGTCGCCACCATCCTACTTCATTCTGGAATCTCCACCGCGTATACAGTTGTTAAAGTGGTTTTCGGTATTGGCCGGCTATAAGACAATATCTGATCCCGGTCTCTTTAACAACCAATCGTTATTATAACCCGTAGTTATAACTTTGAAACAATATTATATACTTCAAAATAAAATATCATCTCAACCCAAATCTTTATCAAAATAAAGATTAAATCATTTCCAAACCATTTCAATATATCATCATACCATATCTTTCAATTCAAATATTTATCAGAATAAATATCAAGTCATTTCTAACCATTTCAATATATTAAATTATCATATCCTTTCAAAACTTCCTTTCAAATCATTTTAATATATCAAAAGATCATAACCTTTCAAAGCTTCATTTCCAAAATATCATATCTTTCAGAACTTATTTTCAAATCTTAATATCAAAATGTCATATCTTTCAAAACTCCATTTTTCAAATCATTTAATATCAAAATATCATATCTTTCAAAACTTCGTTCCAAATCATTTAATATCAAAATATCATATCTTTCAAAACTTCATTTCAAATCATTTTAACACATTAAAATATCATATCTTTTGGAAACCATATTTCAATCATTTTAATATATCAAAATATCATATCTTTCGAATCTTCGTTTCAAATCATTTTAATACATCAAAATATCATATCTTTTCGAAACCACATTTCAATCATTTTAATATATCAAAATATTCAATAGAATTTCACAAACACTCATATTTTTATTTAAATAATTTTTAACTTATAAAATCATACATTTTCACATTTATAAGCATCATTTAATTTTCCTTAAATTCATGATTTTGTAAAGTTAAGATTCCTTCCAAAAATCAATATTTATTAGTAACTCGCTTATTAAATTACAACATTCAAAATTTAAATTTATTACATTAAATTGAAACTTAACACTTAAGTTTAAAATTTCAAATATAACTTAATTCCATTTTATTTAACTTAACTTAAAATTTCACTTTAACAAAATTCTTAGATTCCAATTTAAGTTATATTTCCAAATTCAACTAAATATTCACTCATTAACAATTTAACTTTTTTCAAAAATCATTAATATGTTATAAAATCATTTTAAATTAATTTAAATTCAAAATATCATAAATTTATCATATTTCAAAGTTAATTTAAATTCCATTAAAAATTAAATCAAAATTTCCAAAATAACTTACATTTAGAATTTCTAACTTTTCCATAATTTATTTAACTTATAGATTTCCAGAAAATCAATAATACTTTACAAAAATTATATTTTTATTTAATTTTAAATTAAAATATTATAATAATAAAATTTATAAAATATTTAGAAAAACATATTTTAATTACGGGCCTTTATATATTTTCTACGCTAGGTAAAGTGATACGGGTAATATATCATTTCAACCCGTAATTTACAAAGAAAAAATAGGGTTTTATCATTTCAAACTCGCAGTCCCAAGTAAATAAAATAAATTGAAAATCACTCAGGACTATCATTTCAGCCCATAACGATTTTCCCCTACTCTAAAGTCCGTTCGGGTATGTATCATTTCAACCCATAGTGATTCTAATCTAAAGAGAACTTGCAGTGTGATGGTCAGATAAAATAAAAAGAATAACATGAAATAACAGTAACATATAACATAATAGGTGTAATAACAGGTGTGAACATCATATGATAATAATATAAGCAGTTATAACATGATCATATAGTTCTACAGATTCACAAGGTGTCAATTTACTACTTATATAAGTACATAATGTCTGGTGAGAAATACTCACATGTTCAAAGCTGGAGATATCCACCAAAGCACACAACGCAACACAATGAAGGTACAATGACATGGATATGACTTGAGAGTGGAGAGCCAAAGCAATTTGACTTGTTCAAACATTTACACAAAATAATACAAATATATGTAAGTTTCAACACGATTTAAACATCAAATAACATTAGAATTTCAAGCCCAAAACAACATCGAATGAATTACACTTGTTCTCAACCTCATGTACTTCAGTTAGGCAGTGATTAGGCTCAGCTAACTCAGGGAATTGGGTCAGGTTTGGGTGTGCAAGGGTCGGCCTACACATGGGTTTGAAGGTGGGTTTAGTCTAGGTGCATAAAACTAGGTGTACAGGGCTTAAACTATGCAACATACATCATTTGTTGCTTTTGTTTGGTTCCGCCAGAGGCTAGGTGGGGCCCAACCAGTGGTGAAGGTGGTGGTGGGTGATGTGGCAGAGGGTGGAGGTCAGGTCAGAGGTGGTGGTGGTGGAGGTAGTGGCGGCTAATGGTGGTAGAAGGAGGAGATGATAAACTAGGCTAGGCTAGTGCAATATGTGATGGTTTTTGGTGGATTTTGTGGTGGTCCTTGCCATGGATGGTCTCGACCTGAAATGGAGAGGTATTAGAACGAGTGATGGTCAGAGGAAAGGGGTGGTGGAGGTCAGGTCAGATCTGGTTGAGGAGGAGCCAAGTTATGAAGGTGAGAACAAATACAAAATTCAAAATAGAAAAGTAGAAAAATAAAGGAAGAAGAAGATAATTTTTACCTCAACTCCTTCAAGCCATGGCCATTTTTTTTTTAGATGAGAAATAGATCTGAGATCCACGTGAAAATTGAAGGAGGAAGTCACGGCTAAAAGAGAAAAAAAAAAACAAAAAAACGGTCAAAGAGTAAACGAGGAAACGATAAAAGAAACGACTTACGTTTCAAAAGCTTTTAAAACCTCTCAAATTTCCTTAATTTTGTTTATATAACTTGATATTTCTAGAAATAATAATAATCCCAGATAAAATTTCGAAAATTTATCAAAATATAAAAATATATATAACATTTATTAATTATATAAAGTTAAATTAGGGAAAAAAGCTAAAAATAGTAAACTAGTCTATAAAATTTGAAATTAAATGAAATAAATTTTAGAAAATTCATATGAGCTTGTGTGACGCCCCACCTCTATACCCACGCTAGCAAAGAGTATTAATAGATAATACCATCTGCTAACACGGAGAATAAGGCTGTTTAGGAGCGACCATGTGTAATCTTACCTTAACTATTCACTAAACACGTCGAAAAGTAGAATCACAAACAGTTCGACGTATTCAATAAATATTTAAAGCGAGACTACAATGGCTATAGGATCTATCAGAACAGAATATAACAACTCAAATGCAATATACATCACAGAACAGTAAACCATCATATACACACATATACTGATACAAAGCAGAGTATACAAAATGATACATGTTAGGTGGTATAGCAAACCACAATATACAGATGAGTTCACAAGAATACATATCAGAGTTACAACATATAAGGACTACACAAAAAGCTATGACAAAAAGAAGCTAGCGGAGTAGTCCATGCGGAAGCAAAAGAGGCTAAGTCCAAAGCGCCTAACCTGAAACATCTCGGTCTGACCCGAGTATAAAATACCCGGGTCAGTCTAGATAACGAATCAGTTAAATAAACTGAACAACAATAAACCTGCATGGTTTCAAAGCATAACAAATATCTCTAAAGGAGATAACACAATCATCTAACAAAAGATGAATCATATAATAACAAGCCTCATATCATTAGCAACATATAGAAACAAAGGATAAGAATATCCCGAAATAAACCATAAGGCAAATAACAAATACCAATAAGGTATACAAGTTCCACAAGGTAATCGCGACATATCGTGCGGTTCAAAAAGACCAACACCGAAGGGTGATACCAAGGGAATATACATATGAATGAAACATCAGAAAATTGCTCGAGCTCAGTACTGTACAAACAAGGATCCATGAGCCCGAAGACTCCAAACCCAATATCACTCGAGCGGTGACGAATGACCAACTCCGAAAGCGATACAATAGGGCAACAAACTCGAAGGCGACAAACCCAAGTATCTCTCGAGCGGCGACGATGGACCAACTCCAAAAGCGATACTTAAGGGAAACCCACCCGAAGGCAACAAACCTGAAGGCCACATACCCGAAGGTACAAACCCGAAGGCAACAAACCCAATATCACTCATGCGGCACATAAGGCCAACATCGGAGCGATACTTATAGGGCAACAAACCGTAGTGGTGAAGGTCAGAGACCCAGTACTGGACACCACTAACTGGCAGAATGTGTCACAACTCTCGAAGAGGAATCCGAAAAGTGTTAACGTATGTCCCATAACCACTCGTTCGCACTAAACGGTTTACTATCCGTTAGCCATTTTCACACTCAAAGCAGTACAAATTTACCTCATATCATCGGTAAACTAAACCCGAAGGTCAAAACGATCAATTGAATAGGTTGGGGATTAATCGGAAGGATAAACGCACAGATTCATGGTCCATGTTTTGCCCAACCATTTAATCCTCCTTCCACTTCGCTCAACGTGCGAAAGTGTGCGTTTTAAATAGAATTAATAATTTGGAAAAAGGAACTTTTAATATGATTTGGAGAGATTAATTATAAAATCCGTGAATGAAGTCAAAAACAAGTCATCAAAGTCAATCGTGAATGATAATCACAAACCAAGTCGACAAACATCGATAATCAATGAAATATCAACCAAGAATAGGCAAAACAGGCAAAATAGGGGATTCCAGACGTCTGTAGGGTGCCTTCAGACGTCTGGTTTCGTCCTTTGGAAAATCCCAGCAAAACAGACCAGACGTCTGATTTTGCGAACCAGACGTTTGAAACCATTCAGACGTCTGAAATTGATGGTCAGACGTTTGAGAGTGGTTTCTGACTTTCTTCCAACTGCCGTGGCTTATTATTTTTCACTCCAGGTTAAAACCAGACGTCTGAGCTTTGCTTCCAGACGTCTGGTCACCTGGTCTGGGCAACAATTTGCCTAGGCCAAAGTGGCCAAAACATATCAGAACGAATCGATCCAACTCCACAGCAATAGACATGAATCGAGGTTAGAATTTCATATCCAACCATAGCAAAAGCAACATACTTAGATGTGAGTTACAAAAAATCACCTTTTTAACTCAAGAACAAGAAGAAGAAGCTCAAATGCAAAGGAACAAGGCCAACCACTCTCTACTTCACTCTACTAGCTTCAATCTAAGATCAAACAAACATTTCCTAAGTTTAGGTTTAGGAATTTCTGAGATTGAAGAGAGAAAGAGATAGAGAAGATGAAGAAGAGGCTTACCAATTGCTTCTCTTTGATTTTGGAGCAAGAATATGAGCTAGCAAGAAGAACTAGGGTTTGCAATTTCTATTTCCCTTTCCCTTCCACCATTTTCAGTTTTCTTAAGTAAAAGAGATGAAATGAAGGTGAATGGATGAAGAGTTAATGAGCTAGGGGGGTTAAGTGGAGATTGGGGCTGAACCCAAAGCTAAAGCCCAACTAGAAAAAGTAGCAAAATTCAACTTACTCCAAACATATCAAAGATTATACTCAAAAAGACCGCAAACGACATTTTGAACTCAATGGAAGTGGTTTCGAGTCCCAATTCGACCGCTTGCAAAAAGTAACATTTTGGACCCCAAAAATCCGAATAACGATGCCATATTTAAATCAAACATTTAAATATGTAATCGTTAAATAGGCGGGTTGTTACAGATCTTCCCTCCTTAAAGAAATTGCGTCCCCGCAATTCTTAAGAAAATAAATAGTAACAACAAAAAGGCATATCAACACAAAAGAATATACGAAGAAAAAGCTCACAATAAAGGGCACGAAAAGATAAGCCCGAACTTGCTTGCTCAGAGAACTCTATGGATTCATAAGCTCAAAATAATTCGGAACACTGACGTGGTACAAACAACACGTCAATGAACCGAAGCCCGACAAAAAGAAGCACAATAAAACGTCCGATGAACTTGGTAAAAAGATCATTCCATTCGGACATCCACAAAGAAACAATCACTTGTTGCTTACAACAAAGTGCATTGGCAACACGATCCCCCTTCCGGGAGTATACAAAGAATATCAAGGTCATAAGATGCAAGGAACTTAAACCATCATTAAGCTCCTTATGAGAAAATAAACATTCAAAAATTATGATTGGTGAGGAGAACAAAATTCCTTACCTAAAAATAATGATGCCAAATATAAAGAGCGAAAACAATAGCCGTGAGCACTAGATCATGAGTGACATACCTAGTCTCTATCGGCTTTAATGATTTAGAAGCACAAGTGATAGCACATTTTCTTTTGCAAGAGAACGACATTCAAACCAACACGATTAGCATTGGTACAAAAGATAAAGCATTGGTTCCCTACGGGAATAACAAGAATAGGGATATCGAAAAGAAAGAGTTCTTCTAAATTAATTTTCTTTCCCAAAAAGCCAAGACTTTCAAAATTACAATTATTTTTATGTAATAATCTTTCAAGAAAAATTTACTTATTCAAAATCAATTTACTGTGCCTGATTGTCTCATCAAAGCGTTTAGGAAATTCCTATCGATAACGTTGATCAAGCGCATCGACCAGAATTCTTAAAGCACTCAATGGGCAGTACAATCACAAAATCATCTTCTATATCATAAACATGTTTCTAGAAACTTTTTAAAAAATATTCTTTGTTCGTTTAAAGAACAAAAATCCAATTATACTTATAAATAAATCTTATGAAAAAGATTTGCAAAATTCTTTAAATTGCTATTTTCCATCCAAAATCAATAAATACCAAAATGGAATCATCGAGATATTCACAGAAGACTCGATTCATAAAATGGATGAAATGAGCTAGACAAACTGAATGACATAACAAATCATTTATAAGAATCACAACAAGTGCGGAATGTGGTAAGTGGAATTCTAACTTCCGCAACTCGTAGCCAAATGGAAACCGGTGGTAAGGTCGAGCTAAAAAGACCTTAACACTACTCAAAAGATTGCAATATGGAATACTATGGAATAGAAATGTATTCCTAGACGTATTCCAAAACTCTATCTAACCTTGATGGAATAAAGAGACACGATGATTCAAATATTTGTATCACTTATACACTTTGATGTATCGCAATATGTGCTCTATTCTGTGTTTATCATATTTTGTTCTGAACTCAGCTCTAATACCACGCTGTGACGCCCCACCTCTATACCCACGCTAGCAAAGAGTATTAATAGATAATACCGTCTGCTAACACGGAGAATAAGGCTGTTTAGGAGCGACCATGTGTAATCTTACCTTAACTATTCACTAAACACGTCGAAAAGTAGAATCACAAACAGTTCGACGTATTCAATAAATATTTAAAGCGAGACTACAATGGCTGTAGGATCTATCAGAACAGAATATAACAACTCAAATGCAATATACATCACAGAACAGTAAACCATCATATACACACATATACTGATACAAAGCAGAGTATACAAAATGATACATGTCAGGTGGTATAGCAAACCACAATATACAGATGAGTTCACAAGAATACATATCAGAGTTACAACATATAAGGACTACACAAAAAGCTATGACAAAAAGAAGCTAGCGGAGTAGTCCATGCAGAAGCAAAAGAGGCTAAGTCCAAAGCACCTAACCTGAAACATCTCGGTCTGACTCGAGTATAAAATACCCGGGTCAGTCTAGATAACAAATCAGTTAAATAAACTGAACAACAATAAACCTGCATGGTTTCAAAGCATAACAAATATCTCTAAAGGAGATAACACAATCATCTAGCAAAAGATGAATCATATAATAACAAGCCTCATATCATTGGCAACATATAGAAACAAAGGATAAGAATATCCCAAAATAAACCATAAGGCAAATAACAAATACCAATAAGGTATATAAGTTCCACAAGGTAATCGCGACATATCGTGCGGTTCAAAAAGACCAACACCGAAGGGTGATACCAAGGGAATATACATATGAATGAAACATCAGAAAATTGCTCGAGCTCAGTACTGTACAAACAAGGATCCATGAGCCCGAAGACTCCAAACCCAATATCACTCGAGCGGTGACGAATGACCAACTCCGAAAGCGATACAATAGGGCAACAAACCCGAAGGCGACAAACCCAAGTATCTCTCGAGCGGTGACGATGGACTAACTCCAAAAGCGATACTTAAGGGAAACCCAGCCGAAGGCAACAAACCTGAAGGCCACATACCCGAAGGTACAAACCCGAAGGCAACAAACCCAATATCACTCATGCGGCACATAAGGCCAACATCGGAGCGATACTTATAGGGCAACAAACCGTAGTGGTGAAGGTCAGAGACCCAGTACTGGACACCACTAACTAGCGGAATGTGTCACAATTCTCGAAGAGGAATCCGAAAAGTGTTAACGTATGTCCCATAACCACTCGTTCACACTAAACGGTTTACTATCCGTTAGCCATTTTCACACTCAAAGCAGTACAAATTTACCTCATATCATCGGTAAACTAAACCCGAAGGTCAAAACGATCAATTGAATAGGTTGGGGATTAATCGGAAGGATAAACGCACAGATTCATGGTCCGTGTTTTGCCCAACCATTTAATCCTCCTTCCACTTCGCTCGACGTGCGAAAGTGTGCGTTTTAAATAGAATTAATAATTTGGGAAAGGGAGCTTTTAATACGATTTGGAGAGATTATTTATAAAACCCGTGAATGAAGTCAAAAACAAGTTATCAAAGTCAATCGTGAATGATAATCACAAACCAAGTCGACAAACATCGATAACCAATGAAATATCAACCAAGAATAGGCAAAACAGGCAAAACAGGGGATTCCAGACGTTTGTAGGGTGCCTTCAGACGTCTGGTTTCGTCCTCTGGAAAATCCCAGCAAAACAGACCAGACGTCTGATTTTGTGAACCAGACGTCTGAAACCATTCAGACGTCTGAAATTGATGGTCAGATGTCTGAGAGTGGTTTCTGACTTTCTTCCAACTGCCGTGGCTCATTATTTTTCACTCCAGGTTAAAACCAGACGTCTGAGCTTTGCTTCCAGACGTCTGGTCACCTGGTCTGGGCAACAATTTGCCTAGGCCAAAGTGGCCAAAACATATCGGAACGAATCGATCCAACTCCACAGCAATAGACATGAATCGAGGTTAGAATTTCATATCCAACCACAGCAAAAGCAACATACTTAGATGTGAGTTACAAAAACTCACCTTTTTAACTCAAGAACAAGAAGAAGAAGCTCAAATGCAAAGGAACAAGGCCAGCCACTCTCTACTTCACTCTACTAGCTTCAATCTAAGATCAAACAAACATTTCCTAAGTTTAGGTTTAGGAATTTCTGAGATTGAAGAGAGAAAGAGATAGAGAAGATGAAGAAGAGGCTTACCAATTGCTTCTCTTTGATTTTGGAGCAAGAATATGAGCTAGCAAGAAGAACTAGGGTTTGCAATTTCTATTTCCCTTTCCCTTCCACCATTTCCAGTTTTCTTAAGTAAAAGAGATGAACTGAAGGTGAATGGATGAAGAGTTAATGAGCTAGGGGGGTTAAGTGGAGATTGGGGCTGAACCCAAAGCTAAAGCCCAACTAGAAAAAGTAGCAAAATTCAACTTACTCCAAACATATCAAAGATTATACTCAAAAAGATCGCAAACGACATTTTGAACTCAATGGAAGTGGTTTCGAGTCCCAATTCGACCGCTTGCAAAAAGTAACATTTCGGACCCCAAAAATCCGAATAACGACGCCATATTTAAATCAAACATTTAAATATGTAATCGTTAAATAGGCGGGTTGTTACAGCTTGTAATATATTTTTAAACATAAATAATAATATAAAATGAAAGTACATTCACAAAATAAATACAAAAAAATTTAAATATAATTTTAATGAAGAAAATAGCAGAAAATAAGAAAACAGCCTTAAAAAGAATCAACACAGTAAACTTGTTTGCTTCATTTTAAAATTATTATAATACAAAAATATACATACAATAACATATTGACCCAGATAAAAATGAAATATGACAATAAAATATGATTTATACAATTTAAAAATAACAAAATTGCACTCAATATTGAAATATACATAACTTTCACGGTTTAACTCCGTTTTCAACGAAACGAAAAGCAGTGTTCAAGTTATTACATCTATTTTCATAATAAAAGATAAAATTTAAGATTTTAAATAATTTAAATTTGAAGTTTAAAACTCACAGTTTGAACAACTTGATCAGAAATTCACTTTACAGTGAAATATTCAAATTATACTAGTTTGAACTATAAATCACTTAATAATCATCATTTATATTTAGAAATGAAATGTTTGAAATAAAAAAAATTTAAAAAAATTTAAAAATAAAAGAAAGTGCAATTCGAATAATATACAAAAATGTAGGGTTGTTACACTCTCCCCCACTCAAAAATTTTCATCCTCAAAAAGGGATGAGGTACGGAAAAGCACAGAAAAAGATAGAGTGAAATAGGATTAAGATAAGATGACAAGAAGATTGAAATTATATATGATAACTGTTGTTATAGGTAAGTTTAACTAGGTGGAGATGATTTTTCCAAGATTCTCCAAAATTAAGAACACAAGCACGAAAAAGGTGGATCCAAAATGATTACCAAAGATTATCAAGGATTATAGAAAGATTTCTAAATGGAAACGTTATAGAAAGATGTCTATACCAGTCTGTAGGAAGATAAGGATAATAAGGACAACAAAAAGATAGTTTGAAAAACAAAATAAGGAAATAAATTTGAAAGCATGGAAATTCATCTTAAATATAAATCTTTACACAAGTTAAATAAATCTTAACTATCCCAAATTTCATTATCTTATTATCCAATCATCTTAAATTAACAATTTTTAAAACCATGGGTTTGAAAAATAATCATTTATTACACTCACAATGTACTTAATAAATTTAATTCTTCTTTATTCCTAATTAAAATTAAATTTATTTCGCTCAATATATTTATCACTTATGTTAAATATACTTACACTTATTATAACTGCTTTCTTTTATTCTTAGTTCTTTTAACACTATTTTATATTGTAAATTATTCAATTACCCATTTATTCTATTTACCTCTGTTAATCATTTTATAATTAAAAATTAAGTGTATAACATTTATTATAACCACTCAAATTTTATTTGTAAAATCTTTTTATATTGTATATTATCCAATTACATTGTTAACTTCTAAAATTAAGGTAAGTTATATTTGAATGCAATTGTATTATACAATTAAATCATTTCATGCTTGAATATTCATCCAAAATTTTTATTTTCTTTTTATAATTGAAATTATTCTTTAAAATAAAATTTAAGAATTAAATTTCCGATTTCTTCAACCCATTTAGAGATAACTAAAGGTATGTACATAGTTTATCAAATCAAATTTAAACCATATGTCTACATATATTATAGATCAAGTCATATTTTAGAAATTCAAATCAAATTGATTTCCAAAACAAAGCTGTAGCAAGACTACAGAGCGGTCTCTTCACTTCGAAACTCGAAAATGAATGTCGATGATGCTGCAATCATCACTGAAGTTATTTTCCAGCGACAAAGAGAAGAGCACTAATTTTTAAACTTTCAAGTTCTTTGAAAACAAATTTCTATTCGAAAATACTTTTAATAATATAACCCTTTAAAACTTTAAACACAAGGTTTGAAACCATCGGAAATTAAATTCTCAAATTTCTTGTTTTAAATTCATTTCAACTCCCAAATGAATTTATAAACAACTATCTATAAATTCATTTATAGAACAATAAATGATAAATTAAGTATTATCATTTCAAATAATCAATTTTAAATCAATTTATTAAGTTCCATAAATTTACTTATATATCAAAATTTTATTTCATTAACCAAAATTTTAAAATAATATTGTGTCAGTTTGTTCTGTCAATGTGTTTTAGAAATCCTATCGATAGCGTTGATCCGACGAATCGATCGGAAACCCAAATCAACATCAACAACCCAAACAATACAATATATAAAACAAAACATAGATATACAAGTATAATTCAAAATGTTTGGAAGAATACATTGGAAACAAAAGACAAGATGATTAAATAACATAGTAGGGAGGTGGGTAAGCTTAAATAAATCACGGGCAACCTTAACCGGGTCAACCGTGACTTAAATAATAAGATCGATGTGGATTTCTAGGGTAAATCTACATTCAATCTCAATAGATAAAGTTTGGAATAACAAAAGATATTAGCTCTAAACCAAGGATAGATATAAATCTCTGGTGAATCGATGCTAATTGTAAAGGCGTTTCACCCCTTTACAATTCAATTTGAAATTGCGTGACCACCGATTCACTGGAAAGATCATTCGAAGCGGAGTTATGGAATACTCCAGAGTCAAAAGAAGATGAATAGTGAGGGATACGAATGGATTTTGGAACCGCATGGAACATTCCAAAATTCAAGGAAACCGAATTGAAGAAGAAGGATTCAAGCTCGAACGAAAGTGATTCTAAAATTAAATCTACTCTATATACTGAGTTTTGCCTAAAACCTCGCTCTGATACCAACTGTAACGACTCGATATTTTCAACCATTCACATCCATTATAAGTGTATAGGTAGACACGGAATTGAATTGCTCAAAATACCGCGTTGTAAATAAAAATTTGGCAAATCTCAGAATATACAGTAAATAAAAATCACAGAACACAGACACAGAGTAATAATAATGCAGCGGAAGTAAAAGAAATAGTAGTTCATGAAGCTACTATATACAAATATCAGAGTTACATAAAATACATCAGAAGAAATAAAGTACAAAGGAAGCCTCACTACATAAAAGTCTACTAATACAAGAGCTGAACGGAACAACAGACTGCAAAAGATAAACTTGACAAGTAGATAATCTCCAGCGATTTCAATCTCCAGAAAGTGGAAATCCAAATCTGTGAATAACTCAGGCTGACCCGAGCGTAAATAAAAGTACAAACACTTGAGCCAGGACATACATACTTATACAATGTAAACCAACTCAAGTGAATTGTAGTAAAGGTACAAGTAACTTAGAAGATGCTTGGGACCGCCCATCCTCTAAGGATCCGTTAAACTATTTATTATATAGTAATATACGCTATATACAGTAGTGTCTAATCAGTATGGTATAATCATATAGAAAATAGCGTTAAGGGGATGGCGAACCTTAACGCGTTCGGATCTTAAAAACCAAAATCGTAGTGGGCTCGATATAAGGATATGACACGGCACGCGAGACAATGCCAGGGTGGATACACCGTTTGCCCTCCCGGACCGGTGGTGACAGCAAGCCAGCAGCTACCGCCCATCTCGAACAATACCCCCGAATCAAAGTGGAGCCACATATCTAATCACAAAAGTAATAGAATGGTTACCGATGGAGCATGCTCGATGAAATGGTGCGACCCTTTGTGTAGCCCGGTATAGCTCCTGTTTTAGTCATATATGCCAACTCACGGGAGTTGGGTCCAATTAATATACCTCAAGAACGTCGCCACCATCCTACTTCATTCGGAAATCTCCACGGCGTATACAGTTGTTAAAGTGGTTTTCGGTATTGGCAGGCTATAAGACAATATCCGATCCCGGTCTCTTTAACAACCAATCGTTATTATAACCCGTAGTTATAACTTTAAAACAATATTATATACTTCAAAATAAAATATCATCTCAACCCAAATCTTTATCAAAATAAAGATTAAATCATTTCCAAACCATTTCAATATATCATCATACCATACCTTTCAATTCAAATATTTATCAGAATAAATATCAAGTCATTCCTAACCATTTCAATATATTAAATTATCCTATCCTTTCAAAACTTCCTTTCAAATCTTTTTGATATATCAAAAGATCATAACCTTTCAAAGCTTCATTTCCAAAATATCATATCTTTCAGAACTTCTTTTCAAATCATTTTACTATCAAAATGTCATATCTTTCAAAACTCCATTTTTCAAATCATTTAATATCAAAATATCATATCTTTCAAAACTTCGTTTCAAATCTTTTAATATCAAAATATCATATCTTTAAAAACTTCATTTCAAATCATTTTAATACATCAAAATATCATATCTTTTCGAAACCACATTTCAATCATCTTAATATATCAAAATATCATATCTTTCGAAACTTCGATTCAAATCATTTTAATACATCAAAATATCATATCTTTTCGTAACCACATTTCAATCATTTTAATATATCAAAATATCATATCTTTTGAAACTTCGTTTCAAATCATTTTAATACATCAAAATATCATATCTTTTCGAAACCACATTTCAATCATTTTAATTTATGAAAATATCATATCTTTCGAAACCACATTTCAATCGTTTTAATATATCAAAATATCATATCTTTCGAAACCATATTTCAATCGTTTTAATATATTAAAATAACATATCTTTCGAAACCACATTTCAATCATTTTAATATACCAAAATGTCATACCTTTCAGTACCACATTTCAAATCAATTTAATATATCAAAATTATATTTCAAAACAAATTACTTCATTTTAAATAATAAAAATGAAGTTATTACATTTAATAATTAAATTATTAAATTCCAAAAATTTAAACTTTTCGATGTTCATTTATGCACTTAAATTTATTAAAACAATGAAAATTCATGTTTCGTAGCATTTAGAAAATGCTACAGAAAGTTACATTAAAAAATAGTTCAATTTAACAAAAGACAGTATTAAATGCTGTTAATTAACTTCAAATATTCAATAGAATTTCACAAACACTTATATTTTTATTTAAATCATTTTGAGCTTATAAAATCATACATTTTCACATTTATAAGCATCATTTAATTTTCCTTAAATTCATGATTTTATAAAGTTAAGTTTCCTTCCAAAAATCAATATTTATTAATAACTCGCTTATTAAATTACAACATTCAAAATTTAAATTCATTACATTAAATTTCAACTTAACACTTAAGTTTAAAATTTCAAATATAACTTAATTCCATTTTATTTAACTTAACTTAAAATTTCACTTTAACCAAATTCATAGATTCCAATTTAAGTTATATTTCCAAATTCAACTCAATATTCACTCATTAACATTTTAACTTTATTCAAAAATCATTAATATGTTATAAAATCATTTTAAATTAATTTAAATTCAAAATATCATGAATTTATCATATTTCAAAGTTAATTTAAATTCCATTAAAAATTGAATCAAAATTTCCAAAATAACTTACATTTAGAATTTCTAACTTTTCCATAATTTATTTAACTTATAGATTTCCAGTAAATCAATAATACTTTACAAAAATTATATTTTTATTTAATTTTAAATCAAAATATTAAAATAATTAAATTTCTAAAATATTTTAAAATTTTTAGAAAAACATATTTTAACTTACGGGCCTTTATATATTTTCTACGCTAGGTAAAGTGATACGGGTAATATATCATTTCAACCCGTAATTTACAAAGAAAAATCCGGGTTTTATCATTTCAAATCCGCAGTGCCAAGTAAATAAAATAAATTGAAAATCGCTCAGGCCTATCATTTTAGCCCATAACGATTTTCCCCTACTCTAAAGTCCGTTCGGGTATGTATCATTTCAACCCATAGTGATTCTAATCTAAAGAGAACTTGCAGTGTGATGGACAGATAAAATAAACAGAATAGCATGAAATAACAGTAACATATAACATAATAGGTGTAATAACAGGTGTGAACATCATATGATAATAATATAAGCAGTTATAACATGATCATATAGTTCTACAGATTCACAGGGTGTCAATTTACTACTTATATAAGTACATAATGTCTGGTGAGAAATACTCACATGTTCAAAGCTGGAGATATCCACCAAAGCACACAACGCAAAACAATGAAGGCACAATGACATGGATATGACTTGAGAGTGGAGAGCCAAAGCAATTTGACTTGTTCGAACATTTACACAAAATAATACAAATATATGTAAGTTTCAACACGAATTAAACATCAAATAACATTATAATTTAAAGCCCAAAACAACATCGAATGAATTGCACTTGTTCCCAGGCTCATGTACTTCAGTTAGGCAGTGATTAGGCTAAGCTAACTCAGGGAATTGGGTCAGGTTTGGGTGTGCAAGGGTCGGCCTACACATGGGTTTGAAGGGGGATTTAGTCTAGGTGCATAAAACTAGGTGTACAGGGATAAAACTATGCAACATACATCATTTATTGCTCTTGTTTGGTTCGGCCAGAGGCTAGGTGGGGCCCAACTAGTGGTGCAGGTGGTGGTGGGTGATGTGGAAAAGGGTGGAGGTCAGGTCAGAGGTGGTGGTGGTGGGTGACAACTCCACGAGATCGACCAATCGTCTCGATTCATTGCAATATCAAAATCGACCCCTAAAATCCACCAGCGTGGAAATGACATCACTGGAATTATCGACCACCACCGACGATCAAGCACTCGAGACCCCACGCCATTCTCTCCGTTGCTTCATCACGCCTTCCACCACCCACGGCTCAACTTGCGACTGATCCCGATCGTCACTAGGCATCGCAAAACCCATCTGAACATCATCGACATGTCTAGGCAGTAAAACCCTATCTCGATCCTTTCTGGTCATCACGACCCCTGAAAAATCATGATAGCATTTTTCCCATGACCTACGACTTTACCTCTACATTCAAGCTCAACCATGATGATTAGTTCAACGTTGATCGACTGAAATCGATCAATTCGTCCAAAATGAACAACTCGAGAATGTACCCAAGTTTTCAAAATAAAAATTATGACATGCATACCAAAAATCATGATTTCCTATTACTAATTCAGTCATGCAATCCATTCTTAGAATTGAATTCAGAAATTTTTGACCAAATTTACAATTCCATTGTAAATTATAAAATTTCGAACCAAATATTCATTTTCAATTCCTGTAATTATTTTTAGGAGGAATGTTACTTGTTTTCAAATATCTTTTATTTACCAATCAAAGGCTATCAGAGATTAAATGATGAGATATTGGATTTTGAGAGAAATTGAAACCTGTAGTTTATCATCTGAGCCTATTTTAAAACTACACAGCCGTTCAATATTCACACATACATGCATCCATTTCAATCCAAATTTCAGGCTAACAACATGATTTATATTCAAATATCACAGTAAAATTCAGATTTTAAAACTGTTTTTAAAAAAGTTTACTCACCTGTAACAGAAGTACAGAACCTTATTTAGACATCTGGAATTTGATATATTTGATCATCAGCTTGTTTGAGATGATCTGGAGTTGATTTACTTGAGCTTGAATTTGATTTTTAACCCTCCATATTTACTTGCTTTGATGTTAAAACTTGAATTACGGGTTTGCTTTAGATATACTCAGGTTGAAGATGATGTTGCAAGCTTTACTTTTTAATCTTGAAAATGATTTGCAAATGAACTACAGGTTTTGATTTCGTGTTTGAATTAATTACAGATTTGTTCTTGAGTTTCCTGGTTTTGAAATTGAAACTAAGGAAAAAGAAATGAAGATAGAAAATGTATGTTTATATCGAGTTAATTTGTGGTTTATTAAATTTTAAAGAAAATAAAAAAATAAAAGACACTTGTATCATTCCCTAACATTTGTCCATCACATTTGTTAAGTAACCTACACATGTTATTTACATGATCTCTTAATTTAACACTTGTAATTTAAGTAATCTTTACTTATTTTAAAATATTAATAAAATCTTTATACTTAATTTATTAATTTATGAATAGTTATCTATATATGTAAAAAATTACTTTAAGAAAATATAACCAATTATATTTATAAATAAAGGCTTATATATTATTTTAAATATTTAAAATATCTACCCTTTGAATTTCCAAATTTAAATCCAGATTCAAATTCAATTTAAAAATCAATTTGATGTATATATATCATATATTTTTAAACAAACACAAATTCAATTTGTATATAATAATTCTCTATACATGAATATATACAACATATTATTATTATTGATTTGAAATTAACAATCTTACCAATTTTTTTTTAAAATGGAGATTATCACATGTGAATTTGTTCGATTTATAAGTCAGTATTTTTAAGAGTTAAATCAGATAACTTATCCAAATTTCCTGATGCGCGAAAATCCGAGTTATCACATATTTACAAAAATATCTTCCTCGGGATATAAATCAATAAAATAGCTGAAAATCGTTTTATCAATAAACGGCTCTATAATATCCAAAGTTGCGAATGGGACTGGATACATATACCTATTTTTATAATCAAACAAGAACATGAAATAATATTTATTATTTTGTTTTTGGGAAAATAAATATATTTATAACACCACTAGTAAGGTTGTTATATTTAATAATTAATTAATGATTTTAAATTAAGATTAAATGATTTAATAATTATTGTAATTATTCAAATAATTGTTTTAAAATGATAACAATTCATTTAAATTAGTTATAACGGTTTTATAACGATATATATTTAATTTGAAAATATGAGGAAAATCGATATCGGTTTATCGATATAACAATGCTTTTTGTAAACAATCGTTTAATATGGTTTTATAAATCAAATACACGTGATAAGAGTAGAAAGTAAATATATATATTTACATAAGGTAACAAAATAAATATCTAATGTAATAGTTACTTTAAAAAGCAAACATCAAATCATCTTACACCACATCACATCACCAGAACCACCACCATCATCTCCACTACATAGGAAGAAGGGCTAACGTGTAATGAGACATAAAGGAGGTGATGTGTGCGCATGATGTGGGTAGGGAGGGTGGATGTGGAGGAAGCTTTACTTGATGTAAATCCTATAAATATGCATGCATGCCTTCTCATTTCCTCACACTTTCCACTTCGTCTTCTTCATTCTTGAGCTTCCTTATGCTCTCCATTGGCTACCATAGAAGACTCTCTTCTTTCTCAAAACATAAGAAAAAGTAGGACGTTCAAAAATAGTGGAAATGCTTAAGCACTAAACCATTGATGACTCTCCATCGTTTTCAAAAGTTAACTTGATCTTCTCTAATCTCTTCTAAATTGTAATATTAAGCCTAAGATATCATAGGAAGCATGATCATCAATGCAGAGGGGCATGGCCGTGAGCTTTGAGTGTTTAGAAGATGTTAAGCTAAGTGTTGTTATGAATAAATGTTGGTAGGAAGTATCCATTTGAATATTGATGAGAACTTTATTTATGAATACTGTATATTGGATGATATATATATATATATATATTTAGCTACGGTTATTTATAATGATTTTTTTCATCTTTGGATATTGTGAAAATATTGTTGTTTGGATATATAAATAAGTCATAATAAATATATGTCGATACTACACAAGGAAATCACTTTCTAAACAAAGTTAAAAGGTGATATGGAATCATTAAAACTCTTGAAAATGGTTTTGAAATGATTTGATAATGTTTTATAAACATATAAGTTTGTCATAACAAGGTTTGAATAGAAAATTTTAAATAAGTCAAAACTAGGCACATCGCGTAATGGTAATTTGCTATTTCGCGCTGTAAAAGTTAAATGAGCATATAAAGTGGAATATAGCTTGTAATTCTCAACGATAAGAAATTTTAGAACTATTATATCCATAGTTTTGAAAAAGAAAGAAAACCATGATTTCACCTTGTAGATTTTCACATAAGTCCAAATCAAATTTTAAATAAAATCGAGGTTTTGTAGTTCGGAATCCAAAAAGGGATTCTTTAAAAATTATAATTTTAAATTCTTTAAAAATGTGAAAAAATATTTATAATTTTTTTTATATAGATGAATTTCTAAATAATAAAAAGGTTGTTTTGAATTAAAGAAGCTTTTAAAACACTATTCGCAGCACTTTTTGCAGTGATTTTCAATAATAATTAAAATATGGTTTTAAACGTAGCAATTCTTTTCCAAATCTTTTATAATTTTTTTAAATGGATAATTAAGTGTTTTAAAGATGATTTAAATAAAGAAAAGCTATTATAAGTAAGTGTTTTAATCTTGGCTATAATAAGCCGACGAGTAGACTGGATTTTTCTATTCATGGGACCTGGGTGAGGTGCTTAAACTAAGGAGATTTTTTAGAACAACTAGTGCCCTGGTTCACTTGGCCTCTCCCAAGTGAGGGTTATATAAGGTCGAAATGTCAGAAATAAGTTAAGTATAAAAGTTTTCATTTTCCAAATTTAAACAACTTGGATTGCATAGCAAAAGCTTCTTATACGTGGTATTAAATTCCAAGGAGGGAATCTATACTGTTCGTGTGAATTTAAAAGGTGATTTCACCGTTCTTTGATGGATAGTAAAGGTTGAATACAAAAATTGATATTGAGTAGAATTAGAATTATTTCCATAATCCTATTTACTCAATAATGTTTTCTAAAATGATTTATGAAAATGATTTGATAATTCCAAAGTTAAAGGGAGGTTTAATGATTCCATGTTCACCAAAAGAATGCTTTTAAAGATATATCTATCTCTATAAGATATTATAAAATGAAATAAATCAATCATGAAATAATTTCTTATTTACTAAACATCTTTTTATTAATGATTGGTTCGAAGGAACTGGAGTCGAATTTGGGCGATTCCTATCCAAAAACGACTTCGAACCAATATACGTGTTTGACAATAATGACATGGAATGATATCTATTTGGAAGATGGAATGTAGGGCTGCTAGCCACTGACCCTCAGGGGAATTTTCCCATATCATATGTATCTATGGAAGCAGTTCTTCATTTGATATCTTCAATGTAAAGGCTTATCGCTACTAATCCTAGTGGTGATTCCCGATAGGATGTGGTAGAAGAATTCCTTCAGTTTATCCTGTTCTCGGATAACTTGTATGGGCGAATGTCTAACATTGCAATTTTCCCATATCATATGTATCTGTGGCAGCACTTCTTCATTTGATATCTTCGATGTAAAGGCTTATCGCTATTAGTCCTAGTGGTGATTCCCGATAGGATGTGGTAGGAGAATTCCTTCAGTTTATCCTGTTCTCGGATAACTTGTATGGACGAATGTCTAACATTGCATTTCGAGATCACATTGATTGATCTCTATAAACATATCGTATGTTTGATGGCAGAGAAGGCAATCCTCTTAGCTTAACACCCTTTCTTACGAAGTACAAGCTTAGGAGTTATACGTTAGTAGAAACCAGTTCTGTGATTGTGGAATGGCAATGTGACATTCAAAATGAAATGTGTTCTATAAAAGGTAAATGTTGCCTTAACTGTCGCACCCCGAGTGTAATGACCCATAAATTTTAATTGTCTTATTTATTTAATTTAATTGAAATTTTGTGAAATTTGAATTAATTGAATTTTGAAATAAAAGTTTAATATTTGAAATACGTCTTCTTAAACATAGCAACTGGTAAATTTTCATCAGATAATATAAAAGTTTATTTTCTTGTGTAATTTTATTTCAATTTAAATCAGTTAACATTTGATGATAATAAAATGTTTTCCAAACATTAATATTTTTATACAATATATTTGTAAATCATCTTTTGAGTGATACATCATATTTCGTTTCGTCAAAATTGAGCTTCTATTGTTTCGTTCATTTTGTTTTCGATAGATTTGTAGCATTTTCGGTACCAATTATCAACTTTTGTTCGGATGATCGTATCACTGATATCTGTATACCATTTTGATCATCTCGTCGTGCTGATCTCTTATATTCAATTCTGTGTTTTGAAGCACAATTCATAGCAGAATCCACAGAAACAGTTACCGTATTGGTACCAGTTTCATGCCTTTTGGTTTCTTGTTGCTATTCAGTTTCCACCGTGTAAATTTCAATAGTCATTGGCATTTAATTTATTCGAATTCAAGAACATTGGACCTTTACTGTCACGACTCGAAATCCAGCGTTCGAAAATCGAGATCAAATACCTCACTTGTATTCGAATATTGGAGATTTAAACGTTGGACTCCAGTTCGGTGGAGCTTATAACAACATTAGATGAATACAACACAGTAGAAACAAAAGATGATTTCATTGGTAACAACATTTATACAACATGGATACAACATCATCACAATATCTGAACAACACCATTAGAGTGCTACATACATAGTACAACAACATAACAATAACACCACAGTGGAGAAACAACAGGGTCTTCAAAAAAAGATTCAACATTCTTCGATGTCAATAAGGTCTTCCAAAAACTCCAACAGCTTCTAAAACCAAAGACTCCAAATAAAAAGCTTCCAAAGACTTCAGAGATTTTCGAATCTACAATCCAACTTCACTCCAGAACACGGATAACCTGACTCTAGGCTGCCCGTGTGGAAAAGCATGGGCACCCAGAGTTTAAAAAGGGAACAATAAACTCCGGGTCAGTCATGGGACTAGTATGAGTAAATAAAAATAGTTGTTTGAACAAATTTTTTTTTAAAAAGAAATCCTTTCGTGCTTTTGGAAAATGAAACTACCATAAGGCCTCCCAGCACACACACAATGCAATCGCACATTTGGGGGAGATTTCTCCTTATGATAGTCAAACATGATTGATACGAGAAAACTCTTTTTGATATTATTATTAGTGCATAGTGTGAAAACATTTTGAAAGTATAATATTAATCTTAGCTAGCATAGGTACCATTATACTATGCCTACTATAGCTACCATTTAAGAATGGTAGGTTATACAACTGAAATCGTAAAGGGATCGTATTGAATGATTGGATTTCCAACATGGTCAGGCTAAGGAACTTCGTTTTCGAATGGGGACGCCTTTGGAGGGACGCCCCGAGAACTTAACCAGCTCTCTGCCAACATAAGCCCGGGTTACCTCTGTAACTAGGTAACTGCTGACACGAGTATGCCATCCCCCGGTCATAACCGACCTTTATCCGAGGCCCCAACAACAACAATCAATAACCATACAAGTTAAGTACCTGGACTCCATACCAGAATACCCATGATTTTGTAAATATTTTTAATTAAATTCTTATTTGAAAAAACTTTGATTTTTAAATCATTGCAATTTGAATTTATGGAATCTTCCAATGTGAGTTTGGGATTTATTTGTAATTTATTTTCCAAATACAATAAAATAAGCAATTTCTGAAATTTTTATATTTTGGTCAACTGAAAGTCAAAGTTTGGTCACAGTTGAAAATTTTAAATTTGAATTTTTAAATTCTAATCTTTTTCTTTGAAACTGTATTTTATTTTAATATTGGTCTTGTTTTTCGTTTCATCAAATTCTGATTTATGCTTTTTAAATTAGATAAATTACAGTGTTTTACACGCAATAATTTTCTGTATTTTATTTTCTATTTTCATGTTCATTTCTGTATTTTTATTTTCTATTTATTTATTTTATTTTATGGTTTGCATTTTGATTTATTTTTGGTTTTTGACTTGTTTTATTTTGGATAAATGGTTTAGAAATTTGAAGGGACTAAAGTTACTAGCTTTTATTTCAATGTCTTTTCCTTTTCCCTAGCATTCACTTGCCTAGTCGTTCACTCCACTACTCTAGCCGTGTATTTTATTTTCTTTAAGCCGTGAAAACTTCCATTCACTTCATTTGTCATTTGCGTGCAAACAAAGAAAAAAATATGCAAGGTCTCTATAACGACCCGAAAATTTTCGAACCCGAAAATTTCAGATAGTTATGAAAAAGAAGAAAGAGATAGAAGAAGAAGAAGAACAGAACACCAAACATCTCACATTCGCAGCGGATAAAATATAATAATAAATAATAACAGTCTACAGAAGAATATTACATCTGTCGATTACATTTTAATACATCAGAGTTTCACATATATACAGTCACTGCATATTTACAATTATCATATCACAGATTTACAATAATATAACACAGCGGAAACACTCCATACGTTCGTACCATCCAGCTCGTCTCCTGAGCTCCAGAACGTCCTTACCTGAAAATCTGTAATACTCGGTCTGACCCGAGCATTACACCAAAGTAACACCCGGGTCAGGCTGGAAACCAGCGTGAGTAAACCCAACTAACGTGGAATACCAAAGCAAACTTATATAAACCCGGGGTAACTTATATCAACTTAACAAATTCACAATTTGCTTTAGACAACACTTATTTCACACATCAATTTCTAAGTACCAAACTTAGATAAAATAATCCAATTCACTTAAATCATTTCATTACCCCCATCCATGGTCGCAGTTACATTCCAGGGTTACGTTGCCGTCACAGCAAAAGTCCATGTAACTGTAGGCTCTACGCGGCCTCTCGATTACGCCATGGATCCCACACAATAGATCACAGTTACATCCAGGGTTACGTTGCTGTCACAGCAAAAGTCCATGTAACTGCAGGCACTCCACGGCCTCTAATTTTCGCTGTCAAAATGAAACCTCTCCACTCCTACATAGATCGCAGTCTACCGATATAAAATCAAACGCAGACTGTTGGCTCTCAGCTGCACACACGACTTTCGCTATGTTATACCATAGGTCGCAGTCTACCGATATAAAATCAAACGCAGACTGTTGGCTCTCAGCGGCACACATGACTTCCGCTATGGCATACACAACTCATAATCCCCAGGAACTAGTTTTGTCCGGACTCCTCACAGGATCAACTTTAGAAACCCCCCCCCCCCCCCCCGGGGCTCAAGGCAGCACCACCCCGTGGTACTCCTGAGAAGTTCATTTCAAGGGAGCGCCTTTTTCCCCAAAGCCATTATCAAAACAATTTTATACTATACACATATAGTATCTTCAAATCATACACCTAGTATGATCTCATACAAAGCTCTTTTATACAAAATCGATTACTCAAAAATCGATAAATTCTCAAACCAGGCTTTCCAAATTCCAATATTGATTTTACCCAAAAATCAAAAGCCTTTCTAAATCCAAAGGTTCTCAAAACCATTTCCAAAATCCTCATAAGATCCTTTATATATATATATATATAGATATATATAATTTTTAAAAACTTTGGATCTTTTCAAACTTGTATAAAACTCCTTTTATACTTCAAACACTTTCAAAAATCCTTTTCTTCCGGCAATAGATTTAACAAGGAAAGATTTTTCTTATATAACCAAGATATATAACTTTTTTTATTCAAAATCAAATATTCAAATTTGATTACTCTTTTCAATATCAATTTCATTCAATCCGTACGATGTACACTCATCATCCGTACGCTATACCAATCTGATCGCTCACTCGATCACACAGTTTCACTTCCGAACTAGTATCGTCCACCTGACTTCCTAGTGCGGACACAGATCTGGTTTCTTGATTAGAAACCGTCATTCTCCTTGCATAGTCATAAATATGATAGAGAATATCCAGAACCAATCAACAATCCATATCCAGTTTCGTCGTCGAAAATCGAGTGAAAAATCCCAACTCGGATCGATAAACTATCTCGAAATTCTGTGCTCGAATCTGGATCAAATCACTATGCGAATAAAATAATATACGTACATCGTACGTATTTATTTCCATTGATTATCAGCCAAATCAATTTCCTTTATATTCACATTTCCTTAAATTCCCTTTACTTATTTACAATTGCCTTAATCCCCATTTGGAATATCACTTCAATTCCTATCACGGTTGGGTATTAAATCCATAACAGTTTGAACTCCGACCAAATTATCTTTAGGAAATAGCTTGAAAATTTTAAAATAAATAAGTAATTGAAAATAGTTATTAGCTTGCAAAATAACTATATAATAGGTAACTAATTGTAAAATAGTTAGAAAATAGTCGAATAGTTTTAGGAATTTTAAACAATTGCAAAATAGTTGTAAAATAGAAATTAGTTTGTGAAATAGAAAAATAGTAATTAGTTTAGAAATCAGTTGAAAAAATGGTTAAATAGCTCCAAATATAGTTGTAAAACAAGTATAAAATAATTTGGCTTTAAGAAAGAAAGATTGTATATATTTAATAGCTTAGAAAAATAAGTTTATATTAAAACAATTTATATTAAAAAGGGTCAAGAGTCAACTGTTCACTTCCCCAACAATCCAATGTAAATTTACACTTTCATTTAAATTGATCCAATTCCAATTTAAATAACTCCAACTTCCATTGAAATTTATTTATTCCCAATTCAAGTTGAATCAATCTTGATTCCTTTCCCAATTTAAACCAAATTCAATTTTGAACTAATTCAATTTCAATCTTGAATTTAAACCACCTCGAATTATATAAATTCAAGTTAAATTCTCAAAGATTGGTTTAACCCTTTTAAACCAAATTAACTTTTATTCAAAGTTTTTAATCAATTTAATTTCTGAGTCCAATTCTTAAAATTCCAATTTAAATTATTTTTATTTATGTATTTCAAGGTTCAATACAATTTAGTTGTTTTCAAAATTTAATTTATTATTCAGTTTTATCTTCCAGTTTGAAGCCAGTTCTTAAACAAGTTTATTTTACAATTCAATTATTCAAACTTTTAATTCAAAGTAATTCCATACCCTTAATTCCAAATGAAAGTTTAACTTCCCTTTTTATCAATAATGGATATATCACCACACTTTATCTCTATTTCATTTAAACCAAACCAATTCACAATTTAAAGATTTTCATTAACAATAGGATGATACCATCCAATTTATTTTAAAACGTCCATCCAGTTTCAATTTTAAATCTCAAACCCGTTTTGAGATCACACAAATTTCCAATTCAAATCAACCATTTAACTTTCCAAGTTAAATTCCAATTTCATCTTAAAATTTTCAATTCAAGTTGGTCATTCTAACTTATTTAACTTCTCCCAAGTTAAATTCAATTTATTTAACTTCTCTCAACCCATTGTTTGCAACAAGTCCCAGCTATCCAAATATACTTATTTATTATAATTTTTCATTATTTTGAAACAAAATTTTCAAATTCTGGGATCAGATTTAGAATTTCATTTCAATCACTTAAATTTTAATTTAGTTGTATTTCTATTTCTACTTAATTTGATTCCAATTCAAGACTTCAGTTTGGTTGCATTATATTACTTCTTAATTTTAATTTCAGTAATTTAGCAACCAATCGCTTTAATAGTTATTAGAAGGAAACATTACTTAATATATCAAAATATATTTTATATAACATCATTTAAAAATCTTTTTATAAGAAAATAACAAGTACGCGCTCATATATATATACACACATACACACAACTCATCCTAGAGTCCTACGGACTCTATTCAATGAGTAATCCCCACCAGAGCCAAGGTTCTCGCTTAACCTTTCAGCTCTGATACCAACTGTAACGACTCAAAAATTTTCGAACCCGAAAATTTCAGACAGTTATGAAAAAGAAGAAAGAGATAGAAGAAGAAGAACAGAACACCAAACATCTCACATTCGCAGCGGATAAAATATAATAATAAATAATAACAGTCTACAAACGAATATTATATCTGTCGATTACATTTTAATACATCAGAGTTTCACATATATACAGTCACTGAATATATACAATTATCATATCACAGATTTACAATAATATAACACAGCGGAAACACTCCATACGTTCGTACCATCCAGCTCGTCTCCTGAGCTCCAGAACGACCTTACCTGAAAATCTATAATACTCGGTCTGACCCGAGCATTACACCAAAGTAACAACCGGGTCAGGCTGGAAAGCAGCGTGAGTAAACCCAACTAACATGGAATACCAAAGCAAACTTATATAAACCCGGGGTAACTTATATCAACTTACCAAATTCACAATTTGCTTTAGACAACACTTATTTCACACATCAATTTCTAAGTACCAAACTTAGATAAAATAATCCAATTCACTTAAATCATTTCATTCCTACCTATTGATTTCACAAATCAATTTATAAAAATTCGAAGTGGTTTCGGATATTTCCCAATACCCGACCCCGGTCTCTTCGAAACTCATGTCATCCTAACCCAAGTTATTCAAATGAAACACACAACATTTCATATCAGAGATATTAACTCATTCAAAGCATCCCATACCATTCAATCACTCAAGTAAAGCTTAATCACATACAAATCAATTCAATTGATTCTAATTGAATTTCAAACCGCAATCACCTAGATTCCTTCAATAATTAATTCCAAATCACTTGATCAATCAACCATTCCCTATCCATTCATCTTAATTAATCACCCTGAATTAATTATCTTTCAATTACATTTAAGTAATTATCTTTGATTAATTTCACGATATTAATTACACTTGACCCAAAATCAATAAGTAAATCTTAGTTACTTCATAAATTAATTAACTATATTAATTACATTAATTCGTAATTGGTTATATAAATTAATTTCTCAGAAGTCACTTATCATGGATTAATCAATCATAATTAATCAATCTTTAATTACATCGTTAATTATACAAATTAATGATTTCCAATTATATTTTACTTTAATTCGAGACAATATTCTTCATTCTCGAACACCCTCAACCTATAATTAACTGTCTTCATATTTACTCTATTAATAAATTAATTACTCCTTAATTTGTTAATTCAATTAATCTCTTGATTAATTACACAAAGTAATTCTATTTTATTTATTACATTATGTAATTATCTATCAAACCATCCATTGATTATTCTAAAGTAATTAAACTTAATTAATTAAATTAAACTTTAATTAATTAATCTAAATCCTCAATTACGGAATTAATTAATCTAAATCATTGATTAATTGGATTAATTACTTATCCTTTTTAATTACTCTTCCATTTGAAATGAATCACAATTCATTAAACCCTTATTAAATTTAACTTGAAACCCTTTTCTTATTTAAGATTTAAATTTAAAACAACTTAAAGCCCCAACACTTCGAGTCAAACCACAATTAACACGAGAATCAACCAAACCAAAGTCACATCATCAATTCACAGTGCACATCAAATCAATTCAATCATTCAACCAAATATTTAAATTTAACCATTTCAATTTAAAAAAAATCCAATAGAGTGAGATTTACTCACCTTTGCCCCCTTAAATTCTGCAATCTGATCCAACTGCTTGATTTCTTGCTTATTGACCTTGTAAAACATTTTACATGTTATTAATATTTGAAGTACTCGAACAGTACGTTATCACTTATTAATTTAAATTTAACTAAATTTTTTTTCTCGAATAAACATTAACTTAAAAAAAATTAAAAGCGTTTTGACTAATTAAATTACTCTTTTGCAAACCCATCCCTTTACATGAATCAATTATATAAGTTTCCAGAATCAATCTCTAAATTTATATATATATATATATATATTTTGAATATCTCTCCCAAAATTTTAAAACAGAACAAAAAGGGAAAAACAAAAGGCCCCTCACCAAATCAAGCTGCCACTACATCGCCTAAACTCCAGATCAGAGAACCTCACGTGGCTATCAACCCACAATCTAACCTCGTACGCCGCTATACCGCTCGCCACGCGCGCCTCGCCATCGAATCTAAATCCAGAGCCTCCACGAACCGAACCCGAGCTCGCGATTATCCCCAAATTCCGACCCAAATCCTACGCCTTCATCGAACAACAGAACAACTTCCCTATCGCCCTTCCTCTCACGGTCACGTATCCATCCCCCCTCCCTTCACTGCTTCTTCGAGTTTGCCAACCACGCGAGACTCGACCAAAGATGCGTGCGCTTGGTGCTAGACGAATCAAGTGGATTCGACTTTTTTTTTGTTTTGTTTTTCTTTCGATCTGCATTTCATATTAAAGAAAGGGAACAGGTATGTGGGTTATAACTGGGAACGGTGTCGTAAAGAGCAAGCTAAGGTTTTGATTTAATAGATTAAAATATTTAATTATAAATATTTCATTTACCCCGCTCGAAACTTCGAACCACCATCACAGCGTGCCGCTAGGCTATTATAAGGTTTTACCCGCGTTCCAAACACAATGGGATGTGTTTCGAGAGCTAATTCGATCATATATGCGAGTTACAGAAATAAATGATAAATTTTAAATTAAATCGATTAAAATAATTCGAAGCGTTTTGAGCTGTCAGGATCAAAAGACAACTCCGATTGCTACGAAAATTGAAATCCGATAATAACCAACTATTACGGATCCAATGGAACTGGTTTCGTCAAATTTCGAGACTGTGCCTCGGAAGGCTATTTTTAAATTCCAATTTAAACGATACATTATTGAACCCGAACAAATTATCCTTAAATTAAATTCAAATCATTCTATTATCTCTAGTATTATCATTATAAATTTTATAAGCTTCAAATTATTTAAACAGGCTTAGAAATTTCAGATTCAACAATTACCCAATCTCAATTATTAAATTCAATGTTTAAACTATATAATTCAACTATTTAATTACGAAGTAAATATTGATATCTTGAATTCAAGTTAAAACTAACCTTTAAATATTTAAAATCAATTAATTATCCCAATTTAATGTGTCAAAATTTCCGGGTCGTCACATTCCTTCCCCCTTAAAAGAATTTCGTCCCCGAAATTACTGGTTAGGAAGAATGGTTCAATACCCGTTTACTTTTCCCAAACCAAACAATTCAACATCTTATCAACTAACTTTTATTAAAGACCCACTATCTTTACCCAACTTCCTAAAACCTTCTATAGCTTTCACGCAATACCGTTTTTCTCACTTCTTTAAATTTCAATTTAAAAAAAAATTTGAATTATCAAAATTTTCTCAAAAAAATTTCTAACTCTCTAAATTCCCGAAAATTTTTGCCAGCGTCTCCTTTGCGCGGCTAGCTCGGAACTACTACAAAAGGCCTCTACGGGCTCTCAAATTCCAAAAAGAAAACAGAAAGCCAAGTGGCTAGATCAAAAACCCAATCCAATTTATACAGAAATTAAAATACATACCTTTTTGTCGGGCAATACAAATTTATCTTTTGGAATCAAATCCAATTCCTTTTCCCCCTTTTAATACCTTCATTACCTACTTAGAAATAATATCCAATCTTAGCCCTTCAAAATCTTCACATACTTTTCCTTACAAAAGTTTTCACATCCATTTCTATTCAAATTAGTTTTCACCGTTTCATATGAATTCAATTTATATTTGATTCCTAATATTGAGTTTTATCTTTCATTTAAACTGATTCATATTAATTTCATTTACTAGTTTGCTTAAATTTCCAATTTGAAATTGTTTTGTCGTTTAACCAAAATTTTCCAAAAATTTTCTAACTCCCAAAATTTTCAGAAAATTTTGGCAGAGTCTCCTTTGTACGAAGGAGCTTTTGCAATTTGACAAGAGATATAAATATATATACATCGACCCACACGGTCGGAAAAAGCAAAAATAGTTCATATTTCCTATTTTTATTGCGTAGGCGTACCTTATTTAGCATTTTAAGCATGCGGCTTATTTATTTTAGCAATGAGTGCAATCCAAATCCAGCCAAACGGCCATCAGGTACCTGTACATGCTCAACTTAAATATGTAAGTGCCATATACAGAAATTCTATTAGCATTTCACTTACTTTAAATGGCTAAACACAAACATTTCAAAAGAAGCAAACACCAAACGCTTATCATAAGCGATGTATATAATTTAAAGCTAATCCAATTGCTTCCAACCAAATTTATATGCCATTTCATTCAATTTTAACAGTTTGCAATGCAATTTCTTACTTTCAGTTCATTTCTAAGCAAAACAAACTCATATTCACTTCAATTAACTCAAAAATCCATTATATTTGCTTCCACTAATTCATAGAATTTAATTAAATCTCATTTACGTTAAACGGCAATCATTTCTACGCAATTTGATAATATCCATGTGAATAAATAATTACTTAAGTTTTATAACCTATTAAAATTGATTCCACCTCAATTTTATTTACTTCAATTCCATTTTAATTTATTCACAATCATTTTATTTAGCTCGACACATTCCATGCTTGTGTACTACTAACCATTCCCAAATTAATTTAAACCGAGCTTTTATTTAATGGGCTTTCACCCTTATTCGAAGCCAAGCTTCTATAAATTTTAAACTTGAGTTAATTTACTTTAATTTATTCCAACATCAAACTTAAGTTTACTTCTATTTGGTTCTCATTTAATCAACTTCCATCAAATTTGGTTAGCCCATCAAATTTGAATATTAATTTCAAATTCACCTCCTTAATTTATCAAAATAATATCCCAGCACATACTTAACTCATTCATACTTCAAATTAATATACCACCAAATTAAAGTTCAGTCTGATAATCCAATCCCAATCACTACTTGATTTAGTTTTATTCAATCAGACTTCATCTAATTCTTATTTAATTCAATTAACCCATTTTAAAATTTAGTTTATTTACTTAATTCATTATTGTGACGCCTCAACTCTATACCCACACTAGCCAAGAACACTACGGAGTAATGCTGTCGACTAGCACGGAGAATAAGGCTGTTGAGGAGCGACCATCTGTATAATTGCTTTGTCCGAGTACCGATATGGCAGATAAAAATATAACTTTTCATCTCAAGAGGAAATCCGACATACCGACACAAACTCAAAGCTACTACACAGTGGCTATAAAGGTCTTCGGAAACAAATATAGAAATAAACATAACACAAATCAGTCACAGATAATTCATATCACAAAGGCGGAAATAGATATGAATATAACACATGAAAGTGTACATCAGAGTATTGGTCAGACAAGATCCACAATATCAAAAAGAATAGATACAAGTGCTAGACAAAAGAATAAGTATACATCATAGAGTCTGTATCTCAAATGTATACAACAAAAACTACTAATCTAAGTAGTTAGCCAAAAGATCATATGATGGTCCGATAAGGTGGCAAGCAGAAGCACCTGTAAAATCTCAGTCTGACCCGAGTATTATTTATAAGAAGAAAATAATAAACGGATCAGTCTAGCTATAAATATCAGGTGAAATGATATAGAATAAGAGATATTACTAAATGTATAATAATCACAATGCCAAGCTGTGATAAATAAATAATTGAAAAACCAATAAGAGATTAATCAATATCACAAGGATCTTCTCAAAGATAAAAAGGAATGTCATACTCCTAATTTCATTCACCAAGCCACAATAAATGACATACATATCAATGCCAATCGTAAAAGTTGGTGAAACATAAATCCCAGAATTCAACACATGAAATCCAGAAATCACAAGAAAAGGATGGCCAATCCCATAAACTGGACATCGACGCACCTAGAAAGACACGCCCCATGCACAGTCGAACATCGTCGCACCTAGAAAGATACGCCACATGCTCTAGCATTGACGCACCTAGAAAGATACGCCCCATGCATAAATAAACATCGATGCACCCAGAAATATACATCCCATGCATAAATAAACATCGATGCATCTAGAAAGATACACCCAATGCAATGTCTAACATCGATGCACCTAGAAAGATACACCCCATGCAAAGTCGAACATCGACGCACCTAGAAAGACACGCCACATGCTCTAGCATCGACGCACCTAAAAAGATACGCCCCATGCATAAATAAACATCGATGCACCTAGAAAGATACATCCCATGCATAAATAAACATCGATGCATCTAGAAAGATACACCCCATGTAATGTCTAACATCGATGCACCTAGAAAGATACACCCCATGCAAAGTCGAACATCGACGCACCTAGAAAGACACGCCCCATGCATAGACGAACATCGACGCACCTAGAAAGATACGCCCCATGTCCCGACTTATTGAGCCGATTGCTCCATGAAGTAAATAAACATCGATGCACCTAGAAAGGTACACCCCATGCATAAATAAACATCGACGCACCTAGAAAGGTATGATCCATGTGTAAACAAACATCGACGCACCTAGATAGGTACGACCCATGAAAGAAATGGGACGAAGCTCAATAAAATGAGAAACAGTCCTCCACATAGACAAAGAGACATCGCACATTGCTAGTCTAAACCATAAAATGATCGTCATGATCAAAGAGAAGTGTCCAATACACTAAGCTAGTAAATATATGAGTTTAGCTTCATGTCCCATAACCACTTTCTTAACTGAAATATTTACGATCAAACTGTAGATCTCCACTAGAAAATTGTCACAAGAGATTCAATCGAATAAGTCCAAGAATTAACCAACGAAGTAAACGCAAGCGTTTCATACCACTTGTTTTACTAAGTCGTTTAATTAGATTTATCATCCGAGTGAGGTAAAGGTTTGTATATACTAATAGGTTGGAAAATGGTGTAAGAAAACGAGCTTTGTAATAAAATAGTGTTGAAATCATTTGAAGAAAGAGTTTTGATATTTACTACTAGCATAGAAAACCTTTATATTTTTAATGTGACAAATCACAAAGAAGATTGTATGAACAATCAATCACTAAAATTCATATTCGAAGACGTGAATAGAATCCAAAGAAATCGATACCGAATCCATCGAAATGGATATTCCAAGAATTCCCGAAGAAAATAAGTCATCAAAGTCGATAATAAATGATAACAACAAAAGGGAAACAATACGAATCGATTAAAGTTGGAAATTCAGACAACAAGGCAAAAAAAGCATAGTTGGCAGATAGGAGCAGGTCGGTCAACCGGACTCCCTGAGTCGGTTGACCGAACCAGAGGTTGGAAGTGCTCGGGTACCAGGTCGGTCGACCGGCCCAGGGGCTCGGTCGGCCGAAGCCTGAAACCAGCACTTCCAAAACAGAGGCAGGAAGTGCCTGGGTAGCAGGTCGGTCGACCGGACCCTGAGCTCGGTCGGCCGAACCTGTATACTTGCACTTCCTACCCTATTTCAAAAGAGGTGCAAACTTCCTCAATTTCCAACCCGTCGAACAACGACACTAAGGGTTTACGCCAATCGACTACCCGGCCATAGAAGCTCTTTGGTTCATCACCAAAAACATGATCAAAACATCAAAGTTATGATTTTTAAAGATTTGAACCCAAAACACTAAAAATTGGAATATTCACCAAATCAATCCAAACCAAAAGCAATTGCACAAGAATAAGTGTTAGGAATTCATACCTAACAATCTAAGATAAATATAGACTAAGATGTGAGATAAAAATCTCACCTTTGAACCCAAATCAATGAAGGAGAAGCTTTAAAAACAAGCTAAGATCGATTCCTCTTCAATCTCAACACTAGAAGCTTGAATCTAAGCTCAAAAGAAGAACATTCCCTAAGTTAGGTTTAGGAAATTTCTGAAATCAAAGAGAGAATGAGTTGGAGAAGATGAAGAGAAGGCTTAGCAATGGGTTCTCTTGAATTTGGAGCTAGAAATTGATTTGCAAATGGAAACTAGGGTTTTGGATTTCTATTTTCCATTCTCTTCCACCATTAATCTCTTTAGAACTGAAAGTAGAGGGAGAGGGAGTGAATGAAGAGGGGGTTTCAGTTTGGGGTATTAAGTTAGAACATTGGGCTGAACCCAACCTAAACCCAAAGCCCTAAGTGAAAAGTAGCAAAATTCTACTATCTCCAAACATATCGAAGTTTATACTCAAAAAGGTCACAAACGTCATTTTGAACTCAATGGGGGTGGTCTCGAGTCCCAATTCGACTGTTTGCAAAAAGTAGCTTTTCAGACCAAAATCCGATGAACGATAAAATATTTAAATATAAAATCGATAAATACGCGGGTTGTTACAATTATCGACTTTATTTTATTAATACATGTCATTTCAATTTATTCTACTCACTTGGGTTTTGTTTGCAATCCAAACCATGACTATTTCAATCCAACTTAATTTTTTTTATTTTTTTTACACCATTTCTTCTTATTTAATCCATTATCAAACCCAAGTCGAATTCTATTTATAATTCGAATTCATTTACAAACTCCATTATTGATACAAATCCATTTTAGTTAACCGAGTTAAATTTTATTAACATACCCAATTAAATAATAACTTATCTAATTAGCTTACTTCCATTTTTTTTAAATCAATATTCGATGTTATTACAAAGAATCGCTTCATTTAAATTTCCCGAGTCTAATTCTATTTTAAAATTCCAGTTTGAATTCCCCTTTATTTTAAAATTTAAAAATGCCTTTAAATTCAGATAATACAATTAAAATAGTTTTTTATAAAAATATTTCTTATAACTCGATGTCTCAACCAGTCCATCCTTGTTCTCATAGAAATTCAGTCATACGTTGATCAGGCATAGGACTGAAAATCTAAAAGTACTTGGTAAACCCGTTTTCAACACCCAGTGAAAACATTTGGAAAATAATTTTATTGAAAATATCGCAAACAGTTTTTGAAAATAGAGGAAATATCTTGGTGAGAATGCTCTGGAAATCATCACCCACATCCTTGGTCGCAGTTACATTCCAGGGTTACGTTGCCGTCACAGCAAAAGTCCTTGTAACTACAGGCTCTCCGCGGCCTCTCGATTACGCCATGGATCCCACACAACAGATCATAGGTACGTCCAGGGTTACGTTGCTGTCATAGCAAAAGTCCATGTAACTGCAGGCTCTCCGCGGCCTTTGATTTTCGCTGTCAAAATGAAACCTCTCCACTCCTACATAGGTCGCAGTCTGCCGATATAAAATCAACGCAGACTGTTGGCTCTCAGCAGCACACATGACTTTCGCTATGTTATACCATAGGTCGCAGTCTACCGATATAAAATCAAACGTAGACTGTTGGCTATCAGCGGCACACACGACTTCCATTATGGTATACACTACTCATAATCCCCAGGAACTAGTTTTGTCCGGACTCCTCACAGGATCAACTTTAGAAACCCCCCTTGGGGCTCAAGGCAGCACCACCCGGTGGTACTCCTGAGAAGTTCATTTCAAGGGAGCGCCTTTTTCCCCAGAGCCATCATCAAAACAATTTTATACTATACACATATAGTATCTTCAAATCATACACCTAGTATGATCTCATACAAAGCTCTTTTATACAAAATCGATTACTCAAAAATCGATAAATTCTCAAACCAGGCTTTCCAAATTCCAATATTGATTTTACCCAAAAATCAAAAGCCTTTCTAAATCCACAGGTTCTCAAAACCATTTCCAAAATCCTCATAAGATCCTTTATATATATATATATACAGATATATATAATTTTTAAAAACTTTGGATCTTTTCAAACTTGTATAAAACTCCTTTTATACTTCAAACACTTTCAAAAATCCTTTTCTTCCGGCAATAGATTTAACAAGGAAAGATTTTTCTTATATAACCAAGATATATAACTTTGTTTATTCAAAATCAAATATTCAAATTTGATTACTCTTTTCAATATCAATTTCATTCAATCCGTACGATGTACACTCATCATCCGTACGCTATACCAATATGATCGCTCACTCGATCACACAGTTTCACTTCCGAACTAGTATCGTCCACCCGACTTCCTAGTACAGACACAGATCTGGTTTCTTGATTAGAAACCGCCATTCTCCTTGCATAGTCATAACTATGATAGAGAATATCCAGAACCAATCAACAATCCATATCCAGGTTCATCGTCGAAAATCGAGTGAAAAATCCCAACTTGGATCGATAAACTATCTCGAAATTCTATGCTCGAATCTGGATCAAATCACTATGCGAATAAAATAATATACGTACATCCAACGTATTTATTTCCATTGATTATCAGCCAAATCAATTTCCTTTATATTCACATTTCCTTAAATTCCCTTTACTTATTTACAATTGCCTTAATCCCCATTTGGAATATCACTTCAATTCTTATCTCGGTTGGGTATTAAATCCATAATAGTTTGAACTCCGACCAATTTATCTTTAGGAAATAGCTTGAAAATTTTAAAATAAATAAGTAATTGAAAATAATTATTAGCTTGCAAAATAACTATATAATAGGTAACTAATTGTAAAATAGTCAAAAAATAGTTGAATAGTTTTAGGAATTTTAAATAATTGCAAAATAGTTGTAAAATAGAAATTAGTTTGTGAAATAGAAAAATAGTAATTAGTTTAGAAATCAGTTGAAAAAAAATGGTTAAATAGCTCCAAATATAGTTGTAAAACAAGTGTAAAATAATTTGGCTTTAAGAAAGAAAGATTGTATATATTTAATAGCTTAGAAAAATAAGTTTATATTAAAAAAATTTATATTAAAAAGGGTCAAGAGTCAACTGTTCACTTCCCCAACAATCCAATGTAAATTTACACTTTCATTTAAATTGATCCAATTCCAATTTAAATAACTCCAACTTCCATTGAAATTTATTTAATCCCAATTCAAGTTGAATCAATCTTGACTCCTTTCCCAATTTAAACCAAATTCAATTTTGAACTAATTCAATTTCAATCTTCAATTTGAACCACCTCGAATTATATAAATTCGAGTTAAATTCTCAAAGGTTTGTTTAACCCTTTTAAACCAAATTAACTTTTATTCAAAGTTTTTAATCAATTTAATTTCTGAGTCCAATTCTCAAACTTCCAATTTAAATTATTTTTATTTATGTATTTCAAGGTTCAATACAATTTACTTGTTTTCAAAATTTAATTTATTATTCAGTTTTATCTTCCAGTTTGAAGCCAGTTCTTAAACAAGTTTATTTTACAATTCAATTATTCAAACTTTTAATTCAAAGTAATTCCATACCCTTAATTCCAAATGAAAGTTTAACTTCCCTTTTTCTCAATAATGGATATATCACCAAACTTCATCTCTATTTCATTTAAATCAAACCAATTCACAATTTAAAGATTTTCATTAACAATAGGATGATACCATCCAATTTATTTTAAAACGTCCATCCAGTTTCAATTTTAAATCTCAAACCCGTTTTGAGATCACACAAATTTCCAATTCAAATCAACCATTTAACTTTCCAAGTTAAATTCCAATTTCATCTTAAAATTTTCAACTCAAGTTGTTCATTCTAACTTATTTAACTTCTCCCAAGTTAAATTCAATTTATTTAACTTCTCTCAACCCATTGTTTGCAACAAGTCCCAGCTATCCAAATAATACTTATTTATTATTATTTTTATTTTTTCATTATTTTGAAACAAAATTTTCAAATTCTGGGATCAGATTTAGAATTTCATTTCAATCACTTAAATTTTAATTTAGTTGTATTTCTATTTCTACTTAATTTAATTCCAATTCAAGACTTCAGTTTGGTTGCATTATATTACTTCTTAATTTTAATTTCAATAATTTAGCAACCAATCGCTTTAATAGTTATTAGAAGGAAACATTGCTTAATATATCAAAATATATTTTATATAACATCATTTAAAAATCTTTTTATAAGAAAATAACAAGTACGCGCTCATACACACACACACACACACACACACACACATATATACAACTCATCCTAGAGTACTACGGACTCTTTTCAATGAGTAATCCCCACCAGAGCCAAGGTTTTCGCTTAACCTTTCAGCTCTGATACCAACTGTAACGACCCGAAAATTTCGAACCCGAAAATTTCAGATAGTTATGAAAAAGAAGAAAGAGATAGAAGAAGAAGAACAGAACACCAAACATCTCACATTCGCAGCGGATAAAATATAATAATAAATAATAACAGTCTACAAACGAATATTATATCTGTCGATTACATTTTAGTACATCAGAGTTTCACATATATACAGTCACTGAATATATACAATTATCATATCACAGATTTACAATAATATAACACAGCGGAAACACTCCATACGTTCGTACCATCCAGCTCGTCTCCTGAGCTCCAGAACGTCCTTACCTGAAAATCTGTAATACTCGGTTTGACCCGAGCATTACACCAAAGTAACAACCGGGTCAGGCTGGAAAGCAGCGTGAGTAAACCCAACTAACATGGAATACCAAAGCAAACTTATATAAACCCGGGGTAACTTATATCAACTTAACAAATTCACAATTTTCTTTAGACAACACTTATTTCACACATCAATTTCTAAGTACCAAACTTAGATAAAATAATCCAATTCACTTAAATCATTTCATTCCTACCTATTGATTTCACAAATCAATTTATAAAAATTCAAAGTGGTTTCGGATATTTCCCAATACCCGACCCCGGTCTCTTCGAAACTCATGTCATCCTAGCCCAAGTTATTCAAATGAAATACACAACATTTCATATCAGAGACATCAACTCATTCAAAACATCCCATACCATTCAATCACTCAAGCAAAGCTTAATCACATACAAATCAATTCAATTGATTCTAATTGAATTTCAAACCGCAATCACCTAGATTCCTTCAATAATTAATTACAAATCACTTGATCAATCACCCATTCCCTATCCATTCATCTTAATTAATCACCCTGAATTAATTATCTTTCAATTACATTTAAGTAATTATCTTTGATTAATTTCACGATATTAATTACAGTTAACCCAAAATCAATAAGTAAATCTTAGTTACTTCATAAATTAATTAACTATATTAATTACATTAATTCTTAATTGGTTATATAAATTAATTTCTCAGAAGTCACTTATCATGGATTAATCAATCATAATTAATCAATCTTTAATTACATCGTTAATTATACAAATTAATGATTTCCATTTATATTTTACTTTAATTCGACACAATATTCTTCATTCTCGAACACCCTCAACCTGTAATTAACTGTCTTCATATTTACTCTATTAATAAATTAATTACTCCTTAATTTGTTATTTCAATTGATCTCTTGATTAATTACACAAAATAATTCTATTTTATTTATTACATTAAGTAATTATCTATCAAACCATCCATTGATTATTCTAAAGTAATTAAACTTAATTAATTAAATTAAACTTTAATTAATCATTCCAAATCCTCAATTACGGAATTAATTAATCTAAATCATTGATTAATTGGATTAATTACTTATCCTTTTTAATTACTCTTCCATTTGAAATGAATCACAATTCATTAAACTCTTATTAAATTTAACTTGAAACCCTTTTCTTATTTATGATTTAAATTTAAAACAACTTAAAGCCCCAACACTTCGAGTCAAACCACAATTAACACGAGAATCAACCAAACCAAAGTCACATCATCAATTCACAGTGCACATAAAATCAATTCAGTCATTCAACCAAATATTTAAATTTAACCATTTCAATTTTAAAAAATCCAACAGAGTGAGATTTACTCACCTTTGCCCCCTTAAATTCTGCAATCTGATCCAACTGCTTGATTTCTTGCTTATTGACCTTGTAAAACATTTTACATGTTATTAATATTTGAAGTACTCGAATAGTACGTTATCACTTATTAATTTAAATTTAACTAAATTTTTTTTCTCGAATAAACATTAACTTAAAAAAAATTAAAAGCGTTTTGACCAATTAAATTACTCTTTTGCAAACCCATCCCTTTACATGAATTAATTATATAAGTTTCCTGAATCAATCTCTAAATTTATATATACATAAATATATTTTGAATATCTCTCCCAAAATTTTAAAACAGAACAAAAAGGGAAAAATAAAAGGCTGCTCACCAAATCAAGCTGCCACTACATCGCCTAAACTCTAGATCAGAGAACCTCACGTGGCTGTCGACCCACAATCTAACCTCGTACGCCGCTACACCGCTCGCCACGCGTGCCTCGCCATCGAGTCTAAATCCAGAGCCTCCACGAACCGAACCCGAGCTCGCGATTGTCCCCAAATTCCGACCCAAATTCCTACGCCTTCATCGAACTGCAGATCAACTTCCCTATCGCCCTTCCTCTCACGGTCACGTATCCATCCCCCCTCCCTTCACTGCTTCGTCGAGTTTGCCAATCACGCGAGACTCGGCCAAAGATGCGTGCGCCAGGTGCTAGACGAATCGAGTGGATTCGACTTTTTTTTTGTTTTTCTTTCGGTCTGCATTTCATATTGAAGAAAGGGAACGGGTATGTGGGTTATAACTGGGAACAGTGTCGTAAAGAGCAAGCTAAGGTTTTGATTTAACAGATTAAAATATTTAATTATAAATATTTCACTTTACCCCGCTCAAAACTTCGAACCACCATCACAGCGTGCCGCTAGGCTATTATAAGGTTTTACCCGCGTTCCAAACACAATGGGACGTGTTTCGAGAGCTAATTCGATCATATGTGTGAGTTACAGAAATAAACGATAAATTTTAAGTTAAATCGATTAAAATAATTCGAAGCGTTCTGAGCTGTCAGGATCAAACGACAACTCCGATTGCTACGAAAATTGAAATCCGATAATAACCAACTATTACGGATCCAATGGAACTGGTTTCGTCAAATTCCGAGACTGTGCCTCAAAAGGCTATTTTTATATTCTAATTTAAACGATATATTATTGAACCTGAACAAGTATCCTTAAATTAAATTCAAATCATTCTATTATCTCTAGTATTATCATTATAAATTTTATAAGCCTTCAAATTATTTAAATAGGCTTAGAAATTTCAGATTCAACAATTACCCAATCTCAATTATTAAATTCAATGTTTAAACTATATAATTCAACGATTTAATTACCAAGTAAATATTGATATCTTGAATTCAAGTTAAAATTAACCTTTAAATATTTTAAAATCAATTAATTATCCCAATTTAATTTGTCAAAATTTCCGGGTCGTCACAGTCTCATGGCTCCTTTTCTTGGAAATCAAGTAAGCCTTTTTATTTGCTAGCCTTTCATTTTCTAAACCCTACATCTCCAGCCGTTCACATCTTCATAACCCAAGCTGCCACTTCATATCTAAATCTCGTACAAAATAGTTTCTCATCTCCCCACTTATGATTTGCGTCTAAAGAAAAGAAAAAATATTCAAGTTCTGATTCATGACTTCCTCTTCTTCTTTTTCTATTTTCTTATTTTCCTTTTCTTTATTTTTCTTCCATGCTTGCTCGGCCACCACTTCCCTCTAGCCGACCACCATCTACACACCACCACCACCATGCCGACCATCACCACTACTTCATCACCCTAACCAAAGCCGTGACCATTGAAGCAAAACTCCATCACCATAGCATCAAATCCAAGCCTAGCCATATTCATCACCACCTTCCAATTTCTAGCCATGGCCACAACACCACCACCATCTCCAGCCCATGACATGACCACCACTGACCCATGGCCGCACCACCCTGATCACCAGACCTGAATTGAACCATGCTAGCACCCAAACCGAGCCCATGAAGCCTATGGTCGAACCAAATAGTTTCTCACTCTTGACCTTTAGCCTTCCTATCAATACAACTCACACCTCTTTCCAATCCTTACCATAGCCTTTGTTCATGCTTTCATAACCTAGCATATGTTGCCTCAAATAGGACATAACCGAGCATAGGATGATGTTGGTCAAGCCATTTTGTAGTGGCCGAGCCACTTGAGTGATTTAAAGAGAGGTTATGTCACTTTGATTCCTATTTCTTCCATTGTTTAATTTCTAATCCTTTGTATTGAATATATACTTATGTGTTTGTGTATTTGTCCATGAACAAGATATGACTCTTGCTCTCTTTTCACTCAAGTTTGCATTATGCTTTGTCATGCCTATTCGTGCTTTGTGGAATTTGGATTTGTGTCTTGAATTTCAATTTTAGCTTTAAAAAAGGTGAGTTTATCACTCTAAACATACGTACTTTTATAATTGTGAAATGATGACAAGTGAATTGTATTGTACTGTCACATCAGCTGTATGATATGTTATATTGTACTATTCAATTTATTTACTGCATTATACTGCAAGTTCCCTATCACTATGAGTTGAAATGATACATACCCGAACGTACATTAGAATAAGGAAAAATCATTATAAGCTGAAATGATAGGCTCGAGTGATTTTTATTGTATTTGATTTATTTGGGATTGCTGGTTTGAAATGATAGAACCTGAATTTTTCTTTTTAAATTACGGATTGAAATGATACATATCCGTATCACTTGACCTAGGTTAGAAAATATTATATAGGCCCATGGTTATGTAACAACCCGTAAATTTAACTGGTTTGAATAACGTTATTAACTGAAATTTTGTAAAATTTTAAACGATAAAATTTTGAAATATAAAATTGATATTTGGAATGCGTCTAATTAGACATAGCAACTGGTAAATTTTCGTCCGAAAATATGAAGTTTATTTTCGTGTGTAAATTTACTTCAATTTAATCAGTTAGTAATCGATGAAAATAAAACATTTTCGAAATCTAAATATTTTTACATAGAAAAATTCTAAACCATCTTCTGAGAAAGACGTCATTATTCGTTTTTCAAAATTCGGACTTCTTTAGCCCCGTCGATCTTATTTTCTTGCATTTTTGTTGCATTTTCCGCTAGTAGAAAATTCGAATTTTTATAATTCAATCGGACCACTGATATCCGTATATCGTTTTGATCATTTCGTCGTGCCGATCTCTACGGTATATTCGTATGTGTGTTTCGACGTCCAGTTGACGGCGAAATCTGTAAATGTTGAAACGTATCGGTATCATATCCATGACCCTTTGTTTCTTTTGCGTTTCAAATTTTTTAACCGTGATTGTCCTGCATCAATCAATTGCTTTATTAAATTCTGAAACTACTTTGACCCTTCTCATTTTCATTTATTTATTATGGTGCCTTTTCATTGTGCTTTTCGGTTCATAAAAATGGAAACCCATTCGTCACTTTATGATTTTTTATTACCTCTGAAACCCATCTCATCCAGTTGTAATTTCATTTTTTTTTTCAACTGTTTCTTTCCTCTTTTATTTTTCTTTTGCCTCTAGATTTAACTGCCGTTCTCTTCCCAGTGTTCATGCTTTCCTCAGGGAGCCTCCACCCATCAGTTCGCACCACCCAAGGTCAGCCTTGCTCTTCTTCTTCCACTCGACTTTCCTGCACCACGTCAGCAACTACAACCTTCCCCACGTGTGAGCTTAGCACTAGCTAATTCCTCCTCTCTGGCCATTTTCCTTTCGGCTGTGTCTCCACGCAAGCATCACGAGTATACGAGCTCTCACACCACCACCCTGACCTTCCCATTCTACTTTTTTCCTTCCTCCAGTAGCGCACGCCTCACCTTCCCTCTCCACTGCGCAGCCTCCTCTGCCTTAAACTCGCCCGACTTCGCCAAGCCATGTTGTCACTCGCCGACCATCTGTCCATGCATGCGGCTCAAGCTTCCTCTTCCATCTTTCCCTGCCTAGCCAAGCACCCTTCCCCTCCTCTTCCCCTCTGGACCCCGCCACATCATCAGCGTGTGCACAACCTCCTGCCGACAGACCTGCTTCCCTACTCTTTCCTCTGACCTGTGCATGTCAAATAGGCGGCTCAGGTATATGTTTTATAGTTTTTATATAGTGTTCATGTTTAAAGGTTGTGTACTATTTCGTTTATATTTGATTTATTGTATAGGCGTGAGTCATATGCCATATATATATATATATAAATCTATTTGTTTTAAAATATATAAAGTAAGTATCTATAGTCTTTCATACGTAAAAAGAAAAAAAAAGAAAAAAAATATATATATCCTTGTTGCTTTTTTTTTGACTGGGAGGCTTGTCCTCTTTTGCTGAAAGAAACAACAATACTATATATATAAGTTTACTGATATGAAAGCTTGAAGGCTGTTTCTTATATAGATATGAGTTATATAAGTTTATATATGCATAAGTATTTCCATATACGTATATAATAGATAAGAGAAGATTTTATTTATAAATTGTTGAATCTAACCGTGGTATTTTACTTTTGATTCACTTATATATATTTGCTTGAAAAATAGAAAGTGCATATTTTTTTTGAGAGGCAGTGCATTTTACGAGTTATATAAAAAGTTGTACATACTTGATATTTACTAAATATTGTAAGTTGTATACTATATATATACAGCGTTTACCTATAGAATGGCATTTTGAATATTAGTTTTAAAATAAATTTTATGTTATTTATGAGTTGTATATATCATGGATGGATTCTGTATAAACTGTTTGCTGTATTCATAACGTTTTAGAAAGGTATGATTTTTTTATATACTACACTAGGAAGTGTTATTATATATATGATAGTGTAAACATATGATACATAAGCTAGGTTGGTAGTATTATCGGTTTGGATTTTTATATACAAATTACATATAGTTATTCATTTATATAGCCTGAAGTATAAATATACATAGATGCATATTTTCATTTGTGTTCGCATAATATGGCTTCTCTGTTACATGATTTCAGATGCTTGTATATATTTGATATGTACTTTGTCTACATATAATCGTTTGTATATGTAGTAGCATGCATGTATATTGGTGACCATATAAAAGTATGTATAAATATTCTGGTCTGCATACATAAGTTATGACTTAATTGTAATGGTAGATGTGAACTATTTTATATATATGTTTCGAAAGGTTGTTTTACTGGCTTGTTTTATATATATTTATTTATAAAAATGATTTTTCTAAGTATGGGTAAATATTAATTTGAAAGTATATATATGTATAAATTTCTGTTTCTATCGAGCCGATTCTAATTATTTCATCGATTCCATTATCAGCTCTGTTCGTCGAAATCGTACCCATCTAGCGTTGCTTTTGCAATTCGTAGCTCATTTCATTGTCTATTCTCTCTAGCCTCGAAAGGTGAGCAATCACCCACGATTAATGTTCTTTTATTTATTAAATTTGATTTCAATTGAAACGACAATTGAAATATGCTACTGTAGTTATTTACACTATTATATATGTTATTATCTGTATTAGTTCACCTGTGACATCTGACACCATTATCTGTTGATTATACGATGATAATACCATTTGGTTGAAATTGATTGATTGTTTGTTGTTTGTATTGGACGTTAAATTATAATGTATAAAGTGATAAATATTATGCAATTGAATTTGACGTAGGATAGTTTAAAAAATTTGAATCGACATATGTGTTGAATTAGTTAGTTAAATTTGTAAAATACGACCTCTTAAATGTTTAATTACTTGACACGTAGAAATGGTTAATTACCCTTGAACCATTTGAATTTATGGTATGAAATTGAATAATTGATGTCAAGTGTAGAACCGTAAAAATATTAGTGCAATAATCTTTAATCTACATGAAATAATAGTGTAGATTCTAGAAATAATTATATTAATTTGCACAAACAACAATGTGAATTAATACGATTATTTGGGGATTATTTGAATTGATGATTGGATTGTTATTGATTGTTATTATTGCTTGTTTATTTACTTTGACACCATCCCAGTTATCACACTGCAAGTTCCCTTGTTATGCTTTGATTTTTGAGTTGTAATGGAATCGGGTTGAAATGATAAATACCCAAATGAACTTGACCTAGGATAGAGAATTAAATAAACCCGATTGGTCAAAATTGATTTAAAAATAAAATAATGATTTTATTTGAATAAAGAATAAGGTTTGAAATGAAGTTGGAATCTGAATTTTAATGAAAGGAAAATGTTAATATTTAATAATCTGAACTAAATATTAATAAAGTAAAGAACATTAATTAATTTAAGAAATGATTGAATTAAGCTTTGAAATTTTTAATTATTAAGCTTTGAAATTATTTAATAATTAAGTTTGGAATTATTTAATAATTAAGATTGGAATTATTTAATAATTAGGTTTTGGAATTTAATTGATAATTAAATTTTGAAATTATTAATTAAGTTTTGAAATTATTAAATAATTAAATAAAATTGAATTATTTGATAATTAAATAAAAATTTGAATTCTTTGATAAAAGAAGTTGAACTCTTGAATAAGTGAATTTGAACTTCGTTAACAAATGAAATTGGGTTTCTTTATCAACTAAGTTTGGAAAATTATTTAAGAAGTTAATAAGTGAAATTGAACTCCTTGAAGATGTGGAATATAAGTTTCTTTATTAATTGAGTTTTGGAATTTGTAACTAAGTAAATAAATAAGTGAAATTGTATTTCTTTAACAAGAATTAAAATGTGATTTATTGAAATAAATATAAGACTTGTAATTTAAAATTTTGATTTGACGAATCTAATTTAAATTTGAAAGTTAATATAATGAAGTTGAACTTAAGTAATTGATTTAATGAATTGGAAATTTAAATAGAAATTGTTTTGAATGATAAATTTAACTTAAGGAATATTGAATGAAGTCGATCAATGAATTTAAATTGATTTTGGATGTTAAATTAATTTAAATAATTGTGGAATGAAATTTATATTCGAACTTGAATCAATATTTGAATTGTTAAATAAAATTCGAAATTGAATTATAAGATTTTGAAATGGTTATTTGGGAGTTTTGAAACGTAAATTCCGAAAATTGTTTAGAAAGACAAATGAAATAATGATATGCAAATTTTAATTGAAATTGAATTTGATTTGGTTTTGAAAAATATACGAAATGACCAATCGGTGTAATAATTATGAAAGTTATTAAAGAAACCAGAATTGGTTAGGGACATACTCACTGTCTAAACCGAACTTTAATAAATATACGCGGAGTGTGATCCAGATGGAAGTGGTTGGAATGATGTACGTGATGACTGAAGAATGTAACGTCCCGCCTTTTCGCACACTTTAAACCGACACACGTGCCAATTCAAACCATACGGAAGGGCGGATTGTTATGGGGTAAATGAGAAAAACAGAGAAGAAATAAAACAAAACAGAATCTCACAGCGGAAGGATAAAATATAATAATCAAATATACAGTTCATGAAACTGTTTTACAAAATAATTTATTTTTCTTATGCAATAAATATCAGAGTTACACATACCAATACAACAATGCAACGGAATTAAATGGTGTAGTGCAATATTATATATAAAATAATACTGATTCTTCGTCTTCGTCCTCCAAAGCTAAAATCTGCTATCCTGAAACGCTCGGACTGACCCGAGCGAATTTGAAAAGACAAAAACACCCGAGTCAGACTAGAATATCTTATGTGAGTTAAATAAACAGAAATAAATATGAGTACAGTAACCCAAGAGATGTTCGGGATTTACAACTCCTAAGGATCCGTTAAACTATTTACTATGTAGTATATTGCGCTATTATAATAGTGTCTATTTATAAAATAAACTTACTTTTTAATAGCGTTAAGGGGTTACCCATATAGCCCTTAACACAAATAATGCCAATAGTCTATACAGTACCGTAATACCTCCTGATCGGGAGGCTACCAGAGGATACTCCATAGGTACGACACAAATAGAAACTCGTAGTAAAGGCTCGGTATGGTAGGTGACACGGCACAACTAGGCAATGCCAGGGTAGATATACCAATTGCTATCCAGGCTGGTGGAAACGCGTAGCCGCAGTTACCGCCCACCTCGGACTAACTCCCCAAAATCAAAATATAGAAGTGGCCACTGAATCAATCCAAGTCAAAGTATAATATCGAAGAGGAGCGTCCGATCAGAGGAATGACCTCATTGGCCTGAGAATCGCTCCTGTTTTAGCCACCTTATGCCAACTCACGGGAGTCGGGTCCACGTATTTACCTTACAGGAAACGTCGCCACCACCTACTTCATTCTGCAATCTCCACCGCGTACACGGTTAGTCAAAGTGGTTTTCGGTATCGATAGAGAGTATGTCCATATCCGATCCCGGTCTCTTTGCCAACCCATCGTTATTATAACACCGCGGTCATTTAAAATAGTTTATACTTTAAAACTAGAATATAATCCATTTCAAAACCATAATATTACGATATCATTTATTCTTTAAAACCCAAAAAGATTCATTTTGATATTATTTTTATAAAACCTAAATCAATGATATCATTTCCCAATAATCTTTTCCAAAAATTATGCCACTTTAAAATTTATAATTCCTTGTAACCAAATATTTGAATATTAACTTTCAACATAATACTTCGAAATCCATAGTTTTTAAAACCATTACTTTCAAAACTAAATGGTTTGCATATTCAACAATATATAAAATAAGTGATTTAACTTTATGGTTACTTTGTACGGAAAATAATTTACATGGCTTTGTGAATATTTCTTTACTCAATGTTAAAACCATAATCCAAAATATTATTTCAAGTCCCAACCATTTCAATTTTATATATATTTATATCCATCTTGAGTGTTAATATTTCAACTAAAGTTGGATTTTTATTCTTTCAACAAATCAAATGTTCTATTAATTAGTTTTGAACATTCGCATAAAATCCATAAATAATAAGACTTCAATTTCTAGTAATAAATTATATATATTTTCCAATTCAAATTATATTAGAATATTCGTTTCAATTTATTTTGGGAAAAATCCAATTGTAAATATACTATCTTAAAATTTCCAACTTAACATTTAAACATTGGATATAAATTATCAAACTCCATTTTCTAAATTTTCTTCCATTTTAATAAAGAGATTTATACACCTTTTTATTTCAAATTTTTCAACTTCATATGTATATAAATATGAAAGAAAACATTTATTCAGTATAAAATTTAAGATTTTTATAAACCGTATTCCATCCAAACCATAGAAATCACATTAAAAATAGTTATATATAGACCGCGGTGCCTGTATATAGTTTTCTATCCTATGGTCAAGTGATACGGATATTTATCATTTCAATCCGCAATTTAAAAAATAAAACTGCGGTTGTATATCATTTCAAACCGCAATCCCGAATGAAATGAAAAAATGCATACTAACTTGCAGTTTAGTGATATCAAATAAAACATCCATTCAATAACACATCCATCATCCAATCACAAACATCAAGCAATATCAATCAATAACAATATATGTTTGGTAATATACAACAGGTAATAATTGGCAGTTTTATTTCAAATTATATTTATCAACTATTAATCTAACAATTTATATTCAGTGATAATTGACATAACTGTTAACTAGCAGTTCATATGCAAACAATAATTTCTAACAGCCAATTAACACGCAATAAATCAATTAAATTAATAGTTAAATTCAATAAAATGCAATTCAACAGATATGAATGAAATAACATGCCAAAAGCTCATAAATAAATTTCTATTCATTTCTAAAATTTATTTAACAAACATAAAAGCTTCTAGTAATTGTGAGTGGGTCAAAACACTCACCTTTTGAATTTAAATCGAATTTAAATTCGATTTAAACCCAAAAATTCGCCCGTCTCAGAATTCGTCCAAACCAGCGTTATCAAGTCCGGAATTAAATTACGATCCTAACAAAAGAAATTTCGTGTGAATCCGACTTCGTATGAGAAAGTTATGGCGAAAAATCGATTTGCAAACTAAATTAAAAACAACAAACAAACTCACAAATGCCAGAGCCACGTCAGCAACTAGCAACGTGATTCACGCCCATCTCCAGAACTACGCGGTGCCTGATTGCCAGAGAAACGCACGCATCTCCTCATTGACTGATGCTTTGACCGCAAATATCGCCCCCCTCCGGTCATCTTTCACCAAGCCATCTCCACCACTAGCCTGCCCTTGCCGAGCCGCCCCCATCCCCCTAGGTCCGGTCACCCAGAACCACCACTAGCCGCCAGTAAAAACCCTAGGCCGAAACCCTAATCGCAAGATTGACGAAAATCTGACCGTTGAATTGCCAAACAAATTACATAGATGCGCTCCCCATCGTCCATACTACAAAACCCAGAAACAGTTTGTCGATCCGACGAACTTTGTTGCGACGATGATGTGAGGCCGAAAATGAATTGAATTGTTCTGGATGAATGATAGCTCCGATTGAAAAACGAATTACACCAGTATATTACGCGTATCGAATACTTCAACATATATTTTTTTGAGAATTTTCTGAGGTGTTTTAATTTTCACTGAATTTTGGATTGAAGCAGATCTAGATTTTGCAACCATTGAGGAGAAGGAGGAGATGAAGAAATGAATATACATCAATTGACAATAGAATGGAGCTAGGGTTTATAACTGTACATTTATAGATAGGCTAGAGGTAGGGTAGCTAGACTGGATACGCGAACGTACGGAATAAACTATGGCCCAAAAAGCCCATTATGCCTCCGGAACCAAATTTGTTAAATCTATATATTCAGATAGGTATTTTAAAATATTCTGAACGCGATGGAAAAAGTTTCACGTCCAAATTCGATCGTATGAAGAAGTTATGCTGAAAATAAGATTTCCAAATTGATTCCAAATTGATTTTAATAAAATCGATTTCAAGGCGTTTCGCGTCCGTACGATCAAACGACAAGTCCGATCGATACGAAACTTGAAACCCTATAATAATTCACCGATACGGATCCGATGAAACTGGTTTCGTCGAAATCCGAGTCCGGGGCCAAAATGGCTATTTTTAATATTTATTAAATAAATTAAAATAAATTATAAATCCAATTTTTATATTTCAACTTCTAATATTGGCCAAATTTCATTACTTATATAATTCAATCAATTCCAAATGATTTAACAAGCTTGGATGTGGATAAAAATCTATAAGTATATCAATTTTGCAGTGTTAATTTCTGCACTTCTTATTATTTGGAATTAAAAATTTTATTCTCAAAACCAAATTATTAATTCTTATACTCTTATACTATCAACTTGAATCCAATTAGATAAATAGATTTGATTTCCATTCCAACTCATTTGATTTCAAATAAACTTTTTACCATACATTAAATCCCAAATTATTAATAAACTTTTATTCCCATTTCCTTTACACACAATCATCGTATTATAAAGGTATCTTCCATTGATTTGCCTTAACTTATTTAAGGTAACCTTACATTAATATCTATTGCTATGATTTCAAATTATTATCCCCTCATTTTTCTTAACTATTATTAATTCCAATCTTAATGAATTCAACATTATAAGTTTGATAAATTTATTAAATTCACTCAATTGTTTACAAATTCCATTTTAAATTCAATAACGTAATATTTTACGTTTAATTCTATTTTATTTGTAGTAAATACCCTTTGTTGGATTTAATATTCAAATTATAAATAAAATCTTGCTTTCTAAAGTTATATCAACAATGGTCCAACTAAATTTGAATTAGCTTTAACTTTATTTTATGGAATTAACTATTGCAATAAATCCAAATTGATAAATAAGGCTTGATTCCTATATTAACTACTTTGGTTCCCATTAACCTTTTATGGTGAATATGAATTTTAAGGTATAATTGAAATCTTTATATCCATTTGATTTCACTGTTTCATTTTTATTATTAAATCCATTATAGCCAAATGCATGAAATTAATATACACAAATATTTTAAATCCCAACTTAAGTTTTACTTAACGTATTAATAAACGTTTAAATTTTCTTAATTGCAATAACTCAATTACCTTCATTCTTTTTATTCACGTAGCTAAATCTTGATTTAAAATCTTTACTATAACCCATAGTCTTATTAAAAAAAGAATTTACACTACCTGTAACGTTAATTTCCATCAGTAAAGATCTTACACCCTTTGTTCCATAGATTTAGATTTCACACATTTAGCTACTGCATTAATTCTTATTTATATAACATAAATGTTCATATACTTTGAATTCATTCCCAATTCACCAACTCAATTAATTATGCTTTACAAATGTGTTTCCAATATATAGGTATTTTATACTAATTGCTATCATACCCATAATTACACGCTTATAACTAATTCCCACATTTGCATAAGTTTATTAAGTTAGAATGTTTATTAAGGTTTATGCATTTCCAACTTGTACTGATTTTACACAATTATTATGATTTCTCACAGAACGTTAAATTTATTAAATGACCATTTATTATAATTAACTCCCTTAATTGAATCAACTGCTTATTATTATATTTTCATTCTTACCATTTCTTCCCATTATAAATTCATTTACGTATTTACACATCTCTATCTTTCAAATATTAATAACCAAACTGATTACAAACACTGTTCTTACCAATCTTCATATATTTGTTCAGATCTATACTCTTTCATATAATTAAAGTTTATGTTTCTATTAGATTTTTCTCTTTCTACAGACATTAAATTTTTCTATCTACACTTATTGCATTTTTGTATAAATGAATACTACCAAAGTTAATATTTATATTAACTTTTACAAATTCAACTTTCATTCGTTTCTTATCACTAACTTTCAACAAAATGTGACAATCTACATTAACCAAATCTATTGTCATAAAGTTTAATTATTACACTAAGTTACTACTACTATACCCAATTTCTACATTTATTCTAAAACAAAATTAGAAATTATATTAATTTAATTTATTAAATATCATAAATTTAACGGGTCGTTACAAAGAAAGAGAACGATAATGGATAGCCTTGACACTTGTGTCAAATTGGAAATGACTAAAACAGGAGCCGTGCCGGGCCAAATAGGGTTAGCCGCCTCGAGCGAACACACTTCTTCGTAACTACTACTCATTACTCGTTATTGATTGGTGCACCCTCGTAATTTTAGGAGTGTTGTTTCGCGGTGTTGCGATCATTGCGGCGATGCGTTTTCACTAGTCCGGATCAGGAAAATGGTAGTTTCGCTACCTTGGGTATTGCCTCGTGTGCCTTGTCATACTTGTATCCCTATATACGCGACCACTACGAATTTGTTTTGGGTTATACCTATGGAGTACTCCCTGATATCCCACTAGTTTACGGTGGAGTTTCCAGTGCTGTATAGACTATAACGCTTATATAAAATATGTTAAGGGGGATAATGGTAACGCCTTAACACTATTTTGATATTTTATATTACTGATAGACATTATCTATTTAGCGTATACTACTACATAGTAGATAGTTTAACGGATCCTTAGAGGATGGTTATTCCAACATCCTTTGAGTTACTTGTATTTCAATTGTTATTTCACTTGATTTGGATTTATTGATATAAGAATGTTAATCCTGACTCGAGTGTTTTGTGTTTTGCTTTACGCTCAGGTCAGACTGAGTGGTTCAGCTTTCGAGACTCACCTTTGGAGTTGGAGCTTTGCTTGGAGATCCAGCTATCTGCCCAGCTTTCAAATATTCAGATGATTCCAGTGTCATATTCTGATTCTTGTATTTGACTATTGTATTCGAGACTGTTGTTGTAACTTATCTAACTCTGTTATTTATATAGTAGCTTCATGAACTACTATCTTTTGTTTCCGCTGCATTTATTAATCTGTGTTTGTGATTATTTATTTACTGTATATGTTCAGTTTTGCCAAATTTAAATAACAATTTGGTATTTTGAATTATTCAAGTCCGACATGTGCGGATGCGAATAGTCCAAATAGCGGGTCGTTGCAGGTTATATTTTTAAATAATATTTTCCAAAAAATTTATTAAGTATTTTTAAATAATATTTCCCTAAAAGATTTTTAAGTATTTTGAGTTTTATAAATATATGAAACTTTTAACTGAAAATTTGATTTGATGTTTTAATTATAAAGGTGTATTAGTTTTTCTATAAGTTAAAATTTTATAAAGTTAATAATTGGTTTTAAATTGAATTAAAGATCTTTATTGATGATAAATAACTTAATAATTGAATTTGACTTAATATGGGAGTTTTAAATCTAATATAGTAATTGTTATGAATTTTACTTTATGAAATGGACGTGTTTTGTATAATAAATAATGTATTTTGAACCGATAAAATGGAATACAGTTTTAATTGGACATTTTGTAATAAAATTTATTTAACTAGAAAATCATAGTTAATCAATTTCTAAATGAATAGATCTAGAAGGAAATTTGAGTGTTATATTAACTATGAAAAAAATGTTCTTTTGTGAAATGTTATATTTTGTAAAATAAGTAGTTATGATTTTAAAATGGAAAAATGTATGTTAAATTATGACATAACTTGATGACTGGAAATTGGGTTTTAAATAAAATTTTTAAGTTATGTAAATAACTGCAAATTTAGTTTTATTTATGACGTGGGTACTTTAAAATAAAGTGTTAAGTTATTTGTTAAAGTACAGTTAAGGAAGAATGTACTTTTGACTTAACAAATGAATCTTAGCTTAAATTGGATATTTATTGATAAAATTTTATTTTATAAATTCATAAGTTGAATGATATCTAAATGAATATTTTGAAGCGAAAAATATGATTTTTTATAAGTTAAAATGGTTAAAATTGAAGTTTTAATGTTTCTGAAATTTATATTAAATCTGGAATTAGTATTGGAAGTGGTTTTAAGACAGCATTTGTTAAGTGCTATCATTTCTGAAAATAAACTAATTTCTAGAATAATAAAGAGCATTGTAGCACTTTGTAAGTGCTGTAGTTGATGAAACTAAACTATATTTTGAAACAACTAAAGAGCTAATGCAACAATTTGTAGGTGCTATTGTTGCCGAAGTAAACTGTTTTGAATAACTAAATAGCTACTGTAGTACTTGGTAAGTGTTGTTGTTGCTGAAAGTAAACTGTTTTGAAATAATAACTAAATACCTACTGTAGCACTTTGTAAGTGTTGCTGTTTTTGAATTAGACAATGTTTTTGAAATACTAATATTTCTATTTTAATACTTTATAAATGCTGTTGTAGCTGAAATTTACAACTTATTGGAAATTTTATAATTAAACGAATGAACGTAGACATGCCACAACTTTGAAATGAATATTATTTGACATTGAATTTAAATGGTTTAAATAAATATGTTTCAAAGTGTTTATTTTCAGAGTTGTTATAACTTGAAATTAATATGGTTTTGGAAATGAATTTATTGGAAATTGTATTTAATTAAGAATTGTTTTTAAATATATTGATTTGAACTTATTGAAATTGGGGATTTAAGAATATGACTTTATAAAGTGGTTTGGTTTAAGACAATTTAAAGTAATATTTCAAGTTTAATAAATTGAAGGAATATTCAATGATTTGGAAATTTGGGTTTATTTGAACGATATATTGATTTTGCTTTGGAATTTAAATAATATAGTATTTAGTTTTGAAATGGATATATATTTTGGTTTTAAAGTATAAATGATTTTGAAATAAATATCCATGGGTTATAATGACGTTGGGTTGTTAAAGAGACCTGGATCGGGAGTTGTCATATCTCTACCAACTCTGAAAAACCACTTCAACAACCCTGTACGCGGTGGAGATTCCATAATGAAGTAGGATGGTGGTGACATTCTATTGAGGTATATACGTGGACTCGACTCCCGTGAATTGGCATAAGGTAGCTAAAACAGGAGTGATTCTCGGGCTAGTGAGGTAGCTCCTCTTATCGAACACACTCCTTCGATACCATTCTACTAATTTGTGATTGATTGGGGCCATTTGATTTTTGGGGGTGTGGCTCGAGATGGGCGGTAGCTGTGCGCTATGCGTCACCACCAGTCCGGATAGAAACTGGTATATCTACCTTGGCATTGCCTAATTGTGCCGTGTCACCTACCCTAGCGTGCCTTGTACGAGTTTGGTTTGTGTCGTGCTTATGGAGTATCCTCTGGTTGTCTCCAGATCAGGAGGTCTTGTGGTACTGTATAGACTACTGGCACTAATATGTGTTAAGGTGGAAAATGTAAAGCCTTAACGCTATTTAAAAGTAAGTTTATCTAACTATAGACATAATTATAATAGCGAAATATTACTACATAGTAAATAGTTTAACGGATCCTTAGAGCATGGGCGGTCCCAAGCATCCTTTAAGTTACTGGTACCTTTCTATCACAGTTCACTTAAGTTGATTTACATTATATAAGTATATATGTCCTGATTCGAGTGTTTTGTGTTTTTCCTTACGCTCGGGTCAGACTGAGTGATACAGCCTTAGAGACTCACCTTCGAAGTTGCAGCTTGCTTGAAGATCTAGCTATCTGTTACGCTTTCAGTTATCCGGCCGATTCCTGTTATCTGGATGATTCCAAAGATGTATTCCAATTTGTACCTGATTCTCATATCGTTACTTCGGTTGTATCTTGTATAACTTTGATGTATTTATATAGTAGCTTCATGAACTATAATCTCTTTTCTTCCGTTGCATTACATTACTCTATATCTGTGATACTGTGATTTATTTATTTGGTGTATATTCTAAGTTTTGCCAAATTTAAATTAATAATTCTTTATTTTGAGCTATTCAAGTCAGACATGTGTGGTTTTATTGTCGATTTGAATGGTCCAAAATAGCGGGCAATTATAGTTGGTATCAGAGCATTAGCTCTAGGAAAAACTTAGCATATATGATAAATTTATTGACATAATCACTTTCATTCGAGCTTGAATCTCTTTCTCTTTGACTCTGTTCCTTTGAATTTTGGTACGTTCCCTTGGTTTCGAAATTCATTCTTATCCCTCACTCTTCGTATTCTTCTGAATTCTGGAGCATCCACTACACTGGATGACTTGTAAAGGGGTAAAACTCCTTTACAATTGGCATTGATTCACTGGAGATTTATATATCCTTGGTTTAGATGCTAATATCTCTTGTTGTCCCGAATTCTACCTCTTGAGATCGAATGTAGATTCGCCTCAGAATCCCATTTGATCTAATTCTTGAAGTCATGGTTGATTATGCACTTCCTTATTCGGTTAGTCAATCATCTTATCTTTTGTTCTAACTTATCCTCAAATCAAAATTTCCTTTGACTTGAGTCAATCCAATTTGAATCTCTATCCTTGCTTTGAAAATCTATTCCTGTATAGTGTATTTGTAAATCCATATTTGGAATGTTTTATATACTGTGTTGTATGAGTTGTTGATGTTGATTTGGGTTTCCGATCGATTCGTCTGATCAACGGCATCGATAGGATCTCCAAAACACTTGAACAGAGTAAACCGACATAGTATATTTTTCAAATTAATAAATGAAATAAATTTTGCATAATTATATTGTATATGTATATAAATATAGTTTCTAAACTTTGATAGTTAATTGAATTGGATGTTGAGAAATAATATTTGACTTTGTATATATGCTTGCAACCATTAGCTTTTGTTTCATATATAAATAATTAAACTATAAAATATGGCTATAAATTAATTTGGAAATCGAAATGAATTTGTAACAAGAAACCAAGAATTTAGTTTTCAATGGTTTCAAACTGTGTGTTTAAAATTTTAAAGGGTAATATTTAAAGCATTTCAAAGAGAAATTGTTTCAAAGAATTTTAAGTTGTAAATCAGAGCTCTTTCCTTTGTCATTGGAAGATAATTTCGGTGATGACTACAGCATCATCGACATTCATTATCGAGTTTCGAAGTAAAGAGGTCATTATGTAGTTTTGCTACAGTCTTGATTTAGAGAATTAAGTTGATTTGTATTTCTAAAATATGACTTGATTTATAATATATGTGATATATGATTTAAAAATTGATTTGATATATATTGTGCATACTTATTTATCTCTAAAATGGTTTGAAGTTAATCGGAAATTTAATTCTTAATTTTTTCTTACAAGATAATTTCAATTATAAAGGGGAAATCAAAATTATAAATAAATATTTAAGCTTGGATAATTGAATTAAGTAAATTTATTTGTATAGTATTCTATTGCATTTTAATATAACTTACCTTAATTATTAGAAGTTAACAATGTAATTGGACAATATGCAATACAAAAGGATTTTATAAATAAAATTTGAGTAGTTATTATAAATGTTATACACTTATATTTTAGTTATAAAAGGTTAATCGAGGTAAATAGAATCAAGGTTAATTGAATAATATGCAATAAAATATGGTGTTAAAGGAATTTATAAATGATTTGTAGTAGCTATAATAAGTGTACATACACTTGACATATGTGATTGGATATATCAAGTGGAATAAATCTAATAATAATTTGGAATAAAGAAGATGTAGCGACCCTGACTCGACCTTCGAAAATCGGCACCGAATACGACACTCGTATTCAAATGCCGCAGATCCAAACGTCGAACCTGGTTCGCCGGAGCTTATAACACAATAAGTACAACACAGCGGAAGAAATATGCATGATACATTTGATATACAACATTTAATACAATATCTGATACAACAGAATACAATAGAATGGTACAATAGAGATCAACACTATCAGAGATACAAGAAGATAGCAGCGGGAAAAATAGTGTCTTCAATGCCAAACTCCAAGAACTCCATCTTCAAAACACCAAGGCTAGCTCGAACCCCCATCACGCTCCACCTAGATGAGCAAGACTGGTGTGATGCTGAAGTGTAGCAAACGCGATCCATAAATCCAAAGAGCTTCGAAGACTATCGAATCTATACCTATTATTGGAGTATCTGAAAACCCAACTCTAGACTGCCCGTGTGGAAAATAGTGGGCACCCAGAGTTTAGGAAAGGAACAATAAACTCTAGGTCAGTCATGGGACTAGTGTGAGCAAACAAAACAATTTGGTCTTTTAAAACAAACAAAAGAATTTAAATTTGAAATCCGCAATGCTTTTTAGAAAATGAAACTACCATAAGGCCTCCCGCCACACACACAATGCAAACGCAGAATTGGAGGAGATTTCTCCTTATGATAGTCAAATATGCTTGATACGAGAAAAATTCTTTGATATTATTACTATAAGTGCACAGTGAGGAAAAACGATTTCGAAAGTATAATATAAATCCTAGCCAGCATAGGTACCATCATGTTATGCCTACTATAGCCGCCATGTTAAATGGCAGGTTCTACAACTAAAACCGTACAAGGCTCGTATTTAAAGAATGGATTTCCAACAAATGGTCAGGCTAAGGAACTTCCTATTGCCACATGGGAACGCCTCTGGCGGGACGCCCCGAGAACCCACCCGGATCTCTGCTAAACAAGGCCGGCTACCCCCTTCCCGGGGAATAAAACCTGAGATATGCCACCCCCGGTCCTTTGGGACCTTTATCCGAGGGCCCTCCAACAACAACATCACACAGTAATAAATATAGTGTGTCCACATGAGTAAGTATCTGGACTCCATACCATGATACCACCCTTTTCCAGAAGGAATGGTCATACCCTAGGGGAGCTACCCCTGAAACCTTGCCGCATCTTTCCTGTTTCGACCATTACCGGTTTGTGAGGCTCGATGAGGTCTCGACCACAAAGCTACGCTTTTCCACAAAGCCATGCTTTGATCAACAAATGATCATCAATCACACAGCAGCACTTAGCATGCCACACTACCAAATTGGGAGTATATCGCTGATAACCTTCAACTACATAACCTCTGAGCTCGTACGTCTCAGAGAAGGGTGTTAAGCTAAGAGAATAAATTCTCCGCCACCAACAGATATGTATTTGAAAGAAATCGGCTTTACATCTCAAAGTGTAGTGTCAGACACACGACCATACAAGTCTGTTCCGGGTTCGAACAGAACCGAAGGCACTTCCGAAGAAGCCCTTGCAAATCCGGGTATTCACAATCCCGATCGGACTTCCCATCACTTAGGAAATCTCTATACTGTAGCTACTCAGTGCAGAGACAATCGATAGGTCATCCTATCATTCTCGCAAATACCCGGTCTTCACCACCGGTCTTCAAATGCTATCCATAATGACATAACATTATTCGGAATGGGTTATATGACACAAGGTCCTCTCCCTGCTAAACCGAATAACGAGCGCAATATTTAAAAACATATGGACATGGGATTTTCAGTTAAGTCACAACTTATTATCCAAAACTTCCCTTTAAATGGTTTAAACCAAATTACCATTTCAAATCTTTAAACAAAAGATTTATTTCACAAAGTTTACCCCTTTTCACAAAGATCCATTAACAAAATTCAAAACAATTTCCATTCCAATTGGATTAGCCCATTTAATCTTTAAATCAAAGATTTAACTTATAGCTTTCAAAAACCGTTTCCAAATATTCATTCATAACTTGGAAAATCAATTCAATTCAACTTGAAATCCCTTTTATACAAATTGGAAATTCATTCCTTATATGAAAGCTTTTATCATTGGAAAATAATTAGTTTTCATTTTTGAAAAATCCGATTTCATTTATACAAGTGAAAATCTTTGGGTTAAATTTAATTCCCGAAACAACCCTTTAAAAATGGTTTAAAAACCCATATAAACTTGTATGACCTTTTTACATCTTAAATTCTAAAAATAGAATTCAATTTCAAATTTTGAATTTTGAATTTAAATCAGATTCCAAAACCAAATTAAGTTATTCAAAATAACTTTTATCTTAGAAATTCTTTTCCCAAAAGCTTTTCATTTTAAAACCCGATCCATTTTCAAAATCATTTAGATTTAAAAATTCAATTTTTTCAATCTATTTCAAAAATCTGCGACTTAACCAATTTCCACGTGCAATCCATATTTGTGTGTGTATAGTGTGGTCAAGGGGTTTTACACACAATAGTGCACAACATCAATTAGCACAGATATATCGATAAGCGGTATAACTCATAACGCTTATCTTCATTCACAGATCCATAGATAAAATAAATTTATCAATCACAAAGATTCACTAATATGATTCGATGTGGGTTTCGGATAACAAACTGGAATCCGACTCCCTGCCACATCGAAGTTTAAATGCCGTTTCATGGGCAAAAGGGGTTTCACACACATATAGGAACAAAACACAAATCACAAATCACAGTCCATCACAAAGCAATCACAACATCACAACAAAAATATCAATCCAGTATAGAGTATTTGATGACAGCCAATCATCTTTGATTTTAGGGTGAATATGATTAAGGTGAATTAACCATATAATTGTCTTAATTAATTATTGTTTAATTTTACTAAATTTTGAATTAATTTAATCTTGGAAGGCTTTATTAATTAAATATTCTTAAATTTACTAACTCACGATTGTTAATTAATTGAGTTTGATTACTTTTTATAAATTGCGTATTCTTCTAATTAACTTTAAATTATCAAAATCATTACAAAACATTAATAGTTAATTACTACTTCATCATATTAAATTTGGTTTAAAATTAATACTTGAATGTTTAATTTTCATTTTTTTTTATAAACTTTTTATTAAGTTAAATCTTTTAAAACAACTTTTATAAAATTTAAAATATTCTTGAACTTCATAAATTTTACATAACTAACTCAATACCATTACTTCCAATTTCATTTGCAACTGTCATTATTTATTCAGAAAATTAATTAACCTGTTTTTTTTATATTAGAAACTGGGTTTCTGCTGTTTTAAATTCACTCACCCAAGACGTGCTTCGTCTCGTCCCTGAGGAAAACCCCCCTACTTCGAGTTTTAGCCAAATCTACCCGAGTAAGATTTTTTTTTCAAAAATTTGCTAAGTTTTAAAAGGTGACTCGATACAACTCAAAACCACTTGAGCTCGTCTTCGAGTTTCCACGCAATCTCCCCGTGCCATGCTTCGAGCTTTCCCCTGTCCTTTTCAACCCATCACCCTGACACACCCCATAGCCACGTGCACGTGCACGGCTGGTTTTGCCGCCGCTGGTCGAAGCTGCGGCCACCAATACGTCATCGAGCATCCCCCAAAACAATACGACCACCCAGATTTGGAAAAAAAATTTGAAACGTGAATCGCGACCTTCCAACCCAAACCATCATCAGGAACGTCATCAAAAACTGCCACGCGCCTCCTCCCCAGTTCACCACTGGCCACCATATTTGGACCCTAGCTTCTTCCTCGCGTCACGCTTCGATTCGACCCGATGGCACACGGTCCGATCACTTGAGGGTGGTGCAGCAACGTCGTTTCGTACGCGAACCCAAATGTGTTCTTAAACCCTAAATTAAGCTCGAATTCAAAATCTAAACATTTAAAAATTCAACTTGCATTTTTCTGGTGATCACGAACACCAAATCATGCGGCGACCACGAATTCGAGGTTTATAACTACATAGATCACCAGATTTTGTCAAAAGCTCACCTTTTGATCAACCCCCATTTTCCTGAGCAATATGCAATGAAAAATTTGATTTTTTTGTTTCTAAAATCATTGCTTTTAAAGGAGATTAAGATAGTGTTATTGAATTTGAAATTCATAAAATTCGAATTTCTTGAACATTTGAATTTTGGCTGTGCTTCATTATTTACAGGAAATTTTTCTTATACAATTTACTCTAGTTCATTTCTGGAATAAACACAGGTTTTAAACAAAATCTTTAATTTGTTTCAATTTATTTCCAAAAGGAATGAGGGAGAGAGGTTGGAGTTGTTCGGATATTGGTTGATCTGTAAACCAAAATTTAGTTTCCAGAAAAAAAAATAAAAAAATTTCAACCTGCTTTGATTAATTACTGAAATGAAACACAAATTTAAGTAACAATTTTTTTTTTACTTAATTACTAACATATTTCAGGAACAAGAAGGGGAAAAGAATGTTGCATTTGAATGTGTTTTATTCTGTAACCAGAAAATCAATATAACAGTATTTGTAAAGTTACCCAGGCTTTGCTTTGTTTCAATTTTTAAAACATGATGAATTGTTAAACCATATCTTTTGTTGTTTCACAATTCCATTTTGTTTCCAAAAGGGTTGAAGGATAGGGATTTTGAATCATTGCTGTAACTAAAAAGTTACAGGCAGGGGAAACAAAGAAAAAAAAAACAGGAACAAGATTTTCAAGCAAATTAAAAAAACACAACATAACCATTCATTCCTATGCAAAGGCTATCACATCCATACTGGCATCCAAACATAGAAGGAAATTGAACAAAATATAAGTTTACTCACATTTTTTTCAAGAGAGTTTCCTTTTCAACAGAAGATGGGAGAGTAGCTTATAAGCTTTACTGTAACCAAATGTTACAGGAAGAAAAAAAAAACAAGGGAAAACAGTGTTCCCAGGAAAAATCAAAACACAAGCACACCATTCACAAGTCAAAACTAACCACATTCATGCAAGCATTCAAACACAAGAAAAAAAAAAGAAATGAAGAAGGCATGGGGTTCACTCACTTTTTTTTTTCTTTTTTTTTCTTTTTTTCCCAGAAAATAAGAATGCTCCCTGACAGTTTCAAAACAGAGATGAGTGAAGGCCTGCAAGTTTTTTTTTTCTACTTTGAATCCTTTTAAGTATTAGATCTGCAAATGGTGGTTATAGATCTATTACTTCTGGTTGCATTCACTTATTCAATTCATTAATGACAATGTATAAAAAAAAATTCTTTTTATTACTCACAGTTGTATGTATATAACAAGGAAGCCTCTTTTTATTCCCTGCAATTAAAAAACCAAAATAGCTTTAAAGCTTTAATCTTGCTTCTTCCTGCAAATAATTGGATATTATTGTATTAAATCCTTTGTTGTATCTGTTTACTTAATCATTAATAACAATAAGTTTTTTTTTACTTACAGTAGGATTTTATAACAGAGATGACTTTTTTTTTCTTTTCTGCAGTTTTGAAACCAGGAATCATGTTGAGCCTTAAACTTGATTTTTTTTTCCTGCAATTTATTGAATGTTAGGGTATTAAATTCTTTTTCCATTAGCAATTATAACTTCAAACTCAAATTCTTTTAAAAGAAAATTTACTTGCCTTTTACAATTATTTCCAGAAACTAGCATTAGCAAAACCCTGAAACTTCACTGTTTCAAGACAAATCTGCAGTTTGATTTAAAAATTGTTGTTAAAAATATGACTTCAAAATCACAATTTTATTAACTATAAAATTTTAAAACTTACCTGAGAGCACACTACAGTTTTGAGGCTTTAGAAATCACTTCAGTTTTTTTTAGTTTGAATTGAAGAAAGCTTGACAGTTATTTTTTCTATTTTGATGGTTTCTTTTGAATTGAATGATGATGTTTAGGTTTGAAAAATCTTTGTGGTTGTATTTCAAAAGCTAGAGGCTTATAATTTCGAAATTTTCTTTGGAAACTGAAAAGTTTCTGTAATTTTTTATGTGAATATTTTATCTTTTTATAAGACAATTCATGCCATTTGTAAAAAACAATGATGAGAGCAAGATTTTGTTCACTATTTCACTCCATTCTTCCATGTGCTAGGTATGTTCAGCCTTTTGATGTTTACAAAGCAATTGAATTTTATAAATTTTATATTTATAACTTATACACTTTGAAAATAAATGTATATCTTAAACACTTGTAAATCTTATACTAACATATGTATGTTTATGTTTACACTCCATCCCTTTTGATGTATGTTTAAATTTGTTTGTATATATATAGGTACAATGTGTTTTAAGTCCTTATTTTATCAAATCTAATTATTAAGTATACAAGATGATTTAGCTTTTGTAAACTTTTGTTTATATTAATTTTACAATATCACTTTTTAAACCAATATATTTAAGCTTAGTTCATTATATATTTTTTCTTTTGAATTAAGACTATTATATCTTTTAAATAAGCAACTTATATATATATATATATATATTATTTTAAACTTTTATTGCTCATTTTATACACATTTTTGTTTTATTAATTTTAAAGAAAGAAATGATTTTGAATGCTACTTAGTTTTTTTTAAAATATTTATTTTAAATTTAAATTCAATTTTCCATTCAAACTTGAAATATAAACTTTCATATCCATTTATACATTCACACTTTATTTTGAACAAATTTAAATTAATTTTAAATATGCATTCGATTTACTCATATTTGTAATATACACATATATATAAGATTTTAAATCTATATGACTTTTTACAATATTTCTTAGTTCAATATTTTAATCTCAAAATATAATTGGAATTTATTTCATATCATATTATCACTTATTTTCATTTTTTTCATTTTTTTCTCCTCCAATTTATTCTCAAATTAAATTTCAAGAGTTTGAAATATATTATTTATTTAAATTGAAAATTTTGGGATGTTACTTTTTATCTATAAGATTTTAAATATAAAAATTCGAAATCTCAATCAAATTTTAAAATCAATACTCAAATAAACAAATATCCTATTTAATTTGAAAATTTCAAGTTAATTTACAATTTTATTCAAAAATTTATTTACATTATCAATTTAAATTTAATTTAAAATCGAGATCGTTACAGAAGAATAAAAATCATTGAATAAATTATAAGTATAATAAATGATTTTTCCAAATTCGTGATTTTATAAATTGATAATAGGATGATAAGATAATGAAATTAGAAATAGTTAAGATTTATTTAACTTAGGTGGAATCAATTATTAACTTAAGTTGAAACTTTCATGGTTTTTAATTTACCATCTTATTTTGTTTTCCAATCTCTTTTCTTTCAAGATGTTCCTATTTTCCTACATCCTAAGCGGGAAATGGAATCCTAGATTGATCTTATTCCTAAAGTTCGTCCTATAGTTCTTCCTCCCAGAAGAACTTATCTTCGCCTTTCAGTTTTGGAAACTTTTCAAGAATCTTTGGGTACTCACGTGAATCTGAGCACTGCTTACCATTCACAGACGTACGGTCAAACGGAAAGAGTGAATCAGATTCTAGAGGACCTTCTTTGTGCTTATGTTCTTGATTTTGGAGGATCTTGGGAAGATCATCACCATCTGGTTGGATTCACCTATAACGACAGTTATCAGGTATAATTTCAATCTTCTTCTCATCGTGTCTTAATCCTACCTCTTTCTATCATGTCTTCCTTGTTTTCCCTGTCTCGTTCCTTTTCTGGGGCGAAAAGTTTTGAGTTGGGGAGAGTGTAACAACCCATAATGTTGTAAATATTTTGAATTAAATTCTTATATGAAAACTTTGATTTTTAAATCATTGAAATTTGAATTTCTGGAATTTTCCAATGTGAGTTAGGGATTTATCTGTAATTTATTTTCCAAATACAATAAAATAAGCAATTTCTGAAATTTTTATATTTTGGTTAATTGAAAGTCAAAGTTTGACCACAGTTGAAAATTTTAAATATGAATTTTTAGATTCTAATCTTTTTCTTTGAAACTGTATTTTATTTAAGGCCATCATTTATTTTTCCGATGAGCCCCAAGATTCCAGCCTCCTTCAGCCTTGATCATGACAAACAACACCTCATCGATCAATGGAAATCGACGACTTTCCCTTTTCTCGTTCAACTCGAGAATTCACATGATTTTTAAACTTAAAAATCTTGATTTTAACATCAAAAATCATCATCTTCCAAGATGAACCAGTTTATATAATTTAAACTTGAAACTTTGAAGATCAAATTTTTGACTTGAATTCTATTTTTCTGTAATTTTTTCTTTAAGAAATATTTACTCACTGAAACTATTTTTAAAAATAAAATAACATTCAAACAAACAACTTTCCTCTTAAAATCATAGCCAAAAATTGATTAGAGGAAGAGAGAGATTGATTTTTTTTGAATTTGTTTTTTAAAGTCTGTAACTAGAACAGAGGCATGTTGCCTGTACAAAGATATGAACATCTAAATTTACATGTATATATAAACATGCAGGCAAATTTTTACATCTATACAAACATTTTCCATCACTTCACTTCAAATATCAATCATTAATATCATGATATATACACATATTCAAGTTTGAAATAGTAGTTTACTCACCTGGGAATTGATTAAGCAGAGAACAAGTTTTGCCTGGAAATGATCTTGATTTGAAAACTGAAGCTTGTTTTATGATCTGGAATTGTTAGTTGATCTGCTACTTAGTTGTTGAGTTGCGTTTGAACTTGAATTTGCTATCTCAGGTTGAAGTTGTTTGATAAAATTGCATTAACTTGCACGCTTTAGATTTAAGTTGATCTTCGAAAACTGGAGCTTGTTTCAGGTTTGATTTTAAACTTGCTTTTGATCCTTTTAATTCTGGTTTTAATTTTTCTCTTCCAGGTTTTGATTTTTATCTGGTTTGGATTTTCATTTCTTTTCTTTAAGTTGTCTAGGTTTTAGATTTTGAATCATAGAAGGAAAATATGAAAAGAGGAGAAGTACATGTATATATAAATAACCTGTTTTAATTTTATTCATATTTTCGAAAATAAAAACACAATGACACTTTTAATTATATAATAAAATAGAGTTAGCACTTTTTTTATTGCTCGTTAAAATGTTTAAAAATGTTAAAATGTATCATATAATTTTTACATTTGTAAATTCTTATGTTTATAATACTTACACATGTATAATGGCATGCATAAATGTTTTATATTTAATCTTATTTTATATTACATCTTTATATATATATATATATCTTATGTTTTAATATTTTCCTATTTATATAAATTCTTAAAGAAATATGATTTTAAAATTTTGGTTACATAGTGATAAATAAGCGCGCGCACACACACACACATATATTATATAAGTCTTAAAAATATAAAATTTAACTTTTAAATAGCTTTTTGAAAATTTATTATATTAAATTTAAATCATAATTTTCAAATCACAATGTGTGTGTATATATATATATTAAAATTAGAAAACAAAGTTCTACTAGTTTTATATTATAGAGTTTTCAAATTCAATTTATTTTCAATATATTTGTCTTTGAATTTTAAATTCAAAATTGTATTTACAATCTATTTATTATATAAAACAAACAAAAATTTTATTTAATTTGGAAAATTCACAAATTAATGAAAAAATTTATATTAATTACCAATTCAAATGTTGGCTTAAAACCTGGATCGTTACAGATTCCCCACTTAAGAAAATTTCATCTCCGAAATTTGCTAGACTGGGAGAAAACAATGAACAGACGAACACACAAAAGATAGAGAAAATGGCTTGCCAGATTAAGCTGAATATCAATTCTACATTTGGTTTACTAAATCAGAATATCATCAATAAATATGAGAACAACTTATTCAACGTTATACGAGATACTTGGGTCATCAGGCCTACAAAATATGTAGGGGCTTTGGTTAGTCCAAAGGGATAACTAACCATTCGCAGAATATATCAGACCCCAAAGAACAGACAGATAAATGAATTCTAAACTCAGCGGAATACCCTAAAGTATATACTAGCTTGTCCTTTTTCGGACTTGGATCCTCGCAAGAAATCACAATTTTTTTTTCCAAATTTAGTTTTTGATTGAAATCGTTTTATCGACACAATCTAATTTAGCTTCATATTTTGTTAACCAATTTATTTCAATTTAAATTTCTAGTTCATTAAAGTTAAAAACAAAAAGCTAATAAAAAACTGATAAAGAGAATACAAAATAGGAACCTTTTTATAATGTAAACAAAAATTCGCAGCGCCACCACCACATCAAAGCTTTTTCTTGTAGCTGCCAGAAAGCCATCAAAGAATTGATATCAGATGATGATAAAAAGAGATTGATGGAAAAGTTGTTCTCACTATTAGCGTTGTTGTAGGGTATCGACCATTTGTAGTGGTACTCCCCTGTCCCCTACCTCGTCCTCTTCTTGCACTCATTCTTACTATCAGTGAATAGTAAGAGAATTGACTGTGGCATACAGACAAGATATCTTAGGGATACTCATTCTAGGGCATTTATATCCCTATCTCTAATGAGTCACCTAATGTGTTATACTCTAAAGCTAAAGTCCTTACTCAACCTTCAGCTCTGATACCAGATGTGATGACTCAGATTCGAGTGCTCGAAAATCGACATTCATACACCACCCGTATTCGAATGCCGTAGATTCAAACGTTGAAATCCGATTCGTTGGAGCTTATAATAACATTAGGTGATGAGGACAAAGAGGAAAGCAAAATGAATTTTTATTAATACACAAATGGATACAACAATCTGATACAACTGAAATATCAATATCAGAGCCAAATATAACGGCGGAAAGAAATCTCCAACATGATCTTGAAGAGAGAAAGAGAGATGGAATCCAGTAGACTGCTTCCCCATTGCCAAAACTCCAAAGACTTCAAACCAAAAAGCATGAACCACCATCATGCCGCAATGAAACAAATGCGATATCAAATCCACAGACTACAAAGACTGCCAAATCTACACCTACTAGCCGACTATCCGATAACCTGACTCTAGGTTGCCTGTGTGGTAAATTATGGGTACCAAGAGTTTAGAAAGGGAATAATAAACTCCAGGTCAGTCATGAGATCGGTGTGAGCAAACAAAAACAGTTGTTTGTATAAAAATAAAAAACACAAAGAAATTAATGAAATTCGCTATGCATTTTGGAAAATGAAACTACCATAAGGCCTCCCGCCACACACACAATGCAATCACACACTTGGAGGAGATTTCTCTTATGATAGTAAAACATGGTTGATACGAGGAAATCCTTTTGATATTATTATTAGTTCATAGTGTGAAAAACATTTCGAAAGTATAATATTAACCTTAGCCAACACACATATCATTATAGTATGCCTACTATAACTACCATGTTAGATGGTAGGTTATACAACTAAAACCGTACAGGGCTCATATTGGGTGATTGGATTTCCAACAAATGGAAAAGGCTAAGGAACTTCCTTTTCGAATGGGTACGCTTCCAGAGGCATGCCTCGAGAACTTAACCAGCTCTCTGCTAACACAAGGCTGGTTCTCTCTATAACTAGGTAACTAACTGTCACGAATATGCCATCCCCCGGTCGTCACCGACCTTTATCTCGAGATTCACCAACAAAATTCCAATAACCACATAAGTTAAATATCCGGGCTTCATACCACGATACCACTTTTTATCCAGAAGGAAATGCACATACCCTAAGGGGCACGACCCCCGTAACCTTGCTGCATGCTTCCTGTTTCCACCATTTTCGAGGTGTGAGGTTCGACGAAGTCTCATCCCATAAAGCTACGCTTTTCACAAAAGCCATGCTTTGATCAACAAATAATCAACACTTAGCATGCCACATTACCAAATTAGGAATATATAACTACTAACCATCAACTACATAACCTCTAAGATCGTACGTCTCAGAGAAGGGCGTTAAGCTAAGAGAATAAATTCTCTGCCACCAACAGAAATGTATTTGATTGAAACCAGCTTTTCATCTCAAAGTGTAACGCTAGACATACGTCTATACAAGTCCATCCTGGGTCTGGATGGAACCGAAGGCACTTCGTAAGAAGCCCTTGCGAATCCAGATATTCACAATCCCAATCGGACTCCCCATTATATATAAAGATTTCTAAACCGGAGCAACTCAGTGCATAGTCATTCGACAGGTAATCCTTTCATTCTCAAAAATACCCAGTCTTCAACCACCATCTTCAATTGCTATCCATTTCGTCGTATCATTAATTCGGAATGGGTTTTATGACATAAAGTCCTCTCCCGGCTAAATCGAATAATGAGCGCTTGTTTCAAAAACATATGGATATATTAAGATCTTAGTTATCCCAAAACCTTTCCTTTTGAATGGTTTAAACAAATTTCCACTTTTAATCTTTTAAACAAAAGATTCACCCTTTGAGATCCTCTTCAATTTTGAAACAAGGTTCACCAATCTTTAACAAAGATTCATTCATAGATTTCAAAACTATTTTCAATTTGATTCACCAATAACTTGAAATTCTTTCAACAAAACTGGAAATTCTTTCGTTATATGAAAGCCATTATCAAATGCTTTTCATTTCAGGAAAATCCGATTAAATTTATTTAAGTTATAGCCTTTTAAAGTATACGTTGGAAAATCAACGAATTGTCGTATTCTCGGCAAGTTCTGTTTGAATTAAATTTAAATTCCCAAAATAATTTATTTTAAAATATTTTAAAGTTGGTTTAAAATCCATTATATAACCTGTGTAACCCCTTTTAAACCATAGTTTCCAAAATTAAAATTTTTAAACTTATAGAATTCGATTTCAATTCTTGAATTCCAATTCAAATTAAATTTCAAAATATTAACAAGCCATATCATATTCAAAATGATTTTCAATTTCAAAACTTTATTTTCAAATTTTTTTTCCATATTCAACCCAATTTCACTTCCAAACCATTTTGGAAAAAAAATTTAATTTCAAAATACCCGTGACGTAACCAATTTCCTGTGAGATCCATATTTGTGTGTGTGGGGTGTGTAGTCCAGGGGTTTCACAGGCAACAATAAAATATCAACCATCATAAATTCAAGCACAACAATAACAATAAGCGGTATAATCGTATAACTCTTATCTTTCATTCACAGATAAACAAGTAATATCATCATAGATAAATAAATCACAGTTCACAGCTTAATCCAAAACAATCATATCACATAATCATCACACATCAGAGATATCAAACAATTCAAGGCATTCAATGAAATCCAATCATCCATAAGCAAGATGAATTAATCACCTGATTATAATTAATTTAATTATCTCAAATAAATTAATTACTTATGAATTAATCACCTAAACCTGGTCAATTAATTAATTTCAAACCATTTGTTGTTATCTTAATTAATTAATAAAAATTAATTATTCTACCTTAATTATCCATCTTAGGTAATTATCCTTAATTACTTAATTAATTATCCTTATAATCACATAAACTAATTAACCTTAAGTTAATTATGCTAATTAATTAATCCTTAATTAGTTACATTAACAAATTAAACCTTAATTATTGATTAATTAACCTTTAATTAATTATCCTTAATTACTTTCATTAAGTAATTTGCCTTTAAGTAATTAATTACACTTAATTACTTTCATTGATTAATTAACCTTTAAATTAATTTATTATCCTCAAATTAATTACCTTAATTAATTAATCACATAAATTTTTAATTATCCTTTAAATAATTAAGTAATTAATTCTTTAATTAATTACATTGAGTAATTATCCTTTTAATTACTTTCATTAATAATTAACCTTAATTAATTTCATTAAGTAATTATAATTAATTTATTTCATTAAGTAATTATCCTTTAAATAATCAAAAATTTAATTAATTAAAGATAAACCATTTATCTTACTTGGTCACCATTTAGATCTTATTAAACCAAATGCTCAAAATCATTTAAGACCACTTCGATTAATTAAAGTTGATACACTTCTTAATTACTCTTTAAATTTTATTTGAAAATACGTAGGAATTAATTTAATTAATTAACCTAACATAATACTAAATTTAAAACAATATAATTTTAAAACATTTAACTTTATTTAATAAGCCTTGGAATTAATTATTATTGACATATAAATGAACTTAATATTATTAAGTTAATTAGCTAATTAAACACTTCATCTTTTAATTAACCATTTAATCACAATATCAAAATTTATTTAAATAAAGTTATTAATTAAATAAAGGATACATAATAAAATACTTTAAACTTAAATTAATTTTAAAATAATTTATTTAAAAACTTTAACCGGCCAATAATTTATATAAAACATTTATAATTTAAAAGGAATGGATTAAGAAAAATTATTTAAATTACATTTTGATTTGTTAAAAAATTTAAAACTTTGTAAATACATCATTTTACTGACCCGAGACGACTTTGGGTATCAACCCTAGCCAGTACCCAAAATTCCCAGAGCATATTCCCGAGCCATCCCTATTTTTTTCTCTTGCCTTTAAACTTTAAAACTCAGGAAAACACACACGAACCAACTCGAATACATTCTCGAGCCAATGCCACCTTTCCTCGAGTACATCTTCGAGTTCAATTCTTCTTCTCAAACCTATCAACCCCGGTACCAATGTGCACAGGTGCACGTGTACACTCCATCGCCGCACCTTCGACCATTGCCGAGGCCTTCGACATGTCATCGGTGACCTTGCCGACCAACCCGAACACCCAGATTGATGAACTCACTTGAAAATTGAAATCGAGTTAAATGATCACCACCTGGAAGTAACTCAGTCAACAAAAACCCCTCGCCACGCCACCTTTGACCACAGAACACCACGCAATCACTAGCTACCCCGATGACCTACGCGATGATTCCCCTTGGTGTGATCGCTCTCGATCCACCATCAATGACGAGATTGCTATGAGAACAACGTTGACTAAAGCTGGACCTAAAACTCTAAGCTGCCGTCGATCAGCCACCACGACCAACTAAAAATCCATCTTCCATTTTTTCGATGATCCCCGAGATTCCAGCCTCCTTCAGCCTTGATCACGACGAACAACACCTCATCGATCAACGAAAATTGACGACTTTCCCTTTTTTCGTTCAACTTGAGAATTCACAAGATTTTTAAACTTAAAAATCTTGATTTTAACATCAAAAATCACCATCTTCCAAAACGAACCAGTTTATATAATTTAAACTTGAAATTTTAAAGATCAAATTTTGACTTGAATTCTATTTCTCTATACTTTCTTCTTTAAGAAATATTTACCCAACATATCTTACTGAAACTATTTTTAAAAATAAAATAACATTCAAACAAAGAACTTTCCTCTTGAAATCATAGCCAAAAATTGATTATAGAGAGAGATTGATTTTTTTTAATTTTTTTTAAAGTCTGTAAATAGAACAGAGGCATGTTGCCTGTACACAGATATGCACATTTAAATTTACATGTATATATAAACATGCATGCAAATTTTTACGTCTATACAAACATTTTTCATCACTTCACTTCAAATATCAATCATAAATATCAAGATATATACACAGATTCAAGTTTGAAATAGTAGTTACTTACCTAGGAGTTGATTAAGCAGAGAACAAATTTTGCTTGGGAATGATCTTGATTTGAAAATTGAAGCTTCTTTTATGATCTGGAATTGTTAGTTGATCTGCTACTTAGTTTTTAAGTTGCATTTGATCTTGAATTTGCTATCACAGGTTGAAGTTGTGTAACAACCCGCATATTTAACGATTATATATTTAAATGTTTTATTTAATATAGCGTCGTTAGTCAGATTTTTGGGTCCGAAAGCTACTTTTTGCAAATGGACGAATTGGAACTCGAAACCACTTCCATTGACTCCAAAATGGCGTTTGCGATCTTTTTGAGTACAAGCTTTGATATGTTTGGAGTAAGTCGAATTTTGATATTTGCTAAGTAGGCTTTTGGGTTTGGGTTTCACCCAAACTATTCTATAAACCAACTCAGCCCTTTCTCTCCTTCCATTCACACATTTTCATTTCTTAAGCTTAAGCAAAACTGAAAATGAGGGAGGAGAATGGGAAATAGAAACTCCAAGCCTTAGTTCCTCTTGCAAATCCAAATTCTTGCTCCAAGTTCAAAGAGAAGTTATTAGTAAGCCTCCTCTTCATCTTCTCCAACTCTTTCTCCTTCAATTTCAGAAATTTTCATAAACCTAACTTAGGAAGATACTTGTTTTGAACTTAGATTAAAGCTAGTAGAGTTGAAGTGGAGAGTGGTTGTCCTTTTCCTTGCAATTGAGTTTCTCTATCCTTGTTTTTGAGTTAAAAGGTGAGATTTTTATCTCATATCTATGTCTACAACTATCTTGGATTGTTGGAAATGAATTCCTAACATTTTTTACATGTTCATTTGCTTTCGATTTGGATGGATTTGGTGAAATTGCCAATTTATGATTTTTGAAGCCAAATCTATGAAATCCTTTTAGGGTTGATGTTTATGTTGTTCGGAGTGTTTGGTTGAGTCGTTAAGTTTGGGTAGTCGTTTGACGTAAGCCCATAATCAACACTCATCCGATTGCTTTCGATTAGTTTTGGCCTTTAATGGCCTAGGTTCAGGAAATGCCTGACCATCAGGTTTTAGACGTGTGAATCCCTATTTCAGACATCTGAATATTGTTCTGGGGAAGACTTTTATTCCCAGATTCAGACGTCTGAATTAATATTCTAGACATCTGAATTGGCTAAATTTCAACCAGAAAGGAAATAAGCAAAATAATGCCTATTTTAAACATCTGAAAATTTGGGTTCAGACGTCTGAATTCTGTTCTGGAAAACAAATTAACTTTCAGATTCAGACGTCTGAACCCCTTCATTCAGACGTCTGAATATAATGTCTTTTTCCAAATTGCCTTATTCGTTTAATTTTCTAAATTTAATCGATGCGTGTTGATTCCACTTAGTTGTTTATGCATATTTGACCTTGATGATTCCTTTTTGAATTCACTCACGGGTTTTTACAAATGATTTCTTTAAATTGTATTAAAAGTTCGCTTCTCCAATTTATAAATTCTATTAAAAACACACGCACAATTTCGCACTTCGAGCGAAGTGGAAGGGAGATTAAATGGTTAGGTAAAACATAGACCATGAATCCGGGCATTTTTCTTTCCGATTAATCCTCGACCTATTCGATTGATTGTTTTTACCTTTTGGCCTGGTTTACCAATAAGAAGAGGTAAACTTTGTACTGCTTTGAGTGTGAAATTAACTGACGGATAGTAAACCGTTTAGTGCGAACGAGTGGTTATGGGACTCACGTTACCACTTCTCGGATTCCTTTTTTTGAGAGTTATGACACATTCTGCCAGTTAGTGGTGTCCAGTACTGGGCCTCCGGACCTTCACCACTACGGTTTGTTGCCTTTGGGATAGTGTCTTCGGAATGTCTCCGTTAGGTTTGTTGCCTTCGGGTTTGTTGCCCTATAGTATCGCTTTTGGTGTTGGTCTTTATGAGCCGCTCGAAGCATATTTGGGTTTGGAGCCTTTGGGCTTATGGATCCTTGTTTACTGAGCTCGAGCAATCTTTTTTTTCATTGATATATGTATATTCCCTTGGTATCGCCCTTCAATATTGGTCTTTTTGAGCCGCACGATATATGGCGACTACCTTGCGGAACTTGTGTTACCTTCATTGGTATTTGTTATTTGCCTTTATGGCTTGATTTGGGATATTCATATCCTTTGTTTCTCTGAGATGTCGATGATATGAGGCTTGTTTTATTATGTTCATCTTTTGTTAGGTGATTGTGTCATCTCCCTTCGCGATATTTGTTATACTTTATGACCTTGCAGGTTATTGTTGTTCAGTTTATCTAACTGATTTGTTTAGCTAGACTGACCCATGTATTTTATACTCGGGTCAGACCGAGATGTTTCAGGTTAGGTGCTTTTGGACTTAGCCTATTTTGCTTCCACATGGACTACTCCGCTAGCTTCTTTTTGTCATAGCATTTTGTGTAGTCCTATTTTGTTGTAACTCTGATATTTATTCCTCTGAATTTGCCTGTATATGGTGGTCTGCTATACCACTTGACATGTATTATTTTGTGCTCTGTTATGTATCAATATATGTGTATATGATGATCTACTGTTCTGTGATGTATATTGCATTTGGGTTGTTATATTCCGTTCTGATCGATCCTCTAACCACCTATGGTTTTGTTTTAAGTATTCATTGGATATGTCGATCTACTTGGTATGACATTAGTCGATGTATTCAATTGATAGTTAAAGCAAGGCTATAGATGGTCGCTCCTATCCAGCCTTATTCTCCGTATTAGCAGACAGTATTATCTAGTAATACTCTTTGCTAATGTGGGTATAGAGGTAGGGCATCACAGCTTGGTATCAGAGTGAGGTTCAGACAAAGTATGATAAACAAAGAATAGAAGCACATATTACGATACATCAGAGTGTAATAAGTGATACAAATCTTTGAATTATCACGTCTCTCTATTCCTTCTACCATCAAAGGTTAGATAGAATGTGGGAATACATCTAGGAATGCAATTTGTTCCGTAGTGTTTCACATTTGAATTAATGACGTCTACCTTGTGAATAATCTTGTTCTTATCTTACTTTCAACGTATGGCTGGAAGAGGAAGGGGACGAAATTCAAACGCTGGGCAATCCAGTGGCTTACATCCGGATGGCGTTTATATGTCTGCCAATCGGTTTTTGGAGTTGTTTAGGAGCACTCAGCCTCCAGTTCCTCCTCGAGTATCTCCACCTCGCAAGTCTGCCTTTGCATGTCTGTGTAGTGATTTTGCCCATCTTAGGGGAAAGCCATTTAAAGGCTCCGAGTCTGTTCTTGAAGTCCAAGCTTGGCTTCGCACGTGCGAGCGTATCTTCTCTCGCATGGATCTTTCTGATCATGATAGAGTTCTTGTAACTTCTAGCTTATTACAAGAGCGTTCCCTTGATTGGTATGAGCTTCTTGTAGCCAAAATTGATGAGTCTACTCTTTCTTGGACTCAGTTTCGAGGACGATTCGAACTCAAGTTCGTTCCTGAATCTGAAAAAGTTTTACTGACCCGTTGCTTCCTTGAGTTGAAGCAAGGGAAATCTTTTGTTTCTGAGTATGTTGCATCATTCGAGGCCTTATCTAAGTATGGTCTTGAATTTATTAGCACTTCTCTTAAGAAGAATTTGAAGTTTGTTTCTGGTCTTAAGAAATATCTTAAGAAGTCTTTGTTGCTCCAGCTTAAGCTCTCTTTTGAGGAGTTGGTTGATTCGGCACTTCATCTTGAAACCGTCGAGAAGGAGTGTGATAGTGGTGATGATGTTGAGGTTTCCAAGAACCCCAACAAGAGGCAGTTTCCATTTCAGAAGTCCAGGTCTTTTCCTTCTAAGAAGAAGAAGACTGGTGGTTCTAGCCCTCAGCCTCAGTCTGCTGGAACACCTTTCATTCGGAAGTGTTTCAATTGCGGTTCTCCTGATCATATTATTCGAGCTTGTCCTAAGCCTCTCTTCTGCCACTATTGCAAGAAGGAAGGTCATCATGTTTCCACCTACCCTACTGTTCCTGCTGGTGCCAAGTTTGGCAAGCTTAGTGCTGCCACAGCTTCTGAAGGTCCCTCTCAACCCAAAGGTATGTCTCCATCTATTTTGGAAGGTTCTATTTTATTTCATGATCATAGTATACGAGTTCTTTTCGATACGGGGGCTTCACATTCCTTCATATCGAAAAAGCTCGTCGATGATTTATCTTTGGATGTTTCTTGTATGGTTACTTCTTTAAGGATTGTGAATCCTATTGGGGGATCCGTGACCCTTAGCTTACTTTGTGATAATGTTGAGATTGTTTTATGCGGCTTTTCTTTTCGTGCGAATCTGCACGTTATTTCTTGTCTGGGATTTGATATGATTTTGGGTATGGACTGGCTAGTGAGATATGATGCCAGGATTATTTGTTCGGAGAGAACTATATATCTTCGACATCGGGATTCGCCTACTCGGCTATCACTTGTTCTTGGGATGTAGATAATTCCAAAATGGCTTTATATTCTCTTGATTCATGAGAAGATGATGACATACCTCATATTCCTATTGCTTGTGACTTTCCTGGTGTTTCTGAGCCTGTCTCGGGTTTGCCGCCTAAGAGGGCAATTGAGTTCCGCATTGATCTCATCCAGGCGCGCAGCCAGTTAATCGTCCTCCCACAGGGATGTCTACAAAAGAAAATGAGGAACTCAAGAAGCCGCTTTTAGAGCTTGAGTCCAAGTAGTTAATTCAGTCCAGTTTTTCCCCATGGGGATCCGCGGTCGTCTTCGTGAAGAAGTCCGATGGAACTCTTAGACTTTGCATTGACTATCACAAGCTTAACGAGTTAACCATCAAAAATAGGTATCAATTGCCCAGGATCGATGATATGTTCGATTTATTAAGTGGTGCTAAGATCTTTTCTCAGCTCGATCTTGCCACAGGTTTTCATCAGTTACGAGTCACGGAGGATAGCATACCTCTTACAACTTTTCGCACACGATATGGTTCTTTTGAGTGGCTCGTTATGCCTTTTGGTTTGACGAACGCTCATGCTTTCTTTGTTGATCTAATGAATAGGGTATTCCGAGAATATCTCGACAGGTTCATCCTTGTATTCATTGATGATATCCTTATCTATTCTAAGTTTGAAGCTGAGCATGCTAATCACTTGAGTATTATCTTGAGTACTCTCCGTCACCATCAGCTTAGAGCCAAATTCTCCAAGTGCCATTTTTGGGAGAATAAGGTTAAGTTCTTAGGCCATGTTGTATCTTTCGATGGCATTTCTGTCGATCCCTCAAAGATCGAAGCCATCCAGAATTGGAAGAAGCCTGAGAATGTGCATGATATTCGTAGTTTCCTTGGATTGGCGGGTTATTACCGTCGGTTCATTAAGGCTTTTTCCCGTGTTGTGCTTCCTCTCACCAGCCTTACTTGGAAAGGCATTCGTTTTATTTGGTCCGACAAGTGCGAAGCTTCCTTTCTGACATTAAAGGAACTTCTCACTAATGCTCCTATTTTGGTGGTTCTCGAAGGGAATCATGATCTTGTTGTCTACACCGATGCTTGTGGTAGTGGTCTCGGTGCTGTACTTTTGCAGAAGGATCAGGTAGTTTCTTATGCTTCTAGGCAACTGCGTCCGAATGAAGTTCGCTATGCCACTCATGATCTTGAGTTAGCCGCCATTGTCTTCGCCTTGAAAATTTGGCGACACTATTTATTAGGCGAGCGCTTCATTCTTTATACCGATCATAAATCCTTGAAGTATTTGTTCACTCAGAAGGAACTCAATATGAGGCAACAACGTTGGCTCGAGTTTCTTGCTTCTTATGACTTTGATATCCTATATACCCCGGGTAAGGGTAATCATGTTGCAGATGCGCTTAGTCGCAAACATTCGGCTGTTGTATCTATGATGCTTGCCGAATGGGATGTTCTTGAGACTCTATCTTTATGTGAAATTCGTGATCGAGGTCCATCTTCTGATTCTCCTATTCTATTATTTAGTTTGGGATCTCGACCTACTTTATTGGATCGTATTGCCGATGCTCAGCGGCGTGATCCTGAGTTGTTGCATCTTATTCAGCTTTGTGAGTCTGAATCCTGTGATGAGGCGTTGCGGGATTTTAGCATTGATTCTCATGGGTGTCTTTCCAAGAAGAACCGTCTTTTTGTGCCTTCTGAGTTTTCACTTAGGCATGACATTCTTGATGACTGTCACCATTCTAAGTATACAATTCATCCCGGTAGTAGCAAGATGTATGCCGATATGCGTCGCCTTTATTATTGGGAAGGCATGAAGCGCGATGTAGCGAGTTATGTGAGTAATTTCATAACTTGTCAACGTATTAAGGTCGAACATCACCGTCCTTCTGGTCTTCTTCAGCCTCTTGAGATTCCATTGTGGAAACGAGATCAGATTTCTATGGATTTCATTGACAGCCTACCTCATTCGAGATTGGGCCATTCTAGCATCTGGGTTGTTGTTGATCGCCTCACCAAGTCTGCTCATTTTGTCCCTATTAAGTCTAATAGGAATGCTTCGCATTTGGCTAAGTTGTATGTCAAGGAAATCGTGAGACTTCACGGTGTTCCTAGTTCTATTGTGAGTGACCGTGATCCTTTAATCACGAGTCATTTTTGGCAGAGTCTTCAGCAAGCTTTGGGAACAAAGCTTAATTTTAGTACAACTTATCATCTGCAGTCTGATGGACAGACTGAACGGGTGAATCGTATCTTGGAAGATCTTCTCCGTATTTGTATTTTTGATTTCGGTGGTAGTTGGGAGGATCACCTACCTCTTGTAGAGTTCTCCTACAATAATAGTTTTCAATCCAGTATCGGTATGGCTCCTTTCGAAGCCTTATACGGAAGGCCATGTCGATCACCTTCTTGTTGGTTGGAATCTGGGGAGAAGCTTATTCTTGGCCCAGATTTTGCTCTGATTCTTCCGAGAAGATTGATCTTATTCGTTTGAGAATGAAAGAGGAACAAAGTCGCTAGAAATCCTACGCGGACAACTGTAGGAAGCCTCTCGATTTCTCGATTGGTGATCTCGTTTTTATTCATGTTTCTCCTTTGAAGGGGGTTATGCGCTTCAGTACGACTGGGAAATTGGCTCCTTGTTATGTAGGACCATTTGCTATTACTGAACGTATTGGCCCGGTGGCTTATAGAGTTTCACTTCCTACTCAATTATCTGGCATTCATGACGTGTTTCACGTCTCGCGACTTTGGAAGTGCCTTCGGGAGTCGGATTCTGTTATTACTTCTCCTGATTTGCAAGGGCTTGAGGCTCACCAGACTTATCTATTGTACAACAGCCTATTCGTGTACTTGACACGGAGGTGCGACACCTTCGAAACAAGGACGTGCCGCTTATTAAAGTTCAATGGTCCGCTAATCCCAATGACTATACTTGGGAAACCAGAGAGTTTATTGAGCGATCTTATCCGGTTTTTCTATCTTTGCTTGGAAACGGTGAGTATATCCTTTCATCTCAAGCTTATTCCCTTTTCTTTTTGGATGTTGTTTGTATGTAGTTGTTACAAATATTGTCTCTAGGAATTGCGTGGACGCAAATTTGTAAGGAGGGGAGATCTGTAACAACCCGCATATTTAACGATTATATATTTAAATGTTTTATTTAAATATAGCGTCGTTAGTCAGATTTTTGGGTCCGAAAGCTACTTTGTGCAAACGGCTGAATTGGAACTCGAAACTACTTCCATTGACTCCAAAATGGCGTTTGCGATCTTTTTGAGTATATGCTTTGATATGTTTGCAGTAAGTCGCATTTTGCTATTTGCTAAGTAGGCTTTTGGGTTTGGGTTTCACCCAAACTATTCTATAAACCAACTCAGCCCTTTCTCTCCTTCCATTCGCACATTTTCATTTCTTAAGCTTAAGCAAAATTGAAAATGGGGGAGGAGAATGGGAAATAGAAACTCCAAGCCCTAGTTCCTCTTGCAAATCCAAATTCTTACTCCAAGTTCAAAGAGAAGTTATTAGTAAGCCTCCTCTTCATCTTCTCCAACTCTTTCTCCTTCAATTTCAAAATTTTTCCTAAACCTAACTTAGGAAGATACTTGTTTTGAACTTAGATTGAAGCTAGTAGAGTTGAAGTGGAGAGTGGTTGTCCTTTTCCTTGCAATTGAGCTTCTTTATCCTTGTTTTTGAGTTAAAAGGTGAGATTTTTATCTCACATCTATGTCTACAACTATCTTGGATTGTTGGAAATGAATTCCTAACATTTTTTACATGTTCATTTGCTTTCGATTTGGATGGATTCGGTGAAATTGCCAATTTATGATTTTTAAAGCCAAATCTATGAAATCCTTTTAGGGTTGATGTTTATGTTGTTCGGAGTGTTTGGGTGAGTCGTTAAGGTTGGGTAGTCGTTTGACATAAGCACATAATCAACACTCATCCGATTGCTTTCGATTGGTTTTGGCCTTTAATGGCCTAGGTTCAGGAAATGCCTGACCATCAGGATGCAGACGTCTGAATCCCTATTTCAGACGTCTGAATATTGTTCCGGGGAAGATTTTTATTCCCAGATTCAGACGTCTGAATTAATATTCTAAACGTCTGAATTGGCTAAATTTCAACCAGAAAGGAAATAGGCAAAATAATGCCTATTTCAAACGTCTGAAAATTTGGGTTCAGACGTCTGAATTCTGTCCTGGAAAACAAATTAACTTTCAGATTCATACGTCTGAACCCCATCATTCAGACGTCTAAATATGGTGTCTTTTTCCAAATTACCTTGTTCGTTTAATTTTCCAAATTTAATCGATGCGTGTTGATTCTAATTAGGTTTTTATGCATATTTGACCTTGATGATTCCTTTTTGAATTCGTTCACGGGTTTTTATAAATGATTTCTTCAAATCGTATTAAAAGTTCGCTTCTCCAATTTATAAATTCTATTAAAAACACATGCACAATTTCACACTTCGAGCGAAGTGGAAGGGAGATTAAATGGTTAGGTAAAACATGGACCATGAATCCGGGCGTTTATCTTTGCGATTAATCCCTGACCTAATCGATTGATTGTTTTGACCTTTTGGTCTGGTTTACCAATGAGACGAGGTAAACTTTGTACTGCTTTGAGTTTGAAATTAACTAACGGATAATAAACCGTTTAGTGTGAATGAATGGTTATGGTACTCACGTTACCACTTTTCGGATTCCTTTTTTTGAGAGTCATGACACATTCTTCCAGTTAGTGGTGTCCAGTACTGGGCCTCCGGACCTTCACCACTACGGTTTGTTGCCTTTGGGATAGTGTCTTCGGACTGTCTCCTTCAGGTTTGTTGCCTTCAGGTTTGTTGCCCTATAGTATCGCTTTTGGAGTTGGTCTTTATGAGCCGCTCGAGTGATATTTGGGTTTGGAGCCTTTGGGCTTATGGATCCTTGTTTATATAGTACCGAGCTCGAGCAATCTTTTGTTTTCATTGATATATGTATATTCCCTTGGTATCGCCCTTCGGTGTTGGTCTTTTTGAGCCGCACGATATATAACGACTACCTTGCGGAACTTGTGTTACCTTCATGGGTATTTGTTATTTGCCTTTATGGCTTGATTTGGGATATTCATATCCTTTGTTTCTCTGAGATGCCGATGATATGAGGCTTGTTTTGTTATGTTCATCTTTTGTTAGATGATTGTGTCATCTCCCTTAGCGATATTTGTTATACTTTATGACCTTGCAGGTTATTGTTGTTCAGTTTATCTAACTGATTTGTTTAGCTAGACTGACCCGTGTATTTTATACTCGGTTCAGACCGAGATGTTTCAGGTTAGGTGCTTTTAGACTTAGCCTATTTTGCTTCCGCATGGACTACTCCGCTAGCTTCTTTTTGTCATAGCTTTTTGTGTAGTGCTATTTTGTTGTAACTCTGATATTTATTCCTCTGGATTAGCCTGTATATGGTGGTCTGCTATACCACTTGACATGTATTATTTTGTATACTCTGTTATGTATCAGTATATGTGTATATGATGATCTACTGTTCTGTGATGTATATTGCATTTGGGTTGTTATATTCTGTTTTGATAGATCCTCTATCCACCTATGGTTTTGTTTTAACTATTCATTTGATATGTCGATCTGCTTGGTATGACATTAGTCGATGTATTCAATTGATAGTTAAAGCAAGGCTATAGATGGTCGCTCCTATCCAGCCTTATTCTCCATATTAGCAGACAGTATTATCTAGTAATACTCTTTGCTAATGTGGGTATAGAGGTGGGGCGTCACAAGTTGTTTGATAAAATTGGATTAGCTTGCATGCTTTAGATTTAAATTGATCTTTGAAAACTGGAGCTTGTTTCAGGTTTGATTTTAAACTTGCTTTTGATCCTTTTATTTCTGGTTTTAATTTTTCTCCTCCATGTTTTGATTTTGATCTGGTTTGGATTTTTGTTTCTTTTCTTTATGTTTCCCAAGTTTTAGATTTTGAATCATATGAAGGAAAATAAGAAAAGATGAGAAGTAGATGCATATATAAATAAGTTGTTTTAATTTTATTCATATTTTTGAAAATGAAAAGACAATGACACTTGTAATTATATAATAAAATTGAGTTAACGCTTGTTTTAATGCTTGTTAAAATGTTTACAAATGTAAAATTGTATCATATAATTTTTACGCTTGTAAATTCTTATGTTTATAATACTTACACATGTATAATGGCATGCATAAATGTTTTATATTTAGTATTATTTTATATTTTATCTTTATATATATGTATCTTATGTTTTAATATTTTCCTATTTATATAAATTCTTAAAGAAATATGATTTTTAAAATTTAGTTACACATTAATAAATAAACGCACACACACACATATATATTATATATAAGTCTTAAAATATAAAGTTTAACTTTTAAATAGCTTTTTGAATTTTTTTATATTAAAGTTAAATCATAACTTTCAAATCACAATATATATATATACATACATACATATATATATATATATATATATATTAAAATTAGAAAACAAATTTCTATTAGTTTTATATTATATAGTTTTTAAATTCAATTTATTTTCAATATATTTATCTTTGAATTTCAAATTTAAAATTTTATTTACAATCTATTTATTATATAAAACATACACATATTTTATTTAATTTGGAAAAATTCATAATTTAATCCATAAATTAATCAAAAAATTTATATTAATCACCAGTTCAAATTTTGGCTTAAAATAGGGATCGTTACATATTCCCCCCTTAAGAAAATTTCGTCCTCGAAAGTTGCTAGATAGGGAGGCAACAAAGAAAAGATGAGCACACAAATGATAGAGAAATGGCTTACTAGATCAAGATGAATATCAATTCTGCATTTTTCTTACCAAATCAGAATATCATCAATAAATATGAGAACAACTTATCCAACATTATACGAGATACTCGGGTCATCAGGCCTACGAAATATGTAGCGGCTTTGGTTAGTCCGAAGGGATAACCAACCATTCGTAGAATGTATCAGACCCCAAAGAACAGATAGATAAAATGGATACTAAACTCAGGTCGGAATACCACAAAGTATATACTAGCTTGTCCCTTTTCGGACTTGGATCCTCACAAGAGATCACAACAAAATTTTCCAAATTTGGTTTTCGGCCGAAATCGTTTTATCGATACAACCTAATTTAGCTTCATATTTCATTAACCAATTTATTTCAATTAAAATTTCAAGTTCACCAAAGTTAAAAACGAAAAGCTGATAAAAAACAGATAAAGAGAATACGAAATAGGAACCTTTTTAAAATGTAAACAAAAATTCGCAGGGCCACCACCACATCAAAGCTTCTTCTAGTAGCTGCAAGAAAGCCATCAAAGAATTGATATCGGATGATGATCAAAAGAGATTGATGGAAAAGTTGTTCTCACTATTAGTGTTGTTGTAAGGTATCGACCATTTGTAGTGGTACTCTCATATCCCCTACCTCGTGCTCTTCTTGCACTCATTCTTACTATCAGCGAATAGTAGGAGAATTGACTGAGGCATACGACAAGATATCTTAGGGATACTCATTCTAGGGCATTTATATCCCTATCTCTAATAAGTCACCACATGTGTTATACTCCAAAGCTAAAGTTCTTATTTAACCTTTAGCTCTGATACCAGATGTGACGACCCGGATTCCAACATGGTTTTATATATAAAGGTAAACATTTTCACATTAGTTTGTATATTGGTCCATTTACATTAGTTATGTATTAGTATGTGTGTGTGTGTGTATTGTTGATTCGAAGTGTTGTACTGTTATAAATTTATAGGGGCATACAATTTTGATTTTTGTAAATTTGTATATATATACTATGGTTCATACTGTTATATAAATAAATGTTAAGGTTTTGGAAATATGTTAGTTCTATATACAAGTTATGTTATGGCTGGGTATGTATATATAGTAATGGTTTCAACATATATTGTGTGTATATATATATTTGGCTGTAAAATATTTGATTTAGTTCAAAATCATAGTTTAAAATAATGGATTTCGAAATGCAGATATATTAAATTTAAAATCTGATTATATATATATATATAGTTGTATAGTTATATATATAAGTTCATATACCAACTATCTTCATCGCCCCAGTTCTAATTTATTTCGTCTATTCGTATTATCAGCTTGCCCATCAAATTCCTACCAATCTAGCAATGCTTTAGAATTCGTAGCTCAGTTCTTTATCAATTCTATCTAGCCTTGAAAGGTGAGCAATCACTCATAATTACATTCTTATATTTAATAAATTTGAGTTCAATTGAAATGTCGGTTGAAATATGCTATTGTTAGTTATTTACATTGCTATATATATGCTATCTGTTCACCTGTGACATCTAACACCATTATCTATTATTTATAGAAATAATATATGCCTATTATATTATTATCATATCTGTTATCACTCTGCAAGTTCCCAGTTAGTATAAAATTCACTATGGGTTGAAATGATACATACCCGAACGATCTGTAAAGTAGGAGAAAACCGTTATGGGTTGAAATGATAGACCCAAGCGATTTTCATTTGATTGAATTTGGGATTGCGGGTTGAAATAATATATACCCGTATATAATTTAAATAACGGATTGAAATGATAAATATTAGTATCACTTAACCATAGGATAGAAAATTATGTATAGACACCATTGGTCTATATATAAATATTTTGAAAATGATTTCTATGGTTTTGGAAAGAAATATATAGGTTAATAATAGTTTAATAAATATTGATTTTTAGGTGTTATATATATATTTGGAAATGATTTCCAAGGTTTTGAAATTGAATCTATTTAGGAATTATATTCAAATAAGTTTGATTTGAAATTTATTAAATTTGGGATTTTAAAGATATGATTTTATAACTTGATTTTTGGTTAAAAGTGATTTAAGAGAATATTTCAAATTCACATAAATTGAAATGGTATATGTATAGTTCTATTTAAATTTAAAATTTGAAGTTTTATTTATAGGTTACTTGAATGATAAAGTAAATATTTCAAAACTAAATAATAGTAATGTGAATTTGATATATATATATATATATATATATATATGAAATTTATCAAATCTAGTGTTGAAATGTTTGAATATTTAAAACTTTAAAAATATTGGAATTCGAGTGGTTTATTTTATGGTTCAAATTTTTTTGAAATCGATGTAGCTTGAAATGGTTTATTGAGAAATTGAAATAAACTGGAATTGATGATTTGAGATTTGGTTAAATTCGAATTTTTGTAATTCGAGTTGATTCGAGATGATTTGGAATCGATTTGTGAAATTTGAGGAAACTATTTTATTTTATAAAGTATTTTTAAATTATATTTAAAAAACTATTTTATATTTACTTTATAAATCATTTTAATATAGACTATTTTAATATACTGACTATTTTAATATAAGCTGTTTTGACTTGTGACTCTTTATATAAACTATTTTACTTTATAAACTATTTTATTAAATATACTATTTTAATATCTAAACAATTAAGTGGTTGAAGTTAAGTTTTCAAAGTTATGAATTTCAAAGTATTATGTTTCGAAAGTGTTATAATTTCAAAGGGTTGGTTTCGAAAGTGTTATAATTTGAAAATGCTATTATTTTGGAAATGGATATATTTGAAGTGGAAATGATATCGTATTTGGTTTTGAAATGGAAATGATATCGTATTGATATGGTTTTGGAATGGTAATGATATTTTGGTTTTGAAGTATAAACTATTTTGAAATGACCACGGTGTTATAATAACATTTTTTTATTAAAGAGACCGGGACTGGAAGTTGTCATACTCTCTGCGAACTCCGAAAACCACTTTAACAACTGTGTACGCGGTGAAGATTCCAGAATGAAGTTAGATGGTGGCGACGATCCTATATGATGTATATACGTGGACCCGACTCCCGTGAGTTCGCATAAGATGGCTAAAACAGGAGCAATCGATGGGCTAATGAGGTAGACCTTCTGATTGGACACAGTCCTTCGATACCATTCTATTACTTTGTGATTGATTGGGTGCACCTTTTGATTTTTTTGGGAGTGTGGCTCGAGGTGGGCTGTAGCTGCGTTTATGCGTTACCACCGGTCCGGAAGTGTAATTGGTATATCTACCTTCGCATTGCCTAGTTGTGCTGTGTCACCTACCCTAACGTGTTTTACTACGAGTTTGATTTGTGTCATACCTATGGAGTATCCTCTGGTGGCCTCCCGATCAGAAGGGACTACCATACTGTATAGACTATTTGCACTATAAAATGTGTTAAGGTGGAAAATGTAAAGCCTTAACGCTATTTTTAAAATATATTATACTTTACTCTAGACATTATTATAATACGTATATTACTAGTAGATAGTTAAACGGATCCTTAAAGGATGGTTATCCCAAACATCCTTTGAGTTACCTGTATTTCATTTGTTATTTCACTTGAGTTCTATTTATTGATATAAGAATGTTAATCCTGACTCGAGTGTTTTTTGTTTTGCTTTATGCTCAGGTCAGACTGAGTGATACAACTTTTGAGACTCACCTTTGGAGTTGGAGCTTCGTTTAGAGATCCATTTACATCCTTTCAGCTTGCAGTTATTCAGTTGATTCCAGTGATGTTTTCTGATCTTGTATTTGACTATTGTATTTGAAACTTATGTTGTATCTGATTTAACTCTGATATATAAGTAGCTTCATGAACTACTATTCTTCTATTTCTGCTGCATATTGTTATATTACTCCCTGTCTGTGATTCTGTGACTATTTATTTATTGTATAGGCTGAGTTTTGCCAAACATAAATTAACAATCTGGTATTTTGAGCAATTCAAATCCGGCATGTGTGGATGCGAATGGTTGAAAATATCAGGCTGTTACCTCGAAAATGACAAAAAACAAGGTAGAAGCAGCAGGGCTTTGTGGGTCGCACCCATTAGGAGATATCGTCACCTTTTAGATACCCTCTATAATTCAGGCTGTTATATATGCTTGGGGATCCCGTAAAGTTCGAGAACGACTGGGCTGATGACATATCGGTATTATCAAGAAGTGGTAGGCGGTCCTGTGTTGGTTTAAGCACCGAATATCTATACCGTTGGTACATCCCTCTAGACGTGTACTATATGGAAAGTAGTCCCTTACCTTGTCATTGTTTGGAATCCATTCTCTAATAAGTGTCTTTGGACTTAGTTGTATATCAACTATGCCGTCAAATTTAACCAATGTCACAATTTTGGCTATTTTAATATGTTTATTTGAGAAACAATTTCCAAAGAAAGTCTTTAGAAATAATATCAATGGATTTCATGTAGAAATGTTTTAGTTATCATAAGGTAAAAATCCATTCCATGTTTGTGTAGGGCATGATCTTATGAGATACCCTTTTTTCAAAAACCCATATTTTTGACTTTCTCACATCTATTTCATGACTGACCAGAAGTTTATTTCTATTCCCTTAACCTTTAGGCGCCTTATTTTTTCTAGGCAGCCTAGTAGCCATGTTTCATTTGGAGCAATTTGGAAGAGCTCGGAGCATGGATTTAGAAAATTCTTCAGCAGAAGTTTATCCATTTTCACCACACTCATGTAATTATATTCTGTATTTGTACGGATAGAGATTTATAACCGTCCAGATTAATGTACTCCGTTGTAAAAATTATATGTTGAAATAATATATGTTATTCGATTCATGTAAGATTCTATTCTAAGTTTATTTTTCCTTTTACCCTCAAGGAATCGCCTCTCCGGCGCTTGGATTTGCGGCATGTGAATATCGAGGATGTATTATGCTGATTTCCAAGGGTCGAAGAAACATGTCCTCACATTTATGACATAAGAAAACTAAATCTTTAAATGAAAAATCACTTATCTTATCTTCGCTGTCATCGTCTGAATCATCTTTTGTGAAACCAATTAAACAAAATTCTACTACTAGGTCTATTTTCGAGAGTTCTCCATCATCGTTGACTTTTCACTATATTTTGCATCGAGAGCATTCCAAATTTCACGTGTAGTTAACCAATATGAGATACAGTTAAATTTAGCTCTATTAATTAGCGAGTAGAGAATATTCATAACATTAGCAGACATTATTCCTAGCTACCATATCACAACCATTTTCAATGATTCCCAAGATTTAAAATTAACAGATTTTAAATAAAATTCCATTTTTGATTTCCAATTTGAAAAATCTATTCCATAAAAAATAGGATGAATAGAAAAGGATTGACTCTTTCTAAATCTCCAATAAGGGTAAGACATAATATTAAATTTTTCCTAAGAAATACCGCTTGTAAGGATCAAATTGTAACGACTGATATTTTCAACCATTCACATCCGCACATGTCGTATTTGAATTGCTCAAAATACCGCGTTGTAAATAAAATTTGGCAAATCTCAGAATATACAGTAATAAATAATCACAGATCACAGACACAAAGTAAATAATAATGCTGCGGAAGTAAAAGAGATAGTAGTTCATGAAGCTACTATATAATATATAAGATACATCAGAGTTAAACCAGATACACAGAAGAGTAGCACAATACATCAGGTATAAATTAGAATACATCATTGGAATCATTGAATACTGAAAGCAAAATAGATGGTTGGATCTTCAAGCAAAGCTCCAACTCCGAAGGTGAGTCTTGAATGCTGAACCACTCCGTCTGATCCGAGCATAAAGCAAAACACAAAAACACTTAGTCAGAATTAACATTCTTATATCAATAAATCCAACTCAAGTGAAATAACAACTGAAATACAAATAACTCAAAGGATGTTTGGGATAACCATCCTCTAAGGATCCGTTAAACTATCTACTATGTAGTAATATTGCGCTATTATAATAATGTCTGCAGTAAAATAAACTTACTTTTAAATAGCGTTGAAGGGTTACCCATATAGCCCCTAATACGTAATAGTCCCAGTAGTCCACCCAGTATCAACATATCTTCAGATCGGAAGACTACCCTAAATACTCCATGGGCTACGGGAGAAAAACAAACTCCTAGTAAGGCTCGATATGGTAGGTGACACGGCACAACTAGGCAATGGTAGGGTAGATATACCAATTATGCTTCCTGGCTGGTGGTAACGCATAGCAGCCACTACCGCCCACCTCGGAACACACTCCCAAATCAAAATCGGAGGATGGCCATCAAATCAACCACAAGATAAGAGTATAGTATCGAAGGAATGTGTCCGATCGGAGGAATGACCTCACTTGGCCCGTCGATCGCTCCTGTTTTAGCCACTTTATGCCAACTCACGGGAGTCGGGTCCATGTTCATACCTCAATATGATCGTCTCCACCATCCTACTTCATTTTGGAATCTCCACCGCGTACACGGTTGTTAAAGTGGTTTTTAGAGTTGGCAGAGAGTATGACAACTTCCAATCCCGGTCTTTTTAACAACCAAACGTTATTATAACGTCGTGGTTATTTCAAAATAGTTTATACTTAAAAAATCAAATCATTTCATTTCAAAAATATATCCCTTTCAAAATAGTTTATAGTTCTAACCAAAACCATTTTTATTTCAAAACCCAAGTAAATATGATATCATTACCATTTCGAAAACCAAATTCATATGCTATCTTTCCATTTCAAATATTTTACTTCCAAATCAATATTACTTTCAAAGTAATAATGTTCAAACCCAAAATATTTTGAAACCATAAGATCATGGAAACCATAATACTTTGAAATCATACACTTTGAAAATTATAACATTCTGAAATCATAGTTCTTCAAAATCATAATATTTTAAATCATAACACCTTGAAATTTATGACTTGAAATCATAACTTCCACCACTTAATCAATTTAGATATTAAAAATACTTTATAGAATAAAATAGCGTCTTCAAATTTTCAAATAAATTGCAAAACAACTTGAATTCTAGAATTCAAATTTTAATCAAATCTCAAATCATCAATTTCAATTCAATTCAGTTTTCAATAATCCAATTCAGTTTATATCAATTTCAAATATATATATTTGAACCTCAAACAAACCATTTCAAATTCCATATATTTCAAAGTTAAATATTCCAAAATTTCAAAACTAAATCTTAATATTTCCATATATATCACCTTAAACCAAAAATCAAAGTTATAAATTTTATATCCCTTTAAAATTTAAATTCAATACGTTCCAAATCGATTTATTAAACAAATTCTTAATTAAACCCAATTTCAAATCAATTTCAAATCTATCTTCTTAACCTTAATTTATTAAATCATTATAACTCTATATTAAAATATAATTCAAATAAATACTTATCCATATTATATTTCATAAAATCAACCTTATTATTCAACCTATTTTATATCAAACAAATTTATACATAGCTTAAATCAAAAATTTAACTATATATATATAAAATAACACTCATAATTTCTAAAAATCAATATTTATATAAAAACCATATTTTAAAAACCATAGAAATCAATTTCAAAATACTTATATATAGACCGGCGGTGTCTGTATAAAAGTTTCTATCCTAGGTCAAGTGATACGGATATTTATCATTTCAATCCGCAATTTAAATATATACAGGTATATATCATTTCAACCCGAAATCCCAAATTTAATTCAATGAAAATCGCTGAGTCTATCATTTTAACCCATAACGATTTTCTTCTATTCTAGGATCATTCGGATATGTACCATTTCAACCCATAGTGAGTTCTATACTAACAGGAAACTTGCAGAGTGATAACAGATATGATAGTAATATAACAAGAATATATCATCAATATAAATAACAGATAATGATGTCAGATGTCACACGTGAACTGATCCAGATAATAATATATATATTGCAGTAAATAACTAACAGCGGCATATTTCAATTATCATTTCAATTGAAATCAAATTTAATAAATATAAGAACATTATACGTGAGTGATTGCTCATAGTTCGAAGCTAGAGAAGAATAGACAATGAAATGTGTTACAGAGATCCAAACACGAGTTCCAAATCAAATCAAGATTGAGCACAAATTTGAAGAGCAAAGCCGATCAGTAGGAATCGACGAAATCAAATCAGATTGGACTGATGAAGTTAAATGGAAAAAAATGAAAATATATATACATCTATGTGCATATATAAAATCATGTTTATATTCAAACACATTTTCAAATTTAAATAAAAATATATAAATATACATACACAGTTAACCAAATTCACAAAGTTAAAATTTATACACTGTCCATCGTATTAGTATAAGTTTGTATATAAAATAGTATATAACCTTTGTACAATATAGCTTTAAAACAAAACAGAGGCTAGTATAAAACACCCCATATAATAGACTAACATATATGTGTATCTTAAGCTGTAGATCCGAATTTGTATAAATTTATATGACAATATACATGTAAACTTTATAAATTTTTATACAAAACTTCAACATTTTAGGCATAGGTTAACTATAAATAGATATCAATTCTGATTAGAGATTTATAACACAATATGTATATGTACTAGTGTAACAGACGAGTAAAAAAGATGATATATATACACTAGCTTAAAATATAATATATCTTATATAAACAATATAAACTTATATAAATGAAAGTATTTTAGTTTATAAAACTTTCACAATAATAGATTAATAAAATTTTACACATGTACATCAACTGATACGAACTTATTTTTGCTAACATGTACATACCTTTCAACATAATATAGTATTTGATAACACTAATCTCAAACTTTACTATTCTGACATATATATATGAACTAGTACCTATGTAACCTATATAATAGGTGCATTATCATACAAAACATATATAAAGCTATATATGTACTATACTATTAAATACACTTAAGCAGTAAGAAGCTTTTCAAAGAATCGTATCATCTCAAGGTAAAGTCGATATATTTTTTCAACCAATATATACGAACCGTATGTAAAAATATACTAATATATACAACATATAATAACTAGACTTCCATAAACCAACTATCATATGGCTAACTTATAACACGCATACAAATATATTCTTTCATATGACTCACAGATTGAAACATATTTTTTTTATAAACTGTAAAACAGATTCTTATTCTTTTATAACAAACACATGGTATATTACTTATATATAGACTCATGTAAAAAAATAAGAGATAACATAACTTATATAAACCTTTCGAAAAGTTCGCATGTACATATGCATGGAGGAAGGGCTGCATTGGTAATGACGTGGCGAGAGACAGGCGGAGATGAATCGTGTGACAACCCGACTTCCTCACCACAGAAAATCGCATCATCTTGAAGAAAGAAAGGGATAGAAAAGAGAAAAGAAAGATAAGAAAGAGGAAACAACATCAGAATCTCAACAGCGGAAGGAATAAATTATATTAATAACATAAATATTACATAGTTTACAACCATTATCAGGGTTACACAGATTACACATCACATACTAGACAGTTATAAACACCTGTCTAGTTATACAACTCAATACAATACAAGAAAAACTACTCAGAGAAACCAACACAGCGTAACACTATATATAACTATAATGCAGAAGCCTCCTGCTCCATTTGCTCCTCTAGAATTCGTAAAAGCTAACCTGAATCCCTTGGCTACTCGTAAAAGTTTGAGTATCCAAGAGTTTAAGAAAACATAAGATCAACTCCGGGTCAGACATGGGTCTGGTGTGAGTAACATGTTAAGGTTGCTTAACTTCAAAAACCTTTTGAAAAGAAAGGTATCACGTAAGACCTCCCACACATAAACATGGAATTTTTTTTACCTTACGCTAACCAAAACATTTGATAGGAAATTCAGTTATATTATAATAGTGTCTAGGGTTTTCAAGTAAATATGAAATAGCCGAAATTGTTACATTCCAGCTACTAGCCACAAAAGTGGGTAATACAATCAAAACCGAGGGCACTTATTGGATTTTGGATTCCATACCACGGCAGGGCACTTGGGTACCGCCCGTCATAGTACGTGGCCTAGATACATGTACCGAGGATCACTACCAATCCCCTGCAACACAAGTCCGGAACCATCTCTTACTGGACAGTCCCGAACAAGACAACCCCGACAGTTGGAGCTCACAACCGTCCACACAGCCGAAATAAAAGGGACCTCTAGACAGGGGAAAATCTCGTCGTACTTGTGCATGACCCACTTAGTGTAACGACCCGTATTTTACGTGTCGATAAATCATATAATAGTTGCATTAAGTCGTTTGGAGCTTGAGTCGTTCTAGTGATAAGTCGTGTTAAAGTTAAGTCGTGTGGAACTTAAGTCGTGACCGACTTAGAGGATGGAGCGACTTAGGGTAGGTGGCCGACTCATGGGGTCAACGGTTTATAGGTTGGCCGACTTATAGGAGTGAGTGGTAGTTGCCGACTTATAGTTGTTAGCGAGTTAAGAGAGGCAGCGGCTTAAGGTTTGGACCGAGTCAAGGTAGTGAGCGACTCATAGGATAACCGACTCATAGAGGTGACCGACTCATGTATTGGACCAACTCATAGGATGGAACGACTTAAGGAAAATGAGTTAGGTCGTTGAGTCGTATAGTGTTGTTGAGTCGATGAGTCGTTAGGTCGGCCTGTGTTTTAGGACGTGTATGCTATGAGTCGTACACGAGTTAAGTTGTTGGGTCGGCTAGGTGATGAGTCGTAGGGGTTGTTGAGTCGTTAGGCCGCGTTAGTTAGGTCGTGAGTCGGCATGTGTTCTGAGTGGTTAGGTCGGAGGCTTTTGAGTCGTATGCAGTTGGGTCGGCTTAGTGTGATCCTGTGTCTCCGATGAGTCGTAAGTCGTAGCCCGCGTGCGTGTTAGGTCGTTGGAGTTTTGGGCCATGGGTCTTAGGTCGGGGGCGACTCAAGGATGGGTCGGCGACGACTTATGGATGGACGACTCAGGGGGGGATTCAGCCTATAAATAAAGGGGTTTGGCTCACTTTTTGGCACCGGTTTTTGAAGCGATGAAGTACTGCCATTTTGAGAGCTCGACTACAACATTTCTTCATCTTCTTTTCTCCACTCTAATCTAGTTCTAACATCCATCCAAGATCCAAGAGCCAAAGTTGAAGATCTTCATCCAACGAAGCTAGATTCCATCGTTTCAAGCGAGATTTCGACGAATCAAGCTTGAATCCTTGCTGTCCAAATCTGAAGTGATTAGTTTTTGAAGTGTTTGGGTGATTCAGTGAGTGGTGGTTATCTCTCACGCGGACCCAAAGGAGTATATTGGTTTGGTGGTTTGTTGGAGTGTTGTAGATAGTGATTATATGCATTTTTCCTTAGATCCAAGTGTAGATCCACTACTCATGAAGATGTTTACTTATACAAGTTCATTTATCAAGTTGAAGAGACAAAAACCATGATTTATATTTGTTAGATCTATGCTAAAAACCCATGATTCATGTATGTTAGATCTATGCTCATTTATTTACGAAATTGCCATTATCATTGTAATTGTTTATTTAGATCTTGTTTGAATGATTGATTGCTTGGATTAATGTTTGATTTGATTGATTAGTTGATATATAGCTTGATTTGATCAAGTTGGTTGATGATGGTTCAAAAGCTAAGTGGAAAGGCTCTTGAATAAGGAAAGCTGCTTGTGTCATATGAAGCGGATGTTGAAGCTCATATGTATGGATTAGATGATGTTGAGATGGGACTTTGCCATGATGTGATGAGGCAAGCCATGATGTTGAGATGAGACTTTGCTATGATGCGATAAAGCGAAGCATGATGTGAGATAGCCTTGGTTTAATCCAGACGGGATCATCCCAAGCATGTTGATAACTTGATGATGCGATGCGAGTTGGTTGATAATGGTTAGCTTGAGAGGCGCTTGAGCTAGTATGGAAATAGTCGTCGAGGAGGATGACTAGGAGGCTGAGATCTCATCGTTGTTGAAGGTTCTAGCATGCTCAAAGCAAGAGTACGTTGGAACGGGCTGCGACGACGTTCCAAGCACGGGCTGCGACGACGTGCTAGTACTCTGGGTAGTTGCGAAAATTCCTAGGCACGGGCTGCGACGACGTGCGGAGTTATGTCTAGAACCGGGGCTACCATTAGCCCTTGATAGGTGGTCATTCAACTAACGGTGAAAACAAGGCAATGATAACAGTGATAGCCAGAGTCATGGATGTTTGGATGTTTGGTTGTATCATCATTCGGTCTCAAGAGCGGTGTTTTCCGGGTGCTTATCTGATCTTGGTTTAGGCCTTGAGGGTTTGTATTTGGAAAACATCGACCTTGACTCGAATGATTATTGCTTTACTTTAATTGTCTGCCATGTTATGCTTGCTTCTCCTTAGTGTGTGTCTGGGGGCTATCACTGTAGAAAGAGGCGGAGTGGGATGGTTTGGTTCCTATTCCTTTTATCCCTTATGCTCTTTTGGTATGTTTGATAGTTGATTTACTGCTCACTAAGACTTTGTCTGACTCAAGGTTTTATGTCTCCTCTTATTACCTTGGGCTGTTCATCCATGTTGGGATGGGCAGACTAGGTAGCAGGTGACAGGTGCTGTTCTTGGAGATCTACGTTGATGATGACGAAGACGAGCAGGAGGCTTTTGCATATTATTTCATATTATGTACTGGGTGTTCCGCTGTATATACTTTGAGTGCTTTGTAGTGAGGATTTGATGTATTGACTGTTCTGATGATTGTATCAAACTTCTAAGATGCTTATTTGATGATATTCTGTTATGAAGCTTCACTATACATATATTTATCTATTGTATTTAATCCATACGCTGTGAGTTATGCGATAGATTCTGCGATGTTTATTCTACCCTTGACGGTCACCCATGGCTGCCTGGCACGCCTTTCAGCGCATTACTTCCTTGTTTTGGTGCGGGAGTCATGGGTGGTCGTCACATTTGGTATCAGAGCTTTGGTTAATCGATTTTAGCCAACGCTCGCTGACGTAACTACGTAAGAGAGACGTAATTGTATTTTGATGAATGATTACTATATATAATATAGTAGTTTAGAAGGATTTGAACTCCTTATGCAGTTGTTTCTCAAGGTGTTCTAAGTCATTCCTTTTTGTAGATATTAAGGATGAGTCGAAGGGGGAGACCAGCTGCTAGAGAAAACCGTGCTACTGGGGAAGCTACTGATTATGGAGCTATGTTTGAAGCTATGATGACTTCTATCATGAGAAGGATACCAGCTCCAGGGCCATCAGTGGATGTTGGAGTTCAAGTTCAAGCTCCAAGACCGGTGGATTTTGCTAAGTTGTGTAAGGACTATACTGCTCTTGGAGGGAAGGTTTTCTTGGGAACGGAATCAACCATTGAAGTGCAAAGATGGATTGATGCTTGTAGAAGGATCTTTGGTGACTTGGGAGTTGAGGATGCAACTAAGAGGAAGCTTGCATCAAGGCAACTTCAAGGGAGAGCTTCGGATTGGTGGAATTCTATCACCATTGATACTCCGGAGGAGGAGATTACTTGGGAGCAATTCCAAGCTAGATTTGAAGCTAAGTTCATCTCTACGGCTCAGAAATCTGTCTTGTTTAAAAAGTTTGTGGAGCTCAGGCAAGGTGGAAGACCCGTTCTTGAGTATGTTTCTGAGTTTGAAGCTTTTTCCAAGTATGCCAGATCGTATATTGATTCTCCCTATCAGAAGAATGAGAAGTTTGTGACCGGTTTGGATGCTTATCTTGGAAGACAGTTGGTGGATCATCTGGACGATCCGTTTGAGAAGCTTGTGGAAAAAGCTCTCAGGCATGAGAGTTTGTTTCCTAGGGAGAGTTCTGTTGTTGCTGTGACCAAGGAAGAGTCTAAACCACAGCAGGGTGGAAATAAGAAGAGGAAGCAGCAGCAACAGAAGGGTAAGGATGGCCAGAAGAAGCCGAAGGGCGAAGTGACTTGCTACAATTGCCAGCAGAAGGGTCATCTTTCCAAAAATTGTAAGAATCCTAGGGCACCGGCGAAGTGCCACAACTGTGATAAGCCAGGGCACTTCAGGAGGGATTGTCCGGAACCAAGGAGGGATAGGCAGATTGTGCAAGATTATGCTATGGGAGCTGTGCCGTCGTCTTCAAAAGCTCCTACTGCTGAAGAGAAGGGGAAGAGTGTGGTGGTTCAAGGTACTCTTTCCATTTGTGGTGTTCCAGTTAGAGTGTTGTTTGATACTGGAGCTTCGCATTCTTTTGTTTGTGATGATTTGGTAGGACGGTTAGGTTTGAAACCGGATATTGTTGATAGGCCATTAGTAGTGACAAATCCAGTTGGGGGTTCGTCATGTTTGTGTATGATATGCCGTGGTCTAGTTGTGTCGAGTCATGATTGCTTGTTTGTTTGTGATTGCTTTGTTCTGAACTTTGCGGGGTTCGGAATTATTTTGGGTATGGACTGGCTTAGGAAGCATGCGGCAAGGATTGATTATGAGAGGCTGGAGGTGACAGTCGGGAATGTGGAAGGGCGAAAGGTTGTGATACGATGTAAGCATGAAGAAGGCGTCTTCATGAGCTTCATGTATTCGCTGGTTGTTCCACGGGATGGATTGTCATCGGTGCCTACTGTGAATGGATTTGAGGATGTCTTTGACGAAGTCAAAGGATTACCGCCGCATAGGGAGATCGAGTTTCGTATCGATCTAGTTGAGGGAGCCAGACCTGTTGTGATGCCTCTTAGGCGGATGGCGCCTAGGGAGCAACAAGAGTTGAAGGTGCAAGTTGATGACCTTTTGCAGAAAGGATTCATTCGGCGTAGTGTGTCCGAATGGGGTGCACCAGTTGTGTTCGCAACCAAAGCGGATGGATCGTTGAGGTTGTGTGTGGATTATCGTGAGCTGAATAAAGTGACTAAGAAGAACAAGTAACCATTGCCGAGAATAGATGACTTGTTTGATCAGCTTCACGATGCTAAAGTGTTTTCTCAGATGGATTTGGCAACGGGATTTCACTAGTTGAGAGTGGCAAAGGATAGTGTGCCGAAGACTTCTTTTAGGACACCATCCGGTTTTTATGAGTGGCTGGTAATGCCGTTTGGATTGACTAACGCACCGGCATATTTTGTGGATCTTATGAATAGAGTGTTCAGAGATCAGTTGAATAAGTTCGTGCTTGTGTTCGTGGATGATATTCTGATTTATTCCAGAACTGGGGAAGAGCACAAGACGCACTTGCGTATTGTTTTGGAAATCTTACGGAAACATCAGCTGAAGGCTAAGTTTTCGAAGTGTCACTTCTGGAAGAGTGAAGTGAGATTCTTAGGCCATGTTATCTCTGGAAATGGAATAGCGGTTGATCCCGCTAAGGTGGCAGCGATCCAAGATTGGGTTAGACCTAAGAATGCATCTGATGTGAGAAGTTTTCTTGGATTAGCTGGATATTATCGACGGTTTATCAAAGACTTTTCCAAGATAGCTGCACCGTTAACAGGATTGACGAAAAAGAACCAAGTGTTCAGATGGATGATAAGTGTGAGCAAGCTTTCGTAATCCTGAAAGAGCGACTGACGAGTACTCCTGTTTTGACTATTCCAAGTGGGAATGATGAGATGGTGGTTTACACCGATGCATGTGGTACTGGACTTGGAGCAGTACTAATGCAGAAGAATAAAGTTGTTGCATATGCAAGTCGACAACTGAAGCCGCATGAAAGGAATTACCCGACTCATGATTTGGAGTAAGCGGCAATTGTTTTTGCTTTGAAGATGTGGAGACATTATCTATTGGGAGTTAGATTCGAGTTGTTTACAGATCATAAGTCGTTGAAGTATCTGTTCTCTCAAAAGGATTTGAATCTTCGACAGCAACGGTGGCTAGAGTTCTTGGCATCGTATGATTTTGGTATAGCCTATACTCCGGGAAAAGGTAACGCAGTGGCTGATGCGTTAAGTCGAAGACATGTCGGATTGGGATCCATGTTTTCGGAATGGAAGAGTCTCGAGTATTTGGCTGGATTTGATTTCAGGCCCAGATGTGAATTGGAACCTGAGATGTTGGCAAACTTATCAATAAGGCCTACTCTTGTGGAAAGGATTGGCGAGAGTCAAAAGCGAGACGATAAGCTTGTCAAGATTATCCGTGATTTGGAATCTGGATTGGACCCAGAGAAGGATAAGGGATTCGAAGTCGATCGAGAGGGTTGGCTTCAGAAGCAAGGACGATTGGTTGTTCCCGACATAGATGAATTGAGAGATGAAGTTCTGAAGGAAAGTCATCACTCGAAGTTGACAATTCATCCAGGTGGAAATAAGATGTATCAGGATATGAAGAGAACTTATTACTGGGAAGGTATGAAGAAGGATGTTGGAAATTTTATTTCCAAGTGTATGAATTGCCAGTTGGTTAAGGCAGAGCAGAAGAAGCCAAGTGGATTGCTTCATCCATTAGAATTTCCTATGTGGAAGTGGGAACAGATATCGATGGATTTTATCGATGGTCTACCTAGAACAAGAGCAGGAAATGAAGGGATTTGGGTCATAGTAGATCGGTTGACCAAGAGTGCAAGATTCATTCCTGTTCGATCGGCTAGGACTGCATCGAAGTTGGCTGAGTTGTATGTTAAGTGGATAGTTCGATTCCATGGTATTCCGAAGAGTATAGTGAGCGATCGAGACCCATTGTTCACTAGTGGGTTTTGGAAGAGCTTCCAGGAAGTTTTGGGAACCGAGTTGTGTTTGAGTACAGCTTATCATCCCCAAACAGATGGTCAGACTGAGAGAGTCAACCGAGTTTTGGAAGATCTTCTCAGAGCTTGTGTTTTGGACTTCGGAGGATCATGGGAAGATCATCTTCATTTGGTGGAATTTGCATACAATAACAATTATCAGTTGAGTATTGGTATGGCACCATATGAGGCATTGTATGGAAGACCGTGTAACTCTCCGACATGTTGGTTGGAAACTGGAGAAAAGCTGATACTTGGGCCAGAGATGATTCGACAAACTACGGATTGTATAGAGATCATTCGGCAACGAATGAAGGCAGCCCAAGATCGTCAGAAAAGTTATGCCGATAAGCGTCGTAAGGATTTGGAATTCGACGTGGGTGATATGGTTTTTGTGAAGATTTCTCCACTGAAGAATGTTATTAGATTCGGGAAGAAAGGAAAGTTAACTCCGAGATTTGTTGGACCATTCCCGATTATCGAGCGAATTGGAAAGCTCGCTTATAGATTGGAATTACCAGAGAAGATGGTGGGTGTGCACAATGTCTTTCATGTATCTTATCTACGGAAGTATGTTCATGACTCGAATACGGTGGTTTCTGCTGATAGCTGTGAAGACTTAGAGGTTGATCCAGTGGTTACGAGACCTCGTAAGCCGCTTCGTGTTGTTGAAACCGACACGAAACAGCTTAGGAGGAAGACGATTACGTTGCTCAAGATACAATGGAGTGGTGATGTTAACGACTGTACGTGGGAGGAGGAAGAGAGGATGAAGGCAGCTCATCCTGAACTCTTCGAGGTATGTCCCTAAGGTGTCGTGACATCTCATGAATTTGTAACTTGTTCTAATCTTAGAATTCTGCATGCTAGGCTAGTAATTGGATGCATGGTTTGTTGATTGCTATGGATGGTAGGCATGCAGAATAGTTTTGATTGCTCTTGTTTGTTTGGAATTTCGGGGGCGAAATTCCTAAGGGGGAGAGAATGTAACGACCCGTATTTTACGTGTCGATAAATCGTATAATAGTTGCATTAAGTCGTTTGGAGCTTGAGTCGTTCTAGTGATAAGTCGTGTTAAAGTTAAGTCGTGTGGAACTTAAGTCGTGACCGACTTAGAGGATGGAGCGACTTAGGGTAGGTGGCCGACTCATGGGGTCAACGGTTTATAGGTTGGCCGACTTATAGGAGTGAGTGGTAGTTGCCGACTTATAGTTGTTAGCGAGTTAAGAGAGGCAGCGGCTTAAGGTTTGGACCGAGTCAAGGTAGTGAGCGACTCATAGGATAACCGACTCATAGAGGTGACCGACTCATGTATTGGACCGACTCATAGGATGGAACGACTTATGGAAAATGAGTTAGGTCGTTGAGTCGTATAGTGTTGTTGAGTCGATGAGTCGTTAGGTCGGCCTGTGTTTTAGGACGTGTATGCTATGAGTCGTACACGAGTTAAGTTGTTGGGTCGGCTAGGTGATGAGTCGTAGGGGTTGTTGAGTCGTTAGGCCGCGTTAGTTAGGTCGTGAGTCGGCATGTGTTCTGAGTGGTTAGGTCGGAGGCTTTTGAGTCGTATGCAGTTGGGTCGGCTTAGTGTGATCCTGTGTCTCCGATGAGTCGTAAGTCGTAGCCCGCGTGCGTGTTAGGTCGTTGGAGTTTTGGGTCGTGGGTCTTAGGTCGGGGGCGACTCAAGGATGGGTCGGCGACGACTTATGGATGGACGACTCAGGGGGGGATTCAGCCTATAAATAGAGGGGTTTGGCTCACTTTTTGGCACCGGTTTTTGAAGCGACGAAGTACTGCCATTTTGAGAGCTCGACTACAACATTTCTTCATCTTCTTTTCTCCACTCTAATCTAGTTCTAACATCCATCCAAGATCCAAGAGCCAAAGTTGAAGATCTTCATCCAACGAAGCTAGATTCCATCGTTTCAAGCGAGATTTCGACGAATCAAACTTGAATCCTTGCTGTCCAAATCTGAAGTGATTAGTTTTTGAAGTGTTTGGGTGATTCGGTGAGTGGTGGTTATCTCTCACGCGGACCCAAAGGAGTATATTGGTTTGGTGGTTTGTTGGAGTGTTGTAGATAGTGATTATATGCATTTTTCCTTAGATCCAAGTGTAGATCCACTACTCATGAAGATGTTTACTTATACAAGTTCATTTATCAAGTTGAAGAGACAAAACCCATGATTTATATTTGTTAGATCTATGCTAAAAACCCATGATTCATGTATGTTAGATCTATGCTCATTTATTTACGAAATTGCCATTATCATTGTAATTGTTTATTTAGATCTTGTTTGAATGATTGATTGCTTGGATTAATGTTTGATTTGATTGATTAGTTGATATATAGCTTGATTTGATCAAGTTGGTTGATGATGGTTCAAAAGCTAAGTGGAAAGGCTCTTGAATAAGGAAAGCTGCTTGTGGCATATGAAGCGGATGTTGAAGCTCATATGTATGGATTAGATGATGTTGAGATGGGACTTTGCCATGATGTGATGAGGCAAGCCATGATGTTGAGATGAGACTTTGCTATGATGCGATAAAGCGAAGCATGATGTGAGATAGCCTTGGTTTAATCCAGACGGGATCATCCCAAGCATGTTGATAACTTGATGATGCGATGCGAGTTGGTTGATAATGGTTAGCTTGAGAGGCGCTTGAGCTAGTATGGAAATAGTCGTCGAGGAGGATGACTAGGAGGCTGAGATCTCATCGTTGTTGAAGGTTCTAGCATGCTCAAAGCAAGAGTACGTTGGAACGGGCTGGGACGACGTTCCAAGCACGGGCTGCGACGACGTGCTAGTACTCTGGGTAGTTGCGAAAATTCCTAGGCACGGGCTGCGACGACGTGCGGAGTTATGTCTAGAACCGGGGTTACCATTAGCCCTTAATAGGTGGTCATTCAACTAACGGTGAAAACAAGGCAATGATAACAGTGATAGCCAGAGTCATGGATGTTTGGACGTTTGGTTGTATCATCATTCGGTCTCAAGAGCGGTGTTTTCCGGGTGCTTATCTGATCTTGGTTTAGGCCTTGGGGGTTTGTATTTGGAAAACATCAACCTTGACTCGAATGATTATTGCTTTACTTTAATTGTCTGCCATGTTATGCTTGCTTCTCCTTAGTGTGTGTCTGGGGGCTATCACTGTAGAAAGAGGCGGAGTGGGATGGTTTGGTTCCTATTCCTTTTATCCCTTATGCGCTTTTGGTATGTTTGATAGTTGATTTACTGCTCACTAAGACTTTGTCTGACTCAAGGTTTTATGTCTCCTCTTATTACCTTGGGCTGTTCATCCATGTTGGGATGGGCAGACTAGGTAGCAGGTGACAGGTGCTGTTCTTGGAGATCTACGTTGATGATGACGAAGACGAGCAGGAGGCTTTTGCATATTATTTCATATTATGTACTGGGTGTTCCGCTGTATATACTTTGAGTGCTTTGTAGTGAGGTTTTGATGTGTTGACTGTTCTGATGATTGTATCAAACTTCTAAGATGCTTATTTGATGATATTCTGTTATGAAGCTTCACTATACATATATTTCTCTATTGTATTTAATCCATGCGCTGTGAGTTATGCGATAGATTCTACGATGTTTATTCTACCCTTGACGGTCACCCATGGCTGCCTGGCACGCCTTTCAGCGCATTACTTCCTTGTTTTGGTGCGGGAGCCATGGGCGGTCGTCACATTTGGTATCATAGCTTTGGTTAATCGATTTTAGCCAACGCTCGCTGACGTAACTACGTAAGAGAGACGTAATTGTATTTTGATGAATGATTACTATATATAATATAGTAGTTTAGAAGGATTTGAACTCGTTATGCAGTTGTTTCTCAAGGTGTTCTAAGTCATTCCTTTTTGTAGATATTAAGGATGAGTCGAAGGGGGAGACCAGCTGCTAGAGAAAACCGTGCTACTGGGGAAGCTACTGATTATGGAGCTATGTTTGAAGCTATGATGACTTCTATCATGAGAAGGATACCAGCTCCAGGGCCATCAGTGGATATTGGAGTTCAAGTTCAAGCTCCAAGACCGGTGGATTTTGCTAAGTTGTGTAAGGACTATACTGCTCTTAGAGGGAAGGTTTTCTTTTGAACGGAATCAACCATTGAAGTGCAAAGATGGATTGATGCTTGTAGAAGGATCTTTGGTGACTTGGGAGTTGAGGATGCAACTAAGAGGAAGCTTGCATCAAGGCAACTTCAAGGGAGAGCTTCGGATTGGTGGAATTCTATCACCATCGATACTCCGGAGGAGGAGATTACTTGGGAGCAATTCCAAGCTAGATTTGAAGCTAAGTTCATCTCTACGGCTCAGAAATCTGTCTTGTTTAAAAAGTTTGTGGAGCTCAAGCAAGGTGGAAGACCCGTTCTTGAGTATGTTTCTGAGTTTGAAGCTTTGTCCAAGTATGCCAGATCGTATATTGATTCTCCCTATCAGAAGAATGAGAAGTTTGTGACCGGTTTGGATGCTTATCTTGGAAGACAGTTGGTGGATCATCTGGACGATCCGTTTGAGAAGCTTGTGGAAAAAGCTCTCAGGCATGAGATTTTGTTTCCTAGGGAGAGTTCTGTTGTTGCTGTGACCAAGGAAGAGTCTAAACCACAGCAGGGTGGAAATAAGAAGAGGAAGCAACAGCAACAGAAGGGTAAGGATGGCCAGAAGAAGCCGAAGGGCGAAGTGACTTGCTACAATTGCCAACAGAAGGGTCATCTTTCCAAAAATTGTAAGAATCCTAGGGCACCGGCGAAGTGCCACAACTGTGATAAGCCAGGGCACTTCAGGAGGGATTGTCCAGAACCAAGGAGGGATAGGCAGATTGTGCAAGCTTATGCTATGGGAGCTGTGCCGTCGTCTTCAAAAGCTCCTACTGCTGAAGAGAAGGGGAAGAGTGTGGTGGTTCAAGGTACTCTTTCCATTTGTGGTGTTCCAGTTAGAGTGTTGTTTGATACTGGAGCGTCGCATTCTTTTGTTTGTGATGATTTGGTAGGACGGTTAGGTTTGAAACCGGATATTGTTGATAGGCCATTAGTAGTGACAAATCCAGTTGGGGGTTCGTCATGTTTGTGTATGATATGACGTGGTCTAGTTGTGTCGAGTCATGATTGCTTGTTTGTTTGTGATTGCTTTGTTCTGAACTTTGCGGGGTTCGGAATTATTTTGGGTATGGACTGGCTTAGGAAGCATGCGGCAAGGATTGATTATGAGAGGCTGGAGGTGACAGTCGGGAATGTGGAAGGGCGAAAGGTTGTGATACGATGTAAGCATGAAGAAGGCGTCTTCATGAGCTTCATGTATTCGCTGGTTGTTCCACGGGATGGATTGTCATCGGTGCCTACTGTGGATGGATTTGAGGATGTCTTTGACGAAGTCAAAGGATTACCGCCGCATAGGGAGATCGAGTTTCGTATCGATCTAGTTGAGGGAGCCAGACCTGTTGTGATGCCTCTTAGGCGGATGGAGCCTAGGGAGCAACAAGAGTTGAAGGTGCAAGTTGATGACCTTTTGCAGAAAGGATTCATTCGGCGTAGTGTGTCCGAATGGGGTGCACCAGTTGTGTTCGCAACCAAAGCGGATGGATCGTTGAGGTTGTGTGTGGATTATCGTGAGCTGAATAAAGTGACTAAGAAGAACAAGTAACCATTGCCGAGAATAGATGACTTGTTTGATCAGCTTCACGATGCTAAGGTGTTTTCTCAGATGGATTTGGCAACGGGATTTCACCAGTTGAGAGTGGCAAAGGATAGTGTGCCGAAGACTTCTTTTAGGACACCATCCGGTTTTTATGAGTGGCTGGTAATGCCGTTTGGATTGACTAACGCACCGGCATATTTTGTGGATCTTATGAATATAGTGTTCAGAGATCAGTTGAATAAGTTCGTGCTTGTGTTCGTGGATGATATTCTGATTTATTCCAGAACTGAGGAAGAGCACAAGACGCACTTGCGTATTGTTTTGGAAATCTTACGGAAACATCAGCTGAAGGCTAAGTTTTCGAAGTGTCACTTCTGGAAGAGTGAAGTGAGATTCTTAGGCCATGTTATCTCTGGAAATGGAATAGCGGTTGATCCCGCTAAGGTGGCAGCGATCCAGGATTGGGTTAGACCTAAGAATGCATCTGATGTGAGAAGTTTTCTTGGATTAGCTGGATATTATCGACAGTTTATCAAAGACTTTTCCAAGATAGCTGCACCGTTAACAGGATTGACGAAAAAGAACCAAGTGTTCAGATGGGATGATAAGTGTGAGCAAGCTTTCGTAATCCTGAAAGAGCGACTGACGAGTACTCCTGTTTTGACTATTCCAAGTGGGAATGATGAGATGGTGGTTTACACCGATGCATGTGGTACTGGACTTGGAGCAGTACTAATGCAGTAGAATAAAGTTGTTGCATATGCAAGTCGACAACTGAAGCCGCATGAAAGGAATTACCCGACTCATGATTTGGAGTTAGCGGCAATTGTTTGTGCTTTGAAGATGTGGAGACATTATCTATTGGGAGTTAGATTCGAGTTGTTTACAGATCATAAGTCGTTGAAGTATCTGTTCTCTCAAAAGGATTTGAATCTTCGACAGCAACGGTGGCTAGAGTTCTTGGCATCGTATGATTTTGGTATAGCCTATACTCCGGGAAAAGGTAACGCAGTGGCTGATGCGTTAAGTCGAAGACATGTCGGATTGGGATCCATGTTTTCGGAATGGAAGAGTCTCGAGTATTTGGCTGGATTTGATTTCAGGCCCAGATGTGAATTGGAACCAGAGATGTTGGCAAACTTATCAATAAGGCCTACTCTTGTGGAAAGGATTGGCGAGAGTCAAAAGCGAAATGATAAGCTTGTCAAGATTATCCGTGATTTGGAATCTGGATTGGACCCAGAGAAGGATAAGGGATTCGAAGTCGATCGAGAGGGTTGGCTTCAGAAGCAAGGACGATTGGTTGTTCCCGACATAGATGAATTGAGAGATGAAGTTCTGAAGGAAAGTCATCACTCGAAGTTGACAATTCATCCAGGTGGAAATAAGATGTATCGGGATATGAAGAGAACTTATTACTGGGAAGGTATGAAGAAGGATGTTGGAAATTTTATTTCCAAGTGTATGAATTGCCAGTTGGTTAAGGCAGAGCAGAAGAAGCCAAGTGGATTGCTTCATCCATTAGAAGTTCCTATGTGGAAGTGGGAACAGATATCGATGGATTTTATCGATGGTCTACCTAGAACAAGAGCAGGAAATGAAGGGATTTGGGTCATAGTAGATCGGTTGACCAAGAGTGCAAGATTCATTCCTGTTCGATCGGCTAGGACTGCATCGAAGTTGGCTGAGTTGTATGTTAAGTGGATAGTTCGATTCCATGGTATTCCGAAGAGTATAGTGAGCGATCGAGACCCATTGTTCACTAGTGGGTTTTGGAAGAGCTTCCAGGAAGTTTTGGGAACCGAGTTGTGTTTGAGTACAGCTTATCATCCCCAAACAGATGGTCAGACTGAGAGAGTCAACCGAGTTTTGGAAGATCTTCTCAGAGCTTGTGTTTTGGACTTCGGAGGATCATGGGAAGATCATCTTCATTTGGTGGAATTTGCATACAATAACAGTTATCAGTTGAGTATTGGTATGGCACCATATGAGGCATTGTATGGAAGACCGTGTAACTCTCCGACATGTTGGTTGGAAACTGGAGAAAAGCTGATACTTGGGCCAGAGATGATTCGACAAACTACGGATTGTATAGAGATCATTCGGCAACGAATGAAGGCAGCCCAAGATCGTCAGAAAAGTTATGCCGATAAGCGTCGTAAGGATTTGGAATTCGACGTGGGTGATATGGTTTTTGTGAAGATTTCTCCACTGAAGAATGTTATTAGATTCGGGAAGAAAGGAAAGTTAACTCCGAGATTTGTTGGACCATTTCCGATTATCGAGCGAATTGGAAAGCTCGCTTATAGATTGGAATTACCAGAGAAGATGGTGGGTGTGCACAATGTCTTTCATGTATCTTATCTACGGAAGTATGTTCATGACTCGAATACGGTGGTTTCTGCTGATAGCTGTGAAGACTTGGAGGTTGATCCAGTGGTTACGAGACCTCGTAAGCCGCTTCGTGTTGTTGAAACTGACACGAAACAGCTTAGGAGGAAGACGATTACGTTGCTCAAGATACAATGGATTGGTGATGTTAACGACTGTACGTGGGAGGAGGAAGAGAGGATGAAGGCAGCTCATCCTGAACTCTTCGAGGTATGTCCCTAAGGTGTCGTGACATCTCATGAATTTGTAACTTGTTCTAATCTTAGAATTCTGCATGCTAGGCTAGTAATTGGATGCATGGTTTGTTGATTGCTATGGATGGTAGGCATGCAGAATAGTTTTGATTGCTCTTGTTTGTTTGGAATTTCGGGGGCGAAATTCCTAAGGGGGGGAGAATGTAACGACCCGTATTTTACGTGTCGATAAATCGTATAATAGTTGCATTAAGTCGTTTGGAGCTTGAGTCGTTCTAGTGATAAGTCGTGTTAAAGTTAAGTCGTGTGGAACTTAAGTCGTGACCGACTTAGAGGATGGAGCGACTTAGGGTAGGTGGCCGACTCATGGGGTCAACGGTTTATAGGTTGGCCGACTTATAGGAGTGAGTGGTAGTTGCCGACTTATAGTTGTTAGCGAGTTAAGAGAGGCAGCGGCTTAAGGTTTGGACCGAGTCAAGGTAGTGAGCGACTCATAGGATAACCGACTCATAGAGGTGACCGACTCATGTATTGGACCGACTCATAGGATGGAACGACTTAAGGAAAATGAGTTAGGTCGTTGAGTCGTATAGTGTTGTTGAGTCGATGAGTCGTTAGGTCGGCCTGTGTTTTAGGACGTGTATGCTATGAGTCGTACACGAGTTAAGTTGTTGGGTCGGCTAGGTGATGAGTCGTAGGGGTTGTTGAGTCGTTAGGCCGCGTTAGTTAGGTCGTGAGTCGGCATGTGTTCTGAGTGGTTAGGTCGGAGGCTTTTGAGTCGTATGCAGTTGGGTCGGCTTAGTGTGATCCTGTGTCTCCGATGAGTCGTAAGTCGTAGCCCGCGTGCGTGTTAGGTCGTTGGAGTTTTGGGTCGTGGGTCTTAGGCCGGGGGCGACTCAAGGATGGGTCGGCGACGACTTATGGATGGACGACTCAGGGGGGGATTCAGCCTATAAATAGAGGGGTTTGGCTCACTTTTTGGCACCGGTTTTTGAAGCGACGAAGTACTGCCATTTTGAGAGCTCGACTACAACATTTCTTCATCTTCTTTTCTCCACTCTAATCTAGTTCTAACATCCATCCAAGATCGAAGATCCAAGAGCCAAAGTTGAAGATCTTCATCCAACGAAGCTAGATTCCATCGTTTCAAGCGAGATTTCGACGAATCAAGCTTGAATCCTTGCTGTCCAAATCTGAAGTGATTAGTTTTTGAAGTGTTTGGGTGATTCGGTGAGTGGTGGTTATCTCTCACGCGGACCCAAAGGAGTATATTGGTTTGGTGGTTTGTTGGAGTGTTGTAGATAGTGATTATATGCATTTTTCCTTAGATCCAAGTGTAGATCCACTACTCATGAAGATGTTTACTTATACAAGTTCATTTATCAAGTTGAAGAGACAAAACCCATGATTTATATTTGTTAGATCTATGCTAAAAACCCATGATTCATGTATGTTAGATCTATGCTCATTTATTTACGAAATTGCCATTATCATTGTAATTGTTTATTTAGATCTTGTTTGAATGATTGATTGCTTGGATTAATGTTTGATTTGATTGATTAGTTGATATATAGCTTGATTTGATCAAGTTGGTTGATGATGGTTCAAAAGCTAAGTGGAAAGGCTCTTGAATAAGGAAAGCTGCTTGTGGCATATGAAGCGGATGTTGAAGCTCATATGTATGGATTAGATGATGTTGAGATGGGACTTTGCCATGATGTGATGAGGCAAGCCATGATGTTGAGATGAGACTTTGCTATGATGCGATAAAGCGAAGCATGATGTGAGATAGCCTTGGTTTAATCCAGACGGGATCATCCCAAGCATGTTGATAACTTGATGATGCGATGCGAGTTGGTTGATAATGGTTAGCTTGAGAGGCGCTTGAGTTAGTATGGAAATAGTCGTCGAGGAGGATGACTAGGAGGCTGAGATCTCATCGTTGTTGAAGGTTCTAGCATGCTCAAAGCAAGAGTACGTTGGAACGGGCTGGGACGACGTTCCAAGCACGGGCTACGACGACGTGCTAGTACTCTGGGTAGTTGCGAAAATTCCTAGGCACGGGCTGCGACGACGTGCAGAGTTATGTCTAGAACCGGGGTTACCATTAGCCCTTGATAGGTGGTCATTCAACTAACGGTGAAAACAAGGCAATGATAACAGTGATAGACAGAGTCATGGATGTTTGGACGTTTGGTTGTATCATCATTCGGTCTCAAGAGCGGTGTTTTCCGGGTGCTTATCTGATCTTGGTTTAGGCCTTGGGGGTTTGTATTTGGAAAACATCGACCTTGACTCGAATGATTATTGCTTTACTTTAATTGTCTGCCATGTTATGCTTGCTTCTCCTTAGTGTGTGTCTGGGGGCTATCACTGTAGAAAGAGGCGGAGTGGGATGGTTTGGTTCCTATTCCTTTTATCCCTTATGCTCTTTTGGTATGTTTGATAGTTGATTTACTGCTCACTAAGACTTTGTCTGACTCAAGGTTTTATGTCTCCTCTTATTACCTTGGGCTGTTCATCCATGTTGGGATGGGCAGACTAGGTAGCAGGTGACAGGTGCTGTTCTTGGAGATCTACGTTGATGATGACGAAGACGAGCAGGAGGCTTTTGCATATTATTTCATATTATGTACTGGGTGTTCCGCTGTATATACTTTGAGTTCTTTGTAGTGAGGTTTTGATGTGTTGACTGTTCTGATTATTGTATCAAACTTCTAAGATGCTTATTTGATGATATTCTGTTATGAAGCTTCACTATACATATATTTCTCTATTGTATTTAATCCATGCGCTGTGAGTTATGCAATAGATTCTGCGATGTTTATTCTACCCTTGACGGTCACCCATGGCTGCCTGGCACGCCTTTCAGCGCATTACTTCCTTGTTTTGGTGCGGGAGTCATGGGCGGTCGTCACACTTAGCCTTGCTGCACCTCCCCTGTTTTAGTCATTCCCCATTGATGAGGCTTGAGGCTACGGTTACCTTTATATAACACATCACTTAGAATGCTCATCATCCGCCTGACGACGTGTTGAAAGCATTCAATCCATACAAGTTCGTTCCGGGTTCGAACGAAACCGAAGGCATTACCTCGTTACACTCATTTTGTAATCACCCTCAGAGTTAACGACGATAACCCTTGCACTCTGAATCTTCATCTTCACCTGAGATTCACGACTATCATTAATTTGGATCGATGTGGTTTTCGGATATCCAAATATGGAAACCCGATCCCGAAATCCAAAACGTGTCTTTTAAGACCAAGTTGTTTTAAAGTTTAAAACAATTCAATTATCTATATACACACAGATAGATAACTCACAAATCACAATAGATAATCAACATTATTATAATAAACAGATGATCCACGTTATCATTATAAACAGATAATCCATACTATCATCAAAATAGATAATCCATATTATCATCACAACACAACCACAACATTCATATCATACCGCATTACTTATCTCAGTTCTGAGATCACAACTATTCAAGACAATCAATATCATTCATTCATACACACGCAATGATTTACTTCATCATACTATAATTAATTTAAAATGAATCAAATTAATTATTTCCATCTCTAATTAATTTAAAGTGAATTAAATTAATCACTTCATCTTTAATTAATTTAAAATAAATTAAATTAATTACTACATCATTATAAATCTTGCTTATCTAACCACTAATTAATTACAAGTCAATTAATTAAGCATTCAAATTAAACACCTTAATTAATCACCCTTGATTAATTATCCTTAATTACATTCAAGTAATTGTTCTTAAATAAATTTCACAAATTAATTATTCTTAACCTTTACAGTAATTAACTTTTAATTACTTCATAAATTAATTAATTATAATTAATTACATTAATCCTTAATTACTTACTTTAATTAATTACCTTTAATTACTTATCATTGATTAATTATTCTTAATTAATCAACCTTAATTACATCATTAATTATATTAATTAATGATCCCTAATTACATTTTAAGTAATTTAATTTCCTTGAGTAATTAACCATAATTATTAATCATTCCGGATTAATTACATTCAGTAATTAACTAACCTTAATTACTTCATTAAATTAATTAATTATTCCTTAATTATTATCCTTAATTAATCCCTTGATTAATTACAAAGTGATTTAATCCAAATTACTTCCATTCTTTAATCATCTTCAATTAATTACATCCAATAATTACCCTTAATTACTTTACTAAGTAATTCCAATCCATTAATTACATTAAGTAACTATTGTCAAATCATTTAGTGTTTAAATTAATTAAATTTGATTAATCAATTTAAAAGATCACATTAAACTAAATTAATTACATCAAGTAATTAATTCCTTAAGTACTTTCATAAAGTAATTACACTTAAACAATTCACAAATGATTATCATTAAATTAATTAATATAATTAATTATTAAAAATTAACCACATTAAGTAATTGTTAAATAGTCCTAGTTAATGACCTTCAATAACCATTCTTTAATTACTTCCATAAGTAATTTTCTTAGATTAATCATTGTTAATCACTAATTAAATTATTTTTAATTATCCATTAATTAATCTCAAATTATTTAATTAGTTAAGTGTTAACTGTAACTTAATTAATCCTTAATTACTTGATTAATTAACCTTGATTATAACTTAATTGCTTAAATGATAATTGTTTGATCATTAATTAATAATCATTTAATGATCTTTAATTACAAATAGATTAATCCTTAATCAATTATTTATTAAACCCTAATAAATTAATAAATTAAATTAACTAATTATTCCTTAATTACCTCATTAATTTCAAATCATTAAATCTTAGTTAAATTTTAAGATAAAAACATTTCTTAATTATGACTGAATTGTCATTAACAAATTTATTTGAAAACAAGTTTACTTTCGAACTTACTTTTAAAATTCATTTCAAATATGAGATTTAAAATGAATATAATTTAACTTAAAAAAGTTTAAACAATTTAAACCTTTTTAAATTACATGGCAAACAAATGCTTGACTTATAAAAGAAATTTATAAGAGTTTAAAACTAAATTCATTTTAAAATTCAATAATTTAAATTTACACTTTAACATACAAATTTGTTCAAATCTTAAAATTTCTTTTATTTCAAAAACTGAAATACATTTTTAAATCTTTGATTTCCATTTTTAAACTTAACTTATAAAACTTACTCATATTTTTAAAACTTCATTTTTTTATAAATTTAAACTACTTAACCATTTTTAAAATAGTTTAACAATCTCAAGTTTAAAACTTTATATATCTTTTTCTTAAACTAAGATTAAACCTTAAACTTGAACTCTAGATTTTAAACTTGAATTTAAAACTTAGTTTTTAAACACTAGCTTTCATTTAAAAACTGCAGTTTAAAAAAAAAATTAAACAAACATTACTGGTTTCAGATAAAACCTGTAACATCTGATAAACCCGAGACACCACCCTTTTACTTCGAGTTGAAACCCACTTTACTTCGGGCAAACCTTCAAAATACTTCGAGTCAGACCCAACAGCTCACTCGAGCAACCTCCTTCGCTTTATCAAAACATCATTAGACATATTACTTCACCGTGCATATGCACGGTGACTCCGGCCACCATTGATCATCAACGATGATCGCAACTCATCAGAAGTTGACTCAGCAACTCACCACGATCACCAAAACGAACTTGCACTGTAGAAATCGAAATCGAGACCAATTTCCAAACTTGGAGCAAACTGATCATCACCAACCCCAAAACCTGGAAATCCTTCGTCGTTCATCCTCTGATCACCAGAAGTACTACATTTCCGGCCCTGTCCTTGAATATGTCCAAGCTTCCACTACCTAAAAATCTGAAGCACTCGATCAATCAATGCAAGCTATGGTGATCAAAATTCTACACACAGCTAAAACTAGGGTTATAAAAGGAAATTCACTACCGCAACTTCCACCGTGAATTTCAACACCAACCAGCATTTTCCCATCAACCCCTAACTCTCCTCCATCACCTGGAAGAACCCCGAGCCCTTACTATACATAGATCACCATAAAAATCAAATATTCCCATTTTAGTCAAAGCTCAAACTGCACCCTCGTATTATTTCTAAAAATCCAAATTTTAGTGTTAAAAATCAAGATTTAGTTAATGTTTTCGACTTATAATACTGGATTTATAATTTACACAGTTTGAATTTTTGATTTAAATCAACATACACTGATGTTTTTATGTTTCCAGAGACAACAAGCTTATATTTGACTTGATTAAAATTTTAAACTATAATTTAAGTTAAATCAAACAACATTTGTTTAATAATCAGACCCTAACAATAACTAAATTAAGTGGTCAGGGATTTGAATGATAAAAAATGAGACTGGGAACAAGCAGAACACATAATTCATATACACAGCATGCATACATATAAAAATTCACATCAGACATTTACTTAAAAACACATGTAGTACTTATTCATCTCAGTACAAGCATGCAACCAATTTTTAAACTTTAAATTTAAAAAGTTACTCACCTATTTTTGAAAATGACAGAGCTCCATTTGAAATGCTTTTGAAATTTAGTTGCTGAAGACATTTGCATGCAGAGACAAAATTCCAGATTTTGAAAAAGCCTTTGAATTCTTTTAAACTGAAATGCTCCTAACACTTTAAACTCTAAGATCCTGAGTTGCCTTGAAAATGAAGTTTGTTTGCAGAACCAATTTTCCAGATTACAGAAAAAAACGATGCAGGCTTTCTTTTCATTTTAAAAATTATTTCAGGTAAATGTTTGAAGATGTTTACTGGAATTTGGATTTTTGATCTGAAGAGTTGTTTACAGATTTTGGAAAATGAGGAGATTTATTGATGTGCATGAGAACAGGTTGAAGTTTTCTTTTGATTAGAAAATGAAAAAGAAATAAGAATGAAGGATGTGTACTTATATAGGTTAATTTTTCTGATTTTGTTAAATTTTAGAAAATGAAAACACAATGTGACATTTTTCTTCAACCTACTTATTTCTTAACACTTGTTTGAAAAGATGTTTATAAATTAACATATGTATATTATGTATTTTTATTTATTTTTAAATTAATTTACAAAGCTTTTATAATAAATTTCCTAATTAATCTATACATTTCTAATTAAATAAATGCTTTTATAAATTTATAAAAATAAATTTTTTTAAAGAAAATTGAAATAAATCCAAACATGTTTTTAAATAAAATCATACCTAGTGTATTAAATTTATTTATAGATATAAATATAAAACTTTTGTATTTATTTACTATATAAATAAATACTTTCTAATTGATATAAGTGAATTTATTAACGAAAAACAAATTATATCCAAATGAAAACTTTATTCATATATTTCATTTTTCAAATACTTCAAAATAATAGTTCTTTAAACTCAAATTTAATCCAATTAGTAAATTAAAATTCAATTTTTAAAATCTAAATTTAAAATCATCTTAAACAAACATATATTAATTTAAAATAACTCATTATCAAACTAAAATAATTATAAAAGAAATTATGTCTTCATTAATGAATTACTTATGTTATTAAGCTATATTTTGGAAAGAAAACAAAACAACCCATTTTGTTAATTCATTTAAATTTAAAACTTAAGCTAAAATCATTTTAAACATTTAAACATCTTTCTTAACAATTTAAAAATCATATACTTAATTATTAAATAGCTTTGAAAAACTTATAATTAGATTAAATCAAAAATGCCAAATTATTAATATATATATTAGAATTTGAAATCAAGACTCATTTATTAAATTTAAACCAAGATTATTTATTTAATAACTTTGAAAAGCTTTATATTAAATAAAACAAATTTACAAATTACTAAAAATATTAGAATTAGAAAATATGCTTTATTTATTAAATTTAAAACAAAGCTAATCTATTTACAATATAAACCATTTATTTATATTATAAATAGGAACCAATTTTTAAAAGATAAAATCTACCAATTAAATATTTATTAAAGGAAAATTATCAAATAAATTTGAATTATTATTAACAAAATTATCAATATCAATTTAATTTTTAATACAGGTTATTAAATTGATATTGTCAAAAATTCTAGGATATTACAATCCTCCCCCCTTAAAAGAATTTCGACGCTGAAATTTAAAACAAAGGTAATTTAATAATCTCATTAAAGATTTAATTTTAAAACACAAGCATGTATCAAACATATGCTAACAATCATAGCAACCAATTCATCTAATCAAACAAATCTGATTATCCAGGAAAAATTATGGATAGAATTTCCTCGAGTTTCCCTAAGTGTATACACCGGGATACTTACTCTACAGAATCCAAACAATCAATACTACTAAGCTACAGAACTCCTATTCATCTAGATCTACAACACTAGACAAGATATCAGACTACAGACGAGTTTGACTCAGCAAACAAACCTATCGAACTGCTGGATTCAAAACCAAAGATAGATCGAAGACGTACTCCCCCAGAGATACATGAAACTCATCGAATACCAGTTATCCAAACCGGCAATTCAATACCGAAAACCAAACACTTATCCTCACAAGAACTTAGAAAGATCCAAAACACTTCAGATCTAGCTTCCCAGCCTTACCCAATCTTATAGCTCCCTTTATCGAAGAAAAACTTATCCAAAATCAAATCTCCGACTCCGGAATCCAATTCCTTTCGTCTCTTATCCTCAAAAAATCTTCTGACTATCCTAGGCCGCCTACATCCTTACTTATCAGCTCAACCTTCGCTGATGCCTCTAGAAACAAACAAAACCAATCATCTCAACAAAATGATCTCCTCAAGATCAATCCAAAATCTAGGAACTCAAACTCTACTCCTCAACATCAGAAGAGTAGACTCACTTCTCCTGTCTGGAAAAGACAAGAAGATGCACTTCCAAACTGCTTCCGATGCTCAACTCTGATCCTAAGTAGATGAAAATGCTAAAGAAGAATATGAGCACAACTAGACAACATATCCCAGAAATATGTTTCAACAGATCCATAAAGAACTCAGAAGCTCCACCAAAACCTGAGCTGCTACACCAACTCAATCTTTAGGAACCATCCTTCTACTAAACTGAACCACCGGTACCACTCCTGGAATCCCGTCGATACTTATATATAGACCAGCGGTGTCTGTATAAAAGTTTCTATCCTAGGTGAAGTGATACAGATATTTATCATTTCAATCTGCAATTTAAATATATACAGGTATATATCATTTCAACCCGAAATCCCAAATTTAATTCAATGAAAATCGTTGAGTCTATCATTTTAACCCATAACGATTTTCTTCTATTCTACGGATCATTCAGATATGTACCATTTCAACCCATAGTGAGTTCTATACTAACATGGAACTTACAGAGTGATAACAGATATGATAGTAATATAACAAGAATATATCATCAATATAAATAACAGATAATGATGTCAGATGTCACACGTGAACTGATCCAGGTAATAATATATATATTGCAGTAAATAACTAACAGTGGCATATTTCAATTATCGTTTCAATTGAAATCAAATTTAATAAATATAAGAACATTATACGTGAGTGATTGCTCATAGTTCGAAGCTAGAGAAGAATAGACAATGAAATGTGTTACAGAGATCCAAACACGAGTTCCAAATCAAATCAAGATTGAGCACAAATTTGACGAGCAAAGCCGATCAACAGGAATCGACGAAATCAAATCAGATTGGATTGATGAAGTTAAATGGAAAAAAATGAAAATATATATACATCTATGTACATATATAAAATCATGTTTATATTCAAACACATTTTCAAATTTAAATAAAAATATATAAATATACATACACAGTTAACCAAATTCACAAAGTTAAAATTTATACACTGTCCATCGTATAAGTATAAGTTTGTATATAAAATAATATATAACCTTTGTACAATATAGCTTTAAAACAAAACAGAGGCTAGTATAAAACACCCCATATAACAGACTAACATATATGTATATCTTAAGCTGTAGATCCGAATTTGTATAAATTTATATCACAATATACATGTAAACTTTATAAATTTTTATACAAAACTTCAATATTTTAGGCATAGGTTAACTATAAATAGATATCAATTCTGATTAGAGATTTATAACACAATATGTATATGTACTAGTGTAACAGACGAGTAAAAAAGATGATATACATACACTAGCTTAAAATATAATATATCTTACATAAACAATATAAACTTATATAAATGAAAGGATTTTAGTTTATAAAACTTTCACAATAATAGATTGATAAAATTTGACACATGTACGTCAACTGATACGAACTTATTTTTGCTAACATGTACATACCTTTCAACATAGTATAGTATTTGATAACACTAATCTCAAACTTTACTATTCTGACATATATATATGAACTAGTACCTATGTAACCTATATAATAGGTGCATTATCAGACAAAACATATATAAAGCTGTATATGTACTATACTATTAAATACACTTAAGCAGTAAGAAGCTTTTCAAAGAATTGTATCATTTCAAGGTAAAATCGATTTTTTTTTCTTTTTCAACCAGTATATACCAGCCATGTGCAAAAATTTACTAATATATACAACATATAATAACTAGACTTCCATAAACCCACTATAATATAGCTAACTCATAACACGCATATAAATATATTCTTTCATATGACTCACAGATTGAAACATATTATTTTTATAAACTGTAAAATAGATTTTTATTTTTTATAACAAACACATTGTATATTACTTATATATACACTCATGTAAAAAAAGAGATAACATAACTTATATAAACCTTTTGAAAAGTTCGCATGTATATACGCATGGAGGAACGCTGCACTGGTAATGACGTGACGAGAGACAGGTGGAGATGAGTCGACTGTGGTTGGAGAGTGACCACGCGGCAAAGGAGGCGATGGGTTTCGGGTTTGGTTGCTAGGTCCGTGCGGAATGGGCAGAGGCTGCCGACGTAGCAGGCATTAAATGGAGGAGCTCGGCGTGGTGGCTTCAAGGTAGAGATGTGGTTCCGATCTGAGATGTGAAGGCGATCCGAGGTGTGAAGGCGGAGGGAGGAGGTGAGAACGACCAAAGGTTGCTGGACGAGATGATGACTGGTTGCGCGGCGGAGGAAGGTAGTGAATCAGGTTGCAAGCTTATTTTATATCCTTGGATTGGAATAAAATGGGAAGAGAGGAGGGTAGGAAGATAGTAGAGAATGGAAATGGAGGAGGATGGGAAAGTTATAACAGGTATTAGAAGTTTTGCATTAGTGGGAACGTATACAAATAAAAAAAGACTTAAATGGTTAGGCATTGATTTGGGGAAAAATTAAATCAACTATTTAAACTAATCCAGCTGTATTTGGGAATTATAAAAGCCAATAGATGTTTAATTAAAACGGTGGAATCAGAAAGAGACGTTAAAACCAAAATTTAGAATTCAGTACCGGTACAATTATCGTTTCTTTGGATTCCGCTGCGTACTGGACTTCAAAACACAGGAACAAATATACTGTGAAGATCAGCACGAAGAGACGATCAAAACAGTATATAGATATCAGTTGTATGATCATTCGATCAAAAATCGATATCGGTACCGATATACATTGCTATTCTGTACGGAAAATTCCAAACGGAGCTAGAAACGTCCGAAATTTATGAAACGAATTACGCAGTCTTATTCAGAGTGCTCTAAATAAATTTTCTCATGTTGACATATTTAGGTTTTGAAAAACTTTTAAATTCAACTGTTATTTCGTCGAAAATAAGATCGACGGAGCAATAACAGTCAAAATTTTGAGAAACGAAAGGTAACGTCTTGCTCAAAAGATGATTTACAATTTTTCTATATAAAATATTCAGGTTTTGAAAACATTTTATTATCATCAAATATTAACTGATATAAATTGAAATAGAATTACACAATAAAATAAACTTTCATATTTTCAGAACAAAATTTACAGTTTGCTATGTTCAATTAGATGTATTCCAAATATTAAAGTTTTATTTCAAAATTTTATTTTTAAAATTTCACAAAAATTCAACTAATCACATTATTAAAATAGTTAAAATTTATGGGTCCTTACACACGTAATATAACCTAGATCGGGGGTGAATTGGGTATTTAAAATATTTCATGGATAAACAAATAAAATAATGCTAAAACGCAAATGCAAAAAGTAAATAATACAAATATATACCCAACTTCGACCACAGATCCAATAGTGCCTAATGTCGCCCTCAAAGTTACCACTAGGATTATATTTTAAAAGCTAATAGCACCTATGAACTCGCACTTTCTGCTAACATGAATATACTAATCATATGCCTAGTAATTATGCCTCGACTTTACCCCTTATTGAGATTTTTCCAAACTGCAATTCGTAGTTCAATTGTAAAAATAAATAGAGTTCTATTTTTTTAAATAAAATTTAAATTACAAATTTAAATAACACAAGGCCCAAAAATATTCTCCTCTTTTCCTTCGACCACGTGACTAATCAACTCCCTTCTTTCTTTCATTCTTCGCATCATTTCTCGATTAAAACCTAGATAGACCACCTGATCCCTCTCACTTCAGAAATTCATTACAAAGAGTGCCTTCATCGATGAATAAGTTTTTCAAACCATGCAAAACAGAAAAAGGGCTGCTTATAATCACCAAAAGTCTATTCAAGAGGTACCGCTGGCTGACGTTAACAAGTGCAAAGGGAATGTCGAGAAAAGAAAGGATTCAAGATCCCAAATCCCCTAAAAAAGAGTATCCAATAAAAGAGAAACAATAAATAATATCATAAAACCAACTGCCATCTTACTGAATAGAGATCAAGGGCAGAAAATGTGGGTAGATATGGTTGCAGGACAACAAGGAATCAAGATACCGATGACTATAATCTAGAACTTATCCCCTCAATCAAAACTAGTGATTAAAAACTTGGTATTATTAAAGAAGAGATATGTAAAAAAACCAAAGAGGAGTAGAAAAATGCAGTTCTTGCTTAGGCATTGGTTCCAAATCCTATTTTGTGTTTTTTAAAAGTATATATTCAAAAGGTAAGGAGACTAATAGGGGATTTTGAAGCATATTCTAAAGAAAATGGTCTTTTTTTAAATTTAAAGAATCATTGTATTATGAAAGGATCCTCAAAAGCAACCCTATTTCTATAATGGACGACTCCTCATACTGAGAAAGTGGCCTGGTAGCATCAAATTAGACAAAGATTTATTAACAACTATGCCAATATGGATAAGACTGCCAAATGTTAATCCAAACTTATAGGATATGGAGGCTTTCGACATCATGGTCAGTTTTATTAGAAAACCAATTAAATATGAAGTACCCACAGCTAAGAAAACGAGATTGAGTTTTGCCTAAATTGTTGTAAAAGTGGCGGAAAACGAATAACTTCCAAATGAAATCAGTTTGACATTATAAATTGGTGAAACAATAGTACAGAAGATGGAATATGAATCGGTTCCACCGAATGTGACGTCTATAAATGCTTGGGTCACCATTAAAGCTAATGTAGTTTGAAGAAAGCGTGGGTTCTTGAGGAGAAAATCCTTTAGAAAAATCAAGAAAGCAGCAGTCAAGCCAAAGCTTTAGGAAAAAATCATAATTCTTCTAAAGAATAGGCAATGAAGCGAGAAAATGAAAAGAGTTTTTTTTTTAAATCAAATGTCTAAAGAAGAAGCAGTTGAAAAATCAAAAACAAGCAAAGGCTTGCAAGAAGGGAATATACAACTCAATGATCATTTGACACATCTCATTGTTGAAGAATCCCCTCAGATATCAAAGCAATCAAAAAGTAAAGAAAATAAGAATACATGGGGGATAAAGATAATACATAGGTCTTAGAATCTGAAATCCTCTCGATTTCAGATACTTGTTTAAATATAAGCCAATCACAATCTAATATTCAGAATGATATAAGCTTGATATTGGCATCGGATATGGCAATGGCATAGATAGTGGTATATTCTGAGGCAGTTGCAGTATCAAGTGATGCTAGAAGGTACAACACCAACATTGACATGCCTTGCAGCCCAGATCAACAAACCATAGATTAACAAGCCATGGTACTACACTTAAAGACTAATCGCAGAGAGATTAGAGGTAAAAGAAAAGAATCAAAAAGCTTAAAGAAAGTGTGTGTGTGTATAAATTTATGTATGTGTCTATATATATATTAGATAATCTAGAATGGGATGACCATCTAAAAAGGAGTTCAAAGACTAGAGGAACAAAATATAAAAAAAAGGAAAAGCAACTAGCCCAAGTATGAGAATAACTCTTTATATCTTACTTTATAATGTCTATTATAGCATGGAATATCAGGGCATTATTGCCCCTATAAACAATTAGAATCCTTAATGTTATAAGGGAGTATAAAGTATCAATTGTAATAGTATAGAGAATAAACTTGACAATATCGGTTTTGATCAATTTTTTCAAAAAACCATAAATAACTGGAAAGGTATTAATAATAATATAAGTATGGGTAAAGGTAGAATTATGTTACTCTAGGATTCTGATATATGGAATGTTAAAGATATAATTTTAGACTATCAGTTTATAAATTGTTCCATTTATAATACTGGTGGTTTAACTATTCCAATAACTATAAATTGTTCCATTTATAATACTGGTGGTTTAACTATTCCAATAACAGGAACCTATGCTAGTAAACTTGAGTTAGAGAGAGATATTATATGGACAAAACTTGAAGTGATTAATAAAAAGAGTAATATTCTTAATTTTTAGCAGGGAATTTTAACACCATAATGAAATATAGAGAGAAAAGTGGTGGTAATCCAGTATCTTTCAGGAAATAAGAAAAAATTGATTTTTTGTTAGAAATTTTCTAATTGAACCTCTACTAAATGGCAATAAATTCACCTAGAGATCAGGTGAATTTAGAAACATCCATAGTAAATTGGATAGGGTCCTTGTTAATGAAGACTTTTCATATAAATTTGCTAATGTTTCATGTATAACTGTTGAACAAAATACAAGTGATCATACACCTATTGATAAATTTAAAAGACATTAATCGTAAAATTACTAACAAACCTTTTAGGTTTATAAATGGGTGGACTCAAGATGAGAGTTGTAAAGAAATTATGAAAGATTGTATTTCTTTTCTGTGTATGGGTGCTAATCAATATAGATTTAATATTTTTTTTTAAACACATAAAGCATAAACTCAAAAATTGGAATAAAATAAACCCCAAACATGAAGACGTGATCAATGAAATAAAATAAGAAGGTAAGAAGTTACAGGACCTATTAGATAGAAATCTTGGGAATAAGGAAATTGCCTCATATTTTTTTCTCTAATGAAATTAACATGTTTAAAATATTACAAATTAAAGTCAATAATCTAAAACAAAAGCTAAAATTGATTGATTAACTCGAGGAGAGGAAGCTACTAAATTTTTCTATGCTAGAATGTCTAGCAGAAGGCATATTAATAATATAAACAATGTTTTTGATGATAATGGAAATTCTTTCAATAGTTTTGATAAAGTGGCTAAAGAAGCAATTGAGTATTATGAGGATCTTTTTAATAGTCAAGATAAACCCAAGGATATTCCTCATATTATTTGCAAGAAAAAAATTAATCCAATTACATCTGAAATCTTATTAGAGAAAGTTAATGAAGAAAATAATTTTCAACTCCAATGATAATAAAAGCCTAGGTCTACACGGTTTTAACTCAAAATTTTACAAAACTCACTAGGAAAATATTAAAGGGGACATTATAAATGTAGTTAACGAATTTTTTGAAAATGGTAAATTTTCTTAAAAGTTTCAATCATTTCAGAAGTTTAATTCCAGAAACCTAAAGCCCTAACTATATAAGAGATTTTAGACCAATTTCTTGTTGTAATTATATATACAAAACCATTGCAATTGTTTTAAGTAAAAGATTAAAGAATTTTATACCATATAATATTTCAAAAAATTAAATTTCTTTTGTACTAGGAAGGTATATATATGAAAATTCTTTGCTAGCTGACAAAATGGTGAGAAAATTTAATAAAATAAGCCACAATATGTGTATAAAGATAGATTTTGAAAAAGGCCCATGACAAAGTAAACATAAATTTTATTTATAAAAGGATGATAGAAATGGGGTTTGTCAAAAAAAATTATGAATCAGTATATAATTGTATTAAAAAGACAACTTTTTCTATAATGATTCAAGGTCAACTGGTGAGTTTCATTAAAAGTAATAGGGGTATTAGACAAGATGACCCTCACCCCCTATTTATTCACCATTGTAATGGAATACTTTACTATTTGATGAAGGTAGAAGAAATTACAAAGAATATTTGCCCAATTAACAAAATTAAACCTAGTATAACTCATCTTACATATGCGGATGACCTTAAGTTATTTATCAAGGCTAATATTTCTAATGCTAATGCTACTAAAGAAATCTTTGAGTTATCATGTAAGTTTGCAGGCTTATATGAAAATGAATTTAAAAGCAAAATTTACCTCAATAAGCACAATAACAATAAGGTAGAGGTATTAGAATGCTTACATATTGCTGAAGGAAGTCTACTAATAAAATATTTAGGACTGCCTCTTTCTGCAAATCAAATCACAGATAATTGTTGTAATGCTCTTCTAGATAAAATTAAAGAAAGAATGGAGACATGGTTATGCAAGTTGCTGCCTATAGCAAGAAGAGTTAAATTATTAATACATTAATATATGAAATCATTCTATATTGGATGCAAACTCATTAAATTCCAACAGCTACTACAGAAAAAATTCAGATAACATGTATCATCCCATATCTAGAGGCCAAAAGCTAAGCGCTACAGATGCTGCAGTCATCTATTGTATTAAATTCTGGTGATAGAATACAGCAATGAGAATGTTATCTATAATATCAGAAGCACTTGGATATGAACAAAATCACAGATTTCTGAAAGCCACATTTTCACCGATTACATTTCAAAACAAATTCATATCCAAGTTACATAATCCCATAACGTTTCCCAGGTAATGATTGATTATAATCATTACAAAAAATGCCAAGAGTGACATAGGACGATGGCCTATTGGTTGATCAGAGATAATATAGTCATATCTGACTCAATACACTGCGAAAATAGAGAAAACATAACTCCCAATTAGCTATCGTCAGCCACCTGCTCGTCCCCGGAAGTTTTATTCGTTAAAAGACTAAAACCTGAAAACCTTAACCCTCAGCCTACTCAAATCAATTTTGAGTACCCAAAAGTTTAAGGGGAAACAAAAACTTCGAGTTAGACAAAACCCTGGTGTGAACAATTTTTCTACATCTCGGTTTATAGATATTAAGTGAGACCACACCGCTTAGCGGAAAAGGTTTCCCCTCACTAATACCCTTTTCAAAACATATATTTACAATCCTTTCCTGCAACCAAACTGGTTAATCGAATTGATTATGTAAATATAGAAATATCCTTTATGCTAATAAATGGACCATCTGTCCGTAAAACTGGCAATATGTGAACTATCTGCCCATAACATAATAGCAAGGTCCGTTATGCTACAAAGGACCATCTGTCCATACAACTGGGCTGACATCCCACGAACTGGAATTACTATCCGAATAAAAATGAAGTAACTATCCGAATTATTTTCTTAGGTTTAACTACTCTTTTTCTTTTCATTGAAAACATTTTCAAAATGATTTAACCTTTTAAATCATAGTTATACAAGGAAAATATTTTCTTAGCTTTACTCTAAGCTATTTTACCATGATATATATACGTTACTCAAATTAATGTTGATCGAATTTAATGAGGATTAGCTATCCTTCCAGAACAAGTTCAAACCTTTTAACTTGAAAATACTTTGGCTATATTGCCTATTTATTTTATTCCAAACCTTTGTTCAGAACCTTTAAACAACCCTTTTGAAACCATTGAAGGTAACCCCTTCGAAACCGTAGAGAGACCCTTTCGAAACCATTAGATATTGCCTTTCGAAAATATTGGAGAAAACTTTCCTTTCTTTTCTTCGAAAGCTTCAAAACATTAGACATACCCCTTTAAAACCTTTAAATATTTCCATTCGAAAACAAAGGAAAATACCTTCCTTTTAACCCTTTTGAAACCCTTAGGAACCACCCATTTCGAAACCATTCAATAAATTTTTTTGAAACAGTCAAAACTCAATCCTTTCGAAAGCACTTTGGGTTCAATTTAAAACATGTGGAAACCTTTCGAAACCATTCAAAAATTTTCCCCTTTGAAACCTTTGCAAAACGTCTCGGTCATTTGGATTCTGCCTTCAAGTAGAACAAAAGGATCGGAAACCCACTACAGTTGAAAGCATCTCTTTCATAACCATATAAAACTATCTCTTTCAAAACCAATTTGGGTTTTACTTCAATCATAGAAAAAGGGTCTTAAAAACATTTAAGTTGAAAGCCTCTATTTTGAAACCATTTCCTAAGTAAATAAGTGATGGCGCCGAAACCATCCCTCCCAAAAGCATTGGAGAGGTGGACAGGTTTTTAGAAAGCAAAACAACACTTTCCAAACCATCTGGGTCGAAGGTAGGAAGCGGCAGCTAAAAGCTTCGACTCAGTCAAAAGTAATCATTGAAAACAAAAGCGCAACCCAATCAAAACCATTCCTTTTAAAACCAAATGATCTAGTCAAAAGTAACTCAGTCGAAAGCATTTTAGTTGAAACCAAGAAGGCACATTTTAATTTAAAAACATAGTACTGCCTCAACCCCTTCGACACCCCTGGTTTCGACTCCATACCTTCTGCCTAATCCAATTCACTATGAACCAGTTTCCTGATACCATGTGCATTAGTTTCGACTACGTCAGAAGCGAAGACGAGGAGGCGGAACCTGGTGTCGACGGTGTCGAAACAGTAAAAAACATGTTGCAAATGGTTCTTTTCACCTAATCTGCTTCACGTGTCTAATTTTTTTTTGGTTGCCTCTTTCTTTACCAACAAAATGTACAACACTTTTCAAAAGTGCTATCGACTTTCCAGATTTATTAATTTAAATTATTTTACAAAAAGCTCATTCTCCTCTTTAAATTATATAAACATTTAAGTCGCGTACCTTAAATAATTTTATGCAACCCTTAAAACACTTAGGAAAATTCTACAAAAATTCCAGAAAATCTACTTTAATATGTTTTCCAACCTATAAAAATTTCAGATCCAAATATTTTATTATTTAACCGCAAATAATTATTAACCCAATTAATATTTCCTTTACTAGAAAATTCATATAAATTCCACATAGATTCAAAAAATTCTGAAAATTGAAATACATTTCCAAAATAAAATATATGATCTTCATTAAAATTTGCAAGGCATTTGGATGTTAGTTAATGAAGTTTTTACCTTAAAACATATCATAAATTGAATATGAATAACCATAATTCATCAACAAGTATATATATTCATTCCATATTCGAAGCATGGAAAATGATTGCAAAATATTTGAAATTCGTATTAAAACTGAAAATATAATTAAAAATGAGATGTAAACATTATTCACCTTAGCTTTAGGGATTAAATATATTGAGATGTGAATAGATTTGATTTGAGTTAGCTTCTTCCTAGCTTTTCTTCCTCTTTTCCTTGTTAATGGTGGCTGGCCTCTTATCTTAAATTTTTTGATGAAATGAAATGGACGTACAAGGGTACACGACATAGGGTTTAGGGTATAAGAATGGCCTCTTTCCTATTTATCCCTCATCTATTTCAATTTAAACTTCTTATTTTAATTCATTGTTTAAATGGCACGGCTACCCTTAATTAATGTCAAATCTCAATCCTTTAATCAACACATTATTTTATTTATTTTAGTTAATTAAGTATTCTAAATAATATTATCAAAAATCTAGGGTGTTACAGCCTCCCATCCTTAAAGAATTTCGTCATTGAAATTACTATAAGGTACACACTAATTCAAACAAGAAGGTAAAACATACCATCAAACATGTCAGGATAAGCATCTTTAATCCTTCTCTCAATCTCTCAAGTATAGTCCATATCATCGTTGCTCCACTGGACTTTAACAAATCTGACCGTCTTGGTTCTAAGCCTCTTCTCATCTCTTGCACCAATAAAAATAGGCTTCCTTACTACAGTCAAATCCGGTTCTACTGATAAGTCATCTAGCACAGTCGGTGCAATAGTAGTCTCCAGGTCTCTAACAAACTATCTGAGATGAGAAACATGGAAAACATCGTGGACTCCTGCCAAAATATTGATAGCTCAATTCTATACGCAAGCTTCCCGATCCTCTCAAAAATAGGAAAAGGTCCAACGAATCTTGGTGCTAGTTTTCCTGATTTCCCAAATCTAATCACGCCCTTCATTGGTGACACTTTAACGAAAACCTGATCTCCAACTGAGAACTCTATGTCTTTCCGTCTCTTATCTGCATAACTCTTTTTCCTACACTAAGCTTCCTTCATTCTAGCCCGAATGACCTCAACCTTTTCTGCAGCTTCCCTGACCAAATCTGGACCAAGAACCAACCTATCCCCGGTCTTCAACCAACATACGGGAGATTTGCATGGCCTTCCGTACAAAGCTTCAAACGCTGCCATCTCAATGTTAGTCTGATAACTATTGTTATACGAAAACAAACTAAATGCAGATGGTCTTCCTATGATCCCCGAAATCTAATACACAAGCTCTTAAGAAATCTTTCATGATTTTGTTAACTCTTTCGTTTTCCCATCCGTCTGCAGATGGTAAGCGATACTCATCTTGAGCTTGGTTCCAAAACTTCCTACTGACTCTTCCAGAACTCTGTCCGTAACTATGCTACTAGGAATTCCATGTAGTCTAACCATATTCTTCATAAACAACTTTGCCAATATAGATGTCATTCTGGTTGACCTGACTGAAATGAAATGGGCACCCTTGGTCAATCTTTCCACTATGACCCATGTACCATCATTTCCTCTGCTCGACCTTGGAAACCCGTCAATGAAATCCATGGAAACAAAATACCATTTCCATACCAGAATATTTGACGGTTGAAGCAACCCACTTGGCTTCTGGTGTTTCGCCCTTGCCTGTTCGCAAATCAAGCACTGCTTTACATATAAACCAATATCTCACTTCAAACCTTCCCAGAAGAAATTCCTCTTCTTATCCTGATATATCTAAGTACCTCCTGGATGAATAGAGAAATTTAAACGATGGCATTCCTCCAAGACTTATTTCCTTATGTTCCGACACTTGGAACACATAATTTTCCTTTTTTTTTCCTAACCAGCCATTTTGGTCAAGATTGAAATCTTTCAAGTCATCACTCTCGGTTCCATCTCTTAACTTCCTGATCTGTTCAGCTAATACAGATCCTCTTCCTATTTTGAAGCAATTCTTTCAATCATCACTGGTTGAACTTCTAAACAAGATAATACAACTGTATCTTCACTAGACCAAGCCTCGGATCTCCACTACACTCTACAATCTACTAATGCTTCTAAACCTTTACACTCAACAATCATTACAAAAACTGCATTCATATGTTTCCTGCTAAGTGCAACCGCAACCTTGTTGCCTTTTCCTGGTGTGTACTCAATCCTAAAACCAATAACAGCGATAAATTATAACTACCTCTGCTGTCTCATGTTCAACTCCATCTGAGAGAACAAGTACTTCAACATCTTATGATCTGTATATAACTCAAACTCTCCCAAAAGGTAATGTCTCCACACCTTCAAAGCATAAATCACCGCAGCTAATTCCAAATCATGCGTCGGATATCTGACTTCGTGTGGTCTAAGCTGTCTAGAAGCATAGGCAATCACTCTACCTCTTTGCATCAGCACAACTCCTAATCCTGTTCTACACGCATCAGTATAAACCACCAAATCCTGATTGCCTTCCAGAGCAACCAACACTGGTGCATGAGTCAATAAGTATTTCAAACTATGAAATGCTTCCTTACACTTATCGGTCCACACAAACTTCACATCCTTTCTTGTCATCTTGGTCATGTGTCGCTATACGCGAAAAATCCTTAATGAACCTCCGATAATAACCAGCCAACCCAAGGAAACTCTCTATCTCCGTCACTGTCTCAAGTCTCTTCCAACTATTTACCACTTTAATCTTAGTCTAATCTACTGACAACCCTTCCTCTGAGACTACATGACCAAGAAACTTCACTTCTTTCCTCTAGAAATGGCACTTCGAAAACTTCACCTTCAGCTGATGTTGCCTTAGCCTCTAAAGCACCACTCTAGGATGAACTTCATGCTCTCTCTCAGCCTTAGAGTATATCAAGATATCATATATAAATAATAATACCAACCTATCCAAGTGCTTTCGAAAAACCCGGTTTATTAAATCCACAAAGAAAGCTGGCTCATTAGTCATTCCGAATGGCATAACTAACCATTCTTATGACCTATATTTAGTCCCAAACGCTGTCAAAGGTATACTTTCCTCTGCTACCCTGAGCTGATGGAAACCTGATGCTAAATTCAACTGCGAAACTACCTTGGCTCCACTCAACTGGTCGAATAAATAATCAAACCTCGGCAATGGATATTGATTCTTTATCGTCCACTCATTCAACTTACTATATACATAGCCTTATCGATCCATCCAGCATCTTTTCAAACTTTGCGGCTGCTCCCTAAGGCGAACTACTTAGCTTGATAGAACTCTTGCCTTCCAATTCCACCAACTGCACCTTCAACTCCCTCATCTCCATAGGAGTCATACTGCTTGGTGGTCTACTCACCGATTCTACTCTCAGAAGCAACCAAAACTCAATGGCTCATTTCGACGGCAATCCAACGAAAAGCTCAAAAACATCTGCGAATTCTCTAACCATGAAAACTCGACTCAACTCATCATACAAATCTATGGCACCCATCAACGCATACATCCAACCACAAGAACCTTCTATAGTATAAACTATTCGATCACTACAATCTGCGTGTCTAAATAATATTTTTTTATCTTGGAAAAATATTCTAGCATCGTACTCACCTGACCAATCCATATCAAGAATAATTCTGAACCCCACAAAATCAAACACATGCAAATTACAAAAAAATATGACCTAATAGGTCAAACTCTAATTGGTCACATCTCAACCGTAGATTTTTGTACCCTCCTTTTGGATTCGCAACCCGTTACGACATAACTAAATATGTGGGTTCTAAGTTAAGCTTATTGTTAGAGCCAAAATTGGTCACTAACACCGAAACGCCATTGAAAGCACTAGTTCACAGTCACATGTAATAGATAGAGTATTGGAAGAGAGTAAAAATATGAATAACAATCAAAATTAGAAAAAAACAGTAATAACAGAGGATTTATAGTACTTCAGCTGATTCTGGCCTACGTCCACTCGAGAAATTTCCTTCTTATTGATACGATAATCAATTACTGCTACGATCTAGAGTTTTTAAAACAATAATGGCAAAGTAGCCTTAATGAAGAAGATGAAGGGAAACATAATGAAGATTCCCTTTTCTGAATCCCCTCCTGGTGTATTTATAGGCAAAATCCTTGTTGTTGGGATTCCTGAGTGAACTGGACCCACTAAGACAATGGTCGAACCCAAATCCATAATCACTGCCAAACCCATGTTCAGAATATGCCGACCCCATACTAGTTGCACTGACTCAAAGTAAATCCATTACTGTCCCAAAGTGATAGCCTCAACGACTCGAAGTAACGTGCTTCATGACTCGAAGCAACTCCATATTCTCGTTCCATAATACATATCCCATGCCTTCGAGACACCGACCCAACCTTCCTTACTCGACCCCATGCCTTCGTTCCACCGACCCGAAGCAAACCAAATATACCAAACTAGAAATATGCCAAACTCTTGAGTCAATGTCGACCCCATGCCATAGTGCTGAGCTGATTCCCATAGCCGACCCGAAGCAACCATAATATGCCGATCCCTTGGTGAAATGTGATGTACCGACCCCTACTTCTAATGCTGACCCGAAGTTGGAGTGTTTTTGACTCGAAGCACTCGTGACTTGTCGACTTGGAGCTGGCATAAATGCCGATCCCATGGAGTGCCAACCCGACCGCTTCTTGCCGAACCCTAGTACATGACACATTGACCCAAAGCAAGTGGAGGCGTGCCGACCCCTTGAAGAAAAAACATGTCGATCCCTTAATTCCTGCCGACCCAGAGCTTTTACCATGTCGATGCGATGTAACACCGACCCCATGGAAAACTCACCTATCCTATGCTAACTCAAAGCGCAACTTATTCTAACCCGAAGCAGCTCTCTCAAAAACATGTTTCAAGCCCAAGTGCAACTCGAAGTAAACTCCCATATTCCCGAATCACCTTGACTTTTCTCGAAACTCTTATTTCGAGTATCATGCATCTTCTACTCATCGATTACGCCAAATCTCAGCTTCGTAATCATGTTTATCATCCATGGTTGATTGTCTATCAATATAGTCGACTCAAACCTATCATATCCCAGCCTCGATAACCGAGCAATTGATTTAGTTAAATCCGCATATCTACGGCTTTTCCTAAAGGTGTGTTAACATTTCCCCCCCAAAACATGTCTTGTGGTAGGAAGGCGTGTTTCGAATAGCTTTTAATCCATCATCCAAAGTCCATATGTTATCTTAGCCGTACCATCCGATCCATAAATCAATCCATTTTATCCAAGTGCCAATGCCATATCCTTATCCAAATCCACGACTGCTCCGAGTCAATATCCGATCTCTATCCAGTGACCAAATCCTTAGCCAATTTCACATCCATCTGAACCCAATAACCAAGTTATAACCCATCCATATCCAATAACCAATAACCAAATCCATGACCTCTCCAGGACGATATCCAAATTTTGGATCGCTCTGGACCATAGCCAATCCTTAGCTATTCAAAGCCGAAATCTAAATCCGTAACCTCTTTGGGTTCTTGCCAAGCGCAACCTGCACTCGACGACCTGTGTCAAGCAACACTTTGGTGTACCTGGTTCAATGTCCCTGAATGTCGAGTAATGCCATAGCTTAAGTCCTAAGCCAAATTCCGGTCGCTCCCGACCCTTGTCGAGTATAGTCCATACCTGACGACCCGAAATAGTAACCAATAGATAATATGGCCTAAGCCCTTGGCCGAATCCTGGTCTCCCCGGAACCTTATTGAGCATGGTCCATACTCGACGACCTTTTACCAAAAAGCAGTTAAGAAGTCAACCAAAATCCAATCCGAAATCCAGATCAAACCATAAAACTAGAAATCCATATCAAAAATACAAACCAAAGGCAAATGTGCAAACCAGAAACCAAATAAGAAAAAAAACAAAACCAGGAGTTCAAACAAAACTCCAAAACCAAGCCAGGAAAAGCAAGTGTTCAAGCCAAAAAGAAAAAACAGATTTCATAAACCAAAGCATCATGGTTTATCATCATCTTAGAGCATGGCTAGGGGTTGTTTCCGTCCCCGTACATGAGCAAGTGACTTTGTCATTAGCCTAAAGTTAGTTACTTATTCCAAACCATCACGATCAGTTGATGACTAACCGACCATCATTCCTGACGTTGCACTATCGATGTTCGAGGTAGACGGCGACTGCTCCTGTTCCACTGCTGCATTCCAAGTTTCGACATATTGCCCTAGTTGACCACTCCTTACGTGCTCCTGGATTATATCATTTTCATGCCTGCAACTGTTAGTATCATGCCCGTCCAGGTCATGAAAGAGACAGTGCCTTGCCGATTTCCTTTTGTGTTATGAGATTTCCCTCCTTGCTGGCTATAACGACCTGATATTTTCAACCATTCGCATCCGCACATGTTGGACTTGAAATGCTCAAAATACCGAATTGTAAAATAAACTTGGCAAAACACAGCATAAAAAGTAAACAAATAAATCACAGATCACAGACACAGAGTAATAAATGCAGCGGAAGTAAAGAAATAGTAGTTCATGAAGCTATTATATAAATACATCAGAGTTATACAAGATACAACAGAAGTTTTATATGATAAACAAGCACAAGCTGAATGCATCACCGGAATCAAATGAATAACTGGAATCAATAGAATAATGAAATTGAAATAGATGGCTGGATCTTCAAGCAAGGCTCTAGCTCCAAAGGTGAGTCTCCAATGCTATCTCACTCAGTCTGACCCAAGCGTAAAGCAAAACACAAAACACTCGAGTCAGGACATACATACTTATACAATGTAAACCAACTCAAGTAAACTATAATATAAGGTACAAGTAACTTAAAGGATGCTTGGGACCGCCCATCCTCTAAGGATCCGTTAAACTATTTACTATGTAGTAATATTTCGCTATTATAATAATGTCTATAGTAAAATAAACTTACTTTTTAATAGCATTAAGGGGTTACCCATATAGCTCTTAACACGTAATAGTCCCAGTAGTCCATCCAGTATCAGCGCATCTCCAGACCGGGAGACTACCCTAAATACTCCACGGTCTACGAGGGAAAACCAAACTCGTACAAGGCGCGATAGGGGTAGGTGACACGGCACAACTAGGCAATGCCAGGGTAGATATACCAATTACGCTTCCGGGTCGGTGGTAACGCGTAGCGCGCAGCTACCGCCCACCTCGAGCCACAAATAAAAATCAAAAGTGGCCACCGAATCAATCCAAAAGTCAAAGTATAACATCGAAGGGATGTGTCCGATCAAAGGTGCTACCTTATTAACTCGTCGATCGCTCCTGTTTTAGCCACCTTATGTCAACTCATGGGGGTCGGGTCCACGTATTTACCTTAAAGGAACCGCCACCACCATCCTACTTCATTCTGGAATCTCCACCGCGCACACGGTTGTTAAAGTGGTTTTCGGAGTTGGCAGAGAGTATGACAACTTCCGATCCCAGTCTCTTTAACAACCAAACGTTATTATAACCCATTGATATTTATTTCAAAATCATTTATACTTTCAAAACCAAACTAGCATATCCATTTCAAAATCATATAATTTCTTTCAAAATAGTATATACTTTCAAAACCAAACTATCATACTCATTTCAAAAACCATATCACAATGGTATCATTTCCATTTCAAAAATAATTCAATAATATATCATTTAAATAGAATCCAAATTTCCAAATCATTGAATATTTCTTTCAATTTATTAAACTTGAAATATTCCTTTAAATTATCATAGCATTTTGGAAATGTTACCTTAAGGAATCATGGCATTTTTGGAATGTATTATTTTCCACTTTAACATTTTATATAATCAAAGTATTTATATGCTTACAAATTTAACATGGTAAATTTATCATAGCCTTATAGTTAAATAAACTTTATTACCGTAATATCTAATTTAAAGCTGAAATTCTTATGTTAAGTTAAAAGTACCTTATTAACTTACATTATTATTACAATAAAGAAACTTTATTATTTTAATCATTTAAGATATGCCATTTACATTAATTAAAACTTACATATCAAATGCACATTATCAACTTTACATTTTATTATTACAGTAAGTAACATTTGTCATTTTAATCAATTTAAAATACACCATTACATTAATTAAAACTTACATGTCAAATGTACGTTTTAACTTACATTTGTTACAATAAAGAGCATTTATCATTTTAATCAATATTGTACTAACTAATACTTACATTATCAAATGTACGTTTTAATTTACATTTTTATTACAATAAAACATTTATTATTTTAAATAATATTACACTAATTAAACTTACATTGTCAAATGTACGTTTAATTTACATTTTTATTTCAATAAAGAGCATTTATTATTTTAAATCAATATTACACTTATTAAAACTTACATTATCAAATGTACGTTTTAATTTACCTTTTTATTTCAGTAAAGAACATTTATTATTTTAACCAATATTACCCTAATTAAAACTTACATTATCAAATGTACGTTTTAATTTACATTCCTATTACAGTAAAGATTATTTATTTATTTAATCAATACCACAATAATTATAACTTTACACGTTTCTTTCATTTATTAAAACTTTACATGTTTCTTGCATTAATTAAAAACTTTACATGTTCTCTCATTAATTAGGCTTTACGCATTTCTTTCATTAATTAAAAACCTACACTTTTCTTTCATTAATTAAAACTTTACATGTTTCTTGCATTAATTAAAAACTTTATATGTTCTCTCATTAATTAGGACTTTACACGTTTCTTTCATTTAATTAAAAACTTACATTTTTCTTTCATTAATTAAAACTTTACATGTTTCTTGCATTAATTAAAAACTTTGTATGTTCTCTCAATAATTAGGACTTTACACATTCATTTAAAATACCTTATTTTCTTAACTTAAAATCTCTATTTGGAAACCAATTTCCAATCATCAAGTTAAGTCATATATATAAATTACATTTTATACATTAACTTATACAACTTAACTTATAGAAAATCACTGTAAACCTATTCATACAAACATATCCGCTGTATGGAATAAAATTCATTCCAACTACTAGGCTAGATTTAGAATTCCACATTAATCAAATTTCATTATTAAGTTGTTTATTATATTCCAAATCTTTAAATTATATATTTAAAACCAATAAAGATTTTTTTCATTAAAATTAAAAACCAAAATCAACTTATAAAATTTTAGCTTATAGAAAACCAATATCTCTTTATATTCTAAATCTTTAAATCAACTTTTTATTTAAATTTCCATTTATTTATAAATTCAAAATACTTAATAATTTTAGAAAACTATTATAAAATTTTATCCATGGGCCTGTATAAATTTTTCTAACCTAGATCAAGTGATACGGATATGTATTATTTCAATCCGTAATTTAAAAAGAAAAATCGAGGTTCTATCATTTCAAACCCGCAATCCCAAGTAAAATAAATGCAATAAAGATCATTTGAGCCTATCATTTTAGCCCACAGTGATAGGGAACTTGCAGTGTGAGATACAGTATATAAAATGAATAGTATAACATATAAATACATATTAGATGATGCAACAAATACATAAACAACATTTAACATCATATAACATATCACAGGCATGTATGAATGGCATATCAATTTATACAGATCCACTTGTCATTATTCCGCAATAATATAAGTACATAGGTCTAGAGTGATAAAAACTCACCTTTTAAAAGCTAGAATCCAATTCACAATACACAATTTAAACTCCACAAAGCACGACAAGACACGACCAAACATTTGAGTAGATGGAGAGTCAAGATCCATATCTTGTATATGACAAATGCACAAATCATAAGAATAAGATTCAATACAACAGAAGATGGATTAAACTATGCAATTTCGAATCAAAGAACATAACCTTGCTTTAAACCACCAAGAGGGCTTGGCCATGGTCTAATAGTAAGGAGGAGGTGATGTTGTGGTGGTGGAGGCCGAGCTATGCAAGGAGAAAACAAAAAGAAAAAGAGAAAAAGAAAAGAAAGTGGAAAAAGAAGAGAGAAGGAAGCCATGGATCTAGACTTTTTCCTTTCTCACGCAAATGATACAATGAGAAACCTTTTTTTTCATGTGAATGATAAGAGGCGGCTAGGTTTACAAAAAGATTTGAATGGCTAAAGTTTAGGAATAGTTAGAAAATAAAAAGGCAAGGAAATTTAAAAAGGCACAATTTAAGTAGCAAAAAGATCTTGTATATAACAAATGAAAAGAGGAGTTTGATAACTTTGTACGTGATCGAAAGGGAGAAAATCACATCTATGCATTTATGAATAGATATGGTAGAAGATTAAAAGGTGGGAAATAATAAAGGCAAGAAATAAATTAAGAAACGTATGCCTACATTTAAAACATATCTTAATTGATTTATTACTTATCCAATAAATATAGGTGTATATACACAAAAGAAACGTTCACTAAATAAATAAAGTTTATACACACCATACAAGTAAATAAGAAGATGGCAATAGAAATATAAAAAAACGAAACGCAGAAATTAGTTATAAATTTAAAAAGGCACAATTTAAGTAGGAAAAGATCTTGTATATATTTTTCTTAAACAAATGAAAAAAGGAGTTTGATAACTTTGTACATGATTGAAAAGGAGAAAATCGCATCTATGCATTTATGAATAGATATGGTAGAAGATTAAAAGGTGGGAAATATATAAAGGCAATAAATAAATTAAGAAATATATGCCTATATTTAAAACGTATCTTAATTGATCTGTTACTTATCCAATAAATATAGATGTATATACACAAAAGATACCTTCACTAAATAAATAAAGTTTATACACACCATAGAAGTAAATAAGAAGATGGAGGCTGAGCCTAGTTTGAAGGAAGACAAAGAAAATAAAAAAAAAATAAAAGAGAAAAAAATAGAAAAACAAAAGAAAAAGAAGTCATTACTTACAAGAAAGTTTCTCACGTGCAGATGCAAATGAAAATGAGATGTGGTAAAGAGTTTTTGTACGTGAATTAAAATTTATTAGGGGAGTTATTCACGCCTAATCAAGTGCAACGAATTAGCAAGTAATTAAGTGCTTAAATGGCTAGAGATTTGAAGGGATTTATTTCCTATTAAATAAAAAGAAACAATGGAACAAAATGGGGTAACTTACTTGCTTTTTCATGTGAATTGATAGGGTATGAATGGCTAAAGTTTTAGGTAGGCACGGCTAGAAATTAACTAAGGAGGTAGGAAATAAAAGATAGGCGAATAAAGATGTAGGAAATAAAACAAATGTAATGCATGCCAATTAAAGCAAAGTAACATACGCCTAATTAATTTGTTTCCTTGCCATTAAAATGGATAAATCAAATAAATATAATCTAAGTTTATACAATTAAAATAAAAATAAAATAAAAATTAAAGAAACAAACATAGGGAAATAATATATATATATATATATATATATATATAATGAAAACACATAAATTTATTGCGTGTAAAACGCTGTAATTTATCCAAATCTAAAAGTATAAATCAGAATTTCATGAAACAAAAAGCAAGATAAATATTAAAATAAAATACATTTACAAAGAAAAAGATTAAAATTTAAAAATTCAAATTTTTACCAAAATATAAAATTTTCAAAAATTTTTTATTTGTTGCATTTGAAAAATAAATTACAAACAAATTCCAAACTTACATTGGAAAAATTCTAAAATTCACTTTTATTAAGTCCATTACTACTCTACAAACCTAATTAACCATTCATTCCTTAATATACTCCAATTTAACAACTCTTAAACATTGTGTTACATTTCACACAAATGTAACTTTTGTTTATAATTATTAAAAATTAACTTCTCATTTCAATTTAATAAAATAAATAAACATGTAACACATAATAATTGTCACTGTTTACTTTTAACTACATTTATAAGTTTATTGCCTACAGACCAAAATTACAATTACTTACAAGACCATGGTCTTACTTAATTTCCATTCATTATATTATACCGCATTCATAAGTCTCCTTCAATCTATCAAAAATTTAGCTTTAATTACCCTTTTTTACCATTCAAATTAGTTATTACATCTACATTGAATAACCAATTTCTATTTCTTTTAATATTTTAATTGCATAATATTACTAAGTCAACTATTTTTAGTTACCCAAAATTTACGGATTGTTACACTCTCCCCCACTCAAAACTTTTCATCCCCGAAAAGGAAAAAGAAGGGCAAAGAAGGAATTAAGTAAACAATACATCTTATTCAAAAACACTAATTTTATAAACAAATAAATTTACAAAATTAATTAATATAAATAAAATATACCAATTTATTAAGAATCCCTTTAACACCATTTATACTGTATATTATTCAATTAACCCTTCATTTTATTTACCTCTATTAATCTTTTTATAACTAAAATTTAAGTGTACAACGTTTATTATAAACACTCAAAATTTATTTATAAAATCTTTTATATTGTATATTATCCAATTATATAGTTAACTTTTAAATAATTTAGGTAAGTTAAATGGAAATGCAATTGGGTATTATACAAATAAAATTTTCTAATTCAATTATTTCCGCTTAAATATTTATTCAAAATTTTTGGTTCATTTTATAATTGAAAACATTCTTTAAGTTAAATTTAAGAATTACATTTTCGATTAACTTCAAACCATTTAGAGGTAAATAAATATATATACAATTTATATCAAATCAAATTTAAATCATATATCCATATATATATTATAAATCAAGTCATATTTTGAAATTAAAATCGATTAAATTTCAAAGAAAAATAGTAGCAAAGCTACATAATGGTCTCTTCACTTCGAACTCGAAAATGAATGTCGATGATGCTGCAGTTGTAACAACCCAGAATTTCTGTCATTTGAAATTCAGATATTTAATTGATTTTAAATATAAACAAGTGAAATTAGTAAGTAGAATAAGTTTTATTTTGAATATCTAGATTTAATTGAATAATTAAATCGATACTTTAATATTTGAAATTCCATAAATAATTGGAATTTGAGTTTAATGGGGATAAAAATGATTTATAAAGTTATATTAAATCATATTGGAGTTAGAACGATGTTTGTGTACTTTTAAAATTGAATTAAAAGTTAATTTATGAAAACTAAATATTTTAATATTTAACCGACTAGTGAAAATAGTCATTTTTCAAACAATCTCGAATTTCGACGAAACAAGTTTCATCGGATCCGTAATGTTATATTATTGTAAGGTTTCAAATTTCGTGTCAATTGGATTTACGGTTTGTCCGGGGCAAGCCAAAACGCATAGTAATTAGTTTAATCGATTTAATTTAAATTTGATCGTTTATTGCCATAACTCGCACAGATGATCGAAATGGTTCTCGATACCTATTCCACTGTGTCCGGAACGTGGAGTAAACCCTAGAAATGCCAGTCACCGCGCGAGATTTGGAGTTCGGAAAATTTCGAGTGAATAGTAGTTTGAGAATTTCCTATAAAAGGACTCAACAACTTCACGTTTGCAAAACCCTAGAAGAAGACGTTTCAGCCGCCACCTCCATATCTCCAATGGCCGAAATTTAATTTCATTTCCCCTTAAAAATCTCTCGATCCAAGCTTTGATTTCGAAATCTTTCTAAATGAAAGTTGTAAAGCACAACACGAACTATATATTCAACGGTTAAGATCGTAATTGACGAAGTAGATTGTCTGCAGTTCGAGCTTGAAGGCCGCATGTCTCGGCACGTTTTTTGAGCAGGGGAGAGAACCGAGCTCGGTCACGTTCATAGTGGTGGTAGGCGTTGTGATGGGCTTCGTGATGGAGGTTGTTGATCGATGTGTAGGGGATCGTGGAGGTCGCGATATTCAACCCTAAACGAGCGTGATGGGTTCGGTTTCGTTCAATTTCCTGGAGCAAAAACGCATTTGGGAAGAAGCATGAACATGCTGCCATGATTTTTTATGCAGAACGTGCGGCTATGATGGAAGTTAGGTTTAAAATTAAAATAAAAGTGTAAATTTATTTATATTTAAAATCGTGTAATCTTTAAAATTTGATATCTTGTTCATACGAGGTCGGAATCACACGAAACGAATTGCGTTGCAATCGTTTTTTTGAGCACTACGCAATGGAGCTGGTTTGGAGTCGTTTGGAGCTAGTGAAAAATTTGGATAAAATTAAACGCATGTTTAATTTTATTCGGAACAAACGTTACAACTGTTATCGGAAACTCAAGGTGAGAACTTCTCACTCAATCGAATTAGTTTCGATTTAAATTTTAAATAGTTAGATTTAAAATTTCTTAATTGTGTGATTGGATGACAATTATTAACTGTTGTATTGAAATAGACCATATACGCCGTATATTAAGAGGATGTTATTTATTAGACACATATACCGCGATAATCCCAACTTGAATGGAATTGGTATTATATATGTATTTGGAGTTGATTTCCCGCATTATATAGCGGATGAGACCCTATTGCGCCGCATAATAGCGGATAATATTTTATAAATCTCATATACCGCGATATTCCGTCTTGAAGCGGAATTGGTATTGCGCTAACATCTTTGGATGCAGGGAAACAGGTTGGAGGGATCCAACTGGATTCCTTAAACATTTGAATTGGTTTAATGTTGTGTGTTGATCTATTTATATTCTGCGTGATTATCTTTGTGATTGAAATTGTTAAAGGCTAAAAATTTAGCCGAATATATTTTGGTATCGTTAGATACCGAAAATAAGTAAAATGTGAATTTTCGAAATTTAAGTTGAAAATTTATAATTAAATTTATTTTTGAGAATCGTATAAATTTGAAGCAAGGAATTTTTAAAATGATAAAGTTTTATTTTTATCTTATTGAATAAAATTCCAAAATATGGTAAAAAGGCTTAATAAATGGATTTTCGATAATATTATTCAAAGGATGAAAATTTATTCAAAATATGGATTTTAAAGAGTTGGAAAAATAAAAGGATTTCTATTCTTTAAAAAGGAAATTATTTTGAAAAGAAATAAATTTAGGAACCCATTTGGGAACTGATTTTGGTAATTGGAAATAGATCTTTTGGAAACCCATTTGGAAATTTGTTTGGTGTTTGGAAACGAATTTGGAATCAATTTGGAAATTAATTTAAGGTTTAGTAGAAATCGATTTCAATTTGAAATTTGAATGAAATTCACTTAGTGTTAAATTTCTTGGAAAATCAATATGGAATTTGATTTGGTGTTTTTGGAAATCAATTGAAAACTGATTTTGGTGTTGAAAGTGAATAACTGAAATCGATTTGAAAAAAATCGTATAAAAGGAGAATATTTGGAAATGTAAATTCACAATGGAAATTTATAAGGGAAATTTGTTTTAAAAATAAATATTGATTTATTTTTAAAAGTGTGGAAATAAATTTATGGATTTGGAACGTAAATTTAATAAATTAGTAAGGATTTATTTAATTGGTTTGAATGAACCATTTTGAAATGAAAGTGTATCCTCCCTGGAAAGCCGGATAAAATTTCTGAATAGCTTTGAAAAAATATATATTATTCATATATATAAAATTCTAGTATTGGTTTTGAAAAGGATACTTTGAAGAAATTTAGCTCTTAAATTATTTTAAATCCTTTAAGTAAAGATTTATTAAATTGTTTATAGAAATGATTATTCTTAAGATTTAATCAGTAATTGTTTTAGAAAATAGTTATTTAAATACTTATACTCTATTTACTAATTATTATTTTTTTGAAAAATTAGTTTGGGTTTAAGTTATATAATATAGGTATAATATTTTATAACTAATATTTTAAGTAAAGTGTTTAAAGAAAAATAGTTTTATCTAAAAGTGTTTTCCAGATATATTTTTGGATAAGAAATTTTCAATTATTTTAAATATTTGTACCCGGCAGATTTCCAGTTAAAAGGAATAACTGTTTGTAAGTATTTTCTGCTTAAGGAAAACGATTTGAAATTTGATTTCAAAAGTTGAAAAGTTGAAAATTGATTTGAAATTTGTTTTCAAATATTTGAAGTGTGGAACTTATATCTTGTAAAAACATTTTTGGAAATAAATAATTTGGGAAGATTATTTGAAATCGGGTGATGTTGTGAATATTGATTGATAGTTAAAAAACCGACTATCATTATTGACCCTTAAATGGCTATTTGTTGTGAATTGGTTAAAATTGAATGCTACACTTATTTTTGAATTATTGCGCTCGTTCGGATTACCAATTCCGAATAGTGATACGACGTAATGGATAGCATTGAAGACCGGTGTTGATGATCGGGTATATGTGAAAACGATAGGACAACCTATCGATTGTCTCTACACCGTTAGCTATGGTATGGAGATTTCCTTTGTGATGGGAAACTCGATCGGGATTGTGAATACCCGGATTGAAAGGCTTCTTTTGAAGCGCCTTCGGTTCTGTTCGAACCCGAAACAGACTTGTATGTTTACGTGTCTGACATTACATTATGAGATATAAAGCAGATTTCTTTCAAATACATTTCTGTTGGTGGCGGAGAATTTATTCTCTTAGCTTAACACCCTTCTCTGAGACGTACGAGCTCAGAGGTTATGTAGTTGAAGGTTATCAGCGATATATTCCCAATTTGGTAATGTAGCATGCTGAGTGTTGCTGTGTGATGATTATTTATTGTTCATTTGTTAATCAAAGCATGGCTTTGTGCCTAGCTTTGTGGACGAGACTTCGTCAGACCTTACACCCTGGAAATGGTCAAAACAGGAATATGCGGCAAGGTTATGAGGGTCGCTCCCTTTAGGATATGTCATTTCCTTTTGAAAAAGGGTGGTGTCAGGTGTGGAGCCCTGATGTTTAACCTATGTGGTTGCTCCAATCTCATTTTCTGTGTGGTTGTTGCTTGGTGATAGAGGGCCCTCAGATAAAGGTCCCGAAGGACCGGGGAGTGGCATACTCGAGTAGTAGTTACCTAGTTACTGAGGTAACCCGTCCTTGTGTTGGCAGAGATCCGGTTAGGTTCTCGGGACGTCCCGCCAGAGGCGATCCCATGTGGCAGTAGGAATTTCCTTAGCCTAATCATTTGTTGGAAATCCAATTCCCAATACGAACCCAGTACGGTTTTAGTTGTATAACTTGCCATTTACTTATGGTGGTCACCACTATTTATATGGTAGCTATAGTAGGCATAGTTCGAAATGCCTATGTTGGCTAAGATTAATATTCTATTTCCGAAATGCTTTCATCACTATGCATTAATAATAATATCAAAAATGATTTGTTTTGCGTAGTAAGCATCTTTGACTATCATAAGGAGAAATCTCCTCTTATTCTGCGTTTGCATTGTGTATGTGCGTGGAGGCCTTATGGTAGTTTCATTTTCCAAAAGAATTGCGGTTATTTTTCACTTCCCTTGTTGTTTTTTTTGTTTTAGAAGATAAATAACTGTTTTGAGTCCTCACACCTGTCCCATGACTGATATGGAGTTTATTGTTCTCTTCCTAAACTCTGGGTGCTCATAATTTTCCACACGGGCAGTCTAGAGTCAGGTTATCAGGTCATTCTGGATTTAGGAGTGCTTTGGAGATCAAGTGGCGAGCTGGTTGGCGAGACGTACTACTAGCATATGATATTATCTTTCCGCTGTATATTCACTTGTAAGGACATGTTGTATAACTGTCCATTGTTTTGTTGTGTTGTATATTGTTGTTGTACACTCTGATGATAATGTAATGTAATAACTGAGGTAGTTCTTTGTTTTAAAGTTTATTCATTTATCTATTATATGTTGTTCCGCTGCGACTATGGGATTCGGATTTTGTTTCTGTTTTGTTTTCTATTTTCTTCTTCTTCTACCTTTTTCTTCTTCTTAAACCCTAAGGGTTCGGTTTTCCGGCATTTGATTGTTCGGCAGTTGATACAGTGGACGTATTGATGTCGACTTTCGTGAGTCGAAGAATCGGTTCCTTACAATGTGGTATCAGAGCATATAGTTAAGTGACAACCTTGGCTCTATTGGGGATTACTCATTAGAGATAGAGTCGGTAGTACTCTAGAATGAGTTGAGTGTAATAATAGATATGAGAGCGTATTTGTTAGTGAATATGAAATTGTTTTGTATTGTGTTGACTAACCAGTTCTAAACTCTTAAACGAGATAAACCGACATAGTATGGTTTTAAATTGGGTAAATGAAATATTTTATCTCAATTATATTTTATCAATAAAGGAATAATTTTTCAGAATTATCAAAGTGTATGTAAAATTTAATTGTTTGATTGTTGAAAATGTAAGAAAATATATAAGTGAATCAAAGTTGTTTGAATAATATGAATAAAAACAACAATTGTGAAAGAATAAATTATATAAAAGCAACAATTGTATAAGTATAGAATTTTAATTGAAATGATTTACAATTGTGAAATAATCTTGTATAAGTAAAGGGAAATAGTGAAATTATATAAACAGGATTTATAAATGTGATTTATAAATAAAAGAAAATTTTAAAAGAATTTAAAGCATTGGATTCACTACTGTTGCTGGGGAATAATAACGGTGATGACTGCAGCATTATCAGTATCATTTTCGAGTTTCTGTGTGATGGATTTGCTACCATAGTAAATTGAAATTGAATTTTGTTGTGATAAACAAATTTGAAATAAAAAAATCCAAGTTGAAATTAATGAATATAAGTTATCAAGTTTTGAACTTATAATATGAGATAATAAAGATTTAACTTTACCTTTGGTAAAGTTGAAATAAATATGAGTTGGCATAATAAAATATATGATGTGAAATTTAGTTAAAGGAAGTTAAATAAATTAAATCATATTTGGAAGTTGAATGATAAGTTATATAAATTTTTAAATGTGGAAATGTAAGTAAAACCAATTATTAAGATGGTTAAACAATTTTGTTAAACAAAACGAGGTATGAATCTGAATAAGTGATAAAATTGACTTTGGTAAAAGTTAAATAGAATTTACTTTGGAGTTGGAATCTGAATTGGATTTATAAGTGGAAACTTGAAAAGGAATATAACTTAAGTGATGCTGAATGAAGTTGATTTTGGTATCGAAGTAAAATAATGAAGTGAATTAAATCAATATGAACTTGAATTATATAAAGGAGATTCAACTTTATTTGCAAAATAAATTAGTAATTGAACTAATGAATTGAATATTAATCAATCGAATGTAATGAATTGATAGAGAATAATGGATATAAGTGTAAATTCATTTACGGCTAATTGAATGGTAAACCAAATTGAAGGTAAACAAAGTAAATATGAATGTTGAATGTGAAGAGAATAAATTCGGTTGTATTGGATATTACATTGGTTGTTAGATTATTGTTAATTGCTTGAATAGACATTCATATGTAATTGAATGAATAAAATTGAAAGCTAAAGCAATTAAATTCAAATTGGAAGTTAAGTAAATTTAAATTGAATGGAAATTGATTAAATTGAAAGTGAACAAATGTGAATGTAAATTAGTGAATGTAAAACTAATTGAAAATGAATAATTGAATGTCGTTGTATATAAATTGGTTGAAAACAATTACAAGTAATGTCAAAATCATATAAGTTGTTTATAAACCTTGTTTAGTATGCATTTCTTTTAATATGCATGTGTTGTAGTTGTTTAAAAGAGTAAAATGTTAATAACTTCTTATATATGACACTTACATATTTATATTGAGTAAGTACAGGTACCAGGGCTACCGTTAGCGGGATTTGGGTTGCGCAAAATGCTAAATAAATATCTGTTTTGCTTAAAAATGCTAAAAAGGTACGCCTGTGCAATAAAAATAGGAAATATGAACTGTTTTTCTGATTTCCGACTGTGTGGGTCGATGTATATATATTTATATCTATTGTGGTATTGTAAAAGCTCCTCCGTACAAAGGAGGTTATGGCGAAATTTTCTGAAAATTTAGGACGTTAGAAAATTTTCGGGAAATTTTGGAAAGTTTTTTTTTGTGAAAACTAAGTTTTGATTTGAAGTTAAAGGTTAACGATATAGTTGATTTTGAAAAGATAACTATATATGGATTTGAAAATATTAGTGAAGTTTTGTAAGAGGTTTAACAATTGAATTTTTGGAAAAGTTGAACACTTAGGAGATTTGTAAAATAAATTTGAACGGGTTGTTTTGAAAAGTTAATGGATTCTATAACTTTTTCTTACTTGGTAATTTCGAGGACGAAATTCTTTTAAGGGGGAAGTTTGCAACGTCCCAGAATTTCTATCATTTGAAATTCAGATATTTAATTGATTTTAAATATCAACAAGTGAAATTTGTAAGTCGAATAAGTTTGATTTTGAATATTTAGATTTAATTGAATAATTAAATCGATAATTTAATATTTGAAATTCCAGAAATAATTGGAATTTGAGTTTAATGGAGATAAAAATGATTTACAAAGTTATATTAAATCATATTGGTGATAGAACGATGTTTATGAACTTTTAAAATTGAACTAAAGGTTAATTTGTGAAAATTGAATATTTTAATATTTAATCGAATAGTGAAAATAGTCATTTTTCAAACAGTCTTGGATTTCGACGAAACTAGTTTCATCGGATCAGTAATGTTATATTATTGTAAGGTTTCAAATTTCGTGTCAATCGGATATACGGTTTGTCCGGGACAAGCCAAAACGCATAGAAATTAGTTTAATCGATTTAATTTAAATTTGATCGTTTATTGCCGTAACTCGCACAGATGATCGAATTGGTTCTCGATACCTATTCCATTGTGTCCGAAACACGGGGTAAACACTAGAAACGCCAGTCACCGCGCGAGATTTGGAGTTCGGAAAATTTCGAGTGAATAGTAGTTTGAGAATTTCCTATAAAAGGACTCAACAACTTCACGTTTGCAAAACCCTAGAAGAAAACGTTTCAGCCGTCGCCTCCATATCTCCAATGGCCAAAATTTAATTTCATTTCCCCTCAAAAATCTCTTGATCCAAGCTTTGATTTCGAAATCTTTCTAAATGAAAGTTGTACAGCACAGCATGAACTATGTATTCAACGGTTAAGATCGTAATTGACGAAGTAGATTGTCTGCAGTTTGAGCTTGAAGGCCGCATGTCTCGGCACGTTTTTGGAGCAGGGGAGAGAACCGAGCTCGGCCGCTTTCATAGTGGTGGTAGGCGTGGTGATGGGCTTCGTGATGGAGGTTGTTGATCGATGTGTAGGGGATCGTGGAGGTCATGATATTCAACCCTAAACGAGCGTGATGGGTTCGGTTTCGTTCAATTTCCTGGAGGAAAAACGCGTTTAGGAAGAAACATGAACATGCGGTCGTGATGTTCTATGAAGAACGTGCAGCTATGATGGAAGTTAGTTTTAAAATTAAAATAAAAGTGTAAATTTATTTATATTTAAAATCGTGTGATCTTTAAAATTTGATATCTTGTTCATACGAGGTCGGAATCGCACGAAACGAATTGCGTTGCAACCGTTTTGTCGATCACTACGTAATGGTGCTGGTTTGGAGTCATTTGTAGCTAGTGAAAAATTGGGTAAAATTAAATGCGTGTTTAATTTTATTCGGAACAAACGTTACAACTGCTATCGGAAACTCAAGGTGAGAACTTCTCACTCAATCGAATTACTTTCGATTTAAATTTTAAATAGTTAGATTTGAATTTTTTTGATTATGTGATTGGATGATAATTATTATCTGTTGTATTGAAATAGACCCTATACGCCGTATATTAAGCGGATGTTATTTATTAAACACATATACCGTAATTCCAACTTGAATGGAATTGGTATTATATATGTATTTGGAGCTGGTTTCCCGCATTATATAGCGGATGAGACCCTATTGCGCCGCATAATAGCGAATAATATTTTATAAATCTCATATATCGCGATATTCCGTCTTGAAGCGGAATTGGTATTGCGCTAACATCTTTGGATGCAGGGAAACTGGTTGGAGGGATCCAACTGGATTTCTTAAACATTTCAATTGGTTTCAATGTTGTGTGTTGATCTATTATAATCTGCATGATTATCTTTGTGATTGAAATCGTTAAAGGCTAAAAATTTAGCCGAATATATTTTTGGTATCGTTAGATACCGAAAATAAGTAAAATGTTAATTTTTGAAATTTAAGTTGAAAATTTATAATTAAATTTATTTTTGAGAATCGTATAAATTTGAAGCAAGGAATTTTTAAAATGATAATTTTTTATTTTTATCTTATTGAATAAAATTCCAAAATATGGTAAAAAGGCTTAATAAATGGATTTTCGATAATATTATTCAAAGGTTGAAAATTTATTCAAAGTATGGAGTTTAAAGAGTTGGAAAAATAAAAGGACTTGTATTCTTTAAAAAGGAAATTATTTTGAAGAGAAATAAATTTAGGAATCCATTTGGGAACTGATTTTGGTAATTGAAAACAGATCTTTTGGAAATCCATTTAGAAATTTGTTTGGTGTTTTGAAATGAATTTGGAATCAATTTGGAAATTAATTTGAGGTTTAGATTGATTTCAATTTGAAATTTGAATGAAATTCACTTAGTGTTAAATTTCTTGGAAAATCAATATGGAATTTGATTTGGTGTCTTTGGAAATCAATTGAAAACTGATTTTGGTGTTGAAAGTGAATAATTGAAATCGTTTGAAGAAAATCGTATAAAAAGTGAATATTTGGAAATGTAAATTCACAATGGAAATTTATAAGGGAAATTTGTTTTAAAAATAAACATTGATTATTTTTAAAAGTGTGGAAATAAATTTACGGATTTGGAACGTAAATTTAATAAATCGGTAAGGATTTATTTAATTGGTTTGAATGAACCATTGAAATGAAAGTGTATCCTCCCTGGAAAGCCGGATAAAATTTCTTAATAGCTTTGGAAAAAATATATATTATTCATATATATAAAATTCTAGTATTGGTTTTGAAAAGGATACCTTGAAGAAATTTACCTCTTAAATTATTTTAAATCCTTTAAGTAAAGATTATTAAATTGTTTATAGAAATGATTATTTCTAAGATTTAATCAGTAATTGTTTTAGAAAATTGTTATTTAAATAGTTATACTCTATTTACTAATTTTTTTTTGAAAAATTAGTTTGGGTTTAAGTTTATATAATATAGGTATAATATTTTATAACTAATATTTTAAGTAAAGTGTTTAAAGAAAAATAGTTTTATCTAAAAGTGTTTTCCAGATATATTTTTGGATAAGAAATTTTCAATTATTTTAAATATTTGAACTCGGCAGATTTTCAGTGAAAAGGAATAACTATTTGTAAGTATTTTCCGCTTAAGGAAAATGATTTGATATTTGATTTCAAAAGTTGAAAAGGCGAAAATTGATTTGAAATTTGTTTTGAAATGGTTAAAGTGTGGAACTTATATCTTGTAAAGATATTTTTGGAAATAAATAATTTGGGAAGATTATTTGAAATCGGGTGATATTGTGAATATTGATTGATAGTTAAATAACCGACTATCTATATTGACCCTTAAATGGTTATTTGTTGTGAATTGGTTGAAATTGAATGCTACACTTATTTTTAAATTATTGCGCTCGTTATTCGGATTACCCATTCCGAATAGTGATACGACGTAATGGATAGCATTGAACACCGGTGTTGAAGACTGGGTATTTGTGAAAACGATAGGATGACCTATCGATTGTCTTTACACCGTTAGCTATGGTATGGAGAATTCCTTTGTGATGGGAAATTTGATCGGGATTGTGAATACCTGGATTGCAAGGGCTTCTTTTGAAGTGCCTTCGGTTCTGTTCGAACTCGGAACAGACTTGTATTGTTACGTGTCTGACATTACATTTTGAGATATAAACCAGATTTCTTTCAAATACATTTCTGTTGGTGGAGGAGAATTTATTCTCTTAGCTTAACACCCTTCTCTGAGACGTACGAGCTCAGAGGTTATGTAGTTGAAGGTTATCAGCGATATATTCCCAATTTGGTAATGTGGCATGCCGAGTATTGCTGTGTGATGATTATTTATTGATCAATTGTTGATCAAAGCATGGATTTGTGCCTAGCTTTATGGATGAGACATCTTCAGACCTCACACCGCGAAAATGGTCAAAACAGGAATATGCGGCAAGGTTATGAGGGTCGCTCCCTTTAGGGTATGTCATTTCCTTCTGGAAAAGGGTGGTGTCACGTATGGAGCCCTGATGTTTAACCTATGTGGTTGCTCCAATCTCATTTTCTGTGTGGTTGTTGCTTGGTGATAGAGGGCCCTCTGATAATGGTCCCAAAGGACCGGGGAGTGGCATACTCGAGTAGTAGTTACCTAGTTACAGAGGTAACCCGGCCTTGTGTTGGCAGAGATTCGGTTAGGTTCTCGGGACGTCCAGCCATAGGCGATCCCATGTAGCAGTAGGAAGTTCCTTAGCCTGAGCATTTGTTGGAAATCCAATTCCCAATACGAACCCAGTAGGTTTTAGTTGTAGAACCCTCCATTTACTTATGGTGGTCAACACTGTTTATATGGTAGCTATAGTAGGCATAGTTCGAAATGTCTATGTTGGCTAAGATTAATATTCTATCTTCGAAATGCTTTCATCACTATGCACTAATAATAATATCAAAAATGATTTGTTTTGCGTAGTAAGCATCTTTGACTATCATAAGGAGAAATCTCCTCCAATTCTGCGTTTGCATTGTGTGTGTGCGGGGAGGCCTTATGCTAGTTTCATTTTCCAAAAGCATTGCAGATATTTTTCATTTCCCTTGTTGTTGTTGTTTTAAAAGATAAATAACTGTTTTGAGTTCTCACAACAGTCCCATGACTGATCTGGAGTTTATTGTTCTCTTCCTAAACTCTGGGTGCCCATAATTTTCCCACGGGCAGTCTAGAGTCAGGTTATCAGGTGATTCTGGATTCAGGAGTGCTTTGGAGCTCAAGTGGCAAGCTGGTTGGCGAGACGTATTACTAGCATATGATATTATCTTTCGGTTGTAAATTCACTTGTAAGGACATGTTGTATAACTGTCCATTTTTTTGTCGTGCTGCATATTGTTGTTGTACACTCTGATGATAATGTAATGTAATAACTGAGATAGTTCTTTGTTTTAAAGTTTATTCATTTATCTATTATATGTTGTTCCGCTGCGACTGTGAGATTCGGATTTTGTTTCTTTTTCGTTTTCTATTTTCTTCTTCTTCTACCTTTTTCTTCTTCTTAAACCCTAAGGGTTCGGTTTTCTGGCATTCGATTGTTCGGCAGTTGATATAGTGGACGTATTGATGTCGACTTTCGTGAGTCGAAGAATTATCTAAGATGGGTCTGCATCATTTCCTCCTGCCTTTTCATCAACTGCTCCGGCATAGAATCCATCATAATCTACATCTCGTCCCTAGTAATGTAGGTGGATGCTTGATCTGACCCAGATCCAAAAGAGGCCCCTTGACTTCCCTTTTGATCGCTCCTTTCTGTCACTTGTCTCCTTGTCGATGACCTAACCATTGTTTCTCTCATAATCCAAGTTCCTAAGCCTTTAAATTCAAAATTCAAGCTTAAGAATCCCTAAGTGCTAGTTTTTCAGTGGAAGCACCAAAATGTTAGCGCCAAAATTGGTCACAATACCCAAATGCCATTGAAAGCACCAATTCACAGTCACAGATAATAGATTGAGTGTATGTAGAGAGTACAAATATGAAGAACAATAAAAATTAAAAAGAACGCAGTAAAAAAAGAGGATTTGTTGTGGTTCGGCCGACTCTGACCTACATCCACTCCAAAAATTTCCTTTTTATTGATATGAGAATCAAGTACAGTTACAATCTGGAGTTTTTAAAACAATAGTGGCAGAGTAGACTTAATGAAGAAGGTGAAGGGAAACATAATCAAAATCCCCTTTTCTGAAGCCCCTCTTACTATATTTATACGCAAAATCCTAGTTATTGGGCTTCTTGAGTGAATCGGGCCTACCAAGACCATCGTCGAACCCAAATCCATCATCACTGCCGACCTCGGTTTCTGAATATCCGACCTCATGCTAGTTACACTAACCCAAGTAAATCCATTACTATCCCGAAGTGATAGCCTCAACGACTCGAAGTAACATGTTTCCTGAATCGAACCAGCTCCATATTCTCGCTCCAAGAATACTGATCCCATGCCTTCTAGACCCCGACCCGACCTTCCTTAGCCGACCCCATGCCTTCGTTCCACCGACCCAAAGCAAACCAAATATACCGACCCAGAAATATGCCGAACTCTTGAGTGAATGTCGACCCCATGCCATAGTGCTGACCTAGTTCCCATAGCCGACCTGAAGAACACCCATAGCCGACCGAAGCAACCATAATATGCCAATCCTTAGGTTACATGTGTGTGCCGACCCCCACTTCTAATGCCGACCTGACGTTGGAGTGTTGCCAACTCGAAGGACTCGTAACTTGCCCATTCAGAGCTAGCATAAATGCCGATCCCATGGAGTGCCAACCCGATCTCTTCTTGCCAAACCCTAGTACATGATTCACCGACCCGAAGCAAGTGGAGGCGTGTCGACCCCTTGAAGAAAAAACATGTCGATCCCTTAATACCTGACCAACCCAGAGCTTTTACCGTGTCGATGCGATGTAACACCGATCCCATGGAAAAATCACCTATCCCATGCTGACTCAAAGTGTACCTTATTCTAACCTGAAGCAGCTCTCCCAAAAACCCAAAGCAAGCCCAAGTGCGACTCGAAGTAAACTCCCAACATCCCGAATCACCTCGACTTTTCTCAAAATTCATATTTTGAGTATCCCGCGTCTTTTGCTCATCTACTACGCCGCATCCCAGCTTCATAATCAAGTTTATCATCTATGATTGATCGTTTATCCATTCAGTTGACTCAAACCTATCATATTCCAGTCTCGATAACCGAGCAATTGACTTAGTTAAATCCACCTTTCTGCGGCCTTGCCAAAAGGTGGTTAACACTTATATATCAAGTCTCTAGATATAAAAGAATGCGATGCACTAGGATCAAATAGAATGCTAATAGACATACCATGAATATGAAGCGTGCCTCCCAAGACTGCCTTTCTTTTCTCCTTTGTTGTTGGCTTAGAAGCAGCAGGTTTCAATGCATACACCTTGCCCTTTCCATCCTTAGTGGGTTCCTTGCACCGACTCTTATACTGGCCAATCTGGTCATAGTTGAAGCATCTGACATTCCTCTTTCCGGCCACCTCCTTAGCCTTCCCAGCATGACATTCATTAGCAAAGTGCCCTTTCTTGTTGCAGTTGAAACAAAATATCACAGACTTCCGTTTCTTAGCTGCTCCACCCTTCTGAGCACCTTTCTTAGGGAAGAACTTCCTCTTCTAATTCTTCCCAACCTGGACTTCTTTAACCTTACTCTTCTCTAGAGAATAAAGCATTTCTTCATGCCTTAAGTCCATCTTCAAAACAAAGTCAGAGGGATCTCTAATATGAGGTAATGTGGCCCTAGGTAATTCAGGCCTTAACCCAATGATAAACTTCTTATTCCTCTTCATCACTGTATCCACTGAAGCATACCCAAACCTGGCCAACTCCTCGAACTTTCTAGCATACTCTAGAATAGATATCTATCATTGCTCTAACTCAGCAAATTTCCTGATCAAAGAAGACTATGCCACTGTAGACATAAACCTCTCCTGGAACCTTCCATTGAAATCTGTCTATGACAAGGTTTCCTTATCCACACCAACCATCACACTGTTCCAACAAAACAAAGCGGCTCTATGACGCTGTTTCAATGCCAACCTCCTCTTCTGTTCATCATAGAACCCCCAGTCTGCAATAATCCTTTCATAGTGCAACAACCAATTTTCTACTTCTATAGCATCCTATATCCCCAAAAAAGGCTTCCCACCGAGCTTAGCGTAATCTCTGCTCATCTTAGCATAGTGGTTAACTACCGAAACTTCCGAAATTCCTGCCCATGCAGCATCTCCTCCTACCATTCCAGCTGCAACTAGAGCTTACATCATATTCATAAAAAAGTGATACATAGCTCAATGTCCACTTGTGGGACTCCAGCGCCTACATTCTCTGCTTGTGCTTGACCTTGGATCCTCTTGTACTAGGTTTGGCATTCCCATCGGTGCCCCCCTTTTGGGTAAACTCTTCCTCTTCTACCTTCCATATTTGTATTCAAACCTTATGAGATATAGAAAAATAACCTAACATGGATAATAGATTAGAGATAAAGCATATACTTATATATAACAAATACAAGTACGTTACTATAGCGTTATCCAATAGTTAATCTTGCTCTGATTCCTTAGGATTATGTATTTATTTTTAATTTAAAGTTTTTCATAAACGATGCTCTGATACCAAGTTGTAACATCCCATATCTGGAGGCCAAAAGCTAAATGCTACAGATGCTGTAGTCATCTATAGTATTAACTTCTTGTGACAAAATACAGTAATGATAATGGGATCCGTAATATCAAAAGCACTTGAATATGAAAAAATCATAGATTTCCAAAAACTACATTTTTACTGATTATATTTCAAAACAAATTCATCCAAGTTACATAATCCCATAACCTTTCCTAGGTAAAGATTAATTATAATCATTACAAAAATACGCCAAGAGCGACATATGACAACGCCCCATTGGTTAATCAGAGATAATATAGTCATATTTGACTTAATACACAACGGAAATAAACAAAACAATCTTGTGACAACCCGGAATTTTGGGCAATATCAATTTAATAATATGTATTAATAATTAAATTGATTTTATAATTTTTCTTTATAATTTTAATTTAAATTGGTAAATTTAATATTTTAAAAGTTAATAAATATTAATCTGGCAATATTGATCAATATCTTTCTATCAATTTAAAATGGATAAGATTTATTTTTCAAAGTTAATAAAAATTTTATTCTATTTATAATATATATATTTGATATATATTGTGAATAGGAAGATCTTTTGTTTTAAATAAAAGATGAATTTTCAAATTGTAATACATATGTATGTATATGTTATAATTTGGAATTGTTTTGAAATTTAATATAATCTGTTGATAATTTATATATGTAAGAATTGTAATTTAAAGCTTTGTTTTAAATTCAATATTTTTCAAAAGCTAATTTAAGTTTAATTCAATTTATTTTCAAAATATAGGATAATTATTTATTTTTAAATATGATAGTTTAAAAAGGATTTAATCAAAGTTTTATTTTTGTTTTCTTTAAAAATGTTTAAATTTAAAATGGTGATAAATATACGTATAAGGAATATATTTGTGTTATAATTAGTTTTAGAATATTTTTTTTGAAAAAGTAAATTTATATATACATATATAAGTATTTATTAATAAAGTAACTTAAATAAGTAAGCTTATTTTTAAATTAAATAAAAATTTATTAAAAATACTTAAGTAACATGTGTAACATATAACACCTCATAATAACATATATAAGAAAATTAAGTACTAAAGTGACAAGTGTCTTTTTTAAAAATTTACTTTCTTTAATTTTTATTAAATCCTAACTAAGTTTATTAAACATATCTTTCTTCTTTTCTTCAATATTCTCAGCTGAACAAAGATAATTTCAAGATTTAAACTAAAAAGCAAAAGTAAACCTGAAATTTAAAACTACAAATCAAATCTGAAATTTACAAATCTGCAACTTCAACCTGCAATTCTAAGGGATTTTCAACAGCAACAGCAAGTCAACATCTGTTTCAATCTTTAAGACATCAATTTGAGGCATGCAGCAGGATTTCAGCAATCAAAAGCTTTTCCAAATTTAATTTTTCAAGCCTGAAAATAAAAATTAAAACCTGCTCTGCAAATTGAAAGGTGAGCAAATTATTTTAAAAACAGTTTGAAATTGATTTAGATTCTAATGCATGTGTTAATCTGTGAATTGATCTTGGTGATTGCATGAAAATCTTTCAGTTTTTAATTTGTTGAATTGATGGATATGTATATATATGTGAAAATAAGTTCGAGGATAAATAAACGCTCTGTTACTTATTGTTTCTGACCAGATTTCACTTTCAAAAATTCAAATCTCCCACTAAACATCAATATTTACCCTCGATGATTGAATAAAAGTTGTTTGTTATTATTTGTAGGTAATTATAAAAATAGATTTTGTAAATTTAAATTTACAAATAATGTTTAAAATAGGATAATACAGTGAAACTCAGTTGCATGTCAACAATCAGCAATCTTGTTTTCTGATTTGGATTTAATGAATGTGTTAAGGACTAAAAATTATGATTTTTAAAGTACATATCATAACATTTACTTGAGAAATTAATGTGAATTTGGGGTTTGTTCAAATTGGGGGTTTTGGTGGTTTGCCGTTGATCGGCGTGATAATCGGAGGAGATTTCTTGGTTGAAGCAAGCTTTCGTGATGAGGATGAAGGGAAAAATGCTATTGGATTTTTTCTATGGCCATGGTGATCTGATTCGAACGATTTAGGGTTTTAGCATGTTTTTGTTTCGGCTTGGCTGTAGAGGCATTTGCGACGTGAAAATTGGACCGGAGGTGTTCGCATTTGGGGGAGTTGAAGCTCGTGGACGTGGCGTTTCGATGGTGAGGTCGGCGAAGTTCATCGGCGTCGACATGGTCGGCGTTGGGGGGTTTTGTGTCGAGATGCTGCTGTAGTTTTTCGAGTATTTGGTCGAATTTGGTTCGTAGGTTATTTGTTCGATCTGGGTTCGTATTTGAGCTCGCGTGCGATCGTGCGATCGTCGGCGATGGTTGCGATGGCCTACGGTGGCCGGAGGCGGTGGGACACGTGCACGTGTGTATGTGGTGTGCACTGGAATTTGAGTTGGGGAGGACGAAGTTTGAGCTCGAAGTTTTCTCGTGTTATTCCTGTAGGTCGACTCGAAGCGGATGTAGATGGTGAGTGACTCGAGGCGAGCACGGGGATTCGTAGGTGATCAACTTGGGTATTTGGGTCGTTTGTTTTCTGGTTGTACTGTAATGATTTGAAGTTGCAAATAAACATGTAGTTGAAATAATTGAAGATCAAGCTTTAAAATTTTAAACAAGTTTTATAAAAGAGAACAAATTTTCAAAGTTAAAACTTGTGTTTTGAAATAATGTTAATCAAACTTTAAAAAGTATTAATTGAATTTATTTTCAAAATTTAAATTGTTAAAATGATTTCTTTTGGAAATAATTAACTTAACCAAGTTTTATAATTTTAAATTTAAAAGAAGTGTTTTCAAATTAAAGAATTAATCCAAGTTTTAAGTGAATCTTAAAGTAATGTTTTAATAACAAAGTTTTCAAATTATTTGAAAATAAATATGTTTAAATTGGATAATTAAAGTGTTTTAAATTTGAAATTAATTTCTAAATGCATTATTTTCAAATAAGGCTATTATTATAATTTTGTAAACCAAATTAAATAATTTTTCCTTAAGTCATTAAGATTGGATTAATTTTTAAATAATTAATTTGTGAAGAATAATAAGGATAATTTATTATTGTTTTGTACTTAAGGATACTTAAGAATATAATTTGTTAATAAGTAAAGAGTTTAATTAAAATAAATGATTTTCTTATTTAATTAAGGATTTTCTTTAAATATAGGAAGTTAATTAATTAATTATTAATTAATTTTAAATGATTAGTTAATTGTTTATTTAATTTTAAATAATCACTTAATTATGAATTAATTAAGTGTAATTACTTAATGAAGTAATTAATGGTTAATTATTGAATGTAATTAATGGAAAGAGTAATTACTTATGGAAGTAATTAGTGGTAAATTACTCATGGGAGTAATTAAATGGAAGTGATTAATGGATAATCACTTGATGTTATTAATTAAGGAATTGATTAATATAATTGATTTGAAGTTAATTAATTATGGAGTAATTAATTAATTAAAGAATTAAGGATTATTTAATTACTTGTTAAGTAATTAATTAAGAGAGAAACCATCTAATGAAAGTAATTAGAAGATAATTACTTATGTAAGTAATTAAGGGTTAATTACTTAGTTAATTTTAGTTAATTAATTAATGTGATTAATTAATTAATAAATGTGATTAATTTAAGATTAATTACTAAGTGTAATTAATTAAAAATGTAATTAATTAATAAAGTAATTAATTAAGGATTATTAATTAATTGATTACTTAATGAAGTAATTAAAGATTAATTAATTAGAGTAAATAATCAAAGGGTTAATATAATTAATTAAGAAGTTAATAAATTAAGATAAATAATTACAAATTGTTAATTACTGTTTATGATTATTACAAGTTAATTATTTAAATTATTAAAGGAATTATTAATTAATAAGGATTATTAGTTAATATAATTAATGAATTAATCAAGGTTGATTAATAAAAGTAATTAAATTAAGTGTGATTCATTAATTGTAATTAACTGAGGTTTAATGTAATTAATCGTAGTTGATTAATTAATGGAATTAAATAAAGGATAATTAATTAATGTAATTAATGATAATAAATAAAGGTTAATTACTGAATATGGTTAAGGGTAACTACTTGAATGTAATTAAAGAATAATTAATCGAGGGAGATTAATTGAAGGAGATCATTAAGAGATGATTAATTTATTTATTTGAAATAAATTAATGAAGAAGGATTTAGGTAATCCAATTGATTAAGAGATTAATCAATTCTGCTTATGGATGATTGATTGATATTGGGTGATTAACATTGGATGACTGATATTGGATGATGAATGATGTTGGATGATTTGGGTATGATATCTCTATTATGTGGTGCTGCTATGTGAGATGAATGGTTGATATGAATTATCTATTGTGATAATGTGATTCATTTATCTGTTTATATCATCCTGAATAAAGTTTAAATTGTTTAAACTCTTAAAACAACATGGACATCAAATGGCGTTTGGCTTAGATGGGATCGGGTTTCCATATTTGGATAATCCGAAAACCACATCGATCCAAATTAAACGTTAGGTCGCGAATCCAAGTGGATCTTAGTGAAGACTTGAAATGTAAGAACTATTCGTCAGTATGACTCTGGGGGTGATTCCGTAATGAGTTTGACGGAAATAGTACTTATAGGTTCGAGATGGTGATTTAGAGTGCAAGGGCTATGGTCGTTGACTCTGAGGGTGATTCCAAAATGAGTGCAACGAGATAGTGCCTTCAGTTTCGTTCGAACCCAGAATGAACTTGTATGGATTGAATGCTTTCAGAACATCGTCAGGTGGACGATGTGCATTCTAAGATAGATATGTTCTATAAAGGTAATCGCAGCCTCAAGCCTCATCAACTGGGAATGGCTAAAACAGGGGAGGTGCAGCAAGGCTAGGTGGGTAGGACCCATTTCAGGGTGAGGTCATTCTTGTCTAGATGTCCCTTTTATTTCGGCTTAGTGGTTGGTTGGTCGCACCAACCACAGGGTGATCTTACTCGGGACTGTTCAGTAAGGAATGGTCCCGGCTTTGTGATGCAGAGGATTGGGAGTAATCCTCGGTACTGCGATCTAGGCCACGTACTGTGACGAGTGGTACCCCGGTAGCCCTTCCATTGATGGAAACTCATTCTTCCTACGAGACCCTACGGTTTTGTTTGTATTACCCACTTTTGTGGCTAGTAGCTGGAATTTAATAGATGTAACAATTTTGGTTATTTCTTATTTACTTGAAAACCCTAGACACTATTATAATATCACTGGATTTCCTATCAAATTTTTGGTTAGCGTAAGGTAAAAACTTTTCCATGTTTATGTGTGGAAAGTCTTACGTGATACCTTTTCTTTTCAAAAGTTTTTCTAAAGTTAAGCAATTTTAACCCGTTTACTCACACTAGACCCCTGTCTGACCCGAGTGTTTATTTTATGTTTTATTAAACTCTAGGGTACTCATATTATGTATGAGTAGTCGAGGGATTCAGGTTTGCTTGACGAATTCTGGAGGAGATATGGAGCAGGAGACTTCTACGTGTAGATATATTATGGTTCCGCTGTGTTTGTGTGATATCTGTATCTTGTGTACTTGAGTTGCTAAATTAGACAGATGTTTATAACTGTCTAATATGTGTTGAATAAGTTGTGTACTCTGATGTAATATGACACTATGTAATATTTTATGTGAAATATTATATTTCATTCGTTCCGCTGTGAGTTATCTGATGTTGTTGTGTTTCTTCTTTCTTATCTTTTCTTCTTCTATCCCTTTCTTTCTTAATTAGTGACGCATCTTTCTGGTGATAGAAAGACGGGTCGCTACAAATCTATAACTCCTAATTAGTTATACGTCAGCTACCTGCTTGTATCCGAAAGCTTTATTCGTCAAAAGACTAAAACTTGAAAACCTCATTCCTCTGCATACTCAAATCAACTTTGAGTACCCGAGAGTTTAAGGGGAAATAAAAACATAGAGTCAAACAAAAAGCTTGGTGTGAATAATTCTATTACATCTCAGTTTACTGATATTAAGTAAGACTGTGGCGCTTAGCGGAACGGGTTTCCCCTCACTAATACCCTTTTCAAAACATATGTTATGCAATCTTTTCCTGCAACCAAACTGGTTAATCAAAATGATTATATCAAAAAAGCAATATCTTTTATGCTAATAAATGGACCATTTGTCCGTAAAACATGTAATATGCGAACTATCTATCCACAACATAATAGCAAGGTCCGTTATGCTACAAATGGACCATCTGTCCATAAAACTGGGCTGATTGTCGCGAACTGGGTTAACTGTCCGAATAAAAATGGACTAACTCTTCGAATTATTTTCTTAGGGTTAACTACCCTTTATCTTTTCCTTGAAACCTTTTCAGAATGATTTAACCTTTTAAATCAGTCTTATACAAGGAAAATACTTTCTTAGCTTTACTCTAAGCTATTTTGCCATGATATATATGTACTTTACTCAAATTAATGTTGATGGAATTTAATGAGGATTAGCTATCCATCCAAAACAACTTAAAACCTTTTTTAACTTGAAAATACTTAGGCTATATTGCCTATTTCTTTCATTCGTAACCTTTTTTCAAAATCTTTAAACAACCTTCTCGAAACCATTGAAGGTAACCCGTTCGAAACCATTGAAAGACCCTTCGAAACCATTAAATATTGCATTTCAAAAAATTGGAGAAACCATTCCTATCTTTTCTCAAAAAGCTTCAAAATATTATACATCCTCCTTTAAACCTTAAATATTGCCTTTCGAAAACATAGGAAAAACCCTTTTTTTAATCCTTTCGAAACCCTGAGGAACCACCCCTTTCGAAACCATTCAATAAAACCTTTCAAAACAGTCAGAACTCAATCCTTTCGAAAGCACTTTAGGTTCAATAAAACATGTGGAAACATTTAGGAAAATTCTACAAAAATTACAAAAATTCTCTTTTAATATGTTCTCCAAAATATAAGAATTTCAGACCCAAATATTTTATTATTTAACCGTAAATAACTGTCAACCCAAATTAACATTTCCTTTACTTCAAAATTCATATAAATTTCACATAAATTCAGAAAATTCTAAAAATTGAAACCCATTTTCAAAATAATATTTACGACCTTTACAAAAATTTCCAAGGCATTTCGATGTCATCTAATAGGGTTTTTACCTTAAAACATATCATAAATTCAATATGAATAACCATAATTCATCAGCAAGTATATATTCTCATTCCATCATTAAAAAACATGGAAAATCATAGAAAATATTCAAAATTCATCTTAAAATCAACAACACAATAAAAAATGAGATGTAAACATTATTTACCTTAGCTTTAGAGATTAAAGCGACTGAGATGTGAAGACAATTGATTTGAATCAGCTTCTTCCTAGTTTTTCTTCCTCTTTTCTCTATTAATGGTGGTCGGCCTCTTATCTTAATTTTTTTGATGAAAGGGACATGTAAAGGTATACGATCAAAGGGTTTAGGGTATAAAATGGTCTCTTTTCCATTTTACCCTTCCACCATTTCAATTTAAACTTCTTTTTTTAATTCATTATTTAAATGGCACGTCCATTCTTAATTAAAATCAAATCCCAATCCCCTAATCAACATATTATTTTATTTAGCTAACTAAATATTCTAAATAATGTATCAAAAATCCAGGGTGTTACAAAGCATATGGTAACTTTTTATTGAGGGTAAGATATCATAAAATGTCGTGGGAAAAGTTAGGTTGGCCTATAAAAAGAGTGGCTTAGGCATTTGAAACTTCAATGATATTAACGCAATTTGCAGTTTAAAGTTAATTTGGAGATTTATGCGTAGTGATTCTGTAGGCCAAATGGTTAAAAAACAAATACACCAAAAATGGATCTTTTTGGAATACAGTACGAAGGATAGATCAGTCTAATTCTATGAAGACGACGTTAAAACATAGATATGTAGCAATGAAAATTATTAGAAGAAATTTTAAAGATGGGTGGAATACTAGTTTATGGTTTGATCTACGGTCCAGCCAAGAGTCACTTATTAATTTTTAGGGATGGAATAATTTGCTTATAATGAGGAACACAGAAGCTACAATTGCTGAAATAATCAGTAATCACCAATGGAAACAAGAACTACATGTAGTAACAAGCCTATTTACTAATAACATCGGAATATTACCTATTGGTGAAAATGCTGAAATGATGAATGGGAATGGCTGCTATCAAAAAATGAAAATTCTCTTTTAAAAGACAAGGGAATTCATCAGAGGAAGTTAGAAATGAGTGGAAAAAAAATCATTTGGAATAAAATTAATTGCCCAAAAATATCTTTCTATTCTTTTTGCCATTATAAACAGACTGGCAACAAAGCAAAAATTAGCAGATGGGGAAAATTGAAAGGCATAACATGTTTGCTACGTCATGAGGAAATTGAAACAAGTAAGCATTTATTTAGTTCAGAAAGCTCTATGAACTTAAGAGCAAAAGTACAAGTAATCAGTAATTATTTCCATGGAAAATCCAAACAAAGAGACTAAGCATGTATATTATTAACTGCTACAATCTATTATGTATGGAAAGAGAGTAATAAAAGAGTCCATAATAACAAGGAATTAACTAAAGAGCAGAGATGGATATGTATAAGCAAAGACGGTTCTATTATCTTGTTAGAAATAAAATAGGAAACAAAAGAGAGTTTACTTATCTGTCAATTGTTCAAGTAGAGTAATATGGAATGTCGAAGACTATCTGAAACACCCTTGACTTCTTAATTAAAGTATTATTTCTTCAGATCTAGAAGAACCATCAGCTGCTACTATTTCAGAGCCTCGCCGCCGTCCTAACCTTAGAACTGCTTCGTGGAAGCCCCGCAATGGGTCAGATCTAACATATGTTGCGGGTATGGCATATTATCTAGGTAATAACGAAGTTCATCTATGAATAGATGATGAATTTGATCCAAACAAAAGCAAATCCGCAATTCCTAGAAGTTTAGCTATGCAAAGTGATCTCAACCACTATGTATCCTACTGGGAGAGAGGAGAATCAAGTAGGAAATCATCAGAGGAAGAATAAGCGAGCTTATTATAAGAATTTCCACGATAGAAGAAAAGTTTTATTCTTTTTGCTGTTTATTTCTAGAAGTTGTAATCTGTTGTATGTAGAGGTGTTAAGGTTTGTGTTGGTATATAGGAGAGATGATGCGGTTTTTGTTTGTATATACTTGACCCAATATTTTTGTTGGTTGGGTGTACTTCATTTCTCAAAGTTTCAAAAAAAAATTCATCAAAGGAAACCCTTTTTTTATTTTTTAAATTCTTTGCCCCCTCGATCTAAGTAAAAAAAATGCACCGCCAGTAGACTCGATCGCCACTCAAGGAGTTTCTACTAACTAGTAACCGCTTTTGCTTGGAAATTGCCATGTTTCTGCTGATGTTTGCCTAAAGTCGATGTCTACTAGAAGTTTAAGTTGTGATTGTTCTAAAGCTTAAATTAGCATCGTTTGTCCACTTCTTTTGAAAAGATTCCTGCTTTCGGTCTTTGTCGCGGCGTCATCTACTTGTCCGTGTTGCATGAAATGCAAAGAAGCATGAGGTTTGGATCTGTATTGTGTTATTTGATAATGGGTAGACTTGCTTGCCAATGTGTGGAACTCGATGCTATGTGGATGAAGCTGCCTCGATCTGGATATTTGGATAGCCTAGCCCAGATTTAGGAGTCGCTGTGTGGTCGTGCTTAAGTTGCTTTTTGAATATGATATGGCGATTGCTTGTTCTTGAGTGGATATATACTTTGTTTCTATTGTCCTTAAAACTAGAAATTTGAATACATATTTTTTGGATACATTTGAATAAATCAATGCATTTGAATAAATCTTCTCCCTTTTTTAATATAACCATGCTTGTTGCCTAGCTATTTGAAAACTTGAGTTGAAGCTTGAAACATTATTTGTTAGTGCTTGAATTTTTTTAACTTTTGGTTTTGAACATTTCATAAAGAAATGATATTTTGTTCGAATAATTGTGAGTGACACAATATACAATTGTTCGAATGAGGTCTCATGTGCTTATTTGGAAGATTCTTTCTATATAGTTGATGTTTACCTTTGTTTGAATATTTCTTTGTATTGGTTGAAGCTTTAATAATTCTATTATATTTGCTGCTTGCTTTGTTTGATATGTCGATTGATGTTTTGATATCTCGTACTGTAGATATAGAAGAAAAGAACTTTGTATTATATTTGGCCTAAATATTTTTGCTTGTGAAACTACCATATTTGAATATTTCACAGCCTGATTCAAATTTTCATCCAAAATATTAATATACACTCTATGCACCTTTGAAACCAAAAATAATCTTTTATTATCACATACATATATACACACACATACACACAATAGTAAACAAGCACATTAAATTCAAAATAGATTTACTTATATCAAACAGAAATTAATTATAATATCTTACAATATTTTTTTGATAAAAATAAACATATATTATTTTTATAGATAAAGAAAGATGTGTCTGATATGTGATGCATTGATTAGAAAATAATGGATAACAAGTTGAACAAAATTATGCTTTGATCATTTTTTTAACTGCAATACACTCTAAAATAAAACAAATATAAAAATATATTTGCTAAATAAAATCATCGATAAAAATACAGTGTATAGAATCTACTTCAAATTCATTGGGCCATGACAAATTGATTGAAAAACAAACTTATGCTTTGATGATAGTTTAAGTGTAACACTTTGTAAAAATAAATCAAATATAAACACACATTTGTTATCATTAAACAAGGCGTATACTCTACAATCCCCTAATATTGATACACTCCCTTACATATGCAGTACATGTATTCGAGAATAAAATATTAAACCAATAAAGTTTCACAATATCACAAAACCTTAACCACTCTCTCCCTTTTGTTTTCATCAAAAGTAAAATATCAAATTTACACAGTGAGAAAGTGATACTGAATGATGAAACCCGATCAAAATATGACATTTATTTATCGAAAAATACACGATAATTCATAGCAACTATACCAATCAAAGTTATACCCCATGAGTGGAAAGAGAGTGACAAATAAAGTAAGTATTGCTAAATGCAATGAGGTTCAAAGGACATATCCCATAGGATATTATGTAATTAAATTGTCTATTTCAATTCATTATGAAATCAAGTCACTTCCAACCATCACTATCGCGAGGTCCTAAGATGAGAATGGATGTGACTAAAAAAATTATAATTTAAATTAGATTAACTTATCCCTAACTCATCGTCGATGAGATTAAGCGCCTTCCATCCGTGCATTGCCACGAGGTCTCTTAGATGAGGATGGACGTTACATGATGAGTACCAGCATACCTATTTTATAGGCATGTTGGAGGCATAGGGAGTTCTTTAGTTTATATATGCAATTTTTATTTATTTTCAAAAGCTTTTAATAAATAATTTTTGGCATATCAATTTAGCCAACACTAGCATAAAAACTGAAAAATATGGGTTGATAGAAATCAAATGGTAATTTAGAGATGATGTTTGATATGTAATAGTCAGTAAAATAGACACTTTAATGTGTGCTTGATTATAAAAAAATATCATAATGTCATTATTTAATAAAAAACAAATACAATATCCTTAACCATCTATGTAATCAATATAAATACTTTTGAAAATCGCATAAGAAAGACCAATCGATTAAGATATAGTTTTAACAATAAATTCTATGTAAATATCTTAAAAAGTATTTTCAATTTTATATTCTATCCTTGAACATTCAATATGAATTGGTTTTAGAGTTATTTGTATATAGATGAGCACATGGATTAAGGGTATACATAATAATATCAAAATTGATTTTACAGCTATTTCATCACAAAGCATAATTTTAAAAAAGTCTCATCTCTAATGATCATCTTAACCTCTTAATAAGTTCATCGCAAACATCAGTTTCATTTCTCAACAAAATTTCCAAAAGCCATTTCAAGTAAAAAAATTATCATCTCAAGAAATTTAAATGATTTCAAGTCAAGTAGCTATCTAGTCAAAATTCTTATATGAAAAGAAATTTCTCATCGACAATTTATATCAAATTTCTTGCCAAAATGTCTCATTTAAAAATATTCACATCATAAATAAATATAAAGAATAAGCAAATCCTAAAAAAGAAAAACATACCTTTGGTTTTATTTTTTGTTTTGAAATAAAAATTCTAAGAAGGGAAAGAAACTTTTTTTTGGCATATATTTTTGGAACAAAATAAATTAAAATAAATGCAAACTCTCTACATGTGCATGAAGTTAAATGTATTAAATATCATTCACTTTGTTAGATATATGAGCTATCAAAAATATCAAACTGGAGGAATCACAATGGCTAAATGTCATACCAGATGTTTTGACAAGAAAGAACAAGTTACGATTTCATGATACCACCTGTTATGTAGGCTGCATATAGTGGTGGACAATGATTCCACTCATACTCTCTATGTGCCATGGTAGTGTATAATGATACCTCAAACACTGGCTTTATATTCGACCTCTTGAACTATCGTTAATGTAAGTGTGAAAAATTAAGCATTACCAAACAAGTGCACTATGCACTCCACAATATCAATCAAATTTGCTTCGACATTCAAATTTCTCAATAAAATCATCTATGTCAAATAAAATCACTCAACCAAAAACTCTCAAATATATAACTTGCTAGTCATCATAGAAAAATAAACATCATAATCATATGTACGTCAAAAGATTTACCTTATTTTTCAAACATCTAGCATTGCTGATTTGAATTATCAATCTATTTTCAAACCATTATTTGAGAATTTTAAGTTCATAATTTGATTTAGCATAAAACATGAGAGTTTCAGATATTAAAAATTGCTAATCAACAAATTTGGTATCAAATCAAAATGACAGCCATATAAAAAATATTCAAAATACTACAACTTGTTTGAATAACTTAGAAACGCTTTTGAAACTTTGTGCTAACTTGATTTTTTTTGAGGTTTTATGAAATGAATAAGCAAAATCTCGAAAAAAGAAAGTTATAGTGTTATCTGTTAGCTTTCTACACTATCAATTTTTTTTTTAGAAAACAAAGCTAAATTTATCATGTTTTGATCAATTAACTACAACCGCGTTAAAAATTACTTCGCAATGTTCATTAACGTTAGTATCAACTTGAATGCATTTTATTAAGAATTTCAAAAATGAACTACCCAAAGCTAAAATATTGAAATTGTATTATTTTCTCTAAGTATTTCAAAACATCTAAAATTTTGCAAATCGAAATATTAAATGAAAAGTTATGGTCCAAATATTACAGCCATGTTAGAAAGTTTGACAACATGTTTCAAACATTGTACCAAATTGTTTGCAGTTTTTACGCCGTTGAAAATTCAAAATCCGGAGAAAATAAAATTATAAAATTTTACGTCTATTTTCTATAACATTTTAAATTATGCAAATCTAAGTTTCAGAGCTTAAGATATGACAATTTCATTACGGCAGTGTCTGAAAAATCAGAACTCAAAATAAGGAGAGAAAGTCGGGAAGTAGGGTTCAGAGATCATACATTTACTTACCTTTAAAGTTGCATTTGTGTTCATTATTTTTATTTGAAGTGTGTGTATTCCACTTAATTATCCTAGGCTAAGGAACATTGCGGTTATCGCTGAATATATAGAACAACTCAGAATATGCTTCCATTGTAGTTCCTCCTTAGCCCATCTTTGTACCTACATATTAGAGGAAGAAGCAAGTGGTCTTTAAAGAGATGTAATACCACATATTTTTATTTGAAATCTTTGGTATTAAATTTCTTTTATAGCAAAACCATTAATATCAATAACTATACCCTTTGGAACCTAAATTTGTTTGACTCATTTATTAATGTTCACATTTCGACAATTATTATAACCATGTCCAATATTACTACACTTCACACATTTGGGAAAAACACATCTTTCCATAGCAGTGTTACTGGTCATTTGTTTATAAACCGGCACCTTTTCAAATCCAATTCCTTTCTATTATTTGAAAATTTTAATTTCCTAATGACATGTTAAACGCTTTTTCTATAGTGGAAATTTTTCAACGAGTCAACTCAAAATCATTGACTTTGGATTCTAAAAGATTATTTTCATCTATTAGCTCTGAACAACGATTAATAGCAATTTCTCTCTTTTCAGTATTATTTCTTTTTAAAATCGTATTTTCATTTTTGAGCTCTGTTTGGTAGAAATTAGGCTAAGTTATTTGTAAAAAGGGGAGATAAAGGTAGGGTAAATCATCATCACAACATAATTCATCAAGTAATACCATCATATACTCAATAGAAGCAGTTTTTCAAATCATGCCCATGTTTGTCCATTATTACAAAATTCTCAATTTTAATTTACCCTAACATCCATGGATTCCCAATTTTGAATTTTTCTTTACAAAGTGGAAAAACAGCGAAAATGGATGGTATATATATAAAAAATGGAGGCTGTTAGATTCTTGACACATGACATTTCTTTAGAAGTCAGCGGTTACGATCAATCGATGTGGTACATGATTGAGATGACATGTGACATTTATTTCATGATAGCTCCCCCATTTGAAATTGCACGTGATGGATCCGTCAGAAATTTCCTAGTTTGGCTCTAACTTTTTCTTTCCAAAACAGCTAGCAATTGCTTTAATTCATCCCAACGACGTGGATTTTTAATGGTTTAATTTGAGAAATAGGACATGACAAGGTTTTAGACACTCTCTATGACGGCCCAAATCGCCTTTTGATGGCATGTTGGAACTTTACAAAATTTTAATTGACAGCTTCACTGAACTTCTCATGATGACTTCACTTTGTTAATGCGTAAAAAAACTCTCTTTGATGGCTTGGTTTGTTACTTGTAAGATGATACGCCAAGGCTTTAATAGATTTCTCACGTGGATGTTCTACTTTGCTAAGCGAGGATTTACAAATATATCACGATGACTTCGTTATGGTCACATTTGATGGCTAATCCGTCGGTATATAATGGCTAAGGCATCGCGTGCAATTTATTTCAAGGCTTTAATCTTAAGCTTTAATCGCGATGGCTATGTTTAAAACCCATCATGGAAAGTTTTCTTCTATATATATACATTCCTTATGTCTTATTATGGCTACATTTAAGTTTGTTGTGAAGGGTTTTATACTTGAGACCATTGTCTCACGACGGATTAGTTTAAAACCCATTCTGGGGAGTTTTACATATATGGACCCTATTCCACGATGACTAAGTTCAAATCCATCATGAAGAATTTGCTTATTAGAGTGTTGTCTTGCGATGACTTTATTTGAACGTATCACGGGAAGTTTTATACATGAGAACTTTGGAAGCCTTATTTGTAGAAGTTTTGCATACTTTATTATTAATATTTTGAAAGCTTTTACTATTTATTTATTTATTTATTTTTAAACTTTACATGTGATGGCTTATTACTTAATTACTTCATACCATATCTCCTCTTTGTAGTACATATATTTTCATATATCCAAGTTCCCATATACTTATATCCTTGCATACTCATAATAATTATTTGTTTGATAGTACTAACTACCCCATTAGTCATTTTATATCTTTATATGTCTTATCATCATTTGAATTATGATGGTTTAATATCTAAAAACCTATTTTAAAAAACTTCATATGCGTATGGTGTGATAAAGTTCTTACTTACAACTTTTACATTATATGTTGATATATATTAACCCTATGGAAATTTTTAACAAGTTTTAATTCTTGCCACTCATGGACTTACATTTCTTATTACTCAAGCACTACATCGACATATGTGTAGTTACTTATATGTTTAAGCACTTAATACCTTTACTTTTAATTCTTAACTCAGGATGGTTTCTTTCTTAAGCTTTAGGAGATTTATGTGAATGACTAAAATCACTTTATAGTAGATTTCATGGTTAAAGGCAAGAAAACTATTTCCAAGGAAGCATCAAAATCTCCCACGCGTCTCATGCTTATGGGCTCCTTTGAAGAAAAAATTTACACTCCTCATCAGTCTTATTTTATGAAGTAGGAAGACATTGATTCTATCCTCCATCTCTTTTGTATTTCCATGATTGTGACAAGGGTTTCGGGCCTAGATAATCGAATCAACACTCCCCCTGAAGGGTTCTTTTTTTTACTCCCCTTCACATCTATCACTCATGTTATTTACCCTTCAATCCATTACTCATAATATTCTAACCTTCGTGAAGATTGCTCCTAATTGATCTCTAACTCCTATAGCTATATCAATTCGCTGTATATTATGTTCAAAGAGCTTATGCTAGAAAAGCTGACTCCTTCTATCTTTTTCTCCTTATTTACACTTGAAATAACAAAGAACCAACCCGAGGGCTCCACTTAATATCTTAGTTTTGTTGGTAGTGGAGTAGTCACCGACTCTATCAATAAGCCTCGAGACTGGAGTCGTCGGTTCTTTTTCATAAAATGTTTTTCTTTATAAGTTATTGAAAGATTCTCAACTTTGGTTACGCCCTCCTACTAGGTTTGTTTTTACTTAACATTTATGTTAGTTCTATCAACTTATTTTTTATATGATGAATGTCATCTGCTGAGTGAAGGAACATCGACCCTTGAGTCCTAGTTAAGACTCCTAGTTTTGGAGATGCTACTATGTTCTCGAGAAGCCGTCTAAGGCTTCTTACTAAAGAGAAGATAAAAAAGTATGCTTTGATTTTTCTTACCCAATGGGTTTTGGGCGAATCCCCGATGATGTAAAAGGAAAGGAGCAATCCACCAACTCTTGCTATCGACAAGTTAGACACATTTCCTATAAATTCTCCAGTAAGACGCCCTATAAGCGAGAGTCCAAGATATTCTCAAGATTCTATTTCTTAATATCCTTCTCATTTTGTATGACAAAATTTGTATTTTTAAATGCTTTTATTTTGTAAGTAGGCCCTCCCGAGGTACATTTTGTTTTCTTGTATCGGGAAAGAATTTCAGATTAATCAAAAGGAAGTTTGATCCATATTAATCAGAATTTCTATTCTATGATCGAATAGTATAAACATCAACAATTTCGAATTGGATTAGTGTGTTCTCAACAAATAACGACCCGGTGTAAAGGCCTTATCGCTTATTAAGGATGTTTCAAAGCTACCTCTTCGTCTAAGGGGACAGAGAAAACGACAGCTTCAGAAACAGCTTCAATATTTTTCATCTCCACCGCTCATTATGTCATAGCAAAGGCTAGTGAAAATTTAAAAAGAAAAGTTCCAAGGTTGATCTTTTCCCGTCCGAGGTCTCTCCAAAGAAGTCCAAAGTGGTTGGATCTACTACACCCCACTTCCTGCTCTTTCCTCTAGTGTTGTTGCCATAGTACCTACTTTTCTAGCAAATGAATCTACTGCCAAGGTTTTCAAATCTACTCTTAAGGATTCCATGGCCTCGTTCATCAATCTTTAGGGCCCCCAACTCCTCTTGAGGAGTTTCTCTTTTTCCTCTGGATCGGGTTCTCCCTATCATGCTGAATTTATAGGTTTTCTTATGAAGGTTCTTCACCATTCTACGTTCATCTCCTTGAGTTCCTCCGACTCTACTCATTCTTTTTCCTTAAATTGTTTGGAAAATCATTTACAGAATGTTTTTCAGGTAAAGGTTTATGTTTAATTATGATACACATGTTGGGTTTAGCTACTGTATTAGTTTCTGATTTCCCATTACTTATTCTTTTTAGATTAATCATGATTTATTTGAATTTCAACGATCATGCGCATCCTATTCTCGGGATGCATTTTGGTTGTAGGAATAAAATTCTTATTGTTTAGGAAAGTGTCCTCCCTTTAGGCTCAATTTAGCGCTCATCATTCTACCAAAGAGTCATTGTCTTCTAAAAACAAGACAAACACAGTTTTGTTAGGGCTAAAAATGGAAGGTCTCAGAAGTTAAAGAAGGAGGTGAAATCATTAGAAGAAAAACTTAAGAAATATCAAGACTTGGAGGAGAGAGCCAAATATTTAGAGGATGAACATTCTCGAGTGCGATCAGAGAATTTTTCCCTTAGAGCACCTTCATTCAAAGTTCTTGAACTAGAGAAAGATTTAGACAAAAGAACCTTGCTATTGGAAAACTCAAATCATTTATCCACACCATGAAATTTAATGACTCCTCTTTCTTGAATGGCCATGTAACAGCCCGCAAATCCGTACCCCTTTAATCAACACTATTATACTTTAATCAACTCAAGTTGTACAGAAATACGAACCATTAGGGTTAAAGAAGAAGAGGTAGAAGAAGAAAATAGAAAATCATAACAGAATCTAACCATCGCAGCAGAATAAAATATAATAGGTAATATATAATCTTCACTCAACATCAAATATCTATGTTTATATATATTACATCATTAGAGTACGTCAATCACAGCTCAACAACAACAACACACAAATGGATACGCAACAACTCAACACAGCGGAATATACGTATATAAACAAGTACGGGAGTACGTATCGTCATCTTGCTCGTCTCCTGAGCTCCACAGCATCATATCCTGTGTCCTATAATACTCGGTCTGACCGAGCATTACAGTTAAATAACACCCGAGTCAGTCTGGAATACCAGCGTGAGAAAATCACACCCAATTGATTATTAAAGTTTAAAAAATTCTTTAAAAATAAAAGCATCTCGTGACACCACGCCACAAATAAACATGTCGTGTTTTTACCTTACGATAGCTAAAACAATTTTTATAAAAATCCTCTGATATTATAATAGGGTCTATATACAAATACTTATAAAATAGCCGAAATTGTTACATGATTAAATTCCAGCTACTAGCCACAGAGTGGGTAATACAAACAAAACTCGTACAAGGCTCGTAGGGAGAATGGATTTCCAATAATGACTAGGCATTGGGGTACCACCTGTCACAGTACGGGGCATAGATCACCGCACCGAGGAGTGCGCCCGCTCCCCTACAACACAAGGCCAGGACTACCCCTTACTGGATAATCCCGAATGAGATCACCCCGCGGTGGGAAACAGCAACTGCCCACTAAGCCGAAATAAAAAGGAACATCTAGACTGGAATGACCTCACCCTGCTTGGGTGCTACCCACCTAGCCTTGCTGCATAACCCTTGATTTTCAGTCATTCCCATTTGATGAGGCTTGAGGCTAAGCGTTACCTTTTTAGAACATATCGCTTAGAATGCCCATCGTCCGCCTAACGATGTTTCGTAAGCATTCATCCATACAAGTTCGTCCCGGGTTCGAACGGAACCGAAGGCACTATTCCTACTACATCCGTTTTGGAAATATCCTCAGGATTAGTAGCGACTAGCCCTTGCACTTCACTACTCCATCTTCGAATCCAAAATCGTTTTCACGAAACATACAAACTGGATCGAAGTGGTTTTCAAGAAATTAATCTCGATCCCGATCTCTTCGAAACGATCAACTTATTTGGCCAATATTGATAGTCGGTGATTTAACTATAAATTAATATTCACAAACAACCATCAACCAATAAATAATTTTCCAAATTATTTATTTATCTCAAAATATCTTTACAAGATATATTTTCACTTTCCAAATTCTTTTGAAAACAGTTTCAAAACTATCTGCCTTTCTCAGAATAAATTCCAAGTATTTCTATTTCCACTGGAATCACCAAGCACAAAACTAGATTTTATAAATTAATTTAAAACACTTTACTTTTAAAAATATACTTTAAAACATTCAAGTTAAAATTACTTTAATAATTTGTTGAAAATACATACTATATGAATGTTTGAAAATAAGGTTGCTTAATAAAATATAAAACTAGACTTCTACTTTTAAAAACAAGATACTAAGTTACTTCTAAATAATTACTGCTAAAATAGATTAAAAGAAAAAACTTACTTTAGACTTTAAATATTAGAAATAATAAATTTTACAAAACTTGCTTTCTTTAGAAACAACTTTAAAACATTTAATTTATATTTACAAATTTACTTTTAAAAATGTGTACTTGGCCATCCAGAGAAAATTCCAACTTCAAGCACTTAAATCAATTTCCCCAAATTGATTCCAATTTATTTTATTTGAAATAAGTTCTTTAATTTCTTAATTCATTTCAAAATTCATTAGTTATGGACTTATTATTGATGTTATTATTTTCCGTTTGATTTTAAACCTTTTAACTGAAATATACAAATTTCAGGTTTTTCCCAATTCCTTCTTTATTCCTTTCAATAATTTAAATCTTAAACATTAAATAAATGTTTTGTTCTATTAAATAATATCCAAGAAGTTCCAAATTTCATTAACTTTCTGTTTATTTAAAAATTCCTTTCCATAAACAGAATTTTATTAATTAGCAATTTGAAAACACTAATATTCTTATCCAATCCACTTTAATTTATATACATTTTGTTATATAATTATTTCTTAAGAGTTCACTTCTTTTATTTCCTTCAAAGTCCAATTCTATATATTTGAATAAAATAGAGTACCGAAATATTCAAGCAGACTATAACATTCAATATTCTAATATAATTCATCACAGAATATCAATTAATCACAGCTGTGGGTGTTTAATAATTTAAATAAATGTTGAGGGATCCAGTTGGATCCCTCCAACCTGTTTTTCCTGCATCCACAAACGTTTGCACAATATAACACACCAATCCCAAAATATACCATAGTACATCAACCAATTCAATCATTCAAACAATTATTTAGATTTAACCATTTAAATTTAAATCTAAATTCAACTGAGTGAGATTAACTCACCTTTGATTTTGCATTCGCCATTCACTCCAATATTCCCTTGGTTTTCTCGATTTTTGACCTTGAATAAAATATTATATGATTTATTAATATTTGAATTAATCGAGCAACTCTATTTTTATTTATTCCTTTAATTTAAACCTTGTATAAATATATATACCATTTATAAATAGTTGTACTAATCGAACAATTTAAATTTCCAGTTATAAATTTTCAATTAACTAAAAATTTGGGTTTCAACTCGTAAATTTAATTTTGAACAAATTTTATTTTAATAAATCATTTCTAGCAATTAAAATAAATTAAGTAAAAATTCCTTCCAAACCCATATTCGTACATTAAATGAAAACAGAATTGCTTCCTATTTGATTTTATTATTTTTTTTAACTAAAAACATCTATCTATTATTTAAACCTACATATATATGTATATACATACATACATACATACATACATATATATATATATATATATATATATATATATTATTTTCCCCTTGTACATATATGTTTAAATTGAAGAATCTGAATATATATATATAACTTGCTGGAATTAATTAATAAATTTTTTTCTTTGCATAAAAATTCACATGTATAAAATTTAAGAAAATATAATATTACCTCGCAACGAACAGGACAACGACGAGTTCATTCTCTCGAACGCCGCGAAATCCAAGCCTTGCAATACCAGCGATCGACCCTCTCCCCCCACTGCGCTGCAGTCCACTTTCTCGAACCTCCTTCCACTTCTCGGTACCCTGTTGCGACCAAGGCCTATGCGACGTGACTCACCTTATCGATAACAACCCCACAGCCTCAAGCGAATCCCCCAAACCGCGACTTCAATTGCGGCAACTCTAAACCCTAGCCTTCCTCAAGCCGAAGCTTGAACTCGATGTCGTTGAGTAGGCGATTATTCTTGAGTTTGAATTTTACCAGCCTTCAACTTTTACAAGCTCGAACCCACTGTTTCTTTTCCACTTGAGTTTGAATTCGGCCATTATTCTTTTTTTTTTCAACTGAGTGGTTTTGGGGTTTGAAAAGAAGAAAAGGGGTTCGGCCCCTATTGTGTTGCTCTTTTCTTTTATCATAAGCGGCTTACAGCTTCCCCTTGAAGTTTTCTTTATTTATCTATTTATTATATATTTTATTTTATTTATTATTTATTATTTTATTTTTTCCGATTTTGATTTTCAGAAGGAATTGAACTTGCATGTCCTTTTAGAAGAGAAAGGAAAACACGGATTTAAGTTAAAAGAAGTGGCGTATAAGAGAAGCTTGACTAAGTAAATTTCATTAAATGATTATCAATTAAGTTTTCAGCGCGTTACTATATCGTACACTCACACACTAACTCCAATCAATACGAAATTTAAAATCCAATAATAATTCAATATTACGGACCCAATGGAACTGGTTTCGTCTAATTCCGAGACTGTGCCCCGGAAGGTTATTTTTAAATTCAATTTAAACGATAAAATTTCAAAACTGAAAATCCATTGCTAATTTCAATTTTACAACTTCTATTATCTTCAGTGTTATCAATATAAATTTTACAAGCCTTCAAATTATATTCAACAGGTTTAAAACTTCAGATTCAACATTTAGCTCAACTTCCAATTATTTAATTCAAAAATTTAATTATCAAATAATTTGTGATATTCGTGATTCAAGTTAAAATTACCCTATTGAATATTTAAAATCAATTAAATATCCTGATTTTAAATGCTCGAAAATTCCGGGTCGTCGCATTCCTCCCCCCTTAAAAGAATTTCGTCCCCGAAATTACTAATTTGGAAGAATAGCCCAATACCCGTTTACATATCTCCAAAACCAAACAATTCAACATCTAATCAACTATCTTTTTATAAAAGACCATTATCATTCTTATTAACTTTCCAAACCCTTCAAATTGTTTCAAACAATACTATTTTTTTAACCATTCAAGTTTTCAATTTAAAACCAAAATTTTGAATTATTAAAAATTTCTCAAAATTTTTCTAACTCTCTAAATTCCCGAAAAATTTAGCCAGCGTCTCCTTTGCGCGGCTAGCTCGGTACAACTACAAAATGGCTCTACGGCCTCCCAAATTCTAAAAGAAAACAAAAGGCCAAATAGCTCAATCAAAATCCTAATCAAATTCCATATAGAAATTTAAACACATACATTTTTGTCGAGCATTTCGAATTTACCTTTTGAAATCAAAAATCAATATTTTTTTCTCTTTTCGTACCTGCATATCTTACACAGCAATATGTCCAATCACAATATTCAAAAACATTTTATCGACTCACTTACAGATGTCAATATCTATTAACTCAAATACTAAATTAGATTATATTTGAAATATCAATTTCCAATTGAGAATGCACCATTCCTGACTTAAGTTTAGTATAAGCATTATGTATGCTTCTTATATTTATTTTCATCTTACCACTTTAATTTATATCAATTTCTATTCAAATTGGTTCTTCCACTTCCATATGAATTCAATTTATCTTTAACTCTGAATATTTAAAATTTATTTTTCATTTATACTGATTCATGCCATTATTTACATTAGTTCATTTACAAACTTTTTTCAATTCCCAATTTAAAAACGTTTGTCGTAAACAAAATTTTCCAAAAAATTTCAAAAATTTTCTAACTCCCAAAATTTCTGAATTTTTTTGGCAGAGTCCCCTTTGTACGGAGGAGCTTTTGCAATTTGACAAAAGATATAAATATATATACAACGACCCACACGGTCGGAAAACAGAAAAACAGTTCATATTCCTATTTGTATTGCGTAGGCGTACCTTATTTAGCATAAGCAAACAGCTTATTTATTAGCAATTAGCGTGCCCAAAATTCAGCCACACGGCTTCCAAGTACCAGTACTTACTCAATTTAAACATGTAAGTGCCATATAAATGAAGTTTAACAATATTTCACTTATTTGCAATAGTAAAACACATGAATTCTAAAAGAAATTCACACCAAACATTTTTCCGTAAGCAACTTATACAGTTTTCATATTAATTCCACTGTTCCAATTAATTTATAAACCATTTACATTCAACTTGAATGGTTTTCAATCCATTCATATACAACTTCATCAATTTGAATGGTTTAAAACACAATAGCTTACATTTAATTTATTCTAAGCAAACTGAACTCATATTTAATTCAATTGCTCTCAAATCAATTCATTTTACTTCTATCAATTCATAGGATTTTAATTACTCCTATTTGCATCCAATGACAATTTATTCTATGCAGTTTTACGAGATCTATGTGAATAAACAAGTATTTATGTTTTATAAACAATTTAAATGGATTTCAACTCAACTTATACTTAATTCTATTCCATTTTTAAACTTATTCACGATCCATATATTCTCATTTTCATTGCATTTTAAATTTGAATCTATTCACTTGCATTTAATTTTACTTGACCAAACCAGTTCATTTAAAACCATTAACAACTTAGATTCATCTTAATTATCAATTAAATTTCCTTTTTATTTAAATTCATTCACGACCATTTATTTAGCTCGAACCATTCCAAGCTTGCATATTACTAACCATTCTTGAATTAATTCAAACTAAGCTTCAATTTAATGGTCTTCCATTTTTACTCGTAGTCGAGCTTCTAATTATTCTCAACTTAAGTTAATTTACTCAATTTACTACACTTCAAACTTAAATTCACTCCCATTTGATTCTTATTTGTTCCATCCATTTATTTATTCAATATAATTAGTTTATCCACTCAATCCATTATGAATTTTCATTTCCTTAAATATTATTACAACCCACCAAATTCTATTTCGATTTAATTTTATTTTCACTTGATTTAAATCCAACCCAATATCATTAAACTTAGTTTAAGCTGAATTTAATTCAACTCTTCCATTTGTTTAGCTTAAGTCAATTTACTTCATTTTATACTTAAGTTCATTTTCACTTTACAAGTAAAATTGATTTTCTTTCTGTTCAACTTAATTCTATCTCAACCAAATCTCATATTAAATCTACAATTTCATTTGATTAGTTAATATAAAATTTAACTTTCCAGATTCAACTCATTCAATTGATTACATGGCCATTTCCAATTTATATCCACTTAGTTGGATTTTATTTGCAATTCATACCATTTCTATTTTAATCCAATTTCATTTTTATTCGATACATTTCAATTATATCTAATTTGCTAACACTTCACGTTAAATTTTAATTAATAACTCAAGTTCTGAATCCACTATCCAATTTCAATTTACCACCAAATTCATGAACTCACAATTTGGTTACATTTACTTTACTGACAATTCAAGTCGACTTCAATTTATAACTCGAGTTTGATTTCCAAACTTCATCATAATTTCGCAATTTAGCTTCAATTAAACAACATTACGTTCTCATTTACATATTTTATTAACTAATTTAATATAAAATTAGTTCTCTCCTATTTATAGTTCAATACTAAATTTTTGATTTCAAATAACACTTCGTTTTATTTTCTTAGTTAAATTTTATTATATAATTCAAGTTTAGATTTCCGTTTCATTATCCAAAACATCAAACGATATTTATTTTGGATTTTCTATTCCACTTTCAAAATTTATAAGTCACAACTTATTATTTACACAATTCCATTCATCATAGGCTTGAATATATTATTCTTTTATTTTAACTCAAGCCTTATGCTTATTTATATCCCAAGCATATTTTTATTCCATGCAATTTAATTCTGATTCTTTTATAAGTTATTCTAATTTATTTATTTCAATTCAATTTTACTTTAACTCAGATTTATTTAACTCAATTCAATTTTAACTTAATTCGAAAACAACTGGATGTTATATTTTTTCAACCTATTTAATTAATTTCAATCCAGTTAAATTTTATTTCCCAATCCAAGTTAATTTCATTTTTTTACTTTTCACTTTAAATTAAATCCCCAACATCCAAAGCTTGTAATTCCCTGATTTGAAAATCATCTCAATTTATAAGCTTACAACTATCTCATCAGGATTTTCAAACACCTGACTTTTGGTTTCAAATCATTTTGAAATCTCCAACATCTCAAATCTGTAACATCCCGCCTTTTCGTACGATTTAAACAGACACACGTGCCAGTTCAAACCATACGGAAGGGCGGATTGTTATGGGGTAAATAAGAAAAACAGAGAAGAAATAAACAAATAGAATCTCACAGCGGAAGGATAAAATATAATAATCAAATATACAGTTTAGAAAGCTGTTTACAAAAACATTTATTATATTTATATAATACATATCAGAGTTACACTTACCAATAACAATGCAGCGGAATTAAATAGTGTAGTGAAACCATATTATCTATAGTAATAATAATAAAATCTTCGTCTTCTTCCTCCAGAAATAAAATCTTCAATCCTGAACGCTCGGACTGACCCGAGCGAATTGAAAAGACAAAACACCCGAGTCAGAACTAAAAGATCTTATGTGAGTTAAATTAACAGAAATAAATATGAGTACAATAACTCAAGAGATGCTCGGGATTTACATCTCCTAAGGATCCGTTAAACTATTTACTATGTAGTATATTGCGCTATTATAATAGTGTCTAATTGTAAAATAAACTTACTTTTAAATAGCGTTAAGGGGTTACCCATATAACCCTTAACACAGAATATATTCCCATAGTCTATACAGTACCGTAATCTCCCCCGTACTGGGCGTCGTCAGAGGGCACTCCATAGGTATGGTACAAAGCTAAAATCGTATAAGGCGTGCTAGGGTAGGTGACACGGCACAACTAGGCAATGCCAGGGTAGATATACCAATTACGCTTCCGGGTCGATGGTAACGCGTAGCCGCAGCTACCGCCCACCTCGAACAAACTCCCCCAAAATCAAAATAGAAGTGGCCACTGAATCAATCCAAAGTCAAAGTATAATATCGAAGAGGAGTGTCCGATCAGAGGAATGACCTCATTAACCCGTCGATCGCTCCTGTTTTAGCCACCTTATGCCAACTCACGGGAGTTGGGTCCACGTATTTACCTTACAGGAAACGTCGCCACCGTCCTACTTCATTATGGAAACTCCACCGCGTACACGGTTAGTCAAAGTGGTTTTCGGTATCGACAGAGAGTATGTCCAAATCCGATCCCGGTCTCTTTGCCAACCCATCGTTATTATAACACCGCGGTTATTTTAAAATTGTTTATACTTTAAAACCAGAATATAATCCATTTCAAACCATAATATTACGATATCATTTTTTTTTAAAACCCAAAAAGATTCATTTTGATATTATTTTTATAAAACCCAAATCAATGATATCATTTCCCAAATATAAATCTTTTCCAAAATTTATGCCACTTTTAAAATTTATAATTCCTTGTAACCAAATATTTGAATATTAACTTTCAACATAATACTTCGAAATCCATAGTTTTTAAAACCATTACTGTCAAAACTAAATGGTTTGGATATTCAACAATATATAAAATAAGTGATTTAACTTTATGGTTACTTTGTACGGAAAATAATTTACATGGCTTTGTGAATATTTCTTTACTCAATGTTAAAACCATACTCCAAAATATTATTTCAAGTCCCAACCATTCCAATTTTATATATATATTTATATCCATCTTGAGTGTTAATATTTCAACTAAAGTTGGATTTTTATTCTTTCAACAAATCAAATGTTCTATTAATTAGTTTTGAACATTCACATAAAATCCCTAAATAATAAGACTTCAATTTCTAGTAATAAATTATATATATTTTCCAATTCAAATTATACTAGAATATTCATTTCAATTTATTTTGGGAAAAATCCAATTGTAAATATACTATCTTAAAATTTCCAACTTAACATTTAAACATAGGATATAAATTATCAAACTCCATTCCTAAATTTTCTTCCATTTTAATAAAGAGATTTATACACCTTTTTATTTCAAATTTTTCAACTTCATATGTATATAAATATGGAAGAAAACATTTATTCAGTATAAAATTTAAGATTTTTATAAACCGTATTCCATCCAAACCATAGAAATCTCATTAAAAATAGTTATATATAGACCGCGGTGCCTGTATATAGTTTTCTATCCTATGGTCAAGTGATACGGATATTTATCATTTCAATCCGCAATTTAAAAAATAAACTGCAGTTGTATATCATTTCAAACCGCAATCCCGAATGAAATGTAAATGCATACTAACTTGCAATTTAATGATATCCAAATAAAACATTCATTCAACAACACATCCATCATCCAATCACAACATCGATCAATATCAATCAATAACAATTATATATATGATCATATATAACAGGTGATAACTGACAGTTTATTCAAATTTAATTTATCAACTATTAATCTAACAGTTTATTCAGTAATAATTTATACAACTGTTAACTAGCAATTCATATGCAACAATAATTTCCAACAGTCAATTAATACGCGATAAATCAATTAAATTAACAGTTAAATCTAATAAAATGCAATTCAACAGATATGAATGAAATAAACATGCCAAATACTCATAAATAAATTTCTATTCATTTCTAAAATTTATTTAACAAACATAAAAGCTTCTAGTAATTGTGAGTGGGTCAAAACACTCACCTTTTGAATTTAAATCGAATTTAAATTCAATTTAAACTCAAAAATTCGCCCGTCTCAGAATTCGTCCAAACCCGCGTCATCAAGTCCGGAATTAAATTACGATCCTAACAAAAGAAATTTCGTGTGAATCCGACTTCGTATGAGAAAGTTATGGCGAAAAATGATGATTGAATTCAAAATTGAAACTAAATAAAAATGACACACATTTATACAAATAAACTTGCCACGTCATGTTTATCTCCTGCGCACGCAACTCCTTCCAGAAACAGAACGCACGCAAGCACAGTAAAACACAAAACACTAGCACGCACCACGAAGCCGCCGCACCTCCTACGAGCCCTCCAGACGCTGCGCCGAGCTCCACTCCTCCCCCTTGACCATTTGCGTCCGCCCCACGTGGCCACCATCGGCCATAAACCCAGCAGCTGCCTATTGCATCTCGAACCCTAATTGAATTTTGACTCCAATCCGACCGTTGAATTGCCAAACAAATTACATAGATGCGCTCCCCATCGTCCATACTACAATACCCAGAAACAGAATCTCGATCCGATAAAGTTTTGTGCGACGATGATGAACGGTTTTGGGGCTGTTTGAATTTATTCTGGATGAACGACAGCTCCAATTGAAAAACGAATTTCACCAGTAGATTACGCGTACCGAATATTTCAACATATATTTTTTCTGGAATTTTCTGAAATTTTTGAGTTTTGATTTTTGATTTTGAACTGTGGATAGATCTGGAATTGGATCTGAGATGTATCCATTGAGGAAGAAAGAAGGTTGAAGAAAATGAACGTACAGCAAAAGAATAGAGACTAGGGTTTATCACGGTATACTTATAGTTAGTGTTGGGTTAGAGCGTATAGGCTAGAAGGGTGAACGTACGCAACAAACTATGGCCCAAAAAGCCCGCTATACCTCCGGAACCGAATTTGTTAAATCTATATATCCAGATAGGTATTTTAAAATATTCTGAACGCGATGGAAAAAGTTTCACGTCCAAATTTGATCGTATGAAGAAGTTATGCTGAAAACAAGATTTCCAAATTGATTTCAAATTGATTTTTAATAAAATCGATTTCAAGGCGTTTCGCGTCCGTACGATCAAACGACAAGTCCGATCGATATGAAACTTGAAACCCTATAATAATTCACCGATACGGATCCGATGAAACTGGTTTCGTCGAAATCCGAGTCCGTGACAAAAGTGGCTATTTTTAATCTTTATTAAATAAATTAAAATAAATTATAAATCCAATTTTTATATTTCAACTTCTAATATTGGCCAAATTTCATTCCTTATATAATTCAATCTATTCCAAATGATTTAACAAGCTTGGATGTGGATTAAAATCTATAAGTATATCAATTTTGTAGTGTTAATTTCTGCACTTCTTATTATTTGGAATTATAATTTTTATTCTCAAAACCCAATTATTAAATCATATACTCTTATACTCTCACTTAAATCCAATTAGATAAATAGATTTGATTTCCATTCCAACTCATTTGATTGCAAATAAACTTTTTACCATACATTAAATTCCAAATTATAAATAAACTTTTATTCCCATTTCCTTTACACACAATCATCGTATTATAAAGGTACCTTCCATTGATTTGCCTTAACTTATTTAAGGTAACCTTACATTAATATCTATTGCTATGATTTCAAATTATTATCCCCTCATTTTCTTAACTATTATTAATTCCAATCTTAATGAATTCAACATTATAAGTTTGATAAATTTATTAAATTCACTCAATTGTTTACAAATTCCATTTTAAATTCAATAATGTAATATTTTACGTTTAATTCTATTTTATTTGTAGTAAATACCCTTTGTTGGATTTAATATTCAAATTATAAATAAAATCTTTCTTTCTAAAGTTATATCAACAATGGTCCAACTAAATTTGAATTAGCTTTAACTTTATTTTATGGAATTAACTATTGCAATAAATCCAAATTGACAAATAAGGCTTGATTCCTATATTAACTACTTTGGTTCCAATTAACCTTTTATGGTGAATATGAATTTCAAGGTATAATTGAAATCTTTATATCCATTTGATTTCACTGTTTCATTTTTATTATTAAATCCATTATAGCCCAATGCATGAAATTAATATACACAAATATTTTAAATCCCAACTTAAGTTTTACATAACGTAATAATAAACGTTTAAATTTCTTAATTACAATAACTCAATTACCTTCATTCTTTTTATTCACGTAGCTAAATCTTGATTTAAATCTTTACTATAACCCATAGTCTTATTATAATAGGAATCTATACTACCTGTAACGTAAATTTCAAATCAGTAAAGATCTTACACACATTTTTCCATAGATTTAGATTTCATAAATTTAGCTACTGCATTAATTCTTATTTGTGTAACATTAATGTTCATATACTTTGAATTCATTCCCAATTCACCAACTCAATTAATTATGCTTTACAAATGTGTTTCCAATATATAGGTATTTTATACTAATTGTTATCATACCCATAATTACACGCTTATAACTAATTCCCACATTTGCATAAATTTATTAAGTTAGAATGTTTATTAAGGTTTATGCATTTCCAACTTGTACTGATTTTACACAATTATTATGATTTCTCACAGAACGTTAAATTTATTAAATGACCATTTATTATAATTAACTCCCTTAATTGAATCAACTGCTTATTATTATATTTTCATTCTTACCATTTCTTCCCATAAAAATTCATTTACGTATTTACACATCTCTATCTTTCAAATATTAATAACCAAACTGATTACAACACTGTTCTTCCCAATCTTCATAAATTTGTTCAGATCTATACTCTTTCTCATATAATTAAAGTTTATGTTTCTATTAGATTTTTTTTCTACAGACATTGAATTTTACTATCTACACTTATTGCATTTTTGTATACATGAATACTATTAATTTACGGGTCGTTACAAAATCTCATTTCTCAAAAAATTTAAACCAATCCTGGCTTTTATTTTCAAAAAATTTCCTTTTGAAATTTTCAAAAACAACTAGCTTTTCTGAACAAATAAATTTTTTTGTCAGCAATCCGTCACTTAGAAATTCGAAAATGAATACTGATGATGCAGCCGTCTTCATCAGAATTATTTCCCAATAATCCAAGTGATTTCAATGCTACATCACTTTCAAAATCCATTTAAATTAGATTTCCATTCAGAAATATCTCCAAAACAATAATGCTATCATTTATCTTTAAAACACTTCGACAAACACTTCCAAAGTCTCCGGGATTTTAAATTTCCAAAGCCTGCTTAAATCAATTTTCCTATAATTCATTTGTATAATTTATGCTTATACAAATTTCCATTTGATTATATTTCAATTTATAATTTACATTCACAATTCGTGTTTATAAATTTCATTTCATAATTGAATTTATCTCCTTAATCTTTGGTTATATTTTCTATTTCTAGTTAATTTTTCCATACAATAAGGATAATAATTTAAATATCATTATTTCTAACATCCAACCAACAATATATTAGCTAAATAGTTTATGAAAAACTTTTCCTTATACTAAAATATATTTTTGGGTAAAATTATTTCATTCACCCATATTTAAACCATATCGTGTCAATTGTTCTATTCAAGTGTTTAGAAACCCCTTCGATTCAGTTGCGCAGACTGTGTCGACGAAGGTTCATATACCACTCAACAATCCAATCAACACAATATTAAAACAATTTATATTCACTAACAAATACGCGCTCATATTTATTAATACGCTCAAACTCATTCTAGAGTACTACGGACTATAATTTAAATGAGTAATTCCCACTAGAGCCAAGGTTATCACCAATCTAAGCTCTGATACCAACTGTAACAGTCCGCAAATCCGTACTCCTTGAATCAACACTATTATACTTAAATTAACTCAAGTTGTACAAAAATACGAACCATTAGGGTTAAAGAAGAAGAGGTAGAATAAGAAAATAGAAAATCATAAAAGAATCTAACCATCGCAGCGGAATAAAATATAATAGGTAATATATAATCTTTACTCAACATCAAATATCTCTGTTTATATATATTACATCATCAGAGTACATCAATCACAGTTCAACAAAAACAACACACAAATGGATACACAACAACTCAACACAGCGGAATATACGTATATAAACAAGTACGGGAGTACGTATCGTCATCATGCTCGTCTCCTGAGCTCCACAGCATCATATGCTGTATCCTATAATACTCGGTCTGACCCGAGCATTACAGTTAAATAACACCTGAGTCAGTCTGGAATACCAGCGTGAGAAAATCACACCCAAATGATTATTAAAGTTTCAAAAATTCTTTAAAAATAAAAGCATCTCGTCAGACCACGCCACAAATAAACATGTCGGGTTTTTACCTTACGATAGCTAAAATAATTTTTATAGAAATCCTCTGATATTATAATAGGGTCTATATACAAATACTTATAAAATAGCCGAAACTGTTACATGATTAAATTCCAGCTACAAGCCACAGAGTGGGTAATACGAACAAAACTCGTACAAGGCTCGTAGGGAGAATGGATTTCCAATAAGGACTAGGCACTGGGGTACCACTTGTCACAGTACGCGGCCTAGATCACCGCACCGAGGAGTACGCCTGCTCCCCTGCAACACAAGGCCAGGACTACCCCTTACTGGATAATCCCGAGTGAGATCACCCCACGGTGGGAATCAGCAACTGCCCACTAAGCCGAAATAAAAAGGGGCCTCTAGACTGGAATTACCTCACCCTGCTTGGGTGCTACCCACCTAGCCTTGCTGCACAACCCCTGATTTTCAGTCATTCCCATTTGATGAGTCTTGAGGCTAAGCGTTATATTTTTAGAACATATCGCTTAGAATGCCCATCGTCCACCTGATGGTGTTTCGTAAGCATTCATCCATACAAGTCCGTCCCAGGTTCGAACGGAACCGAAGGCACTATTCCTACTACATCCGTTTTGGAAATATCCTCAGGATTAGTAGCGACTAGCCCTTGCACTTCACTGCTCCATCTTCAAATCCAAAATCGTTTTCACGAAACATACAAACCGGATCGAAGTGGTTTTCGAGAAATTAATCTCGATCCCGGTCTCTTCGAAATGATCAACGTATTTGGCCAATATTGATTGTCGGTGATTTAACTATCAATTAATATTCACAAACAACCATCAACCAATAAATAATTTTTCAAATTATTTATTTATCTCAAAATATCTTTACAAGATATATTTTCACTTTCCAAATTCTTTTGAAAACAGTTTCAAAACTATCTGCCTTTCTCAGAATAAATTCCAAGTATTTCTATTTCCACTCGAATCACCAAGCACAAAACTAGATTTTCTAAATTAATTTAAAACACTTCACTTTTAAAAATATACTTTAAAACATTCAAGTTAAAATTACTTTAATAATTTGTTGAAAATACATACTATATGAATGTTTGAAAATAAGGTTGCTTAATAAAATATAAAACTAGATTTCTACTTTTAAAAACAAATACTAAGTTACTTCTAAATAATTACTACTAAAATAGATTAAAAGAAAATGCTTACTTTAGACTTTAAATATTAGAAATAATAAATTTTACAAAACTTTCTTTCTTTAGAAACAACTTTAAAACATTTAATTTATATTTACAAATTTACTTTTAAAAATGTGTACTTGGCCATCCAGAGAAAATTCCAACTTCAAGCACTTAAATCAATTTCCCCAAATTGATTCCAATTTATTTTATTTGAAATAAGATCTTTAATTTCTCAATTCATTTCAAAATTCATTAGTTATGGACTTATTATTAATGTTATTATTTTCCATTTGATTTTAAACCTTATACAAATTTCAGGTTTTTCCCAATTCCTTCTTTATTCCTTTCAATAATTTAAATCTTAAACATTAAATAAATGTTTTGTTCTATTAATTAATATCCTTGAAGTTCCAAACTTCATTAGCTGTTTATTCAAAAATCCCTTTCCATAAACAGAATTTTATTAATTAGCAATTTGAAAACACTAATATTCTTATCCAATCCACTTTAATTTATATACATTTTTTTTATATAATTATTTATTAAGAGTTCACTTCTTTTATTTCCTTCATAGTCCAATTCTATATATTTGGATACAACAGAGTACCGAAATATTCTAGCAGACTATAACATTCAATATTCTAATATAATTCATCACAGAATATTAATTAATCACAGCTGTGGGTGTTTAATAATTTAAATAAATGTTGAGGGATCCAGTTGGATCCCTCAAACCTGTTTTTCCTGCATCCACAGACGTTAGCACAATATAACACACCAATCCCAAAATATATCATAGTACATCAACCAATTCAATCATTCAAACAATTATTTAGATTTAACCATTTAAATTTAAATCTAAATTCAACCGAGTGAGATTAACTCACCTTTGATTTTGCATTCGCCATTCACTCCAATATTCCCTTGGTTTTCTTGATTTTTGACCTTGAATAAAATATTATATGATTTATTAATATTTGAATTAATTGAGCGACTCTATTTTTATTTATTCCTTTAATTTAAACCTTGTATAAATATTTATACCATTTATAAATAGTTGTACTAATCGAACAATTTAAATTTCCAGTTATAAATTTTCAATTAACTAAAAATTTGGGTTTCAACTTGTAGCACCCAAGCAGGGTGAGGTCATTCCAGTCTAGATGTCCCTTTTTATTTCGGCTTAGTGGGCAGTTGCTGATTCCCACCGCGAGGTGATCTCACTTGGGATTATCCAGTGAGGGGTAGTCCTGGCGTTATGTTGCAGGGGAGCGGGCGTACTCCTCGGTACGGTGATCTAGGCCCCATACTGTGATAGGTGGTACCCGAGTGCCTAGTCATTATTGGAAATGCATTCTCCCTACGAGCCTTGTACGAATTTTGTTTGTATTACCCACTCTGTGGCTATTAGCTGGAATTTAATCATGTAATAATTTCGGCTATTTTATAAGTATTTGTATATAGACCCTATTATAATATCAGAGGATTTCTATAAAAATTGTTTTAGCTATCGTAAGGTAAAAACCAGACATGTTTATTTGTGGCGTGGTCTTACGAGATGCTTTTATTTTTAAAGAATTTTTGAAACTTTAATAATCAATTGGGTGTGATTTTCTCACGCTGGTATTGCAGACTGACTCGGGTGTTATTTAACTGTAATGCTCGGGTCAGACCGATTATTATAGGATACAGGATATGATGATGTGGAGCTTAGGAGACGAGCAAGATGACGATACGTACTCCCGTACCTGTTTATATACGTATATTCCGCTGTGTTGAGTTGCTGTGTATCCATTTGTGTGTTGTTGTTGTTGAACTGTGATTGACGTACTCTAATGATGTAATATATATAAACAGAGATATTTGATGTTGAGTAAAGATTATATATTACCTATTATATTTTATTCTGCTGCGATGGTTAGATTCTGTTATGATTTTCTATTTTCTTCTTCTACCTCTTCTTCTTTAACCCTAATGGTTCATATTTCTGTACAACTTGAGTTGATTTAAGTATAATAGTGTTGATTCAAGGGGTACGTATTTGCAGGCTGTTACAAGCCACCTCCAAGATGGAAGGGGCCATGTGTAGAAGCAGTCCTTTTTTCCACTTATAAAGACAACACTGATCAATGCCCAAACATGGGTTTTGCCTCGTTTGGGGCATGTTTCTGTGGACTTCTCTATGGTTATCGGAGAAGAAGTCATTCACCCTTCCCGTACTTTACTTTTGATGTCCATTGGATGATGATGATGATGATGATGAGGGATTGGAGAACGAAGGTGCTGATATAGGAAGTATGGGCGGTGGTGATAACGATGAGGATAAAGATGATGATGATGAGAAAGATAATACTGGTGGTCCTTCTGGGAAAGGATTTTCCAAAAGGAGATGGAAACTATGGTTCAGGCCAAGGTGGTGGTGGATCTGGAAACCCTCAAGGTTCGAATCGTATATCTTGCTTTCTCCTCCAGAAATTAAGGCGTTGGCAAACATCCACCGTCCAGGCACTCTTCTTCCAAGCCCAACACCTATTAAATCAGGGAAAATAAGTCAAACTATAGCTAGGACATAATTTCTTATGGAAGTCCAGACTCCTTTCCACACTCTTTTTATTTGTTCCTTCAGACCCAATGCTTCCACTACTATCTGTTGGTAATTTGTTTGTTTGATTACTTATTAATATTCTATGTGCCTAGTCTGAGATTGTTAACATAATTTAACCATTAGTGTAGAAAATGAGTAGGAATTATGTTGAGATTATTTGAGATAAAAAGGAAAAAGAAATTTTAAGGCTTAACCGAGAAGGACAAAGGCTTTACAAAGACTTGAATGAATCCCATGAAAAATATATAAGACTTTTTAAATGTCTCAAATATACTGAGGATTTTAAAAATAAAAGAGCTGCCCCCTCCTTCGAAAATTATGCTTTTACCAAGATAATTTTCCCAATGGAAATGTAGAGTCGACTGCACTCTTTTGGATGTTGATTGAGGACAGGGCTAAACCTATGGAATGTCTATACCATGTGTACCCTTAATTCCCTCTAATTGATTTTTCTTTTCTGGGTGATGATCGCGAAGGACTGCTTAGATGTCTTCACAAGAGATACTTGTATTCACATGGATCATACCCTCATCTTGGGTAATGTTAAAATTTCTCCTAGAGTTCCTACTGGGCCCTTGATCATGTATTCTCTTTCTCCAGATAAAGTGAAATTTAACAAGGATAAGTTTGTTGCTGAATACTATAAAAAATTTATTCTTTATGAGACTTTGTGATGTTGTATTTTGTTTAGTTTTTGCTTTATAAATTATATTTGTAGTGCCTTTGCAGATCTTGTATTTTTAATATACTTGTTACCAATGTGTAGGCTACTAAATACATTTCTTTTTATTCATAACCCCAATGTCAAGAGATAAATTAGGTAAATTGGTCAGACTGGAAAGGACTTTTGAAGAAAATTTCTCCTTAATAAAAAAATCGAGCATATCAAAATACCGCTTTCTTCGTCACCTTCGTCAGTTGTACACCTAATCTCTAAATCTAGATTTCAATTTCTTAAGGATTCATAAGGACCAATTCTTCATGAAGTCCGGACAAATTATGCTAAATTATTGTTTAGTGGGCATAACCCTCCTCCTAAAGAATAGGACTACCGGGGGTTTCCTCTAGTCCATACTCCTACTATTGATGCTCCTTTTAGCACGACGTTCTCTATTTCTCCTTCTTCTTTTTAAATGATTCGTTATACTCTTTCTAATTTTAAAAATTGATCAATTTGTAGTATTCACCATTATTATGTTATTTTATATACTAACTTTATAATTCTCATGAGAAAATGATTATTCTTAATGGAAATTATATCATCCTTTCTTCCTTTTATTTTTATTGAAATACTGTTTTTTCTCGTTCTTAAATTAGGGCAAAGAGTTGTCTTTATCAATCGACATTTCGGATCTTATTCAATACCTCAAGAACATTCAGTCTACATTCACATCAACATTAAAAGAATGACCTTCTTATTTCATATTTTATCCCTCAATCAAAGGAAATGACAAAGAAAATAAGTGTTGGAAGAAGTACCTTAAAGAGAAATCTGTCTTGATATCAACTCAGGGAATAGTAAAAGAATTTGAGAATAAAATCTTATAGTAGAATGTGGAAATTACCAAGCTGACTAAAAAGCTTGGTTTAAGTACTAATTCTAAACAAAACTAGAGTTCGACAAAGAGATTGCTCAACTAACCAGCGTATCTGTGCCCTGGAAGTTGAAGAGGTAAAATAAAAAACAAGTGTTAATCTTTTGAGTATATAATGAATGAAGATAAAGAAGGGTTTCCCACCATTATTCTAGTTGATTCTTTTGCAAGAAAATCACCTCATCTTGCTAGTATGTCCTTAGGGTGATCAAATCAAGGCTGTGGTTCAATCGATTCTCCCCAAGTAGATGAAATTCAGAGATTTTGCAAGATCAAATAAAACCTTTAGATTAGAGTATATCTTAAAAGTTAAAGATAGGTGGAATGAGTAATTTATCCAAACACTCTCATCACAAAAATGAGAAATCAAAGCGATATGATGCCAAAAGAATGCACTGAGGTCAAGGTTCTTGAGGACAATATCAGTAAGATGAAACACATAATTTATCAATTAAAGGATGCAAACAAAACCTATGAACGGGATCTATTAGTCCAAATTGATTCTATTTATCCCCTTAACATTATCTATTGTAAGGAGAGAGAGCTCAAGAAGAACTTTCTAGTCGCCCTACAACATGTTGTCAATCCTCCTTCCGCACTTGAGACCCTCATGAATAAGATAAAAGATCTAGAAGATCAATTGATATTAATGCTATTTTATTAAACTAGGGTTTCCCAGCTTGGTTCTCTTATCCATTACTTAATTGAGGTTAGAGTCGCTTTTAATCTAAAGATTGATTTCACATTTCTAAGCAAAGAAAGAGATAACACATTTAGGAAAGTTGTCATTTCTAGCTACTAACGATTTCACCATTTCAAATTACTAACGATTAAAGAAAGAGAATACCAGCACTAGCTATATTGGATTTGGAGTTCAGATTTGGAAAGCTAAAGGATCAAATCTAGGAGGAACCATGGTTAGGCAATCAGTTAGAAGGACATTACCAGAAAGGAGCCATCAAGAGGGAAGTCAAGTGGCTTCCTCCGAAGCTGGAGCAGCTTAAGCATCTATCGACATCACCAGGGATGAGAGGTAGACTAGATGGATTCTATACAGGAGTGGTTGCTGGAAAGGCAGGAGGATATGATGTAGAATCTTCTCAGACAGTTTGGACAGGCAGGAGTAGCAAGAGCTGCCGGAGCACAGATGGATTAGAGGGACTTAGCAGGCAATCAGATAGAGAAGTTCAACAGGGGGCAGCACCCAATCAGCAAATAACTATTAACTTGGATGGACCTATACTCGGTGGACACCACCATGTAATGCTAGACCAATTCATGGAGGAATACCAGGTAACATTGCACAGCATGGTGCCGGTAGGAATACAGGAGTGCATGGCGAGGAGTACATGCCATAATTCCCTCAAGGACTTGGAGGGCTGTTAAGAAATGAAAACATGAGACAACCTTTGATGGACAATGCCGGATTAGTAGAAATTATTAGGCGAGCCATGCATGGAGGTCCGATAAATAGAGATCTGGAAGGAGTAAACAGAAGTCCATTTACCTATAACATCAGGGTGGCTAGGAATCCGCTAGAGTTCAAGCTGCCTACTTTGGAAGCATACAATGGTAGGATGGATCCTACAGATCATTTGATGAGGTATACATGACATATGGAAGTGCTGGGGACATCGAAGGAGGTTATGGCCCGATCTTTCCCCCAGTACTTGACGGATATAGCTGCTATGTGGTTCAGGCAGTTGGAAAATGGTTCTATCAGGACATGGACAGAATTGGTGGACATGTTTCTAAAGCAGTTTCGGGTTCACATCAAAAGGCCGAAGAATGTGATGTCACTGACATCGGTCAAGCAAAGGACTTGAGAGTTGCTCATGGCATTCCTATAACGACCTTGCTTTTTTGGACGTTTTAAGAGGATAAACTGCCAGCCTCAAACCATTCAAAAGGGTAGATTGTTATGGGGTAAATAGGAAAAAGAGAAAGAATTAATATAAATATAGAATCTCACAACGGAATGACAAAATATAATAATCAAATAACAGTTCATGAAGCTGTTTACAAAACATATGATTATACTTATACAACACGGAATCAGAGTTACACATATCAAAGATAGATAAATAATGCAGCGGAACAGTATGAAGGCAGTGGAATAAATATAGTAAATAATAGTAGTATAGATCTTCGTCTTCATTCTTCAGAAATAAGATCTTCAAATATTTAAATGCTCAGGCTGACCCGAGAAAATTGAAAAGATAAACCACTCGAGTCAGAACTAAAAGATCTTATGTAAGTTGTGACGACCGCCCATGACTCCCGCATGGAAACAAGGGAATAGTGCGCTGAAAGTGTGCCAGGCAGCCATGAGTGACCGTCAAGGGTAACATAAACATCGCAGACTCTATCGTAAAACTCACAGCGCATGGATAAAATACAATAGAGAAATATAATACAGTGAAGCTCCCATAGAACAGAATATCATCATCTAATCATAATAGCTTTATACAAACATATGAATCATCCATACATCAAAGCCTCACTACATAACACTCAAACAAATACAGCAGCGGAACACCCAGTACATATAATAGGAAATAATATGCAAAAGCCTCCTGCTCGTCTTCGTCATCATCAGCGTAGATCTCCAAGAACAGCACCTGTCACCTGCTACCTAGTCTGCCCATCCCAACATGGATGAACAGCCCAAGGTAATAAGAGGAGACATAAAACCTTGAGTCAGACAAAGTCTTAGTGAGCAGTAAATCAACTATCAAACATACCAAAAGAGCATAAGGGATAAAAGGAATAGGAACCAAACCATCCCACTCCACCTCTTTCTACAGTGATAGCCCCAAGACACATACTAAGAAGAAGCAAGCATAACATAGCAGATAATTAAGGTAAAGCAATAATCACTCGAGCCAAGGACGATGTTTTCCAAATACAAACCCCCAAAGCCTAAACCAAGATCAGATAAGCACCCAGAAAACACCGCTCTTGAGACCGGATGATAATACAACCAAACATCCATGACTCTGGCTATCACTGTTATCCTTGCCTTGATTTCACCGTTAGTTGAATGACCACCTGTCAAGGGCTAATGGTGACCCCGGTTTTAGACATAACTCCGCACGTCATCATGACCCGTGCCTAAGCCGAACGCATCAGCCCAGAGTACTAGCACGTCATCGTGACCCGTGCTTGGAACGTCATCGTGACCCGTTCCAACGTACCCTTGCTTTGAGTATGCTAGAACCTTCAACAACGATGAGATCTTAGCCTCCTAGTCATCCTCCTTGACGACTCTTTCCATACTAGCTCAAGCGCCTCTCAAGCTAACCATTATCCATCCCAACTCGGACCGCATCACCGAGTTATAACTTTGCACGTCGTCATGACCCGTGCTTGGAACGTCATCATGACCCGTCCCATCTCAACATATGCCTTGCCCCATCACATCATAGCAAAGTCCCATCTCAATATCATGCTTTGCCTTCTCGCATTATGTCAAGGTTCCACATCATCGAATCCATCCATATGAGCTTCCACATCCGCTTCATATGTTACAGGCAGCTTTCACCATTCAAGAGCCTTTCCACTTAGCTTTTGAATCACCATCGACCTTACTTGTCCAAGTCAAGTAATAGATCAACTAATCAATCAAATCAAACATTAATCCAAGTAATCAATCATTCAACAAGATCTACATAGAAAATCAAGTAATCAAACATGATCTAAATAGGCATTTATAATTACAATGGCAATTCCGTAAATAAATGAGCATAGATCTAACATACATGAATCATGGGTCTTTAGCATAGATCTAACAAATATAAATCATGGGTTTTGTCTCTACAACTAGATGAATGAACTTGCATAAGTAAACATCTTCATAAGTAATGGATCTACACTTGGATCTAAGGAAAATGTATGAAATCACTATCTACAACACTCCAACAAACCACCAATCCAATATACTCCTTTGGGTCCGCGTGAGAGATAACTACCACTCACCAAATCACCCAAACACTTCAAAAACTAATCACTTCAGATCTGGACAGCGAAGATCCAAGCTTGATTCGTCGAAATCCCGCTTGAAACGATGAAATCTAGCTTCGATGGATGAAGATCTTCAACTTTGGCTCTTCGATCTTCGATCTTGATCTTCGATCTTGGATGGATATTAGAACTAGATTGGAATGGAGAAAAGGAGATGAAGAAATGTTGTAGTCGAGTTTCAAAAATGGCAGCACTTCGTTGCTTCAAAAACCGGTGCCAAAAAGTGAGCCAAACCCTTCCATTTATAGGCTGAAAAACCCTTAGGTCGCCCAGACTTAGGTCGTTGCCGACCTAAAAACATACGACCTAACTTAGGTCGCTGCCGACCTATACAATCCCTCGACCTAATACGCGCACGTCCAAACCTATGCGCGACTCAACACAGCTTGACCCAACAACATACGACCTAAAACCATGCCGACCTAAAAACACAGCCGCCTTCAACGACCTACGACCTAACTGGTACGCGACTTAGCAAAAGTCGCGACCTAACCAAACCCAGGCCACACGATTTAACTAAAAACAGGGTCACACGACCTAACACTTATGCGACCTAACGCACTGCTGACCTAACGACCTATCAACCAAACACACCTAGCGACCTAACAAATACGGCCGACCTAACAACACACGCGACCTATCCTTAACTCGTCCTGCCGAACTAAGCCACTAACCTTTAGGTCGCTTATCCCCATAGGCCACTCACTGTACTAAGTTGCTTGCGACCTAACGTAAGTCGCTCACAACCCTTAGGTCGTTAACTCCACTAGCTCGGCAACCCTTAAGTCGCTTCTTCTCCCTAGGTCGCCACCGACCTAAACTACCCAACGACCCAAACCTCTTAAGCCGGTCAAATTCTATAGGTCGCCCAATACCATAGGTCGGTTACTACCTTAACTCGGTCAACTTCCTTAGGTCGTTCTCCACGACCCTAACTTCCTAGGTCGCTAACTACCTTAGGTCGCTCTACCGACCTAACTCCATCACGACCTAAGTTTAAGCTGCCTACACGAGTTAACCTCCCAAACGACTTAGGCTAGGGATAACATAAACAATACTATCGATAATAATTCTACGATATAACAATACGTAAAATACGGGTCGTTACATTCTCTCCCCCTTAGGAATTTCGCCCCCGAAATTCCAAACAATCAACAGAAATCAAAGCTATTCTGCATGCCTACCATCCATAGCAATCAACAAACCATGCATCCAATTCTAACCTAGCATGCAGAATTCTAAGACTTAGAACAAGCTACAAATTCATGAGATGTCACGACACTTTAGGGCCATACCTCGAAGAGTTCGGGATGAGCTGCCTTCATCCTCTCTTCCTCCTCCCATGTACAGTCGTTAACATCGTCACTCCATTGTATCTTGAGCAACGTAATCGTCTTCCTCCTAAGCTGTTTCGTGTCGGTTTTAGCAACACGAAGCGGCTTACGAGGTCTTCTAACAACTGGATCAACCTCCAAATCTTCACAGCTATCAGCAGAAACCACCGTATTTGAGTCATGCACATACTTCCGTAGATAAGATACATGAAACACGTTGTGCACACCCGCCATCTTTTCCGGTAACTCCAATCTATAAGCGAGCTTTCCAATTCGCTCGATAATCGGGAATGGTCCAACAAATCTCGGAGTTAACTTTCCTTTCTTTCCAAATCGAATAACATTCTTCAGAGGAGAAATCTTCACAAAAACCATATCACCTACGTCGAATTCCAAATTCTTACGACGATCATCGGCATAACTTTTCTGACGATCTTGGGCTGCCTTCATTCGTTGCCGAATGATCCCTATACAATCCGAAGTCTGTCGAATCATCTCTGGCCCAAGCATCAGTTTTTCTCCAGTTTCCAACCAACATGTCGGAGAGTTACACGGTCTTCCATACAATGCCTCAAATGGTGCTATACCAATACTCGACCGATAACTGTTGTTATACGCAAATTCCACCAAATGAAGATGATCCTCCCATGATCCTCCGAAATCCAAAACACAAGCTCTGAGAAGATCTTCCAAAACTCGGTTGACTCTCTCAGTCTGACCATCTGTTTGGGGGTGGTAAGCTGTACTCAAACACAACTTAGTTCCCAAAACTTCCTGGAAGCTCTTCCAAAATCCACTAGTGAACAATGGGTCTCGATCACTCACTATACTCTTCGGAATACCATGGATTCGAACTATCCACTTAACATACAATTCAGCCAACTTTGATGCAGTCCTAGTTGATCGAACAGGAATAAATCTTGCACTCTTGGTCAAACGATCTACAATGACCCAAATCCCTTCATTTCCCGCTCTCGTTCTAGGTAAACCATCGATAAAATCCATCGATATCTGCTCCCACTTCCATGTAGGAACTTCTAATGGCTGAAGCAACCCACTGGGCTTCTTCTGCTCTGCTTTAACCATCTGGCAGTTCATGCACTTGGAAATAAAATTTCCAACATCCTTCTTCATACCTTCCCAGTAATAGGTTCTCTTCATATCCCGATACATCTTATTTCCACCTGGATGAATTGTCAACTTCGAGTGATGACTTTCCCTTAGAACTTCATCTCTCAATTCATCGATATCGGGAACAACCAGTCGTCCTTGCTTGCGAAGCCAACCCTCTTGATCGACCTCAAATCCTTTATCCTTCTCTGGTTCCAATCCAGATTCCAAATCACGGATAATCTTGACAAGCTTATCGTCTCGCTTTTGGCTCTCGCCAATCCTTTCCACAAGAGTAGGCCTTATCGATAAGTTTGCCAACATTTCAGGTTCCAATTCACATCTAGGCCTGAAATCAAATCCAGCCAAATACTCGAGACTCTTCCATTCCGAAAACATGACTCCCAATCCCGCGTGTCTTCGACTCAACGCATCAGCTACTGCGTTACCTTTTCCCGGAGTATAAGCTATACCAAAATCATATGATGCTAAAAACTCTAGCCATCGTTGCTGCCGAAGATTCAAATCCTTTTGGGAGAAAAGATACTTCAACGACTTGTGATCCGCAAACAACTCGAATCGAACCCCCAATAGATAATGTCTCCACATCTTCAGAGCAAACACAATTGCCGCTAACTCCAAATCATGAGTCGGGTAATTCCTTTCATGCGGCTTCAGTTGTCGACTCGCGTACGCAACAACTTTATCCTTCTGCATTAGCACTGCCCCAAGTCCAGTACCACATGCATCGGTGTAAACCACCTTCTCATCATTCCCACTTGGAATAGTCAAAACAGGAGCACTCGTCAGTCGCTCTTTCAGGATTCCAAAGGCCTGCTCACACTTAGCATCCCAACTGAATACCTGATTCTTCTTCGTCAATCCTGTCAATGGTGTAGCTATCTTGGAAAAGTCTTTGATAAACCGTCGATAATATCCTGCTAGTCCAAGAAAACTTCTCACATCTGATGCATTCTTAGGTCTGACCCAATCCTGGATCGCTGCCACCTTAGCGGGATCAACCGCTATTCCATTTCCAGAAATAACATGGCCTAAGAATCTCACTTCACTCTTCCAGAAGTGACACTTCAAAAACTTAGCCTTCAACTGATGTTTCCGCAAGATTTCCAAAACAATACGCAAGTGCGTCTTGTGCTCTTCCTCAATTCTGGAATAAATCAGAATATCATCCACGAACACAAGTACGAACTTGTTCAACTGATCTCTGAATACTCTATTCATAAGATCCACAAAATATGCCGGTGCGTTAGTCAATCCAAACGGCATTACCAGCCACTCATAAAACCCGGATGGTGTCCTGAAAGCAGTTTTCGGCACGCTATCCTTCGCCACTCTCAACTGGTGAAATCCCATTGCCAAATCCATCTGAGAAAACACCTTAGCCTCGTGGAGCTGATCAAACAAGTCATCTATTCTCGGCAATGGATACTTGTTCTTCTTAGTCACCTTATTCAACTCACGATAATCCACACACAACCTCAACGATCCATCCGCTTTGGTTGCAAACACAACTGGTGCACCCCATTCGGACACACTACGCCGAATGAATCCCTTCCGTAAAAGGTCATCAACTTGCACTCTCAACTCTTGCTGCTCCCTAGGCGCCATCCGCCTAAGAGGCATCACGACAGGTCTGGCTCCCTCAACTAGATCGATACGAAACTCGATCTCCCTATGCGGCGGTAACCCTTTGACCTCGTCAAAGACGTCCTCAAATCCATTCACAATAGGCACCGACGACAGTCCATCCCGTGGAACAACCAGCGAATACATGAAGCTCATGAAGACGCCTTCCCCATGCTTACATCGTATCACAACCTTTCGCCCTTCCACATTTCCGACTGTCACCTCCAGCCTCTCACAATCAATCCTTGCTGCATACTTCCTAAGCCAGTCCATACCCAAAATAATTCTGAACCCCGTAAAGTTCAGAACAAAGCAATCACAAACAAACGAGCAATCATGACTCGACACAACTAGACCACGGCATAGCATACACAAACAAGACGAACCCCCAACTGGATTAGTCACTACCAATGGTCTATCAACAATTTCCGGTTCCAAACCTAACCGGTCTACCAACTTATTACAAACAAAAGAATGAGACGCTCCAGTATCAAACAAAACTCTAACTGGAACACCACAAATGGAAAGAGTACCTTGAACCACCACACTCTTCCCCTTCTCTTCGGCAGTAGGAGCTTTCGAAGACGATGGAACAGCCCCCAAAGCATAAGCTTTCACAATCTGCTTTTCCCTCAACGGTTCCGGACAATTCTTCTTAATATGCCCCAGCTTGTCACAGTTGTGGCACTTCACCGATACCTTTGGATTCTTGCAATCCCTGGAGAAATGGCCTTTCTGTTGACAGTTGAAACAAGTCACTTCGCCTTTCGGCTTCTTCTGGCCATTCTTACCCTTCTGCTGTTGCTGCTTCCTCTTCTTATTTCCACCCTGCTGTGGTTTGAGCTCTTCCTTGGTCACAGCAACAACAGACCCTTCCTTAGGAAACAAACTCTCATGCCTGAGAGCTTTTTCCACAAGCTTCTCAAATGGATCGTCCAAGTGATCCACCAGCTGCCTCCCAAGATAAGCGTCCAAACCGGTCACAAACTTCTCATTCTTCTGATAGGGAGAATCAATATACGATCGAGCATACTTGGACAAAGCCTCAAACTCAGAAACATACTCAAGAACCGACCTCCCGCCTTGCTTGAGCTCAACAAACTTCTTAAACAAAACAGACATCTGAGCAGTAGAGATGAACTTAGCTTCAAACCTAGCTTGAAACTGCTCCCAAGAAATCTCTTCTTCTGGAGTATCAATGGTGATAGAGTTCCACCAATCAGAAGCTCTCCCTTGAAGCTGTCTTGATGCAAGCTTCCTTTTAGTTGCATCCTCAATTCCCAAGTCGCCAAAGATCCTTCTACAAGCATCTATCCATCTTTGGACTTCAATGGTTGATTCCGTCCCTAAGAAAACCTTCCCTCCAAGAGCAGTATAATCCTTACAAAGCTTAGCAAAATCAACCGGTCTTGGAGCTTGAACTTGAACTCCAACATCTAAAGATGGCCCTGGAGCTGGTATCCTTCTCATGATAGAAGTCATCATGGCTTCAAACATAGCTCCATAATCAGCAACTCCTTCAGCGGCACGGCCTTCCCTTGCAACTGGTCTCCCTCTTCGACTCATCCTTAGTATCTACAAAAAGGACTAATTAGAACACCTTGAGGAACAACTACATAAGGAGTTCAAATCCATCTATACTATTATATTATATATAGTAATCATCCATCAAAATACAATTACATCTCTCTTACGTAGTTACGTCAGCGAGCGTTGGCTAAAATCGATTAACCAAAGCTCTGATACCAAATGTGACGACCGCCCATGACTCCCGCACGGAAACAAGGGAATAGTGCGCTGAAAGTGTGCCAGGCAGCCATGAGTGACCGTCAAGGGTAACATAAACATCGCAGACTCTATCGTAAAACTCACAGCGCATGGATAAAATACAATAGAGAAATATAATACAGTGAAGCTCCCATAGAACAGAATATCATCATCTAATCATAATAGCTTTATACAAACATATGAATCATCCATACATCAAAGCCTCACTACATAACACTCAAACAAATACAGCAGCGGAACACCCAGTACATATAATAGGAAATAATATGCAAAAGCCTCCTGCTCGTCTTCGTCATCATCAGCGTAGATCTCCAAGAACAGCACCTGTCACCTGCTACCTAGTCTGCCCATCCCAACATGGATGAACAGCCCAAGGTAATAAGAGGAGACATAAAACCTTGAGTCAGACAAAGTCTTAGTGAGCAGTAAATCAACTATCAAACATACCAAAAGAGCATAAGGGATAAAAGGAATAGGAACCAAACCATCCCACTCCACCTCTTTCTACAGTGATAGCCCCAAGACACATACTAAGAAGAAGCAAGCATAACATAGCAGATAGTTAAGGTAAAGCAATAATCACTCAAGCCAAGGACGATGTTTTCCAAATACAAACCCCCAAGGCCTAAACCAAGATCAGATAAGCACCCAGAAAACACCGCACTTGAGACCGGATGATAATACAACCAAACATCCATGACTCTGGCTATCACTGTTATCCTTGCCTTGATTTCACCGTTAGTTGAATGACCACCTGTCAAGGGCTAATGGTGACCCCGGTTTTAGACATAACTCCGCACGTCATCATGACCCGTGCCTAAGCCGAACGCATCAGCCCAGAGTACTAGCACGTCATCGTGACCCGTGCTTGGAACGTCATCGTGACCCGTTCCAACGTACCCTTGCTTTGAGTATGCTAGAACCTTCAACAACGATGAGATCTTAGCCTCCTAGTCATCCTCCTTGACGACTCTTTCCATACTAGCTCAAGCGCCTCTCAAGCTAACCATTATCCATCCCAACTCGGACCGCATCACCGAGTTATAACTTTGCACGTCGTCATGACCCGTGCTTGGAACGTCATCATGACCCGTCCCATCTCAACATATGCCTTGCCCCATCACATCATAGCAAAGTCCCATATCCATATCATGCTTTGCCTTCTCGCATTATGGCAAGGTTCCACATCATCGAATCCATCCATATGAGCTTCCACATCCGCTTCATATGTTACAGGCAGCTTTCACCATTCAAGAGCCTTTCCACTTAGCTTTTGAATCACCATCGACCTTACTTGTCCAAGTCAAGTAATAGATCAACTAATCAATCAAATCAAACATTAATCCAAGTAATCAATCATTCAACAAGATCTACATAGAAAATCAAGTAATCAAACATGATCTAAATAGGCATTTATAATTACAATGGCAATTCCGTAAATAAATGAGCATAGATCTAACATACATGAATCATGGGTCTTTAGCATAGATCTAACAAATATAAATCATGGGTTTTGTCTCTACAACTAGATGAATGAACTTGCATAAGTAAACATCTTCATAAGTAATGGATCTACACTTGGATCTAAGGAAAATGTATGAAATCACTATCTACAACACTCCAACAAACCACCAATCCAATATACTCCTTTGGGTCCGCGTGAGAGATAACTACCACTCACCAAATCACCCAAACACTTCAAAAACTAATCACTTCAGATCTGGACAGCGAAGATCCAAGCTTGATTCGTCGAAATCCCGCTTGAAACGATGAAATCTAGCTTCGATGGATGAAGATCTTCAACTTTGGCTCTTCGATCTTCGATCTTGATCTTCGATCTTGGATGGATGTTAGAACTAGATTGGAATGGAGAAAAGGAGATGAAGAAATGTTGTAGTCGAGTTTCAAAAATGGCAGTACTTCGTCGCTTCAAAAACCGGTGCCAAAAAGTGAGCCAAACCCCTCCATTTATAGGCTGAAAAACCCTTAGGTCGCCCAGACTTAGGTCGTTGCCGACCTAAAAACATACGACCTAACTTAGGTCGCTGCCGACCTATACAATCCCTCGACCTAATACGCGCACGTCCAAACCTATGCGCGACTCAACACAGCTTGACCCAACAACATACGACCTAAAACCATGCCGACCTAAAAATACAGCCGCCTTCAACGACCTACGACCTAACTGGTACGCGACTTAGCAAAAGTCGCGACCTAACCAAACCCAGGCCACACGATTTAACTAAAAACAGGGTCACACGACCTAACACTTATGCGACCTAACGCACTGCTGACCTAACGACCTATCAACCAAACACACCTAGCGACCTAACAAATACGGCCGACCTAACAACACACGCGACCTATCCTTAACTCGTCCTGCCGACCTAAGCCACTAACCTTTAGGTCGCTTATCCCCATAGGCCACTCACTGTACTAAGTTGCTTGCGACCTAACGTAAGTCGCTCACAACCCTTAGGTCGTTAACTCCACTAGCTCGGCAACCCTTAAGTCGCTTCTTCTCCCTAGGTCGCCACCGACCTAAACTACCCAACGACCCAAACCTCTTAAGCCGGTCAAATTCTATAGGTCGCCCAATACCATAGGTCGGTTACTACCTTAACTCGGTCAACTTCCTTAGGTCGTTCTCCACGACCCTAACTTCCTAGGTCGCTAACTACCTTAGGTCGCTCTACCGACCTAACTCCATCACGACCTAAGTTTAAGCTGCCTACACGAGTTAACCTCCCAAACGACTTAGGCTAGGGATAACATAAACAACACTATCGACCTAACAATTCTACGATATAACAATACGTAAAATACGGGTCGTTACATAAGTTAAGTCCATGGTAAATATGAGTGCAACGATGTCAGAGATGTTTATGGGGTTTGACATCTCCCATCCAGTGTCTAACGTGAGTGCAATAGCTTAAGATATGTTTAGGATTCACATCTTCTAAGGATCCGTTAAAATATCTACTATATAGTACAATACGGTATTATAATATGTCTATAGTAAAGTAAAGTATTAAAATAGTAGTACGACGTTACCCATATCCCTTTAACACATTTCATATAATGTCGTAGTCTATACAGATACTGTAAACTCCACCCACATGTGGACTATCAGGGAGCATTCCATAGGTACGCCACAAAATGAACTCGTAAATGGCGCGATAGGGCATGCGACATGGCACTCGAGGCAATGCCTGGGTATATATACCATTTGCGTATCCGGACTAGTGGTAACGCATAACAGCTACTACATCCCACCTCGGAACACACTTCTAAATAAAAAATCAATGGTGGCCACCAAATCAATCACAAAGTCATAATATAGTATCGAAGAAGTGTACCCGATAGAAGGAATGACCTCACTTGGCTCGGCGTGGCTCCTGATTTTAGCCACATCAAGATGACTCATGGGAGTCAGGGTCACTTAAATACTTCATATAGAATCGTTCACTAAACCATCCTATTTCATTTCTGGAATCTCCACCACATACGTAGTTGTTAAAGTGGTTTTCAGTATTGTCAGAGAGTATGACAATATCTGATCCTGGTCTCTTTAACAACCAAACGCTTATTTCACACTAAATGGTTCTTTTACAATTCCAAACTTATTTCATAATTGATATAAAAATATCATATTCAATTCAAACGATATCACTTTCGAGATTATTTTCACTTTGAAATCATATTCACCTTTGAATTGATATCATTTCCGAAATCATAATTTCTTTCAAAAATCATATTTCCAATAAGTTAAATCCTTACTTCAAAATCATCATATTCAATTAATTATAACATTTTAATCCCAACTTAGGTTATAACATCATTTAACCGTATTCTCTTTTAAATCAATGAATTTAGATATAATCACTTCCCCTTTACTTATTCTGAAAATTTAGAAAATAGTTTAGATAGTTATACATAGTTAAATACTCTAAAATGGTTTAATATAGATTAAAGATACTGCTAAATTGATTTAAGATAGTTAAATAGATTTATAATAGATCAAATATAATTAAAATTGATTAAATAGCTTTAAAATAGATTAATTAGATTTAAAATAAGTTAAGATGGGTTAATTAGTTTAAAATAAATTAAATGGTTTAAAATAGGTTAAATTGATTTAATATAGTTAATATAGGTTAAAATAGTTTAATAATTTGAAAATCTTAAAAATTATAATCTTTATAATGATATATTTTTAAAACAATTTACATTAAAAATATGAATTTGAATTTAATATCAATTTCAACTACTCATTTCCTTTCAACACATTTGGACTATTTTCAATTTTCGAAAACCCAATTTCAAATCTTTCAACTAAAATTCTCAATAAAATATTTAATTTTATATCGCTTCCAAATCGATGTTTGAAATATCAATTTAAATTACTCCAATTTCAATATATTTCGAACAATTTTAATAACCCAATTTCGACAAACTTCATGTATACTTTAAATTCAACCTTAAAATTACAATTTAATTTCTTTAAACAATTCCTTTAAACCAATTCCAAATTTTAACATAAAACTTGAATTCTGATAATAATTCAATTTGTATAAATCAAATTTTATTTCAAAATATCATTTAACTAAATTCAAGAAAATTAAGGATTTAAATCATTTAATTTAACCAATCCGGTGTCCGTATATAATTCTCTACCTTAGGGTCAAGTGATACGGATATGTATCATTTCAATCTATAATTTAAATTTTTACGGTTACATACCATTTCCAACCGTAACCCAAATTAAATATTAGAATCCATAAAATCGCTCGAATCTATCATTTCAACTCATAACGATTTTTTCCTAATCTATAGATCGTTCGGGTATATATCATTTCAACGCATAGTGATTTTTCCTAATAATAACTAAGGGAACTTGCAGAGTGATAGCATTTCAAAAATCAAATATAGAATCCAATCATACAGTAATAAATTCAAACATACATCACAATCATCATCCAATTCAACTAACAACTACCAACAATTAACAGATTATTATATATAGGTAATTAACTGGCAATTTAAACTCAATAATGAATTAAATGACAATTGTAACAACCCTGTATTTTGTGATTTTTTTAATTGTATATTTTAATTAATTTTATTTAATTTTTGATTAAAAACTTATTTTATTTATTTTGAATGATAAACTTTAGTTTTGATATAAATTATCATTCCAAAGCATGACTAAAAAGAATATTTCCCAAAAAGTGAATCTCTGGTCAAAATAGTCAAACTTTGACTTTAATTTAAATTTTTATAAGTTTTAAAATTTAAATTTTATCTTTTATTATGAAATTTCATAAAATTTTAAGAACACTGCTTTTTGTTTCGTTGAAAACGGATTTAATTTGTGAAAGTTATACTGTTTTCAATATTGTGTGTACACTGAACTATTTAACAATTTTCTTTATGTTAAATTTTATAAATTATATTTTTAATTGTCAAATAATGTTCTAGTATGTGTTATATGACATGTTAGATATTATTTTTTAAAAACATTTTTTTGTGATGTTATAATTTTTCCAAAGTTTACCGTGTTGATTTCTTTTTTTTGGCTGTTTTCTTATTTTCTGTTATTTTCTTCATTAAAAATTTATTTAAATTTAATTTCATATATTTATTTTGTGAATTCATTTTTATTTTGTGTACTTATCTTTATCTATAAATATTTTTCAAGTATATAAAAATTTTCCAAAGTGCATTGAATTTATTTCTAATTTTAAAGTCTACTTCGCAATTTTAAGCCATTTTCTTAATTTAAATTCTATTTAATTAAAATTTAATTAATTATTTTATTTTAGAAATAATAAATAAATTATTTTATTTCAAAATTTTGCTTTAGAATATTTTTAAAATGAAGTAGATATTTTTCCAAAGCCATTGATGTTTTAATTGTAATTTTTGAACCCTGTTTTAAATTTTAAAGCAATTTCCTTAATTCTTTTTGTATTTTCTTTAAATTTGATTATATATTTTTATTTTTTTCACTTTGTTTCGGTTTTAGATGTACTTGCTGAAGTTTATTTTGTTTTGTTTGATTTAAAAGAAAAGGAAGTATGAAAGGTTTTAAAAGCTAAGAAACGTAAAGTCGTTTCACCGTTTCTTTTACCGTTTCTTTTTCAATCAATACATCAGTTATTTAGGCCATTCCTTATACTATCTTCAGTTGACTTCTTTTTCTTCATTTTCACGTGAAAACATCTTCCTCATCTCATTTTCATGGCTAGAGAAAAATTGGTAATGGCTTCTCTATATTTTTCTACTTTTTCTCCTTCCTCTTTGCTTGTTTTGCCTTGTTTTCTTTGTTTATTTTACTCGGCCACCACTAGCTAGCCTTGGCCATCACCTCCACCACCTTCTCCTCTTCACCATCCACCACTTAACATCATCTCCTCCTCTGACTTGACCAGTCCACACCCTCCCCCTTGACAAAACTCCACACAAAAGCCTTGAAAACTCCTTAAAAACATGTTAGCCTGGCCTAGTTGCTTCACTACCTTCATCCACCACCAAGGCCACCACCTTAGGCCACCACCACCACCTTGATATGACCACCACCCATCACCTAAGCTATAGTCCAGATCTGAAAACTAAAAGGTTGAGCCCAAACATGCCTTAGCCGAGCCCAAAAAGTTCACCAAAACTCTTATATATGCCTTAACCTTTTATATTCTCTACATTTAAACTCCTACCCACTTCATCACCTTGTAACCGCGCCTTTTCCTACCCATACCTGATCCAAACCATGCTCAAACCTGACCTTATTAATCCCCTAGGCCATGCAAACAAGCATAGGAAGCAAGTGCAAAGTCTTTGGTTTTGTTTTATACATCTATTTCTAACATTGTTAAGTATATCTTGTTTTTGAAACTTATGTTTCATATATTTATTTTGTTTGAATGTATCCAAGGCTATAAATCTTTGGCCCTCCACTCTCAAATCATATTCATGCTTTCATGCCTTCGAAGATCTTTGTTGTGTGTAGTTGTTTGTCATCTCCAGCTAATGCAAGTGAGTATTTCTCACTAGACATTATGTACTTATATAAGTAATAAATTGACACCCTGTGAATCTGTAAAACTATATTAACATGTTATAACTGCTTATATTATTATCATATGATTTTCACACCTGTTATTACACTTGTTATATCATACGTTACTGTTATTTCATGATATTCTGTATATTTTATCAGTTTATCACACTACAAGTTCCCTGTAAATTAGAAATCACTATGGGTTGAAATGATACATACCCGAACGGACTTTAGAATAAGGGAAAATCGTTATGGGCTGAAATGATAGGCTTGAACAGTTTTTATTTAATTTATTTTAACTTGGGATGCGGGTTTGAAATGATAAAACCCGGATTTTCTTTGCAAATTACGGGTTGAAATGATATATTACCCGTATCACTTTTCCTAGTGTAGAAAATTAAATACAGACCCGTAGTTAATATATGTTTTCTAAAATTTTTTTAAATTATTTTAGAAATGTAAATATTAAAATATTTTGATTTAAATCTAATTAAAAAGGATTTTTGTAAAATATTATTGATTTTCTGAATAATTGTAAGTAAAATGAATTAATGAAAAGTTAGAAAATTTTGAACGTAAGTTATTTTGGAAAACTTGATTTAATTATAATTGGAAACTAAATTGAATATGAAATTATGATAAATTTATGATAATTTGAATTTAAATGAATTCAAAGTGATTTTATATAATATTATTTATTTTTAATAAAGTTGAAATGTGAAATGAATGAATACTTTAAGTTGAAATTTTGAAATATAATTAAGTTGGACATTTATGAAATTGACTTAAAAGTGAACTTTTAGTTAAGTAAATAAAAATAAAACTAAGTTATATTTGAGAATTTGAACTTAAGTGTTAAGTTGAAATTTCATGCAATGAATTTAAAATTGAACATTTCAATTTAATAAGTGAATTATTATTAAATCTTCATTTTTGAATGGAAATTTAACTTTATAAAAACATGAACTTGAGGAAAATTAAATGATGTTTATAAATGTGAAAATGTATGATTTTATGAGTTAAAAATGTTTTAAATAAAAAATATAATTGGTTGAGAAATTATATTGAATATTTGGAGTTAATTGACTGCATTTTTGAAATGCTATTAATTACAATGTAAATGATATTACAGTATTTGTAAATGCTGTAGTTGATGATAATGAACTAAAAAGCTAAATTGAATTAAAAACTATCATAGCAATTTTGTAAGTGCTATAATTTTTGAATTTAACTAGGTTTATTTGGAATTTAAGTAAACCCTATTACAACATTTTAAAATGTTGTCTTTTGTTAAATTGAACTGTTTTGAATGTAACTTTCCGTAGCGTTTTCTAAATGCTGCGAAAAGTGGAATTTCACTGTTTTGATAAAAGTAAGTGAATAAATGAACTTTGGAAGTTAAAAATTTTGGAAATTTAATAATTTAATTTTTAACATAATAACTTCATTTTTATGATTAAAAATGATTTTTTTGGGAATATAAACTGTTTTGAAATATGAATTGAAATGGTATTTTAAAATGAATAAAATGAAAAATGATTGAAATGTTGTTTTGAAAAGATATGATATTTTGATATATTAAAATGATTTGAAACGAAGTTCTGAAAGATATGATATTTTGATATTAAAATGATTTGAAAAGAAGTTCTGAAAGATATGATACTTTGGTATATTGAAATGATTTGAAAGGTGGTTTTGAAAAAAAATATAGCTATTTTGATATATTAAAATGATTTGAAATGTGGTTTTGGAAGATATGATACTTTGATATATTAAAATGATTTGAAACAAAGTTTTGAAAGATATGACATTTTGATATTAATATAATTTGAAAGGAAGTGCTGAAAGAAAAGATATCTTGAACGAAGTTTTGAAAGGTTATGATATTCTGATATATTAAAATGATTTGAAAGGAAGTTTGAAAGGATATGATAATTTAATATATTGAAATGGTTAGAAATGACTTGATATTTATTTTGATAAATATTTGAATTGAAAGATATGGTATGATGATATTTTGAAATGGTTTGGAAATGATTTAATCTTTATTTTGTTAAAGGTTTGGTTTGAAATGACGTTTTATTTTTGAAGTATAAAATATTGTTTTAAAGTTATAACTACGGGTCATAATAACGATTGGTTGTTAAAGAGACCGGGATCAGATATTGTGTTATAGCCGGCCAATAGCGAAAACCACTTTAACAACTGTGTACACGGTAGAGATTCCAGAATGAAGTAGGATGGTGGTGACGTTCTCGAGGTATATTACGTGGACCCAACTCCCGAAAGTTGGCATAAATGACTAAAACAGGAGCTGTACCAGGCTACACAAAGGGTCGCACCCTTTCATCGAGCATGCTCCATCGGAAACCATTCTATTACTTTTGTGATTCGATATGTGGCGCCACTTTGATTCGGGGGTATTGTTCGAGGTGGGCGGAAGCTGCTGGCTTGCCGTCACCACCGGTCCGGGAGTGCAAATGGCATATCCACCCTGGCATTGCCTCGCATGCCGTGTCATCTCCTTATATCGAGCCCACTACGATTTTGGTTTTAAAGATCCGACCGCGTTAAGGTTCACCATCCCCTTAATGCTATTTTCTATATGATTATACTTTACTGATTAGACACTACTGTATATAGCGTATATTACTACATAGTAAATAGTTTAACGGATCCGTAGAGGATGGGCGGTCCCAAGCATCTTCTAAGTTACTTGTATCTTTGCTACAGTTCACTTGAGTTGGTTTACATTGTATAAGTATGTATGTCCTGACTCGAGTGTTTGTATTTTTATTTATGCTCGGGTCAGCCTGAGTTATTCACAGATTTGGATTTCCACTTTCTGGAGATTGGAATCGCTGGAGATTATCTGCTTGTCAAGTTTCATCTTTTCAGTTTGGTTGTTTATTCAGCTTGTACTTGGTTATCATATTTAAACTTCTGTTATACTTTATTTCTTCTATTGTATCTTATGTAACTCTGATATATTTATATAGTAGCTTCATTAACTACTATCTTTTTAACTTCCGCTGCATTATTATTACTCTGTGTCTGTAATCTGTGATTTTTATTTACTGCATATTCTGAGATTTTCCAAATTTTTATTTACAACGTGGTATTTTGAGCAATTCAATCCCGGCATGAGTGTCTACCTATACACTTATAATGGATGCGAATGGTTGAAAATATCGGGTCATTATAGTTGGTATCAGAGCTTTGGTAGCTCTAGGCAAAACTCAGCATATGGAGTGAATGTATTTACAGAATCACTTTCATTCGAGTTTGAATCTCTTCCTTTTTGACTCAATTCCTTTGAATTCTGGAACATTCCCTACGGTTCCAAAATCCATTCGTATCCCTCACTATTCCTCTTCTTTTGACTCTGGATTATTCCATAACTCCGCATCGAATGATCTTTTTAGTGAGTCGGCGGTCACGCCAATTTCAAATTAAATTGAAAAAAGGGGGAAAACTCCTCTACAATTAGCATCGATTCACCAGAGATTTATATCTATCCTTGGTTTAGATGCTAGTATCTTTTGTTATCCCAAACTCTAACTCTTGAGATCGAATGTAGATTTACCCCAGAAAAAAAAATCCACATTGATCTTATTCTTTAAGTCACTGTTGACCCGGTTAAGGTTGCCCGCGTTTTATTTAAGCTTATCCACCTCCCCACTTTGTTATTTAATCATCTGTCTTTTGTTTCCAATCTATTCTTCCAAACATTTTGAATTGTACTTGTATATCTATGTTTTGTTTTATATATTGTGTTGTTTGAGTTGTTGATGTTGATTTGGGTTTCCGATCGATTCGTCTGATCAACGCTATCGATAGGATTTCTAAAACACTTTGACAGAACAAACTGACACAATATTATTTTAAAATTTGGTTAATGAAATAAATTTTGATATATAAGTACATTTATGAAACTTAATAAACTGATTTAGATTGATTATTTGAAGTGATAATACTTGATTTGGGAACTGAAATGAATTTAGAACAAGAAATTTGAGAATTTAATTTCCGATGGTTTCAAACCTTGTGTTAAATGTTTTAAAAAGTTATATTATTTAAAGTATTTTCAAATAGAAATTTGTTTCCAATGAATGTTAAGTTTAAAATTAGTGCTCTTCTCTTTGTCGCTGGGAAATAATTTCGGTGATGACTGCAGCATCATCGACGTTCATTTTCGAGTTTCGAAATGAAGAGACCGTCCTGTAGTTTTGCTACAACTTTGTTTTGGGAAATCAAATTGATTTGAATTTCTAAAATACGACTTGATTTATAATATATATAGACATATGATTTAAATTTGATTTAATAAGTTATGTACATCCATTTATTTATCTCTAAATGGTTTGAAGAAATCGAAAATTTAATTCTTTAATTTTATTTTAAAGAATAATTTCAATTATAAAAAGAAAATCAATTTTTTTGAATAAATGATTTAAACTTGAGATAATTGAATTGGAAAGTTTTATTTGTATAATACTCAATTGCATTCCAATATAACTTACCTTAATTTCAGAAGTCAACAATGTAATTGGATAATATACAATATAAAAGATTTAATTAATAAAATTTGAGTAGTTATAATAAATGTTATACACTTAAATTTTAATTATAAAATGATTGACGGAGGTAAATATAATAAAGGGTAATTGAATAACTTACAATAAAAGAAATGTTAAAAGAACTAAGAATAAAACAAAGCAGTTATAATAAGTGTAAGTATATTTAACATAAGTAATAAATATATTAAAAGGAATAAATTTAATTTTAATTAGGAATAAAGAGTAATTAAATGTATTAAGTACATTGTGAGTATAATTAATGATTATTTTTTCAAACCCTTTGGTTTTAAAAATTGTTAATTTTAGATGATTGGATAATAAGATAATGAAATTTGGGATAGTTAAGATTTATTTAACTTGTGCAAAAATTTATTTTCTGTTTAAGTTGAAATTTCCATGTTTTCAAATTTATTTCCTTATTTTTTTTTCAAAATATCTTTTGTGTCCTTATTATTCTTATCTTCCTATAGACTGGTATAGGCATCTTTCTATAATCTTTCTGTTTTGAAATCTTTCTATAATCTTTGATAAATCTGCACCTTGTTAAACTTACCTATCACAATAGTTATCATGTATAATTTCCTTCTCCTTGTCATCTTTTCCTATTCTTGTTTCACTCTATCTTTTTCTATGCTTTCCCGTACCTCATTCCTTTTTGGGGACGAAAAGTTTTGAGTGGGGAGAGTGTAACAACCCTGTATTTTGTGATTTTTTTAATTGTATATTTTAATTGAATTTTTGATTTAAAAACTTATTTTATTTATTTTGAATGATAAACTTTAGTTTTGATATGAATTATCATTCTAAAGCATGACTAAAAAGAATATTTTCCAAAAAGTGAATTTTTGTCAAAATAGTCAAACTTTGACTTTAATTTAAATCTTAAAAGTTTGAAAATTTAAATTTTATCTTTTATTATGAAAGTACATAAAATTTTAAGAACACTGCTTTTTGTTTCGTTGAAAACGGATTTAATTTGTGAAAGTTATACTGTTTTCAATATTGTGTGTATATTGAACTATTTAACAATTTTCTTTATGTTAAATTTTATAAATTATATTTTTAATTGTCGAATAATGTTCTAATATGTGTTATATGACATGTTAGATATATTTTTTTAAAAACATTTTTTTGTGATGTTATAATTTTTCCAAAGTTTACCGTTTTGATTTCTTTTTTTTTTGGCTGTTTTCTTATTTTCTGCTATTTTCTTCATTAAAATTTTGTTTAAATTTAATTTTATATATTTATTTTGTGAATTCATTTTTATTTTGTGTACTTATCTTTATTTATAAATATTTTTCAATTATATAAATTTTTTCCAAAGTGCATTGAATTTATTTCTAATTTTAAAGTCTACTTCGCAACTTTAAGCCATTTTCTTAATTTAAATTCCATTTATTTAAAATTTAATTATTTATTTTATTTTAGAAATGATAAATAAATTATTTTATTTCAAAATTTTCCCTTAGAATATTTTTAAAATGAAGTAGATATTTTTCCAAAGCCATTGATGTTTTAATTGTAATTTTTGAACCCTGTTTTCAATTTTTAAGGAATTTCCTTAATTCTTTTTGTATTTTCTTTAAATTTAATTATATATTTTTATTTTTTTCACTTTGTTTCGGTTTTAGATGTACTTGCTGAAGTTTATTTTTTTTTATTTGATTTAAAAGAAAAGGAAGTATGGAAGGTTTTAAAAGCTAAGAAAACGTAAAGTCGTTTCACCGTTTCTTTTTCAATCAATACATCAGTTATTTAGGCCATTCCTTATACTATCTTCAGCTGACTTCTTTTTCTTCATTTTCACGTGAAAACATCTTACTCATCTCATTTTCATGGCTAGATAAAAATTGGTAATGGCTTCTCTATATTTTTTTACTTTTTCTCCTTCCTTTTTGCTTGTTTTGCCTTATTTTCTTTGTTTGTTTTACTCGGCCACCACTAGCTAGCCTTGGCCATCACCTCCACCACATTCTCCTCTTCACCATCCACCACTTAACATCATCTCCTCCTCTGACTTGACCAGGCCGCACCCTCCCCCTTGACAAAACTCCACACAAAAGCCTTGAAAACTCCTTAAAAACATGTTAGCCTAGCCTAGTTGCTTCACTACCTTCATCCACCACCAAGGCCACCAACTTAGGCCACCACCACCAACTTGATATGACCAGCACCCATCACCAAAGCTACTATCCAGATCTGAAACCTGAAAGGGTGAGCCCAAACATGCCTTAGCCGAGCCTAAAAAGTTCACCAAAACTCTTATATATGCCTTAACCTTTTATATTCTCTACATTTAAACTCCTACCCACTTCATCACCTTGTAACCACGCCTTTTCCTACCCATACCTTATCCAACCATGCTCAAACCTGACCTTATTAATCCCCTATGCCATGCAAACAAGCATAGGATGCAAGTGCAAAGTCTTTGGTTTTGTTTTATACATCTATTTCTAACATTGTTAAGTATATCTTGTTTTTGAAACTTATGTTTCATATATTTATTTTGTTTGAATGTATCCAAGGCTATAAATCTTTGGCTCTCCACTCTCAAATCATATTCATGCTTTCACGCCTTCGAAGATCTTTGTTGTGTGTAGTTGTTTGTCATCTCCAGCTAATACAAGTGAGTATTTCTCACCAGACATTATGTACTTATATAAGTAGTAAATTGACACCCTGTGAATCTGTAGAACTATATTAACAAGTTATAACTGCTTATATTATTATCATATGATTTTCACACCTGTTATTATACTTGTTATATCATATGTTACTGTTATTTCATGCTATTCTGTATATTTTATCAGTTTATCACACTGCAAGTTCCCTGTAAATTAGAAATCACTATGGGTTGAAATGATACATACCCGAACGGACTTTAGAATAAGGGAAAATCGTTATGGGCTGAAATGATAGGCTTGAATAGTTTTTATTTAATTTATTTTAACTTGGGATTGCGGTTTTGAAATGATAAAACCCGGATTTTCTTTGTAAATTACGGGTCGAAAAGATATATTACCCGTATCACTTTTCCTAGTGTAGAAAATTATATACAGACCCGTAGTTAATATATGTTTTCAAAAAAAATTTAAATTATTTTAGAAATGTAAATATTAAAATATTTTGATTTAAATCTAATTAAAAAGGATTTTTGTAAAATATTATTGATTTTCTGAATAATTGTAAGTAAAATGAAGTAATGAAAAGTTAGAAAATTTTGAACGTAAGTTATTTTGGAAAATTTGATTTAATTATAATTGGAAATTAAATTGAATATGAAATTATGATAATTTGAATTTAAATGAATTCAAAGTGATTTTATATCATATTAATGATTTTTAATAAAGTTGAAATGTGAAATGAATGAATACTTTAAGTTGAAATTTTGAAATATAACTAAATTGAAAATTTATGAAATTGACTTAAAAGTGAACTTTTAGTTAAGTAAATAAAAATAAAACTAAGTTATATTTGAGAATTTGAACTTAAGTGTTAAGTTGAAATTTCATGCAATGAATTTAAAATTGAACATTTCAATTTAATAAGTGAATTATTATTAAATCTTGATTTTTGAATGGAAATTTAACTTTATAAAATCATGAACTTGAGGAAAATTAAATGATGTTTATAAATGTGAAAATGTATGATTTTATGAGTTAAAAATGTTTTAAATAAAAATTAGAATTGGTTGAGAAATTTTATTGAATATTTGGAGTTAATTGACTGCATTTTTGAAATGCTATTAATTACAATGTAAATGATATTACAGTATTTGTAAATGCTGTAGTTGATGATACTGAACTAAAAAGCTAAATTGAATTAAAAACTATCATAGCAATTTTGTAAGTGCTATAATTTTTGAATTTAACTACGTTTATTTGGAATTTAAGTAAACTCTATTACAACATTTTAAAATGTTGTCTTTTGTTAAATTGAACTGTTTTGAATGTAACTTTCCGTAGCGTTTTCTAAATGCTGCGAAAAGTGGAATTTCACTGTTTTGATAAAAGTAAGTGAATAAATGAACTTTGGAAGTTAAAATTTTTGGAAATTTAATAATTTAATTTTTAACATAATAACTTCATTTTTATGATTAAAAATGATTTTTTTGGGAATATAAACTGTTTTGAAATATGAATTGAAATGGTATTTTAAAATGAATAAAATGAAAAATGATTGAAATGTTGTTTTGAAAAGATATGATATTTTGATATATTAAAATGATTTGAAACGAAGTTCTGAAAGATATGATATTTTGATATTAAAATGATTTGAAAAGAAGTTCTGAAAGATATGATATTTTGGTATATTGAAATGATTTGAAAGGTGGTTTTGAAAAAAAATATAGCTATTTTGATATATTAAAATGATTTGAAATGTGGTTTTGGAAGATATGATACTTTGATATTTTAAAATGATTTGAAACGAAGTTTTGAAAGATATGACATTTTGATATTAAAATAATTTGAAAGGAAGTGCTGAAAGATAAGATATCTTGAACGAAGTTTTGAAAGGTTATGATATTTTGATATATTAAAATGATTTGAAAGGAAGTTTTGAAAGGATATGATAATTTAATATATTGAAATGGTTAGAAATGACTTGATATTTATTTTGATAAATATTTGAATTGAAAGATATGGTATGATGATATTTTGAAATGGTTTTAAAATGATTTAATCTTTATTTTGATAAAGGTTTGGGTTGAAATGACATTTTATTTTTGAAGTGTAAAATATTGTTTTAAAGTTATAACTACGGGTAATAATAACGATTGGTTGTTAAAGAGATCGGGATCGGATATTGTCTTATAGCCGGCTAATACCGAAAACCACTTTAACAACTGTGTACGCGGTGGAGATTCCAGAATGAAGTAGGATGGTGGCGACGTTCTCGAGCTATATTACGTGGACCCAACTCCCGTGAGTTGGCATAAATGACTAAAACAGGAGCTATACTGGGCTACACAAAGGGTCTTACCCTTTCATCGAGCATGCTCCATCGGAAACCATTCTATTACTTTTGTGATTCGATATGTGGTGCCACTTTGATTCGGGGGTATTGTTCGAGGTGGGCGGAAGCTGCTGGCCAGCCGTAACCACCGGTCCGGGAGTGCAAATGGCGTATCGACCCTGGCATTGCCTCGCGTGCCGTGTCATCTCCTTATATCGAGCTCACTACGATTTTGGTTTTAAAGATCCGACCGCGTTAAGGTTCACCCTCCCCTTAATGCTATTTTCTATATGATTATACTTTACTGATTAGACACTACCGTATATAGCGTATATTACTACATAGTAAATAGTTTAACGGATCCTTAGAGGATGGGCGGTCCTAAGCATCTTCTAAGTTACTTGTATCTTTGCTACAGTTCACTTGAGTTGGTTTACATTGTATAAGTATGTATGTCCTGACTCGAGTGTTTGTATTTTTATTTACGCTCGGGTCAGCCTGAGTTATTCACAGATTTGGATTTCCACTTTTTGGAGATTGGAATCGCTGGAGATTATCTACTTGTCAAGTTTCATCTTTTCAGTTTGGTTGTTCTATTCATCTTGTACTTGGTTATCATATTTAAACTTCTGTTATACTTTATTTCTTCTATTGTATCTTATGTAACTCTGATATATTTATATAGTAGCTTCATGAACTACTATCTCTTTTACTTCCGCTGCATTATTATTACTCTGTGTCTGTGATATGTGATTTTTATATACTGCATATTCTGAGATTTGCCAAATTTTTATTTACAACGCGGTATTTTGAGCAATTCAATCCCGACATGAGTGTCTACCTTTACACTTATAATGGATGCGAATGGTTGAAAATACCTGGTTGTTACAACAATTAATCCAAAATAAACTCAAATCAACAGGAATAACAATTTAAATATACCAAACAGCCATAAATAAATTTCTAATCACATCATAAATGTAATTTAACTAACATAAGAAATTTTAGAAGTTGTGAGTGATTCAAATCACTCACCTTCGATTTTAAATCATATTAAAATCCAATTTATGGCCCAAATTCAAAAAATCTCATAATTTGTCCAAACCAACGTCAAAATGTCAAAAATTTCGATACAATCCCAGCGGATTAAATCATGCCCAAAAACGAGTTCGTATGCAAAAGATATGGACATTAGAGTATAAATGATTTTAGACTACGAAATAAATAAAATAAAGTATGAACCAATAAACTATGTCACGCAATCCCACACGTCACCACGGTTTCGTTCATGAGATCTACCATCATCGCGCAATTTTTATAGGGTTACAACCACCGCTCTCCAATCGCTGACTGTCGCCTCCACGATCAGTTTCGACCTGATCAGGCGATGCTACCCTACTCCCCTCCTCCCGACGCCCAAGACCCATGTGGTGCGTCCCTTCCAGGCGCTTCCAAGCATGAGCGCCGACGTGCCTTTCAACGACCAATTAGTGGCAAATCATCAATCCATCGCATGAACGAACCGTACGGATGAGCGTTGCTCGTCGAACTGTACAACCCTGCACCTCCTGATCGTCGTATAATTGACGATCCACCACACGCTCCGACGATCCCAAACTAACGGCAAAAAATAATCCATAAATTTTTGAGCAAATAGTGATTCGAATTGAAAAAAGAATCACACCAGTCAAATACGGTTGTCGAGAGCTTTGAATCGATTTATAATTTGATAGGGTTTGAGCAGTTTGAATTTTTGATCTGAAATTTTATTTGAAATTGAATTGGAAATTTGGTTTTTGGTTTGTCTGCCATTGGAACGAGAAGTTGAGAAGGAAATGAACGTACCGACAAATGCAAATGAGAAATAGTTAAGGTTTATAATGGACAATTTATATGCAAATCAGAAATAGAAATGAATGGATCAAATATGAATTGGAAGTTGAACGATAAATGATCCGAAAAGCCCGTTCTGTCTCCAGAATGAAAATGGGTCATCTTATATATCAAAATAGATGTTTTTGATACTTGGAAGTTAAATGGAATGAGTTTTAAGTCCTAATTCCATCTTATGAAGAAGTTATGTTAAAATCAGCTTATTTCAAATTGATTTCAATTGATTTTAATTAAATTGATTTCTAGGCATTTCGAGCCCATACGATCAAACGACAAGTGCGATCGCCACAAAACTTGAAATCCTTCAATATTCACCGTTATGGATCCGATGAAACTGGTTTCGTCGAAATCCGAGTCAGTGGACAAAATGGCTATTTCCACAGTAATTAAAAATTAATATTAAGTTAATTAAATCACCTTTCAATTCAAATTTAATAATATATAATCTCTGTCATTTTAGATTACTTGGACATTTACCATAATTTAAAATAAATTTAGATATCAATTCAAAGTTAATTGTTTTACCAATTACAGTGTTTAATTTCAATTGTAATTAAATCCAATTATTTATAATTAATTCCAATAAATTGATTTTATTTGGTTTCAATCTTTATACTCAATCAACTATTATTCTATAAACATAGTCAACATTTGTTTATCTTTCATTACATTAATATTCCCCAATTTCCATCTTTTATTTGTACTAACTACTATATTTCAATTATACTGAATTTTGTCAATTTTACAAATTAATTATAATTTAGAATCCCAATTAATTATTTTATCCTGGTTTCACTCCTTCATTAAATAAATTATTGCCTAGGTAATAATAATTGCATTTCTATTACTTTTATTGCGTTCACAAATTTCAGTAATTGTCTTAACTCACATTAATGTAACATTTAATTGCATTTAATTTCAATTGACTAAATATATCGGTAACAAACAACAATCATCGCCATTATTACATTTTATAACATTTGTTGGTTTATTATTTACAATTAATTGTTATAACTACTACTACCCCACTATTATTATCAATTAATGTGGCGACCCAATTTTTCGATGCCCGAAAATCGATATCAATAAGTCCACTGTATCAAATGCCGAGCAATCGAATGACGAAAAACTGAACCATTAGGGTTAAAGAAGAAGGAGGTAGAAGAAGAAATAGAAACGACATCAAAATCTCACAAATATAGCGGAACAATATATAATAGATAAATGACTGGGCTTTTAAACAAAGAACTATATCTGTTTTATACATTACATTATCAGAGTACAACAAAATTCATAACACACAACTGGACAGTTATCATAACCCGTCCTCACAAAAACTGATTATGCAGTTAAACATACACAGTGGAATATTCGTCAAATACGTGTGATAGGTCTCGCCATCCATCTCGTCTCTTGAGCTCCACAACATCCTTTCCTGTATTCTATAATACTCGGTCTGACCCGAGCATTATAGCGAGTAACACCCGAGTCAGTCTGGAAAACTAGAGTGAGAAAACACACCCAATTGGATTATTAAAGTTTCCAAAATTCTTTGAAATCAAAGGTATCTCGTAAGACTACGCCACAAATAAACATGCTGGGTTTTTACCTTACGATAACCAAAATATTTTTATCAAATTCATTTGATATTATAATAGTGTCTGTAGAAAGTAAAATAGAATCTAGCTGAAATGCTTGCATCTCACGTTTCAGCATAGTTGGGCACAATCAAAACTGTACATGCGCTTACTGGAGATTGGATTCCATACAATGGCAAGGCTATTGGGGTACCGCCCGTCACAGTGCCTGGTCTAGATCAGCGTACCGGTGATCCACCCTGATCCCCTGCAACACTAGATCGGAGCTACCCCTCACTGGATAGTCCGAATAAGATCACACCACGGTTGGGATCAGCAACCGCCCACACAGCTGAAATAAAGGACATTTAGTCAGGGATGACCTTACCCTAATCGGTTGCTAGCCACTTAGACTTCCGTGCACCTCCCCTGTTTTAGCCATTCCTGGTTGATGAGGCTCAAGGCTATGCGTTACCTTTTAGCATATTTTCACTTAGAATGCTCATCGTCCTTCTAACGATGTTCTGATAGCATTCATCCATTCAAGTCCATTCCGGGTCTGAACGGAACCGAAGGCACTACTCTTACTACATCCATTTTGGAATCACCCTCAGGATTAGTAGCCATTAGCCCTTGCACTTCACTGCTCATCTTCGACTCCAAGCTCTTTCCTTCCTCATGAAAACGTTCAAACCGGATTGAAGTGGTTTTCGGGAAATTAATCCTGATCCCAGTCTCTTCGAAACAATCAGCGCATCATCCAATATTGATAATCGGTTATTTAACTATCCAATAACATTCACAAACAATCATCAGGCCTTAATACTTTTTCAAATTGTTTATTTCCAAAATATTTTTGCAAGATATTTTTCTACACTTCAACCCTTTGAAAATAGTTTCAAAACACTTTCCTCTCATGGAATATATTTCCACTCACTTGTTTTATTTCCACAGAAAATAACCAAGACTTAATACTAGATATTAAATCACTTTATCCAAAGATATATATACTTTAAAACATTTAAAATAAAAATTATTTAAAACACTTAAAATAAAAAACTATTTAAACACTTTTAAAACAGTAGTTATGAAATTTTATAATAATTTCTCATGTAAAACTTAAGCCAAAACTAAATTTAAAATAAAAGTTATTATATAAAGTATACATATTAAATAATTATCTTTTAAATCGTAATACTTGTTAATCCTTTAAAATAAGTATACTTATATAATTAACTCAATAAATATTTACTTTTAAAAATTTCAAAGCAACTAAATAATAATTTCTTTTTAAAACATTTTTAAAATCACTTTAAAACCTCTAACTTATATTTGGAAATCTTCTTTGAAATTATACTTGGCTTTTCAGGGAAATACACTTTCCTTTCCACACCTTTAAAAATAATCCATTATTTATTTTTAAACAAATCAACCTTTCCTTATAAATTCCCATCTTGATTTGATACTTCCAAATTATCCTCTTATATATATTTCACTATATTTATAAATCCTGTTTATAAATTTCACAATCTCATTCTCCTTTATTCCTAGTTTCAACACTCAGTCGATTTTCCAAATCAATTCCAAAATTGATTCCATTTAAAAATAAATTTCTTTACTTATCCAAATTTATTTCAACCCATTAACTCCAAATTTACTTCTATATTTATGTTTTAAAATCTTATTTTTAAACTGAAAAATCCACTTCATACTTCATTCAAAATGCTACCATTTTAATTCTTAAATTTTAAAAATAAAATCCTTTAAATTTTAAGGAAATATCACTTAAGTCTCAAAACTCTTTTATTTTCATTTATTTAAATTTCTACTTTTGTTTCCATACTCAGGATTTTTTTAATAAAATTTAAAAATCAAACTTCATACTTTTCCAAATTCAATCTTTAATTTACCCAAATTCGTTATGATTATTTTAATTAAAAATTTCCCTTTTATTTCCGTTAAAAATCCAAACTTTATATATATATTTTCATTTCGTTTTATCTCAAATGCCAAAACATTTTCAACCAAGCCATAACATTCACTAATTTCAATTCCCAATATAATCAATATAATATGTCACAGATTATCACATAAATTACATTACTAAATATAAATAAATTCAACATTTGAGGAATCCAGTTGGATCCCTCCAACCTGTTTCCCTGCATCCATAGATGCTAGTACAATATAAAATACCAATCCCACTTCGAGGGGGATATCGCAGTATAAAGGGTCATCCGCTATTATGCGGGACGCATAGGGTCTCATCTGCTATATTATACGAGAAATTAGTCACTCTAATATATATATATATATATATATATATATATATATATATATATATATATGTACGTTTATACTATCTATAACATATCACATCCAAGCCGGTAACAAATTATCCTTCAAGCAAGTAACCAATAATTTAAATTTTAACTATTTAAATTTAATGTTATTCCAAATGAGTGAGATTAACTCACCTTTGATTTTATTTTGCAATCCACTTGCATCTTAACTTCGTCTCTTCCCAATTTAAGACCTTGTACAACCATTATGTGTTTTATTAATATTTGAACTAATTAAACAATTAATTTCCGTTTACTATATTGAATTAACTAATTATTAAATTTAAAACTAAATTTCCTTTAATAAATTGACTAAATAATTAAATGAACCAGTTTAGCAAATTAATTACCTTATTATTTTGCCTTTAAAATTAGTTAGTAAATTTAAAATGTATGCATGTATACTTATTTCCCTTTTGAACTACATATACGTAAAATATATTATATACATTTTTAAAAGTGGAAATTAGGAAGGCATCCCTATCATACTTTCATATTGTAAAGCGGGTCTCTGTCAAAGTTTCATTGTAAAGCGGGTCCCTGTTTTATGGAAACGAAGAAAAATTATTGCTAAAATATCAGCAACTTTTATAAATAAGTGCCGATATTTTAGCAACTTTCCCTGTCAAAGTTTCATTGTAAAGCGGGTCCTTGTTTTCTGGGAACGTAGAAAAATTATTATTGAAATGTCAGCAACTTTTATAAATAAGTGCTGATATTTCAGCAACTTTCATACACTGTGTTTACAGTGTGCATAAATGTTGCTGAAATATCAACAACTTTTATAAATAAGTGCTGATATTTCAGCAACTTTCATACACTATGTTCACAGTGTACAGAAAAGTTGCGAAAATGTCAGCAACTTTTATGAAAATTGCATCATGCCCTGCAATAATCGTGAATAAAAAACAGGGACCTAATTTACACTGAAATTTAGGGAAGGACTTTTCGTGAATTTTGAAACTTAATAAGGACCTGTGCCAAAAGTACCATTTTTAAAAATCAAATTTGTAACTCTATAATGTTTCAAAATTCCTATTATACATAATTTAAAAATCTTCTTGCATAAAAGTTTCCTGTTTACCTTTAATTAAAATAGGCATGTGTGTATATATATATATATATATGTATATTTAATTTTATTAAATCAAGTTTAATCGAAGAAGAAAACAAATACCTCATCTGCGATCATCACCGATGCCTGAAGCCTGAACTCTATCCTCCGACCGCACTAGTCGAACCCTAACCAACACCTGGCCTCTCCGATCCGTCTATGCCTCTGACTTATCCTCCGTGCGCGCCTCCCTTCTGCATGCGAGTTCGAGTTCATGCCGAGACGTACCCCATCTACTTACGCGATTCGACCTCGCCACCACCGCTGGCGAACATTAAACTAAATCGCGATGAACAATCCCATCGGCCTCCCACTGTCGTTGAATTCCTCAACTTCCATCGCAAGTCAAAATTGTCGCGCCCTACCCACTTGAATGGTCGCTCAAAATTGAGCTCCCAAAACTTCGCTCGATTTGGATATGAACGAGAGCAGCCATCGCTTCGTTCGAGCGAGCTTGATTTGAAATTCGATTTCACCCTTCTTCGCTTGGGCGAGCGTGCCTCCATCACGGTTATTGATTTCGAGGATAAGGAACTAGAATGAGACTTGTTTTCGGCCATGGATTTATCTTATTATATATTTTTTTAGTTATCAAGAAGCTCTGCTAATAAGTTATAAAAAAATGAAAAGGGGAAATATGTTTGAAATGTTTGGCTATAGTGACCACGTGGTGAAAGCAAAATTTGATGTGAATAACCTATTGACCAGTCAAACAAAACAATAAATATATATAATATTTTTTAAATTTAAACTTGAATCATCTCGAAATTGTTGCTCTAAATATTGACTTCCCATCGAGGCGTGCCGCTGGGCGTTTATAATGCTATACCCCTATTACGAACACAATGGAAAAGGTTCTGAGTCCTAATTCGATCGTAAGGAGAAGATAGCTTTTTGGACACAGTTATTATTTTAAATTTTCGATAGAGATTTCAACGCGTTCATCCAACGTAAGATCACACAACAACTCCAAACGCTACAAAAATTGAAATCTGATAATAATATACTATTACGGGACCAATAGAACTAGTTTCGTCGAATTCCGAGACTGTGTCTCGGAAGGCTATTTTTAAACGTCGATTTGAATGATATAAATTCAAAACTGAAAAAATCAGTTTTGAATTCAATTTAAAAGTTCTATTATCTTCAGTATTATCAATATGAATTTTGAAAGCCTTTGAAATATTTTTAACAAGCTTAAAACCAAGATTCACTATTTTAACCAATTTCCAATCATTAAATTCAATATTTTAATTGCTAAATAAAGAGTGATACTTGAAATTCAAGTTAAACTAACTTTAAAATATTTAAAATTAATTAAATATTTCAATTTCAAATATTTAGAAATTCCGGGTCATCTCAATTAAATTTAATAGATCAAATAAATATGTAACATATAATAATTGTTACCATTAACCTTTAATCACACTTATAAATTCATTATTTACAAACAAATGTTACAATTTCTTACATAACACTAATTTTATTCAATTTCCATAAGTTATAGACTAGTTCCTTAATTTATACAACATTCACATTTATTTACTTGTATCCAAATTATAACCAAGTATAACTTTAAATTATTTCAATTGATTGAACTATCGTTAAATTTTTTAATAATTAACTTAAATCTACATTATTACATTTCACTCTAGTTATTATTTTGTTAATAAATTGAAATTTTTTATTTCTCCCAAAATTAAATCACAAAAATCTTATTAAGTGAACAATTTTAATTATCGAAAATTTATGGGTCATTAGAATTCCTAACCCGGTTTAATGCGGCGGTTGCTTCGGTGAATCGGCCGGATCCATCAATGGTTCTGATAGCAGTAGTATTAGGGGTCAGGGACAACTCGGATATCAAGATATCATTGATGCGGGATCTGCCAATGGATCTCGAGGAATTATTTCATAAGACCGAGAGGATCCTTCGGCAGGAGGATACAAGCTTGGATATGAAGCCAAAGGAAGTAAACGTGGTTAAGGATGGAGGACCATCTGGTGAAAGATCAGGTAGGGATAAGGATAAAGAGAAGAGGAAGTCGGATGACGATTCTGGCAGGGAAAGGAAGCGCTGGGGAGAACCAAAATTCTCCACTTACATAGTACTGAATGAGACATTGGAATGGATATACGTGGACATTCGAGATCTCCTTCCTTACCGAAGGCCGACAAGGAATGAACCCTTAGAATGCAAGAGGGCATTGAGAAGGCACTGTCTCTTTCATGACTTGGACGGGCATGATAGTAACAGTTGTAGGAATCTAAAGGATATAATCGAGGAGCACGTAAGGAGTGGTCAATTATAGCAATTCGTCAGGACTCGGAATGTGGCAGCCACCGTCTACCTCAAACAATGACGGCGCAAGGCCCAGGAATAATGGTCGGTTGGTCATCGATCGAGGTTGTATGGAATAAGTAGCAAACACTGGGCAATGGCTAAGTCACTTACTCATATACGGGGACGTAGATAGCCCTTAGGCATGCTTTGAGATGATGATAAACCATAATGCTCTAGTTTGTGAAATCTGCCTTTTCTTTTTGGTTTGGACATTTTCTTTTTAAGGTTAGGTTTTGGAGTTTGGTTTGGACTCTTGGTTTTGTTGATTTTCTAGTTTGAATTTTGGTTTGGATGCTTGTCTTTTGTTTTGGATCCTGGTTAGGATTTTTGATATGGATTTTTGGTTTTCTGATTTGACCTAGATTTCGGATTGGATTTTGATGGATTTTTATCTAGTTTTTGGTAAAAGGTCGTCGGGTATGGATTATGCCTTGCAAAAGGTAAGTCGCTTTGTTAGAATGTGGCGAATCGATTTATTCAGGTCGTCAAGTATGGACTATGCCTGGAAAGGGTCCAAAGAGACTAGGATCGACTTAGGACTTAAGCTACGACATTACTCAGCGCTTAGGGACATTGAACTAGCATCACCGTCGATCTAGGACTTATGCCAAGGCATTTCTTAATATAGGTCATCGAGTGTGGATTACGCTTGGCAAGATCCTGGAGAGGTTACAGATTCAGACATTGGTTATGAATAGCTAAGGATTTGGCATGAACCCTAGTGATCCCAGATTTGGCTAAGGCCTCGGAGTGGTCCCGGATTTGGCTAAGGGCCCAGAGTGGTCCTGGATTCGGACATCGACCCGGAGAGGTCACGGATTTGGTTATTGGTTATTGGATATGGATGGATTAGAATTCGGTTGTCGGATTTAGATTGACATATAATTGGCTAAAGATTTGGTTACTGGATTCAGAATCGGATATCGAATCAGAGCAGTCGTAGATTTGAATAAGGGTATGGCTATGGCACTTGGATAAAATGGCTTGGTAATGGATTATATTATGGATCGAACGATATGGCTATAGATGCAATATGAACATTGGATGTTAGATTTAAAGCTACTCAAAACACACCTTCCTTCTGCAAGGCATGTTATGGGGGATAAATATTGCCTCGCCTTTTGGTCAAGGCCGGGATATCAACAAATTGGCTAAACACGATGGATATCAGGATTAGAGATCGATTGGAAACTAGGTTGTGATCGATACTGTCAAATTAGACCACGTTCCATTCAAGGGGGATCGATCGGGAATGACAAACAAGGCTCGGTGAGGCTACAATCCAAATTTCAGGTAATTCGGGGTTCGTACGCACAAGCTATGGATGGATCAATATTAGTGAGAAATGGGTTCACATCGATATTTTCATATCAATCAATGTGAAGTTTGGTTTGGAAGGATCGATCTTCATATCGATACATCCCGTATCGATACACTTCGTATCGATTATCGATTAGTTGACTCTAGGATAAACAACACTTCGTATCGATTATCGATACATCCCGCCTCTTCGCACACTTTAAACCGACACACGTGCCAGTTCAAACCATACGGAAGGGCGGATTGTTATGGGGTAAATAAGAAAAACAAAGAAGAAATAAAAACAAAACAGAATCTCACAGCGGAAGGATAAAATATAATAATCAATATACAGTTCATGATAACTGTTTACAAAATATTTATTTTACTTATACAATGAATATCAGAGTTACCCATACTAATACAATCAATGCAGCGGAAATTTAGAGTGTGGTGCAATACTATAAATAATATAATACGGATTCTTCGTCTTCGTCCTCCAATGCTAAAATCTTCGATCCTGAAACGCTCAGACTGACCCGAGCGAATTTGAAAAGACAAAAACACTCGAGTCAGACTAAAAGATCTTATGTGAGTTAAATTAACAGAAATAAATATGAGTACAGTAACTCAAGAGATGTTCGGGATTTACATCTCCTAAGGATCCGTTAAACTATTTACTATGTAGTATATTGCGCTATTATAATAGTGTCTATTCATAAAATAAACTTACTTTTAAATAGCGTTAAGGCTTTACATTTTCCACCTTAACACGTAAAATGCCAATGGTCTATACAGTACCGTAATACCTCCTGATCAGGAGGCTACCAGAGGACACTCCATAGGTACGACACAAATAGAAACTCGTAGTAAAGGCTCGGTATGGTAGGTGACACGGCACAACTAGGCAATGCCAGGGTAGATATACCAATTGCTATCCAGGCTGGTGGAAACGCGTAGCCGCAGTTACCGCCCACCTCGGACTAACTCCCCCAAAATAAAAAATAAAGTGGCCACTGAATCAATCCAAAATCAAAGTATAATATCGAAGAGGAGGGTCCGATCAGAGGAATGACCTCATTGGCCTGAGAATCGCTCCTGTTTTAGCCACCTTATGCCAACTCACGGGAGTCGGGTCCACGTATTTACCTTACAGGAAACGTCGCCACCACCTACTTCATTCTGGAATCTCCACCGCGTACACGGTTAGTCAAAGTGGTTTTCGGTATCGACAGAGAGTATGTCCATATCCGATCCCGGTCTCTTTGCCAACCCATCGTTATTATAACACCGCGGTCATTTAAAAATAGCTCATACTTTAAAACCAGAATAAACATTTCCATTTTAAAATTATGAATACGATATCATTTTAAAACCCAAAACAATATGATATCCTTTATCCCAATTATAAACCTTTTCAAAAATCAAAATGCTTTAAAATTTATAACGTCTGAAAGCCAAATATCCTTTCAAAGCATAATATTTCGAAATTCATAATTTAAAACCATAACTTTTAAAACTTGAATGGTTTGGATATTCAACGGTATATGAATTAAAAGGTTTAACTTAAATGTTACTTTGTAAAGAAAATAGTTCTCATGGCTTTACAAATACATTTCTTTATTAAAGTCTAAACCAAAATTTGTATTATCTCTCTCAAGTTCCAAAACCACTTCAATTTATATATATATATATATATATATATATATATATATATATATATATATATATATATATATATATATATATATATATATATATACGTATATCCGTTTGGAGTATTAATATTTCAAACTAAAGTTGGATTTTATTCTTTCAACAAATCGAATGTTCTATTAATTAGTCTTGAATATTCACATAAAATCCATAAATAAATAAAAACTCCAATTTCTAGTAATAAAATATATATATTTTCCTTCAATTCAAATTATACTAGAATATTCATTTCAATTTATCTTGGGAAAAATCCAATTATAAATATCATATCTTAAAATTTCCAAACTTAACATTTAAACATATGATATAAATTATCAAACTCCATTTTCTTAATTAATTTTTTTTTTCCATTTTTAATAAAGAGATTTATACACCTTTTAATTTCAAAATTTTCAACTTCATATGTATATATATGGAAGAATAATATTTATACAATATAAAATTTAAGATTATTATAAACCGTATTCCATCCAAACCATAGAAATCACATTAAAATAGTAATATATAGACCGCGGTGCCTGTATATAATTTTCTATCCTATGGTCAAGTGATACGGATATTTATCATTTCAATCCGCAATTTAAAAGATATAAAATTTTGCGGTTGTATATCATTTCAAACCACAATCCCGAATGAAAGGAAATATGCATGATAATTTGCAATTTAATGATATACAATAAAACATCCATCAACATCACCCATCATCCAATCACAATCATCAAGCAATATCAATCAATAACAATTTATATTTGATAATATATAACAGGTAATAACTGGCAATTTTATTCAGATTAAATTTAACAACTATTAATCTAACAGTTTATATTCAGTAATAATCTATATAACTGTTAACTAGCAGTTTATAGGCAAACAAATAAATTCTAACTATCAATTAATACGCAATAAATAAATTAAATTAACAGTTAAATTTAATAAATGCAATTCAACAAATATGAGTGAAATAAACATGCCAAATACTCATAAATAAATTTCTATTCATTTCTAAAATTAATTTAACAAACATAAAAGCTTCTAGTAGTTGTGAGTGGGTTTAAACACTCACATTTTGAATTTAAATCGAATTTAAATTCGATTTAAACCCAAAAATTCGCCCGTCTCGGAATTCGTCCAAACCAGCGTCATCAGATCCGAAATTTAATAACGATCCTAACAAAAGAAATTTCGTTTGAATCCGAGGTCATATGAGAAAGTTATGGCGAAAAATGGTGATTGAATTCAAAATTAAAAATAAACAAAACGACACACATCTCACCTGACATTTAAGCCACGTCAGCTATCATCTTTCACGTGAACGTGATTCCAGGTTGCACGCAAACAGTCATCACCCAGAACGCACGAAACTATCCCTCTCCTGGCCGAAGTCCCTAACGCACGCACACAGCTCCGTAGCCGTACCACCACGGCCTCCTGGCACTCCGCTCCTCACCCCCAAGTCGCGACAGAGGTCGAACCTCCCCCCTCATCAGCGTGAAACAGAGGCAGCCGCCTAAAGGCACAAACCCAAATCGAATTATGCTCCACATCCAACCATCAACCCGCCTCGAAAACCATATGGATGCAATCACCTCGGCCTCCTCTACAATACCCAGAAATGTTTTCCCGATCCGACAACTTTTGTTACGGCGATGATGAACGGTTGGGACTGTTTTGAATTTATTCTGGTCAAACGAATGCCCGAAACAGAAAACGAATTGCACCTGTAGATTACGGACATCGAGAACTATAATATATATTTTTTCGAGATTTTTAGGAGGACTTTAAATTTTCACTTTTTTTTTTTGAACTGACTGGATCTAGGGTTAGCCCCCATTGAAGAAGAAGAGAAGCTTGAAGAAGATGAACGTATAGCAAATAGACAATAGAATGGATCTAGGGTTTATAACTGTGTTTATATAGGTATGCTAGAGATAGGGTAGATAGACTGTCGAATGAACGTGCGGAACAAACTATGGCCCGAAAAGCCCGCTATGCCTCCAGAACCGAATTTATTAAATCTATATATCCAAATAGGTATTTTAAAATATTCTGAACGCGATGGAAAAAGTTTCACGACCAAATTCGATCGTATGAAGAAGTTATGCTGAAAACAAGATTTCCAAATTGATTTCAAATTGATTTTAATAAAATTGATTTTCAAGGCGTTTCGCGTCCGTACGATCAAACGACAGGTCCGATCGATACGAAACTTGAAACCCTATAATAATTCACCGATACGGATCCGATGAAACTGGTTTCATCGAAATCCGAGTCCGTGACCAAAATGGCTATTTTCAATATTCATTAAATAAATTAAATAAATTATAAAAATCCAATTTTTACATCTAAATTCAACATTATACGTTTGATTAAATTTATTAAATTCACTTTCTTTCTATTATTCAAAGTTATTGATGTCAATTTAATGAAACTAACATTGGCTCAATATCTATACATTAAAAATCTCAATTCTAACCTTAGATCTTCAACATGTGAAATAGTTAAATAATAAATTCCATCTAAATCTACATCTTCCCACTATCTAAATATTTAGAAAAATTACTTACCACTTTTTATTGTAAATTTCTAAACTAGCAGATTTGTGTCATTTCTAGCCCTTTGGATATTTTAAATTAACTAAAAGCAGATTTACATATAATTTTCATCGTCAATCATTTTAGTAAATAAATCTTCAAAGGTTACTGCAATTAATCCCATAAATTGCAATAAATTCAAATAAATTGACTCTATTGGATTACAACTCACAACTAAATCAATTATTCCCCAACTACAAAGTTACCGTTTCTTATATATATATATCACTACAGTAATACTTCCAAATGTTCATCTTTTGTTTGCATAGTTTACTGTATTCAATTGAATTGTAATATTGTTAACTTACACATAAATAAAACTTAACACTAATAGAATAAATAACTTACAAAATTTGTTGTCATAAATATATTTTATAAGTCTACACTTAATTATTATCTTATAATATGTTTTTACGTTACTATAAAATTTATACACTCTTCCGTTACCATATTAATAATTACTAAAGTAACGTTCATTCTTAATAACAACGTTATACTATTCAACATATAAAAGGACTCCATTCCCCAAATACATTCATTTATATTTATTCCCTTAAAGTTCTCCTTTATTGACTAGACACATTAATTTAGATTCATTTACATCGAATGCCCTTCTTAGCTATATACTCAATACATGTTAAAACTACATAATTTTTACCCTTTTATTCAAATTCACTTATACCATCAATAACAAAATGTTACCCTAAATTTAGATTCAATTATATACATTAGATAAATGGGTAAACTTTTGTAATTATCCCATATATGAAAATATTTTTATGCATACATTTCCACTTACTTACTATGCATTCATTTATTAAATTACTAATTGCCTTAGTCAACTTATCCCCTATTTACTACCAAATTTCAAATTTAATTATGGCTTATCAATACATAAAATTTACATAGGCAAAACAAATTTTATTACTATCTTAAGTCCATTTATTATTGACAACATTCATTAAATTTCCTTATCAACACTTATTGCATTGATTTATTCAGCGGTCACCTTTTATTTAGTTACTATCCATTTTACAATCCAATGTAAGTCTTCCACTATTTATTTTATATTAAATGAATTCCATTCTACTTAATCTTTTTATTGATATTCACTAATTCAACCCTTATATCAGTTTCTTATATTTAACTTTAAATCAAATTGTGACAATCTACATTATCCAAATCTATTGTCATAAAATTTTATTGTTACACTAAATTACAACTACTATACCAAATTTATACATTTATTCTCAATTAGATTAGAAATTATATTAATTCAATTCATTTAATATTATTAATTTAACGGGTCGTTACAAACACACTTTGCATCTTGCTTCAGATCTATCACGGTTTGTGTCGATCCAACTCAGACCAATACAAAGGCATATGCTTCACCAGAGCACATCGGATCGATGCAAAGACAAGGATGTTGGATGAATACGAAAAGCATTTAGGAGTCATTTCGTATCGTTTGCGATCATATCTATCGATATGTAGGAAACGGTCAAGGAATGGAGCGCTTAGCATGGATCACAACACAAGACTCATATCGATGTGAAAGCTACGGATACATAACTGATGGATAGGAATTGATGGATACGAAACTCTTCACGGATACGAAATCATCAGTCTACATTTGCAAAGGAAAACTTGGATCGATCATATCTCAGAAACTACGCATTGGAATTTCATGAAATTTGGAAAGAAAGGACATTGCACTATCATCATTCACTATGATTGATCTCAGCTCGATTGGAGCAATTATTAGTTGGAGCAATGATTAATCGATAAGAAACTGATATGGATCGATCATGGATCGATACCAAGCGACTCTAGATCGATCATGTGGTCTCAACTATGCTTGAGAAAGAGTATTCCTAAATTCAAGGCAGATATTTCTAGCTCCATACGTATAAGTAGCACCTCCATTGCAACTAAAGAGGGATCTTCTTATTCTCTTTTAGGAAAAACTCCGCCATTTTGGTTATTGATATTCAAAGAATTGTAACTGTTATCAGGATATAAAGGAAACAAAAGGATCAATTCAAAGCAGACGTAGGCCGGAGATAGCCAAACCATTATAAATCTTATGCCTTGTCTTACTTTCATCCAATTTATTTTTTTATTTCTTCATTTTTACTCTCTACATCATCTGGATCTGAGATCGATGATTGGATACTAAGGATTTGTGTGTAAACACGGGTGCTTTCACTACTTTTTGGGTGTGTGATAATTTTTGGCGCAAACAAAGTATATATGTTTTTGTATAGTTAAAGGAATACCCCATTAGATAAGGGGAAAATTTCATTTCGCATATACGGAGTTGATTGGAGCTATTTATTTCGCATAGTCTCAGAGACATTACATACGGGTGGACGTATTACTTGCAAGGAAGCTTCCTAAGAGAAAGTGTGCAACGACCCTAGATTTTTATTTAATTTAAATTAATAATTAAATGAATTTTGAATAAAAATTTATAAAATTAATTATAAATGGAAGCGAGTTCCTCGATTATTATAGAAAATATGTTAAGTCATATGAATTTGAAAATTCGTATATATGTGAATATATATGTATATATTGGATTTGAAATAAAATCTTAAATAAATGGTTTTAAAAAAATAAATAAAAATAAGTAGTCATGTAAGAATAGGAATAAATATACAAGTTAATAAAATAATAATAATAATAATAATAAACTATGACAACATAAAAGAATAAGATTTATCTATATTATAAAGTAACTAGATACAAGGTAAAAAAAAATGAAACAAGTCAATATAACAAAGCAAAAGCAAATAAAAAAACAGGCAGCCTATATCTTCAAGTACTGAAGCAAAGACCAGCAAGTATGGAACAAAGTAAGGCAATTAATGCCATATCTTAAGCACACAATATAATATATTCATCAACATACAAAAGAAAGAAAACAATGTCTATCACAACTTTACATAAACAAAAGAATGCAAGAGTAGGCAAGCATAAACAAACTGTACAAACAAATCATTCAAAAACAAAACAAGGCTAAAGTAAAAACATAGTATGCAAGGCAAAGTAAAATATGGAGGTAGCCTGTAAGTAATTTATGCAAGGATAAGGTAAGATATAAAGTAGATGTGAAGGCAAGAAGTCAAGCAAACAAAATATATTAACATATACACTTGCAAAACAAAACAAGAAACAAAGAAGATCAAAGCCTGCAAAAGTAGATTTGTGTACCACGCAAAAGTACATAGTTACATGCTTATAAAAAGCAAAGAAAACTGTACAAACATGACAAATAGTGTTGCAAGAAAAATAAAATAAAATCAGGTAAGGTAAGGCTGTAGACAAATGGGAACATATGCATTTAATACAAGCATAAATGCAATCTTCTCAGCCGAAAGAAAGAAATGCTAAAAGTCATTTCATTTTTTAAAAATAGTTCTTTAATCAACAAAAGAAGTAAGCCTAAGTAGATAGTACCTTCCCCTATATGCAAACTATCTGTTGTTATATATTTATATCAAGTTTGTTCAGTAAGAAAATATGCAAGGCCTGAAAAGAAAAGAAAACCAAACAAAAAAAACAAAATAAAATTATAAACTCAAACATCATTCAATTAAAACCAAAGAAGCAAGATTTCAGTTGAAAACCTGTTACAGATGGAATGCTCTGTTCATTCTAGAAACAATACTGTGAGTAACTTTATTTATAAACTTAATTATCTGGTTGCTTGATTTAAGTATGAAGTAGATCATGAATTGGTGTTTATTTATTGGTGAAGTTTGTGTGTGTGAAACATGATATCTGCATGTCAGTATAACCTGAAGTTACCCCTGTACTTAAAGATTTTCAACTCAGGTTTAATTCAAAACTTATTTCCTCTCAATTTACTTGATGTTATGATTTAGGATCTAAGCAAAATAAGTTTGTTTGATTATAAAGTAAATTCTTAAAATTTTGTATTTAAGAAAAATAGAGCAAAACTGCTCTGAAAACCTTAAGATCAGTAAATACTAAATACAAGTGATATTTCCAATATCTTAAATTTTCAATTTAAGAATATGAACTGAATGCTTAATCAAAACTCTGATTTTTAAAACTAAAATTACATTTTTTAGTGAAGGTTTGATTGAGCATTTCTTTGTTAACCAATTTGGGGATTTTGAGTTGCCTCTGGAAATTGGGTGGATCGGTGTGGCTGCGATTCTTCCTGAAGGTGGTGGAGTATACCAGGGTGGCAGGAAAAATGGGTAGTGGTGGTCACGACGTCGGAGGTGACTACGGTGGTGGGTTTTTCTTTTTTTACCTAATTTTTCTGGTGCTCAAACATTTGATCACCACGACTTCGTCGTAGCATCGAGCATGGCCGGGCTTGAAGGGGAGGTGACTGGGTTGTAGTCGAGTGTGTAGGCGAAGGCGCGTGCGTTCCAGCACTGTGTAGCGGCGGTGCGAGGTGGTTACAGGCTTGGACTTCGGTTCCAGGATGAACTGACTTACTCGATTTTGCCTCGGTGATGATTTTACATCGTGGATGGCTCGAAACGTTTGGGATGGTCGTTGATGACTTGGGTGGCGCTGCGTCGTTGACCGGAGTTGGTCGTGGCGTTTGTGCACGTGTACGTGCAAGCTTGTTCAACTGGGATATAGGGGTTTGGGAAGAAGCAAAGTAATTTGGGTTTTCAATGTTCCTCTCATGCTCGTCTGGGGTAGGTAGGAGGGGATACGAGGCATGCTACTTCGAGTTCGCTCAAGCGTGGACTCGAGTCTATGTCAGGGATTGTGAAGAGTTGCTGGGAATTTTATTTTGAGGAGTTTAGGACCTGTACCAGTTTTGAAAAGAGCAAAGGAGAAGAAGTATAGAACTGGGAACGGTCTCGAGTAATGTAGTGTTTGTGCTCGAAGTCTTTGACGCGTTGGACTCGAAGAAAGCATAGTGTGGCTCGAGTAGATGGGTTTCCAGGTTTTTTTTTTAGAAAAAAAAAACAGAAACCTGTCTGCAAATTGAAATTTTAAGGAAATTCAAATGAATTTGAAACTGGAAACAAGATTTAAACAGGGGTTCAAAAATTTTAAAGTTAAGTTCAGTTTTCAAATAAACTCTTAAATCTTTAAGTTTTAAAATAAAGTTGGATTTAAAATAAAGAATTTAAAATCAAGAATTTAAAACAAGTTTAAACCTAAATTTAAATCTGAATTAAAGATAATTTGAATTTTAGTTCTGAAATCAAAGAAGTTTTAATATTTAAATTTGCTTTGTGGTGATAATTAAAACATTAGTTAGAAAATGTTTTAAATTTGAATTAGTAAAGATAAAATGATATGCACTCATTAAATTAGTTCAAGTGAATAATTGATTAATTTATTTAATCAAGAAATTAGGATTGAGTTAAATTAATTAAGGTAAATTAATTTGTAAATAAGATTCATTAAATTAATAAAGAGTTTTCTTTTAAACAAATGATTAAGGTTATTTAATCAAGTAATTAAGATTTATTAAGTTACAGTTTAGAACTTAATTAATTAAATAATTAGTGATTAAACATATGATTTTAAAGGTTAATTAAATGATAATTAACAATAGTTAAATTGAGTTTAATTACTTAAGAATAGTAATTAAATAATTATGAATAGTTAATGAGGATCATTTACTAGAAATTTATTTTGATAATAAATGTGAAAAGAATTATTCATAGAAATTTAATCTGATTTAAATTAATCAGATAATTAAATTAATCCTATTTATGGATGTTTGGATTATATTGGATGTTAAACTGTTTGATATCCCTGTTATATGATGCTTTATGATTATCCTGATTTGTGTTATGATCTGTGATATAGTTTATTATCTGTGATATATATATCTGCGAATCTGTGTATGAATGATAAGCGTCATAATTTATATCGCTTATCGAATATATTGTTGTATTTGATCTGTGATGATTGAATGATGTTTGTGCACTATTGTGTTAAACCCCTGGACCACACCATACACACACAATTATGGATTTCACGAGGAAATCGGTTAAGTCACAGATGTTTGAAATAGTTTTGAATTTGAATTTTTAAATTCAAATGTTTTGGATATGGAATCGGAATAAATGTGAAAAGCAATTTCAAAGATGGAAATTTATTTTGAATAACTGGATTAAGTGTTGGAATTTAAATACTTTGATTTAAATTTGAATTCAAAATTAGGAATTGAATTCTGTAATTTGAAACTAGATATTAACGATATTATACTAGTCATTATGAGTTAAACCATTTTAAAAGTAAAATTTTGAGAATTTGGATTTAACCAAAGAACTTTAACTCGTATAGATGAACCAAATTTCAAAATGAAAACTGTTTGTTTTAAAAAGAATAAAAAGCTTTCAGATAAGAAATGAAATTCCAGTTTAATTAAAGGAATTTCAAGATTTAGTTGAAAAATGGTTTTCCAAGTTATGAAAGAATTCTTTTTGAAAGCTATGAATTAAATCTGTTTATTTTTAACAGATTTAAAATGATGATTTATTTAACCCATTTGAAATGAAATTGTTTTGAAGGCTATAGGTTAAATCTTTGATTTAAAGATTTAACGAGTTAATCAAATTGATTTGGAAAATCTGTGAATGAATCTTTTGTTTAAAAGATTAAAATGTGAAAATTGTTTAAACCGTTAAAGGTTGTGAAAATGAATCTTTTTGTTTAAAGATTGAAAATGGTAATTTGTTAAGCCATTTAAAGAAAGGTTTTGGGTAATAAGTTGTGACTTAATTGAAATCCCATTATCCATTTGTTTTTGAAATATCGTGCTCACTATTCGGTTTAGCCGGGAAAGGACCTTTGTGTCGTATAACCCATTCCGAATATGTGATACGTCGTTATGGATAGCATTTGAAGACCGGTGATGAAGACCGGGTATTTGCGAAAGCGATAGGATGACCTATCGATTGTTTCTGCACCGAGTCGCGCCGGTATAGAAACTCCCTAAGTGATGGGAAATCCGATCGGGATTGTGAATATCCGGATTGCAAGGACTTCTTTGTAAGTGCCTTCGGTTCTGTTCGAGCCCGGAACAGACTTGTATGGATTGTATGTCTGACATTACAATTTGAGAAATAAAGCTGATTTCTTTTAAATATATTTCTGTTGGTGGCGGAGAATTTATTCTTTTAGCTTAACACCCTTCTCTGAGACGTACGAGCTCAGAGGTTATATAGTTGATGGTTATCAGCGATATATTCCCAATTTGGTAATGTGACATGCAGAGTGTTGCTGTGAAATGATCATTGTGTTGATTATTTGTGATAGGATCATTTATTTGATCGTCTATCATGGTGATCATTTCTATGATCATTTGTTGACCCAAAGCATGGCTTTTGTATAAAGTATGTTTTTGTGGACGTGACTTCGTCGAGCCTCACACCTCGGGAATGGTCAAAACAGGAAAGATGCAGCAAGGTTATGAGGGGTAGCGCCCTTTAGGATATGTGCATTTCCTTCTGGAAAAGGGTGGTATCATGGTATGGAGCCCAGATGCTTACTCATGTTGAAAACACTTTATGATTGTGTGAATTGATTACGAGCGCTCGGTTGAAAGGTCCCAAAGGACCGGGGGATGGCATATTCGGTCAGTTGTTACTCAGTTAGGGGTAACCCGGCCTTGTGTTGGTAGAGATCCGGTTTGGTTCTCGGGGATGTCCATCCAGAGGCATTCTCATATGGCAATGGGAAGTTCCTTGGCCTGATAATTCGTTGGAAATCCAAAGAAACAATACGAGACTTGTACGGTATTAGTTGTAGAACCTGCCATCTAATATGGTAGCTATAGTAGGCATAATATAATGGTACCTATGCTGGCTAAGATTTATATTCTACTTTCGAAATGATTTGTTCTACACTATGCACTAGTAATAATATCAAATGTTTCTTTTTAATGCGTATCAAGCATCTTTGACTAACATAAGAAGAAATCTCCTCCAAGTCTGCGTTTGCATTGTGTGTGTGGCGGGAGGTCTTATGGTAGTCTCATTTCAAAAAGCATTGCGAATTAACTTTAAAATATTTCTTTGAATGTTTTAAAAGATAAACTGTTTTTGTTGCTCACACCAGTCCCACGAATGATCCGAAGTTTATTGTTTTCTTTCCTAAACTCCGGGTGCTCATTATTTTCTACACGAGGAGTCTAGAGTTGGGTTTTTCAGATAGTCAGATTAGTAGATTATCTGGAGTTAGTTCAGTCTTTGGATCACACCAGTCTTGCTTGTCTTGGTGCATCGTTATTGGGAGTTCGAGCTATTGCTGGATTGGTTCTTGGAAATGGAGTTGCAGTTTTGGAGTTCTTCCTTGAAGACTATCTCAGAGTTATTGTGTTCTGCTGCTAGATGTTATCTATTTTCTTTCCGCTGCTGTTTTATTGTATCATATCTCTGATGTATATTGATATCTATTGGATCATCTGTTGTATCAGATATTGTATCAAAGTTGTATATCAATGTATTATTCTTTTATTCCGCTGTGTTATTTACTTAATGTTGTTATAAGCTCCGGCGAATCGGATTTGAACGGTCGAACCTATGGCATTCGAATACGATATGAAGTATGGATGTCGATTTTCGAGCGGTCAAAATCCGCGTCGTTACAAAGTGACACCCTACATTTATACCCATATTATCCAGGAGTATTACAGAGTAATAATGTCAGATAATATGGAGAATAGGGTTATATGGGGTGCATACATGAATATTACTTTAGACTAACATTGGTATGTATTAAAACATCAAATAAGTAACATATTTGTATGTACGCAATATCAGTATAAAGCAATAAGTACGTGTGCCTTTAGGATAGAACAATACATAACAGACGGTGAATTACAAATAACATAGAGTCAATGATAGTAAAACAAATATATATATATACACACACACACACATACATACTAACACTCACAATACTGATAGTCTATTAACCATCTCAAGTGTCAAGTATCTCATTATAATACAATGTTTAATTGATATACATCTTAGTGTCAAAATATCGATGAATCAATGTCACAAAAACATCATAAATAATCCTATGTGTCTCCTCTAAGTCTAATAAAACAAATGTTGTTATGTCGTCCATGTACCTGAAACGTCTCAGACTTGCCTAAGTATTATAAAATAACACTTGCTCCGACTATGTCTAATCAAATATCCAAATAGGGTCAAACAATGTAAAAAAAGAATAAAAAAATTATAACTATAATATAGATAATCAAATCATCAGCATATCAAAGAATGCATATAATTATAATAATATATACCTTGAATCGTGTGTATTTATGTGATGTCTTAAATAATTATCAAAGTATCGCATCACTCGAATAGTTCAAATCCATAAGAAACAATCACCACTGATATCAAAAATGTCATCACCTATATAGAAATACATCAGATTATGATTCTCATAAAAATAACATAAATGGGTGAATCATCATATCCAAAATCATCACTAAGTCCACAAATATCAATAGATGAGATATCATCAAGTATAATCAGGATAACACAAAGCATTGCCTAAATATATCATTTAATCTCATATTATAACATACCAGCATCAATCACCAAAATCAATAAGTAAGATCTGAGCTAGCTCATAACAATATCCAAATATAATCAATAATAAATAGGCCATTTGCATGTAAAGAAGAGGCCGTCTGCTTAAGAAGGATAAAGGGTTGACCATACTCTGGACACAGTTTCAGGTACAATCTCATCTATAAATGCTATATATGTCTATCTATCACCCACATACATACAACAACACAAGAACGAGACTAACATCATGTTTTGTTGCTCCAGGAACCACACATGGTCCATATGACATGTCTTCTAAAGTCATTGGTTACCATTATCTCTTCCCTCTCGGTATCGTGATAATGATAAACCATAGGCTCGACAATGCGCAGCCTCTTCGGCTACAACTACTGACCTTTGTCTTTATGATAACTGACTATTGGCATATGCCGACACATGGGACAACCAACTACCAACCTCGTAATGTGCATCGAATACCCTAAACAATAAGGATGCCGCAGATCTAGGGCATGACCCCCCAATCAGGATGCCAACGAAGATACTGGCCAATTTGGTTCACTCCCAAACAAAAACGGAGTTGGACAACGGTAGACAACACATAATATATACAAACTATGTAGCTAACAAGTATCCTCCATGTATGCTTACCGCACCAAGTAATATAAAACATACCCCCGTACGAATGTCATCCATGAGCAAAGAATAACTGAATAAATAATACAACGACGTCTCATACCACGGCGTGTTACTAGTCCACTTATTCAGTGCTCATACATCACACTTCCCTTTCTTATTCTATATAAATAGTCCAAGCTATAACCAGTCCAAGCTATAACCAGAAATGTATTACCGAAAGTCTTATACCAAACGATATCACTAAACCATCTATTCTAATTTCTTATCACACAAAATAAAATAGCGTAAAATCATAGAAGAATATCATCACCGTATCATATCCGAATCATCAACTAAATCAATATCAATGGTGAATCACTGATATCATAGAAATTAATTTAAAGAAAATAAGAAACCAAAAATCAAAAGCTAATATAAAAATAGATTATTCAAAAAAATATACAAATAAATGAATCAATATTTAATAATGAAGCATTCAAAACATATAATTCTATACAACAAAATAGATACTAAAAGATGAATAATAATTACGTGTCCAAGAATTAATAAATAATTATCTAAACTAAAAAAATATACTACAAATATAAAGTGTAACATTAATTAAATATTCATATATGTACACTGTAGTATCAAATAATTAATTAATTAAACTCAAATATAATATTCTATATGATAAACAACAAATTTCTTAACCTTTCATAAATTGAAAAAAGTTCATATATATGCTAAATCCATTAGAAGTCGATTCATATCTTTTGATAACTTAATAATAATTTATAAAGCTAGTGCTTTGCATGAAAATAATTCCTTAACTTTTTTATAATTAATTACTATTTTTTTAAACAACCATATACATCCAAATCGATGTATATATTCACATATTCAATTATATAATTTCGACTTGAATTACATGAATACAATTTCATATAATATATTTAAATACCTATAAGAAATTAACTAAGAAATATTCTGTAAATTTTCCATTTTAATAACACCACTCACTTCACTATATTAGTTAATTAGACTTCAAACTATTTTATATTTAAATATTATACCAGAAATTATATAAAAGTTAAAATGTATTTATTTTATTTTAACTCTATATATATATATATATATATATATATATCAATTGTTAGTCATTAATATACGAACACAAATACATATTTTATATAGTTGCTCACATATACACTTTCTCAAGTACACATATGTAGATTAGTGCACCCTCACATGCATGAAAAACACACACCAAAAATACGAACACTCATAAAACACTCAAAAGTAAGATGAGCGAATATAGTGAAAACATAAAATGCATAATAGTTCAGCACACACATAAAACCTTACATCCAAAACACAGCCTTGCTCCCATATTAATACACATGTAACACACACATAAAAATTACACAACATACACCTTTATATAGAATTGCACTCATGCATGCAATTCCATAAATAACTCATGCACATAATAGCTCCCAACACAAATACATGCATACTCAGCACTCGTACAGGCTCATGAACACACACACATATAAACACACTCACACAATCTCATAAAACATAAGCACGCCCATACATAAACATAGCACAGTCAACTCACGCACCCCACAACAACGCATACATAGTTTATACAAACACACTCTTAAACACAACTGCGATATCCTGGAACTTCAGACAATATCAATTTAATAATCTTTATATAAAATTAAATTGATATTGACAATATTAATTAAAAATAATATGATTTGGTTTAATAATCAGAATAAAATAAATATTTAATTAGTGATTTAACTTCTAAAGGCTAAAATAAATGTTTAAATAATAATGTGTATATATATATATATATTTGTATATATATTATAGTTTATCTTTGTTTGGAATTTAACTTACATGAAAATAAGTAAATGAAGTTTTTTTTTAAATTCTAATAAAATATTGAGTAATTAGGAAATTATGTTTTAAATTAATATTATGCTTTTGAAAATCTATTTTAACTAGTAATTATATGGTTTGATAATATTTAAAATAAGTATTAAATTGTTTAAAATTTGTTTTAGCTTAATTTTTGTTTTAAATTTAAATAAAAGTTGATTTTATTTCTTTTTAAATATTATTGAGTAATATGATTTGAGTATATTTTATATAAATCTAAATATAAAATAGCATATGATTTAAATTCATTTGATAATAAAAGTGATTTATAATTCTTTTTATAAATCATATAAAAATTGTTGAATTGTTATTTTCAAGCCATATTAATAAATGTACTATTTTTCATAAATAAAGAAGAATTAAAATAAGGAAATAGAATCTTCATTTTTAATTTGAATAAATTGATTTTAATTTGGAATTCAAAAATTTAATTTGAATTGAAATTATTTTTTAAATTCAAATTAATTGATTCTTTAAAATATTTGTATAAGTTTTAATTTATAAATTGATTATTTACATTTTCTTAAAATAAGAAAATCATATATATGCATTCAAACATAAAATGAATTAAAGAAAACTCTTTTTAAACATTTAAAAAAATATAACTGAATTAAATAAAGACAAATGTTAACAATTTAACAATCTAAGCTATATGTGTTAGTTGTAATACAAACAATGTGACAAGTGTCGTTATATTTCTATCGTTTTCTTTTATTTTTGTTAAAAATTATTTCAGCCTTAGTAAACCATGTTTTTCCCTACACTCTCTTTTTCCTATCTTTTATTCTAAGCTAAGAAAAAAAAACTCAAGGCCACTTCAGAAAGAATATCTGAAAACCATCTTCTCAATCCAAAAGCTAAAGTGAATCAAAGAAACAAAACCCTACAAATTTTATTTCCATTTGCAAATATTAAATCTTTAGCCTTAATTCATTACTCCACTTTCAAAACTTCCAGAGACAACAACCTGTCATCCTCAAAAATCGAAACTAAATCTAAGAAAAAAAAGCAAAGTGATCAATACTTGCATTTTTTTCAATTCTGCTTTGAAAGCAAGCAGACCTGTAGTTCAGTTTAAAAAGGCAAATGTCTGCATTTCATCTGGAGATCATTAGCATTTTCAAAACCTGGAATTAAAGCATTTTCAAACCTGCATCTCTTTTAAAACCTGGAAGCCTGCATGCATGTAATTTTGGATAGGAAACAAAAGCATTGCAGTTTCAAGATCTGGAAAGTTATGCTCTGTTCTTCTGTAAACCAGGTGAGTAACACTTCTTTTAAAAATCTTAAGGTAGATCTGGTTGTTTAAACATGTTTAAAATAAGTTATTTTTGTATATATATTGGAAATCTCCTATGCATCTGCGATGTGTGATTTTTTTTTTGTTGAATTTGAATTGCCTGTATAACATCCCTGAACTAAAATTTTCAACCCAGTTTCATATTTAAATTCATTTTTCTTTATCTATTAATTTTTAAGACTTAGGATTTAAACAATATTTGTTTGTTTAATTTTAAAATAAATATTAAAAATTATTTTAACTTAAATAGAAACCGAAATTGCACTGGAAATCAGGTTAAAAGGGGAAACTCAGGTCATTGTTAAAATTCAAACTTGTAAATTCAGTAATTTAGATATACAAATTAAAAACTTAGACCAATTCATGATTTTTAAGAGAAGAATAAAAAATTCTAAGTTTGGTTTGACTGGTGCATTACTGTTTGACCCAAATTTGGGTTTTTGAGTGTTTCTGATGATTATGGGATTCTAGAGTTTTGATGTTTCTTCTGTATGTGGTAGTTTGATCAGGCTCATCATAAAAATTATTAATTTGGTGAACTGATCTTTGAATTAGCAGAAGTGTGGAAATTTGTTCTTTAACCCTAGTTTATGAGCAAGTTTTAAATTCGGTCAATTCTGTCTCAATGTGTGATCGAGTGCTAAGGGATTTTGAAGGAGGGTAGCTGGGTCAATGATGAAGGCATGGAAGGAGTAGCAGCTCTAATGGTGGTCGGAGGAGTTGGATTTCGTCGTTGACAGGTTTAGAGTTGGTGAGGCACGCTGTGTTTCCAAGTTTGAAGTGTTCCAGGTTGAGTTTGCATACTCGATTTTGAATTCGAGTTTATCCTGATGATCAGATGTTCGTGTTGGGTTCTGGAGTCGATAGTGGATTACGGTTGATCATCGTGGAAGATCGGAATCGTCCAAAGGGATTGTGCATGTTCACGGTGGACTTGTGAAGTTGCTTGTTTTTGGAATTTTTGGGTAAAGTGTTCTCGGGGGATGCTCGGACACTGGAAGGTTTTACCCGAAGTAGGAAGGGGCATGACTTGAAGTAATTGGTTTTCTGGCTCGAGTAGGTTTGGTTTCTGGTTTTGTTTCGGTAACCTGTCTATTTCAGGTTTTTAAATTTTAAAACTAAATTTTATTTAATTTAAAAAGAAAAGAAGCAAAGCCTGATTTAAAACAAGATTTGAAGAAAGTTTAAATTATGAATTCAAATAGATTTGAATTCCAGATTTTAAATAAACAGATTTGCAGAAATGAAATATTTAAGAAAAAACTGAAACCTGCACAGTTTTTATATAAAGTGATTTTTAAATCTGAAAATACGATTTTAAAGCAAGATTTAAATTTCTAAGTTAAATCTGAATTTTTAAACCTGAATCCAAATTTGAAGATTGAATCTAAAAGTTTCAAATAAAAACAAGTTATAAACTCAAATGTTACAATCAAGTTGAATATTTTTAGAATTTTATAACATATGTAATGAAATTTAAAACAGGGTTTAAATTTAAATCTTTGAATCTAAATCTGAAAGCATGGTTTAAATTTTGGTTGTAATATAAATAAGATTTGAATTTATTTGTTTCAATATCACTTGAAATATTTAAGGTATTTTAAATTTATTTAAATTAAATATGGGCTAAAGTTAAACTATTTTTCTAAAATTTCTTTAAGAGATAAGTGATTCTTTAAAATGAAAACTAATGAGTTTTTAAATACTTAAAATCTTGTTTAAGTTTGATTTCATTTTAATTTTAATTTAAAATGGAATTTAGAGAAATTTAAAAGTAAATTATTTTTAATTTACTTTGATAATGATAATTAAATCATTAACGAGGTTAATGTTTTTCATTAAATTGTTTTGAACTTAATAATTTATTATCTAATCAAGGTAATTAAGTTTATAATTAATTAATAATTAGGTAAATTAATTAAATAATTAAGGGTTTTATTTAATTAATTAAAAGGATTAGTAAGTTAACTAAATTTGATTAAATAGCAAATAAGAATTCAATTAATTATATAATATTTGATTTAATTTAATTAATGATTTGAATTATATTAACCAAGTAATCAATAATTAATTAAGTTTCGACTATCATTCGATTAATTTGATAATTAGAGATTAATTAATGAGTTTTATAGATAATTAAATTTGAAATTAATATTGATTTAGTTCAGTTAATTACTTTAGAAAAGTAATTAACGATTTGATACTGATTAATGAAGGTCATTAACATAGTATTATTTTATAATTAATTAATGTAATTAATTTTAATGATTAATTGTATTAATTAGTTTAAAAATAATCATTTGAGAATTATTTAAGTACAATTACTTAATGAAAGAAATTAAGGAAATTAATTACTAACTGAAATTAATTAATTTTATTTTGATTAATTAAGTTAAATAATTTAGTTTTATTAATTTAAATTAATCATTGGTTGATTTGAGAGTAATTACAAATGTAATTAAAAATGAATAATTACTTAGTAAAGTAATCAAGAAAATAAATTACTTGATGTAATTTAATTGAAGGATACTTGAATGATGGAGGAGTTTTTGGAATTAATTACTTTGTGCAATTATTATTAGTGTGTTTAATTACTTAAGATAAGTAATTCATAATAAATTATTTAGTGTAGTTAATTTTGGGTTTTGATAATTAAGTTATTTAAAGATAATTAAAGATGAAATTGATTAAGTTAATTACTTAATGTGATTAATCCAGAATGATTAATAAATAATTGATAATTAATTTAACAGAGTAATTATAAAATAATTTGGGATCATTAATTTAAATAATTAATGATATAATTAAGGATTGATTAATTACGAACAATTAATCAATGAAGGTATTAGTTAATGTAATTAATTAAGAATTAATGTAATTAATTAATTAATGAAGTAATTACAAGTTAATTACTCATTTGGTTTGGAGTAATTAATTTGAGAAATTAATTAAAGATTAATTACTCGAATGTAATTAAAGGATAATTAATCAAGATGATTAATTAGGGTAATTAGTTGAGAATAATTAATTTATAATTAATTAAGGAATATGTAAGCAAGATTTATATGGATGAGTAATTAATTTAATTCATTTTAAATTAATTAAGGAAGAAGTAATTAATTTAATTCATTTTAAATTAATTATAGAATGGTGATTTAATAAGTCATTGCTTATGAATAATGATTGATATTTATTACCCTGAATGGTTGAGATCTCAGATATGAGATAAATGATGTGGTGTGATTTGGATGCTATGGGTGCACTGAGTTGATAATATGAATTATCTGTTGGAATGATAATATAGATTATTTGTTGTGATGTTAATATTGATTATCTATTATGATATTGTGAATTATCTATCTGTGTGTATATAGATAATATTGAATTGAATTGTTTTAAACATTTAAAACAACTTGGACCTAAAAGACACGTTTTGGATTTCGATGAGACCGGGATCGGGTTTCCATATTTGGTTATCCGAAAACCACATCGATCCAAATTAACGATCGTACGTGAATCTCAAGCGAAGATAAAAATTTAGAGTGCAAGGGTTATTGTCGTTAACTATGAGGGTGATTCCGAAATGAGTGTAACGAGATAATGCCTTCAGTTTCGTTCGAACCAGGAACGGACTTGTATGGATTGAATGCTTTCAGAACATTGTCAGGTGGACGATGAGCATTCTAAGAGATGTGTTCTCTAAAGGTAATCGTAGCCTCAAGCCTCATCAACCGGGAATGGCTAAAACAGGGGAGGTGCAGCAAGGCTTCGTGGGTAGCCCCCACTTGAGAGTGAGATTTACCCCCGTCTAGAAGTCCCTTTATATTCGGCTATGTGGGCAATTGATTGCAACAACTGCCGGGTTTGTCTTGTTTGGAACTATTCAGTAAGGAATGGTTCCGGCCTTGCGTTGTAGGGGAACGGGCGTACTCCTCGGTACGGTGATCTAGGCCACGTACTGTGACGGGCGGTACCCCAGTAGCCTTGCCATTGTATGGAATCCAAAAATCCAATAAGTATCGTACGTATTAGTTGTGCCCAACTATGTTGGAATGTGAGATGTAAGCATTCCAGCTATTTCTGTATTTTACTTGAATACCCTAGACACTATTATAATATCACCGGATTTCCTATCAAATGTTTTGGTTAGCGTAAGGTAATTTTTTTTCCATATTTATGTGTGGGAAGTCTTACATGATACCTTTTCTTTTCAAAAGATTTTTAAAGTTAAGCAACTTTAACCTGTTACTCACACCAGACCCATGTCTGGCCCGGAGTTTATCTTCGTTTTCTTAAACTCTTGGGTACTCAAATTTTTACGAGTAGTCAAGGGATTCAGGTTAGCTTTGACGAATAATGGAGGAGCAATGGAGCAGGAGGCTTCTGCGTTGTAGATATATAGTTCCGCTGTGTGTTCTCTGTGTTGTGATTATTGAGTTGTAAATACTAGACAGGTGTTTATAACTGTCTAGTATATGAGATGTGTATATAGTGTAACTCTGATTGGTATTATGTGTTATGTAATACTTATGTTATTAATATAATTTATTCGTTCCGTTGTTGAGATTGTAGTGTTGTTTCTTCTTTCTCTTCTTTCTTTTCTTCTTCTATCCCTTTCTTTCTTAAATGATGATGCGATTTTCTGGGAATATAAAGTCGGGTCGTCACAACAACACACTATACACTCACACAAGTTTTGCTCAGATGTAGAATTCAATGGAAGACATCAAATAGGAAAGTCAAGCGTCATAAATGTTTTGAAATGTAAAATTGAAGCAAGCACAACATCATACCTATACCATGTTTAATAGAACATAGATTGTGTGAGTGTAAATCGCTCGCCTATAAGCTGCGTTCCACTCTTCTTCCCTTTCTTCCTTACATGCATGCACTCACGGAACATGCATGGCTCCTGGACTGACTTCTCACTACAGATGCAAATAGGTATGGGAACACATATTTAATTTTGATGAATTTTTGTAATTTGTTGATTTGATTTTTATATTTGAAGAGAGGAGGGTTTTTGCATAATTCTTGCTTGGGAAGTAATCGTTCCCAAAGAAGTATGCTTGAGTGAATTTTATAAAGAGGAGGAAGGTTTTAGAAATGAAGTCGGGCTCATTATTTGCGCTTGGGTTTATAAAGATATATAAGCATATATGTAAATATTCTTTTTTTATTAATAAGCTAGATTCTAATTGATTTAAATAAATACAAATTCTATTTCGAGTTCCAAACCAATATTATATTTCAATTATACTACTTTTATAAATTTAATTTTTTTCCTATTTACGACTTATTTCCAAATAATATATATAATACTTCCATAATTCAAATCCTTTCTTGAAATGTTTCTAACTCAATTTATCAAATAAATTCCCAAATTCTATTTTAAGCACTAAATTACTATTATTAACTTCAATCAATTACTGACTAAAATTTGGGTTGCTATAGAGAGCTTGGTACTAATAGCAGATCTAGGTATTCACGTCTCCTAGCGCAATGTGGTATAGGTGGACATCGATGTAGTAAAATAAGTGGCTATAAGTATTGAGCAAGTTAGAGCCTAGTACTAATAGAAGTTCTTATGATGTAATGACCCACTAATTTGGACAGCTTAAATCGATAAAAAACCATACATGTCAACTCAAATCATTCAAAAGGGAGGATTGTTAATGGGTTAAATAAGAAAATAAAGAAAAGAAGGAAAACTAAAACAAAGAACCTCACAGCAGAATAACAAAATATTATAATCAAATAAAAAGTTGATGAAGTTGTTTTACAAACAACATTTTATTACACTTTTACAACACAATCAGAGTTATACATACAACATGTATAATAGGATAATGCAGCGGAACAACATGATACAGTGGAATAATAATAATATGATAAACTCCATCTTTGTCCTCTAGAAATAAGGTCTTTAACACTAAAAAGCTCAGGCAGACCCGAGCAAAATGAAAAGACAAAACACTCGAGTCAAAACTAAAAGATCTTATGTAAGTTAAATCAAACGTAAATAAATATGAGTGTAATGGCTTCAAAGAAGTTTGCGGGATTTAACATCTTCTATCCAGTGTATAACGTGTGTGCAATAACTTAAGAGATGTTTGGAATTTCCATCTTCTAAGGGTTAGTTAAACTATCTATATGTAATAATATACGCTATATATGTAGTGTCTATCAGTAGAGTATTAAAATAGCGTTAAGGCTTTACCCATATCCCCCTTAACACATTTTATAAATGTCATAGTCTATACAGTACTATAAACTCCACCATTCCGGTGGGCTATCAAGGAGCACACCATAGGTATGACACAAACCAAAATCGTAGTGGGCTCGATAAGGCATATGACAAGGCACATGAGACAATGCCAGGATAGGATTCTACCGTTTTGCTCTCCCGTACTGGTGGTGGCACATAACAGCTACTACAACCCACCTTGGAACACACTTCCATAATTAAATTGAAGGTGGCCACCAAATCAATCACAAAGTAATAGATATGGTATCAAAGAAATGTGCCCGATCGGAGGAGCGACCTCACTTGGCCTGGTATAGCTCCTATTTTAGTCATATCAAGCCGACTCGAGGGGGGCTACGTTCATACCTCATACAGTAGCATTCGCCAAACCATCCTACTTCGTCATACCATGTGCATAATTATTAAAGTGGTTTTGGAATTGGCAACGAGTATGACAATATCCGACCACGGTCTCTTTAACAACCAATCATTATATTTCTCACACCGTGGTCCTTTTATAAAACATTTGATTATAAATCCAGAAACAGTTTATACTTTCATATCAAGATATCCATATACTTATTCCGAAGTATAAATTATATTCATAAATACCGAGGAAGAATCAATTTCGAAAATAATTTATGAATCTCTCTTAAACCATTTATAAACTATTTATATTCTTTAGAACCAATTATAAAGCTATTTTTAAATTCCAAAATAGTTTACAACTCTTTCCCTTTTCATAAATTCTATGCAAAATCCTTTAAAAGCTTCCAAATTCCCTATATAAGTTATTTTATAAAACTCTTTATAAAATCCTTAAAAATTTTCATAACTCCTTTATAAAACCATTATAAAATCCTTTATAAAATCCTTTGTAAAACTATTATAAAATCCTATAAAGCCTTTCAAAAAATTCTAAAAAAATTCTTTTACAAATTTTTTTATCAATTAAGTTATTATAAAAGTCTATATTTATTTTCTGAAATCAAAACCATATTTATTATACTAAATTAAATTTAAATTATATATATTGAAACTATATTAAATATTTTATTAAATCAAATCATAAACCATTTAAAATATATTTTTGAAACTAAATAAATTTATAAGTTAAAATCTTAAAATTACATTAAAACCCATATATTAACTTATAATTTGAAACTTATAAAACAAATAAAATAAGTTATTTTCCAAATATATTTTTTAAATAAAATCAATAAATAAAATTTAAAAATAAAAAAGTCAAACATATTTTATTATTTGGAAAATAATTTAAAACCGACCAATGGTGTCTGTATATAGTTTTCTACCCTATGGTCAAGTGATAGGGTATGTACCATTTCAACCCCAAAATAGTTCAATTTTCTAGTTATATATCATTTCAAACCATATCCCGAATCAAAAATTTCCAAATCAATAAAATCTCTCAGGTTTATCATGTCAACTAATAACGATTTTCCATAATCTCTAAGATCCTTCGGGTATGTATCATTCCAGCCCATAGTGATAACGGGGATATAAACATCCAATCATCTAAAATGTCAACAAATAACATCCATCACAATCAACATTCAAGTCATCCAATAAATTACACCAATTAACTGGTTATCATTATAAAGTATTTAACAAACAATTTAAATTCAATATTAATTACAAAGGCAATTAAATTCAATAAAATTAAAATGTCAAATTAAATTACCAAACGGAAACCAATAATATTGTTATCACATCTTAAATTTAATTTAACCAACATAAGATGGTTTTGTATTTGTAAGTGGGTTAAGTCACTCATCTTCGATTTCTAGTTGATTTATAATCCAAACAAAGCCTAAAAACCCAACAGTCTTAGAATCCAACCAAACTAGTTCCTCACAGCGAAAGAAACCGCATCCAAATCCGAGCTCATATGAAAAAGTTATGCACGTTAGAACGTTTGAAAATTTCAAATTTAAAAATAAAATAAAACAAAGGTAAATATGTAAATTCATTTACCTCCCTCTCAAAGAAATCCTAGTGAAGACAATCGAAAACGAACCGGACCAGGCCGCGAACCTTCTCTCTAATTTTCTAACCACCACGATGTTGCCTCACCAAATCCAACCTCACATGCTCGCTCCACGCACCCAGCAACCTGCAAAAGTGGTGCGCAGCATATAATCGCTAATTTCAGGCGATCCACGCCACTATATGATGAACAAACACCACAGGTCGAAAGCCCTTGACGACCTCTACGACGCAACACCTCCCAAACGTCAAACGGTCGACGATCCACCGTCGAATTGAAAACCCTAAGATGGACGGTTGAAACTTCATTAATGATTTCTGGCCAATCCAAGGCTCAATCGCAAAAACTAACGTCAAATCTAGATTATGCTCATCGGTAACTTTCCAATGATATATAATTTGATATGGTTTAAAGAGTTTGAATTTTCAATTTGATTTTAAACTGAAATTTGGGTTTTTGGAACTGACAGCCATTGGAGAAGGAATAGATAATTGAATAGGCATATATAATTGTATGTACAAGAAACAGAAATAAAAGAAGCTGCTAGGGTTTATAATAGCCTATATATAGGTAGAGATAGATAAGAATGAATGGACAGACCAATTTTGGTCGAAACAATAACAACGACCCGAATAGCCTGTTTCATTTCCGAAATGAAAGTTGGTCATCCCATATATCAAAATATATGTTTTCGATAATTTTAAACTCAATGAACTAGTTTCAAACCCTAATTCCATTGTATATAGAAGTTAGCTTTTAAAATCAATTTATATTCATTTAAATTCTATTAATCGATTTCTATGCGTTTCGAACTTGCACAATCAAACAATAAGGTCGATCGCTACAAAACTTGAAATCCTACAATAATTCACTGTTACAGATCTAATGAAATTGGTTTCGTCGAAATCCGAGATAGTGGCCAAAATTGCTAATTTTCATGTTAATTAAATAAATGATTATTAAATTTATTTAATCATCTTTAAATTCAAATTTAAAAGTTAACCATTTATTATTCTTGATCACACAAAGATTGATAATCTTTTAAAATAAATTTTCCATGTTAAATCCAATATTTAAATATTGCAATAATTTCAGCATTAAATTATAATAGAAATAAAACCTATTTTACTATAATTTAGATTTCAACAATTCTTTTATTTTAATTTACATTCTTATTATTAAATCAACCAAAACCTTTTGAATATAATTAACATTAGTTTACATTTTATTAAATTCATATTCTATGGTAATCATCTTAACTCATGCTACCTGCAATATTTAATTATATTAATTCCACATTGATTGAAATTACATTAAAATTGTTATCAATTGCATTAAATCAACATTATTAAATTACATTCTAATAATCTTTTCCATTTATAAATCATAAATTTTAATTTCTCCCAATATTAAATTCAAAAATCTTATTTAATTTAATAGTTTTTAGTTATTAAAAATACGAGTCGTTACACTCTCTTCCACTCAAAAAATTTCGTCCTCGAAAAAGAAGAAGAAGGAATTAAGAAGTTTGATATATATTATTTTTCAAAACAATCGATTTATAAACAATTAATTTACATATTTTGGTTTATAAGAATTTGAAATAACTCAATTTTCACAAAAAATTATAAGTCCTAAATTTACAAAAAAATTCGGTAGAGTCTCCTTTGCACGGTTGGGTCTGGAAAATTAATAATATCAATAATTTAAATATATATCACATTTGAATAATAAAATATCTCAAAACACATGAAAAACAGTAAAATATAATTAAAAAAACCATAATCCGAAAACGTACCTATTTGTCGGGCAAACAACTTTATTTATGAAACCAAAAGCAGTAGCTATTGCTTCCATAAACCTGTATTTCACTTATATAATTCAAAAGAGTTAAAATTATGTGAAAGAATAATATTTTAGTTGTTCCAACTAATAATACAAACAACACAACATAACAATAATCACATGCAAACAAAATAGCACAACCATTACATGCAATCAAAATATCGATCATACCTCCATAGCAATCAAAACTAATGGTTTGTTCAGTTTTAGACACTTTTCATAGCACAAGGGTGATAAATAACTAGCAAGTGTATCTTACGCTCATCAGCCTTAGATAATTACTTAATAGATTATTCAAACAACCTTAAGCAATTTGAAGTATCATTTCCCAAACTTTCCACAAGCCAACAACATAGAATTTAAATATTGTTTAAGTTTATTCTATTGGTTTCTCTTCACATCATTATTTACTTTTTATTTATTTTTATTATTTATACAATGATTATCTTTCATTAATTTACCTTCATTAATTACACAATTTATTTCCCATTTAATATTTGGAATCATCAATGAAACCATTATTAAAGTATTACTTACATTTCATTATAGTTTATTTCACATTTATTATCTACTTATAACTTTGATATCCATTTTAATATTAATATTCATCAATGAATCATTTCAATCATTTTCTTGAGTTTATAATCATTTACTTAAACAGTATTCACTTACTAATATTTAATTTAATTGTTTGAATTTCAAAATATTAACTTATGTTTAAAATATTTCTTGTAACATCTTAAATTTTCATTTATACACATATATTCATTTTGAAGCATTTTTGTTATTAAGATTTTACTTGTATAATATTCTATTACATATCCATATCAACATTTCAACTTTTAAACATTTTGGTAAGTTTTATATATGTTTTTAGAATGTAGTTGAGTGTTACAAAAATTTATCTTATTCACTTTAGTTATCAAAAATATTGAAAAATTTACACCTTCTAAATTTCATTACCCTTTAATTTACAAGAGACAAATCTCTAATTTCTTTAGCATTTCATTAATCACTTAGCTTCTAATTTCTTATTTTTATTTTAGAAGTTTCTAACTACTAAAATTTCATTTTATTTCTAGAACTAAAAACCGTTAATTTAGCAGGAACTTAAGAACTAAATACTGGGTTTCATTGCAAATCATCACAAAATAATATATATTTATATCTTTTTTATAGCAAAACATACTTGGAAATATAAGTAATTTGTTTATCAAAAGAAATGACTAACAAAGCTTCTACAATGGTCTTCCCACTTTGAAACTCGAAAATGAAAGTCGATGATGTCACGATCATCACCGAAATTATTTTTCAACGATAGAAGAGGGGAGTATTGGACTTATTTCCTTTTAAAATTCTTTTAAAACATTTCTTTCAAATCACATTGAAAATATTTATCCGAAAATACTTCCAAATAATACTAATATTATATTCCAAAATTTTTAAAAACCAATTTCAAAACTCCAGAACTTAAGTTCTTAAATTTCTAATTTATATTTACTTATTTGTAAATCTTATTTTGCAACCAATATTTATAAAATTTCGCTTCCTAACAAACATATCACATACAACTATGTCCATTCATAAAAATTATTCTTCTATATACAAAATATAATACTAGGTAAAATTATTTCACATATATTTGAAAACAATATTATGTCGGTCTATCTTATTAAGTGTTTAGAAATCCCTATCGATGCCATATCATCCTATGTACCGACCGAAATTCATAAATACTCCACAGAACAAATTAACACAATGTAAAAACATTTTTATAACACTAAAAAATATGCTCTCTCATATATACTCTCAAACTAACTCATTCTAGGGTATTATTAACCTATCTCTAATGAGTCAACCCTACAAAGCTAAGGTTATAGGTAAACAAAAGCTTTGATACCAACTGTAACGACCCACCTTTTTGGACGGTTTAAATCGACAATAAACTAGATATGTCAACTCAAACCATTCAAAAGGGAGGACTGTTAATGGGGTAAATAAGAAAATAAGAGGAAAGAAGGAAAACCAAAACAGAGAATCTCACAGCGGAATGACAAAATATAATAATCAAATAAAGAGTTTACGAAGCTGTTTTACAAACAACATTTGATTACACTTTTACAACACAATTAGAGTTATAGAAGCAGCATGTATAATAGGATAATGCAGTGGAACAACAAGATATAGTGGAATAGTAATAATAATATAATACTAAACTCCATCTTCGTCCTCCAGAAGTAAGGTCATCAATAATGAAAAGCTCAAGCTGACCCGAGCGTAATGAAAGACAAAACACTCGAGTCAACTAAAAGATCTTATGTAAGTTAAATCAACAGTAAACAAATATGAGTGTAATGGCTTTAGAGATGTTTACAGGATTTTACATCTCCTATCCAGTTTATAACATGTGTGCAATAACTTAAAGATATTTGGGATTTCCATCTCCTAAGGATCCGTTAAACTATCTATATGTAGTAATATATGCTATATACGTAGTGTCTATCAGTAAAGTATTAAAGTTGCATTAAGGCATTACCCATATCCTTCTTAACACATTTTATAAATGTTGTAATCTATACAGTACTATAAACTCCACCAAACCGGTGGGCTATCAGGGAGCACTCCATAGGTACAACACAAACCAAAATTCTAGTAGGATTGATAAGGCATTTGACAAGGCGCGCGAGGCAATGCTTACGATAGGATTCTACCGTTTTGCACTCCTGGATTTTGGTAATGCGTAGTAGCTACTACTACCCACCTCGGAACACTCTCCCATAATCAAATCGAAGGTGACTACCAAATCAATCACAAGGTAACATATATGGTATCGAAGAAATATACCTGATCAGAGGAGAGACCTCACTTGGTGAGGTATAGCTCCTGTTTTAGTCATATCAAGCTGAACCGAGGGGGTCAGGGATGCATTCATACCTCATACAGTAGCATTATTCAAACCATCCAACTTCATTCTGGATTCTCCACCATGTGTAAAGTTATTAAAGTGGTTTCAAAATTGGCAGAGAGTATGATAATATCCGACCCTGGTCCAATCGTTATATTTTCACACCGTTGTCATTTTATAAAACATTTATAATAATAAATCCAGAAACAATTTATACTTTCATATCAAGATATTCATATACTTATTCCAAAAGTTTAAATATATTCATACATACCGAGGTAGATTTCTTTCAGTCAATTTCAAAAATAATTTATAAATCTCTCTTAAACCATTTATAAACTATTTATATGCTTTAGAACCATTTATAAGGCTATTTATAAATTCCAAACAGTTTACAACTCTTCCCCTTTTTATAAATTCTATGCAAATTCCTTTAAATACTTCCAAATTCCCTATACAAATTCTTTTATAAAACCCTTTATAAAATCCTTTAAAACCTTTATAACTCCTTTGTAAAACCATTATAAAATCCTTTATAAAAATATTTTATAAAATCCTATGTAAAACTATTATAAAATCCTTAAAAGCCTTTTACAAAATTCTAAAAAAAATCTTTTACAATTTTTTTAATCTATTAAAGTTATTATAAAAATAAATATTTATATTATTAAATCAAAACTATATTTATTATATTAAATTAGATTTAATATATATATTAAACTATATTCAATATTTTATTAAATTCAATTTTATACAATTTAAAATATATTTTTAAAACTAAATAAATTTATAAGTTAAAATCTGAAAAGTACATTTAAAACCATATATTAACTTATAATTTGAAACTTTTAAAACATATTAAATAAATTATTTTCCAAATATAAATTTTAAATAAAATCATTAAATAAAATTGAAAAATAAAATTTATAAATCCAATATACTTTACTATTTAGAAAATAATTTAAAACTGACCAACGGTGTCCGTATATAGTTTTCTACCATATGGTCAAGTGATAGGGTATGTATCATTTCAACCCCAAAATTGTTAAATTTTTCGGGTATATAACATTTCAACCCGTGTCCCGAATCAAAAATTTCCAAATAAATAAAATTGCTCTAGTTTATCATTTTAACCCATACTAATTTTCCCTAATATATAAGATTGTTCAGATGTGTATCATTTCAACCCATAGTGATAACAAGGATATAAACATCCAATCATCCAAAATATCAGCAAATAACATCCATCACAATCAACATCCAAATCATCCAATAAATCACAACAATTAACTAGTTATTATTAACTAACAATTTAAATTAAATATTAATTATAAAGGAAAATAAATTCAATAAAATTCAATTTCAGTTAAATATCAAATTAGACTACCAAACATCAACCAATAATATTCTTATCACATCTTAACTTTAATTTAACTAACATAAGATGGTTTAGTATTTGTGAGTGAGTTAAATCACTCACCTTTGATTTTTAGTCGGTCTAAAAAAAGCCTAAATATCCTACAGTCTCATAATCCAACCAAGCTAGTTCCAAAATATCCGAAATTTTGATACGATCGCAACGGAAGAAATTGCGTCCAAATTCGAGCTCGTATGAAAAAGTTTTGCACATTAGAACATTTGAAAATTTTAAATTTAAAAATATTATAAAACAAAGGTAAATATGTAAATTCGTTTACCTCCCTCTTAACGAAAACCTTGTGAACATGATCAAACACAAACCAGACCAGGCCACCGAACTTCTTTCCAATTTGCCAACCACCACAATGTTGCCTCACCAGATCCGACCCCACACGTTCGCTCCACGTGCCCAACCGCCTACAATAGTGGTGGCACGACCACCATCTGCTCGCTCCAACGAGCTCTGCCACTGCAACATATAATTGCCAATTTCTGGCGATCCATTGTCCCCATACGATGAGCGAACACCACAGATCGAAAGCCCTTGACGACCTCTACGACGCACCACCTCGCGATCGTCAGACGGTCGATGATCCACTGTCGAACTAAGAACCCTAGGATGGACAATCAAAACTTCATCAACGATTTCTAACCAATCTGAGACTCAATTGCAAAAATGACAACAGATCTAGATTAGGATCATCGAGTGCTTTTCAATGATATATAATTTGATATGGTTTGAAGAGTTTGAATTTTCAATTTGATTATAAATTGAAACTAGGGTTTTTGGAATTGACAGCCATTTGAGAAGGAATAGATAATTGAATAGACAGATAGAATTGTACGTATAGGAATTAGAAATAAAAGAAGCTGCTAGGTTTTATAACAGCCTATATATAGGCAGATATAGATAAGAACGAATGGGTCGAAACAATAATAACGACCCGAAAAACCCTTTTTATTTCCAAAAAGAAAGTATGTCATCTTATATATCATAATAGGACTGTTTGCAAACCCTAATTCAATTGTACATAGAAGTTAGCTTTTATAATCAATTTATATTCACTTAAATTCTATTAATTGACTTCTATGCGTTTCTAGCTCGCACGATCAAACGATAAGTCCGATCGCTACGAAACTTGAAATCCTATAATAATTCACTATTATGGATCTGATGAAACCGGTTTCGTCGAAATCCGAGACAGTGGCCAAAATGGTCAACTTTCACGTTAATTAAATAAATTATTATTAAATTGATTTAATCATATTTAAATTCAAACTTAAAAGTAAACCATTTATCATTCTTTGAACCATTTATCATTCTTTGATTACATAGAAATTAATAATCTTTTAAAATAAATTTTCCTTGTTAAATTCAATATTTAAATATTGCACTAATTTTAGCGTTAAATTAAAATAGGAGTAAAACCTATTTTATTATAATTTAGATTTCAACAATTCTTTTATTTTAATTTACATTCTTATTATTAAATCAACCAAAACCTTAAAAATATAATTAACATTAATATACATTTTATTACATTCATATTCCAGTTATCATCTTAACTCATACTAACTGCAATATTTAATTATATTAATTTCACATCGATTGAAATTACATTAAATTAATTGTGTTACATTAAATCACCATTGTTAAATTACATTATAATAATCTTTTCTATTTATAAATCATAAATTTTAATTTCCCCCAATATTAAATTACAAAATCTTATTTAATTTAATAGTTTTTAATTATCAAAAATACGGGTTGTTACATGTGAGATGGACCCCGGTATAGTACAATAAGTGGCTATAAACATCGATTAAATTAAAGTTTTGTACTAACCAGAGTTCCCATGATATGAACCCCGATGCAGTACAATAAGAGGCAATTTTCCATTACGATGAAGAAATGAACATGGTGGCATACGATGGGTTATTATGCGAGTTGCATCTTTGATGTTTCTCTCTCTACAAGCATAGTGTATTTTTAATTCTTCAGAGGGTAGATGGGAATGGATCATTGGTGGACATAGAGTCAAGATGACTAGTTAAGAATGTAAATAGCCATAATATGAAATAGAGAACAATCGACATAAACTAGTATTATTTACAAGTATATAATTTACCAGTGACCAGATTGTTGTTCTGACCCCTACTCATTACAACCCAGGAGATAGTTTTAAGGACGGGTACAGGTGCTGGGTATATTTGATGCTGACAAGGACACTAGACTTTGGAAATGTCAAATCTTGGCCAGTATCTATAAGTTCTATTACACTTTATTAATTCGCTAGGAGTTATATCGATAGTGCTCTGATATGCATTCATTTGTTTATTTGTAGGATACTAAACCAAGGATCTGTACTTTGGTGGACTTGGGTTTTCGATATAGCAAAAATTCAGGTACGTTGGGGTACAAGTTTTCATAGATGTACTTGTCATATATCGGTTTATCCTTGCATACATGACACACAGATTATCCATCATCACAATCTTCATGCAACCGTTACACCACATGCCCATTCAGTAGGTTGTCGAAAAAGTGACATGGGGAAAGTATGTCACATTCAATGTGTTACCCCAAGTCAATCCTATTAAGATGAATATTAGCTCTATATGTATCATTCTTATTTGATCAATTTAATAATATTTAACATGTTTCACATATACAACAATATCCCTACTTACCAGTCATTAATCTAGTGTCAATAAGGGTTTAACATGTTTCAATTCACATAGCATCATTATTATTCACTTAACTTGATGGTCGATATGTATTCACAACAACATACTTGATAAATGATGAAAAAAATCACCTATATCACATTTGCATCATATACCATAGAATAGTAAAACACATCAAGCCATATACATGTCCATGTATCATAAATAATGCAATATACAATTTTTTAGTTCATTTATATACTATGCACCCAAGTACAGTATTTATCACTTAATATCATAATATATCAATTAACGTAATGATCTTAACAAACATATGTGTATGCATCACATAATATCATTTAATATCACTTAACATGAAGATCCCATCGAATATCATTCATAAATAATCAAACGAAGCAACTAAATAATACATAGCTCATCACAAATAATATATGCATTCCACATCATTATTGGCGGCACTAACCAACATCACATAGGCTGACGAGTGTTATCCCACCTTTTGCAAGGCCGAGATATCAAAGAATTGATCATAAGCTCAGGATTGAACATCCTGGATGTCCAGTATGCACGGGCTCGCTATGGATATCGACGGATTTTGTGTGAGTCCGAATCGGGCTATAATTAACAAGACATGACAAACTAAGTCATGAAAGCCCGCATTCCAAATTTCAAGTCAATCCGATTTCGTACACTCAAGTTATGATCGATGCGAATTGAAGGTGATAGCCCCGTTTTCTTATCCATCACCTTCGCATCCTTTAGCTGCCACGGGTCGTTATTTCGTATCCATGGAATAACTACCTCCTTTCGTCTCCATCCTCCTTTGTTCGTTCGAATCCATCACCAAGCAAGGGTTCGTATCCATTAGTGAGCCCTATTTCGTACCCTTCAACTACGCATCGATCCAGTTCGAATCCATCTATAGAGCATGCATTACGTATTGATCGGCAAAGGCCTCCTTCGCATCCATCGAGTATCTACTTGGTTCGTATCCATCGAAGAAAATCCTTCTTTGTAACCATCAAACTTCGTCACTTCGTATCCATCGATGTTGCTGCTGCTCGAATCCATCAAGTTAACACTGCTTTGTGTCCATCAACACGAATTGGATAACGGCACTCAATACAAACGTGGCGAGAACCATAGATGCAACACGGTCAAACCGGAGAGAAAGGTGGATCGGTACGAAATACATGCGCCACATCATTCAGAGACACGTGCAACCATCGATACAAGCGCATCAATTCGAAGCTATGTAGTCGAACCAAACAGCCATTCGGGAAATCTTCACTCGTATCGATCATATCTCAAAATCCACTGATCCAAATGCAATGAAATTTTCACAGTAGATTGCATACGAGCCAAGGAACATTCACACCAAATTTGAGCTCCATCGGACATGATCTTGATCGATACAAAATTATTTCGTATCGATCACAGATCAAGCCGAAACTTTCTGGAATTAGTCGTGTGGGCCCCCTCATGTGCCAGAGCGAATCTCTCGAAGTTTGAGCGAAGTCTCAGCCTCCTACGCCTATAAATAGAGCCCCAGAGCCTACAGAAGAAGGATCTTTTGATTCTCAACCTCCCAGACTCTGCCGGATCGAGATTTACACCATATTCTTGCTGTTGAATTCGAATTCCAAGTTGTATTTGGCTGTTGTTTGCCGTAATCACTTGTAATCGTTGAAAGAGAATCAATAAATCTGCAAAAACTTCATAGTGGACGTAGGAAACACGCCGAACCACTCTAAATCGCTTGTCTACGCATTTACTTTCCTGTTGTTTGTAGTTTTTGTTAGATAATCTTCATTTTAAAATTTTATATTCTTCTTTGTTATCTCTTCAAAAACTTCCGAAGAGTGTTGTGCCCAATTTTGGTACAAACACTTTGGTGCTTTCACTGAGAAAACCCATATTTTCTCCTACTCGTCGGATTTGTCGTCGATACCGGATTGAATAAATCTAAGAGAGAGATCCATATCACTAATTCGAGTTCCTTCCCTTCTCTTAAGATTTGCATAAAGTCTAGGAAAGGAGTTCAACCCCCGAGATGGTTAGCACAAGGACCACCTCCAACGCTGTCAATCAAGAAGACCAGGATAGACAGAATCCCACACCACTTCCTCCCTCTAACCAAGACGCTACCGGACACTCGGAACCATCAGGTCCGGTTACTCGACAAGATTTCTAGCTGCTGCTTCAAGAGCTGATCCAAAGTCGGCAACAACTAACAGAACAACTACACGCCAATGCCAAGCTGACCAACCAGTTGAATCGCCAAAAGCGGAGGAGATCCAGGGGAGATCATGCTTCTAACTCCTCTAGCAAAATTTCTTCCTCTTCTGATTATCATCGTCGATCTCCACGACCCAGGCTAAATGGGAGTCACATACAAACTACTGGATATCAACCGGCAATGACTGATGGACAGCTGAGAGTTGGTCCATCAGCCAGTTTCCAAACCGGACCATCCTCCCGAGGGGTGCCTCTCCTCACCACGCCATAGACTACCGCGCCACGACAGTCGCGGTTGAACCAAGGGTCGATGCCCAAAATAAATCGAACCTGTACCATCGTCATCATGGACGTACTCCTGAACCATACGTCCCAGAAGACTATGAGCCAAGAAGGCGAGATGTGGACCGTCGACAGCATCCGGTCCAACCTCACAACGTGGGACCCACATTTTGACTCAACACACTCACAACGTACAAATGCTAGATCTTCCGACCATGATACGTCAGATGATCTGTCAGAGCCAAGGTTTCACGAATGATGACTGGAGAATCTCTCGAAGTCACACTCCTTTTACGGACGATATACTTACTGCTGAACCCCTCGACGGTTCAAGATGCCGACTCTACCCATGTACGAGGGAAACTCCGACCCCAACCAACATACTCTAAAATATGAATGGTCGATGAGCATTGCTAGAGCTAACGATGCAGTGAAGTCTCGTAGTTTCCCCATCTCTTTGGGGGGCATCGCTACCATGTGGTTCACTCGACTGCCACCTCGATCCATTTCCTCCTTTGACCAGTTGGCCATAAAATTTGTTGAGAAATTCCGCATGCACGTCGCAAGGCCAAAAGATGTCAATACTCTGTCTAGCGTCACCCAAGCTCCTGGAGAGATGCTCAGACACTAGTTAGAGAGATTCCATGCTGCATATGCGGAAATCAACATTCCAAATGATTACTCTATTCTTATGGCGTTGACTAAGGGGATTGACCCCGATTCTGAGTTTGGCAACTGGTTGGCTGGAAAACCACCTGCACCATCGGACCATTTCTACGTCAAGGTGGCTCAATTCCTGAGAAGGGAAGATGCGAAACAGTCTAGGAAGCAAACTGATGCAGGGCCAAGCACGGAAGGGATCCAAAGCAATGACGCGAACAGATAGTCCGGTGAAAGTTTCTAAAAAGTTCAGTTGAACGTTCAAAACAAACAAACTCAGCAGAGGGAGAACGTGAATCAAAATAGAAAGCGAGATCAAAATCGTGGCCCACAGCACAAGAATCCTATGTTTGACAGTTACACTCCTTTGAATACGTCGCTGGAGAACTTGTATTTACAAACCTGTAATACAGTTCAATACAAAAAACCTGCTCCAAAACCGTCATCAGAAAGGCAAATCCAGACGGGAAAATTTTGCAGGTTTCATGAAAGCTACGGGCACAAAATGAATGAATGTCGTCACTTGCAAGATCTCGTGGAAAAATTGATTAGAGAAAGGAAGATGGAACAGTTTGTACGGGCGCCGCAGCCTGGAGGAGCAGGCCTATCGAATCAGAATAATGAACCCGATCGACCAAGACAGGAGGAATCTACCTGTCCCGACGGGAAATTAGTGATAAACACCGTAAGTGGCGGACCCACTTTGTCAAGATCTTGGAATGACGAGAATCTTCGCCACTGTTACACATGACAGGCTTTATTCAGTCTATGAATACTTTTCAATTTTCTTTGCATTCTGAAGTTTGAATTTATAATAAGGCACTGACTTTGCCATGTTTTTCCGTTCCAGCAATAAATTACAATCTCTTCAAGCTAGAGCTGGGATTCACCGAATGCGACATTCAACAATCATGACGCACGAAGAGCTAAGTTCTATCGCACGATGGAATTTATTCAAATAGCGAGTGACTGTGATGCGACCGGCCACTCACTAAGTGAAACCTCAGCTCGGGGGCAAGCCGTCACATCAAAGGTTGAACTGGACCGACACACGACAGTCCTATAACTAACTCCAAATTCTCAAAGTGCGAATTGGAGTATAAACATCAACTCTAGGTCCCCAGAGTGCGGACCGAAGTATAAAAAACCAACTCCAAATTCCTAGAGTGTGACTTGGAGTATAAACATCAACTCTAGGTTCCCAGAATGCGAATTGGAGTATAAACACTAAATCCATATCTCCATAGTGCTAATTGGAGTATAAACATCAACTCTAGGTCCCCCAGAGTGCGGACCGGAGTATAAAAACCAACTCCAAATTCCCAGAGTGCGAATTGGAGTATAAACATCAACTCTAGGTTCCCAGAGTGCGAACCAGAGCCTAAACACTAACTCCAATCTCCCATAGTGCGAGTTGGAGTATAAACGTATAAATACGGTTCCAGAGAGGGTGGACCAGTCCGCGTAACGACTTCGGCCGTATCCTAATCAAGTTTGAGGAGGATGGACCCGTCCGTCTAACGACCTCGCTTGTTAACTCGGGATGGATGTGACGTGACCATCCATGATCCCGATAAATCCGTCGTTCCCATAGTGTGAACGAATTCCTAAAATGCCCAAATAGCTGTAACTGACCATCTGTCGGCTAACTCCAAGTTCCCAGAGCGTGAATTGAAGTATAAACATCAATTCCAGGTTCCCGGAGTGCGAACCGAAACGTACATGCTAACTCCAGATTCCCAGAGCGTGAATTGGAGTATAAACATCAATTCCAGGTTCCCAGAGTGCGAACCGAAATATATATGCTAACTCCAAGTTCCCAGAGCGTGAATTGGAGTACAAACATCAATTCCAGGTTCTTGGAGTTTGAACCGAAATATAAAAGTCGACTCCAAATTCCCAGAGTGTGAATTAGAGTACAAATACCAAGTCAAAGTTCATGGAATGCGAACTGTGTTACAAACATCGGTAACTCTTGAATTCTCAGAGTGCGAACCAAATTATCAATCACGGATTATCCTAAGTCCCCAGAGTATGGACATGTTCTCAAGATTTGCAATAGGTGCGATTGACCACAGAAATAAAAATGCTGGTCCTCGGAACTGGGTGCAAAAGCTTAAGTGTTAATCACTAACCGAAGCGATACAATGTCTAAAATTCAACTCATTCGTCAATTACGACGTGTGATCAAGATTTTCAGACATGGCAAATAAAATGAACTCAACTTGAAGGTAGAAACACCACAAGTATACTGGACTGAAATTCAAGTACTGCAAATACTTAAACATAAAACAAATGAGAGTTGAAGCAAAGAAACTAAATGTCATTTCAACTAACTGTATGTGAAGATTCATGTACAAGTTATTCCAAAAAAATTCCTACTACCAGGGGGCCGAGCCTGCATCTAAACATGGCCTAAGAAAGGAAAATAAAAGCAACTTCCTAACTGCCAAAAATGCGCCGAAGGGGGATTATCTACTTTTTCTTCTTCAGCTGTTTCTTCGACGCGGAACTACTGGAACCGCTTACAGTCTATCGCTTCGAGCCCTTACCCTTTGGCAGATCATCCTCTGATGAAGGCATGATATCGACATCTTCCTTCGAAATTGAACTTAAAGGAATATTCTCTTCGGGAGGAGTCGGAGGAGTCAGATCTACAACCGGGGGCAGAATTGGCATGCTGTTGTCAATGACCGTGCTCCCAGGAGATATCAGCGTAATAGGAATGGGGCCAACCGCCGTGATGTGCACGTAAATGTGCATATTTTTACCACCATATTTGTTCTTTTTAAATTAAATAAATGATCATATTGGGTATTTTAACTTGTTTAAACCAAAATTCATATTATTTGAAATTGTCACATATTCATCTTCATCCAGGGGAAAAATGATCATTTTTGTGCATATATTAATTTGAGAAAATTTAATTGGAAAATTTTATATTATTTTGTAGGAAATTACACTCAATTACAAATGGTTTCATGAAGACATATGCATGCACAAAATAATTACAAAGGAATGAAGATGGAAATAATTCAAAGTGAAGATCATGGAGGACCTCACCTACCCACCTACCTTAATGTACAAATTAAAGGCTAAAGCACATGCTTATGGATTTAATGGCTTCATGTACATTTAAGTGGGGATTAAAACATGCTAATGATAACTTGGCCTCCACACTTTCTCATGGGCATTTTGGGCATTCCCCAAAAATAGGAATTAGGGTTTTAAACATGTATAAATACCCATATGTTTCATGTAGCCTCCATCCCTTAATCTCTTCACTTAGTCTCTCTTTAGATTAGTTTAGGCTCAAATTAAAAGAAAGCTCTCTTTCTCTTTTCATGGCTACTTAGCCATTTATCTTTATGTAATTTCTTTTTTTATGCAACTTCAATACATGTTCTTTTACTTTTCATGCTTATTTACTTTCATGTTGTAGTGTAGATTTATTTTATCTTACTTTCTTTTTCTTTTTCTCTCATGTTGAAAGCTACATTTGTTCATATGATAACAAATATGAGAGGCTAAACCCCTTCAATTTAGGGGTAATGAAGCTCTCTAATCATGTAGCTTCAACTTAATTTGATAATTATAGCTCTCTTTTTGTGCTTAATGACAATGCTTGAAGTGGTTTAATGATATTGTTTAGCTTTGATTTTGATAGTCTATGTTGTTCATAACAAATAGGCTATGCTTAAACAAACAAAACACAAATTGCCTCTTCATCTACATATGATTATGGCAAAGAATTGATTGTTGAAATTGAAATTTGATGGCTTATATTTCTAATTAAAAGTTAATAGGCCATGCTTAAAATAGATTTTGCTTTCAACTTTGTTGTCATTTTCATGAGAGTTAGTAAGTGATTTAAAGATTGTGTTATAGTTTGATGGCTTATGTTGAGCTAATTAATAGCACAAATGAGTCATACTTATGATAAACACATCATTTAAATTCACTTGTGACCAAAAGAGAGATCATAATTTCATAATTTGTTGAACTATATGATCTAAAGAGTGGAATTATTTCTACATTGTCATTTAACTCTCGTATTTTTATCTATTTTTCTTTTGCTAGTTTTTGTTAGTTTCTTACATTTCTAGCTATTCACTCTCGACTTCGGTATAATTTGATTGAATAGAACTTTAAAATCAACAATTCCCTGTGGATCGACCCGTATTCGCCACGTACTACGATAGTACGCCATGCGCTTGCGGTTATTTTTAATTTAAATTTGTTCGACGGTTTTCTAAACCGATAGAATTTTCGTCGACGAACTAGTTTTTGGCGCCGTTGCCGGGGAAATTTGTTTTGATTTTGATTTTCTATTCTTCGAATTATTTTTGTTTAATTTTTGTGTGTGTGTTTGTTGTGTTAAAAAAAAATTGTGTGTTTGTTTGATTTTGTGTGCGTTTGTTTGTGTTCTTGTTTGTTTTGCATTTTCATTTGCCTTTCCTTCTTTTTTTCTAAAAAAAAACACACCATTTCAAAAACAATTTTTTTATATATTTTCATTTGCTTTTACATTCACATTTTGCATTTGCATTTGCCTTTACATTTTACATATACAATTTCAAAACTGTGCACATCAGCCTGCACACAAACCCCCTCTCTGTTTTCATATTACTGCACACTTCATAAACCACTGCAGTTGCCTTCATCAACTAACATAGCTTCACCATTACTTCTAGCATAACAATAGCCACTTCATCAATTTCAACCCACCTTCATCCTTCATCATTTACCTTCTGCTTGCCTACTGCACAACAACTCCGATCGACAAACTCCACACCCATCACCATCCCAAACACTCCTCAACTTCATATTGCCATCTTACATTGCTGCCCCATCCACTGTTACATCACCAAGCACACACTCTAACCTGTTCATCTCTCAACAATCCAAAGCAACTAACTCACCAAAACTCTACCCGCTGCATTACTTCTTATTCCTCCTTCATTGCCTAAATCTACAACACTTCCCATTGCCAAACTTCACCATTCATCCACCAATATCACCGACAGTCGTCAATATCAACTTCAACTTACGGCTGTAACCACCGCATCTCCACAAAAAAGCCTACATCACAGTCGTCCACCCACTGCCAGTTCATCCCTGCAACAAACTTCTGTCAACGTTGCCACTACAACATCACAGTCGTCCACCCACTGCCAGTTCATCCCTGCAACAAACTTCTGTCAACGTTGCCACTACAACATCACAGTCGTCCACCCACTGCCAGTTCACAACTACCACCGTGACCTTCTCCTGCTCTGTCAACTGCCTTTGTGCGACCCCACTGCAACAGTCAGACCACCACACCATCATATCTACACAACCCACACAAATCAGAACCTCCTACACATCAGTACATCTCCATAGCCAACTTTGCCTTCATCCTGCTCTTTCATCCGAACCACTGCTCTTCACTACAGCCACATCTACTCAGCATAAACCCTGTGAAAACATCCCCTAGCTCCATATCTCAAAACCTTTCCACCATTACACTTCACTGCCATAAAAAAACTGCTGCTCCTACATCAACAACCACCTGTTGCACTGCCCCAACCACACTGCTGCAACCATTCCTTCATCATCCACCACTTCCACCATCCTCCTACAACTACAGCATATCAACAATCACAGTCCAAAAAAAAAAATTTTAACTTACTGCAACAGTGCCATAACCATCATCACATACCAGTACTACCCACCCTACCTTCAACTATACTGCTGCAGCCAGCATAACCCAAACAACTGTTACAAAGCCTGCTTCCACAACCAGAAACAGGAGCATCCTCCATTACCAGCCCCGACCTTCGACCACAAATTTCCAATCGCGACATCATCCTCAGCCCGCAATAGCCAACCATCGCCCTCATCAGCAAGCACGCGACCATCGAATCGCCACCACCATCGCAACTTCGTCATAATCGAACACCTCGTAATTCAAACAGCGATCATCTCATCAACATACAAATCCCTCCTAACATCAACTTCATCCTCCTCGACCCCAATCAACCGCAAACCTCTGCTTCAAATCACCACAAAGTTGCAATTCCAATCGAACAACCGACCACCACGATCTACTCACAGCAGCTCAACCCAAATCCACGACCTGAAAGCCCTAATCGCGACCATCCTAATTCGAACCAAACCAACCCCATCGAATAACCAACTTCCATCACAACTCACGAAAACCAGAAGAGCATCAGAAATCAATTTTCTTGTTTTGGGGAACTTCGATTTTAAGTGGAAACGAACGAGAAAATCATTGTTTGAATTGAGTTAGCATCGAGAAAATCATTGTTTATCTTGGGGACTAATTGAAATGCAATTTCAATTTTGTTTTCTCATCTGTGTGTTTTAATGCTCTTGGGTCAGTTTAAGTATTATGGGTTGGGCTGGGCTTTGTTTGTTGGTGAATTTTGGTTTGAAATTGTAGTTGTAATTTTTCTTTCCGTGTTATTTTAATTGGTCCTTTTTTCTCTAAAAAAAAATCCTTTTAAGTTCCATCTAAAAAAAAATGAATTTTTTTTTTCTTTGTTATTGGCTAGTATAATTTTCTTTGTTAAAAAAAACAAAAAGAAAGAAGAAAAAAGGAGTTGTTTTCAATTGATTCTAGTTTGTTTTGTTTTTCCTTTGTTTTAGTGTTCCTTCTTTAAAAAAAAAATTTTTTTTTTAAGTAAAACCTTACTTTTAAGTTTCCTTTCAAAAAAAAACCATAAAAAAAAATTGTATATATCTTAGTTTTTAATTTTCAGGTTGCCAAAGCAGGAAATAAAGGAAGAGTAGCTTGCTGAAAATTGCTTCCTTAGCTAGCCAAAATAAATTGCTCTGCTTGCTAAAAAATTCTGCTTTCATTTCTAGTTTTATTTGAATTGAATTGTTGGTTGCTTGCATTTGCATTTTAAAAAATAAAAAAAAAATCATTCGTAGTTGCATTGTTAACACACGTTTAGTTTCTGTTCTGCATTTCATCTTAGATTTTGATTAATAATAACGGTTAGAAATCAATAACACTAAATTGTATATTGACAATTTGTCTTCTTTGAACAATTTAATTTCTTGGTGTCTAGGCTACGGCAGAGTAATAACCATTTATAAATATTACGGTGATTCGTAAATATTATAGTGGTTGTTCCTCTGAAGGTACTTAAACCTTCGGTTGCATTGCTACGGTGATTCGTGGTGCACCGATAACCCCTGTCTGTTACCTGGCTGAGAACTATCTTGTTTATCTAAGAAAATTTGTGATTATACAATTTTGGGTTAACTTAGGATAAATCATTTGTAATTAACCCTTGCATTCATTTAGTTGCATTATTTCATGCATATTTAAAAAAAAACAAAAAATTCAAAATCCAAAACTAAAAAAAATTGTAAACATTCCTTTTCCTTTGAAATTTTTAAATCTTTTTCTTTGAAATTTCCAAAAAAGAAAATCCAAAAAATTTAGAAAAACCAAAATTCGAAAAAAAAAATTTGAAAAAAAAAACAAAAATCGATTTCCCTTTTCAAAAATAAATTTTCTTTGTAAATATTTTTCGTTTATAAAAAAAAAGCAAAAAAAAAAAATCTTGAAAATGTCTGAATATCCATATCCACTTGAATTTTACAATAGTTGTGAAAATCAATATAATCCATATGATTTCAGTCCAAATTCGTATGGATATTTTAACAACAACTACTTCGTAAATAATTCAAATTTCGAACAACAAAATTTTCAAAACGATGACCATCGTTCGACTCTTGAAAATAGCATTGAAATGATTTCATCTTTACTCGAACTTTCTACACGACAAAATCAAGAGATAAATGATTTATGTAATTCTGATTTGTGTAATAACTCGAGTCAAGGATTTCAAAATTTGAATTCAATTCAAAATTCAAACGATTACGATTATAACCCATGCCAATCTAATTTAGAACTCCAAAATGAATTCCAAACTCAACATGAAAATGGGAACAACTTTTCAAACGAATTTGGCAATGAGAATAATCTTAACCATGTTACGAGTGAAATTTTTTGTTCTCAACAAATCCAAATTGAAAATTCTCAATTTAATAACTATAAATTGGATGTTGTTGAACAAATGAATGAAATTTACGATGATCACACGGATTTGTTGTTTGAAAATTATATGAAACAACGTGAACAACAAAATCAAGTTTCAATGTGTGATGAGTCAAACGATAATCCATCTTTTACCCAAATCGATGATTTTCAAACAACAACTTTTGAAACTGAAAATGATGATCTTAACGAAGTTGTTGAAAAGACGCAAATTGTGTTGGATTTCAATTCTTTTGAGGGTGAGAAACTCGATTTAAACTTCGATCTTCCTTTTTCTGAAAATTTGAATACACCAATTTTGAATTTTGAACTTGAGACATGTAATAAAGTTGTTGATAATCCAATAAAGGAAGACGAGTTTAATGAACATGAATTTTTTGGACTTTTGGATGACGAATTATTAAATTCCGAAGGGGAAGATGAAAATCACCATCTTGATTTTGAAATCAATAACTCTGAAAGTGTTTTCAATAATAAACTTGAATTTCAATTTGGTGAAAATAAATGTGAATTTCAACCAATTGTTTTATCAACCCCAAAAATCATTGAAAACAAAACAACTCGTTCAATTTTTAATAAAACAAAATTTGTTTTTCCAAATCCACATTCAACTTCGAAATCTTTTACGATTTGGTTTTTCGTGCTTAAACTGTGTCTCACACATTTGACGAGACAAATGAATCGGTCTTTAGAAGACCGTTTCATTTACTTTTTGACTGTATACTTTCTCATCTCTTGTAAATAATAATCTTTCATTTAAATATAGGATTTTCATTTTATTTTTCTCCTTCCACTTGGGTTGACTGTGGGGACACAGTCAAAATCAAGTGTGGGGGGAGACTCATCTTCTTCTTGATTTTTCAGGATTAATGTTTCATTTTTCTTCCAAAAACTCAAAAAAAAAAATCCAAAAACAAAAGAAGAATTTATTTTTAGTGTTTTTGATTTATTTTTAAAGAAACACTATAGGATAAATATATGGTTTTGGTTTATTAAATTGAAACTATTGAAAATTTATTTGTCTTAACAAAAAATAAAAATGAAGTTTGATTATAAATAACAATGGTTTAACTAGTATATAGGAAGATTCATACGTGTTAATTATGAAATACATCCTAATTGAATTTTTTTTTAAAAGTGGTGAATTTAAAGTAAAGGATATAACATTTTTTTTGTCTTCTAAGTTAAACATTGCTAAGATGATTTTGCAAAACTCTCTCTCTCTTAAAGAAAATTATAAAAATAATAATAATAATACATCCAAAGTATTCACTCTCATTTAAAAGTCCTCACGGTTATGCATGGGTGAATTATTTGGAATTCTTGATTATGTGCTTTCATACTCATTTAAAAGTCCTCACGGTTATGATGTATGGAACACATGTAAAAAAAGACTTAATAAAAACCACCTACGGTCGATAGTGTATGCATGAAAGTGTGTGCACCCGCCATGCTCTGTGCTCCCCTCACATAAGCCCGAAAGGCAGTGCATGGGTGGTACATCTGGCCTCAGTTTACCTGAGCTAGGTGTGTAATTTTTCTTGCAAATAATGAGAGCAAGCAATTGAAATCCTAGCACTATTTTTACTTAGTTGATTTGATTTGTTATTGAAAAGAAATGAAAATACCACTTTGATAAACTTTGATAATCAACTAAGGATCCATTTCATAGTTACACTTTGTTATTAACCAAAACAACGAGTTAAACTATAGCCTATTTGATATGATAACTTGATTTTTGTTGGAAATTTTGACGAGTAAATGACATAAATTTTCAAGATAATAACCAAAACCTATATTTAACTTATTCGTGTCAATTTAAAAATAAATCCTTCATTTGTAAATATTTTCAAAATTTGCATTCATCTCTCTTTGTAAATAAATCTTGCATTTTGTAAATATTTTCATCCTGCATTTGGATTTTGTGGCTAGTATCCGCTGAAAACCCTCACGAGACAACACTCGTCCTACTGGGGACTCCCAGAGGTTTAACGGCTTGTTGCATACGCTCAATGCAATCGTGCTCCCTACGAAAACGGATTTATTTTAGTTTTTCTTTATTCGAGGACGAATAAAAAGATAAGTGTGGGGGTATTTGATGTGCACGTATGTTTGTGCCAAAATTGGTCACAAACCACGAATACCGCGAAAGCACCAGTATATGAATACAAATCAATAATATTCAAACACAAATCTCAGATCTCAGCAAATATTAAACAGTAATCCCAAAGTAAAGAACAGAGACACAAGTTTTATAGTGGTACGGCTATCTCCGGCCTACGTCCACTCCAAAGTTTTTATCCTTTTATTGATTATCCTTGATGATTACAGATGATTACAGCAATTACAAAGTCCAAAACTTGAAATAAATAGCAGCAATGATGATATGGAATGATTCTGGCAGCGTCCGAGCTTGCTTTCTCTCTCTAGAATCTCCGACCCCTTTTCTGAATGACCAGGGGCTCTATTTATAGGTGTAGGAGGCTGATATTTCTCCTAAAATCTGGAAAGACCGCTTCTGGCACGTGAGGGGGCCCACGCACCCGAAATCTGGAGGTTCGGGCCCACATAAGGATCGATTCGAAGTAACGTTCGAATCAATCAAGAAATCATTCCAATTGAGCTGAAATTTGGTGTGAACATCCTTCAACATGTATGTAAGCTTTTGTGAAAATTTCATAGAATTTGGATCAACGGTTTGGAAGACATGATCGATTCAAGTTCAAAGTTCCGTGTGCTCTGCCTGGTTCGAACCCATGCTTCGAACCTACCTCCTTCGAATCCATCTCCTTCGAACCCACATCCTTCGAATCCATCTCGTTCGAATCCACCTCCTTCGAATCCATTGCTTCGAATCCTCCTTTGAATCCAGTGTTTCGAATCCACCTCCTCTTCGAATCCATGAAGTCGACTTCCTCTTCTTCGAATCCATGAAGTCGTCCCCCAATGTATACTTCCCGTGTACCATCGATCTTCTTCGAATCTATCTCCTTCGAACGCTTTCTTCGTATCGACAGAACCCCTGAATGGATTCGAAGCAACTTACATTCCCTTTGATCGATACGAGTTGCGATCGATTCGAACCACCTTCGATACGAACTAACCTGTGTACACCTTATGGATACGAAGGAGATCCATGCTGTGATCGAGTCGAAGTCCACATGTCCTTCTGATCGATTCGAACACAATCGAGTCGAACCAACACCTGATGCGAACTTCACAGAGCCGAATCCATACCAATCGATACGAAGTGCATCGATTTGAACCTTGTGCGCCTTCGATCGATTCGAACCTGATGGGTTCGAAACGAACACCTTGATGGGTTCGAACAACCATACCCTTCCTACCTTGTATCGATCATATCTCCTTCATATGAACTCCGATTACCCTGAAATTTGAAACATAGCCTTTCCTAATCCTTATCATCATCTCCAATTAATTTCGTCCCAATCGGAGTTCAACCAAATTTTGACGATATCGATCGTAGCCTTGATTCCAACCGATCTCCAATCCTGATATCCATAATTCCTTGCCCATTTGTTGATATTCCAGTTTTGACCAAAAATGGGATAACACTTTGCCCCCCAAAACATGCCTTGTGATAACAAGGCGTTTTTGAATAGTCCTGAATCCAATATCCGAAGTCTATAGCCATATTGCCAGAGCATATCATCCTTGACTGTTCCGAGTTGATGTCCAATTCCAAATCCCATAACCGAAGCCTTAGCCAATTCCATATCCATTCGAACTCGACAGCCGAGTCCTAATCTATCCTCATCCAATAGTCAGTAACCAGATCCAGGACCTCTCCGGGTCGATATCCGAATCCATAACCTCTCCAGGTACTTGCCAGGCGTAATCCATACCTGATGACCGTGGTCCAGTGTCCCTGTACGTTGAACTAACCTCTCCGGGTTCCTCCCAAGCGCAATCCACACTTGACGACCTTGGTCCAGTGTCCCTGGACGTTGTGCAATGCCATGGCTTAAGTCCTAAGCTGAATCCTGGTCTCTCCGGACCCTTGTTGAGCATAGTCCATACTCAACGACGTGAAAATAACAATTGATAATACAGGGCCTAAGTCCTACGCCGAATCCTGGTCACTCCGGACCCTTGTCGAGCATAGTCCATACTTGACGACCTGAATGAGTCAGTCTACCACGTTCGAGCAAAGTGACTCACCCCTTGCCAGGCATAATCCATAACCGATGACCATTTATCAAAAACCAGATGAAAATCCAATCAAAATCCAATCCAACATCCAAACCCAAAAATCCAAATCCAAAACCGAAAACAATCATCCAAAGAAAAATCTAAATCAAAAGAAAGCAAAACCAGGAGCTCGATCCAAACTCCAAAACCAAAATCCAAAAAGAAAAGCAGTGTCCAATCCAAAAGCAAAAGATAGATTTCACAAACCATAGCATTGCAGTTTATCATCATTCAGAGCATGCCTAGGGGCTATCTCCGTCCCCGTACATGTGTAAATGACACGGTTGCTTGCTAATAGTTCGCTACTTATTCCATATTATCCTGGTCAATGAATGATCAATCGAACATCATCCCTGGGCCTCACATCATCACGGCGTGAGGTGGTCTGTGGTTGCTCCTGCTCCACCGTTGCATTCCGTGCTCCGACGTATTGCCGTAACTGTCCGTTCCTTACATGCTCCTCGATTATATCCTTCAAGTGCCTGCAACTATTGGTGTCATGTCCATCTAAGTCATGGAAGAGACAATGCCTCCCTGATGCCCTCTCTCGTTCAGAAGGCTCTCTCCTGGCTGGCCTCCGGTAGGGAAGGTGATTCCGAGTATCCATGTATATCCGCTCCAGCGTCTCATTCAATCCTGTGTATGTGGAAAGCTTTGGATCCTTCCATCGCTTCCTAGCATTTCTAGAATCATCATCCAATTTCCTTTTTCCTTTGTCTTTATCCGAACCACCGCTGGATACTGCTCCAACCTCGATTGCACTGACCTTTTTCAACTTTAAATCCGTACTTGCATCTTCTTGCCGAAGGAACCTTTCTGCCTCGTGAAAGAACTCATCGAGATCCTGTGGCGGATCTCTTATCAAAGACACCTTGAAATCCGAGTCCTCCATGACTCCTGATACTGCTGCCATTAAAACCATCGATAGATCAGGCCGATCCACCGAAGCGACTGCCGCACTGAATCGAGTTAGAAATCTCTAAGCGATTCATCCATCCTTTGCTTCACCGATGTTAATGTCATCACATTTTTCGGTCTCTTGACGTGAACCCGAAACTGTCCCAAAAACTTTTCCACCAATTCCCTCCAAGTCCTTATAGATCCTTCTCCCAGCTGCCTAAACCACATTGCAGCTAAGTCCGTCAAATATAAAGGGAAGCATCGAGCCATCACTTCCTCCGATGACCCCAGCACCTCCGTGTGTCTGGTGTACCTCATCAAGTGATCTGTTGGGTCTGCCTTGCCATCATATACCTCCACGCTCGGTAGCTTGAACATAGATGGATTCCGAGCCATCCTTATTTCCTAAGCGAACGGACTCCTATTCACTCGTTCCAAATCTTTGTTAGTCAAACCACCTCGCACAGTTCTTCTGATGATTTATACCAATCCAGTATTGTCTATTGGGGGTTGCCCCCCATGTCCCCGAGGGAACTCTGGCACATATTCCTCGTGTGGTTCACTAGCAGCAATGTTAGCTCTAGCTTGCTGGACTCCTTCCAAATGTCCTCCTGTATTGGATCCGGTGGGCCTGCCCCCAAGCCCCTGTTGGTTGCCTTCCAGCTCTGTATCCTGTCCTCCATTGGGTTCCAAAACCCTAGCTCCTTGTCCTGCATCCACAGCGGCTGTAGCTGTTCCTAGGTTCTGCGTTCAAGAAGTTCTCATTTGTTGAAAGAAGGTTTGCATCATTTCCTGTTGGTTCTTCAACAATCTCTCTTGCAAAGAATTTGCCATAGCCTCCATTTCATCCCAGGTTATGTAGATTGAAGCATGTCCTTCCCCAGCTCCGGAGGACGCTTGTTGACTTCCTTCCTGTTGGCTTCGCTCGGCCCTTTGCCTTCTACTGTTTTGCCTAGTCATTGTTTTCAAATCGAAACTCCGCAAACGTCTTCAAATTCAAACTTCAAATCCAATGTAGCGGGTGCTAGTCGCTCTCGATGAAAGCACCAAAGTGTTTGTGCCAAAATTGGTCACAAACCCCGAATACCGCGAAAGCACCAGTGTATGAATACAAATCAATAATATTCGAACACAAATCTCAGATCTCAGCAAATATTAAACAGTAATCCCAAAGTAAAGAACAGAGACACAAGTTTTATAGTGGTTCGGCTATCTCCGGCCTACGTCCACTCCAAAGTTTTTATCCTTTTATTGATTATCCTTGATGATTAGAGATGATTACAGCAATTACAAAGTCCAAACCTTGAAATAAATAGCAGCAATGATGATATGGAATGATTCTGGCAGCGTCCGAGCGTGCTTTCTCTCTCTAGAATCTCCGACCCCTTTTCTGAATCACCAGGGGATCTATTTATAGGTGTAGGAGGCTGATATTTCTCCTAAAATCTGGGAAGACCGCTTCTGGCACGTGAGGGGGCCCACGCACGCGAAATCTGGAGGTTCGGGCCCACATCAGGATCGATTCGAAGTAAGGTTCGGATCGATCAAGAAATCATTCCAATTGAGCTGAAATTTGGTGTGAACATCCTTCAACATGTATGTAAGCTTCTGTGAAAATTTCATAGCATTTGGATCAACGGTTTGGAAGACATGATCGATTCAAGTTCAAAGTTCCGTGTGCGCTGCCTGGTTCGAACCCATGCTTTGAACCCACCTCCTTCGAATCCATCTCCTTCGAACCCACATCCTTCGAATCCATCTCGTTCGAATCCACCTCCTTCGAATCCATTGCTTCGAATCCTCCTTTGAATCCAGTGTTTCGAATCCACCTCCTCTTCGAATCCATGAAGTCGACTCCCTCTTCTTCGAATCCATGAAGTCGTCCCCCAATGTATACTTCCCGTGTACCATCGATCTTCTTCGAATCTATCTCCTTCGAACGCTTTCTTCGTATCGACAGAACCCTTGAATGGATTCGAAGCAACTTACATTCCCTTTGATCGATACAAGTTGCGATCGATTCAAACCACCTTCGATACGAACTAACCTGTGTACACCTTATGGATACGAAGGAGATCCATGCTGTGATCGAGTCGAAGTCCACCCGTCCTTCTGATCGATTCTAACACGATCGAGTCGAACCAACACCTGATGCGAACTTCACAGAGCCGAATCCATACTTATCGATACGAAGCGCATTGATTCGAACCTTGTGCGCCTTCGATCGATTCGAACCTGATGGGTTCGAAACGAACACCTTGATGGGTTCGAACAGCCATACCCTTCCTACCTTGTATCGATCATATCTCCTTCATATGAACTCCGATTACCCTGAAATTTGAAACATAGCCTTTCCTAATCCTTATCATCATCTCCAATTAATTTCGTCCCAATCGGAGTTCAACCAAATTTTGACGATATCGATCGTAGCCTTGATTCCAACCGATCTCCAATCCTGATATACATAATTCCTTGCCAATTTGTTGATATTCCAGTTTTGACCAAAAATGGGATAACAACGTAAATGTGCATATTTTTACCACCATATTTGTTCTTTTTAAATTAAATAAATGATCATATTGGGTATTTTAACTTGTTTAAACCAAAATTCATATTATTTGAAATTGTCACATATTCATCTTCATCCAGGGGCAAAATGGTCATTTTTGTGCATATATTAATTTGAGAAATTTTAATTGGAAATTTTTATATTATTTTGTAGGAAATTACACTCAATTACAAATGGTTTCATGAAGACATATGCATGCACAAAATAATTACAAAGGAATGAAGATGGAAATAATTCAAAGTGAGATCATGGAGGACCCCACCTACCCACCTACCTTAATGTACAAATTAAAGGCTAAAGCGCATGCTAATGATTAAGTGGGGATTAAAACATGCTAATGATAACTTGGCCTCCACACTTTCTCATGGGCATTTTGGGCATTCCCCAAAAATAGGAATTAGGGTTTTAAACATGTATAAATACCCATATGTTTCATGTAGCCTCCATCCCTTAATCTCTTCACTTAGTCTCTCTTTAGATTAGTTTAGGCTCAAAATAAAAGAAAGCTCTCTTTCTCTTTTCATGGCTACTTAGCCATTTATCTTTATGTAATTTCTTTTTTTATGCAACTTCAATACATGTTCTTTTACTTTTCATGCTTATTTACTTTCATGTTGTAGTGTAGATTTATTTTATCTTGCTTTTTTTTCTTTTTCTCTCATGTTGAAAGCTACATTTGTTCATATGATAACAAATATGAGAGGCTAAACCCATTCAATTTAGGGGTAATGAAGCTCTCTAATCATGTAGCTTCAACTTAATTTGATAATTATAGCTCTCTTTTTGTGCTTAATGACAATGCTTGAAGTGGTTTAATGATATTGTTTAGCTTTGATTTTGATAGTCTATGTTGTTCATAACAAATAGGCTATGCTTAAACAAACAAAACACAAATTGCCTCTTCATCTACATATGATTATGGCAAAGAATTGATTGTTGAAATTGAAATTTGATGGCTTATATTTCTAATTAATAGTTAATAGGCCATGCTTAAAATAGATTTTGCTTTCAACTTTGTTGTCATTTTCATGAGAGTTAGTAAGTGATTTAAAGATTGTGTTATAGTTTGATGGCTTATGTTGAGCTAATTAATAGCACAAACGAGTCATACTTATGATAAACACATCATTTAAATTCACTTGTGACCAAAAGAGAGATCATAATTTCATAATTTGTTGAACTATATGATCTAGAGAGTGGAATTATTTCTAAATTGTCATTTAACTCTCATATTTTTATCTATTTTTCTTTTGCTAGTTTTTGTTAGTTTCTTACATTTCTAGCTATTCACTCTCGACTTCGGTATAATTTGATTGAATAGAACTTTAAAATCAACAATTCCCTATGGATCGACGCGTATTTGCCACGTTCTACGATAGTACGCCGTGCGCTTGCGGTTATTTTTAATTTAAATTTGTTCGACGGTTTTCTAAACCGATAGAATTTCCGTCGACGAACAAGTTTTTGTCATAACACTCTTGGAACTACCACCATGTGCTGCCGCCTCCATCTCTTCGTTGATTTGAGCCAGTATCTCAGCATCACGAGCGGCACGAGCTTCACGGTAGACAGTGGTGGACTGTGACGAAGCAACGGAAACAGGTAGGAACGCGCCAAGAACGAATGGCATGTCCACAAAAGGATCTCTGCTTTGACCTAGGAGTTCGTTCATCATCTGCTCGTCCAAAGATAGTGAGCTCCCATGTGTCGTCTCTGTCGGCGCGACCGCAATCGTCGTAAAATCTTCAATAATAATGGCCTCCTGTGCTTGATGTGCTTCTTGGCTTGGCTTGCAGGAGGCGCTGTCAACGTAACTTCGCTCACTGGACAAGGAAGAAAAGAAGTCATCAGAACGCACTTCGAGAACAAGCCCTTCACTTCAAATACACATGAAATTTGTTCAAAGTACCTTCCTCAGTTCGACTTGCGGCTGGATGAACAGCTTCAGATGAATGCTCGCTGATAGGAGATAAGTGTGGCTGTTTAGGGTCGTAGGCCGGGACGGGATGCGGTTCGATCACTGGAGTGGGCTCAGATCGAGATGAAGTAATAATCTCAGAACTTACGACAGAATGCTCAACTCCAGAACCTTCCCCGACTTCTAAGTGTTGGGTGCCCAGTCTCTCTCTCGCATGAGAGATCATAGAATCATGGAGAACTTTCTTTTTGTCTTCACTCAATATAGGTTCTCCAGCTCGAATTCGTCTAGGGAACCACCCAATAGCACCGCTTTCTCTTCCTCGATCGCCAAGTTCCGGGCGTTGTATAAATGTGTCGAGTAATCATCAAGCCAAGCCAGATTCCTATGTCAACACATTGGCGTTATAAGTGACGAGAAGCTCTTCTATCTCCGTCTCGAGCTTGATCTCCACCTGCCGAACTTTTTCATCAACTCCGGCCTCCACCTCGCGGACCTTTTCCACGGCCGCATCTCTTTCCCTCCGAAACTCCACCGCCTGATCGCACGCTTCCTGTGCAGAAACGTTAGCGATGTCCCTCTCCTTCATGATTTCCGAAACTTTGGCCTTAAGCTCATTTAGCTCCTTCAAGGCCGAATCCCGCTCGGCGGTTACGATGGTGTTTCGATGGCCCATGTCCTCCACTTTGACATAATGCTCACGCTTCATCTTTTCCATCACCGCCTGGGCCTCGTCAGCTATTTTAAGGGCTTCGATCTCTGATTTGCGAGAAGACTCGGCCTCACTACTGAGCGCCTGAATAATTCGGTCTTTTTGACCAAGTTCTTTCTCCAGCATCTCAATCACGACCGCCTGGTCGAAGGCCACCTTTGACACCTTTTTCGCTGTTTTTGACCATTCCTGATACTGGAAAAATATATCGACGATATAATCATGCACTATGGGTTCGACCGACGCTGGTACCCTTTTTAAACGCGGAGGGAAGACAAACCCATCGAAGAAAATGTCAGGAAAATCTTTCTGCAGCTGAGCAAGCCTCGCTGCTTCTTCCCCTGAAGGCTCGGTCAGTACCTGCTCTGTTGTTGCGGGGGCCACAATCTCAGTCCTACGGTGAGTTTTAGACCTTGACGATTGGGAGGACGGCTTGTGTCGCAGAGCCTCGGAAGGTCATGAGGTGTGGGCAGGAAGTTGTGCAGAGACTCTGGGAGGTGGCGTACGAGATCAAGGCCGACACCTATAGTCTTTATCTCTGTCAGAGCGTTCATGACTCGAGTACCCTTGGTCATAGTCTATGTCTCCTTCTCTCCTATATGATTCATGATATGATGAAGACTTGCATTTGTTGCGAAGACTGCCACGCGTCGAGCTTCGACCAGACATGGTATCTGCGAAGCGAAAACATAAAACGAAGTTAGTAATCTCTCACAGTGAGCGTATTACATTCAGAAATTGTGTATTTCCGTGAAGTGTGCATGTATGTGCAACCCCCCGACCAACCGGATGTGTCAACTGCGCTAGTGGGCAGAGACTCGCTTAAAACTAATGCTTGATGGAGCTCATCCAATCCGACATCTTGCTGCAAGGACACATCGTCCAAAATTGGAAGATCGGCGAGCCCTTCATAAAGATTCTTAGTTCTTGGAGAGACATCTTCGAAATTCTGATTCCGGAGGAGGGCCGGGACGTGATAATAGATTTCCATCTTCCCTTTTTAGATGGATTAACAACGGCTGGCTTGCCTTTTCTCTACTCTTCGATATCCTGGGCTACATCCGCAGGTTCGCCCAACGGTTTCTTATCGGTGCGAGTCTTTTCGGAATCAGCCTCCTCAATTATGACAACTCTAGGCTTTCTTCGTTTAACTCGTTCTTTCGATGCAGTTCTTAAAGCACCGTCGAGCATTATACTCTGTCTTCGCTCGATCAGCCCAAGAATCCTAAGATTTCTATCCGTTAAGAGCAATTCGATATTCCTCTCTTCGCTTGGATTTCTTGGAAAACCCGAACTATCTCCTTGAAATATTCACCTTCGGGTCGCTGAATTATCACTGTAAAGAAAAAGAGAGTATGAGTTGTGTTTCATTTGCAACTGTCTTGCCGACTGCTCAAAAAGATAGAAATACTCACGTCTAAGTGGCCATCGCCTAGCAAATCCTAGGGGGCATCTAACATAGAACCACTTCGTCTTGAAATAGCTCAGTCTAGTCCAAGACCCCGTAATCACTTGGCAGTTTCATACCGCTTCCAGGAATGTGAAAGATGGACTATCAGTTCAACTCTTGAAGTTGAACAAGTATCTGGTCTCAATCTGGAGTGGCGGTCGATAGAGATACTCCATAAATGTAATGAACAAGCTATTGAGCGAGGCGTATCCGTTCGGGTGTAGCTGAGAGGGGGCGATCCCTAAAAACGACAATACGTCTCTTGTAGACTGGTTAAACGGAGGGAGTGTCCCAGCAGTGCACGCATGACGATTGAATGCGGTATATCCCTCCGGTGGATTGTGCGGTCTGTCGCTTGGTCCTGGCAATAATACGTCGTCCATCGATAGACCATGCCTTAAGCATATTCTTCCTAGCATGTCTTCCGAAATATTGGATGGAACAAAGTCTGATGTGTTACTGATGAAGGATGCGCCGGGTAACTCGTCCGGGGCTGGACCGATGACTTCGGCCTCAATGTCCGGTATTTCAAGTCTGGGAGGAGTCAAACTCTGAGTTTCTTGCGGCTGCGAGCTTGAAGTTTCCATAACTAGATAACTCACGAGAAATCATCATTAGACGCTAAAGAGTCCATGTGTTCCCTTCGTGTAGAGTGTATGTTGCGCAGTGCAGTGCTGTGCATTACTTGAAAAGATTCTACAGAGCTAAAGAAAATATGCAAACGACAAAGCCTCGAAGTCCAGTTATAATGACCGTCATCGCTGACCGTCACAACCGTACTATTAAAATGCTGGTGATTGATTTGAGTGAAAGTTCATCATCGTGTCATTAAGTTATAGTTCCATCAACGAGCTTCGAAAGGCAGTCAAGTATGCAGTTTGATAGTCAAGTTCAGATATGCAAGAATGAAGCTCGTCGGAGTCATGCTATCAAGAGTTCAAAGCATCGTATCCATCAAAGATACACGTTCGAATCGATCGCAGGAAGCTTGTTCGAATCCATCAAAATGCACGTTCGTATCGAACCCAGGGGGCATGTTTCGAATCGACCGTCCATGATCGAGTTCGTATCGATCAAAAATGGATGACTTTGAATCGATCCTTGATTGCCCGGTTCGAACCGATCAGGAAGGTCTCAGCTAAACATCGATCACGTTCGAGTCGATACTTTACGTATCGAACATAAAAGTAGAATTCGTATCGACCTAAAGCTGAGGACTTCGAAACGACCGATTACTTATTTTTCGTATCGATCATTTCATGTCGATATGATCCACCACCATTATAATTGGTACGAACTGCACCATCTCCATTAGAATATTCTAGGGATCGATGCGAAATCCAAGGAGAAATATCATTGCCTTCATCGATTCGAACGCGATCCCCTAGATCGATCTGTTTCTTGTCTTTTCCTCTCTTTCTTCTCCAATTTACAAGATCACCGCCATGGCTATTTACGACCGAGCTTTGACCCAGATCTGGTTTTACCAATTGCTAGAATGGATAATTAATGAAGAAGGAGCGGATCTGAGATAACTTTGTCGTTTGGATTCATGATTAATTACCTAATTTAAAGTTGGGATTCGAAGATTTAAATGGCTGAATTTGCTCAAGTCGAAAGCACGGCACAGTTCTCTTCTCTCAGGATTCTTGATCGATGGGAAGGTTAAAGGCGGCAGTAAAAAAGTAAAAAGTGAAGAGTGAAAATGGCTGAAGTCCAGGGTATTTATACGGAGCTTAGGGAGAACCAGGTCGTTTCGCCTCCTGGTCCACGTGACCGGTCGCAACCAGTCAACCCCCGATCGAGTCGAGCACTCTGTTCGTATCCATCTGACAAAAATTTTCATCGATTCGAAATGGACAATGAATCCATCGATTCGAAGCACACAGCGAGGACGGCTGAAGATGATGAAGTCCATCGACTCGAAGCCCTCGTTCGCATCAACGAGTTGGCAACTCCATCAACTGCACATCCATACGAAAAGCGATTTCGTATCCATCATAACTTACGCATTCGCATCGATACGAATTATGAATCGCCTATCCGTGACAAACAGCAGGGTTCATGGATACGAAAAGAGTGATGAACGTCCATCACTGCCGAACATATCGATGCAAGAACAATCCTTCAAACTTCAATATCGATCCAAGAGAGAAACGATACGAAGGAACGCTAAAAAGCAACTGTCAATCGTTGTTACAACTCAAATTTCACATCGGTTCAGGAGAGGATCGACACGAAATTTAATACAAGAAAACTGACAACAACTCAAATCGGGTATTCATTTAATAATGATTACGGTGAAAACACCAAAGCACTATCATACAACAATCAGTTATAGCAACGCAAAGTCACAACCTTCGACAAAAGAGCAATGACTGTTCAAAGTGAACACTACAGCTTTTCAAAGCACATCATGTTTCCACAAGACGCACTTTAGGGGGTAAATGTTTTCCCGTCTTTTGGCAAGACCGATATATCAAAGAACTGATTACAAGCTCAGGATTGAACGTCCTGGATGTCCAGTATGCACAGGCTCGCTATGGATATCGATGGATTTTGTCCGAGTCCGGATCGGGCTATAATTAACAAGACATGACAAACTAAGTCATAAAAGCCCACATTCCAAATTTCAAGTCAATCTGAGTTCGTAAGCTCAAGTTATGATCGATGCGAATTGAAGGTGATAACCCCGTTTTCGTATCCATCACCTTCGCATCCATCAGCTGCCACCGGTCGTTATTTCGTATCCATGGAATGACTACCTCCTTTCATCTCCATCCTCCTTTGTTCGTTCGAATCCATCACCAAGCAAGGGTTCGTATCCATTAGTGAGCCCTATTTCATATCCATCCACTTCGCATCGATCCAGTTCGAATCCATCTACAGAGCATGCATTACGTATTGATCGGCTAAGGCCTCCTTTGCATCCATCGTGTATCTACCTGGTTCGTATCTATCGAAGAAAGTCCTTCTTCGTAACCATCATACTTCATTACTTCGTATCCATCAATGTTGCTGCTGCTTGAATCCATCGAGTTAACATGGCTTCGTGTCCATCAACACGAATTGGATAACGGCACTCGATACAAACGTGGCGAGAACCATGGATGCGACATGGTCAAACCGGAGAGAAAGGTGGATCGGTTCGAAATACGCGCGCCACATCATCTCAGAGACACATTCAACCATCGATATGCGCGTATCAATTCGAAGCTATGGAGTCGACCAAACAGCCATCTGGGAAATCTCCACTTGTATCGATCATATCTCAAAGTCCACTGATCCAAATGCTATGAAATTTTCAAAGTAGATTGCATACGAGCCAAGGAACATTCACACCAAAATTGAGCTCCATCAGACAAGATCTTGATCGATATGAAGTTATTTCGTATCGGTCACAGTTCGAGTCGAAACTTTCTAGAATTAGTCGTGTGGGCCCCCTCGCATGCCAGAGCGAATCTCCCGAAGTTTGAGCGAAGTCTCAGCCTACTACGCCTATAAATAGAGCCCCACAGCCTACAGAAGAAGGATCTTTTGATTCTCAAGCGGCCAGACTCTGCCGGATCGAGATTTATACCATATTCTTGCTGTTGAATTCGAATTCCAAGTTGTATTTGGCTGTTGTTTGCTGTAATTACTTGGAACCGTTGAAAGAGAATCAATAAAGTTGCAAAAACTTCATAGTGGACGTAGGCAACATGCCGAACCACTCTAAATCGCTTGTCTACGCATTTACTTTCCTATTGTTTGGAGTTTTTGTTAGATAATCTTCATTTTAAAATTTTATATTCTTCACTGTTATCTCTTCAAAAACTTTCGAAGAGTGTTGTGCCCAATTTTGGTACAAACAACGAGCACATGAATATAGGGAACATAGACTAGCATGATTTATTCCTATAACACAATCCTAGCATGAACACTTAACTCTTTACTTGCGTATTCAAGTCACATCAATGTTAATACTGTCTGAATTAGGCCAGACTACAACGGAGTAATTTGGTAAATTTTAAAAACTTTTTTTTACCATTTTGGATATTCGCTGGGCCTATGTTGTCTAAACTTATTTAGACCTTTTCTAAATTTTCTTTTAATAAAATCAATATCTTATTTAATTCTTAAATTATGTTTTATTTAATGTTAACTTTATATTATATAATATAATATGTGTATCACATACACATATGTGAGTACATGCAGGTTTAACATAAAATGTTGTACATTGTTCAACATGCCCATATATAGATGTTGGGATTTACATCGCAACGGACATACCAGCCCCTACGTGTATATATATATTTATTTATCATCTAATATGCAAGTATATATAGGTTTATATATATAATAAAATACTATATGCAAAAAAATATACATTTTAATATAAATATATGCATATATATATATATATATATATATATATATATATATAATTAATTGATAATCTAATGTAATTTAAATTTAAAAAATTTGAATTTGAATCAATATATTAATTTTAAATAAATAAGCATATATTAAGAAAATTATAAAAAAATTATTATATATACCTAACCATATATAAACGTTTATATTATAATTTAAATAATTATATATATATATATATGTATAATAAAATATGTATTTGTATATATATATTTATATTTATATAAATGTAGTTTGGCACAAAATTGATATAATACATATGTATATGTATATTATAATAGTAATAATATACATACATTCGGCCAGTAAACCAAAATAGTTTTATTTTTTATTTTAATTTGGGTTTTAACACTAAAATGTTTTATTTTTAAATTTTCTCTTCGGTTTTAACACTAAAATGTTTTTTAATTATGATTTCTGCATGAAAATCATTTAAGATAAAAATTGAAAAAATTTCCTTTTTTTAAAGTCACAATGCTGTATTTACTAAATATTTTTTCTTCATATTTTATATTTATTTTATAGATGTGTAGATATTGTTAAATATAGTTATGTGTTAAATAAATTATACATATATGTGTATGTATGCCTGTATATATGTATGCATGCATGTATGTTTTTCGAATATTTTATAATTCGAAAAAATGTGATTTATACACATAGTTAATGTTATAAGTATATATTTTAAATATATATTTATTATGAATTTGTTTTAAACTAAACTAGTTCTAAAATTATATGTTTTTAACTACACTAGTTTTAAAATTAAACTATTAATCTCGAGACTAAACCAATTTTTTTTTGCTTTCAAATGCAGTAGAGCATAAATATTTAAAAAATATATTTTATTCACACATGCATATGTATATATATAAACATATACGTCCAATGTCGATGAGAATAATTCATGATATCAATTCACTATTATACTTACATATAAGATGATGAATATTTATCTTATCCAAAGCCTTGTTTACACATTTTGAAATGCAGAATCAAAACTCTCCTTAAATTGAGTCCTGAATCTACAGAGCATTACTAGTCTGAATGCAACTACCATTAATGTATTAATTTAATTTATCGTTTTGAAACTTGAAGTTTTTTTAGAAGAGAAGGGAAAATAAGTCAGCCTTTTTGTATGACGACCGCCCTATACTGCCGACACCCAATATACCTATATAGTGCATTGTAGTGGTGCTCGACCGATGCGGAGCGATCATCAATGGTTGTAAAGTAAATAAGCAGCCACAGAACCAATCGTATATCTCATAGTGCTTTGATTAAAATACAATAGTAAACATCTCAAATATAAAACGTGCGAGATAGAAAATAACTTGATGAATCACAACATCAAGGAATATAGATCCATACAGTAAATATCATAAGTAATTAACTTATACATCAAACAATAACTCATAAACTATCTTTAAATAATAAGGAACTAGCAAGCTCCATAGTGTTGTGTAGTGGAATAACAAATGAGTAAATATAATAATATAAGAGAATAGCCTCTTGCTCGCCACCTGTTCAGCTAACATACTCACCAGACAAGATATCCTTAATCTACTCATTTAAGAGTGCCTAGAGTAATCGGACGCAAAGGATAAAACCCAGATTAGACAACAATCTGGTGTGAGCCATAGAAATCTCAGATACTATAAAGTCAATATACTAGGGCAAATGGTGTGGAAAATCTTACCTGACATCAATATACTAGGACAAATGATATGGAAAATCATAATTGACGTGTCCCTGCATCGACAGAGTTAGCATATATAAAAGATATACACTACTCTATGATAGTCATTATGGGTGTACTATACACCAAGGTACTAAGGATGTCTAGAAATATAGGTCAATAATACCGACATCAGGTGACATCCCTATGGTATAAACAATTAAAGTAACTATAACATCCATCATCCATCCTCACATTCACTCATTCAATGCGTTGGATACATGATACTCGTATGAACACATATGGAGTCATGGAGTACTCAATGTCTTGGTTTCTCGGTACTCGAATCCATGCCACCTAGTAGGCCATGAACTAGACTTCATTCCCATGAATAGTTTAAGGTATGGATTGAAACATAGTGTGATCCGTGACTTCCCCGTACGCCCAAGTGAGTGTCCTCCCCTACTCCTGCTTTACGAGTGCACTTCGAAACTTACGATTATCAATGATCACTTTGAACATGTCATCCTTAGTAGATCTCATCCCGGATTTGTCCTTACAACTCCCATTTGAAGTCGTCGTGGTTGGGGAACTATTCTAGATAGCCATCATTAGTCATAAAAAGTCATCGTGCATCTCATAACCTTCCTCCAACTGTTCCTTCGATCCGACTGCTCAACATTCCATAGTGTAACTATTTGTAACGACCCTAGATTTTAATTTAATTTAAATTGATAATTAAATGAATTTTTGAATAAATTGTAAGATAAATTGATTTAAATGGAAGCGAGTTTCCCCGATTCGACTAGAAAATATATAAAGTCATATGGATTTGACAATTTGTATATATGTGAATATATATTGAAATTGGATTTTAAATAAAATCTTAAATAAATGGTTTTAAAAATAAATATAGAGCTATATATGTATATACATTAGATATGAATTGTAAATGAATGGTTTAATATTAATTGATAACAATAAGTATATAAAAGCAAATACAAAGCAAGCTAAGCAAATGAAAATATAAAGTATATATTTTTACATAAGTAATAAAGCAAAGTACAAGATAAACAAATAAAAAATGTAGGCAAACATAAACAAAACAAAGTGTAAAAAAAATATAAACATGCAAGCCACTAATATCTCCAGCCGACATCAAATTAGCATAGTCAAAGCAAACAAAACATATAGTCATGTACCTTTGTCAAATGAAGAAATAAAATATAGCAAATAAAAGTATCTATGCACAAAGCAACAAGTACATAACATCATCACAGCCGAGTATAGCATGTTGCCTACAAAGCTTAGTATGCAAGGCAAGAAATAACAAATGTATATAAGCGTGTACACATGCATTTAATGCAAGACAACAATATGTATACTTAAATATAGATTGTACATAGAGCATAAAGCAAGAGTCAAGCAAATATATATGATGTTGCCTGTAGGATAGTATGCAAGCAAGAAAAAATATATGTACATAACAATTTTGAACTCAAGCATGAAACATAAAGTACCTATGTACATGCTTATGCAAAGCAAAATGAACTGTGCATACAAAATTCTTCAGCATGGACAAGATCATCTCAGCCATGCTTATTAAACAAAGAGAAAAAAAATTATATCTCTACATTGTATTGTACTAAACAAATAATATCACTTTGTACAAATATAATATAGCCTGTAGACTTGTTTCCCCTATATCATCTTCATTCCAGTTTCGTTCATCAAACTAAACAAGAGACAGTATCAAGCTTGAAAACCAAATCTACACAACCTAAAAAAAAATCTGAAGGCAGTATAAATCAAAACAGTTTGGCAAATAGAAAAAATACCGGAAAGCTTCAGTTACAACTAAAACCAGAATCAAGGCCTGGAAGCAAGATTCAAGGGCATCAAAACAAAAGTAAGATCACAGAAGCAAAACATGATTAAACAAGATCAATACTGCAGATTCAAAGCACAGAGTTGCCCTCTGTTCTTCAAGTTAATGTGAGTAAACTTTCATTCAAAACCGTAGATCTGTTTATATTTAAATTGTTATGATTGATACCTGAAGTTTTCCATATATCAACATATGAGCCTGTGCATGTTCGTACGCTTATATCTCTGTTTAGTTACAGGGTATAAAACAACAAGGCAAATTCAATTTCTTCTTTTCTATTCAATATTAGGCTTGGGTTTCAAAATAAATTAGTAGTGTTTAAGAATGAGTTATAAAAAAAAATAGTTTCATGACATAAAAATGAATATAGAATGAAAAAAAATCAAATTTTACAGTAGAAACCTTGCTTCCTGGAAATTTCGAATATCTTAAATTATTGATTCAATCATATAGCCTGAATTAACAGCCCAAGCTAAGATTTTTAAAAACAAATTTAGTGATTTTTAGTTGTACGTATCTTGAGCAATTTACAGTGGAACGAAATCTGCCTCTAAATCATTTTCTCGTGATTGGGTGATTCGAGTTGGTCAAGGTCGCTTGTGGAGATGGAGGAGGCTACGCGGTTGACTGGAAAATGGCCGGAGGTGGCAAAGATGGACGTGGTGGCGGTGGCGAGCATTTAAATTTTTTTAACCTAATTTTTGCATGGCCGAGAAATTCGACTCGCTCATCGTCGACGTGCGATCGAGTTCAACGTGCTTCTAAAGGATGGTAGAGGGGATGTCAACGAATCGATGGCCGTGGTTGCTGGCCGGCTATTGGTTGGGGTGTGGCGAACGCGGCGCTGCCAGGCTTGGATGGTGGAGGGTACTCTCGTTTCCAGGTTTGGGATATCGCCTCTATTTCGATTTTGATGGCAACGGTGAAGTTCGAATGTTCAAAACATGTTCTGGGGAGGTTCGTCGATATGCTCGACATCGTGGTGATGTTGGAAGATGGCCATAGCCGTTGTGCACGTGCACGAGCCTTAGGGTGATAGCTTGGGTGTAGGTGCCTGGAGGGAACAGAGGGGATTAAGTGTGTTGACTTGAGTAACTTAAGTTGTTTGCTGGAAGCAAGTTTGCTCCAGAATTCTCAACTTGAACCTGATCCAAATTTCTGAGATTTAAAATCCAAATTTTAAACTTATAAATTAAGGGTTTAAATTGAGTTGTAAACCAAAAAAGATAAATGTAATTCAAGTTTGAATTGAAATTTAGTTGAACATAAATAAAGTTCAAAAGTTTAAATTGGTTTAAATAACTCAAAAGAAATTAAATGTTTGAAGAAAAATTGAATTTGAAGTAGATTTGAAATTTGTAAATGAAGAATTTAAACAAGATAAAATTAAAAGTTTAAAACAAAAATAAATTCTCAGATTTTGAAGTTAAATAAAGTATTACTTTAACTTGTAAATTTAAAGGTTTTAAAAGTTAGTTTTAAAAATTTAAAGATCAATTCGTATTCATTTTAAAACTTGAAAATTTAGAATGAAGTTTCAAAAGTAAATTTAAAATGAATGGTTTCAAACATATTTGTAAGTGATAAGTAAATCAATATTAAAAATTAATGCTACTGTAAGTTAATGAAGATTTAATAATTAAAATCCATTAAGTATTTAATAAATTAAAATGGATAATTTATTAATTTGGATTAATTAAATAAGTAATTAAAAGTTTAAATTAAGTAAGAAATAATTAATTAGTAAATTAGGGATTATTAATTAAATATAAATTAATGATTAAAGTTGATTGATCAAGCGATTAAGCAATAAATTAAATTTAAGGGTAATTTGATAGATTAACCCAGGTAATTAATTTGAGAATAATTAATTTATAAAAGGTTAATTAACTAATGAAAGTTATTAAGAAAAAAATCATTAATTAAGGAGTAATCAATTAATTAATTAAGAAAAATTAATTAAGAATAAATCATTAATTTAGGATAAATTAATGATTAATTAAAAGATAGTTTACTAAATGTTTTTAAATTAATTGATTATTAATTTTCCATGACCAACAAATTTATTCATAGAAATAAATCTGATTAACTTAATCAGATAATTAAATTAATCCTACCTATGGATGCTTGGATTATATTGGATGTTAAACTGTTAGATATCCCTGTTATATGATGCTTTATGATTATCCTGATTTGTGTTGTGATCTATGATGAAATTTATTATCTGTGATATATATATCTGTGAATCTGTGTATGAAAGATAAGCGTTGTAATTTATATCGCTTATTTAATATATTGTTGTATTTGATCTGTGATGATTGAATGATGTTGAACAAATTGTGTTAAACCCCTGGACCACACTTATACACACACCAATATGGATTTCACGGAGAAATCGATTGAGTCACAGATTTTGGAAAAAGTTTGAAAGTTGAATATTTAAATCCAAATGGTTTTGGAAATGAAATCGGATTAAAGTAAAAAGCTTTTGAAATGGAATTTCAAAGACAAATTTTTTTTTTGAAATAACCTGATTAAATTTTGGAATTTAAATAATTTGATTCGAATTTAAATTCAAGATTTGAAGATTTATTCTAGATTTGGAAAATAAGGGTTTAAAGATGTTATACCAATTATATATGGGTTAAACTATTTTAAAAGTATTGATTTGGGGATGTGAATAGAATTCAAGGGCTTTAACTCGTGTAAATATAGTTCAATTTTTCTGAAACGAAAACTGTTTGCTTTCAAATAATAAAAAGTTTCACATAAGAAATGAATGTCCAATTTGTGTTAAAAAGAATTTCAAGTTTGAGAATGAAGATAATTTCCAAGTTATGACTGATTTGAAAGCTATAAGTTGAATCTTGATTTAAAGATTCAACAAGTTAATCGAATTTTGAAAGCTATGAGTTAAATCTTTGATTTAAAGATTTAATGAGTTAATCCAATTGGAATGGAAATTGTTTTAAAGTCTATAAATTGATCTTTGTGAAATAAATCTTTTCTGTAATATAAAGATTTCAAATGGTAATTGTTTAAACCATTTGAAAGAAAGTTTTGGGTTTTAAGTTGTGACTTAATTGAAATCCCAATATCCATATGTTTTTGAAATATTGCGCTCACTGTTCGGTTTAGCCGGGAGAGGACCTTTGTGTCATATATCCCATTCCGAATATGTGATATGTCGTTATGGATAGCATTTGAAGACCGGTGTTGAAGACCGGATATTTTTGAAAGCGAAAGGACAACTCGTCGAATGTCTTTGCATCGACTGGTCCCCGGTATAGAGACTCCATATGTGATGGGAAGTCCGAACGTGATTAGTGAATATCCGGATTGCAAGGAATTCTTTGTAAGTGCCTTCGGTTCTGTTCGAGCCCGGAACAGACTTGTATGGATAGTATGTCTGACATTACAATTTGAGATATAAAGCTGATTTCTTTCAAATATATTTCTGTTGGTGGCGGAGAATTTATTCTCTTAGCTTAACACCCTTCTCTGAGACGTACGAGCTCAGAGGTTATGTAGTTGAAGATTATCAGCGATATATTCCCAATTTGGTAATGTGACATGCTGAGTGTTGCTGTGAAATGATCATTGTGTTGATCATTTGTGATAGGATCATTTATTTGATCGTCTATCTTGGTGATCATTTCTATGATCATTTGTTGACCCAAAGCACGGCTTTTGTATAAAGTGTGTTTTTGTGGACGTGATTTCGTCGAGCCTCACACCCTGGAATGGTCTAAATAGGAAAGATGCAGCAAGGTTATGAGGGGTAGCTCCCTTTAGGGTATGTGCATTTCCTTCTGGAAAAGGGTGGTATCATGCTATGGAGCCCAGATACTTACTCATGTGGAAACACTTTATTTATGATTGTGTGATGATGGTGGCGAGCGCTCGGTTAAAGGTCCCAAAGGACCGGGGGATGGCATACTCGTGTCAGTAGTTACCCAGTTAGGGATAACCCGGCCTTGTGTTGGCAGAGATCCGGTTTGGTTCTCGGGGACGTCCTTCCAGAGGCGTTCTCATGTGGCAATGGGAAGTTCCTTGGCCTGACCATTTGTTGGAAATCCAAAGAAACAATACGATCCTGTACGGTATTAGTTGTAGAACCTGCCATGGAATGTGGCGGTAACCTGCTATTGAACATGGTAGCTATAGTAGGCATAAGTGCGAAATGTCTATGCTGGCTATGATTTATATCTTTATTTTCGAAATGAATTTTTCCTACACTATGCACTAGTAATAATATCAAATGTTTCTTTTTAATGCGTATCAAGCATCTTTGACTATCATAAGGAGAAATCTCCTCTGATTCTGCGTTTGCATTGTGTGTGTGTGCGGGAGGTCTTATGGTAGTCTCATTTTTAAAAAGCATTGCGAATTGGCTTCGAAAATCTTTTGTTGAATGTTTTAAAAGATAAACTATTTTCGTTACTCACACCAGTCCCACGACTGATCCAGTGTTTATTGTTTGCTTTCCTAAACTCTGGGTGCTCATTATTTTCTACACGAGCAGTCTAGAGTTGGGTTTTTCAGATAGTCAGATGTAGTAGATTATCTGGAGTTAGTTCAATCTTTGGATATGGACTATACTTGCTTATCTTTGTGCATCGTTATTGGGAGTTCGAGCTATTGCTGGATTGGTTCTTGGAGATGGAGTTGCAGTTCTCGGAGTTCTCCTTTGAAGACTATCTTAGAGTTATATTGTTCCGCTGCTAGATGTCATCTATTTTTCTTTTCCGCTGCTATTTATTGTATCATATCTCTGATGTATATTGATATCTATTGGATCATCTGTTGTATCAGATATTGTATCAAAGCTGTATATCAATGCATTATTCTTTTATTCCGCTGTGTTGTTACTTAATGTTGTTATAAGCTCCGGCGTATCGGATTTGAACGGTCGAATCTACGGCATTCGAGTACGATGTAAAGTATGGACGTCGATTTTCGAGCGCGAAAAATCTGAAACGTTACATTTGGTATCAGAGCTAAGGTTGAACTTTAGCTCAGGAGTATAACACGTTAAGTAGCTCATTAGAGATAGGGTGAAGTATACCCTAGAATGAGTAACCCCTAAGATATCCGTTCAAACGCCTCAGTAAATTCTCTTACTATCCACTGATAGTGAGTATGAGTGGAAGAAGAGAACGAGATAGGGGATAGGGAAATACGACTACAAATGGTCAATACCCTGCAACAGTGGAAACAATCTTTCTTCTCAATCTTCTTTGATTTGATTCCAGATTCTTTTGATTTCTTCGTGACAGCTCCAGAAAGAAGTTTCGGTGCGGGGATGCCCTACGAATCGTTGTAGAAATTCTTTCTTCGTATTTCATCAGTTTCTTTTCATTTTTTGATTTTAAACTTTAATGAATATGAATTTGAAATTTGAATGAATTGGGAATTTTGAATAAATTAAAAATTTGGAATTGAGTTAAAATTGATTAATAGAAGATGAAGCTAAATCGAATTGTATCGATAAAACGATTCCGTTTAAAACCAAATTTTGAAATTCTGTTGTAATTTCTTGGGTTGGTTGAAGTCTGAAGAGGGACAAATTGGTATATATTTTGAGATATTCCGACTTGAGTTTGGAATTCATATCTTAATTTTGAGGAATTATAGGAGATCGAATCTGTCTATCTCTGTGTTGTTTTCGTGCCTGCGAATTTCGAGGACAAAATTCTTTTAAGGGGGGAAGTTTGTAACGACCCTAGATTTTAATTTAATTTAAATTGATAATTAAATGAATTTTTGAATAAATTGTAAGACAAATTGATTTAAATGGAAGCGAGTTTCCCCGATTCGACTAGAAAATATATAAAGTCATATGGATTTGACAATTTGTATATATGTGAATATATATTTAAATTGGATTTGAAATAAAATCTTAAATAAATGGTTTTAAAAATAAATATAGAGCTATATATGTATATACATTAGATATGAATTGTAAATGAATGGTTTAATATTAATTGATAACAATAAGTATATAAAAGCAAATACAAAGCAAGCTAAGCAAATGAAAATATAAAGTATATATTTTTACATAAGTAATAAAGCAAAGTACAAGATAAACAAATAAAAAATGTAGGCAAACATAAACAAAACAAAGTGTAAAAAAAATATAAACATGCAAGCCACTAATATCTCCAGCCGAAATAAAATTAGCATAGTCAAAGCAAACAAAACATATAGTCATGTACCTTTGTCAAATGAAGAAATAAAATATAGCAAATAAAAGTATCTATGCACAAAGAAACAAGTACATAACATCATCACAGCCGAGTATAGCATGTTGCCTGCAAAGCTTAGTATGCAAGGCAAGAAATAACAAATGTATATAAGCATGTACACATGCATTTAATGCAAGACAACAATATGTATACTTAAATATAGATTGTACATAGAGCATAAAGCAAGATTCAAGCAAATATATATGATGTTGCCTATAGGATAGTATGCAAGCAAGAAAAAAAATATGTACATAACAATTTTGAACTCAAGCATGAAACATAAAGTACCTATGTACATGCTTATGCAAAGCAAAATGAACCGTGCATACAAAATTCTTCAGCATGGACAAGATCATCTCAGCCATGCTTATTAAACAAAGAGAAAAAAAATTATATCTCTACATTGTATTGTACTAAACAAATAATATCACTTTGTACAAATATAATATAGCTTGTAGACTTGTTTCCCCTATATCATCTTCATTCCAGTTTCATTCATCAAACTAAACAAGAGACAGTATCAAGCTTGAAAACCAAATGTACACAACCTAGAAAAAAAAATATGAAGGCAGTATAAATCAAAACAGTTTGGCAAATAGAAAAAATACCGGAAAGCTTCAGTTACAACTAAAACCAGAATCAAGGCCTGGAAGCAAGATTCAAGGGCATCAAAACAAAAGTAAGATCACAGAAGCAAAACATGATTAAACAAGATCAATACTGCAGATTCAAAGCACAGAGTTAGCCCTCTGTTCTTCAAGTTAATGTGAGTAAACTTTCATTCAAAACCGTAGAATCTGTTTATATTTAAATTGTTATGATTGATACCTGAAGTTTTCCATATATCAACATATGAGCCTGTGCATGCTCGTACGCTTATATCTCTGTTTAGTTACAGGGTATAAAACAACAAGGCAAATTCAATTTCTTCTTTTCTATTCAATATTAGGCTTGGGTTTCAAAATAAATTAGTAGTGTTTAAGAATGAGTTATAAAAAAAAATAGTTTCATGACATAAAAATGAATATAGAATGAAAAAAAATCAAATTTTACAGTAGAAACCTTGCTTCCTGGAAATTTCGAATATCTTAAATTATTGATTCAATCATATAGCCTGAATTAACAGCCCAAGCTAAGATTTTTAAAAACAAATTTAGTGATTTTTAGTTGTATGTATCTTGAGCAATTTACAGTGGAACGAAATCTGCCTCTAAATCATTTTCTCGTGATTGGGTGATTCGAGTTGGTCAAGGTCGCTTGTGGAGATGGAGGAGGCTACGTGGTTGACTGGAAAATGGCCGGAGGTGGCAAAGATGGACGTGGTGGCGGTGGCGAGCATTTAAATTTTTTTAACCTAATTTTTGCATGGCCGAGAAATTCGACTCGCTCATCGTCGACGTGCGATCGAGTTCAACGTGCTTCTAAAGGATGGTAGAGGGGATGTCAATGAATCGATGGCCGAGGTTGCAGGCCGGCTATTGGTTGGGGTGTGGCGAACGCGGCGCTGCCAGGTTTGGATGGTGGAGGGTACTCTCGTTTCCAGGTTTGGGATATCGCCTCTATTTCGATTTTGATGGCAACGGTGAAGTTCGAATGTTCAAAACATGTTCTGGGGAGGTTCGTCGATATGCTCGACGTCGCGGTGATGCCGGAAGATGGCCACAGCCGTTGTGCACGTGCACGAGCCTTAGGGTGATAGCTTGGGTGTAGGTGCCTGGAGGGAACAGAGGGGATTAAGTATGTTGACTTGAGTAACTTAAGTTGTTTACTGGAAGCAAGTTTGCTCCAGAATTCTCAACTTGAACCTGATCCAAATTTCTGAGATTTAAAATCCAAATTTTAAACTTATAAATTAAGGGTTTAAATTGAGTTGTAAACCAAAAAAAGATAAATGTAATTCAAGTTTGAATTGAAATTTAGTTGAACATAAATAAAGTTCAAAAGTTTAAATTGGTTTAAATAACTCAAAAGAAACTAAATGTTTGAAGAAAAATTGAATTTAAAGTAGATTTGAAATTTGTAAATGAAGAATTTAAACAAGATAAAATTAAAAGTTTAAAACAAAAATAAATTCTTAGATTTTGAAGTTAAATAAAGTATTACTTTAACTTGTAAATTTAAAGGTTTTAAAAGTTAGTTTTAATTTAAAGATCAATTCGTATTCATTTTAAAACTTGAAAATTTAGAATGAAGTTTCAAAAGTAAATTTAAAATGAATGGTTTCAAACATATTTGTAAGTGATAAGTAAATCAATAATAAAAATTAATACTACTGTAAGTTAATGAAGATTTAACAATTAAAATCCATTAAGTATTTAATAAATTAAAATGGATAATTTATTAATTTGGATTAATTAAATAAGTAATTAAAAGTTTAAATTAAGTAAGAAATAATTAATTAGTAAATTAGGGATTATTAATTAAATATAAATTAATGATTAAAGTTGATTGATCAAGCGATTAAGCAATAAATTAAATTTAAGGGTAATGTGATAGATTAACCCAGGTGATTAATTTGAGAATAATTAATTTATAAAAGGTTAATTAACTAATGAAAGTGATTAAGAAAAAAATCATTAATTAAGGAGTAATCAATTAATTAATTAAGAAAAATTAATTAAGAATAATAAATTAATTTAGGATAAATTAATGATTAATTAAAAGATAGTTTACTAAATGTTTTTAAATTAATTGATTATTAATTTTCCATGACCAACAAATTTATTCATAGAAATAAATCTGATTAACTTAATCAGATAATTAAATTAATCCTGCCTATGGATGCTTGGATTATATTGGATGTTAAACTGTTGATATCCCTGTTATATGATGCTTTATGATTATCCTGATTTGTGTTGTGATCTATGATGAAATTTATTATCTGTGATATATATATCTGTGAATCTGTGTATGAAAGATAAGCGTTGTAATTTATATCGCTTATTTAATATATTGTTGTAATTTATCTGTGATGATTGAATGATGTTGCACAAATTGTGTTAAACCCCTGGACCACACTTATACACACACCAATATGGATTTCACGGAGAAATCGATTGAGTCACCGATTTTGGAAAAAGTTTGAAAGTTGAATATTTAAATCCAAATGGTTTTGGAAATGAAATCGGATTAAAGTAAAAAGCTTTTGAAATGGAATTTCAAAGACAATTTTTTTTTTTGAAATAACCTGATTAAATTTTGGAATTTAAATAATTTGATTCGAATTTAAATTCAAGATTTGAAGATTTATTCTAGATTTGGAAAATAAGGGTTTAAAGATGTTATACTAGTTATATATGGGTTAAACTATTTTAAAAGTATCGATTTGGGGATGTGAATAGAATTCAAGGGCTTTAACTCGTGTAAATATAGTTGAATTTTTCTGAAACGAAAACTGTTTATTTTCAAATAATAAAAACTTTCACATAAGAAATGAATGTCCAATTTGTGTTAAAAAGAATTTCAAGTTTGAGAATGAAGATAATTTCCAAGTTATGACTGATTTGAAAGCTATAAGTTGAATCTTGATTTAAAGATTCAACAAGTTAATCGAATTTTGAAAGCTATGAGTTAAATCTTTGATTTAAAGATTTAATGAGTTAATCCAATTGGAATGGAAATTGTTTTAAAGTCTATAAATTGATCTTTGTGTAATAAATCTTTTCTGTAATATAAAGATTTAAAATGGTAATTGTTTAAACCATTTGAAAGAAAGTTTTGGGTTTTAAGTTGTGACTTAATTGAAATCCCAATATCCATATGTTTTTGAAATATTGCGCTCACTGTTCGGTTTAGCCGGGAGAGGACCTTTGTGTCATATATCCCATTCCGAATATGTGATATGTCGTTATGGATAGCATTTGAAGACCGGTGTTGAAGACCGGATATTTTTGAAAGAGAAAGGACAACTCGTCGAATGTATTTGCATCGATTGGTCCCCAGTATAGAGCCTCCATATGTGATGGGAAGTCCGAACGTGATTAGTGAATATCCGGATTGCAAGGACTTCTTTGTAAGTGCCTTCGGTTCTGTTCGAGCCCGGAACAGACTTGTATGGATAGTATGTCTGACATTACAATTTGAGATATAAAGCTGATTTCTTTCAAATATATTTCTGTTGGTGGCGGAGAATTTATTCTCTTAGCTTAACACCCTTCTCTGAGACGTACGAGCTCAGAGGTTATGTAGTTGAAGGTTATCAGCGATATATTCCCAATTTGGTAATGTGACATGCTGAGTGTTGCTGTGAAATGATCATTGTGTTGATCATTTGTGATAGGATCATTTATTTGATCGTCTATCTTGGTGATCATTTCTATGATCATTTGTTGACCCAAAGAACGGCTTTTGTATAAAGTGTGTTTTTGTGGACGTGACTTCGTCGAGCCTCACACCCCGGAATGGTCAAAACAGGAAAGATGCAGCAAGGTTATGAGGGGTAGCTCCCTTTAGGGTATGTGCATTTCCTTCTGGAAAAGGGTGGTATCATGCTATGGAGCCCAGATACTTACTCATGTGGAAACACTTTATTTATGATTGTGTGATGATGGTGACGAGTGCTCGGTTAAAGGTCCCAAAGGACCGGGGGATGGCATACTCGTGTCAGTAGTTACCCAGTTAGGGGTAACCTGGCCTTTTGTTGGCAGAGATCCGGTTTGGTTCTCGAGGACGTCCTTCCAGAGGCGTTCTCATGTGGCAATGGGAAGTTCCTTGGCCTGACCATTTGTTGGAAATCCAAAGAAACAATACGATCCTGTACGGTATTAGTTGTAGAACCTGTCATGGAATGTGGCGGTAACCTGCTATTGAACATGGTAGCTATAGTAGGCATAAGTGCGAAATGTCTATGCTGGCTATGATTTATATCTTTATTTTCGAAATGAATTTTTCCTACACTATACACTAGTAATAATATCAAATGTTTCTTTTTAATGCGTATCAATCATCTTTGACTATCATAAGGAGAAATCTCCTCCGATTCTGCGTTTGCATTGTGTGTGTGTGCGGGAGGCCTTATGGTAGTCTCATTTTTAAAAAGCATTGCGAATTGACTTCGAAAATCTTTTTTTGAATGTTTTAAAAGATAAACTGTTTTCGTTACTCACACCAGTCCCACGACTAATCCGGAGTTTATTGTTTTCTTTCCTAAACTCTGGGTGCTCATTATTTTCTACACGAGCAGTCTAGATTTGGGTTTTTCAGATAGTCAGATGTAGTAGATTATCTGGAGTTAGTTCAATCTTTGGATATGGACTATACTTGCTTATCTTTGTGCATCGTTATTGGGAGTTCGAGCTATTGCTGGATTGGTTCTTGGAGATGGAGTTGCAGTTCTCGGAGTTCTCTTTTGAAGACTATCTTAGAGTTATATTGTTCCGCTGCTAGATGTCATCTATTTTTCTTTTCTGCTGCTATTTATTGTATCATATCTCTGATGTATATTGATATCTATTGGATCATCTGTTGTATCAGATATTGTATCAAAGCTGTATATCAATGTATTATTCTTTTATTCCGCTGTGTTGTTACTTAATGTTGTTATAAGCTCCGGCGAATCGGATTTGAACGGTCGAATCTACGGTATTCGAGTACGATGTAAAGTATGGATGTCGATTTTCGAGCGCGAAAAATCTGAAACGTTACATTTGGTATCAGAGCCAAGGTTGAACTTTAGCTCAGGAGTATAACATGTTAAGTAGCTCATTAGGGTGAAGTATACCCTAGAATGAGTAACCCCTAAGATATCCGTTCAAACGCCTCAGTAAATTCTCTTACTATCCACTGATAGTGAGTATGAGTGGAAGAAGAGAACGAGATAGGGGATAGGGAAATACGACTATAAATGGTCAATACCCTGCAACAGTGGAAACAATCTTTCTTCTCAATCTTCTTTGATTTGATTCCAGATTCTTTTGATTTCTTCGTGACAGCTCCAGAACGAAGTTTTGGTGCGGGTATGCCCTACGAATCGTTGTAGAAATTCTTTCTTCGTATTTCATCAGTTTCTTTTCAGTTTTTGATTTTAAACTTTAATGAATATGAATTTGAAATTTGAATGAATTGGTAATTTTGAGTAAATTAGAAATTGGGAATTGAGTTAAAATTGATTAATAGAAGATGAAGCTAAATCGAATTGTATCGATAAAACGATTCCGTTTAAAACCAAATTTTGAAATTCTGTTGTAATTTCTTGGGTTGGTTGAAGTCTGAAGAGGGACAAATTGGTATATATTTTGAGATATTCCGACTTGAGTTTGGAATTCATATCTTAAGTTTGAGGAATTATAGGAGATCGAATCTGTCTATCTCTGTGTTGTTTTCGTGCCTGCGAATTTCGAGGACGAAATTCTTTTAAGGGGGGAAGTTTGTAACGACCCTAGATTTTAATTTAATTTAAATTGATAATTAAATGAATTTTTGAATAAATTGTAAGATAAATTGATTTAAATGGAAGCGAGTTTCCCCGATTCGACTAGAAAATATATAAAGTCATATGGATTTGACAATTTGTATATATGTGAATATATATTTAAATTGGATTTGAAATAAAATCTTAAATAAATGGTTTTAAAAATAAATATAGAGCTATATATGTATATACATTAGATATGAATTGTAAATGAATGGTTTAATATTAATTGATAACAATAAGTATATAAAAGCAAATACAAAGCAAGCTAAGCAAATGAAAATATAAAGTATATATTTTTACATAAGTAATAAAGCAAAGTACAAGATAAACAAATAAAAAATGTAGGCAAACATAAACAAAACAAAGTGTAAAAAAAATATAAACATGCAAGCCACTAATATCTCCAGCCGAAATCAAATTAGCATAGTCAAAGCAAACAAAACATATAGTCATGTACCTTTGTCAAATGAAGAAATAAAATATAGCAAATAAAAGTATCTATGCACAAAGCAACAAGTACATAACATCATCACAGCCGAGTATAGCATGTTGCCTGCAAAGCTTAGTATGCAAGGCAAGAAATAACAAATGTATATAAGCATGTACACATGCATTTAATGCAAGACAACAATATGTATACTTAAATATAGATTGTACATAGAGCATAAAGCAAGAGTCAAGAAAATATATATGATGTTGCCTGTAGGATAGTATGCAAGCAAGAAAAAAAATATGTACATAACAATTTTGAACTCAAGCATGAAACATAAAGTACCTATGTACATGCTTATGCAAAGCAAAATGAACTGTGCATACAAAATTCTTCAGCATGGACAAGATCATCTCAGCCATGCTTATTAAACAAAGAGAAAAAAAATTATATCTCTACATTGTATTGTACTAAACAAATAATATCACTTTGTACAAATATAATATAGCTTGTAGACTTGTTTCCCCTATATCATCTTCATTCCAGTTTCGTTCATCAAACTAAACAAGAGACAGTATCAAGCTTGAAAACCAAATCTACATAACCTAGAAAAAAATCTGAAGGCAGTATAAATCAAAACAGTTTGGCAAATAGAAAAAATACCGGAAAGCTTCAGTTACAACTAAAACCAGAATCAAGGCCTGGAAGCAAGATTCAAGGGCATCAAAACAAAAGTAAGATCACAGAAGCAAAACATGATTAAACAAGATCAATACTGCAGATTCAAAGCACAGAGTTGCCCTCTGTTCTTCAAGTTAATGTGAGTAAACTTTCATTCAAAACCGTAGAATCTGTTTATATTTAAATTGTTATGATTGATACCTGAAGTTGTCCATATATCAATATATGAGCCTGTGCATGTTCATACGCTTATATCTCTGTTTAGTTACAGGGTATAAAACAACAAGGCAAATTCAATTTCTTCTTTTCTATTCAATATTAGGCTTGGGTTTCAAAATAAATTAGTAGTGTTTAAGAATGAGTTATAAAAAAAAATAGTTTCATGACATAAAAATGAATATAGAATGAAAAAAAATCAAATTTTATAGTAGAAACCTTGCTTCCTGGAAATTTCGAATATCTTAAACTATTGTTTCAATCATATAGCCTGAATTAACAGCCCAAGCTAAGATTTTTAAAAACAAATTTAGTGATTTTTAGTTGTACGTATCTTGAGCAATTTACAGTGGAATGAAATCTGCCTCTAAATCATTTTCTCGTGATTGGGTGATTCGAATTGGTCAAGGTCGCTTGTGGAGATGGAGGAGGCTACGGGGTTGACTGGAAAATGGCCGGAGGTGGCAAAGATGGACGTGGTGGCGGTGGCGAGCATTTAAATTTTTTTAACCTAATTTTTGCATGGCCGAGAAATTCGACTCGCTCATCGTCGACGTGCGATCGAGTTCAACGTGCTTCTAAAGGATGGTAGAGGGGATGTCAACGAATCGATGGCCGAGGTTGTAGGCCGGGTAATGGCTGGGGTGTGGCGAACGCGGCGCTGCCAGGTTTGGATGGTGGAGGGTACTCTCGTTTCCAGGTTTGGGATATCGCCTTTATTTCGATTTTGATGGCAACGGTGAAGTTCGAATGTTCAAAACATGTTCTGGGGAGGTTCGTCGATATGCTCGACGTCGCGGTGATGCCGGAAGATGGCCACAGCCATTGTGCACGTGCACGATCCTTAGGGTGATAGCTTGGGTGTAGGTGCCTGGAGGGAACAGAGGGGATTAAGTGTGTTGACTTGAGTAACTTAAGTTGTTTACTGGAAGCAAGTTTGCTCCAGAATTCTCAACTTGAACCTGATCCAAATTTCTGAGATTTAAAATCCAAATTTTAAACTTATAAATTAAGGGTTTAAATTGAGTTGTAAACCAAAAAAAGATAAATGTAATTCAAGTTTGAATTGAAATTTAGTTGAACATAAATAAAGTTCAAAAGTTTAAATTGGTTTAAATAACTCAAAAGAAATTAAATGTTTGAAGAAAAATTGAATTTGAAGTAGATTTGAAATTTGTAAATGAAGAATTTAAACAAGATAAAATTAAAAGTTTAAAACAAAAATAAATTCTCAGATTTTGAAGTTAAATAAAGTATTACTTTAACTTGTAAATTTAAAGGTTTTAAAAGTTAGTTTTAAAAATTTAAAGATCAATTCGTATTCATTTTAAAACTTGAAAATTTAGAATGAAGTTTCAAAAGTAAATTTAAAATGAATGGTTTCAAACATATTTGTAAGTGATAAGTAAATCAATATTAAAAATTAATGCTACTGTAAGTTAATGAAGATTTAATAATTAAAATCCATTAAGTATTTAATAAATTAAAATAGATAATTTATTAATTTGGATTAATTAAATAAGTAATTAAAAGTTTAAATTAAGTAAGAAATAATTAATTAGTAAATTAGGGATTATTAATAAAAATAAATTAATGATTAAAGTTGATTGATCAAGCGATTAAGCAATAAATTAAATTTAAGGGTAATGTGATAGATTAACCCACGTAATTAATTTGAGAATAATTAATTTATAAAAGGTTAATTAACTAATGAAAGTGATTAAGAAAAAAATCATTAATTAAGGAGTAATCAATTAATTAATTAAGAAAAATTAATTAAGAATAAATCATTAATTTAGGATAAATTAATGATTAATTAAAAGATAGTTTACTAAATGTTTTTAAATTAATTGATTATTAATTTTCCATGACCAACAAATTTATTCATAGAAATAAATCTGATTAACTTAATCAGATAATTAAATTAATCCTACCTATGGATGCTTGGATTATATTGGATGTTAAACTGTTTGATATCCCTGTTATATGATGCTTTATGATTATCCTGATTTGTGTTGTGATCTATGATGAAATTTATTATCTGTGATACATATATCTGTGAATCTGTGTATGAAAGATAAGCGTTGTAATTTATATCGCTTATTTAATATATTGTTGTATTTGATCTGTGATGATTGAATGATGTGGCACAAATTGTGTTAAACACCTGGACCACACTTATACACACACCAATATGGATTTCACGGAGAAATCGATTGAGTCACAGATTTTGGAAAAAGTTTGAAAGTTGAATATTTAAATCCAAATGGTTTTGGAAATGAAATCGGATTAAAGTAAAAAGCTTTTGAAATGGAATTTCAATGACAATTTTTTTTTTGAAATAACCTGATTAAATTTTGGAATTTAAATAATTTGATTCGAATTTAAATTCAAGATTTGAAGATTTATTCTAGATTTGGAAAATAAGGGTTTAAAGATGTTATACCAGTTATATATGGGTTAAACTATTTTAAAAGTATTGATTTGGGGATGTGAATAGAATTCAAGGGCTTTAACTCGTGTAAATATAGTTGAATTTTTCTGAAACGAAAACTGTTTGTTTTCAAATAATAAAAGCTTTCACATAAGAAATGAATGTCCAATTTGTGTTAAAAAGAATTTCAAGTTTGAGAATGAAGATAATTTCCAAGTTATGAATGATTTGAAAGCTATAAGTTGAATCTTGATTTAAAGATTCAACAAGTTAATCGAATTTTGAAAGCTATGAGTTAAATCTTTGATTTAAAGATTTAATGAGTTAATCCAATTGGAATGGAAATTGTTTTAAAGTCTATAAATTGATCTTTGTGAAATAAATCTTTTTTGTAATATAAAGATTTAAAATGGTAATTGTTTAAACCATTTGAAAAAAAGTTTTGGGTTTTAAGTTGTGACTTAATTGAAATCCCAATATCCATATGTTTTTGAAATATTGCGCTCACTGTTCGGTTTAGCCGGGAGAGGACCTTTGTGTCATATATCCCATTCCGAATATGTGATATGTCGTTATGGATAGCATTTGAAGACCGGTGTTGAAGACCGAATATTTTTGAAAGCGAAAGGACAACTCGTCGAATGTCTTTGCATCGACTGGTCCCTGGTATAGAGACTCCATATGTGATGGGAAGTCCGAACGTGATTAGTGAATATCCGGATTGCAAGGACTTCTTTGTAAGTGCCTTCGGTTCTGTTCGAGCCCGGAACAGACTTGTATGGATAGTATGTCTGACATTACAATTTGAGATATAAAGCTGATTTCTTTCAAATATATTTCCGTTGGTGGCGGAGAATTTATTCTCTTAGCTTAACACCCTTCTCCGAGACGTACGGGCTCAGAGGTTATGTAGTTGAAGGTTATCGACGATATATTCCCAATTTGGTAATGTGACATGCTGAGTGTTGCTGTGAAATGATCATTGTGTTGATCATTTGTGATAGGATCATTTATTTGATCGTCTATCTTGGTGATCATTTCTATGATCATTTGTTGACCCAAAGCACGGCTTTTGTATAAAGTGTGTTTTTGTGGACGTGACTTCGTCGAGCCTCACACCCCGGAATGGTCAAAACAGGAAAGATGCAACAAGGTTATGAGGGGTAGCTCCCTTTAGGGTATGTGCATTTCCTTCTGGAAAAGGGTGGTATCATACTATGGAGCCCAGATACTTACTCATGTGGAAACACTTTATTTATGATTGTGTGATGATGGTGACGAGCGCTCGGTTAAAGGTCCCAAAGGACCAGGGGATGGCATACTCGTGTCAGTAGTTACCCAGTTAGGGGTAACCCGGCCTTGTGTTGGCAGAGATCCGGTTTGGTTCTCGGGGACGTCCTTCCAGAGGCGTTCTCATGTGGCAATGGGAAGTTCCTTGGCCTGACCATTTGTTGGAAATCCAAAGAAACAATACGATCCTGTACGGTATTAGTTGTAGAACCTGCCATGGAATGTGGCGGTAACCTGCTATTGAACATGGTAGCTATAGTAGGCATAAGTGCGAAATGTCTATGCTGGCTATGATTTTAACCTTTATTTTCGAAATGAATTTTTCCTACACTATGCACTAGTAATAATATCAAATGTTTCTTTTTAATGCGTATCAAGCATCTTTGACTATCATAAGGAGAAATCTCCTCCGATTCTGCGTTTGCATTGTGTGTGTGTGTGGGAGGCCTTATGGTAGTCTCATTTTTAAAAAGCATTGCGAAGTGACTTCGAAAATCTTTTGTTGAATGTTTTAAAAGATAAACTGTTTTCGTTACTCACACCAGTCCCACGACTGATCCGGAGTTTATTGTTTTCTTTCCTAAACTCTGGTTGCTCATTATTTTCTACACGAGCAGTCTAGAGTTGGGTTTTTCAGATAGTCAGATGTAGTAGATTATCTGGAGTTAGTTCAATCTTTGGATATGGACTATACTTGCTTATCTTTGTGCATCGTTATTGGGAGTTCGAGCTATTGCTGGATTGGTTCTTGGAGATGGAGTTGCAGTTCTCGGAGTTCTCTTTTGAAGACTATCTTAGAGTTATATTGTTCCGCTGCTAGATGTCATCTATTTTTCTTTTCCGCTGCTATTTATTGTATCATATCTCTGATGTATATTGATATCTATTGGATCATCTGTTGTATCAGATATTGTATCAAAGCTGTATATCAATGTATTATTCTTTTATTCCGCTGTGTTGTTACTTAATGTTGTTATAAGCTCCGGCGAATTGGATTTGAACGGTCAAATCTACGGCATTCGAGTACGATGTAAAGTATGGATGTCGATTTTCGAGCGCGAAAAATCTGAAACGTTACACTATTCATCATTAAAGCCATCACTCCTTACATGTATCACAATAATCAAATTACCTGTCATCGTCATCGATCATAACCACCGATCCATCTTCCAGCAACCATAACTCGAGCATACTAACTTAACCGACTGGAAACATGAAACGTAGCCTTATGGGACCTTCCTTATCTCCCCATATCGATCTCACCAGGTTTGGGAAAATAATTCGTGGCTTATCACCAGTCCATTGGAACATCACTAATCCAACACTTTACATCTTCAAACGACCACAACTTGAGTGTATGAATTCCAATCGACTTGAAACTTGGAATGCAGGCTTATGAGGCCTTCCTTGTCACCCTATGTCAATCTCATCAAGTTTTGAACAAAACTCATGGATCATCATCGATCCATGGACATGGATTCTTACCGATCCATAACCACCAAACCACCCTCATCGATCCATCACCATTGATTTCATACTTCACCTACAAGCTCCAACATACTTCTCCATGCTCTAAAATGATTTGCGAGTCAAATGGGCTAACCCCTATGGATCAATACCGATCCATGGGAATGAACCCAAACTTAGACAAAATCGTGTGATTTTGGCTCTACTTCCTTACTTCCATGTTCTCATGCCTTGATCCATAGCTTGCATCCTGATTCCATACTCCAAACTACTCCATAGATCCAGATGTAAATTCCCCACCGATCCATGCTTTGGATCCCCACTGATCCATACTTCAAGCACCCACTACTCGAGCGTACCAACTCCAAATGACATGAAACTTGGTGGGAAATCTCTGAAGACCACCCTTATCATCTCCTATCGATCACATCCTGATCCGAGAAATTTGAGTTTAAGTATCATCACCGATCCAACACTTGATCTCTACCGTTCCATACTTTGGATGCTGATATCTTGACCATACTAATTCGGCTGAGTCACAGGTTCTATGAAGTTTTTGATTTCTGACAAAGAAATAAAGGAGATCGACAAAACAAAGACATCATGGCTATAAAGAGGCACAAAAGAGCTACATATGGTGCGATATCCCGGAATTTTTGGCAATATAAATTTAATAATCTGTGTTTAAATTTAAATTGATTTGATAATTTGTAAATTATATATGAAGTTTAAAATACAATTAATAAATGAAACATTGATTCATTAAATAACAAATAAGTTACAATCTCTTTTATAAATTTTATTTTAAGTGATTAAAAATATTATTTTCAAATGATTGTTATATGTATTGTTTTTCTTTATAAAATATAATGGTTTTACTTCTTTTAAAATTAGCTTTACATATAGATAAGTAATTATAAACAAATTGATTAAGTTAAATTTTCATTAAACTTTAATTTAAAATATACTAATCACTTAAATTGACAAATTTAAGCATCTTAAAAGCCTAATCTAACATGTGTAATTAAACACGCAAGACATTTACAAGTGTCAAATTTTATTTCAACTTTCTTTTATCTATGTCAATGGCTACCTTTCATCTTGATTCCTTTTCCCATCTTCCACATTCTTAATCAAGAGAAAAGAAAGAAAAAAAAATCTGTAAATTTCTTTAAGTTACAAAATCAAGAATCAACTGCCTGTAACCATTATTTGTGAACCAGTAACCATTTTCAAGAGATCAAGTAATTAAATCTGAAGAAAAAAAAATCGCAGTTTCAAGTAGCTGACCAAAATTTCCAGTTTTCTCTAGTTTTCTATTTACTCAGTATACAGGTGAGTATACACATTTTTTTGTTTATCTGGTTTTAACTAAACTGCATGCGATGATATCGAATTACCTTAAAATATAAACTAAGAAAATTCAAAGTTTCACATTGTTTTAAAGCTCTGTGCATAAACAAATACAAGTGAGTAATCTACTATTTTTGTTAAATGCTTAAATCTGTTTGAATTGATGTTTGTGAGTGAAACACATCATTTTAAAATATAAAACTGAGCATCTAAGAATATTGTGTTTGCATGTGTATATTTTTGGATGTAACTCTGTATATCTATTTGTGTTGTTCTGAGCAAAAATACTTCACATGTATGATAGAAGAAGGATGTTTGACTGGGTATATAAGTGATATTGCTGTGAGTAACTTCACTAATTTAAAGAATTAAATATGATTCTGCTGCATGATTTTTTTTTCCTGAATTCAGTAGGTTTGTGTGAATGTATATAGATAGATTACTGTGCATTTTGGATGTATAATGTATGCATGTGGATGAATGTCAGTAACAAATCTGTTTTGCAGTTTTTAAGAAAAAGATTCAAACTTTGTTTAAATTTCTTATCTCTGGATTTAGTCATTATTAGGATTTATGTTATAAACAATTTTTTTTTTATGTTTAATCTTGAATCAAGGATTAAAAATTTATTTGAAGCAAAATAAACAGGATATCTCTCAGGGAATCAAAGATGAACAGGGGGGTTTTAAGTTTTGGGACAATTCAAACTCTTGAATTCATTTTTTTTAGGATTAAAAACTGAATGCTCTTACAAAATTATGATTTTTTTTTTAAAATAAAATCACAAGAGTTAATGAAGGATTTAAAGAGAAGTTTGGGTTATAGTGGAAACTGGTTTTTGGGGTTTTGCTGATGCCCACGAAGGGCAGGAAGGTCGAAGTTGTCTCTGGGTGATCGAGTTCGATAGAACTTTAGGAGGTGGAAATGGGGTGTTGCCGATTGTCTGGTAAGAATATCAGAGGTGATGGTGGTCGGAAATTCGAGGACGTGGTGGTTAAAGGTCTGGAATTTGTGGTTCCAGGATTGGGTTCGCAAGTCGAATTTTGATTCGTGATGTGGAGGTGGAATCTGATGGTCGAGACGTGATTCAGAGATAAATACGACTTGTTCGATATCTAGGTGGTGACCGGTGGTGGTCAAGACCACCGTGCATATGCATGGTGCAGAGACTGTTCAGAGGAAGTTTTACTGAAGGAAATGGGGGACTCGAGTTTTGCTCGGGCGATTCAGATTATTGCTCGAAGTTGGGTATAGTTTTACTTGAAGTAATTGGAAGGAAACTCGGGTCAAATAGAGTTACAGGTTTATTTATTTAAAACTTGTCAGTGTATCAGGATTCAAGTGAAAATTTAAAATTTGGAAGCCAAATATAAGAAGAGTTTTAAATCAAGTTTTTAGGCTGGGTTTCAATTCAGATTTGAATTCTAGTTTTTAAAAATAAATAAGGTTAAAAAAAAAAGAAAGAAATGTTTTTAACAATTAAAAATTGGATACAGTATTGTACAATATGGTTTAAGAATATGAAATAATGCTTCCAACAGGATTTTAAATTAAGTTAAAAATTTGAATTCAAGCTTAGTTTAAATTCTAGCTTTGAAATAAATAAGCTTTTGAATTTAAATGTTTTAAACAACTTTGAATGTTTTAAAGTATGGTTTAAGTTTAAAATTTGGATTTGGTTCTAAAATTCTTTTAAAGTTCTTTATAAGACAAATAGATTCTTTAACATGTAATACAAAAGTTTTTGAATTATTTAAAAAGTTTTGTTAAAGTTAAGAATTGTTTTCGTTTTAAATCTTGAATTTAAAATGCAATTTAAGGGGGATTTAAAAACAAATTATTTTAATACTTTGCTAATGACTATTAAATCATTAATAAGATTAAGGTTTATCTTAAAGTTAATTAAAATTTAATGATTTATAATTCATTAAAATAACTAATGTCATTAGATTTGTAATTAACTAATTTAATTAATTAATAATTTGGGTTAATTAATTAAATAATTAAGGGTTTTATTTAATTAATTAAAAGGATTAAGTAAGTTAAGTAAGCTTGATTAAATTGTGATTAAGAAATCAATTAATTAAATAAGGTTTGATTTAATTAAATTAATAATTTGAATTTATTAATCAAGTAATTAAAAATGAATTAAGATTTAATTACCACTTGATTAACTGAATAATTAGTGGTTAATTAATGAATTTTATAGATGATTAGAATATTGATTAATCTCAGTTAATTAATTTAGAAAAGTAATTAAAGTTTTGTTATTGGTTAATGAAGGTCTTTAACATAGTATTATTTTATAATTAATGTGATTAATTTTAATTATTAATTAGATTAAATAATTTAAGATAATCATTTGTGTAAGTTATTAAGTACAAATACTTATGGAAGTAATTAAGGAATTAATTACTTATTGTATTTAATTGAGTTTAATTTGATTAGATTAAGTTAATTAATTCAGTTTAATTAATTAAAAATAATCATTTGATAATTTGTGAAATATAATTACTTAATGTAATTTAAACAAAGAGGAATTACTCAAGGAAGTAATTAATGGGAATTTACTGTATGTAATTAATTAAAGGTGATTTGATGATAAAGTAATTTGAGTATAATTACTTTGTAGATTAATCAAGGGGTTAATAATTAATTAACGAAGTAATTAAAGGTTAATTACTGTATTTGGTTAAAGGTAAATTAATTTGAGAAATTTATCAAGGGATAATAGAATGATATTTGAAGCCATTGATTTATTGTTATCTCTAATAAGTAGTTCGTGTTGCTATGTGATATGGCATGTTTGATTTAGACTATGATGATATGGTTATCTATTTATGATGCGTTATTATGACATCCGGCATTTTAAGTTGAATTGTATTTCACTGGAATAATTTAATTTAAGGATGACATTGGATTCGAAGAGACCGGAGTCGGGTATTAGTTAATACCCGAAACCACTTCGATTCTTTATAAATTGATATGTGAAATTGATTGGCTGGTATGGAATGATTTAAGTGAATTGGACCATTTAATCTAAGTATTGGTACTTAGAAATTGATGTATGGAATAAGTGATGTTCTATCAACTGATGAAGATGTAAATTAATTTAAGTTACCCAGGTTTATATATGTTGTATGCTTTTGTATTCCATGTTAGATGGGTTTACTCACGCTGGTTTCCAGCCTGACCCGGGTGTTAGTTTGATGTAATGCTCGGGTCAGACCGAGTATTACAGATTTTCAGGTGAGGACGTTCTGGAGCTCAGGAGGCGAGCTGGATGGATGAAACGTATGGAGCATTTATCACTATGATATATTATTGTATAGTTAGGACATGTGGTTTAAAACTATCCAGTGAATAGTAATGGTTGTAACTCTGATGTATATAAATATAAATTGGCAGATACAGTTTTCTTTTATATAACTGTTATTATGTGATATTATATTTTATCCGTTGCGAATGTGAGGTTTCCATGTCTTGTTTCTGTTTCTTTTTCTTCTATCTTTCTTCTTTCCACTAACTATCTGGAAATTTCGGGATCGAAATTTCTGGGTCGTTACATTTGGTATCAGAGCAGAAGGTTAAGCGAGAACCTTGGCTCTGTTGGGATTACTCATTAAGGATAGGGTAAGTGATACCCTAGGATGAGTAGAGTGTATATAAATATGAGAGAGCGTACTTGTTATTTTCTCATATAAATGTTTTTAAACGATTTCAAAAGTAAATGAATCTTATATAAGAAATAGATTATCTATTATATTAAGGAAATTGGTTGTAGTATTAATTAAACTAAAAGTAATAGTAAGAATTAAGAAGTAATAGAAATACAACCAACTGGAATTAAATTTGAGAAAGATTTCAGGATAAGGATAATCAATTAATTTATGTAATTAATTAAACTTTATTTAATAAGATTAATTAATGGATAATAATTGGAATTGATAAATAAGAGGGAGTTACTTAATGAAGTAACTAAAGGTAAGTAATTTAAGGGACAATTACTTTATGAAGGTAATTAAGAAATAAGTTAATTACCGAATGTGATTAATTAATGATGTAATTAATTTAAAGAAATAATAAATAATATTATTTAATGCATTTAAATGAAATGGTCCTATTTCAAACAAGAGTTGTTTGAAAATTTAAAGGGAATTTGTTTTGAAATAAAACCAAGGGTGGTTTAAAATTTTAAAGTATAACTTGGTATGTAAAAGAAGTTAATATGTATATGTTGTGGATATACATAATATCAAAGATGGTTTGAGACAAACTCTAAATATTGAGTTTTTAAATCTGGAATGAGATGTGAAAATCCAAAATGATAAGTTTTTGAACTTAATTAGAGGAAGATTATTTATGAAAGGTTCAAAATTTGAAATGGAAGTTCAAATTGGGTAAGATTGACTAGAGTAAGTGAATTGAGTTTAACTGGGAAAAAGTTAAAATAAGTTGAGTGATCAACATGATTGGGGAGTTAAATGGTTAATTTGAATTGGGAGTTTGTGTGGTCTCAAAATGGGTTTGAGATCCGAAAATTGAAAATGGATGGATGTTTTGAAATAATTGGATGATACCATCCTATTGTTATTAATAATCTTTAAAATGTGAATTGGATTTGTTGAAATGAATGAGGAATGGAGTATGGTAATCCACTGTTGGGATAAAAAGGTAAATTGATTTAAAGGAATTAAATCAATATTTGAAGTATTAACTCGAATTTATATAATTCGAGATGGTTTAAATTTGGATTTTGAATTAAAATTAGGTCAAACTGAATTTGATTTGTAGCAATTGAAAGTGTGATTGAAGATGTATGAGTATAAGATTCAAATGGAAAATTTGAATCGGATTAATTTGAAATGATTTGAAATTGAAGTGGATTCAATTTGAAATTTGTCCAAATTTATTGGAATAATTTGGAATTATAATTTAAGTTAATTTTTTTTTAATTCAAATGGAATTTGAATTAAATAATGAGAAGAAATCAAGGATAATTCAACTTGATTTGGAAATAGAATTTGAAATTGGGGTTAATTCAAACTGGAGTTGAAAAAGATTGGAATTGAAGCAGGTTCAATTGAATGGATAATTAGTCCAAAGTGATTGGAATAGCTTGAGATTGAAATTAAAGTTGAAAATGTTTAAAATCAAATGGGATTTGATTTAAATTTGAAAAGGAATTGAGAATTAATTCAACTTGAAATGGGAATGAATCAATTTCAATGGAAATTGATGTTATTTAAATTAGAATTGGGTCAATTTAAATGGTAGAGAAAATTTAAATTGAATTGATGAGAATGGAGATTGGGAAGTGAACAGTTTTGACTCTGGACTATTTTTAATATAAATTGTTTTAATATAAACATATTTTTCCAAGCTATTCATTATATATACAACCTCTCTTTTAAAAGCCAAACTATCTTATACTTGTTTTACAATTATTTTTGAAAATGTTTTTCAACTATTTTATAAACTAATTACTGTTTTCAACTACTAATTTCTATTTTATAGTATTTTGCAATTATTTAAAATTTCTATGACTATTTAACTATTTCCAAATTATTTTACAATTACTGAACTATTTTACAGCTATTTTACCAACTAGTAATTATTTTCCAACTACTTATCTATTTTTAAAATTTTAAGCTATTCTCTAAATAAACTGAACAGAGTTTAAACTGTTATTGGATGGATACCCAATCGAGATAAGAATAGAGGTGATAATCCAAATGGATGGAAGCAATTGTGAGTAAATGAACGAAATTCAAAGTAAATGTGAATAGAAAAGGAAATGTGATTAGATAAAAGAAATTGATTTAGTTAATAATCAATGAAGTTAAATACGTAGGGTGTACGTATGTTATTCTATTCGCATAGTGATTTGATCCAGATTCGAGCATAGAATTTCGAGATAGACATATCGATCCGTGTGGGATTTTTCCACTCGATTTTTGACGGCGAACCTGGATATGGATTATTGATTGGTTCTGGATATTCTCTATCATAATTATGACTATGCAAGGAGAATGACGGTTTCTGATCAAGAAATCAGATCTGTGTCCGCACTAGGAAGTCGGGTGGACGATACTAGTTCGGAAGTGAAATTGTGTGATCGAGTGAGCGATCAGATTGGTATGGCATACGAATGATATGTGTATATCGTACGAATTTGAATGAAATTGATATTGGAAAAAAAAATCAAATTTGAATATTTGATTTTGAGTAAACAAAGTAAATATCTTTTTTTTATAAGATAAAAATCCCCTTGATGAATCTATTTCCAGAAGGAAAGGATTTTGAAAATGTTTGAAGTATAAAAGAGTTTTATACAAGTTTGAAATGATCCAAAGTTTTGAAAGATTTTATATATCTGAATATATAAATATATATATATATATATATATATATATATATATATATATATATATAAAGGATCATATGAGGATTTTGGAAAGGGTTTTGAGAACCTATGGATTGGAAAGGCTTTTGATTTTTAGGTAAAATCAATATTGAATTTGGAAAGCCTAGTTTGAGAATTATCGATTTTGGGATAATCGATTTTGTGTAAAGGAGCTTTGTATGATATCATACTAGGTGTATGATTTGAAGATACTATATATGTATAGTATAAAATGTTTTGATGATGCTCTGGGGAAAAAGGCGCTCCCTTGGAATGGACTTCTCAGGAGTACCACCGGGTGGTGCTGCCTTGAGCCCCAAGGGGGGGTTCTAAAGTTGATCCTGTGAGGAGTCCGGACAAAACTAGTTCCTGAGAATTATTGGGTAGCGAAAGTCGATGGCGCTGATGCCTACAGGGGCATTTGGGTTATGCTGTTACGACAGTGTAACTCGATGTCGCTGCGATCTACTGTGGGGACCATAGCGAAAATCAGGTGGAGGACGAGTGTCAACGGTCTACACTTGATTTTGCCGGGAAGGCAACGCAACATCGGTAGACTGCGATCTATGGTCAAGTGGAGTGGAGAAGATTCATTCTTTTGGCAGCGAAATTCGAGGGCACTGATGCCTACAGTTATATGGGTTTTTGCTGTGACAGCAACGTAACCCCAGTTGTAGCTGCGATCTGTAATGCGTTCCATGGTGTAATCGTGGGGCGCGGAGGCCTACAGTTATCTGTGGATTTTTTCGGGACGGCAACGTAATCATCGGGTTAACTGCGACCATGGATGGGGGTGATGATTTCCAGAGCATTCTCACCAAAAATATATCCTCTATTTTCAAAAGCTGTTTTCAATATTTCAATAAAAAATATTTCCAAACTATTTTCACTGGGTGTTGAAAATGGGTCTGCTAAATACTTATAGATTTTCAGTCGTACACCTGATCAACGTATGACCGACTTTCTGTGAGGACAAAGATGGACTTGTTGAAACATCGAGTTATAAAAACTATTTTCATAAAAAATAATTTATAATACTATATAGATTTTAAAAGTGTTTTAAATAATCAAAGAAAATTTATCTGATTACAAGCATTTTAATAAATCTGGCTTCGTTCCTTTTCGAGGACGAAAAGATTCAAAGGGGGAGGATTGTGATATCCCGGAATTTTTGGCAATTTAAATTTAATAATCTGTTTTTAAATTTAAATTGATTTGATAATTTGTAAATTATATATGAAGTTTAAAATACAATTAATAAATGAGACATTGATTCATTAAATAACAAATAAGTTACAATCTCTTTTATAAATTTTATTTTAAGTGATTAAAAATATTATTTTCAAATGATTGTTATATGTATATTTTTCTTTATAAAATATAATGGTTTTACTTCTTTAAAAATTAGCTTTACATATAAATAAGTAATTATAAACAAATTAATTAAGTTAAATTTTCATTAAAATTTAATTTAAAATATACTAATCACTTAAATTGACAAATGTAAGCATCTTAAAAGCCTAATCTAACATGTGTAATTAAACACGCAAGACATTCACTAGTGTCAAATTTTATTTCAACTTTCTTTTATCTATGTCAATGGCTACCTTTCATCTTGATTCCTTTTCCCATCTTCCACTTTCTTAATCAAGAGAAAAGAAAGAAAAAAAATCTGTAAATTTCTTTAAGTTACAAAATCAAGAATCAACTGCTTGTAACCATTATTTGTGAACCAGTAACCATTTTCAAGAGATCAAGTAATTAAATCCGAAGCAAAACAAAATCGCAGTTTCAAGTAGCTGACCAAAATTTCCAGTTTTCTCTGGTTTTCTCTTTGCTCAGTATACAGGTGAGTATACACTTTTTTTTGTTTATCTGGTTTTAACTAAACTGCATGCGATGATATCGAATTACCTTAAAATATAAACTAAGAAAATTCAAAGTTTCACATTGTTTTAAAGCTCTGTGCATAAACAAATACAAGTAAGTAATCTACTATTTTTGTTAAATGCTTAAACCTGTTTGAATTGATGTTTGTGAGTGAAACACATCATTTTAAAATATAAAACTGGGCATCTAAGAATATTGTGTTTGCATGTGTATATTTTTGGATGTAACTCTGTATATCTATTTGTGTTGTTCTGAGCAAAAATACTTCACCTGTATGATAGAAGAAGGATGTTTGACTGGGTATATAAGTGATATTGCTGTGAGTAACTTCACTAATTTAAAGAATTAAATATGATTCTACTGCATGATTTTTTTTCCTGACTTCAGTAGGTTTGTGTGAATGTATATAGATAGATTGATGTGCATTTTGGATGTATAATGTATGCATGTGGATGAATGTCAGTAACAAATCTGTTTTGCAGTTTTTAAGTAAAAGATTTAAACTTTGTTTAAATTTCTTATCTCTGGATTTAGTCATTATTAGGATTTATGTTATAAACAATTTTTTTGATGTTTAATCTTAAATCAAGGATTAAAAATTTATTTGAAGCAAATTAAACAGGATATCTCTCAGGGAATCAAAGATGAACAGGGGGGGTTTTAAGTTTTGGGACAATTCAAACTCTTGAATTCATTTTTTTTCAGGATTAAAAACTGAATGCTCTTACAAAATTATGACTTTTTTTAAAATAAAATCAAAAGAGTTAATGAAGGATTTAAAGAGAAGTTTGGGTTATAGTGGAAACTGGTTTTTGGGGTTTTGCTGATGCTCAGAAGGGCAGGAAGGTCGAAGTTGTCTCTGGGTGATCGAGTTTGATAGAACTTTAGGAGGTGGAAGATGGTGTGTTGCCGATTGTCTGGTAAGAATATCAGAGGTGATGGTGGTCGGAAATTCGAGGACGTGGTGGTTAAAGGTCTAGAATTTGTGGTTCTAGGATTGGGTTCGCAAGTCGAATTTTGATTTGTGATGTGGAGGTGGAATCTGATGGTCGAGACGTGATTCAGAGATGAACGACGACTTGTTCGATATCTAGGTGGTGACCGGTGGTGGTCAGGACCACCGTGCATATGCACGGTGTAGAGACTGTTCAGGGGAAGTTTTACTGAAGGAAATGGGGGACACGAGTTTTGCTCGGGCGATTCAGATTATTGCTCGAAGTTGGGTATAGTTTTACTCGAAGTAATTGGAAGGAAACTCGGGTCAAATAGAGTTACAGGTTTATTTCTTTAAAACTTGTCAGTGTATCAGGATTCAAGTGAAAATTTAAAATTTGGAAGCCAAATATAAGAAGAGTTTTAAATTAAGTTTTTAGGCTGGGTTTCAATTCAGATTTGAATTCTAGTTTTTAAAAATAAATAAGGTTTAAAAAAAAAGAAATGTTTTTAACAATTAAAAATTAGATACAGTATTGTACAATATGGTTTAAGAATCTGAAATAAAGCATTCAACAGGATTTTAAATTAAGTTAAAAATCTGAATTCAAGCTTAGTTTAAATTCTAGCTTTGAAATAAATAAGCTTTTGAATTTAAATGTTTTAAACAACTTTGAATGTTTTAAAGTATGGTTTAAGTTTAAAATTTGGATTTGGTTCTAAAATTCTTTTAAAGTTCTTTATAAGACAAATAGATTCTTTAACATGTAATACAAAAGTTTTTGAATTATTTAAAAAGTTTTGTTAAAATTAAGAATTGTTTTCATTTTAAATCTTGAATTTAAAATGCAATTTAAGGGGGATTTAAAAAAAAATTGTTTTAATACTTTGCTAATGACTATTAAATCATTAATAAGATTAAGGTTTATCTTAAAGTTAATTAAAATTTAATGACTTATAATTCATTAAAATAATTAATGTCATTAGATTTGTAATTAACTAATTTAGTTAATTAATAATTTGGGTTAATTAATTAAATAATTAAGGGTTTTATTTCATTAATTAAAAGGATTAAGTAAGTTAAGTAAGCTTGATTAAATTGTGATTAAGAAATCAATTAATTAAATAAGGTTTGATTTAATTTAATTTAATTAATAATTTGAATTTATTAATCAAGTAATTAAAAATGAATTAAGATTTAATTACCACTTGATTAACTGAATAATTAGAGGTTAATTAATGAATTTTATAGATGATTAGAATATTGATTAATCTCAGTTAATTAATTTAGAAAAGTAATTAAAGTTTTGTTATTGGTTAATGAAGGTCTTTAACATAGTATTATTTTATAATTAATGTGATTAATTTTAATTACTAATTAGATTAAATAATTTAAGATAATCATTTGTGTAAGTTATTAAGTACAAATACTTATGGAAGTAATTAAGGAATTAATTACTTATTGTATTTAATTGAGTTTAATTTGATTAGATTAAGTTAATTAATTCAGTTTAATTAATTTAAAATAATCATTTGATAATTTGTGAAATATAATTACTTAATGTAATTTAAACAAAGAGGAATTACTCAAGGAAGTAATTAATGGGAATTTACTGTATGTAATTAATTAAAGGTGATTTGATGATAAAGTAATTTGAGTATAATTACTTTGTAGATTAATCAAGGGGTTAATAATTAATTAACGAAGTAATTAAAGGTTAATTACTGTATTTGGTTAAAGGTAAATTAATTTGAGAAATTTATCAAGGAATAATAGAATGATATTTGAAGCCATTGATTTATTGTTATCTCTAATAAGTAGTTCGTGTTGCTATGTGATATGGCATGTTTGATTTAGACTATGATGATATGGTTATCTATTTATGATGCGTTATTATGACATCCGGCATTTTAAGTTGAATTGTATTTCACAGGAATAATTTAATTTAAGGATGACATTGGATTCGAAGAGACCGGAGTCGGGTATTAGTTAATACCCGAAACCACTTCGATTCTTTATAAATTGATATGTGAAATTGATTGGCTGGTATGGAATGATTTAAGTGAATTGGACCATTTAATCTAAGTATTGGTACTTAGAAATTGATGTATGGAATAAGTGATGTTCTATCAACTGATAAAGGTGTAAATTAATTTAAGTTACCCGGGTTTATATATGTTGTATGCTTTTGTATTCCATGTTAGATGGGTTTACTCACGCTGGTTTCCAGCGTGACCTGGGTGTTACTTTGATGTAATGCTCGGGTCAGACCGAGTATTACAGATTTTCAGGTGAGGACGTTCTAGAGCTCAGAAGGCGAGCTGGATGGCTGAAACGTATGGAGCATTTATCACTATGATATATTATTGTATAGTTAGGACATGTTGTTTAAAACTATCCAGTGAATAGTAATGGTTGTAACTCTGATGTGTATAAATATAAATTGGCAGATACAGTTTTCTTTTGTATAACTGTTATTATGTGATATTATATTTTATCCGCTGCGAATGTGAGGTTTCCGTGTGTTGTTTCTATTTCTTTTTCTTCTATCTTTCTTCTTTCCACTAACTATCTGGAAATTTCGGGATCGAAATTTCTGGGTCGTTACATATGGTACTCTAGATTATAGGTTGATTATTTGATATTGTAATAGTGATAAACTTGTTAAAATCTATCCTCAAATAATCATGCACCTCAATATAATCGATATATGTACGTTTGAATAGCATTGCACATTCATTGAGCAATTTGACAGGGACCGGTCAACCGGTATTAAATCAGGCGGTCGGCCGTTTCTGTGTAAAATGCACAATGAACGTGCACACATGCACATAACGACTATAGATTTGAAATCCTGTCTACTGGCCATTTTTTGACCCGTCGACCGTTTTTTAACAGAGAGCAACCTTTTCCAAAAGACACTTCTTTCTCCAATGGTTGCATCTCTTACCTTTCATCAATGATCATATCTATTAATGGCTACTGTTCACAAAGAGTTACAACCATTTTTCTCTATATAAACTCATCTAAATCATTGATTCAAAATACATGAATATATATGTTTTTTACTCTAATTTCTGATCTTACTTTCTAAATACTCCCGCATTCTAAAAGCTCTCAATTATTTTAATTTCTTATTGAATCATTGAAATTATTTCATATCTTTTGATTCAATAAGTAATATACTTCCCTTAATCTTCACAAAACATCATTCACATATTTTGAGGATAAGATTATAGGAAGTTTGTACCACAAGTGACAAAACTGTGTTAGCAAGAACACATACCGTCAACAAACAATTATATTCATCTTTGTTGAAGTCCTCGGTGTTGTAAGAGGCAAGTGTTGAAGTCCTCGGTGTTGTAAGAGGCAAGTGTTGAAGTCCTCAGTGTATTAGAGGCGTGAAATCCTGTTCGTTTGCTCGGGTGTTGTAAACCTGTTCCTCCGGGTGAAGCGAGGTAGTTAATAGTGAAAATCCAGATAGAAGTCTGGGACTGGACGTAGGACGGTGCTCCGAACCAGTATAAAAATCTCTGGTGTGATTTTTCTATTTTTATTTACTTTGCTACTATCATTTATTTCCTCATTTATATTATATTCCATATTACACGATCCGTGTGTACTATATTAGTACGTGCACTCGTACACATACTTTTCATTTGGTATCAGAGCCTGGTTTTCTAGAGATCGTAACAACATCCTAGAATAAATGGCTACAAGGAGATCTAGTCAAGGCAATAAGAATAGGAAGAGCAATAAAGAACAATCAAAGGAGCAAACAAACAAATGCTTCATGGCAAAAGATAACGAGGTTAGTGATCTAACTTTTGATGATATGATAGAAATAAATTCAGAACTTCTAAACACTTTAAAAAGTCTCAAAAGAAAATATAAGGAAGCTCTGGAAAATCAAAAGAAAGCAGAATTCGAAAGAGATATGCTTAAAGACGAGAAGAGAATATTAGAAGAAGAACTTGAGAAAATTCAAGATTCAGACAATTATCAACTCGCTCTATTAAGTCAAGAAATAGAAGCTCATAAAGAAAAGAATAATGGTCTAGCTTCTGAAAATCATGAGTTAAAAACAAAAATTAAAATCGTTGAGTTAGATAACACTAGTCTCAAAACTAAGCTTGATGACATTACTAAAAATATTTCCAATTTTAATAAAGGGAGAGAAAATTTATCCAGGATTATTGGAAATTCTCAACCTGCTTCAAATAAGAAGGGATTAGGTTATGTTAAGAATTCAAAAGCTCACAATGATAGAAGTGGCGTAGGCTATAAACAAGCTAAAAGTAAAAATAGTACTAGATATGCATTCATATATACTAACTTTAGTGCTAGTACTAGTAATCAAGATAGTTTTAAAACCAGTTATAGTCATAATAGTACTTTGTTTAGAAATGATAGAAATTATTCTTCAAGTACTAAGATAATGACTAATAGTATTAAGATATGGATTCCAGCTAATATGATTGATCATGATAAACAACTTTATATTAGCAACTATTATAAGAATGTAATTTGTAATGAAAATTATATTTATAAAGGTTCAACCACACCCAAATGGATATGATTTCCAAAGACCTAACCCCCCGGACCCTAACATAGTAAGTGGGTACCGAAAATTATTATTATTTTTTGCAGGTACTCAGAGAAACAAAAGGAAAATGATAGATTTTGGAATTTCAAAGAATGTTCCATATGTTTAATATAATTACGTGCTTACAATAAAATATGGACTTCGGTAAATATGGTAAAATTTATTTTACTTTTCCTTCATAATTAATAATGAGTTTATCTCGTTATATACAAGATATTTTATATAATTTTATATATTTTCTCATTCTTTTTGATAATGACAAAGGGGGTGAAGTTCATATGCATATAAATAGAGGGATATATTATACTTAGGGGGAGATGTTATACTTAGGTGGAGCTTTAAAGACATTATCTGGCACTTGTACTAAATAGTGTCGTGTTTTAATTCGTACTAGACTTATGTGTATTATCATCTTGTGTATATGATACTCTGGTATGTTTGGATATGTTATATTTTTTTGCTATGCATGGATATTCTGGTTGATATACTCCTATATTATTTCATTATCTATTATTCCTTTTTGTCGATGACAAAGGGGGAGAAAGTGCTAACAATTATTTGCAGGAATATATATATATATATATATATATATAAAGAATACAAACAAAAACTCAGGGGGAGATCACATATTCATGGGGAGATTCAGAACTTCAGATATATGTTGTCATAATCAAAAAGGGGGAGAATGTTGAGTCACAGATTCTATGAAGTTTTTGATTTCTGACAAATAAATAAAGGAGATCAACAAAACAAAGACATCATGGCTATAAAGAGGCACAAAAGAGCTACATATGGTACTCTAGATTATAGGTTGATTATTTGATATTGTAATAGTGATAAACTTGTTAAAATCTATCCTCAAATAATCATGCACCTCAATATAATCGATATATATACAGTTTGAATAGCATTGCACATTCATTAAGCAATTTGACAGGGACCGGTCGGCCAGTATTAAATCAGGCGGTCGGCCGTTTCTGTGTAAAATGCACAATGAACGTGCACACATGCACATAACGACTATATATTTGAAATCCTGTCTACTGGCCATTTTTTGACCTGTCGACCGTTTTTAAACAGAGAGCAACCTTTTCCAAAAGACACTTCTTTCTCCAATGGTTGCATCTCTTACCTTTCATCAATGATCATATCTATTAATGGCTACTGTTCACAAAGAGTTACAACCATTTTTCTCTATATAAACTCATCTAAATCATTGATTCAAAATACATGAATATATGAATATATATGTTTTTTACTCTAATTTCTGATCTTACTTTCTAAATACTCCCGCATTCTAAAAGCTCTCAATTATTTTAATTTCTTATTGAATCATTGAAATTATTTCATATCTTTTGATTCAATAAGTAATATACTTCCCTTAATCTTCACAAAACATCATTCACATATTTTGAGGATAAGATTATAGGAAGTTTGTACTACAAGTGAAAAACTATGTTAGCAAGAACACATACCGTCAACAAACAATTATATTCATCTTTGTTGAAGTCCTCGGTGTTGTAAGAGGCAAGTGTTGAAGTCCTCGGTGTTGTAAGAGGCAAGTGTTGATGTCCTCAGTGTATTAGAGGCGTGAAATCCCGTTCGTTTGCTCGAGTGTTGTAAACCTGTTCCTCCGGGTGAAGTGAGGTAGTTAATAGTGAAAATCCAGATAGAAGTCTGGGACTGGACGTAGGACGGTGCTCCGAACTAGTATAAAAATCTCTGGTGTGATTTTTCTATTTTTATTTACTTTTCTACTATCATCTATTTCCGCATTTATATTATATTCCATATTACACGATCCGTGTGTACTATATTAGTACGTGCACTCGTACACATACTTTTCAAATTCCAATTGACCTGAAATTGTGTGTGCAGCTTTATGAGGCCTTCCTTGTTTCCCTATATCAATTGCACATCGATTTGAGCACTTTGAATTTCTGGATCACCGATGATCCAAAAACCGATTCTAAGTCCAAATCACCATTCAATCGGCATTTCAACCATTCAAACGTTAGACAAGCATTCATACAACATATATGAACCAAGACATCAGCTAAACATATCTATTTCAAAGAAATCTAAACTAAGGTTAAGGAACCATAAGAACACGTTTTTATAAATGAAGTTTGAATTATCAAAATTCCACATATATGGTTAATTATAGTCTAAAATATTTTCAGAGATTTTTGTATAATTTTTAAAAAACCGTTTAGGGTGTATAATGAAATAATTAGCAAGTGAGAGATTTAATCACTTACCTTAATCCAAAGAAATACCCAAATCCTAAATGAAAGTAGTAGAATAAATGAATTCCAAGGCTCCTCTAACAATAAATCTCTAACCGCAAGTGTTAATCATGATAATCTCCTTTAATGATGTGATTTGGATAATTAAAGATGTTTAAGGGTTGCTTATTAGTCAGTGGTGGTCGTTGGAGATTTTTAACTAGTTTTAGGAATTATGAAATGATAGGGATGTGGTTCCATCAGCCTCTACTTACCCCAACCCCGAAATGGGTTATAGGACTCAAAAAAATGACCATAATTACCTACTTAAGCTGCTCAAAATCAAATAAAACTTTAAACATTCATAACTCTCAAACGGTAAGTCCATTTTTTTAATGTGACCGCTCTACGGAGAGGGAAACCATTATCTGGATCTAATGGAAGTGGTTTCAAACCCTATCTCGACACCTATCAAAAGTTATAGCCTATACAACATTTACATGATTAATATGGTCATATAGAAATTCAACGAAAATTATAAGGAAAAGAAATAACTTTAGCAGTCAATACCCAAAGTTATAGAATCGTATGACCTCATATGAAAATAAAATTAATGTTATACCATCCTTCAATGCTAGAATACTAGTTGTTACATTCCTCCCTCCTTCAGGAATTTTTCCCTAGAAATTCCATAATTAGGTCAGTGGGGTCATCCTACATGCCTAACAATCATATACAAGCATAGGCAAGCATCACACATGAAACATGCATACACAACAATAAATGAAAAAGAAAACATCTAAGCCTACCCTAGCATACAGTATACTATGCCATGGTACATTTCATGGTATCATAAGTGGAATATGAGCGATAAATAAGAAATCTGTCCAAGTGAAAAGCTCGGGATATGTTGTCCCCATGCTCTCCTCGATCTCCCAAATGCAATTGCCTTTATTATCACTCTACTAAACCTTTACTAACTTCACCATCTTCCTCCTAAGTTGGTTCATATCATGGCTGACGATACGAATAGGCCAACGAGGTCTTGAAGCCTTTGGTTCAATCTCGTTATGATCTAGCTAATTCGGTTTTGATTGCTATGCCTGAGTCCTGTAAAAATCTTCGTAATTGAGAAATGTGGAATACAGTGCACCCCCACCATTCTGTGAGGTAAGTCAACTCTATAAGTAAGGTTCTCAATCCTCTCTAATGTCGAAAAAGGACCAACAAATATCGGTGCCTACTTCCTTCTACTACTGAACTGAATGACATTCTTCAATGGAGAAATCTTGAAAAATATCATTTCCAATAGAGAACTCTAAATTTTGACGTCTCTTATTAGCATAACTTTTCTATCTGTCTTGAGCAGCTTTCATCTATTGTCTCTTAACAACCTGAAGGAGTATTGCATGATCGACCATATAATGCCTCGAATGGTGCCATACCATTGCTAGACTGATAATTGTTACTGTATGTGAATTAACAAGATGTAAGTGATCATCCCATGAGCCTCCAAAGTCTAATATGAAAGCACGTAAGAGATCCTTTAAAATACGATTCACTGTCTCAGTTTGGCTGTCGGTTTGAGGGTGATAAGCCATGATAAGGTGTAACTCTGTACCAATGCCTCATGTAAGCTCTTCAAAAATCAACTGTGCACAAAGGGTCTTAGCCACTCATAGTGCTCTTCGACACACCATGGAATCATACTATCCACTTCACATATAAGTCGGCCAGTTTAGCTGCCGTCCTACTTGACTTGACAGGTATAAATCTAGAGCTCTTGGTCAATCGATCGATTATGGCCCAAATGTTGTCATACTCTGCTCGAGTCCTTTGTAGTCCATCGATTAAATCCATCGATACTTGTTCTCGCTTCTACTTGGGACCTTGTAACGGTTACATAAAACCATTAGGCTTCTTTTGTTCCGCCTTCACCAACTAGCAGTTCATGTATAATGGGATAAATGTCACAATGTCTTTCTTCATCCCTTCCTAATAAAAGGTCTACCTAATATCATGATACATCTTATTACCATTGGGATGTATAGTCAATCTCGAAGGGTAATAGCCTCTGGGCACCTCATCCTTTAACCCATCAACATCAGGAACAAACAATCACCCTTCCTTACAGAGCCAACTTCTCCATCGAGTCTGTATTGCCTCATATCTTTAGACCCTACTCCTGCTTTAATCTTAGCAATGATCTCAGCTAATCTAGCATCGCGCCTCTGACTAGTACCAATCCGCTCAATCAGAGTAGGTCTGATAGTCAAGCTCGTCAATATCTTTGACTCTAGCTTGCATCTTGGTCGGAAATCATAACTAGCAATATACTCTAACTCCATCCACTCTAGGATATAGCTCCTAAGCTAGCATGTCTCTTGCTTAAGGCATCAACAATTGCATTACCTTTTCCCAATGTATATGCCATATCAAAGTCATAAGAGGCTAGGAATTCTGATCATCACAATTGGCAAAGGTGAGATCCTTTTACAAAAAGAGGTACTTCAATGATTTATGTTCGGTGAACAACTCAAACCTCTCCCCCAAAAGAAAGTACCTCAAAATCTTCAATGTAAACATAGCCGCTGCGAACTTCAAATCATGGGTTAAGTATTTCTTCTCATGTAGCTTCAGTTGGCGACTAGCATATGCAACAATATTGCCACTCTGCATCAATATCACACCCAACGCTGTGTCACAAGCATTAGCACATACCGTCATCTCCTCATTCTCGCTTGAAATGGTCAATACTGGTGCATTCATTAACCTCTCCTTTAGACTCACAAATGCATGGTCACATCTCACATCCCAAGTAAATGTATAATTCTTTTTCATCAAGCGAGTCAACGGTGCCGCTATCTTAGAGAAGTCTTGGATGACTAGTCTATAGTATCAAGCTAACCCTAATAAACTTCTCCCATCCATGGAGTTTTTGGGTATAATATAGTCTTGAACTACTGCTACATTTGTAGGATCAACGATGATGCCTAACTCAGAAAAAACATGACCTAAAAATCTCGCTTTCCTCCTCCAGAAGTGACATTTAGAAAACTTCGCCTTTAGCCGACACTCTTTAAACACCTCTAATACAATCCTTAAATACGTCTTGTTTTCCTCTTTTATCTGTGAGTAGACGAGAAAATGAACACAAGCATAAATGTATTTAGCTAACCCCGAAGACATGGTTCATGAAATCAACAAAGTATGCCGACGCACTGGTTAAGCTGAATGGTATAATCAACCACTCATAAATTCCAAATGGCTTACGAAATGCTGTAATCAACATACACTCCTTCGCCACTCTTAGTCGGTGGAATCTCATCATAAGATCCAACTGAGAAAATATTCTAGCACCATAAAGCTAATCGAACAAGTCATTAGTACATGGGAGTGGGAACTTTTCCTTTTTCCTCACTTTATTCAGCTCACGGTAATCAATACACAATCTAAGGGAGTCGACCACCTTTGAGGCAAATACTACTGGCGCTTCCCACTTAGATATACTCCTGCGAATGAAACCTATTCTCAAAGTGTCACTCATTTGCACATCAAACTCTCTCTGCTCTCTAAGTGTCATCCTCCTCAAAGGCATCACTATCGGTCTAGCATGTTTAAGTAAGTTAATACGGAATTCGAAATGTTGGCAAAGTTCGTCACCTCCTAGAGTATGTTCGGATACTCCTTAGCAATCAGTACCGTCTGTAACTCTTCCTATGGTCTATCGCGAGAATATAGAAAGTTGACCATCACCTCATCATCCAATAGGTAGCCCAACACTACTTCCGCCCATCGTCCATTCTTATCATCATCAACGACCATTCATAATCCACCACTACTTCGTATCTACAAAGCCAATCATACCAAGTATAATACCGTACCCCATGAATCCCAAAACAAAATAATCATGAGAAGAAACATGCATGACTAAATAAGACCAAACCATGATAAACCATACATAGGCTATTAGAGCCTTCAATTTGGTTCGTCACAATCAAAGGTCGGTCAATAATTTCGGGTCTCAATCCCAGTCTATATACTAAGTCACTAGGTATGAAGGAATGTGAAGCCTTAGTATCAAATAAAACTCATACAGGAACATCATAAATGGAAAGCATACCTTGATTAATAATGCCTTTCCCTTCTCTTTCACTGATGGAGCATTCAACGAAGGGGGACTGGAATTGATATTATACATTTTCACCATCTGCGTTTGCTTAGGCAACTCATGACTGTCCTTCTTGATATGCCCAAGCTTATGGAGTTATAACACTTTCTCCCTTCAGCTTTGTAATCTCTACTAAAGTGACCCTTGTCCCCACGGTCTTAGCAAGTCGGTCCCAGTTTGAGCTTCTTCTTATGGTCATCCTCGTTCTGAAACTGCTTCCTCTTGTTATTCCATTTCTTCTTGCTATTCCATTTCTTCTTGCTTCCCTCGCCCGATTGCAGCATTAGCTCTTCTTTAGGAACAACGACCTTCAACTTTGGATAAAGACTCTCATACCTCAGTTCCTTCTCGATTAACATCTCGAAAGTCTAATCAGTATGGCCTACAAGCACTCTCATAAGTAGTCATTCAAGCAGATGGTGAACTTCGTTCTTATTTAACGAAGTGTCGATAAATGACATCCCGTATTTCGACGGAGCGTCAAACTCAAAAATATACTCGAAGATAGTCATGCCCCCATGCTATAGATCCGAAAACTTACAGAATATGACCGACTTCTGAGTGGCCGGGATAAACTTCTCTTTAAAACGAGCTTTGAACTAATCCCATGTAAATTGATCCCCAGGTGTACCAATCTTCACGATATTCCCTCAATTCATCACCCTTCCCTAAAGCTGACCCAAGGCCAACCTCCTCTTTATAGAATCATTAAGTTTAAGATCATCAAATATGCACTCACAAGTGTTAAGACAATCCTAAAATTTTATCGCCGACTCTATTCTAGAAAACTATCTGCCACAAAGACTAGTGAAGTGTTTATTTAGCTTAGTAAAATCGAACCTGGGCACCTGCACTTAAGCACCACCATTAGCAGCATTGTTTGAAATGACTACTTGAGCATTTGGCAGCATTTTTCTCATCATGGTATTGGACATGGTCTACAAATCAGGATTAGCAGCTCACGAGCCAGCATCTTCCTTAACTCTAGAGACGGAGTTCCTAGCAGCATTCCTTATCTGACGACTCATCATTCAATCTGTAATAAAGTGGATTGATCTCTCTATAGGGAATTCTGCATAAGTAGTACTTATGTACGCAGTGTGACTTATATATTATATATATTACCATATGGTTTTGAAAACCAAAACGTATAACAAGCACATGCTCCCTTATATATACACACAATCTCGATCCATTCTAATGCAAGAACTACTAACTTATCTTTATTGGATCATGGTTTCCAACACATTATATCTTCAAACTACCGTGTATGAACTCCAATTGACTTGAAACTTGGAATATATGCTTATGGGGCTTCCCCTGTCCCCTATATCGATCTTATCAAGTTTGGTTCATGGACCATCATCGATACATAACCATTGAACAATTCCCACTGATCCATCGCCATCGATCCTACACTTCACCTACAAGCTTCAACACACTTCTCCTTGCTATAAAATGATTTTTGAGTCAAATGGGCTAATCCCCATAGATCGATGGAGACGAACACACATTTAAGAAAAAATGTGATATTTTTCTCCACTTCTTTGCCTCCATGTTCCTACGCCCCGATCCATAGCTTGCGTGCTAATTTCATTCTCCAAGCTACTCCACCATCCATGTTTTGATTCCCCACCGATCCATGCTTTGGATCCACACTGATCCATACTTCTGGCACCCATAACTTGAGCGTACCAACTCCAAATGACTTGAAAATTAGCGTGCAATGTCTGCAGATGTGATGACTCACCTTTCTAACCCCTAGGAATGACACTTAACACATCCTCTATGTTCGTATGCCATTGCCCAAGCATCGGAAAAATGAATCATCGTGGGGTGAAATAAAGAACAAAATAGAAAACCTCGTAACAAACCGATAAAAAAAGGATAACACTAAATAGTACATCAGGTTACTCATTAATAGGGAGTTATCAGAGTTGCACAAAAGTACTACAAGTTAGCTTAGGTATTTATAACAATCTACCTTTACATATGCTAAAATAAAATAAACTTACACAAACTACATAAACAGCGGAATGATTGCTATGTACATAAAAGCCCCCTGCCCGGATGTCGTCTTCAAAAGAGCCCAATGAAAACCTGCTACTCTCGGAATACTCAAATAAAATGAGTACCCGAGAGTTTAGAGAAACAAACACCTCAGATCAGACGATAAGTCTAGTATGAGTAAAAAAATTTAAACAATAGGTGTGAAATTAAACAAAAACATATGAGACTACGCCGCTAAACATGTGACGGGTTTACTCTCACATAAATCAACATCCACTCATAAAGAATGGTTGAACAATTAAACACCAGAATAGTGACTGACTCTTCAAGATGCATATAAGGAAATAAATTTGAAGGTTCAAATCAAATAAGAAAACTAAAATCTCCAACAAATGACTAGGAATATGCATCACCCTTGAAGTATAACTTTAGTAATATACTTTTGAGAAGCTTATATACTACATGACACTTCTCGAAAATATACCAGCCAGACCCCGCCAACCCTTACCGAGAATTCAAATATCTCACATCTAAACGTGCAAATGAATCCGATCAAGATGAGATGTGAAAATACCCTAATGGAAGCAACTCCACACAGCCAGATGTCCTTTCGCGCTTTGGATTACCGACAAAGGATAACAAAGCTCAACGGAGCGACAAACTATATTAGAACGACAATAATAAAGAAGCTGAAGTAACTAATAGTTGAGAAACCAACTATCAAGGATATAGAATAGTCATACACGTAAATTAAGTCTTGTATACTCACCACCACTCATCAAATTCAAACTGGTACTATTTCTTGGTTAACAATAATACCGGACAAGTCAAGGTAGTATTACCTCAAAGCCATGTCTCATGATTTTTCCTAACTTTTGAAATAGCGACAGGTCTACTTCTTTGATGTTTAGTGCTAATTATGCAAATAAATCTTTTCCATACAAGTAAATCGCTTTACGAAAATTAATTCATTTTCATAAGCAATTCAAACTTTTCTTTTTAAAACTCGAATTCGTACTTGGCTTTACATTACAAGTATTAGCTTTAAAACACTTTGTTGAAGAGTTTACTAGCTTTGAAGCATCAATAAAAAGGATTCAACAACTTAAAACATCCTTATTACATTGATTAATTAACTTTTAAATTTTGTTAACTAAGTTGATTAATTAACTTCAATATCCTTTAATGAAAAATGTTAAATCACCTTTAAAACACCGTTGATTCAATTAATTAATAATGTAGTTAATTAAATTTATTTAATAATAATTAAATACCATTATTTTAAAGTGATTAATTATTTTAAACTTTATTTAAGGAAAGATTAATTAAAGTTAAACGGATTTATTAACTTTTAAAAGTCATTAATCAAAAAAATTAATTAATTTAAAAGATCATTTGTGTTACCCGGGATCCTGACCCTACTGTATTGGACTGATTGCAGAAATAGGTTCGACTATTATCAAGAACGATGACTACATAGTGATGGCTGTAGGACCCAGAAGTAAAGTACAGATGGCTATATGAAGCCAGAAATAAATAGAATTAATAGATAAATGACGCAAGATGCTTGGAATATGGATATTAGCTTAGACAAAGAGGGATCAGCATAGCGTGGTAGAACCCTAGGGATCAGCATGGTTGGTTATACAAGGGATTGGCATGGTCGAAGCAAAGGAGGGATTGGCGTAGATGGAAGTGTATGGATCAGCATGATTGGACTGGCAAGGGATCAGCATGGTCAAGGCAAGATGGATTGCTAAAGTTTGTTGGGTAGTTAGGGATCGGCATACTTGAATCTATTGTGAAGGTATCGGCACATACCGAAAACTAAGTTCATCCTTGATTCTAACGATCAAAATCTTAGGATCTAGAAGTCCAAAGCAAATGAAATTTAGAGAGCAAGGTATATGATCCCTAGGGATAGCATGTCAAGTGGCCTAAGAATGTGCGATCGACATATGTCCATTTTGAGGGTTTGGTAGAAAATAGCTTGCAAATGGAAGCTGAGCCAAAGATCAATCAAAAGCATGATCTCCACTAGTCCAAATGACTTGATATTTGAAGAGCCAACATATCTAAGCATGACAAAGCCACCATAGAGATTGTTGCGCAAGAATCAACATGTGACGGGATCGGTATCGATCTCCCTTCATTGGGATTTAGGTATAGCGACCCCTATGGCGGGCCCACATAGATTAGAAGGTCCTATGACCGAAGATTCATTGAGATTGGTGGTCACCTTCACTTATAAATACTTGCCTAAGGGGTCATTCTATGGATCTTTACGCCGTTGGTTGCATTAGCCTTTATTGTAATCAAGCTTTCTCCTTATTTCTTACTGTTTGCTGTTGTAATCAAACTATTAGTCAATCAAAAAAGATAATCTTCAAAGTGGAAATAGGCATACAATGCCAAACCATTATAAATTTTTGTATTCTTGATTATTGTTTTGATTTTCTTGTTAGTTTATCTATTCCCCTGTTTTAATTTTACTTTCTTCATTTACTTCTTTATATAATTCTATTCTTGAGTGCTTGTGACCAATTTGGTTACAAACAATTAATAAATTAATTATTTAACTTTAACCCATCATTATTAAAAGATTAATTAACCTTAAACATCATTAAATAAAATGGTTAATTAATTTCAAAACATCATTAACCAAGTGATTAGTTAATTTTAAACACATCGTTAATAAGTTAATTTAATCCGTATTAATTAATTAACTAATTAATTAAATAATAGTTATTAAAATAATTAATTATTTTTGAAAACATATTTAAACAAAAATTTCTTAACTTGAAAAAATAATTCCAAGCACAATAATGAAACTAAACGGTTTCGATAAAAGATGATTTTCCAAAAGTACCGATATAGCGACTATCACTATACAAGTTGTTCACTTTTCAAGCATATGACATTTTCAATACAACTAACCATCACAAAGTAAGGGTATGAGCATATATACATGGCAATTTATAGTGATAAAATATATAATGAACATTTAGTTACTAATCAGTTAACTTTAACTACCAACAATCATGTCGCTAACTATTTGCTTACTAACTTCCATAATACCATCTTTTTGCAACATGAACCAAACCAATCAACCAATACATCACCAGTGCATACAACAAGCATTAAATAGCTACTAACTTTAACATGAATGTAGTTTACAAGCTTTGGTTTTGAGGGTGGAGTTTTACTCACCAAAGTGCTTACTAATTTAACCAGAACTTTCCCTAACTTCATGAATGCGACTAGAACAATGCACTATTATGAAAATGACTTGCCTACTAGGCTTGGATCTGCTATAGGGCTCGGCATAGAGGCTATAAGCATGGCCATGATGAAAAATGGGGAGTTATGGGATTTGTTTTGAATGTAAGGTGAAGTAGAATGAAGTAGAGATGGAATACGCTAGTTTTAAGTCGATGGAAGTGGAAAATTTGCTATTTTAGTTAATTAGAAGCATGAATGAACTTGTAGGCATGAAGAGGATAGAAATGAAAATGGAAATGAAAGTGTGAAGTGAGAATGTGTAGAGATGTGGTGTATTTATATGAAATGAGGAGGGTAGTTTAGTAAATTGACTTTAGGAATTAAATATAATAAAGTGTTCATGATTTATGGAAGATCCACCCTCTCCCATACCATCCTTACACATGTTACCCCCTTTAGATCCTCCTTAGCTCGATCTTGTGTACTTTCCTATGGTGATTTAGGTGATGATGTGGTACTTTATTAATTTTCTAAGGTTATATTATATATTTTTATGCATTTTATGCCAAATTAAGTTTTATACTTAAACTAAGCTTGATTATTAACTTTAACACACTAATTTTCAATGGATCGCTAGCTATCTATAGGGGTTGGATCGCTAGCTATCCATAGGGGTTGGATCGCTAGCTACCCATCAACTTAGCATATTTTTCTATCACAAACCTTCACTTAGTGCTATGAAGGAGCTTGGAAGTTTTGAGGGCGATCCAACCTACCTTGATGGATCGCTAGCTATCCACAAGGGATGGATCGCTAGCTATCCATCCACTTTTGATGAAACTTCGCAGGTACTCTCTCTAGGGTACGTGGAACCTACCATAAAATTTTCAGGTGGTTGGGCCCATACTACATGGATCGTTAGCAGCACATCTAGTTAGGTCGCTAGCGATCCATCGATCAACCTCCAAATGACCCCCTTTTTTTCGAGCCTTCTTATATGTCTTTTAAGTGTTATCTCGAAATTTTAAGTCAATCCGACTCCGTATGAGTTCTCTAGGTCCATTTTAAGTTAGTCACTTTTGGTCAATTAGCTTGAATCAGATGAGTTTTCACTTCTCGAGCTAGATTGTTTAGAATGCCATGAAACTTGGCAAGCATGCTTAGAAATGATAATGAATCATGATGTAAGAGGTTTCGGGGACTCATAATGCTTCCTTATGGATCGCTAGCGATCCATGGGTGATGGATCGTTAGCGATCCATCTGGCTGATTTTCCTTGAGTCCCATTGACTTGTTTACTTAGTTGTTTTAGTTGAGTCTCGATTTATTCTAGCATAGTTTGAATGTTCTAATTCTTATTGAATTCTTATGGGTTAACAAACTGGTTAACATTTCCCCCCAAAGTATGCCTTTTGAATGAAAAGTGTGCTTTGCTTAGGAACAAGTTTCTATCTCTAGCCTTTGGTAATTAAGCTTTCCAGCTGCTGTAGCCTTCGTGAATCATCCAGTTCCATTGAATGCTCCTGCCAATCACAAGTTGTTCCAAACCGGTTATATCATAGGACCTAGACTCTACCTTAGTGTAATCTATACATCACAATCATTCTGATTACATTGCAAATTATTATGTCATATATCTCTAATTAAATCACAGGTTTCCAATTACATTGCATATCTTCAATTAGATCACGTATTTCCAATTACATCACATATCTCTAATTGTCCCATGTTCATTTGGGATTTACATCATTAACATTTTCCTTCTCATTCATAATTGTCACATCATATATCGAAACCATATTATATATCAAAATCGCATCATATATCTAAATCACATCACATATCGAAATTATCCCATGTTTATCTAGGACATATCAGTTTTATTCTACTTATAAGGCATCCAAATCCTTTTATTAATTCAAATTTGTTTTAAGATTCTATCTCTCCTGATCATTTAAGTTTAACATGCGATCCTTACGGACCATTTAATGTTTAGTTTAATATGCGATCTCTTCGGATCGTTTAATGTTTTAAGTTAGGGGACGAACTCTATAGATCAGATGTATGTTAAGTTAAGGGTGATTAAGTAAGCCCATCACTCACTCTTCGGTGAGGGGACTAACTTCTTGCACTCTGGTCCCATCTCTCCGGCCGGGGCTTTAAGGCGACCAATATCGTACAAGTCCATCCACTCACTCTCTAGCAAGAGGACTTGCACCTTGCACTCCGGTCCCATGGCGGGAATCTAGGGCGATCAATATTAGTTATCACAATCAATATGGATTTTTCAAAATTCAAATATTCAAATCAAAACAAATAAGAAGAAATCAAATAAACTGGAATCAAAACAAGCATAAATCCAAAATGTTCATGTCGAAGAACGGACTAAGAGCGTGCCTAGAGACTTTGCAGGTACTCTCTCTAGGGTGTGTGGACCTACTATAAAAATTTCAAGTGGTGGGGCCCACTCTACATGGATCGTTAGCGGCCCATATAGTCAGGTAGCTAGCGATCAATCAAACAACCTCCAAATGATCCTATTTTTTTATGAGCCTTCTTTTATGACTTTTAAGCATTCTTCTGAAATTACAAGTCAACCCGACTGCGTATGAGTTCTCTAGATCATTTTAAGTTAACTACTTTTGGTTAAACAACTTGAATCAGATAAGTCTTCAATTCTCTAGCTAGATTTTTTGGAATTCTATGAAATTTGACATGCATGCTTGGAAATGGTAATGAATCATGATGCAAGAGGTTTGGGCGACTCATAATGATTCCCTATAGATCGCCAGCGATCAAAGAGTGATGGATTGCCAGCGATCCGTCTACTTAGTATTTTATTGGCTGATTTTCCTTGAGTCCCATTGACTTGTTTGCTTGCTTATTTTGGTTGAGTCTTGGGTTAATCGAGCATAGTCTAAATGTTCTAACTCTTATTGAATTCTGTTGGGTTAAGAACCCCGTTAACATATATAATCGTAAAACATCACGCACGGAGCTGGTCACATACAATTATTTTTATAATTGAATAAGCATATGAAATAAAATTAATTATTTTTGGAAATTAAATGTATTTATGATATCATCAATAATGCTCTTATATATAAATATGGATTTATAATTTAAATTGAGATTTAATGATTTAATAATTACTTGTAATTATTCTAATAATTATTTCAAATAATGATAATTTGTTTTAAATAGTTATAAAGTGGTAATAAATCATTTATAATAATTTTATAAAGATATATACTTGATTTGAAAATAGAAGAAAAATTCGTATCGTCATATTGGTGTAATAGTTTTTTTTATAAATACTTGTTATTATAAATTTGTATGGTTTTATAAATAAAATATGATCATTTTAATTAGTTAAAAATGTTAAGAAATTTATTTTCAATTTTTTTACATATATATGTAGTTTAAAATATAAGTGAAAATGTAACTGGAAATCGGTTTCCTAATTTTTAACGGTTTAACAAATGGAGGTCATTCAAAGGCTATTGCAACCTTATTTACATGTCATGTACACATATTTAACCATACATATACATGCACAAACTTTTCATGTTCGCACATGAACATATAAATACAAAAATACATGTAAACACATATATGCATATATATATATATATATATATATATATATATATATATGATATTTTAGATTTCTTCATCCTTAAGCATTCACAAAGTCAATGCACATGCATAAGTACAAGCATATGGCCTTGTCCCTGATGGAGGGGACTTCTAGCCATCCTAGGGTGATGTAAGGAGGGGGTGGATGTAATGATGGTTGGTGATGGTAGATGATGTAAGGTGAAGATATTTTCTACCTCTCTACTTGCCTATAAATACCCATACATTTTTTCTCTTCTTCATTCCTCCATAACTTTCTTATATCAGAATGAAATTAAGGAATTTATTTTTTTAACTATGTAAAATTCCAGGGGCTGCAACTTTTATGTTGCGCACTTCTTCCATTTTTTAGCTTAGCCATGTCAAAAGCTCACTTGTTAGCATTTTCGGGTCTGGAATTGTAAGTTCAAGAATACCCTCTCTTCTTTTGATTATATCTTCCTCATATTTGATCCCAATCAAGTGTTTCGTTTTTTTTATTGTAGAGAAAATAATTTTCAAGGACTTTCCTTTTGACCACTTTTCAAAATTCCTTGAGTAACGCGTCCAAAATTCAGTTAAAAGTTGACCCATTTGTTGATGTGATTTTTTAAATCCGATAATGCTTCTTATTCATTTGACCATATCCCATTCAAAACTAGTCCAAATTTGATGATTCTATTTCCTATATCATATAGAAAAGTATTTCCCACAACTTCAATGTTGACTACTTTTCTAAATTAAGAGTGTAGAATGTCCAAAAATCTAAGAGAACATGACATATTTTCGGGTCTAGTTTTTGGTAAATTCAATAACGATCCAAAGTCCTACACCCTATTCCCCATGCTTGGTTGGATACCACTTTTGGCATGGGATAGTCAGGCATACTAGGGGGCAAGTAGTAAGGGTTTGTGAGCTCGAATCGCGAGTTAGTGAAGCCATAGCCCATTTTTCGATAGAAAATCAATATGAGAAAACTCCTAACCTAAAGTTATATATATTATTGGATGATATATATGTTTGGATATGATTGCTAATGATAGTTTTTTGTCATGTTCAAATATGATAATATGGATGTTTAATATGCCTATTGAATATATATATAAAATTCGCATTAATACACATCGATAAACACAAAGGAAATCACTTTTCTTTATTGAATGAAATGGTGTATATAAAATGTTTAAAACTCTTAAAAATGGTTTAATATGATTTATAAATGTTTTATAAACACTTAGAAGTGTTTTGGCAATGTTTAAATGAATAATGAAAATTGAGACAAAAATTGGCGCGTCGCGTAACGGTAGTTCGCGATGTTGTACCATAAAAGTCAAATGAATATATAGAATGAAATATAGCTCTAAATTCTTCAATATAAGAATTTTCTAGACTATTATATTTCAAATAAATAAATAAAATTTAGATGTCGATAAGTGGGTTTTGAAATATGAATTAAACAAGTTTTTTAAAAAAATTGCGATTTTGTAGTTCGTAGTCTGTAAAGGGATTTCTTTAAAAATGAAAATTGAAATTGTTTAAAAATATGAAGTGTAACGACCCGCAAATCCGTACCCTTTGATTCAACACTATTCTACAACAATCAACTCAAGTTGTACAGAAATACGAACCATTTGGGTTAAAGAAGATGAGGTAGAAGAAGAAAATAGAAAACAACAACAGAATCTAACCATCGCAGCGGAATAAAATATAATAGATAATAAATGATCTTTACTCAAATCAAATATATCTGTTTATATATTTTACATCATCAGAGTACATCAATCACAGCTCAACATCAATAACATACAAATGGATACACAACAACTCAACACAACGGAATATAGATACAAAAACAAGTACGGATATACGTATCGTCCTCCAGCTCGTCTCCTGAGCTCCACAGCATTATATCCTGTATCCTATAATACTCGGTCTGACCCGAGCATTACAGTTAAATAATACCCGAGTCGGTCTGGAATACCAGCGTGATAAAATCACAACCAATTGATTATTAAAGTTTCAAAATCCTTTGAAAGCAAAAGCATCTCGTAAGACCACGCCACAAATAAACATGTCGGGTTTTTACCTTACGATAGCTAAAACAATTTTTATAGAAATCTTCTGATATTATAATAGGGTCTTTATACAAATACTCATAAAATAGCCGAAATTGTTACATCTATTAAATTCCAGCTACTAGCCACAGAGTGGGTAATACAAACAAAACTCGTACAAGGCTCGTAGGGAGAATGGATTTCCAACTAATGACTTGGCAATGGGGTACCACCTATCACAGTACGGGGCCTAGATCACCGTACCGAGGAGTATGCCTTCTCCCTTGCAACATAAGGCCGGGACTACCCCTTACTGGATAATCCCGAGCGAGATCACCCCGCGGTTGGGATCAGCAACCGCCCACTAAGCCAAAATAAAAAGGGACATCTAGACTGGAATGATCTCACCCTGCTTGGGTGCTACCCACCTAGCCTTGCTGCATAACCCTTGATTTTCAGTCATTCCCATTTGATGAGGCTTGAGGCTAAGCGTTACCTTTTTAGAACTTATTTCTTAGAATGCCCATCGTCCACCTGACGATGTTTCGCAAGCATTCAACCATACAAGTCCGTCCCGGGTTCGAACAGAACCGAAGGCACTATTCCTACTACATCCATTTGGAAATATTCTCAGGATTAGTAGCAACTAGCCCTTGCACTTCACTACTCCATCTTCGAATCCTAAATCATTTACACAAAACGTACAAACTGGATCGAAGTGGTTTTCCAGAAATAAATCTCGATCCCCGGTCTCTTCGAAACGATCAACGCATTTGGCCAATATTGATAGTCGGTTATTTAACTATCAATTAATATTCACAAACATCCATCAGACAATAAATAATTTCCCAAGTTATTTATTTACCTCAAAAATATCTTCACAAGATATATTTTCACTTTTCAAATTCTCGTGAAAACAGTTTTCGAAAACTATTTGCCTTTCTCAGAATAAATTTCAAGTATTTCTATTTTCACTGCAATCCCAAGCACAAAACTTAGAATTTTTTTTTAAATAATGTAAAAACACTTATTGTAAAATATATTTAACATTTAATTTATAAAAATTTACTTTAATACTTAATTTAAAATAACACTTTAAACAAAATACCAAATCATTCTTTAAATAAATATTACGATAATAGATTAAACAAAATACTTACTTTGGAATTTACTTTTAAACATTTAAGTTAAGACTGCTTCAATAATTTACTAAAAATATATAATATATAAACATTTGAAAATAAAGTTACTTAATGAAATAAACTCTGGATTTCTATTTTTTTTAAATAAACAAAATACTAAGTTGCTTCTTAATAGTTATTGCTAAATTAGATTAAAGGGAAAATACTTACTTTAAATTATAAATATTAGAAATAATAAATTTTACAAAACTTCCTTTCTTTTAAAAAAACAACTTCAAAACATTTATTTGTATTTACAAATTTAACTTTACAAACATGTACTTTGCCATCCAGAGAAAATTCCAACTGTAATCACTTAAATCAATTTCCCCAAATTGATTTCCAATTTATCGTATTTGAAATTAATCTCCTAATTTACTCAATTCATTTCAAAATTCATTAATTATGGATTTTATTATTATTGTTATTATTTTCCGTTTGATTTTAAATCCTTTAACGAAAATATACAAATTCTAGATTTTCCCAATTTCTTCCTTATCCCTTTTAATAATTTAAATCTTAAATTTAAAATAAATGTTTTCTTCTTTTAATTAATATCACTGAAGATTTAATATTCATTAACTGTCTGTTTATTCAAATTTTCCTTTTTATATTCAAGATCTATTTATTAGAATTTTACAGTCACTTCATCCCTTTCCCAATTCATTTTTAATTTATTATATAATTACTTTATTTACAAATTCACTTCTTTTAATTTCTTTCCAAAATCTAATTTATATGTTTAGGACATTCATTATACCCAATTATACTCAATCGAACCATAGCGTCCAATATTCCATTATAGATTAGCAAATAATCACAACAGAGGGTATAAAATAATTTAAATAAATGTTGAGGGATCCAGTTGGATCCCTCCAACCTGTTTTTCCCTGCATCCACAGATGTTAGCACGATATAATATGCCAATTTCAAAATATCCCATACTATAGCACATCAATCAATTCAAGCAGTCAAACAGTTATTTAAATTTAAACATTTAAATTTATAATCAGCTGAGTGAGATTAACTCACCTTTTATTTTATTTTATTTTCCCCTTGCCATCCACTTCAAACCGGCTTGCTTCCTTTCAAATTTTGACCTTGAATAACCAGTTTATATGATTTATTAATATTTGAACTTATTGTAAAATTACTTCCTTTTGATAAATTTACTTAGGTAATTTATTTATTTAAATCAATTTTCCTTAAACAAAAATATCCTTTAGCATCCAAAAATAAATAAGTCTTATTAACAGATAAATCTTCCTAGTATATACTTTTCTTTTATAAAATTAGACCAGTAAACTTAAAGTGTGTTTGTGTATTATATATATTTATATAAAAATATCGAATATCCCTTTTCTGTAAACATATATTTTCTTTGAACCCATACACTTATAAAAATTAATCTGTAGAGATTCAAAAAATCAAATTTTATATAAATTTTCAAACACTTTAAAACTCCTTATTTCTTTCTCAAAATCTTACCTGTATTTATATTCTTCTGATATATATATATATATATATATATATATATATTTGTTCATATACTTCCTATTTACTGTTATTATACTAACAGATCCGTGTTAAAAATTAAACTTTAATAAAATAAAACTTGCTTATACCTTACTGTCGAACATTAAGCCCCAGAACAGTCCCACCAAACTCGCGCGTGCTCGGAAGCACCGCCGCGCTCGCCCAAATCACAACCACAGCCTCGCGACCTATTCCCAAACCCTAGTTGAGCAACCGCAATGCCTCACCGTGCTACAAAGACCATCGCGTGCCATTGTCGTGTTCATGCGACCACCATCTTCCTCGAGATTCGACCACGAACCTCCTCCCGCCCTCCTAGAGCCACACGACACTCCACTCCTCGCCCAAAATCACTCGCGCCCCCAATTCAACGCCACGACCCGAAACTATAACTTCCCCATTTTGAAATCGATTCCGAGTTCAATCGGAATTTTTGTGGAAAGAACAGACAAATTGATGAAGGAGGAAGCTCGCGTCTAATTACATCGAGCTCGGCCATTTTATTTCTTTTACTTTGTTTGATTTCGTTCTGATCTAAAGAAAAACATGAAGCTCGGTTTATAAAAGAGGAGAGGGGACATGATATTTTAGAAAGGAAGTGGCATGCTCTTAAAGCCAAGACTTGATTTTTGTCAAGTTATAATATTATTTAATTTTTATCTCGACTGTGATGTTGCTTATGTGATATTATACTTATAAAATTTAAAGTAAATTATCGTTATAAATTTCAACACGTTTATAAATCGTATGCTCACATAACGACTCCAATCACTACGAAAATTGAAATCCGATAATAATACAATATTACGGATCCAATGGAACTGGTTTCGTCAAATTCCGAGACTGTGCCTCGGAAGGCTATTTTTAAATTCAAATTAAACAATAAAATTTTAAAACTAAACAAATCACCATTAAATTCAATTTTAAAACCTCTATTATCTTCAGTGTTATCAATATAAATTTTATGAGCCTTCAAATTATTTTTAACGGGCTTAAAATTCTAGATTCGATCATTTTCCCAACTTCAAATTATTTAATTCAATAATTAAATCATCAAATAAATTGTGATATTTGAAAATTCAAGTTAAAATTACTCTATTGAATATTTAAAATCAATTAAATATTCCAATTTTAAATGCTCAAAAATTCTGGGTCGTCACATTCCTTCCCCCTTAAAAGAATTTCGTCCTCGAAATTACTAGTTCGGAAGAATGATCCAATACCCGTTTATTATTTCCCTAAAACTAAACAGTTTCTAACAATTCAACATCTTTACCAATTATCTTTTATAAAAGACCCATTATTATTCTTATTAACCTTCCAAACCCTTCCCTAGTTTTAAACTATACTATTTGTTTAACCATTCAAGTTTCAATTTAAAACCAAATTTTGAATTGTCAAAATTTTCTCAAAATTTTTCTAACTCTCTAAATTCCCGAATTTTTTTTGCCAACGTCTCCTTCGCGCGGCTAGCTTGGTACAATTACAAAATGGCTCTATGGCCTCCCAAATCCAAAAGAAAACAAAAGGCCAAGTGGCTCAATCCAAATTCCCAATCAAATTCACACCAAATTTAAATACATACCTTTGTGTCGAGCATTTCAAATTTTTATCTCTGAAATCAATCCAATTCTCTTTTTCCTTTAAATTACCCGCATATCTTACACAGCAATATGTCCAATCACAATAATCAAAAACATCATATCAACTTTCTTACAAAATGTCAGTATTTATTCATTTCAATGCTATTTTAGATTATATTTGTAGTTTCAATTTCCAATTAAGAATTAACCATTCCTTACTTAAGTTAACATAAGCATTTTATATATTTCTTATATTTATTTTCACTTTACCACATTTGTTTATATCCATTTCTATTCAAATCGATTCTTTCATTTCCATATGAATTCAATTTATCTTTAACTCAGAGTATATAAATTTTGTTTGTCATTATTACTAATTCATGTCATTATTTTACTTAGTTTCATTTACTAACTTATTTCAATTTCCAATTTAAAAACGTTAGTCCTTAACAAAATTTCCGAAATTTTCAAAAAATTTCTAACTCCCAAAATTTTTGAATTTTTTTGCAGAGTCTCCTTTGTACGGAGGAGCTTTTGCAATTTGACAAAAGAGATAAATATACATACATCGACCCACACGGTTGGAAATTCAAAAAACGGTTCATATTTCCTATTTTTATTGCGTAGGCGTACCTTATTTAGCATTTTAAGCAAGCGGCTTATTATTTTTAGTAAATAGCACAACCAAATCCAGCCACACGGCTTCCAGGTACCTGTACTTACTCAATTTAAACATGTTAGTGTCAAATATACAAAGTTTATTAACATTTTACTTAATTTCAATAGCTCAACACATGCATATCATAAGCAATATCCGCCAAACACGCTTATAAGTAATTAATAAAGTTTCAACCACCAATTCGATTGCTCTCACTCGCTTCTAACCAATTTTGATGCCATTTCATTCAATCCCAATGGTTTTCAATTCAATTTCTAATACTCAGTTTATTCTTAATCCAAACAAACTTATATTCAATTCAATTGATTTCAAAGTCAGTTTTATTTCACTTCTATTCACTCATAGAATTTATTTAATCTCATTTCCGTCAAATGACAATTTACTTCTACGAAATTTGACCAAATGCAAGTGAATAAATAATTACGTAAGCTTGTAACCACTTAATTTGATTTCAACTCAATTAATAGTCAATTTCTTCCATTCTAATTCATTTGCACTCATTTCAATTTTATTTTTATTCACTTGAATTTTATTTACCACTCAAACCATCACTATTTCAACTCTATTTTGTTTAACTTGAGTTCATTGCCAGCTCCATTCGTTTAAATTAAATTATTATATTCCATTGAATCAATATGAATTCTAATTCACATTTTACCTTTTGACTCGGAATTATACCTTTTATTTAGCCAATATATTTTTATTATTCCAGAAACATTTTAAACAAGATTCCAGAGTTTAAACAATTTCCCCAAAATTTTGAAAACCACTTTCAAATCCAAGGAATTTAAACCCTTTTCCAAAATTCCAAATTTGAAATCTATCCAATTTATTAACTTACAATTCAATTTCATACTCGATTCATTTAATTAATTACAAGGCCACCTCCAATTATATTTTCTTCATTTACGATTCAAATCGAATTTGATTTATAACTTGAGTTTTATTTGCAAACTTCATCATAAACTCACAATTCAACTCCAATTAAACAACATTACGTTCCCATTTACACATTTTATTAACTGATTTATTATAAAATTAGTTCTCTTCTATTTATAGTTCAATACTAAAATTTTAATTTCAAATACCACTTCATTTTATTTTCTTAGTTCAATTTTTATTATATAATTCAAGTTTAGATTTTCCGTTTCATTATCCAAAACATCAAACAATATATATATTTTGGATTTTCTATTCCATTTTCAAAATTTATAAGTCACAACTTATTATTTACACAATTCCATTCATCATAGGCTTGAATATATATTGTTCTTTTATTTTAACTCAAGCCTTATGCTTATTTATAACCCAAGCATATTTATTCCATGCATTATAATTCTTTTACTCATTATTCTTATTATTTATTTCAATTCCAATCCTTATCCAATTATTTTCCATTTGATCAGGTAAGAATTTTATTCCATTCATTAATTCAATTGAATTCTTATTTCAATTCAATTTTACTTTTAACTCAAATTTATTTGACTCGATTCGATTTCAACTTAATTCGAATACAACTGGATATTATTTCAGCCTATTTAAATTAATTTCAATCCAGTAAAATTTTAAATTCCCAATCCAAGTTAATTTCATTTTCATTTTTCATTTTTTTTAACATTACACTTTTAATTCAAATTCCAATATTCAAAGCTTATATTTCCTTCCCGATTTAAAAATCATCTCAATTTATAAGCTTACAACATATCTCATCAGGATTTTCAAACACCCGACCATTGGTTTCAAATCATTTTGAAATCTCCAACATCTCAAATCATACTTCTCAAAAATTTGAACCAATCCTGGTTTTATTCCCAACAAATTCCCTTTAAGTTTTTCAAAAACAAACAGGTTTTCCTGAGCAAATCAATTTGGCAGCAATCTATCACTTAGAAACTCGAAAATGAACATCGATGATGCTACAGTCATCATAGAAATTATTTTCCAGCGACTGAAGTGAATTCAATGCTATATCTCTTTCAAAATCCATTTTAAAACAAATTTCCTTTCAGAAATAACCCAAAAACAACAATGCTACTATTCATCTTCAAATACATCAACAAACACTTCCAAATTTCCGGGATTTAAATTTCCAAATCCTGCTTAAATCAATTTTACTATAATTCATTTGCATAGCTTATGCTCATACAAATTCTTATTTGATTATATTTTAATTTATAATGCACATTTACTATTCATAATTATAAATTTCATTTTATAATGAACTTATTCTCTTTAAATTTTAGTTATACTTCAATTTCTAGTTAAATTTTCACTTAATAATGATAGTACTTTAATATCATCATTTCTAACATCCAAGCAACCATATATTAGCTAAATAGTTTACGAAACTTCCTTTATATCGAAAATATATTTTTGGGTAAAATTATTTCATTTACCCACATTTAAAACAATACCATGTCGATTGTTCTATTCAAGTGTTTAGAAACCCCATCGATACAGTTGCACAGACTGTGCCGACGAAGGTGTTATCCCACTTTTTGGCAAAGCCGTGATACCAAAAGATCGGTCAGAAACGGAGAACAGTTCGTCTCAAAGGCTGGTCATACTTCGTTTCGCCATGGATATCACTGAATTTTATCCGAGTCCAGATTGAGCTACAATTGATAGGACACGGCAAGAAAGACTATAGGAGTCAGAATTTCAAGTTTCAAGTCAATCCGAGTTCATACGCTAAAGTTATGACCGGTTCAACTTGTGGGAAACACCCTGGTTTCGAACCCATCATGTTGGGTGTCTTCGAACCCATCATCAGGCACCATTCGAAACCATCACCCTCGAACCGAAGAACATCGAACCCATCAGTTTCGAAACCATCAAAGCGCCTCACCTTCAGCTCCACCCACTTCGAATCCATCTCCTCGTTCGAACCCAACTGTGCAGCTTCATTCGAAACCACTAGGTCAACCAACCATGATGACGTGTCTTCCATCGGTTCGAATACGCCGAGATATATGGAGTCGAAGCGGTCAACACGGAGTGAAGACCGGATCGATTCGAAGTTTGCGCTCCACGTCAACGCGAAGCCACGTGCCTCCATGGATTCGAAAGGATCGGTTCGAAACCTTGGTTTCGAACCAAACAGCCGAGCAATAAACCCAATTTCGAACCCATCATATCTCCTAACCTACTGATCCAAATGCCATGAAATTTTCACAGAAGCTTGCATGCATGTTGAAGAATGTCTACGCCAAATTTCACCTCGATTGGACTAATTCTTGATCGGTTCGAATGGAGTTCGAACCGATGCCAAAGTGGGCCCAAACTTCCTGAGACCGTGCGTGTGGGCCCCCTCACGTGCCAGAAGTGGTCTCCCGAGTTTTCAGCGAAATATCAGCAGCCAGCGCCTATAAATAGAGCCCCAGGGCCAACGAAAAAGGGATCTTCGGACTCTGAAGCGTCCAGACTCTGCCGGATCAAGATCTCCATCATCCTATACCATAATTCGATTGTTGATTTCGAATTTCCAGTTGTAACTTGCTGTTGATCGCTGTAACAACCTGTAAACATTGAAAGAGAATCAATAAAATATCAAAAAACTTCACAGTGGACGTAGTCAACACGCCGAACCACTATAAATCGATTGTCTACGCATTTTCTTTACTGTTGATTGGAGTTTTTGTTAGATAATATCTGTTTTGAACTTGCATTCTTGACTATTATCTCTTCAACGACTCCCGAAGAGTGTTGTGCCCAATTTTGACGCAAACACTTTGGTGCTTTCACTGAGAAAACCCAGATTTTCTCCTTCTCGTTGGATCTGTCATCGATACCGGATTGAATAAATATAAGAGAGAGATCCAGGTCGTTAAATCCAACTTCCTTCCCTTCTATTCAGATTTGCATAAAGTCTAGGAAAGAAATTCAACTCTAAAGATGGTTAGCACAAGAACCACCTCAAACGCCGCCAATCAAGAAGAGCAGGATAGACAGAATCCTTCCCCTCTACCTCCATCTAATCAAGATGCCGCTGGGCACTCAGAGCCGTCGGGTCCGGTTACCCGACAAGAATTGCAATTGTTACTCCAAGAGCTGACCCAAAGTCGGCGATAACTAGAAGAATAGCTACGCGCTAACGCTGAGCTAATCAAACAGCTGGATCGCCAGAAACGAAAGAGATCCATGAGAGATCATGCTTCTCGCTCTTCCAGCGAAAGTTCTTCATCTTCTGATTATCATAACCGACCTCCACGACCCCGGTAAGATGGGAGTCGTATGCCACCCGCTGGAAACCAACCAACATTGACCGTTGGACAAATAAGAGTTGGTCCGTCAGCCAGCTTCCAAACCGGACCCACCTCCCGAGGAGGCGCCGTTCCTCATCACGCCGCAGAATACCACACCACTAGCGTTGCGGCTGAACCAGGGGTCGACGCTCAAGACCAGTCGGACCTAGACCATCGTCATAGCGGCCGTACTCCTGAACCGTACGTCCCAGAGGACTATGAGCCGAGAAGGCAAGATGTGAACCGTCGACGATATCCGGTTCAAACCCAAAGTATGGAACGTGACCATACTCCGGCGCAAATGCCGGATCTTTCAACTATGATACGTCAGATGATCCGTGAGAGTCAGGGGTTCACAAACGATGATTGGGGAATTTCCCGAAGTCACACTTCCTTTACGGACGATATTCTTAATGCTGAACCCCCACGGCGATTCCGAATGCCCACTCTACCCATGTATGAGGGAAACTCCGACCCCAATCAACATATTCTAAAATATGAATGGTCGATGACTGCTGCCAGAGCCGACGACGCTGTGAAGTGTCGTAGTTTCCCCATATCCTTGGGGGGCATCGCCACCATGTGGTTCACCCGATTTCCTCCTCGATCCATCTCCTCATTCGACCAGCTGGCCACAAAATTCGTTGAGCAATTCCGCATGCACGTCGCAAGGCCGAAAGATGTCAACACTCTATCTAGTGTCACACAAGCTCCCGGAGAGACACTCAGACACTACTTAGAAAGATTCCATAGTGCATGTGCAGAGATTAGTAATCCAAACGATAACTCCATCCTTATGGCGTTAACTAAGGGGATCGACCCTGATTCTGAATTTGGCAATTGGCTAGCTGGGAAACCACCTGCGTCATTGGACCGTTTCCATGCCAAAGCAGCTCAATTCCTGAGACGGGAAGACGCGAAATAGTCTAGGAAGCAAACTGACGCAGGACCAAATGCGGGAGGAACCCAAAGCAATGTTGCAATAAAACAGTCCGGCGAGAGCTCCGGAAAAGTTCAGTTGAACATTAAAAATAAACAAGCTCGGCGAAGAGAGAGCGTGAATCAACTTAAAAAACAAGATCAAAATCGCGGCCCGCAACGCAAAAATCCGAAGTTCGACAGTTATACTCCTTTGAATATTTCATTGGAGGACTTGTATTTGCGGACCCGTAATGCGATTCAATATGAAAAACCTGCTCCAAGACCGTCGTCAGAGAGACAAATCCAGACGGGAAAATTTTGCAGGTTCCATGAAGGCTACGGGCACGATACGAACGAGTGTCGTCACTTACAGGATCTTGTTGAAAAACTGGTCAGGGAAGGGAAACTGGAACAGTTTGTGCGGACACCGCAGCCCAGAGAAGCGGGCCCATCCAATCCAATCAATGAACCCAATCGACCGAGGCAGGAGGACTCGACTTGTCCCTGTGGGAGATTGGTGATAAACACCATCAGTGGCGGGCCTACTCATTCAGAAGCCTGGAATGACGAAGAACCTCGTCACTTCACACATGACAGGCTCCTTCAATCCATGAATACTTTACAATTTCTTTTACGTTCTGAAATTTGAATTTCTAATAAGGCACTGATTTTGCCACATTTTCTTATTTCAGCAAATAAAATGCTATCTCTTCAAACTAAAGCTGTGATTCACCGAATACAACGTTCAACAATCACGACACACGAAGAGCTAAGTTCCATCGAACAATGGAATTTATTCAAATAGCGAGTGACTGCGTTACAACCGGCCACTCACTAAGTGAAACCCCAGCTCGGGGGCAAGCCAACACATCGAAGGCTGAACTGGACCAACACACCACAGTCCATTCAATAATTCGTTCCCGGAGTGCGAACGGACTCCAACTTCCCACAGCGTGAATTGGAGTATAAATATTCAACAATTCGTTCCCAGAGTGCGAACGGACTCCAACTTCCCACAGCGCGAATTGGAGTATAAACATTCAACAATTCGTTCCCAGAGTGCGAACGGACTCCAACTTCCCACAGCGCGAATTGGAGTATAAACATTTAACAATTCGTTCCCAGAGTGCGAACGGACTCCAACTTCCCACAGCGCGAATTGGAGTATAAACATTTAACAATTCGTTCCCGGAGTGCGAACGGACTCCAACTTCCTACAGCGCGAATTGGAATACAAACATCAAATCCATCGTTCCCAGAGTATGAACGAATTCCTAAAAAGCCCAAATAGGTGTGACTGACCATCTATCGGCTGACTCCAGATTCCCAGAGTGTGAATTGGAGTATAAACATCAATTCAAAGTTCCCGGAGTGCGAACCGAAGTATCAACACCAACTCCATGATCCCCAAAACATGAATTGGGGTATAAACATAAGTTACAGTTTCCCGGAGCGCGAACCGAAGCATCCATGCAAACTCCAGATTCCCGAAGTGCGAGTTGGAGTATAAACGTCAATTCCGGTTTCCTGAAGTACGAACCCAAACATACATGTTTTATCCAAGTTCCCGGCGTGTGAATTGGAGCACAAACACCAAGTTAAAGTTACCGTAGTGCGAACTAAAGTGTTAATACTAACTCCGAGTTCGTAGAGTGCAAGTTGAAATGTGAACATCATTCCCAAGTTCCCGGAGCGCGAACCGTGTTACAAGCATCAATAACTCTCGAATTCCTGGAATGCAAACCAGGTTATCGATCTCAAATTATTCTAAGTCCCCGGAATGCGGACGTGTGCTCAAGACTTGCAACAAGTGCGATCAACCACCAAAAATACAAGTGCTGTTCCCCAAAACTGGAGGGCACGAAAGCTAAATATTAATCACTAACCGAAGTGATACAACGTCCGAAGTTCAACTCATTCATCAATCGCAACCTGTGACCAAGATTTTCAGGCTTGGCGAATGAAACGAGCTCTACTTAAACGGTAAAAACACCACAAGTACACCGGACCGAAAACAAGACACTGCGAGTACTTAAGCAAAAATAGAACAAGAGTTGAAACAAAGGAACTAAATTTTATTTCAACTAACTTGAAACAAGAACTTACACGAAAATAAGTTCTCCCAAAAAAGAATGCCTACTGGAAGGGGCCGAACCTGCATCTATACACGACCTACTGACAAAAAACGAAGACAAGTACCTATCTACCAAAACATCTACTTGAGAAGCCGATTTATTTCTTTTTTTTCGTCCTTCTTACTAGTGGTACATCATCAGTATCACTAGGGACAGAAATTCTTCATTTTGAATGTCTCCTCTCCGGCGGTGGCTCTTCGGCTGGAGGCATGATGTCAATATCCTCCTCGGAGCTTGAGTCTGCATGGAGGCTTCCCGCCGGAGGAGTAGGGGGGACTGGATCCGTGACGGGAGACGGGATAGTGCCACCCGATGACACTACCCTAGTAGGTGCAGGGCTCTGCGCCGCCGTACTGCCACTAACATTACCGCTATGCCCCGCAGCCTCTATTTCGGCGCTGATTTCGGCCAAAATTTCCTCATCACGAGTCGCATGGACTTGGCTGGGGGCATCCACGGTCTGCATCGAAGGACTTGAGGTCGGCGGGAGGCCACTAACGATGATAAATGGCAAGTCAGAGAAAGAACTACCCTGCTCACCGAGCAGCTCGCTCACCATTTGTTCATCAACAGATAAGGATCTCCCTTGCGCCGCCTCAGTTGATATCGCAGTTACAACAGTAGTCTCGGTGACGATGGCCTTATCTCCTTTGCTTGATTCTTGAGCTACAACAGTCGGCGCAACTCCAGTCACTAGGCAAAAAATAAGAAGTTATTAGTAACTGCTGCAAAACAAACACTCTATTCAGAAAACGATTGAGATAACTTCGGAATACCTTCCCCAGTTTGGCTGGTAGACGGCTGAACGGCCTCGAAAGTATGCTCGTGAATAGGAGATAAGCACGGCTGTTCCGGGTCATAAGCCGGAACAGGTTGCAAACCGACCGCAGATACAGACACCGACGAAGATGATGTGGTGACTTCAGCGACAGCAGAATGGTGCTCAACACCTGATCCCTCTCCGACTTCCAGGGAACGACCGCCGATCATCTCCTTCTCATGAGCGATGATAGCGTCATGAAGGACCTTCTTCTCATCATCTGTGAGTAGCCGGTTTTCAAGTTCGAATCGATCGACCGCTTCACCTGGGTGCGCTTCCTCTTCCTCCTCAACCAATCGGTCCCAGGCGCTACGAAGGTGAACCGGATAATCTTGAAGCCAGGCCAAGTTTCTGTGTTTTAACACATTGGCGTTGTAAGTTATGAGCAAATCTTCGATATCGGTCTCTAGCCTGGCCTCTGCCTGTTGAACCTTCTCCTCCACCTCTGCTTCGATCGCCTGAACTTTGGCCGCGGCCGCGGCCGCATCTCTTTCAGTGCGAAGCACTACGGCTTGATCACAGGCTTCTTGCGCCGTGTTAAGCGCGTCATCTCTATCTTTAATAATTTCGGCAAATTTAGCCTTGAGCTCATTAAGTTCTTTTAACGCCGCATCCCACTCAGCAGTGACGACAGTGTTCCGGTGGCCCATGTCTTCCACCGTAACATAGTGCTCCTTTTTCATTCTATCCATGGCTGCTTGAGCTTCATCGGCCTTTGTAAGAGCCTCCATCTCTGATTTTCGAGACGATTCAGCCTCGGTATTCAGCACTTGTATGATGCGGTCTTTTTGAGCCAGCTCGGTTTGAAGCTTTTCAATGGTAGCCGCTCGTTCGAAGGCCAACGCCGATGCCTTATCGGCCGCCCTATACCACGCCTTGTATTGGGTGTAAAAGTCATGCACATAGTCGAGCGCTAACCGCTCGGCCTCCGGCGGGATTCTTTTCAGGTTCGGGGGAAAGACGTAGTTATCGAAGCAAATATTCGGGAACTCCCTCTTTAGTTGCGCAAGTCTAATTGCCCCTTCCCTCGAGATTTCAGTAGGAGGCTGCTCTGCGACTATCGGGGTCATAGCCTCAGATCGAGAAGGTTGAGAAACCGACATATATCGAGAAGACTCGGAAGGATGAGGGACATGAGCAGGAGGTTGTACGGGATCTCTGGAAGGAGGAGGGGTACGCGATCGCGATCGACGCTTATAGCCCCTGTCCGTGTCATATCTCTCGTGACTAGAATACCCAGAGCGTCCCTGGTCATAATGCCCAGAGCGCCCCTGATCATAACCTCTATCCCCTTCTCGTCTGCGCGAATCATAATATGAAGGCTTGCGGGCATGTCGAAAACTCCCAAGCATTGAACCGCGCTTAGACATGATATCTGCGAAGCAAAATAAAATAGAATTAATCACCTTTCAAAACAGATAGTTTTCAGTCAAAGGTTATGCAGTGTCGTGAAATGTGTATGAATATGCATTCCCCCCGACCAACCGGAAGTGTCGACCTCGTTAGTAATAAGAGGCTCGTTCAATTCTAGAGTGCGATGGAATTCCTCCAACCCGGCATCATGTTGAAAAGACACATCATCCGGGATTGGAAGATCGGCAAGCCCTTCAAAAAGATTTTCAGTTCTCGGAGGAGACGTCTCCGAGATTCTAACTCCGGGAGAAGAATGGGCCGTGACAACCGATTTCCATCTCCCCTTCTTACTTGACTTAACCATGGCAGCCTTGCCTTTTCTCTACTCCGCGACATCCGGAACTGCGTCCGTAGGCCCGGTCAGCGGCTCATCATCGGTGTGGGTTCTTTCAGAGTCAGCTTCCTCAGGTGTAGTAACTCCGGGTTTCTTGTTCTTGACTCGTTTCTTCGAGACGACCCTTAGTGCCACCTCAAAGCTTATGCTCTGCCCTTGTTCGATCAAACCGCAGGCCCGGAGATTCCTATCCGTCAATAACACGTCGATATCCCTATCTCCACTCGAGACTTCTCGAAGCACTCGCACCATCTCCCTAAAGTGCTCGCCCTCAGGTCGCTGGATCACCGCTGTAAAAAAGAATAAAATATAAGTTCCACTTCAGCTGCAATTGCCGTAGTAATTATTTACGAACTCAGCTATACTCACGTCTGAATAGCCATCGTCGGGCAAATCCAGGAGGACATCTGACATAAAACCATTCTGTCCTATAATAGCTCAACCTGGTCCAAGACCCGGTAACCACTTGGCAATTTCTCACCGCTTCCAGGAATGTGAAGGAGGGATAATCACCCCGAGTTTTGAAATTGAACAAGTATCTGATCTCAACTGGGAGCGGTGGTCGATGGAGATATTCCATAAATGCAATGAACAAGCTATTGATCGATGCATATCCGTTCGGGTGCAGTTGAGATGGGGCGATCCTCAAAAACGACAATACTCCCCTTATATACTCATTGAACGGAGGAAGTGTCCCGGCCGCGCACGCGTGGCGGTTAAATGCTGTATATCCCTCCGGCGGATTATCGGTCTATCATTCGGCCCCGGTAGTAGCACATCATCCAGCGACAGGCCGTGCCTCAAACATATTCTCCCCAACATGTCTTCAGAGATATTGGATGGAACGGAATCCGATGGATTGGCAATGAACGATGCATCGGGAAGTTCATCCGGGGCTGGACGAATAATCTCAGGATCAATATCCGGAATCTCTAGCCTCGAAGAGACTGTAACTTGAGTCTCCTGCTGCTGTGAACTTGACGGTTCCATAACTAGCTAACTCACGAGAAACCATCGTTAGACGACAAAAACCCGTGCGTTCCCCAGTGTAGCGTGTATGTTGTGTAGTGACATGCATTACTTGAATAAATGTTGCAGAGTTAAAGAAATATGCAAACGACAAAGCTACAGAGTCCAGCTATAATGACCGTCATCGCTGACCGTCATCACCAATCCGTTTCCTTGATGGAAGTTGATCCGGGTAAAAGTTGTTATAGTTCCATCGACGAGCTTCGAAAGACGGTCAAGTATGCAGTTTAATATTCAAGTCCAAATGTGCAAGAGTGAAGCTCGTCGGAGTTGTGCCTAGAAAATATCAAACTTTGGTATCCATCATAGAGGGTTCAAAACCATCACAAGGACTTCGTTCGAACCCAACCGAACACCCCTTCGTTCAAACCCATCCTGACGTCGCTTCGAACCCATGCGGTTAGACGCGCTTTGAATCGATGACCAGACGCCAAATTCGAACCGATCGATAAGGGACAACTTCGAATCGATCATTGCTTGACAAGTTCAAAACGATAAGGGAACCCTCAACTTAACGTCATCCACGTTCGCATCGATACTCTTCGTATCGATGCGAAGTTGTGGACTTCGAAACTACAGCCGATGGGTTCGAATCCATCGATTCGAATGAACCCATCGAATCATCAATAGGTACAAACTGCGTCACCCCCATAGGGTCGTCCAAGAAATTGATTCGAGCACGAGTCCCCATATGGCTTCGAAGCCCTCTGCCAGACCAGATCTGACTTTACCAATCGATAGAGAGGCGCGGGTTCGAAGTAACTTTGCCGTTCGCCGTTTGAATTCGAGGCTGATTACCTAGTTTGAACAATGAATTCGAGAGATTGAAGACTTGAATCTTGGTCGATTCGATGATGCGACACAGTGTTTTCCTTTTTGGAGCTCCGAAACGATGAAGAACACAGAAAAGTCAAGGCGGAAGTAAAAAAGTAAAAAGTAAAAAATGGCGAGCCCACTGCTATTTATATGAGGTGTTGAAAGCAACCGAGACGATTGCTCTCCCAGCCAACCCAACCGGCCACAACCGGTCAAGTACCAGATCGGTTCGAAGTTAGGGTTCGAACCCATCTGCCTAAAGCCCTATCGATTCGAAGTTCACCTCATGCTTCAACGGTACGAAATGCACTACAGAGTGACAGGCTGCATCGATGCGAAACGAACTATAGGCATATCGATTCGAAGACCTTGTTCACATCCACCACTTCGAATCCATCCATGGCCTATCGATACGACAGATGACTTCGTACCCATCTTCTTCCAATTCGAATCGACTCGAATAGTAATTTCGTATCCATTCCCTCAAACCGGTTCGAATGTTGACTTCGAACCCATCATAGCACAAGCATACCGCGTCCATACAAACGTGAATTTCGAACCCATCGATGCTCGAATGCATCGGTTCGAAACATCACACTCACGCAATACAGAATTCAATTCCTTCAACCTTCAATATCAATTCAAGGGAGGATCGATACGAAGGGACTTTTCTAAACAACCGTCAAGCGTTGTCTCAACTCAAGTTTCAAATCGGTTCAGGAGAGAATCGATATGAAATTCAATAGCCAACCAAGCTGGCAACGACTCGTGAACGCACAACGTTTGCAAGGGTCAAACTAACATATATGCATAATAGTCGAACTAACAATCGATTTTAAACATTTACAGAGATCAAACACTCATCTTGTTACAAATGCAACAGCCAACGGCTAAGCACTGTTATACAGCAATCAATCATGTCAACACGAGGTTACAACAACACAACATACGAGTTTCAGCAAAAAAGAGAGCAATGATTGTTCAGAGAGAGATTGCAGCTATTCAAAGCACGTCATGTTCCCACAAGACGTACTTTGGGGGGCAAAATGTTATCTCGCTTTTTGGCAAAGCCGCGATACCAAAAGATCGGTCAGAAACGGAGAACAGTTCGTCTCAGAGGCTGGTCATACTTCGTTTCGCCATGGATATCACTGAATTTTATCTGAGTCCAGATTGAGCTACAATTGATAGGACACGACAAGAAAGACTATAGGAGTCAGCATTTCAAGTTTCAAGTCAATCCGAGTTCATACGCTAAAGTTATGATCGGTTCAACTTGTGGGAAACACCCTGGTTTCGAACCCATCATGTTGGGTGTCTTCGAACCCATCATCAGGCACCATTCGAAACCATCACCCTCGAACCGAAGAACATCGAACCCATCGGTTTCGAAACCATCAAAGCACCTCACCTTCAGCTCCACCCACTTCGAATCCATCTCCTCGTTCGAACCCAACTGTGCAGCTTCATTCGAAACCACTGGGTCAACCAACCATGATGACGTGTCTTCCATCGGTTCGAATACGCCGAGATATATGGAGTCGAAGCGGTCAACACGGAGTGAAGACCGGATCGATTCGAAGTTTGCACTCCACGTCAACGCGAAGCCACGTGCCTCCATGGATTCGAAAGGATCGGTTCGAAACCTTGGTTTCGAACCAAACAGCCGAGCAATAAACCCAATTTCGAACCCATCATATCTCCTAACCTACTGATCCAAATGCCATGAAATTTTCACAGAAGCTTGCATGCATGTTGAAGAATGTCTACGCCAAATTTCACCTCGATTGGACTAATTCTTGATCGGTTCGAATGGAGTTCGAACCGATGCCAAAGTGGGCCCAAACTTCCTGAGACCGTGCGTGTGGGCCCCCTCACGTGCCAGAAGTGGTCTCCCGAGTTTTCAGCGAAATATCAGCAGCCAGCGCCTATAAATAGAGCCCCAGGGCCAACGAAAAAGGGATCTTCGGACTCTGAAGCGTCCAGACTCTGCCGGATCAAGATCTCCATCATCCTATACCATAATTTGATTGTTGATTTCGAATTTCCAGTTGTAACTTGCTGTTGATCGCTGTAACAACCTGTAAACATTGAAAGAGAATCAATAAAATATCAAAAAACTTCAAAGTGGACGTAGGCAACACGCCGAACCATTATAAATCGATTGTCTACGCATTTTCTTTACTGTTGATTGGAGTTTTTGTTAGATAATATCTGTTTTGAACTTGCATTCTTGACTATTATCTCTTCAACGACTCCCGAAGAGTGTTGTGCCCAATTTTGACGCAAACATTCATATGCAACTCAATAAACCAATTAACACAATATTAAAATAATTTATATTCACTAACAAATACGTGCTCATATCTATTAATACCCTCAAACTCATTATAGAGTACTACGGACTCTATTTGAGTAATTTCCCACCAGAGCCAAGGTTATCACCAACCTACGCTCTGATACCAAGTGTAACGACCCACGAATCCGTACCCCTTGAGTCAACACTATTCTACAACAATCGACTCAAGTTGAACAGAAATACGAACCATTTGGGTTAAAGAAGATGAGGTAGAAGAAGAAAATAGAAAACAACAACAGAATCTAACCATCGCAGCGGAATAAAATATAATAGATAATAAATGATCTTTACTCAAATCAAATATATCTGTTTATATATTTTACATCATCAGAGTACATCAATCACAGCTCAACATCAATAACATACAAATGGATACACAACAACTCAACACATCAGAATATAGATACAAAAACAAGTACGGATAAACGTATCGTCCTCCAGCTCGTCTCTTGAGCTCCACAGCATTATATCCTGTATCCTATAATACTCGGTCTGACCCGAGCATTACAGTTAAATAATACCCGAGTCAGTCTGGAATACCAGCATGAGAAAATCACACCCAATTGATTATTAAAGTTTCAAAATCCTTTGAAAGCAAAAGCATCTCGTAAGACCACGCCACAAATAAACATGTCTGGTTTTTACCTTACGATAGCTAAAACAATTTTTATAGAAATCCTCTGATATTATAATAGGGTCTATATACAAATACTTATAAAATAGCCGAAATTGTTACATCTATTAAATTCCAGCTACTAGCCATAGAGTGGGTAATACAAACAAAACTCGTACAAGGCACGTAGAGAGAATGGATTTCTGACTAATGACTAGGCACTGGGGTACCACCTGTCACACTACGGGGACTAGATCACCGTACCGAGGAGTACGCCCGCTCCCCTGCAACACAAGGCCGGGACTACCCCTTACTGGTAATCCCGAGTGAGATCACCCTGCGGTTGGGATCAGCAACCGCCCACTAAGCCAAAATAAAAAGGGACATCTAGACTGGAATGATCTCACCCTGCTTGGGTGCTACCCACCTAGCCTTGCTGCATAACCCCTGATTTTCAGTCATTCCCATTTGATGAGGCTTGAGGCTAAGCGTTGCCTTTTTAGAACTTATTTCTAAGAATGCCCATCGTCCACCTGGCGATGTTTCGCAAGCATTCATCCATACAAGTCCGTCCGGGGTTCGAACGGAACCGAAGGCACTATTCCTGCTACATCCATTTGGAAATATCCTCAGGATTAGTAGCGACTAGCCCTTGCACTTCACTACTCCATCTTCGAATCAAAAATCATTTACACGAAACGTACAAACCAGATCGAAGTGGTTGTCAAGAAATGAATCTCGATCCCGGTCTCTTCGAAACGATCAACGCATTTGGCCAATATTGATAGTCGGTTATTTAACTATCAATTGATATTCACAAAAATCCATCAAACAATAAATAATTTCCCAAGTTATTTATTTACCTCAAAAATATCTTCACAAGATATATTTTCACTTTTCAAATTCTTATGAAAACAGTTTTCGAAAACTATCTGCCTTTCTCAGAATAAATTTCAAGTATTTCTATTTTCACTTCAATCCCAAGCACAAAACTTTAATTTTTTTTAAATAATGTAAAAACACTTATTGTAAAATATATTTAACATTTAATTTAGAAAAATTTACTTTAATACTTAATTTAAAATAACAATTTAAATAAAATACCAAATCATTCTTTAAATAAATATTACGATAATAGATTAAACAAAATACTTACTTTAGAATTTACTTTTAAACATTTAAGTTAAGACTGCTTCAATAATTTACTAAAAATATATAATATATAAACATTTGAAAATAAAGTTACTTAATGAAATAAACTCTGGATTTCTATTTTTTTAAATAAACAAAATACTAAGTTACTTCTTAATAGTTATTGCTAAATTAGATTAAAGGGAAAATACTAACTTTAGATTATAAATATTAGAAATAATAAATTTTACAAAACTTCCTTTCTTTTAAAAAAAACAACTTCAAAACTTTTATTTGTATTTACAAATTTACCTTTACAAACATGTACTTTGCCTTCCAGAGAAAATTCCAACTTTAATCACTTAAATCAATTTCCCCAAATTGATTTCCAATTTATCGTATTTGAAATTAATCTCCTAATTTACTCAATTCATTTCAAAATTCATTAATTATGGATTTTATTATTATTGTTATTATTTTCCGTTTGATTTTATATCCTTTAACGGAAATGTACAAATTCCAGATTTTCCCAATTTCTTCCTTATCCCTTTTAATAATTTAAATCTTAAATTTAAAATAAATGTTTTTTTCCTTTAATTAATATCACTGAAGATTTAATATTCATTAGCTGTCTGTTTATTCAAATTTTCCTTTTTATTTCAAGATCTATTTATTAGAATTTTATAGTCACTTCATCCCTTTCCCAATTCATTTTTAATTTATTCTATAATTACTTTATTTACAAATTCACTTCTTTTAATTTCTTTCCAAAATCTAATTTATATGTTTAGGACATTCATTATACCCAATTATACTCAATCGAACCATAGCATCCAATATTCCAATAAAGTTCATCATAGATTAGCAAATAATCACAACAGAGGGTATATAATAATTTAAATAAATGTTGAGGGATCCAGCTGGATCCCTCCACCCTGTTTTTCCCTGCATCCACAGATGTTAGCACGATATAATATGCCAATTTCAAAATATCCCATAATATAGCACATCAATCATTTCAAGCATTCAAACAGTTATTTAAATATAAACATTTAAATTTATAATCGACTGAGTGAGATTAACTCACCTTTTATTTATTTATTTTTCCCTTTGCCATACACTTCAAACTGGCTTGCTTCCTTTCAAATTTTGACCTTGAATAACCAGTTTATATGATTTATTAATATTTGAACTTATTGTAAAATTACTTCCTTTTGATAAATTTACTTAGGTAATTTATTTATTTAAATCAATTTTCCTTAAACAAAAATATCCTTTAGCATCCAAAAATAAATAAGTTTTATTAACAGATAAATCTTCCTAGTATATACTTTTCTTTTATAAAATTAGACCGGTAAACTTAAAGTGTGTTTGTGTATTATATATATTTATATAAAAATATCGAATATCCCTTTTCTGTAAACATATATTTTCTTTGAACCCATACACTTATAAAAATTAATTTGTAGAGATTCAAATAATCAAATTTTATATAAATTTTCAAACACTTTAAAACTCCTTATTTCCTTCTCAAAATATTACCTGTATACATATTCTTCTGATCTATATATATATATATATATATATATATTTGTACATATATTTCCTATTTACTGTTATTATACTAACAGATCCGTGTTAAAAATTAAACTTTAATAAAATAAAACTTGCTTATACCTTACTGTCGAACATTAAGCCCCAGAACAGTCCCACCAAACTCGCACGTGCTCGGATGCACCGCCGCGCTTGCCCAAATCACAACCACAGCCTCGCGACCTATTCCCAAACCCTAATTGAGCAACCGCAATGCCTCACCGTGCTACAGAGACCATCGCGCGCCATTGTCGTGTTCACGCGACCACCATCTTCCTCGAGATTCGACCACGAACCTCCTCGCGCCCTCCCAGAGCCCCGCGACACTCCACTCCTCGCCCAAAATCACTCGCGCCCCCAAATCAACGCCACGACCGGAAACTATAACTCCCCCATTTTGAAATCGATTCCGAGTTCAATCGGAATTTTTGTGGAAAGAACAGACAAATTGATGAAGGAGGAGGCTCGCGTCTAATTACATCGAGCTCGGCCATTTTTTTTTACTTTGTTTGATTTCGTTCTGATCTGAAGAAAAAGATGAAGCTCGGTTTATAAAAGAGGAGAGGGGACGTGATATTTTGGAAAGGAAGTGGCATGCTCTGAAAGCCAAGACTTGATTTTTGTCAAGTTATAATATTATTTAATTTTTATCTCGGCTGTGATGTTGCTTATGTGATATTATACTTATAAAATTTAAATTAAATTATCGTTATAAATTTCAACACGTTTATAAATCGTATGCTCACATAACAACTCCAATCACTACGAAAATTGAAATCCGATAATAATACAATATTACGGATCCAATGGAACTGGTTTCGTCAAATTCCGAGACCGTGCCTCGGAAGGCTATTTTTAAATTCAAATTAAACGATAAAATTTTAAAACTGAACAAATCACTATTAAATTCAATTTTAAAACCTCTATTATCTTCAGTGTTATCAATATATATTTTATGAGCCTTCAAATTATTTTTAACAGCCTTAAAATTCTAGATTCGATCATTTTCCCAACTTTAAATTATTTAATTCAATAATTAAATCATCAAATAAATTGTGATATTTGAAAATTTAAGTTAAAATTACTCTATTGAATATTTAAATTCAATTAAATATTCCAATTTTAGATGCTCAAAAATTCTGGGTCGTCACATGAAGTGAATTCTAAAAATCTTTTGAAATGTTTTAAAAGTGATTTGAGTTATAAAAATGAATTTCCAAATGATAGAAAAGTCGTTTTGATCAATATAGCTTAAAAAGCACCATTATAACACTTTTCTATAACTTTTGAAATATGGTTTTAAACTTAACAGTTCTTTTTCAAATCTTTTACAAATATTTTCAAATAAATAATTAAGTGTTTTAATAGTGATTAATAGGTTTTACAATTTATTTAAAAATGTTTAAATAAATGATTTAAAGAAAATATTGCAAAAATCAAGTGATTTAATCCTGGCTTTAAAAGCCAACGAGTAGACTGGATTTTTCTATTCGTGGGATGCAGGTGGGTGCTCAAACTAAGGAGATGTTCAAGGGAAACCAGTGCCCTGGCTCACTTAGCCTCTTCTGGGTGAGGAATAGATAAGGTTGAAATGTCAGAAATGATTTAAGCATGAAAGATTAAATTTTCCAAATTTAACGACTTGGATTTTATGGAAATAATATTCTTGTACTTGGTGTTAAAGCCCAAAGAGGGAACTCATACTATTCATAGAATTTAAAAGGTGATTTCGTCGTTCCAGCCATAATACTTGTTGAATTGGGAATTGATATTGAGTAGAATTAAATGATTTCTATAGATTCTGCTCACTTAATATTTACTTGTTTTGGATTAACATCCTAGATAACATAGTTTTAACTCAATCAACCTTTTTATTTTGAATTAAGAAATATTTATTAAGATTTAAATAAATAATTTGGAAATATTTTCCTTTGTAAAGAATGAAATGATCTGGAATTTAAAAGGTCTTAAGTAAGCAAAGAATTTCATAAGAGAGGTTAATGATTTCATATGTACATGAAAGAAATGTTTTAAAAGATATATATCACTTGAAGATATTTTTGATAAAATGAAATTAATCAATTAAAGAATAATTCCCTATTTACCGAATATCTTTTGATAGAATGTTTTGGAAGATAGAACATAGGGTTGCTTGTCACTAACCCTTGGGGGAATTTTCATATATCATATTTGTGTCAGTAGGTATTTTTTTGATATCTTTGATGCAAGGGCTCCATGCTACTAATCTTAAGGGTAATTCCTGATAGGATTTGGTAGGAGAGTTCCTTCGATTTTTCTGTTCCTAGACAACTTGTATGGACAAATGTCTAAAGTTGCATTTCTAATTACATAAATTGATCTCTATGAACGTAAATATGTTTGGTGGCAGAGAAGGCAACTTCTCTTAGCATAACACCTTTTCCTGAGACATATAAGCTCAGGAGTTATATGTTTGTAGAAATCAATTATGTGATCATGGAATGGCAGTGTGGCATTCAAAGTGGAATGTGCTATGTGAAAGGTAAAATGTTACCTCAGGCCTTATCAACCGAAAATGGCAAAAACATGATAGATGCGTCAGGGTTATGTGGGTTGCTCCCATGAGGATATGGTCATCACCTTTCTAGATAACCCTCTATATATCAGGTATGTTGTGTATGCTATGTGATGTCTTGGGTAGGTCGCTAATGACCAAGGTGATGTCATATTCGGTACTACGCAGTGAAGGGGTAGGCCAGTTCTGTGTTGATATAGGCGTTCAATATCTGGACCCTAGGTACATCCCTCTAGAGCTATACTATACAGAAGGTAGTCCCTCACCTTGTCATTCTATGGAATCCATTCTCCGAACGAGCCTTGTAGGAGTTTTGTTTGTATAGCCTAACTTATCTAAAATTTAACAATGGTAATAATTTTGGCTAAGATTCATAAGTTTACTTGCAAACGATTTCAAAAGATTGTCAATAAAAACATTGTCCCTAAATTTTTCATAGCAGATGTTTGGTTTATCATAAGGTAAAAACAGTTCTGTGTATATGTGCGGCGTAGTCTTATGAGATACTTTTGTTTTCAAAATGCGTATTTTGAGTTTCTCACATTAGTCACATAACTGACCCAAGTTTATTTTCCTTTTCCCTTAAACTTTGGGTACCCTAATTTTCCTAGGTAGCAAAGTAGTTCAGGTTTAGTTAAATTAAATTTGGATGGAGCTTGAAGCAAGGAGTTAAAAGATTCTTCAACATGCTATTAGCTTATTTCCACCACACTTATGTACTACTGTATTTCGCATTTATAAGGACAGATATTTATAACTATCCATATTTAACTATGATATATGTATTTAAAATTATCCGTTGTAAAGATTATATGTTGAAATAATATATGTTATTCCATTCGTGTGAGATTCTATTATGTCATTATTCGCTTTCTTACCCTTAACGATCGGGTTTCCTACGATTGAATTTGCAGCACATGAATACCGAGGATGTATTAGTGTCGATTTTCGATGGTCGAAAAACTTGTTCGTTACAATTGATCCAACATTTGAACTCTTTACCGATCTATACTTTAATTGCTTATATCTTGACCATACTAACTCTAATTGGCTTGAAATTTGGTGTGCAACCTTATGAGGCCTTCTTTGTTGCCCTATATCGATCATACATCGATTTGACCACTTTGAATTTCTCGATCATCGACGATCCAACAATCGATCCTAAATATAAATCGTCATTCGATTGGCATTTTCAACCATTTAAACATTAGACAAGTATTCATACATCACGTAGGTACCAAAACATCAGCCAAACATCTAAATATATCTATTTCAAAGAAATCTGAATCAAACCATGAAAGAATATTTTTATAAATCAAGACCAAATTGTCCAAATTTCATATATATGGTTAATTATGGTCTAAAACAATTTTAGATATTTTTATTTAATTTTTAAAGCATCGTTTAGGGTGTATAATGACCTAATTATCAAGTGAGAGATCTAATCACTCACCTTAATCCAAAGGTAAAAACTATGTCCCAAAGGAACAGTGGATGGCATGAAATCCAAGCTCCTCTAATAACAAATCTCTAATCCCAAGTGCTAATCATGATAATCTCCACTTAATGATGTGATCTGGCTAGTTAAAGTTGGTATAATGGTTGATTTTTGGTCTATCGGGTTAATGGATTATTTTTGGGAGTTGTGAAATGATGGGGATGAGGTCCAATCAACCTCCACTTACCCCAAACGCGAAATAGGTTATCGCCTCAAAACTAGTGTCCCTATTTACCAACTTAAGCTACTCAAAATCAAATAAAACTTCAAACAGCCATGACTTTTAAAAGGTAAATTATTTTTCTATTATGACCACTCTAAGAAAAGGTAAGCCATCATATGGATCTAATGGAAGTGGTTTCAGACCCTAACTTGGCTTTTATGAAAATTTATAGTTTATACAAGATTTAAAGGTTCAATATGGCGATAAAAAATTCAACGAAAATTCTAAGGAAAAGAAATGACCGTAGTAGTCATTCTCCAAACTTATAGAATCATATGACCTCATATGAAAATAATACTAATATTTTACAATCTTTTGATACATAGGATATAGGTCGTTACATTTTTGGTTTCAAATGGAGGAAAAAAGCATAGTAAAGAATTGTGACGACCACCCTATACTATGAGCTCTAGTAGTATATAAATAGTGCTCTGCTATCGTGCCCGGCGGATATAGGATGATCATCAGGATTTAGAATGAACAAATGCAGTATATAACCTGTCGTGTATTGCATAGTGCATGAACAAAATATAATATCATATAATAGAAGAGATAGTAATAACAATGTGAACAGACCATCATCATCGTAATATAATATCCACAGAGTTTTACATCAATAGTAGAGTTTATACAACGAAAACAAACTCAACAACTGTCTCTAATACAAATGGTAAGCAGTCACCATTAAGGCTCTCCAATGCTGCATGGCAGAATAAGCGTCGGCTCTATACATGTATATAACACGAGATAGCTCAATCTTATTCATCCTTTGAATAGCTATTTCACCACGTAGACCAGTTATCTAGTCTATTCATTTAGGAGTACCCAAGATAATAAGAAATAAAGCTTAAAATCTTAGGTCAGACAATAGTCTGATGTGAGTGGTAAATGAGTCTCAAAATACTATACAGATAAATATGGTAAGGAACAAAAGTACACGAACCATATCTGATCTATCCCTGCAACCAAAGAGTTAGCATATAACACTATAATATACTACTATACAGTATCATAAAGGTATACCGCAAACCAAATAAAGGATATCAACATTCTAGGTATTCCAATCTCCAATACCTACTTCCCCGAATACCTTTGAGTGATAACCTACTAAAGAAAACAACTAAAGCATCCATACAACCATCGACAATCCTAAACATAACTCATTGTGCTCTGAATATTTGATAACTCATATGACCTCCAAGCCAGGGACTATTGGAAATCTCAGTTCATTGCTATAATCTCGTATATCGCAACAAAAAAGCTGGATACAGGTCTCCTAGCCCAAAGCTGGACACTAGACCCAAAGCAATAGATCCAAGGTATACATGTCCTTTCATTGACCCATGGGTGTCTCCACTTACAATACCCCTGCTTTGAGTAAAACTGAAAACTCTTCGGGTATCAGTGAGTCCGTAGCACATACACCCGAGCCAACCTTTGCTCCACTAAGATACTAACCCCTTCTTGCCTAATCCAATTTCCATTATTTATGAGAAACTCTTTCACATCCCCGTTCATTCGGCTTCCTCCTTTATGTGCCGCCATCATTGGAACTCACTCCTAACACGAACCAACTGTAGGATCTAGATTAACCCTAGAGGGGGGGTGAATAGGGTTATAGCAAATTTTCTTGATTTAAAACTCAGAAATAAACTGCAGAAATAAATATGCTGAAAAGTAAATCACACACAAAATTTACCCAGCTTCGGCAACCCCTGCCTACTGCTGCATTCACAAATTTCTATTAGAATTAAACAGTATCACGCTTACAACAACTCTATTAGACTCGCAGACCCTTTTGCTCCCGCTCAAAAACACTCTACTAGACTCGCACACCCTGCTCCCGCCTATAGAGTTTCGCTCACTCGCAAACACTGCTCCCGCCTATAGAGCTTTGCAAACTCGCACTCCCTGCTCACTGAACTAATTCTAAATAGACAATCTGACACTACCTAAACTCTAGGTGTTGATTTACAAATTCTTTGACACGAAAAGAAAAAACAACTTCAAAAATAACCGCAGGAGCAAAAAATTAAAATACGAATGTGAATGCGTAATTTTTGCTCAATTATAAAAACTAAAAAAAAAAAAACCCCCTTTTATAAAAATTTAAAAGCTAAACCCCCTTTTTAATAATTAAGCCGGCCCACTATTCTTTCAACCCGTTCCCTTCTTTTTCTTGTGAAAAAATGTCGGCCTCTCTTTGTTGAATTAGGGCTTCGGCTCTTTCTCGAATTAGGGCTTCGTTCTGATGCTCGATTCTCTGATTTGATGGCTTGCGTCGCTTGTTCTCTGATATTCGATTGTGGTTAACTTTGAAATTGTGAATTGTTCGGCTTGCTCGTTGATCGAATTCCTTTCTTGCTCGGTATGTAATGCTTTTGCTTTTACTGATTTTGAGCTTTCTGGAATTCGATGGATATGCCGATGATGATTTGTGGGTTTTTATAGGAGTCGAATACCTAGATTTTCATCATATATTTTTTACCTGAATTTGTCAACTGATATTGCTCTGGCCGCTTGATTTTGTATTGATGATTGAGATTGTATTGAATTGTTCATAAACGTATATTCTTCAATTGCTTGACATTCACGGTTTTGAATTGCGGCATTGAATTGCCGTGCTCATCACGGTGTTGATTTTTGACTTTGTCAATACTGCATACGCACTTGAATTTTTACTTTCAATATACATTCATGAATTCTTCTTTGACTTCGATATTTTGTAAATTGGCTTCGGCCACTGTCTGCATTCCTGTTGCACTTTCACCTGCTAACTAATCTTCATTCACTTCAGTATTCTTCACTGCCTGTATTTGTGTCATTCACGGCTTCAACTTGAATATGTTGTGATGCTTGTGATTGTCACTATGTTGCATTGTTATTGATACATGGTTGTTCTGTTGGTTCTTCTCATCCTGATGCCGAACTTGATATGAAATTCTGGTGGCATTGCTTTGTTGTATCATGATACTTGGTCGAGTTGATTGTTGCATTGTCACTGGTTCATTTGATAGCACTGTACTTGTAGTTGGTATCGCTTGATATTTATTCCTGTAGTTTGCATTGTTGCTGTAGCTTTTTGAAGCTTGAGTTTCTGGTCACTGCACTTGTACATATTCACTATCACTTGCATTTTTATCTTAGTACCATAGCTTCTCTGTTCCACTCGAGTTTAGTTGTGCACTTGCATTTGTGTACTGTGTCTTGTTCTCCTGTGGCTTTGGATATTTGTAGTTGGTATTTTGTGCATTTGTGCATTGACCACTTCGACTTGTGTTTTTCACTATTGCATAATTGTTTCTGACCTGTTGCATGCATTGCTATGACTTGTACTTGTACTTTGTTGTAACTGGATATTGATCATGTATCAATATGCCACTGTCACTGTTTGTACTGTCATTTTGTATTCATCCCTGTAGTTCCATCTATGTCGTAGCCTGGACTGGTGCATACTGTTGCTTATTGCATTAATGCTGCTGGCTTCGACATCTTATATTCATGAGATGTTTATTTTGAAGCTTGGTTTACTGTCTGTATTCACTACAGTTTGTACATGCTTCACTGTTCTTTTGCATTTGTGAACATTGTCGAGTCTGCACTTGTTTGATATGAAAATCTGGTCTTTTCATTCATGTTGCAGCTGTTCCACTGCAGTTTCATTGTGACTGCGACTCCATGACTTGATCTTTGTTGAACTGGCTTTGTTTGGTCATTTCTTGGTCATTGCACGGGTCATTGCTTGTGAAGTTTGATAATTCGTTAGCATGCTACTGATTGGTCTTTGTTGCCTCTTGCATGTAGTTGGTTGTAACTGTGCACCTGCCCTGTGTTGAACCCAGTTTTGCAGCTCGGGTTTGACCTTGTGCTTGTGTCGTGATTTTAAATATATTGCACGTGCGTTGAACCCGGCTTTGCATTTGGGTTTGACCTGTGCTCACCTGTCCCTGTAGCATTATCAAGTGTATATATCGGTGTACACGGCCTTGTGGCATATACAGTGATATACTGTGTATGTCACAAGTTGTTCGTGTATGATGAATTCAAATTTAAATGATGACGAACAACCCAAATAACTGAGGCAAATATTATTTTCAAAAACCATATTTTATTTTTGAATTGCAAAAATATTTCTTTTTCAATTTTACTGCGTTAGTTTATATTTTTGCAGATTGCTCAGATGCTGGATTCAAACCGGAATGCAGTTGAAGACAAAAATACGAGTGTGAGTGATATGTAGTGAGGTTATCAATGTAAATGTGATGTGATTGTAATCAAAAATGTATATGTATAGTGAGAGCATGAATTTGTACTATTCAAGTTTGTAATAAATATTCGTTTGAATAAAATATTCGTTTGAATTCAAAAAAAACTATGTAACTTGTTCTGTTTGAATTCAAATTCAAATTCCGTGTAATTTATTTTATTCAACAGATATTTATCTAACCAAATACATACTATACAAAATATTTGTTTGAATAAAATTTCTGTTTGAATTCAAAATCTGTTTAACTTGTTTTGTTTGAATTCAAATTCAAATTCTGTGAAATTTAATTTTATTCAACAAATATTTATTTAACCAAATACATACTATACAAAATATTTGTTTGAATAAAATTTCTGTTTGAATTCAAAATCTGTTTAACTTGTTTTGTTTGAATTCAAATTCAAATTCTGTGAAATTTAATTTTATTCAACAAATATTTATTTAAACTATGAAAAATAAAATAGTACATTACCAAATACATTTATATGAATGTGTATATGTTTATTATCATCAAACAAAAATCATATAGCGCAAAGCGCATATTCAACAATCTCCCCCTTTTGATGATAACAAACATATATTTAAGATTTTGAATATATTAAATGTATTTGATAATTTCATTTGCTCCCCCTATTTGAATGCTTCCTTTATATGTGATACTCCCCCTACATATATGGCTCCCCCTATATATATGCATACAAATAAAAATATGTAAATGAGCCTATATGCAGATTGAAAGTTATTTGACCTTTGCTTGATTCTATTTGACACCTTTGCTTGATTCTATTTGACAAAATCTTAACTTTTCTCTCCCCCTTTTGTTATCAGCAAAAGAATAACAGTGTTATAAAAATAGGGATGAAGTGATAGACATGAATCAAACATTTAACTCAATTAAATATAAATATCAAATTTCAATAAAACTCAAACAAAAATCATAATTACCCTTGTCAAACGCATATTCCACTTTCAGAAGTGATGGAGATAGAATCATCAAAAATTCATATAGATATGTCTATTTGTGGTATATTTATTTCTGGAAATTTGAATATCTACTAACCATGCATAACCGTTAGGACTTTTAAATGAGATTAGTAGTATTCCAATTTAATTTAAAAAATGAAATCAAGTATCTTCTAACCACGCATGACCGTGAGGACTTTTAAATGGGATTAGAATCAACTTGTCTATTAAATCAATTATTTTTAATATGCGTTCCATACATGCATAACCGTGAGGACTTTTAAATGAGCATGGAAGCACATAATCAAAAATCCAAGTAATTCACCCATGCATGACCGTGAGGACTTTTAAATGAGAGTGAATACTTTGGATATTTATTTTTAATTGCTGAATATAAGAAATTGAAGCACAAATAATTTCCTTCACCGATTTAAAGATATTGAAGAACAAATGATTTCCTTTGTAAACTACCACAAATTTACATATTAAATATGATTTTGATGAGTGATGTTCGATAGAAAGATGATAGAAATAGAAATGGTCATGGAATTATTATCCAACAAAAAGTTTTTATAACTCTTGTTATGAAATTCTAAAGAAATTTTTAATTATACTTTCTCGAGTTATAATATATGATAAATATCAACATTTATCTCTTTTTCAATCACTATTTATCTTTTCGATAATCAAAGGAAGTCAGATTAGTCAAACTTGTCATTTAAAATCAAATTAAAAATTATAAAATCAATTTTTCAAAAATAATTAAGCTGTAAATATGGTCAAACATGATTTCTTGAGGGGAGTTTTATAAGAAAATTTTCTGCTATTTGAAAATTATTTCAAGTGAAAAATATGCAGATATTTTCTTTTAAAAAAAACGATGCAGCAAATAAATGTTTCACAAATTAATCACGTTACACTAATAATTTTTCTATCAACTATATTACCAGTGTAATCCGCATCTGAATTTAAATTTCACTCAATATTCACTTGTTGAATCAAACCATGAGATGTGCACCAAAAATTTCAAAAACATCATTCTTTTGAATTTTGAATTTAAGTCGTGTTAACACTCAAAATAAATATCATGATGATAAATTCAGAAACCAGAGGATAAACAATTATTTTCATGAGTAATCAACAGTCAATCAACATCATAATTATTTCAAAACCAATTTCTTAAAAATCCTTTTTCTCATGAATTTGAAATCGTGAAAATTTACAAGCAGTGATCAAAATGTCAGAACCAATATATCTACGTGTAGCATGAGTAACCAGCATTTGACAGAACAAATTTATATAAATTAGTTCAAAAATTTAAAATCTGCTTGGTCATCAATTAAGCACAAATTAATGTCATAAATAAGAACAAGTCAAAAAATCATATCAATTAAATCCGAATCAGTCAACCATCATAATTACTCCAAGTAATTCTATTTAAAGATGGTTAGTCATTATTTTTCTTTTAAAAAAAATCATAGCATCAAAATCATCATCTTTTGTTCATCTCAATATTGGCTGATTTTAATTTAGAGTATGGTGCAGATAATCACATTTAAAAAAAAAAACAATCACCTGTTTTACCTTTACGATAATTTTTCGTGATTGCCCGTTGTGATTCTGTCACGTTTGAACTAGGCTAAGGAACTTTGCTTTGTCGCCCGTTGTATTTCTGGAACAGCCAAAATCCAGAGAACACTATTGTTGTTCCTTAGCCTGCCACCACACCTACACGATAAAAGATTTATGTGACCTATTTGTTTTTATAGGTCCATTGTTGTTAGTGGCAGAATATGAAAAATATGTTTTTGGAGACTCAAAACTATTTATACATGTTCCTTTTGGCACCCAAATTTGTTTGACTTTCAAAGATTTTATATTTGTGCCTTTTGGAACCCAAATTGGTATAGTTTTCACGTGTTTGGGTCTATACCAACAATTATTTCGATTATGTCCAAATTCTCTACAAAACGTGCTCATTGAATTGACTTGATTAAATTTTGTGTTCCTATGACTATGATTTTCAACCTGATTTCCAATTATTTCAGATCGAGCAGCACTTTTACCTTTATCATCATCTTGTGATTTTCCAAAACCTAGTCCTTTTCTATTGTTAGCAAAAATTTGATTTCCAAATAACATTTTGAAAGATTTTTCGCCTCTTGAAAAGTTATTCAAAGATTTCTCAAGATTTTGGACTTTGGTTTTTAATGTTGAATTTTCAGTGACTAGTGAGGTGCATCGATTAATAAAATCCTTTCTCCTAGTGTCGATGGTTTCCTTAAGATTCAAGTTTTCATTTTCAAGATTTTCAAAGTTATTCTTCAGTTTTGATAATTCTGAATCTAAAATCTTACATTTTTTACATTCTAGGTTTTGAATATTTTCAAGTTCAGTTTTTAACCTAAAATTTTCATGAGCAAATTCTCTCCTATCAGATTTCAGTTTTTCAATTTTAGATTCAAGAGTATCCACTACCTTAGTAAGATCAGAACACATAAAAACAAGTTCTTTATAAGAAAACTCACCTGCCTCACTAGATTCGTCGGAGGTTGCTTCTGATTCTGATTTTGCCATGCAACACAAGTTAGCCTCCTCTGGGCTGCTATCTGAAGCTTCCTCTCCTTCTTCATCATCCCAAGTCGCTGCAAATACCTTCTTCGCCTTTTTCTTTTCTTTGTTGTTTTTGAGAAGTGGGCATTTTGGTTTGATGTGGCCAGGCTTGTTGCAGTTATAACATATCAGTTCATTATCGGAATTTTCGGAATCTTTTGACCTATTGCCCTTTGTTTTCTTCTTGCGTGGCTTGAATCTTGACCATCTTCTAAGATTATTGACAGCCATTGCAAGCTCTTCAATTGGATCTTCTTCATCGCTTTCTTCTTTACTTTTTAAGGCAATCGTCTTTTTCTTTGGTTCGGAGTTGTTGCGTTCTTCCTTTGCTTTTAACTCAAGCTCATATGTCATCAAGTTGCCAATCAACTCCTCCATGCTTAGTTTGCTCAGATCTTTTGATTCTTGGATTGCTGTGACTTTTTCCTCAAAGTTCATTGGTAAAACTCGTAGTATCTTCCGCACAAGCTCTACCTCAGTGAATACCTTCCCAAGCGCTCTAGCATTGTATACCAAGGTTGAAAAGCGTCCAAACATATCCTTTATGCTCTCGTCTTTGTCCATCACAAAGTTTTCGTATTCATTGCTGAATAGGGCTAGCCGAGACTCCTTGACTTGAGAAGTTCCTTCGTGTGTCACCTCCAAAGTATGCCATATTTCCTGTGCTGTTGTACAATGAGAAATTCTATTAAATTCATTTTTATCAAGAGCACATATCAAAGCATTCATGGCTTTAGCATTTGTCGTTTTCAATTTCTTATCGTTTGCATCCCACCTATCCTTAGGTTTAGGAATCTCAGTACCACCAACGATTATAGTGGGAGGTTTATAGCCAGTTTCAATAATATCCCAAACATCATAATCAACGGAACTAAGATAAATACTCATCCTAACTTTCCAATAAGCATAATCGTTCCCGTTAAACATGGGTGGCCTAGCAATAGATTGCCCCTCAGAAAAAGCATTATTTTGTAGACTCATGACTCTAGAGTTAAAAAATATAAACCGGGCTCTGATACCACTTGTAGGATCTAGATTAACCCTAGAGGGGGGGGTGAATAGGGTTATAGCAAATTTTCTTGATTTAAAACTCAGAAATAAACTGCAGAAATAAATATGCTGAAAAGTAAATCACACACAAAATTTACCCAGCTTCGGCAACCCCTGCCTACTGCTGCATTCACAGATTTCTATTAGAATTAAACAGTATCACGCTTACAACAACTCTATTAGACTCGCAGACCCTTTTGCTCCCGCTCACAAACACTCTACTAGACTCGCACACCCTGCTCCCGCCTATAGAGTTTCGCTCACTCGCAAACACTGCTCCCGCCTATAGAGCTTTGCAAACTCGCACTCCCTGCTCACTGAACTAATTCTAAATAGACAATCTGACACTACCTAAACTCTAGGTGGTGATTTACAAATTCTTTGACACGAAAAGAAAAAACAACTTCAAAAATAACCGCAGGAGCAAAAAATTAAAATACGAATGTGAATGCGTAATTTTTGCTCAATTATAAAAACTAAAAAAAAAAAAACCCCTTTTATAAAAATTTAAAAGCTAAACCCCCTTTTTAATAATTAAGCCGGCCCACTATTCTTTCAACCCGTTCCCTTCTTTTTCTTGTGAAAAAATGTCGGCCTCTCTTTGTTGAATTAGGGCTTCGGCTCTTTCTCGAATTAGGGCTTCGTTCTGATGCTCGATTCTCTGATTTGATGGCTTGCGTCGCTTGTTCTCTGATATTCGATTGTGGTTAACTTTGAAATTGTGAATTGTTCGGCTTGCTCGTTGATCGAATTCCTTTCTTGCTCGGTATGTAATGCTTTTGCTTTTACTGATTTTGAGCTTTCTGGAATTCGATGGATATGCCGATGATGATTTGTGGGTTTTTATAGGAGTCGAATACCTAGATTTTCGTCATATATTTTTTACCTGAATTTGTCAACTGATATTGCTCTGGCCGCTTGATTTTGTATTGATGATTGAGATTGTATTGAATTGTTCATAAACGTATATTCTTCAATTGCTTGACATTCACGGTTTTGAATTGCGGCATTGAATTGCCATGCTCATCACGGTGTTGATTTTTGACTTTGTCAATACTGCATACGCACTTGAATTTTTACTTTCAATATACATTCATGAATTCTTCTTTGACTTCGATATTTTGTAAATTGGCTTCGGCCACTGTCTGCATTCCTGTTGCACTTTCACCTGCTAACTAATCTTCATTCACTTCAGTATTCTTCACTGCCTGTATTTGTGTCATTCACGGCTTCAACTTGAATATGTTGTGATGCTTGTGATTGTCACTATGTTGCATTGTTATTGATACATGGTTGTTCTGTTGGTTCTTCTCATCCTGATGCCGAACTTGATATGAAATTCTGGTGGCATTGCTTTGTTGTATCATGATACTTGGTCGAGTTGATTGTTGCATTGTCACTGGTTCATTTGATAGCACTGTACTTGTAGTTGGTATCGCTTGATATTTATTCCTGTAGTTTGCATTGTTGTTGTAGCTTTTTGAAGCTTGAGTTTCTGGTCACTGCACTTGTACATATTCACTATCACTTGCATTTTTATCTTAGTACCATAGCTTCTCTGTTCCACTCGAGTTTAGTTGTGCACTTGCATTTGTGTACTGTGTCTTGTTCTCCTGTGGCTTTGGATATTTGTAGTTGGTATTTTGTGCATTTGTGCATTGACCACTTCGACTTGTGTTTTTCACTATTGCATAATTGTTTCTGACCTGTTGCATGCATTGCTATGACTTGTACTTGTACTTTGTTGTAACTGGATATTGATCATGTATCAATATGCCACTGTCACTGTTTGTACTGTCATTTTGTATTCATCCCTGTAGTTCCATCTATGTCGTAGCCTGGACTGGTGCATACTGTTGCTTATTGCATTGATGCTGCTGGCTTCGACATCTTATATCCATGAGATGTTTATTTTGAAGCTTGGTTTACTGTCTGTATTCACTACAGTTTGTACATGCTTCACTGTTCTTTTGCATTTGTGAACATTGTCGAGTCTGCACTTGTTTGATATGAAAATCTGGTCTTTTCATTCATGTTGCAGCTGTTCCACTGCAGTTTCATTGTGACTGCGACTCCATGACTTGATCTTTGTTGAACTGGCTTTGTTTGGTCATTTCTTGGTCATTGCACGGGTCATTGCTTGTGAAGTTTGATAATTCGTTAGCATGCTACTGATTGGTATTTGTTGCCTCTTGCATGTAGTTGGTTGTAACTGTGCACCTGCCCTGTGTTGAACCCAGTTTTGCAGCTCGGGTTTGACCTTGTGCTTGTGTCGTGATTTTAAATATATTGCACGTGCGTTGAACCCGGCTTTGCATTTGGGTTTGACCTGTGCTCACCTGTCCCTGTAGCATTATCAAGTGTATATATCGGTGTGCACGGCCTTGTGGCATATACAGTGATATACTGTGTATGTCACAAGTTGTTCATGTATGATGAATTCAAATTTAAATGATGACGAACAACCCAAATAACTGAGGCAAATATTATTTTCAAAAACCATATTTTATTTTTGAATTGCAAAAATATTTCTTTTTCAATTTTACTGCGTTAGTTTATATTTTTGCAGATTGCTCAGATGCTGGATTCAAACCGGAATGCAGTTGAAGACAAAAATACGAGTGTGAGTGATATGTAGTGAGGTTATCAATGTAAATGTGATGTGATTGTAATCAAAAATGTATATGTATAGTGAGAGCATGAATTTGTACTATTCAAGTTTGTAATAAATATTCGTTTGAATAAAATATTCGTTTGAATTCAAAAAAAACTGTGTAACTTGTTCTGTTTGAATTCAAAATCAAATTCCGTGTAATTTATTTTATTCAACAGATATTTATCTAACCAAATACATACTATACAAAATATTTGTTTGAATAAAATTTCTGTTTGAATTCAAAATATGTTTAACTTGTTTTGTTTGAATTCAAATTCAAATTCTGTGAAATTTAATTTTATTCAACAAATATTTATTTAACCAAATACATACTATACAAAATATTTGTTTGAATAAAATTTCTGTTTGAATTCAAAATCTGTTTAACTTGTTTTGTTTGAATTCAAATTCAAATTCTGTGAAATTTAATTTTATTCAACAAATATTTATTTAAACTATGAAAAATAAAATAGTACATTACCAAATACATTTATATGAATGTGTATATGTTTATTATCATCAAACAAAAATCATATAGCGCAAAGCGCATATTCAACACCAACATCTAAAGACCATAGCGTTTTATCATGTTGTTATATCGTCGTCCAACCTAATGCAAATGAGCCAACACCTCCAGCATGATCTAAAGAGCGTCCTCTTCCTGCCTTGAAAGTTCCCCATTCATCCTATGCAAAGCGATAATCTAGTACCGACTCAAAAAGAAAACTCGACACAGAATTGTACATTTAGCCATTTATTGGCTACCATCTCTTTCCTTGCCTCTAATACTCTTCGCTGGGTTCCTTAGACCCCGACTCATCCCTCTTTGATGACTAGGCCCCGATCCAAATCCCTGTCTTTTAATTGTAGAGATAATTTGGGCCCAAATCCAACACTTAGCCAAATTTTCCAATATCTTGCTATAGAACTTCCCATCTAGCCATGCTCTACCCAGCTATACAAACCACCGAGTCATAACCCCCTTCATCAAAATTAAGTACCAAGTTATGGGAATAACTCGGTGTTGACTTGTGTACTTAACCCTATTGGAATTAAGACTCATCATGCCTCATTTCAGCATACTCTAGTGCCTATCTATCAAGTTTCGTCCAATTTCAACCAACTTAAATTTTGATATGCTCAATTCTCCAACCTATCTTTCTATGAAATCACAACAACTAGCAAACAACATCAAATCGTATCATTCAAACATAGAATAACAAGCAGTTTCATCCAATAAAACTTCCAACCCATCAAAACAAGATAAACAAGGCAATTTCTAACATTGATCTACATATGCATGAATATATGAATATAAATCAAGGTTATTTCTAATCAACCTATATCATATGCATGGATTAACATGTCATTAAAGTTAGAAATGCTTTTATAGCCAAAATCAATTTAAAACATGTTAAATCCTATAATTTTACCATATAAGCATGTGTAGTATTGTAACATCGTGTCTTTTCGACCATCGAAAGTCGATGCCAATACATCCATGGTAATGTCGAATATCCAATCGTCGAAAAGGTAGATTGTTAGGGTAAAATGAAAAAAGGAAATAATAGGAGAAACAAAATTTCACAAAAAAAACGACAACATATAATATAATAATGACAGTATGATCTGTCACTCCAAAGACAAGGTACATCAAAGTTAACAACAAATCCCATCAGCTAAACAGCTATAAATTTTAACCTTACAATAGTTAATAGGTATATATAATACATTGGAAAATAAAAATATTATAGCAGGCGAACATCTAGCTTTACTCCACGAGCTCCATTTTCCATAGACGACAACTTGGAAAAATACTCGGTCTGACCCGATCGTTATAAGAAGTAACACCAGGATCAGTCTGGAAAATTGGCTTGAGAATCTCAAGTAATAAGGTGAACATTTAATGATTCTATGAGACCACGCCGCTAATTGTGGAACGAATTTTTACCTTAAAAGAACAACTTCCATATATAAAGAAGTGCGAAAAGTCAGAATAAGAATCTAAATAAGAAAGGATGTACACAAACAAGATCAAAATTTAAGCTTAAAGAATGGACAAAATAATTAAACATCGAGGAGAGCTTCAAACACTTCTTGATGCAAATCAAGAAAACGATTCAAAGATTTGAATCGAATAAAAAAAGAAAAATTTCCAACAAATAACTAGGAGGGTGTGCCCCTCTTACCCAAAGTATGGCCTTAGAAATATACTTGAGAACTACGATGTCTCTCAGGAACTCCAAGTCCGACCCTGGCATTCTTTACCTAGAATCCGAGTATTTCACATCTTCGAAGCATATGACCTAATCCAATCTAGAGTGAATGTGAAGATACCATAATGAAAATGATCCTACATAACTCGGACCCCACACTTGCTTTAGTTTAGTCATTTCCGACAAAGGATAACAATGCCCAAAACGGCAACCAATTGTCTTGGATTGACGAAATACAAAAGATGAAAAGATCACCTCCAAGGTTTGAGATGAAAATAAAGGAAATGAATTTATCCAACTGTAGCGAACCATAAATTTGGATGGGTTTATTAATTTAATGAAATGAAATTTTGTGAATTTTTTAATAAAATTTTGAAATAAAAATTTGATATTTGGAATACGTCTGTTTAAACATAGCAATTGGTAAATTTTCATTAGATAATTTGGAAGTTTATTTTCTTGTGTAATTTTATTTACATTTATACCATTTAATATTTGATGATAATAAAATGTTTTCCAAACCTGAATATTTTATACAATAAATTTGTAAATCATCTTCTGAGTGGGACGTCATATTTCGTTCCTCCAAATTTTGACTGCTATTGCTCCATCTATCTTATTTCTGGCAAATTAGCAGCATTTCAGTACCGATATCGACTTTTGAATGGATAAACGTATTGCTGGTATCTATATACCATTTTGATCGTCTTGTTGTGCTGATTTCTGCAGTATATTTAATTGTCAATTTTGAAGTCTAGAGAGACAGCGAATTCTATGGAATGATTTCTGTATCGGTTCAGCAACATGACTTTTGGATTTCCATGATCAGCATAATCTAATAGCCTTTAGTTATTCATTCTCTGGAATTCAACAGACATGATTTTTGGTGTTCCTACCTGTTCAAATTTATGGCTCGTCCATCAATTCTTTTTCCCAAAAAAATTTCTCTGAGCATGCTTAAAAAAATTAGTTTTTCCTCTGTGTCTCTCAAAATCGTGAAGACATTTTATCGCCTCTTCCATTCATCACTTCACTTGCCCAAGTTTTCATTGCCTGCTTCTTGGTCCTCTTCACCACACATGGCCTTCATCCACCTAAGCCAAACCCCAACCAGCAACCATCGACAGTTTCCACCCGAGCTTCACGAGACTTCCTTTTTCCATGCCTAATCTCTCCATCACTTGAACCTCACACACAAAAGTCGCACGCCCTCCACTTCAGCAACCTTGGCCGATCTAACTTCTCACGCATAGCAGAGATCGCTAGCCTTCGACCGGTCTCCGTTCCTCCTCCTTACCGTGCTTCAGCCGAGCTCCTCGTTGCATACAAATGTATATGGTATGTATGTATGTGTATATATATATATTTATATATTAGTTTATATATAAAAGTTATTAAAGTTTAACAGGCATATATATAGTTTATATATATATATTATGCTATATGATTTAGTTAGTGTTTTATATATATATATACCTAATTTCAATAGTTTGCAATATTTTTGTAAATTCTATAAACTGCGTCTGCATATTTATTTAGTCTGCATGCTATACATATGTTGATCTTTGTTATTAACATATATTATATGTTCAAATATACTTTAGTTTGTTCAATCTGACTGAAGCAAGTTATAGTGATTAAAAAAATAAGTCTTAGTTTAGATTTTTATTGACTTCGAAAATTACGTTATATACATACTATAGGATCTGTTGCATGTATATTCAGTGGTATCATTGCATGTACATATTTAGGATAGTCTGCTATGTATATATATTACATTTATATATGTTGCAATATTTTCTCTTGCCTGTCTACATAAAATTTGTTATATATATTAGTAAGTTATATATAGTGTGTGTGTATATATATATATATTTACTAGACATTTCAACTACCTAGTTTCTATTTTTTTGTATAATAAATATTATGTCTGGTAACTTGTTTATATGTGCTATATTATATATATATATATATATATATAACTTTATGTAAGTTAAGATATGTTAGTTCTTATATATATTATGCAAGTCATGAGAATCTGTTGATATTATCTTAAATATGCCTTTATAATAAAGGATGTTTATGTCAATGATTTGAAATATTTGTTTTGTAATGTCTTTAAAATACAATATCGAAAGCATCTATATATATTGGTTTGCAATCTATATAACTGTGTAAGCATATACAGTAAATTTGGTTATAGTGCCTATTTTTATTATTCTATATTGTTATATTACTATACATAAGTTGTGTATAATTTTGCTTCTTAAAAATATCATGATTATGCACTTGTCCTAGGCACGCATTTAGATAAATTAACTGTACTTGCACAGCTATACCACACTATCAATGTTATCTTATATACAAGTTATATAAGTAGTATATTTGTTACTTATAAATGTATGTACAAATTTGTGTAAGTATTATCTGGTTTCAGTAGATGTGTGAAGGTTGATTTCATATATATATATAAATATATATATATATATATAGATAGATTTTATATTTGATAAAAAAGATAAGTTATTGATTTGAAAATAAATACGTATATTATTTTAAATGTATGTTTGACATTAATATACGAGTCAATATAAAACAATGTTTTCAGTTGTATATATGTTATTTTGATATTGATTCCATGGAAATAATAATATATATATATATAAATGATTATTGCTTCTATCAAAGTGATCCAATTTGTTTTATCGATTCCTTTTTATCAGCTTTGTTCGTCTAATTCATGCCCATCTCACTTTGCTTTGGAATTCGTGCTTGGAATTTGTAACTCAACTTCATTGTCTATCTCCCTAGCATTGAAATGTGAGAAATCACTCATGATTAATGTTATTATATTTATTAAATTTGATTTCGATTTAAACAACAATTGAGATATGCTGCTGTTGGTTATTTACATTGTTATATATATGCTATTTGTTCATCTGTGACACCTGACATCATTATCAGTTATTTATATTGATGATATATGCCTGTTATAGTATAATCATATCTGTTCCCTGTTAGTATATAATTCACTATGGGTTGAAATCATACATACTCGAACGATCTGTAGAATTGGAGAAAATCGTTATAGGTTGAAATGATAAACCCAAGCAATTTTCAATTGAACTAAATTTGGGATTGGGGGTTGAAATGATATATACCCACATATGATTTAAATTGCGGATTGAAATGATAAATATCAGTACCACTTGACCATAGGATAAAAAACTATATACAGATACCATTGGTCTATATATAAATATTTTGAAAATGATTTCTACGGGTTTTGGAAAGAAATACACGGTTTTATAAAATACTGATTTTAGATATTATTTAAATGTTATTTTATATATAGTTAAATTCTTGATTTTAAGCTATGTCTAAATTTGTTCTAATACAAAATAAGTTTTATAATAAATTTTGATTTTTATTTAAAATATATTATGGTCAAATATTTATTTAAAATTATATTTTTATATAGAGTTTGTAGTGATTTAAATAAACTAAGGTTAGAAGATAAATTTGAAACTGATTTGAAATTAAATTTATTTAAGAATTATACTCAAATAAGTTTGATTTGAAATTTATTAAATTGAGATTTTAAAAGAATATGGTTTTATAACTTGATTTTGGTTTAAGGTGATTTAAATGAATATATCAAGTTTAAATAAATTGAAAGAATATTCAGTTATTTGAAATTTAGGAATAATTTGAATGATATTGGATTTTATTATGTGAATATTTCAAAGCTAAATAATATTAAGGAAAAATTTGATGAATATATATGAAATTATCGAATTTAGTTTTGAAATTTTGGAATATAAAAGCTTTGAAATATACTAAAATTGAAACGTTTTATTTTGTGGTTTAAATCTGTTTTTGAAATTGATATCATTCGGAATGGTTTATTGAGAAACTAAATTAAATTGAAATTTATGATTTGAGATCTAATTATGAATTTGGAATTCGATTTGATTTGAAAATGATTTGTGAAATTTGAGGATGCTATTTTATTATAAAGTATTTTTAAATTATATTTAAACTACTTTATATTTACTTTATAAATTATTTTATTATAAACTTTTTTGAAATAAATCATTTTCAAAATAAACAATTTTATATATACTATTTTAATATCTAAACTGTTTAAGTGGTGGAAGTTATGGTTTCAAAGTTATGAATTACAAAGTATTATGTTTGAAAGTGTTATAATGTAAAGTGTTTGTTTTCGAAAGTGTTATAACTTCTAAGGTGCTATGATTTTTGGAAATGGATATTTTTGAAATAGAAATGATATCGTATTGATATGTTTTGAAATGGAAATGATATTTTTGCTTTAAAATATAAACTATTTTGAAATGACCGCGGTGTTATAATAATGATTGGTTGTTAAAGAGATCGGGATTGGATATTGTGATACTCTCTGCCAATACCAAAAACCACTTTAACAACTGTGTACGCGGTGGAGATTCCAGAATAAAGTAGGATGGTGGCGACAATCCTATATGAGGTATATACGTGGTCCTGACTCCCGTGAGTTGGCATAAGGTGGCTAAAACAGGAGCAATTGATAGGCTAATGAGGTAGCTCCTTTGATCAGATACACTCCTTCGATACCATTCTATTACTTTTTGATTGATTGGGTGCACCTTTTGATTTTTTTTGAGAGTGTGGCTTGAGGTGGACGATAGCTGTGGTTATGCGTTACCACTGGTCTGGAAGTGTAATTGGTATATCTACCCTGGCATTGCCTAATTGTGCCGTGTCACCTATCATACTGTGCTTTACTATTAGTTTGATTTGTGTCGTACCTATGGAGTATCCTCTGGTGGCCTTCCGATCAGGAGGGACTGCGGTGCTCTATAGACTATTGGCATATTGAAAGTGTATATGATGGATCGTGTAGGGTATATATGCAAGTATAAGTGACTAACTATATGACATATCTAATATAAACATAGTAGATGATAATAGCGAAGTAAATGAAAATAAGCACACCAAGATTTTATACTGGTTCGGACCTCATGTCCTACGTCCAGTCCTGAAGCTCCTCTTCGGAATTCGACTATAAACACCCTCACTTCGCCCGAAGGAATAGGCTTGGTTACAAAAGCTTGTTTTTGTCAAGTGTGTGTTCTATAACACGAATATTGACTATTAAGTACAAATGCTTCCAATATATATCTATAGGATATTGACTGAAGAATTATGTATATATGGAAGAGTGAAATACAAATATATGATTGCTAGAGATCAAGAATATATTAGAGTAAAAGAGTAAAGAGCATAAGTAAGTAAGGTGAAATCTTTTCTTGGATTCTTGATGCTATTTATAGCGATAGAGAGATTCCTTGAGTAGTGGCATCCATTAACAAGTGTTCTATGGTCGCTTCTGATGGTGATGAAGAATTGCAACGAAGAGGAGCGAAAGTGTCTTTTCAATTGTGACAGTTGTACTTTGAATGTTAACACACGAATTCAAAATCAGACATCTGGAATACGTCTCAAACGTCGGGCTCTTATATTTTTTTTGTATATAGTGGCTTTTTAGACGTCTGTTAACCAGACGTTTGACTTTGTCTGATTTGTGAACCAGAGGATTCAATCAGACGTCTGGCTAGTGCTCCAGACGTCTAAACTTGTGCATGTTGCTTTTCTTGTGTCTGTGTCATTGAGTCATGTTCTTGTCTCTTTGGTGATGTTACTCTAACAATTACTATGAGTAGAAATATATATATATGCATATTCGATTTCCATTGTATAGTTGTCGTTATCGAAACCATAGAATTGATTTGCTAACAGTCTCAACCTTTCTGATGATGACAACTATTCAATGTACGTACATATGAATTATAAATCTCTCCCTGAATATATGCTTATTCTTAGTGTTTTATAATTATACGTATATTTCTCCCCCTTTGGCATTATCAGAAAGAATTATAAATAATATAACCAATTATCAAAAAAAATGAAAATTTCATTAATAATTTGAAAGTGATTGCATACATAGATTTTGTCGAATTCACAAAAGTTGATATCCAAAAAACCTAAAATCTGTGATTCCCAAAATCTATGATTCTTTTGGAGAAGCTTTATCTTGATCATCTTCATTTGTTTCTTCTTTTTCGGAAGTGCTAGCCTTTGTAGGTGATGTCAAAGTTTGCTTGAGAGGTTCATCCTCAAAAAGTTTGGAATGTTTTACGGGAGGAGAAGGTACTGGGGTTGGCCAATCTTTCGAAGGTGGTGTTGGACCGCGAACCCGTTGTAGTACTTCTTTAAGAATCATCAAGACAGTCGAAAGAGATTCTTCAACTGTGGCTAGGCATGTAGCAAATGATGTTTCGAAGTCAATCCGCTTAGCCAAGAGTTTTTGATTTTGAGATAATATATGTTGATTTCGAAGGGTGAGATCTTGAACATTTTCATTGGGATTTGAAACATTCGAGTCTCCATAATCTCATCTTGTCCTGGGTAATCAAATGGTGCAGGAGGAGGTGGAGATGCTTCTTGATGTTGTTCCTCCACATGAGATGGTTCAATGTGTGGTTGAGGAGGAGGCTCAACTTGTCTAGATTGACGATTGTACGTCCAATCTTCAAAGGACATAAATTCTGGGGGAATCTCGGGTAGGTGTATAAGGGAGAAAAATTTGATGGAAGCCTATTTATGTGAGATTACTTCAAAGGTCGATAGGTAGGATGGAATGTTATGTGCACGAAGAAGTCTCATAATATAAGTTGGGTAAATAATTAATGGCCGTGATCGAGTCCAAAAATGCTTGAGCTCATCGAAGATGAAATTTGGCCCAATTTACTCTTGTTGCACTAAATAGAGCATATAGGGCTTTATTCTCTAACTCGGTTATTTGCTCGTGGCTTCCCATACGTGGAACAATTGTATTGATCATCATTCGAGTTAGGAGTCGAGCTTTTGGACGTAGACATTTGGAGGCAAATTTTGGCATTTTATCCTCCCAAATTTGATGAGTTATACTTTTCCGTGGCATGAAGCGCATATCGGGAATGTTGTATAAATCTTGCCCTGTGTCAGAGCATCCTAGGGTTCTACCTATTATGCCCGGAGTTAATCTAATCGTGTTGCCATACATGCTAGACCAGAGCCAGTTATCTTCATCTTTAGTGTTCCACACTGAAGTGCTATCAAAATTCGTGTAGAATAGAAATATCGCCAATTGATCGATTTGGATGTCATTGGGAGTGAATGAAATCAAGGTTTCTAACCCGGCATTCTCACACATTTCATCCAAATCATACATTGGAAATTTAAGTAGATTATAGAATGGACCTGTATGAAGCTTTTCTTTTGTATATCTTCATACCTCTTGATTGAATGTGGTGCTCTATTCATCCATCTTTCAATTTGATCATCCGAGCAAACTTGAGAATTTAAAGATGATGTTGGTTGGTCTTGTTTTCTTTTAGAAATCTTGCGATTCTTTGTTCGAGGAGGCATTGTGATTTGATTTGCGTAAAGATGAAGTTTTTGAAAAAAATCGTCACTAGAGGAATCAGAGGTTTTAAAAATTTTGAGATAGAAGAAAAAAATGACGTTATCTGGGCTAATTTAAAGAGTCGATTGAATTTCAGACGTCTGGATTAGAAATTCGACGTCTGGTTTGCCCTAAATTGGATACAGTAGATAAATTCAGACGTCTGGTTGTTGGGTTAGACGTCTGATTTGGTAGAATTTATTAAATTTGATAGTCAGAGAGTTTTACCAGACGTCTGGGTTAAAAGACAGACGTCTGAAATAGGATAAAGTTGAAATTTTTTTGCGGTAGAGAACTAATTCCGACGTCTGGGTCAAATTCCAGATGTCTGGATTTTTGGATTTGTATTTCGAGGAGACATAGCAAATTTTCAAAAGTCTGGGGGGTATTTAGACGTCTGACATATGCACATTGTTTAAAAATTAGACGTATATCAGAGTGTCAGACGTCTGAGGTCGATATCCAAACGTCTGAAATAGGCAGTTTTTCTAAAAATAGCCTAAAATTTGATGGTTTTGCTTATTTTTCGATTATCTATTTTATGAATAAAAAATATTATTATTTTTGTAAATAAACATACATATAAATAACAAATATAATTTATTTAGAAGCCGATGGAGTTTTATAATCTCCTTATTTGTTATCCTTCCATGGTTTAAGTGGAAACCTTATATTTCCATGTTCGTGAGTTTTCGGGGAGCCAGAAAACTGTCTTAGTGAAGGGTCTGAAGGAGTACGATACGAAGACGAGGGATCCAAAGAACTACAAGGTTTTGGAAGTGGTTCGTGGACATCTTTCATCCTTGATGTACAAAACTTCATCGCTACTTGCTCCAAAAAGCTTAGCCGTCGTGTTGTAACTTTTTGTTTAAAATATAATTCTCGTTGAAGATCTATCTGTTGTTTCTGATAGTGATGAATTTCATTAATTTTCTCCTTTGTGTTGGGAGAAACAAACAGAGATCTTTCGGTTTTTTTTGCTATCGGGGGGAAATCCCGTGTGATATGAGGACCACCTATACGTCGGTTCCTGCTTTGGTGTAAGTGTAGGAAGCCATTGTGGTGTATCAGCCGAGCTATCCGTCGTAGGTGTCGAGATGGATATATAAAGACATGACTATATTTTGTTTCTTGAAGAGAATATGAATTGTGTGTTTATAGTTTTTCTTGTCATATAACTGTTTATATATAAGTTGAAAAAATTATTATTAGAAAAACTAACTATCTGAAAAATTAAAGGTTCAGAAGTTATTAATTATAATTTGTGGATAGAAAAATAAATGACTAATCATAGCCTAAATGAAGCAGTGATTATTTAAGGAAGAAGATCATGAAGTGAGCAAATCCATAAATTCCTTCAGAGTTTAATAAAAGTTTGTTCATTCAGTGGTTTTGTAAAGATGTCTACTACTTGATTTTCGGTATTTATGCATTCTAATGAAATAGTTCCTTTTTCAACATTGTTTCGTAAAAAATGATGTCGTATATCTATATGCTTAGTCGTGAATGATTAACAGGGTTTTTTGATAAATTTATAGCACTTGTGTTATCACAATATATTAGAGATTTGTTGATAATTTTTCCAAAATCCATAAGTGTTTGTTGCATGTATATCACTTATGCACATGCTAGAGCTGCGGAGATATATTCGGCTTCGCAAGTAGATAAAGAAACACAATTTTGCTTTTTTCTAAACCATGAGACTAATGATTGTCCGATAAAGTGACAAGTTCCACTAGTACTCTTACGATCTGTTCTACATCCACCGAAATCTGCTATATGAAACTAGTTCAAACGATGATCCTTTAGGATAAAACAAACCATAATCTCTAGTACTAGATAGATAACGTAAAATATGCTTAACAGCTCTTAGACGAGATTCTTTTGGTTTTTCTTGAATCGAGCACAAAGATATACACTCATCATAATATCAGGTCGACTAGCCGTCAAACAAAGTAAAGAACCAATCATGCTACGATATAACTTTTCATTAAAATCTTTTCCGTTATCATCCTTTTCTAAGTGAACAGTGGCACTCACTAGTGTTGGTTTGCTCGAAGTTTTATCCATCTCAAAACGACGTAATAGATCGTTACAATATTTTTCTTGATAAATAAAAATTCCTTTTTCAATTTGTTTTAATTGTAAACCCAAGAAGGAATTTAATTCTCCCATTTGTGACATTTCAAATTCATTTTTCATAATATTTGAAAATTGATTACATAGATTTTTGTTGGTTGAACCAAAAATGATATCATCAACATAAATTTGTACAACTAAAATATCATTATTTTCTCTTTTAATAAATAGAGTTGTATCTATTTTTCCTATTTGAAAACCAGATGTAATTAAATGATTTTTAAGACGTTCATATCATGCTCGTGGAGCTTGTTTTAATCCATATAATTCTTTGTGTGATTTAATAACATGATTGGGATATTTTTCGTGATCAAATAATGGGGTTGTTCTACATATATATTTTCTTTAATAAAACCGTTTAAAAAGGCACATCCATTTGAAATATTTTAAAATTATGATGAGTTGCAAAGGCGAATAATGTATAGATGGCCTCTAATCTAACTACTGGAATAAAGGTTTCGTAATAATTGATACCTTCTTCTTGATTATAGCCTTGAGAAACTAAATGTGCTTTATTTCTAACAATATTTCCATTCTCATCTACTTTGATTTTAATTACCCATTTTGTTCCTATAATCGATTGTTCTTCAGGTTTTGGTACTAATCCCCAAACATTATTACATTCAAATTGATTAATTCTTCTTGCATAGCGATTATCCAAAAATTATCATTTGAAGCTTCTTTATAATTTTTTGGCTCGAAATTTGACACGAATGCTATATGGCTTATTTGATTAAGTTGATTTCTAGATACTCTAGAATTGAGATCTCCAATGATATTATCTCTTAGATGATTCTTAAGAATTCTAGGGGATGCTATCAAAGTGTTATTTTGCACATTTATTTCATTATTAATAGAATTTGTTAGTGGAATAATTTATTCTTCGTCATTAGTATGATGATTAAAAATATTCTCGTCAAACGAAGCATGTAAACTTTCTTCAATGTCGTTTATTAAAAATTCCATATGCTTTGCTACGATCCGAATATCCAACAAAGATACTTTCGTCGGCCTTCAGGTCAAATTTTCCTAAGTTATCCTTTGTATTTAATATAAAACATTTTGAACCAAAAGTTTTAAAATATGATACTTTAGGTTTTCTTCCAAAAAATATTTCAAAACAAGTTTGTTTAGTCATAGAATGTATAGTTACTTGGTTCAATACATAACAAGCTGTAGCTATAGCTTCACCTTAAAAGTGTTTTAGTAGACCACTATTATTTAATAATGTTCGTGTGCATTCTTGTAACGTTCGATTTATTCTTTCTACGACACAATTTTTTGAGGTGTGCGAGGAAAAGAAAAATTATGACTTATTCCTTTATTATTACAAAATTTAGTAAATAGATCGTTTTCGAATTCTTCTCCGTGATCACTTCGAATATTTTTAATTTTCATGTCCATTTGTGTTTTAATTCTTTTAGCAAATGACTTAAACATACCAAAAGTATCGCTGTTATGTTTAAAAACAAAGTCCATGTATATCTTGAAAAATCATCAACTATTATGAAAACATATTTGTTGTGATTTATAGATCGTATTTGTGTTGGTCCAAATAAATCTAAATGTAATAATTCTAATGGTTGTTTTGTAGAAATACTATTTTTAGATTTAAAAGAGCTTTTCTTAAGTTTTCCAATTTGACAATCGTCACATAAATTTTCTACTTTGTAATTTATTTTAGGTAGACCTCTAACTAGCTCATATTTTGCCAATTTTTTAATATTTTTAAAGTTGATATAACAAAATCGTTTATGCCATAACCATGGATCATCATGTTTGGCGGTTAAACTTAAATTTAATTTTTTTTTTATATTCACGTTTAATACATAAATATTTTTGTTTCTATCAAATACAAATTGTTTGTTATTATCGAAAATATTACATCTATCTTTTTCGAAATTTATTTGAAAACCTTTATCGCATAATTGACTAATACTTTGTAGGTTGTGTTTTTGATTTTCTACTAATAAAACATTTGAAATAATAGGAGAGTTAGAAATACCAAAGTTGATGACTTCTCCAATGCCTACGACATATCCTTTTCAGTTATCTCCAAAGGTTACCGTTCCACCATCGATGTATATTATATTTGATAACATTTTTGAATTTCCGGTCATATGCTTGGAACATCCGCTATCTAGTATCCATTTCTCTTTATTTTTTATTTTCAGTACCTGCAAAATAAAAGATGTTTTAATTGGTACCCATATATTTTGTTAGGGTCCTAATTGTTAGGCGAAGGTAGCCATACCCAAGATGGTTTGGTACCTTTATAAATATAATTTTTATTATAGACTACATTCTCTAAGAAATTATTAATATGTTTTTGTCTAATCAAATTATTATTTATTTTAGGAATCCAAATTTTCATATTTTTGGTATTCATGTTAGACGTAGGTAAACTTTTAGTTTTTTTATAACTAAAATGTTTAGCATCAATACCTTTTTGTTTAGAAATATTTTTAAATCCTATTCCATTTCTATTGCCTAATGGTTTTGAAGTTTTGATAAGATTTTCCAAATCTTGTTTTCCTTTATTAAATTTTGAAACATTATTTGTAATTTTATCTTATTATTCTTTTAATTCTAAATTTTAAATTTTCGATAATTTAATATTGTCTTTTAAATTGACACTTTCTTTTAACAAATTAGCCTTCACTATTTTAGTGTTTTCAAAATCAATAGCAATAGCTTCACTTTCTATTAAATTATTTTTAATTTTTTCTTGAGATAATTCTAGTTCTTTTCTTAAATAATTTTTTTCATCTTTTAACATTCCTACTTCAAGTTCTAATCTATTTATTTTGATTATATATTCTTTGTTTAAATTTTTAATTTGTCTAAATTTATCATCTAATTTCATATTAAGTTCTAATTATTCGTCATAGCTAAGTTCTGGACATACCTTATTAGTTTGTGCCATAAAACGCGCATTAGCTTGTTCTCCGTCACTATTGCTATCACTTTCAGATGATGAAGAATCCGAGTCATCCCATGTTACTTTGAAAGCCTTCTTCTTTTTGAATTTTTCAAATTTGTTTTTCTTTTTATCATTATTGAGTTTAGGGCAATCCTTCGTCATATGTCCGTGTTGATCACATTCATAACACTTGATTTGAGATAGGTTTGTTGTGTTGGACTTCTCTTCTTTTTGGAATTTGGTCGTCTTTCTAATTTCTTGAATCTGTTATAATTCTTGGCAATAAAGACTATCTCATCTTCATGTAAATCAGAGTCATCATTTTTTGTTGCTGGGAATGCTATGTTCTTCTTCTGTGAAGTTAATTCTTTTCGTGCCAGCAAATTTGCTTCATAGGATATTAAATTTCCTATCAACTCTTCAACTTTGAGAGTAGAGAGATCATTAGCTTCTGCAATAGCTAATACCTTCCTTTCCCAATCCGATGTTAAAGAGTTGAGTATTCAAGAAACTAAATCAAAATCAGTAAACTTAACTCCTAATGCCATAAGCTCGTGTTGGATAGTTTGAAATCTAGAATACATGTCAACAATAGTTTCATTTTGCTTCATTTTGAATGATGAGAATTGGTTTTGCAAAATTAAAATCTTAGTTTGCTTGACCTTTGTTGTACCTTTTTGTGTAATTTGTAAAGTATGCCAAATGTCAAATGTAGTTGTGCATAACATGTCATGTGAAAATTCATTTTTATCTAAAGAGAAAAATAAAACATTCATAGCTTTAGCATTGTTTGATGCTAAAGCCTATTGTGCATCAGTCCATATGTTCATAGCAGTAGTAGGTGCTTCATATTTATCTTGTGTGGCTGACTAAATTTCTAGACCATTAGCTTCCATAAAAATTCACATACGTGTTGACCAATATGCATAGTTAGATCCACTGAAAAGCGGGGGTCGTGTTGTGGATTGTCCTTCTTGAAAAATACTTTCCATATTAAAGTGATTCAAAAACGTGTTGCTGTTCTTTGATCAAACCTTGCTCTGATACCAATTGAAAGTGTATATGATGGATCGTGTAGTGTATATATGCAAGTACAAGTGACTAACTATATGACATACCTAATATAAACATAATAGATGATAATAGCAAAGTAAATGAAAATAAGCAAACCAGGATTATAAACTGGTTCGGACCTCCTGTCCTACGTCCAGTCCTGAAGCTCCGCTTCGGAATTCGACTATCAAACACCCTCATTTCGCCCAAAGGAATAGACTTGGTTACAAAATCTTGTTTTTGTCAAGTGTGTGTTCTATCACACGAATATTGACTATTAAGTACAAATGCTTCCAATATATATATATATATATATATATATATATAGGATATTGATTGAATAATTATGTATATGTGGAAGAGTGAAATAAAAATATATGATTGCTAGAGATCAAGAATATATCAGAGTAAAAGACTAAAGAGCATAAGTAAGTAAGGTGAAATGTTCTCTTGGATTCTTGATGCTGTTTATAGAGATGGAGAGATTCCTTGAGTAGTTGCATCCATTAACAAGTGTTCTATGGTCGCTTCTGATGGTGATGAATAGTTGCAGCGAAGAAGAGCGAAAGTGTCTTTTCAATTGTGACAGTTGTACTCTGAATGTTAACACCCGAGTTCAAAATCAAACGTCTGGAATATGTCTTAGACATCTGGATCTTATATATTTTTTGTATGTAGTGGCTTTTCAGACGTTTGAGTACATTAACCGGACATCTGATTTTGTCTGATTTGTGAACCAGAGGATTCAATTAGATGTCTGGCTAGTGCACCTAGACGTCTGATCTTGTGCATGTTGCTTTCCTTGTGTCTGTGACATTGCTCTTCTGATTCTATCGACTTGTAGCCTCTTGATACTTTCTTTGATTCTTATTCTTGTCTCTTTGATGATGTTTAACAATTACCTGTGAGTAGAAATATATATATATATATATATATATATATATATATATATATATATATATACATATTCGATTTCCATTGCATAGTGGTCGTCATCGAAACCATAGAATTGATTTCCTAACAAATATATGTGTTAAGGTGGAAAATGTAAAGCCTTAACGTTATTTTTAAGTAAGTTTATATTACTTTAGACATTATTATAGTAGCGTATATTACTATATAGTAGATAGTTTAACAGATCCTTAGAGGATGGTTATCCCAAACATCCTTTGAGTTACTTGCATTTCAGTTGTTATTTCACTTGAGTTGGATTTATTGATATAAGAATGTTAATCCTGACTTGATTGTTTTGTGTTTTGCTTTACACTCGGTTCAGACTGAGTGATGCAGCTTTTGAGACTCACCTTTGAAGTTGGAGCTTCGTTTGGAGATCCATCTACATCTTTCGGCTTGCAGTTATTTAGTTGAGTTCAGTGATGTATTCTGATTCTATATTTGACTATTTTATTTGAGACTTCTATTGTATCTTATTTAACTCTAATATATATAGTAGCTTCATGAACTACAATCTATTGTTTCCGCTGCATATTGTATATTACTCTGTGTCTGTGATTCTGTGATTTATTTATTTACTATATATGTTGAGTTTTGCTAAATATAAATTAACAATCTGGCATTTTGAGCAATTCAAATCCGGCATGTGTGGATGCGAATGGTTGAAAATATCAGTCGTTACACCAACATAACTAAGAGGGTGCTCCGCCCATGCCAAAAGTATACATTTAGATAAAATATACTTGAGAGCCCATGCCACATGTACAACACTCTCGGGAACTTCCTAGCTGGACGTTGTTAAATCCATAGGCATCTAAGTATAACTCGCATCAATGCATGCATGCCATAGAACCACTAGATAGATGTAAATATACCCTAACGGGTGCGACCCACATATTTTGGCTCCCACTGGCGCTTTGGTTTTTGTTTCCATAATGTTGGATGCCAATGCTTAAAATAAGCGACAAATCATCTTAAATTTACGAAGCACAAGTAATGATATATAAATCGGTAGTTAAGAAATCAACTATATAAAGAAAATGAATGATTGTACATGGGGATTAGATCGGATACACTTTTTAACAATAATTGAATCAAGATTTAAAACATTTGATTCTTACTTTTTCTTAATTTTCACACCACAAATATTTGTAAAATGCTTTAAAAGCACTCTTTAAAAATACTCTTTAAAGGGACAAATTGTATTTTCTAAGTGTATTAATAAGAGTGGCCAAAAGCAATTATCAACACTATTTACTCTTAAACCCAAACACTTTACACTTAGTATTATTTTTAGATAGTTATTTTTAAAGGATTTTCTCATTTATAATTTATTATTTAGAAATTTTAAACAACATTTATTATTCCCGAAAGTAGTAACTAAATGTAAATACTTTTGTTAACTTAAAACAATGTTAATCATCCTGAAAGATAATTGGTATAATTCTTTTAAAAATTTCAAAACCATACTAATTATCCTAAAACACCATAAATTAAGTTATAATATTTTATATATTTTAAACAACATTAACTATCACGAAGAGTAATAAAAAAAATTTATAAATCTTTTATAAATTTTAAAACAACATAAAATTATCCCGAAGGGTAATTAATCAATTTATAATCATTTATAAATTGAAAACAATATTAATTATCCTAGAAGATAATAAATCAAATTTATAACTTCTTTTATAAATTCTTTTACAAAACATAACCTTTATTTTTAAAACTCTCAGAATATTTGAAAATATAGTTTAAACAATTTTCAAACTGCAAAAATGCAACAAAACATATATTCAATAAAAATATAATCACAAATTCAATACACACAAGGATTTAAGGAGATGATATTTCATAATTGACGGCATAGCGAAAATTGCCATAATGTCACTTACATAATTCAAACAGTTTGTCATAAAATTTTCAACCAACTATAAGAAATAGAAGATTATAATTAAAATACAGATAACAATAAATAATGATGAGAAACCCCTTAGAGTCTCTTTGTAAAGGTCCCTTACAAATCATACATATGTATGTGAATTTTTCTAAAGTGTTCCATTGCAACCTATTCGCTGCAAAAACACTTCGACTTTTTGTTTTTGTCCCCTGCAACAAAGGGTTATTTATGTCATCTGATATCAAGCAAGAATTCAAAACCAAACCAGCTGTTAAATAATAATACTATAATTACTTGGAAAGCATAGAACAATGATTTATTTTGTTCCAAAAACTCTATTCAATTTTATTATAGTAGAACGGGGTTTTATTCTGCTAAAAAGATGTCCCAAACGAGGTATAATTAATTTAACTACGTTAAGAATAATTAAATTAAACTACTATAATTTTGTCGCTAATCTATACTTCGTTAAAATTATCAATTATCATCTAAACATTCAATAACAATCTATAACAACACAAGTATCATACAATTTATTTGACGGTGAGTCAACTCACCAAAATTCCAATGGATGCTTTCATGTTCCGGTTTGGTTTAAAATCGAACAATGTCCGATTTTAATCCAAATTTCACTAGCTCTAATCTCGAAGAATCCAATTTCGAAAGGTATTTAACCTTGTTACGAGTCCAACGCAATTGACCGCGTCCAAATCTGACCTCCTATGTAGAAATTATTCAAATTATAAGATTCCAATATAATTAAACAATTAATTATTCGATTAAATATTTAATTATCCTAATTATACTCTAATCCTTCTTCCCCTTTTACAAAATCATTATCCTGTACACAATCCAAGAGTGCAAGTCGTTCATCTCAATCGCTGATACAGAGCATTGGGCTGTCGTTCGATGAACGGATCTCACCAATGTGTTTCACTTGCTCTAAGCTCCTCCCAGGCCTAACAATGTCAAGTTTGAACCACCTAAATGAAACACGACTTACTCGACTTCGATCCTAAAACCCTAACAATGTGATCCATTCCAGGCTATCGCATAACCTCCAATTATCATTAATCACCGTGTCTCGGTCCCCTAAACTCAAATCCAGTCACCCCGTCGCCTAATTCCGCCTCTATCAACCTCTAAGAAAAATCCTAAATTCATGATAACACTATCGAGCAACCTCGACCGCAAACCACATGACGGGTATGGTCTTGTATATCCACTAAAATTAAAACCAAAGATACTTGTTTTGCAATTTTTAGATGAGTATTTTATTTGTTTTTGAATTTTTTTAGTGGAGGCTAATTTTCGTTAACTGGAAATGAATAGAAAAGAAGAAGGGCGAAAGGGTGAGAAATATAAATGATGGCTTAAGTGTTAGAATCAAAGAAAGGTCCAAGAAATTTTTATCTAATTTATACACAAACCAATATCCTTAACTTCCAAATCAAGCTATCCAATAACTTTCAGTTAAACCATTTTCTCAAGCCACATCTCAAATCAAGATGCAAATCACCATGAATACAAGTTGAAATATTCAAATTTGACATGATTTTTAAAAAAAAGTTTCGAAAAGAAATATTTACGGTACTCGTTCGCTACACAATATCCATTCGTGCATAGACCATGGAGAACAGAAATGAAAATACGGTCGTGCACCATAATTAGACATGATCATAAATCAGCAATAAATTACAAAGATTAATTAATTCTATGAAATTTCAAAAATATCGTCGTTTTCCGTAGAATTATTAAATGATAATTTAAATATTTTCTAAATTAAAAATTATGGAAAAATCAATTGAATTGAAATAAAAATACATTATATAAATCGAACCGTTTTTTTAACAATTGATTTTCTTGTTATTTGTTCGAACAATTTATTATGTAAATAAATTTGACAAATAGAGTTTAAGATTATTATTTAATTATTAAAAGGAGTTAAATTATTAAATCCATTCAATTAATATTTCATCCACAATTCAAATATTTGAATAATCACTATATTTGAATTCAAGTTATTAAACTCTAAAACCAATTATTAAAATATTTAAAATTAGTTAAATATTTAAAATCTAAACGATAAAATTATAGGATGTTACAAGTACAGTGAGAAGGCATAAAACACTCACCAATTACCAAATTCGATCAATATGAAGGTAGATCCAATCCGAATAGCAATGGAATGTACTTCAAATCAAGCAGATCGATGATCTCTATTTTCAAGTTGATGATCTAATCATTAGTCAACAATTTAATTGGATTTAGAGAGAAATTTAGTTGAATTGGGATGAATATAGGACTAATAAGGGTTTGGACCTGTTTTGAATAAGAGGGATAGTTTTCATTTGACTCTTACAGCCTCTATTTATAGTGGTTCTCTAATTAGACTAATGGGCTTCACTAATTACACGCTAAATATGACTACCAGTTTTCAAAACTTAAAATAGATATAACTCTCTAACCATAAGTCCATTTTTATATTAGGACCACTCCACAAAATGGGAAACCATCATCCTACAATGGAACTAGTTTGAGACCTAATTCAACTACTCTTAAAAGTTATAGCCCAACTAAGATTTTCAGGGTCAAAATGGTCACATAGAAATTCGAGAAAAATCATTGGTGTGTAAAATGTCCCTAAGACTCATATCCCAAAATTATAGAATTATACGACCTCATGCAAATAAAGTAAAATTATTTTATGATCCTCCGATATGTAAAGTACGAGTTGTTACATTCTCTCTCCATTAGAAATTTCGCTCCACAATCCCCAAATAAGCCAAAGTATAAGAAGCTATAGTTATCCACTAGGTCTACCAATCATAAGCAACCATCAAACATATCAAACATGCAACCAAGCAATATATAGTATAGGCGACCTATCCATGCGGATTACTAACCTATCAAATGTAACAAATAATGGTGAAAGTAGATACGATAAACAATGGATCTTACCATTCAAAAAGCTCCAGATGTGCATTCCTCATGCTCTCTTCCATCTCCCACATACAATCATCATTTTCGCTCCATTGTACCTTCACTAGCTTCATTGTCTTTCTCCTAAGCTGTTTCGTATCGTACCCAATAATACAAAATTAGCCTACGAGGTATAGAAACTTATGGTTCTACCTCAACATACTCTAGCTAATTTGGTGTGATCATCACACCTGAGTTGTGCACAAACTTTTGTATATAAGAGACATGAAAAACGTTGTGCACGTCTGCTATCTTATGAGGTAAGTCAACCATATATGTGACTATCGTAAAAGGACTTACGAACCTTGATGCCAACTTTCCCTTTCTACCAAATCAAACTACATTCTTTAAAGGATAATCCTTTGCAAACACCATATCTTCAATAGAAAAATTCTCACTCTCTTCATCACATATTCACACTGCTTTTCTATCGATCCTCGGTGGCTTTCATTCGTTTTCGAATGACCTCAATCTTCTTCGAAGTCTCTCTAATCATATCTGACTCAAGTATTAGTTTGTCGCCCGCTTCCCACCAACATAAACGAGCATTACATTGTCGGCCATACAATGGTTCGTGCGGAGCCACACCAATACTCAACTGATAACTCTTATTGTATGCAAACTCCACAAAATGCAAATGATCATCCCATGATCCACCAAAGTCTATAATGCATGCTCGTAAGAGATCTTCCAATATACGGTTTGTTCTTTCGATCTGCCCATCCGTTTATAGGTGATGAGTTGCACTAAGATGACGCTCCATCCCTAACACCTCTTGTAATCTCTTCCGAAACCCACTAGTGAAAAACGGATATCGATCGCTCATAATGCTCTTTGGCACACCGTGAAATCATACTATCCACTTTACATATAACTCTGCAAGCTTGGATGCCGTCCTACTTGACTTGATAGGTATAAACTTTGCACTCTTGGTCAACCAATCAACAACGACCCAAATGCCATCATACCCTTCTCGAGTCCTTAGGAATCAATTTATAAAATCCATCGATACTTTCTCCCATTTCCATTTAGGAATCTCTAATGGTTTCAATAATCCACTAGGTTTCTTTTGCTCTACCTCCACTAACTGATAGTTTATATACTTCGAGATGAATTCCCCAACATCCCTCTTCATACCCTACCGGTAGTAAGCTCACTTCATATCTCAGTACATTTTGTTACCACTAGGATGAATGGTCAACCAAGAAAGTGACACTATCTTAGCACTTCATCTTGTAATCCATCAACATTGGAAACAAATAGTCTTCCGTCCTTATGAAGCCAACCTCTCAATTGAGTTCGTATTAGTTCATGTCTTCAGATTCTACTCTTTCCATAATCCGTGCTATGATCTCCGCTAGCCTAGCTTCTTGCTTCAAACTGGCATTGGTCCTTTTAATCAGAGTAGGTATAATCGATAAGCTTGCCAACATTTCAGGTTCTAGCTCGCAGCGAGGCTTGAAATCAAATTCAACAATATACTCTATCTTCTTCCATTCGAAGAACATTACTTCCAACACAACATGTCTTCTACTCAATGGATCGATAACAACATTTCCTTTTCCAGGAGTATAGCAAATACTAAAATCATAAGAGGCTAAGAATTCCAACCATCGTTGCTATCGAAGACTGAATCCTTCTGAGAGAAAAGGTACTTCAAGGATTTGTGGTCCGTAAACAGCTCAAACGTTTCTTCCAACAAATAGTGCCTCCACATCTTTAAAGCAAAAACAATTGCCGCCAATTCCAAATCATAAGCTGGGTGATTCCTTTCATGTGGATTTAGCTGTTGACTCGCATAATCGACAACCCTTCCCTTTTAGATTAGCAATGCACCTAATACCGTACCACACGAATTGGTGTATACTGTCAACTCTACATTTCTACTTGGAATGGTCAACAATGGTGCACTTGTCAACCTCTCTTTCGGACTCAAAATACACGCTTATACTTCGCATCCCATACAAAGGTCTGATTCTTCTTCATTAAATTGGTCAATGGTGCTGCAACCTTTGAAAAGTCCTTTATGAAGCATTTATAGTATCCCGCTAATTCTAGGAAACTGCTCATGTCCGTAGCTTGGGATGATTCCAATCTTGGACTACTACTACCTTCGTAGGATGCACTACAAGACATGACCCAAGAATCTCACTTCTTCTCAAAGTGATACTTAGATAACTTCGCTCTTAACTTTTGCTTTCTCAATATCTATAACACAATCCTCAAGTGCGTCTTATGCTCCTCTTCAGTTCTGGAATAGATCATAATATCATCCACGAACACAAGGACGAACTTATTCAATTGTTTTCTGAAAACCCGATTCATGAGATCTACAAAGTATACTGAAGCATTGGTTAACCCAAATGGCATCGCCAACCACTTACAAAATTCTGGATGGCATACGGAATGCAGTAATAGGAACATTCTCCTTCGCTACTCTAAGTTGGTGAAATCCCATTGCAAAATCCATCTGAGAGAACACCTTCGCACTAGGTAGTTGATAGAACAAATCATCGATGCATGGGAGTGATTTGTTCTTCTTCGTCACTTTATTTAGCTCAAGATAATCCACACACAACCTAAAAAAGCCATTAGACCTTGTTTCTAATACTACAGGTGCACCCCACTAAGATATGCTCCTTTGAACGAACCGTTTCCTTAATAGGTCATTCACTTGCACCTCCAATTCCTTCTACTCTCTAGGTTCCATATGCTTAAGAGGCATAATTATCGGTCTGGCTTCCTTTACCAAGTATATGCGAAACTCGATTTCTCTATACGGCGGCAATCCAGTCACTTACTCGAAGACATCCAGATACTCTCTAGCGATAGGCACTGACGACAATCCCTCATGTGGTACCTCAAGTGAATATAAAAAGCTAACCATCACCCTATCCTCTACTTGTTAGCTAATCACTACTGATCGCTCATCCATATTTTAAATTGTTATCAACAACTTCTTGCAATCCACTATGGCTGCATACTTCTTAAGCGAGTCTATACCCAAGATAATCCTAAACCTAACAAAGTTCAAAATAAAACAATTGAAAACCAAAGAACATCCGTAACTCGATAAAACTAGGCCACGATAAACCATGCAATAACTAATAGAGCCTCCAACTGGGTTCGTCATGATTAGGGGTCGGTCTACTATCTCACGTTCTAATCCCAATCTACTCACTCGGTCACTAATATAAATGAATGAGAAGCATCAGTATCAAAATAACTTGAATAAGAACATGATTAATAGAAATCATACTTTGAATGATGATTCCCTTTCCCTTCTCTTTCATCAAGGGAACACTCGATGAAGTCGCGACTGCATCTAAAGCATACGATGTAACTACATGCTTGTCTTTCACCAGTTCTGGACAATTCTTCTTTAAATGCCTATGCTTGTCACAATTGTAACATTTCCTTTTCTCTCTCATCTTGCAATTTTTAATCAAATGACCCTTTTCGTTCATCCAAAGCTAGTGTCCCATTTACCCTTCTTCTTACCACCCTTTCCCTAGGACCGCTCTTTCTGTTCCACTTCTTCTTTCCTTCACTACCTTGCTACAGCTTTGGCTCTTCTTTTTCAGTAGAAACTACAATAACAGGCTAAGTCGTAGGGTAGAAGCTCTCGTGGCGAAGCGCCTTCTTTACAAGCTTCTCAAATGGCTCATCTATATGGTCCACTAGCTTTTCTGCCAAGTAGTCATCCAAACCAATAATGAATTTCTCATTCTTTCTCAATGGAGTGTCGATGAGCGATATCCCATACTTAGATAAAGCATCAAATTTGACCATATATCCAAAAACTATCATCCCTTCCAGCTTGAGATCGACAAATTTTCTGAACATAATCGACATTTAAGCAGCCGAAATAAACTTCTCCTCGAACCTTCCCTTGAACTAATCCTAGCAGAACCGATCCTCTAGAGTAGTAATAGTAACAGCATTCCACTAATTCATAGCTCAGGCCTGTAGCTATGTTGAAGTCAACTTCCTCTTCATAGCATCTTCCACCTCCATATCACCAAAGATGCGCTCACAAATATCCAACTAATCTTGCACTTCTATGGCTGACTCTATCCCTAAGAATGACTTCCCACTAAGAGTAGAATAATCCTTGTTCGGCTTGGCGAAATCAGCCCTTAGCGCTTGCATGGGAGCACATCTACCTATCACCACTCCAGGAGCATTCCTCATCATACTAGCCATCATAACATTGAACATGGCTTGGACATTAAGCGTAGCAGCTTTTGATCCCGCTCCTTCCTCTACACCTGAAGTAGAACTCCTCACAGCATTACTTGTATGCAGGCTCATTCTTATCTGTTTTAAGAATGATTAGTCTCTCATAAAGAAACTGTGTACATAATGCTCATGTTCATGTGACTTAACTATATAATAAATTATTACATAGCTTCAAAAACAAAATTTATACCAAGTATGCACTCTCTCGTGTGTATACACACACACTCACAATAATAGATCCAGTTTAAGGTGATAACACCTTCCCTATCTCTACTGAATCATGGCATCAACTCCATTTAATCATGTAAACAAAGTTCCGCTACCAAATGTGACGATTGTTCTATACCATTAGCAACAATAGTAAATAAATAGTGCACTGCTGTCATGCCCGACCGATGTAGGAAGATCATCGGAGTTTACAATGAACAAATGTAGTATATAACCAGTCATGTATCTCATAGCGCATGGACAAGATATAATATCACATATACAATAGAAGAAAGTAATAACAATGTGAACAAATCATCATCATTAGAGTATAATATCCGTAGAGTTATACATCAATAATGGAGTTTATACAATGGAAACAAACTCGACAACTGTCTTAAATACAATGGGTAAGCAGAAACTGCTGAGGCTTCCCAGTGTTGCATAGTGGAATAAGCATAGACTCTATATACGTATATAATATGAGATAGCTCCATCCCACTCGTCCTCCGAATAGCTACTACATCACCTAAACATGCCATCAAGTCTACTCATTTAAGAGTGCTCAAGATAATAAGAAACAAAGCATAAAACCTTAGGCCAAACAATAGTCAGTGTAAGCAGTAAATGAGTCTCAAAATACTATATATGTAACGACCCGCCATTCATCTCCACAGAATGATGCATCATTAATAAGTAAGAAAGGGATAGAATAGAGAAAGAAAGAGAAGAAAGAAGAAACAACACATCAGAATCTTAGCAGCAGTATGAATAAATTATACTAATAACATAAGTATTACACAGTTTACAACAATTATCAGAGATACACGGCTTATACAACATATACTAGACAGTTAAAAACACTCGTCTAGTTATTACCACTCAATACAACTTAGAGAAAACACAAAGATATCAAACACAGCGGAACACTAAACATATCTACACACAGAAGCCTCCTGCTCCATTGCTCCTCTATAATTCATCAAAGCTAACCCGAATCCCTTGGCTACTCATAAAAATTTCAGTACCCAAGAGTTTCAGAAAACAGAAGATAAACTCCGGGTCAGACATGGGTTTGGTGTGAGTAGCAGGTTAATGTTGCTTAACTTTGAAAAACCTTTGAAAAGAAAGGTATCACATAAGACTTCCCACACATAAACATGGAAAAGTTTTTACCTTACACTAACCAAAACATTTGATAGGAAATCCAGTGATATTATAATAGGTCTAGGGTTTTCAAGTAAATATGAAATAGCCGAAATTGTTACATTCATTAAATTCCAGCTACTAGCCACAAAAGTGGGTAATACAATCAAAACCGTTGGCACTTATTGGATTTTGGATTCCATACAATGGAAGGGCTATCGGGGTACCGCCCGTCACAGTACATGGCCTAGATCACCGTATCGAGGATCACTCCCAATCCCCTACAACACAAGGTCGAAACCATTCCTTACTGAACAGTTCCGAACAAGACAACCCCGCAGTTGGCGCATGATTCCAACCGCCTACATAGCCGAAATAAAAGGGACCTCTAGACAGGGGAAAATCTCGTCCTACTTGGGCATGACCCACTTAGCCTTGCTGCACCTCCCTTGTTTTAGCCATTCCCGGTTGATGATGCTTGAGGCTACGATTACCATTATAGGACACGTTTATCTTAGAATGATCATCGTCCACCTGACGATGTTCTGAAAGCATTCAATCCATACAAGTTCGTTCCAGGTTCGAACGAAACCGAGGCATTATCTCGTTACATTCATTTTGGAATCACCCTCAGAGTTAACGACAATAACCCTTGCACTCTGAATCTTCATCTCGAATCTGAAAGTACTATTTCCGTCAAACTCATCTCGGAATCACCCTCAGAGTTATAATGACGAATAGTTCTTACACCTCGAGTCTTCACTCTTCACTTAAGATTCACGACCTATCGTTAATTTGGATCGGTGTGGTTTTCGGATATCTAAATTTGGAAACCCGATCACGGTCTCATCGAAACCCAAAGCATGTCTTTTAGGTCCAAGTTGTTTTAGAGTTTAAAACAATTCAATTTCATTATCTATATACACACAGATAGATAATTCACAGATTCACAATAGATAATCAACATTATTATCACAACAGATAATCCATATCATCATTATAATGCAACCAACGCATCCCTATCGCTCAACATTACTAATCTCATAGTTAAGATTTCAAACCATTCAAGGCAACCAATATCATCCATTCATAAGCAATGATCCATAATCACACCATCTATAATTAATTTAAAATGAATTAAATCAATTACTTCCATCTCTAATTAATTTAAAATGAATTAAATTAATTACTATATCAATATAAATCTTGCTTACATATTCATTAATTAATTACAATTTAATTAATTAATTATCCTCTAGTTAATTAACTTAATTAATCACCCTTGATTAATTATCCTTTAATTACATTCTAGTAATTATCCTTTAATTAAATTCACCAAATTAATTACTCTAAACAAAATATAGTAATTAACCTTTAATTACTTCATTAATTAATTAACTACAATTAATTACATTAAACCTTAATTAATTGCAATTAATTAATTACACTTAATTACTTATTATTGGTTAATTAATCTTAATTAATCAATATTAATTACATCATTAATTATATTAATTAATGATCCTTAATTATATTTAATTAATTACCTTATTTAAATTAATTATATTCAGTAATTAATCTCAATTAAACCATAATTATTAATCACCTTTGATTAATCTCATTCTGTTATTAACTACCTTAATTACTTCATCAAATTAATTACTTCTTAATTAATTATTTTTAATTAATCCCTTGATTAATTATACAAAGTAATTCAATCCAAATTACTTTCACAATCAAACCATCTTCCACTAATTACATCCAGTAATTATCATTAATTACTTCACTCAGTAATTACAATCCATTAATTACATAAAGTAATTATTATCAAATCATCAAGTGATTAAAATTAATTAAACCTAATTAATTAATTAATTAATTAATTTAAACTAATCACAATAAACTCCATTAATTAAATTAAGTAATTAATTTCTTAATTACTATCATTTAGTAATTAAACTTAAATAATTTTCACAATTGATTATCATTTAATTAATTAATTTAATTAATTATTTAAATTAATCACATCAATTAATTATTAAATAATCTTAAGTTAATGACCATCATTAACAATTAACCATTCTTAAATTACTTTCCTAAAGTAATTATCTTTCATTAATCATTATTAAATTTTAAAATTAATAAATCTTTAATAACCAATTAATTAACATTTAATTATTTAATTAATTAAGTGTTAACTGTAACTTAATTACTTGATTAATTAATTCTCAAATGTTGATTAAAATCAAATTAAAAATCCTTAATTACAAATTAATTATTCCTAATTAATTAATCTTAACCATTAATTATTTAACATAAACCTTTACTTACTTATTTAATTAGTCCAAATGATTAATTAATCAAATAAATTAATTATCCATTAAATTTCCTTATAAATTTAATGAATTACAAATCTTTAAATTCTACTTTACTTTAAGATCAAACTTTGTTAATAATCAAGTTACCAACTAAAACAATTTACTTCAAATTTACTTTCAAATTACATTTTAAATTTAAGATTTTAAATGATTTCAAATTATCTTTAACAAAGTTTAAAACACATTTCTAAACCCTTCATTTCACAAGTTAAAGAAATACTCATTTAACACAGAGGTTTAAAAGGACTTAAGACCAAATTCAGATTTAAATTCAAACCAATTTGAATTACATTTTAAACATTCAAAATTGTTTAAATCATTTAAATTTAAAAACATTTCTTCATTTCAAAATTTGAATACATATTTAAATTTGAATTTAGATAAACCTTCAGATTTTACAACTCTACTTATTTTTTTAAAACTTTATTTTTAAAATTCAAACTACTTAACATTTTTAAAGTATATAACAATTCAAATTTTAAAAAGCTTTTTTTTTTCCTTCTAAAACTGAGATTTAATCTTAACCTAAGTTCCAGATTTTAACTTGGATATACAGTTTAGTTTATACCTTTGATTCCCATTTTTAAATTTCAGTTTAAACAAAATTTATAACAACATTACAGGTTTACAGTTTTAAAACCTGTTTCTGTAATTAAACCCGAGTCAGAGCAAAACTGCTTCGAGCCCACAAGCAAAAATCTTCGAGCAAAACACAGCAATTACTCGAGTAATTCTCGAGTTCATTTCTCTGCTTCCACCAGGAAAACACCTGAAACTAAAAGTGCACTGTGCACATGCACCGTGTCTCCGATCAACTCCAGCCACCTCCGGTGGCCTCCCCACATCGGCGACCAACTCCTCATTCCACCCCGGTCATCCTCTAGCTTCCACACTATTTGAATTTGAATTCGAGTTCAATTCTAAAACCTGGAACAGAAAGACCAACCCCCCCCACCAAACCTGTCAACACTTCATCCGCGGCGCTCCGACCACCAGAGAGCCTCCACACCAGCCACAGCCTCGTCTCTGACCAAGCTTTCAAATCCTAAAACGTAGTTGCACTCGATCAAACATTGAAGTCGTGACGATCAATTTACTAAACCTTCCAAAACTAGGGCTACAGATTCAAATCGACCACGCGCTCCTCCAATATGAATTTATCGATTTTCCTGGCATTTTCCCCTTAGTCCATACTCACTTCCCAATCAACACTGAAGATTACAACATCCAAAATTGTAGAGATCACTAGAAATCCCTTATTTCCCCTTTTTTGTTCATTTCAGAACTGCACCTATTCCTCATTCTTAAAAATCTCGATTTTAATGCTAAAAATCATGATTTTGTTTATATATTCATATCCTAATACTGAATCTATAATTTTCACAGTTTGAATTTTAATTTATTCAAAGCATGTACTGATATTTGGTTTAAGAGGGAAACACAGGCTTTAATTTAACTTGATTAAATTTTTAAATCTTAGTTTATGATAAATCAATCAACATTTACTTGTAAATTAAGTCCTAACAATAATTTGTACCAGAGAAAATTGAATTTAAATTTAAACAAGAACATCTGGGCTATAAACAGAGTAGGAACAGTCAACCCTACTCTTACATATATGTATATATACAGCAGGTTCACACAAACATATTCATCTCGTCATCAACTAGCATGCAACCAAATTTTGTACTAGATTTATTTTTTTAAATAAAGTTACTCACCGTTTTTAAATAACAAGACAGAGCCTCCAATGCTTTGCTTGGGTTAAAACTTGAATGTTGAGATGCCACTGATTTTTGGAAAACTTTGATCTTTTAAACTGAAAAGTTTCATGCTTTAAATCTTGAGTTGTTGAAGCTTTAAAACTGATCTTCAAATAAGAATTATATACATGCAGCAGCTTTGAAATTCCAGATTTGAAAAGATGCAGGCTGCCTTGATTGAACATGCAGGGTTTTTTAAAAAAAACAGATTTGCTTTGAATATGCAGGTTTCGGATTTGCTTGCATGCTACAAATTTGCATTTTTTTGATTTCATGCATTTGATTTTAGTGGAGCTGTTTTGAGAAATGGTTTCAGGGAGTAGATAGATTTGTAAACTGATTTTTTTTTGGTTTGAACATACAGGCTACAGATTTGATAATGAGGGGAATTATTGATTTTGATATGAAGATGTTCACTGATTTTGGAAAATGAGGAATTTTACTGATGCATGAGAAAGGTTGAATTTTTATTTTGATTAGGGACTGAAGAAAAAGAAACAAGAGTGAAGGATGTTTACTTATATAGGTTTATTTTCATATTTTATAAAATAAAATAAAATTAAAACAAAATGCGAAACTTGTCACAATTTTAACAATTGTCAAGTAGGTATGTTAATTTGTTACACATGTTCTTTTAAATTATAAAATGTTTACATTTGTCTTTTGAAGTTAATTAGTTATAATTATGTTAATTTGTATTTAATTAGATGTTAATATAAGATAAATGTAAATCTATGTTTAATTAATTAGTGATTAGGTACTTATTTACATGTAGAAAATTTTGGAATGAATAAATCAAATTATATTTATAAAATAAAGTTTATACAAATATTTTAAAATCAAAACAATTAAATATTTATACTTTAAATGTTCAAAGCTTTAAATTCAAATCCAAATCAAATTCTAAACTCAATTTTGAAATTAAGTTATATATTTACATATATAACTACACAATTCAATTTTGAAAAATAATTATTTTTGTTAAAAATCTATTTGTTAAAAACAATGTATTATTACATTTTGAAAATAACAAATTTGATAACTATAAATAATTTATAAAAGAAATTGTTTCTTTATTAATAAATTACTTATTTTATCACACTATATCAAAATAAACCTTATTGTTATTTTTATTTAAATTTAAACTTAAGTTAAAACATATTTTAAACCATTTAAACATTTACCTTATGTATTGAAAAAAATCATATAGTTATTTATTATATACTTTTGATAAGCTTAATGTCAAATTAATCAATTTAAACAAATTAATTTTTTATCTTATCAATTTAAAACCATATTTTATTTATTCAATAGCTTTTAAAAGTTTAACTTTAAAATTATATCCAATTTCACTAAAGATATACATATTTATAGAAAACAAGATTTATTTATCTATTAAATTAAAACAATATCTATTTACAATATATACATATTCTTATACATTACAAATAGAAAACAATTTACTAGCTTTTAAAAGATAAAATCTATCAATTAAATATTTATTCAATTGGATTATTAAATTAATTTCAATCTTATTTACAAAGATTATCAAATCAATTTAATTTTTAATTCAGATTATTAAATTGATATTGCTTAAAATTCCGGGTCATCACAATACAGGTAAATATGGTAAGGAACAAGAGTACATGAACCATACCTGACCTGTCCCTACAACCAAGGAGTTAGCATATACCACTGCAATATGCTACTCTACAATATCATAAATGTATAACACAAACCAAATAAAGGATATCAGACTTTCAGGTATTCCTATCTCTAACACCTACTTCCCCTGATACCTATGGGTGATAGCCTACTAAAGAAAACAACAAAAGCATCCTAACATCCATCAATAATCCTAACCATCACTCCTTATGCTCTGAATATATGATAACTCGTATGCTCCCGAGCAACGGACTAATGGAAATCACCGCTCTACGTTGTACACTTATATCTCAGAGTAAAGTTGGATATGTGTCTCGCAGCCTAAAGCCGGACACTAAACCCAAAGCAATAGGTTCAAGGTATACAGGTCCATTCATTGACCCTTGGGCGTCCCCACTTACGATACCCATGCTTTAAGTACAACTGAAAACTCTCCGAGAATCAACAATTCCTTAGCACATACACTTGAGCCCACCTTTTCTCCATCGGGATACCAAGGCCTTCTTGCCCAATCCAGTTTCCATTATTCAGGAGGAACCTTCCCACATTCCCCGACCATACGGTTCCCTCCTTTACGAGCCACCATCTTCGGACCCTACTCCCAACACGAGCCAACATCCGAAGACCATAACTTTTCATCACGCTTTTGTATCGTCATCCAACCTAATACGAATGAGCCAACACCATAGAGCATCCTTTTCCCGCCTTCAAAGTTTCGCATCCATCCCATGCAAAGTGATAACTCGGTACTGACTCAAAGAGATAACTCAATATCGAGTTATACATTTAGCCATTTATTGGCTGTCATCTCTTTCCTTGCCTCTAGTACTCTTCCCTTGGTTCCTTAGACCTTGACTCATCCTTCTTTGATAACTTGGCCCTAATCCAAAGCACAGCCTTCTAGATCTAGAGATAACTCAACCCCAATCCAAAACTTAGCCAAAATTTCTATCATCTTGTTATAGAACATCTCATCAAGCCATGCTCTATCCAGCCATAAAAACCATCAAGTCATATCCCCCTTCACCAAAACTCGATACCAAGTTATGTACTTAATCCTGTTTGAGTTGCTACTCATCATGCTTGTAACAACCCGCATATTTAACGATTTTATATTTAAATGTTTGATTTAAATATAGCGTCGTTATTCGGATTTTGGGGTCCGAAATGTTACTTTCTGCAAATGGCCGAATTGGAGCTCGAAACTATTTCCATTGAGTCCAAAATGGCGTTTGCGATCTTTTTGAGTATAATCTTTGATATGTTTGGAGTTTGTGAAATTTTGGCTACTTTTTCTATTGGGTTTCGGGTTGGGTTCAGCCCACTAGCTCACTTAACCCCCTAGCTCAACCCTTTTCTTCATTTCATCTTCATTTCATTTCTTTCTTAAGCTCAAAACTGAAATGGGGGAAAGGAAAGAGAAATAGAAATTAGCAAGCCCTAGTTTCTCCTTTGTAACTTGATTCTTGCTCCAAAATCAAAGAGAATCCATTGGTAAGTTCATCTCCATCTTCTCCATCTCTTCTCCTCTTCAATTTCTGTAATTTCCTAACCCTAACTTAGGAAATACTTGCTTTTGATTCTAGATTGAAGCTTGTAGTGCTGAAGTGGAGTGTAGTTGGTTGATTCCTTGCAATTGTGCTTCTTCATCTTCTTTGTTTTGTGTAAAAAGGTGAGTTTTGAACTCACATCTACTTCTCTTGGTTTCATTGATGTTAGGTATGAATTCCTAACTCTTTGTTCATATGCACTTGCAATTGGTTTGGGTTGAATTGGGAATATTCCAATTTTTAGTGTTTTGGGTTCAAACCTTTGAAATCCTAACTTTGATGTTTTAATCATGTTTTGGTGATGCATCGAGGAACATATAGGGCCGGGTTGTCGATTGGCATAAGTCCTTAGAGCCAATGTTCATCCGATTGCATTTTGGGAGAGTTTGCTCTTCATTTGAATAAGGCTGAAAAACAGCCCAGGCATGATTCAGTCGACTGAAAACTCTTTTCAGTCGACTGAACCTGAAACCTGAGAGTTTCCAGGCATGATTCAGTCGACTGAAAAACTCTGCACAGTCGACTGAAACTGGAAACAGAAAGTTTCCTGAACCTGGAAAATCTCCAAGCACAGCGTCAGTCGACTGAAAACTCTGTTCAGTCGACTGAACCTGCTGATTGAGTCCAATTTGCCTTTTTGGATTGAATTTCCAATTTGAATCGATTCATGATGATCCTATGTATGATTATCAATTGTTTTGGCTTTGATGGTTCCTTTTTATTTTAATCCACGCTTTTTTTTGTAAAATAATCTCTCGAATCGCATTTAAAAGTTCGTTTCTCTAATTTATAAATTCTATTTAAAACACGCACACTTTCGCACTTCGAACGAAGTGGAAGGGTGATTAAATGGTTGGGCAAAACATGGACCATGAATCTGTGCGTTTATCTTTCCGATTAATCCTTGACCTATTCGATTGATTGTTTTGACCTTCGGGTTTTGTTTATCGATGATATGAGGTAAACTTTGTACTGCTTTGAGTGTGAAAGGGACTGACGGATAGTAAACCGTTTAGTGCGAACGAGTGGTTATGGGACATACATTAACACTTTTCGGATTCCTTTTCGAGAGTTGTGACACATTCCGCCAGTTAGTGGTGTCCAGTACTGGGTACGGTTTGTTGCCTCTGGGATAGTGTCTTTGGACAGTCTCCCTAGGTTTGTTGCCTTCGGGTATGTTGCCTTCGGGTGTGTGCCTTCGGGTTTGTTGCCCTATATAGTTTCACTCTGATGTTGGCCTTATGTGCCGCATGGGTGATACTTGGGTTTGGAGTCTTCGGGCTCATGGATCCTTGTTTGTACAGTACTGAGCTCGAGCAAATTTTATGATGTTTCATTGATATGTATATTCCCTTGGTATCGCCCTTCGGTATTGGTCTTTTTGAGCCACATGGAGTATAGCGTTTACCTTGTGGAACATGTATACCTTATTGGTATTTGTTGTTTGCCTATTGGCTTGTTTTGGGATGTTTGTATCCTTTGTTTCTATATGTTGCCGATGATATGAGGCTTGTTCTATATGATTCATCTCTTGTTGATGATTGTGTTATCTCTCCTAGAGATATTTATTATACTGTATGACCTTGCAGGTTTATTAGTGTTCAGTTTATCTAACTGATTTGTTATCTAGGCTGACCCGTGTATTTTATACTCGGGTCAGACCAAGATGTTTCAGGTTAGGTGCTTTTGGGGACTTAGCCTATTTTGCTTCCGCATGGACTATTCGCTAGCTTCATTTTGTTATAGTGTCTTTTGTAGTCCTTATCTGTTGTAACTCTGATTTATACTCTTTCGTCTCGTCTGTATATTGTGGTCTCCTGTACCACTTGACATGTATTATTTTGTATACTCCGTGGTGTATCTGTGTATGTGTATATTATGATCGACTGTTCTGTGATGTATATTACATTTGAGTTGTTATATTTTCTTCTGATAGATCCTATAGCCATTGTAGTTTTTCTTTAAATATTTATTGAATAGGTCGAATTTTAATGTGTTTCTACTTTTCGACATATTTAGTGAATAGTTAAGGTAAGATTGCACATGGTCGCTTCCATTATACTCTATTGTCCGCGTTAGCCGATAGTATTATCTATGTAATACTCTTTGTTAACGAGGCTCTCGGAGTGGGGCGTCACAGCGTGGTATCAGAGCTGAGTTCAGAACAAAATATGATAAACACAGAATAGAGCACATATTATAGTACATCAAAGTGTACAAGTGATACAGATCCTTGAATCATCGTGTCTCTTTATTCCATCAAGGTTAGATAGATATTGGAAATACGTCTAGGAATGCATTTTATTCCGTAGTATCCCATATTGTAATATCTACCTTGTGAATAATCTTTTCCTTATCTTGACTTTCAGCTTATGTCTGGAAGAGGCAGAGGTCGACGTTCGGATGCTGGGCAATCTAGAGGCTCGCATTCGGATGGCGTATATATGTCTGCCGATCAGTTTTTGGAATTGTTTAGGAGCACTCAGCCTCCCGTTCCTCCTCGAGTGTCTCCACCTCGCAAATCTGCTTTTGCACGCCAGTGCAGTGATTTTGCTCATCTTGGAGGAAAGCCGTTTAAGGGCTCCGAGTCTGTTCTTGAAGTCCAAGCTTGGATTCGCACGTGCGAGCGTATTTTCTCTCGCATGGATCTTTCTGACCATGATAGAGTTCTTGTAACTTCTAGATTATTACAAGAGCGTGCTCTTGACTGGTATGAGCTTCTTGTAACTGAAATTGATGAGTCTATTCTTTCTTGGACTCAGTTTCGGGGACGATTTGAACTCAAGTTCGTTCCTGAATCTGAAAAAGTTTTATTGACCCGTCGCTTCCTTGAGTTGAAGCAAGGGAAATCTTCTGTTTCTGAGTATGTCGCATCGTTCGAGGCTTTATCTCAGTATGGTCTTGAATTCATCAGCACTTCTTATAAGAAGAATTTGAAGTTTGTTTCTGTCCTTAAGAAATATCTTATGAAGTCCTTGTTGCTCCAGCTTAAACTTTCTTTCGAGGAATTGGTGGATTCGGCACTTCATCTCGAGACTGTTGAGAAGGAGTGTGATAGTGATGTTGATGTTGAGGTTTCCAGAAACCCCAACAAGAAGCAGTTTCCAATTCAGAAGAAGCCTTTTCCTTCTAAGAAGAAGAAGACCGGTGGTCCTAGCTCTCAGCCTCAATCTTCCGAAACACCTTTCGTTCGAAAGTGTTTTAATTGTGGTTCTCCGAATCATATTATTCGAGCTTGTCCTAAGCCTCTCTTCTGCCGTAATTGCAAGAAGGAAGTTCATCATGTTTCTTCTTGTCCTACTGCTCCTGCTAATGCAAAATCTGGCAAGCTCAATGTGGCTAATGCTTCTGGAGGTCCTTCTCAATCCAAAGGTATGACTCCATCTATTTTGGAGGGTTCAATTCTATTTCATGATCATAGTATACGAGTTCTTTTCGATACGGGTGCTTCACATTCTTTCGTATCGAAGAAGCTTGTAGATGATTTATCTTTGAATGTTTCTTGTATGGTTACTTCTTTAAGGATTGCGAATCCTATTGGGGGATCCGTGACCCTTAGTTTGCTTTGTGATGATATTGAGATTGTTTTATGTGGCTTTTCTTTCCGTGCGAATCAGCACGTTGTTTCTCATTTGGGTTTTGATATGATTTTTGGTATGGACTGGCTAGTGAGGTACGATGCCAGGATTATTTGTTCCGAGAGAATTTTATATCTTTGTCATCCTGATTCACCTTCTCAGTTATCTCTTGTTCTTCGGGATGTGGATAATTCCGAGATGGCTTTGTATTCTCTTGATTCGCGAGATGGTGATGATGTATCTCGTATTCCTATTGCTTGTGACTTTTCTGATGTTTTTGAACCTGTTTCGGGTTTGCCACCCAAACGGGCAATTGAGTTCCGCATTGATCTCATTCCAGGCGCGCAGCCAGCTAGTCGTCCTCCCACGAGGATGTCTACAAAGGAAAATGAGGAACTCAAGAAGCAGCTTTTAGAGCTCGAGTCCAAGCAGTTGATTCAGTCCAGTTTTTCCCCGTGGGGATCCGCGGTCGTTTTTGTGAAGAAGTCTGATGGAACTCTTAGGCTTTGCATTGACTATCGCAAGCTTAACGAGTTGACCATTAGAAATAGGTATCCATTTCCTAGGATCGATGACATGTTCGATCTATTGAGTGGTGCCAAGGTCTTTTCTCAGCTTGACCTTGCCACAGGTTTTCATCAATTACGAATCGCAAAGGATAGCATACCTCTTACCGCTTTCCGCACTCGTTATGGTTCTTTTGAGTGGCTCATTATGCCGTTCGGTTTGACGAACGCTCGTGCTTTCTTTGTTGACCTCATGAATTGGGTATTCCGAGAATATCTCGATAAGTTTGTTCTTGTCTTCATTGATGATATCCTTATTTATTCTAAGTCTGAAGCTGAGCATGCTAATCACTTGAGAATTGTCTTGAGCACTCTCCGTCGTCATCAGCTTAAAGCCAAATTCTCCAAGTGCCACTTTTGGGAGAATAAGGTTAAGTTCTTAGGCCATGTTGTATCTTTCGATGGCATTTCTGTCAATCCCTCAAAGATCGAAGCCATCCAGAATTGGAAGAGGTCTGAGAATGTGCATGAGATTCGTAGTTTCCTTGGATTGGCGGGTTATTACCGGCGGTTCATTAAGAACTTTTCCCGTGTTGTGCTTCCTCTCACAAGCCTTACTCGGAAAGGCATTCGTTTTATTTGGTCCGACAAGTGTGAAGCTTCCTTTCAAACATTGAAAGAACTTCTCACTAATGCTCCTATTCTTGTGGTTCCCGAAGGGAATCATGATCTTGTTGTCTACACCGATGCTTGTGGTAGTGGTCTCGGTGCTGTGTTTATGCAGAGGGATCAGGTAGTTGCTTATGCTTCTAGGCAACTGCGTCCGAATGAAGTTCTCTATGCCACTCATGATCTTGAGTTAGCCGCCATTGTCTTTGCCTTGAAGATTTGGCGACATTATTTATTGGGCGAGCGCTTCATTCTCTATACCGATCATAAATCTTTGAAGTATTTGTTTACTCAGAAGGAACTCAATATGAGACAACAGCGTTGGCTCGAGTTTCTTGCTTCCTATGACTTTGATATCAAGTTTACCCCTGGTAAGGGTAATCGTGTTGCAGATGCGCTTAGTCGCAAACATTCGGCTGTTATTTCTATGATGCTTGCCGAATGGAATATTCTTGAGACTCTATCTGTTTTGTGAAATTCGTGATCGAGGATCATCTTCTGATTCTCCTATTCTATTATTTAGTTTGGGAGCTCGACCTATTTTATTGGATCGTATTGCCGATGCTCAGCGGCGTGATCCTGATTTGTTGCATTTTATTTAGCTTTGTGAGTCTGGATCTTGTGATGTGGCGTTGCAAGATTTTGGCATTGATTCTCATAGGTGTCTTCGTAAGAAGAACCGTCTTTTTGTGCCTTCTGATTTTGCACTTAGGCATGACATTCTTGATGACTGTCACCGTTCTAAGTATACCATTCATCCCGGTATTAGTAAGATGTATGCCGATATGCGTCGTCTTTATTATTGGGAAGGCATGAAGCGTGATGTGGCGAGTTATGTGAGCAACTGCATGACATGTCAACGTGTGAAGGCCGAACATCAGCGTCCTTCTGGACTTCTTCAACCTCTTGAGATTCCATTGTGGAAGTGGGATCAAATTTCTATGGATTTTATTAACGGCCTACCTCGTTCGAGATTAGGTCATTCTAGTATTTGGGTTATTGTTGATCGCCTCACCAAGTCTGCTCATTTTGTTCCTATTAAGTCAAATAGGACAGTTTCGCATTTGGCCAAGTTGTATGTCAAGGAAATCATGAGACTTCACGGTGTTCCTAGTTCTATTGTGAGTGATCGTGATCCTTTATTCACGAGTCATTTTTGGAAGAGTCTTCAGCAAGCTTTGGGAACAAAGCTTAATTTTTCTACAGCTTATCATCCGCAGTCTGACGGACAGACTGAACGGGTGAATCGTATCTTCGAAGATCTTCTCCATATTTGTATTTTTGATTTCGGTGGTAGTTGGGAGGATCATCTACCTCTTGTAGAATTCTCCTACAACAATAGTTTTCAATCTAGTATCGGTATGGCTCCTTTCGAAGCCTTATACGGAAGGCCATGTCGATCGCCTTCATGTTGGTTGGAATCTGGAGAGAAGCTTATTCTTGGCCCGAACTTTGTTCGTCATTCTTATGAGAAGATTGATCTTATTCGATTGAGGATGAAAGAGGCATAGAGTCGCCAGAAATCCTACGCGGACAACCGTAGGAAGCCTCTCGAGTTCTCGATCGGCGATCTTGTTTTTATTCGTGTTTCTCCTTTGAAAGGGGTTATGCGTTTCAGTGCGACTGGAAAATTGGCTCCTCGTTATATAGGACCGTTTTCTATTACTGAACGTATTGGCCATGTGGCTTATAGAGTTTCACTTCCAGCTCATTTATCTGGCATTCATGACGTGTTTCACGTCTCGCAACTTCGAAAGTGTCTTCGGGAGTCGGATTCTGTTATTACTTCTCCTGATTTGCAAGAGCTTGAGATCTCACCGGACTTATCAATTGTACAGCAACCTATTCGCGTGCTTGACACGGAGGTGCGACACCTTCGGAACAAGGACGTGCCGCTCGTTAAAGTTCAATGGTCCGCTAATCCCAATGACTGTACATGGGAAACCAGAGAATATATCGAGCGATCTTATCCAGGTTTTCTATCCTTGCTTCGTAATGGTAAGTCTATTTCTGTGTCTAAAGTTTATTCTTCCTTTTGTATGTAGTTGTTACAAATATCGTCTCTAGGAATTGCGGGGACGCAATTTTGTAAGGAGGGGAGATCTGTAACAACCCGCATATTTAACGATTTTATATTTAAATGTTTGATTTAAATATAGCGTCGTTATTCAGATTTTGGGGTCCGAAATGTTACTTTCTGCAAATGGCCGAATTGGAGCTCGAAACCATTTCCATTGAGTCCAAAATGGCGTTTGCGATCTTTTTGAGTATAATCTTTGATATGTTTGGAGTTTGTGAAATTTTGGCTACTTTTTCTATTGGGTTTAGGGTTGGGTTCAGCCCACTAGCTCACTTAACCCCCTAGCTCAACCCTTCGCTTCATTTCATCTTCATTTCATTTCTTTCTTAAGATCAAAATTGAAATGGGGGAAAGGAAAGAGAAATAGAAATTAGCAAGCCCTAGTTTCTCCTTCGTAACTTGATTCTTGCTCCAAAATCAAAGAGAATCCATTGGTAAGTTCATCTCCATCTTCTCCATCTCTTCTCCTCTTCAATTTCTGTAATTTCCTAACCCTAACTTAGGAAATACTTGCTTTTGATTCTAGATTGAAGCTTGTAGTGTTGAAGTGGAGTGTAGTTGATTGATTCCATGCAATTGTGCTTCTTCATCTTCTTTGTTTTGTGTAAAAAGGTGAGTTTTGAACTCACATCTACTTCTCTTGGTTTCATTGATGCTAGGTATGAATTCCTAACTCCTTGTTCATATGCACTTGCAATTGGTTTGGGTTGAATTGGGGAATATTCCAATTTTTAGTGTTTTGGGTTCAAACCTTTGAAATCCTAACTTTGATGTTTTAATCATGTTTTGGTGATGCATCGAGGAACATATAGGGTCGGGTTGTCGATTAGCATAAGTCCTTAGAGCCAATGTTCGTCCGATTGCATTTTGGGAGAGTTTGCTCTTCATTTGAATAAGGCTGAAAAACAGCCCAGGCATGATCCAGTCGACTGAAAACTCTGTTCAGCCGACTGAACCTGAAACCCGAGAGTTTCCAGGCATGATTCAGTCGACTGAAAAACTCTGCACAGTCGACTGAAACTGGAAACAGAAAGTTTCCTGAACCTGGAAAATCTCCAGGCACAGGGTCAGTCGACTGAAAACTCTGTTTAGTCGACTGAACCTGCTGATTGAGTCCAATTTGCCTTTTTGGATTGAATTTCCAATTTGAATCGATTCATGATGATCCTATGTATGATTATCAATTGTTTTGGCTTTGATGGTTCCTTTTTATTTTAATCCACGGGTTTTTTTATAAAATAATCTCTCGAATCGCATTTAAAAGTTCGTTTCTCTAATTTAGAAATTCTATTTAAAACACACACTTTCGCACTTCGAACGAAGTGGAAGGGTGATTAAATGGTTGGGCAAAACACGGACCATGAATCTGTGCGTTTACCTTGTATATTCCCTTGGTATCGCCCTTCGGTATTGGTCTTTTTGAGCCGCATGGAGTATAGCATTTACCTTGTGGAACTTGTATACCTTATTGGTATTTGTTGTTTGCCTATTGGCTTGTTTTGGGATGTTTGTATCCTTTGTTTCTATATGTTGCCGATGATATGAGGCTTGTTCTATATGATTCATCTCTTGTTGATGATTGTGTTATCTCTCCTAGAGATATTTATTATACTGTATGACCTTGCAGGTTTATTAGTGTTCAGTTTATCTAACTGATTTGTTATCTAGACTGACCCGTGTATTTTATACTCGGGTCAGACCGAGATGTTTCAGGTTAGGTGCTTTTGGGGACTTAGCCTATTTTGCTTCCGCATGGACTATTCGCTAGCTTCATTTTGTTATAGCGTCTTTTGTAGCCCTTATCTGTTGTAACTCTGATTTATAATCTTTCGTCTCGTCTGTATATTGTGGTCTCCTGTACCACTTGACATGTATTATTTTGTATACTCTGTGGTGTATCTGTGTATGTGTATATTATGATCGACTGTTCTGTGATGTATATTACATTTGAGTTGTTATATTTTCTTCTGATAGATCCTATAGCCATTGTAGTTTTGCTTTAAATATTTATTGAATAGGTCGAATTTTAATGTGTTTCTACTTTTCGACGTATTTAGTGAATAGTTAAGGTAAGATTGCACATGGTCGCTTCCATTATACTCTATTGTCCGCGTTAGCCGACAGTATTATCTATGTAATACTCTTTGTTAATGAGGCTCTCGGAGTGGGTCGTCACAATGCTTCTTCTCACCATACTCCAAAGCTTATCTGCCAAGTTTCGTCCAATTCCAACCAACTTTGCTTTCGTTTTCCTCAATTCTCCGACCTAACTTTCTATGCAATTATAATACTAGAAAACAACATCAAATCATATCATTCAAACATAGAATAATAAGCAATTTCATCCAATTAAACTTGTACCCCATTAAAACAAGATAAATAGGGAAATTTCTAACACAGATCTACATATGCATGAATATATGAAAATAAATCAAGGATATTTCTAATCAAATTATATTATATGCATATATTAACATGCGATTAAAGTTAGAAATGCTTTTTATGGCCAAAATTAAAACATGTTAAATCTGTGTAGCTTAGTGAGAAGGCATAAACAACTCACCAATATACCAAAATCAATCAATATGAATGTTGATCCAATCCGGATAGCAATGGAGTGTACTTCAAATCAAGCAAACGATGATCTTTATTTTCTAGCTGAAGATAAAATCATTGATCAACAATATAATTGTATTTGAGGAGAAATTTGGATGAATTGGGATGGATTTAGGGCTAACTAGGGTTTAGACCTGATTTAGAATGAGAAGAAAAGTTTTCATTTGACTCATACTGCCCCTATTTATAGCGATTCTCTAATTAAATGGGCTTAGATAATTACACATTTATTCCGACCAGTAGTTCTCAAAATTTAAAAGATATAACTCCTTATCCATAAGCTTGTTTTTCTACTATGACCACTCTACAAAATGAGAATCCATTATCTTAAAGCAATGGAACTGGTTTGAGACCCTAAGACAACTCCCACCAAAAGTTCTTGCCGAAACAAAATTTTCAAGTTTGAAATGGTTACATAGAAATTCAGAAAAAATCTTAGGTGTGTAGAATGTCTCTGAAAGTCATATTCCAAAATTGTAAAATCATACGACCTCATACGAATAAAATAAAAATATTTTTTGATCCTTCGATATGTTAATACAAGTTGTTACAAGATTGTGGGTTGGAGGCAAATAAATAGAAATGGGCAAGGAGAAAAAAGGATCCACATTCTTCTTTTCCTCTTCCCAAATCTCCTCTTCTTTATTAAAGATTCCACTCTCTTCCTACCAGATATGGCCGGCTCCCTCATGGTCCCATATAGGCTTTAAATCTGCTTCAAACTTGACAAATAAATACTTTAGTTAAATCCAATTCAAATTCACATCGATATCGTATATCTATATATGTGTTTATAACTATTATTTGCACACTATTCAATACTGATCAACATAAATTAAATAAAATTTTATAATTAATATTTCGTAAATGTTAATTAATCTAAATTATTTATAGTAATTATAAATAATCGAATCAGGTGGTCGTAACGACCCACTTTTCCATACAGTTTAAGCAGCCAATAAACCACACATGACCCACTCAAATTGAATGGAAATGTGAATTGTTAAAGGAAATAAAAAAACGAAGATGATAAGAAGAAAAATAGTAACACAGAATCACACAACAAAATGAATAATTTATAATATATAAACCATTCTTTACATAAAAACAAACTTTAATGTATGTATATACAAACATCAATCAGAGTGTACTAACCTACTTCAGCCCAAATAGTTATAACGACCCGTCCTCATAATTATTGATAATACAACAATGAATGCAACAGAAAATAATCATATATGTGAATACATCTCTGGACCTCTAGCTCGTCTCCTAAAGCTCCGAAATATCTAACTAAACCTAAAATATGCTCGGTCTTACCGGAGCATTATAAGGAAAACAACGCCCGGGCCAGTCTGGTAAAACCAACATTGCAAACTCAAATCACAAGGAATTTTATTTATTATAGCTTGTAAAATACTTCAAAATTAAAGGGCATCTCGTAAGACCACGCCACACATAAACATGAATGAGTTTTTACCTTACGATAACCAAAAAATTTTATTTCAGAAAATCTCGTGATTTTATAATAGTGTCTAAGGGTGAAAATAATAATAATCAAGTAGCTGTGATGCTCGTGAGTGCCCATCAGAACAATACTAGGTATATAATCAAAAATAGATAAGGCACGTTTGCTAATTGTGTAGGATTCCCATAGAAGTGCCCTTAGTACTTTGAGGAATGGTCCTCTTGCACAAGGATCAGAGATATCTTTCTGAAGCAGCATATATTCCTAGTGATGTACCATCGAAAAAACATAGCTGGTCTCGCTTAGATCGAGTGCATCGCCCCATGCATGCATAACAACTGTAGGCAACATCCAGGAGGAGCCGACTACATGCTATGGATTTGCCAACCGTACTGGCCATGCCTCCTATATTTTTTTTAGTCATTACCGCTAGTGAGGCTACGTCTGGCGTTCCAGCTCATGCGTCGCCACAAAAATAGATCATCGATTCCAATACCTCAACGGGTCTAGGAATCACACATGAATTCCCATATCATAAATAGATCTACGAATCACGCATGGATTCCTATACGCAATGGGTTTTCGAAACCACATGTGGATTTTAACATCTCAAAATATCATGAAACTCCTCCATGGAACAGTATATGGTTTCGGAGTGGTTACGGTTTTTGAGTCATCTCTTATGAGTACATTCTTTCGCATCCCTAGTGCTCCAAAAACCTATCGTCGATTTTCGAAATGCTTAATACTAGTACTTTAGGAAATAACCAAACAATACATAAGAGTAGGGATCATCCCCTAACTGTTTAAGTGGACGGATCTCCTTATCATTTGTCCTAGGAGAATAAAATGAGTATATACGTAGCACCATCAACGGTAACTGTATCATATAATTCCCTTGTTTCTCCTAAATATATCTAGAGTTAAAATCCTTCAGGGTTAAGTAGGGAGTATTTCAGTACCACCAAAATTAAGAAGGAGTCGGTTATTTAACTATCAAATAAACAAACATCCAAATAGATATTATATTTCCTATGGAAATCACTAAGCCTTTTAAATTAATCTTTCATTTATTATAAATCACAGTTCATATATTTATTAAACTATTCATATACTTATCTCCCCGGAATAAGTATATTCACAAACCATTGCTTTCAGGGAAACTTGGAAACTTTTTTAAAAATAGATATGGAAAGTACAGTTCAATATTAATTGTGGATTGCAGTTTATGCAATGGTTACGTCTCTATCCTAAAGAATCCATAGCAAAATGTAGGTAATCCTTGCCCCTCGAAATACGCCATGAAAACCAACCATTTCTTTCCAAATCTCTTTATTTTATAAATATCTCCAAATCTTTTTATAAAGTTTCTTTATAAATCTTTAATCTATTTATAAACATTCTTTATGAATCTCAAAACTCCATTTATAAAACTTCTCATTCAGATCTTAACAACTCATTTATAAATTCTTTTATAAATATCCAAAGCCATTTATAAAACTCTTCCCATATTTAATCAACCCATTAAATAATCTTTTTGAATCAGCAAGGTTCTCTTGTAAACCATTATTTAAAATAATTGTAAATTACTTTAAATAGTAAGTTATTATTTAAACATACTTCTACTTCACTTAAAATTAAATCTCACCTAAAATAATAACTTTTAAATCTCATTAATAATATATTAAAATAATTTTAAACACTATTATTTGTTTATAAGTTAACTTCAAAACAATATCAATATAATAGTTAATTAACTTTATAACGCTATTAATATAGTAATCAATTAACTTTTAACTAATATTACTATGATAAGTAATTAACCTATAATATAACTAAATAACTTAAATCAATATAATATAATTAAAAATTTAAGCATAGTCAAACCACTTTGAATAAATAATTAACATATAATTAAAAAAAATTAGAACAATAGTTAAGTTTGAAATAATAATTAAATATTCTTAAATAACATTAGGAAATAACTTTTAAGAATCATATTAATAAAATAATTAATTAGGAAATCTAATGTCTTGTGAAGTTAATCACCAGGCAAAACGAGTACATGCACAAGATAAGAAGAATATAGCATTCTACGTAGAAAAAGGCTGAATCAGATTCAGATGAGGAAGATGTGGCGTTCATTGCTAAAAATTACAAAAAGTTTTTGAAATTCAAAAATAGCAACAAATTAAGAAACAACAAAAATAGCTCCAGGAACAGTAACAACAAACCATCATCTTTTGCTCTAGAATGTTATGAATGTCATAAGAAAGGTCACATCAAGAAAGGCTGTCCCGATCGAAAGAGAGACAAATATAAGCACAAGAAAGGCAGATTCAAAAAGAAAGCTTTCTCTGTCACTTGGGATGATTCAGAATCATCTTCATCGTCAGATAGTGACTCAGAAAATGATCTGAAACATGCCAACATATGCTATATGGCCATAAATAATGAGGTGAGTGATCTAACATTTGATGATTTATTGGAAATAAACTCAGAATTTCATGACAAACTAAGAAACATCAAAAGAAAGTATAAATAAACCCTTGGAAAATTAAATAGGACTGAAATCGAGGTAGATATATCAAGAGATGAGAAACAAATTTTAGAAAAAGAACTTGAAACTCCTCAAGAATCTTATTCTAATACGACATCTCAACTTTCTATGTTAAGTCAAGAAATAGAAACCCAGAAGGAAAAGAATGATGCTCTTTTAATTGAAATCATGATCTTAAAGCTGATGTTAAAATACTAGAATAAGATATTTCTAGTCTTAAAACAAAATTAGATGATATTACTAAGAATATCTCTAATTTTAACAAAAGTAGAGAAAATCCTTCTAAAATTATAGAAAATTTTCAAACAGTTTCAAATAAAAGAGGAATATGATATAAGCAAGCTTCTAAAATTATTCCAAAGAAAAAGGATTCCTTATATAATAATACTATTGAAAAACCAATTTCAAAAGCTACAAATTATTCTAAATCAATTAAGATTTGGATTCCTAAAACAAATAATTCTTTGATTAGAAATAAATATATAAAATGTTTATAGAAACCGTTCAAAAAAATAAAAAAATTGTTTTTAAAAGGAATTCTGAATCCTCTTGGGCTTGGTTGTGACGCCCCACCTCTATGCTCACAACAACAAAGAGTATTAAAAGAAATATTGTCCGTTATTACGAAGAATAAGGCTGGATAAGAGCGGCCATCCGTAGTTAGGCCTCACACTAGTATTGGTTATCTCGATAGGAGTGGTATATATTTTTAATTTTCATCTCTTATTTATTTACTCCCATCAACATATCCAATTCCAGTATAAAACGAACTGCGATGGTTCTTAATAGTTTAGGACAATAGATATAATAATAACACAGATAATATAAATGTGGAACATAGATAACACAGAAAGTCTCATATATATAATAAGTGATGTCAGTTACAATACATGTGATACAATACATATGATAAAACTACAACTGTCGGCTCTGGAAGTTACATATACAAGTACATTATCGTAAATAATATACAACATCCTATACTAAGATAACGACTACTCCTAAAAGTATTCAAAGACTTCATAGCTCTAGCAGCAACCCAAAGTAAGATATCAACAACCTGTAAATACTCGGTCCGACCCAAGTATTAAATTCAAAAGAAAATAATACATGAGTCAGTCTAATTCAAACTCCGTTATTAGTGCACAGAAGCAATAATAATTAAGTAACAATTAGACGACAGTCACAATAAATCTCGTCTATCCAATCCTTTAATAAGAAATTGGATAACGATAAATATAATACTTAACAGTGTTAAACAACAATTAACAGTGTTAAACAACAAATGAGCAAATTCAAATCATCAACAAAGATAAATGAAAAGATCATCAATGAAGATAATTTAGAAAGCATCAGAATTGCCTAAATGGCAATTAACAACAAAATCTAGTTACTAACAAATAATTAGAGACACATAATCTAACTATCAAATAGATAATTAGACAACAACAAAATGTTTAAATTAAACCAAATCAAAACACCATTCAAAACAATTGAAATTTCCATTTAAAATGCCAACTCGGGTAGGGCTGCAGTACACGCACGCGTGTACTGCCTCGCCACTACAGTGCCGAGACACGTATACATGATGTATATAGATGACCAAGCCCAATGAAACAACAATAATGAAATGGCTGTAACAAAATATATGAAACTGCTCCAAAGAAATGGAACATATAAGCTACAAATCTAATCTCAACTAAAGCTCCAAAGTACATATGAAGTGTCCAAGCAGATAGCAAAATGACATGTATAGGTTATACATATGAAACAGGCTACAAGCAATGCATGAACATATATGTGACTTGAATAAACAATCTTTATTAACCAGAGTGACACTGCCTACAAACAAGCTTCAACAAATGACCAAATCCCACATAAGTGTGCAAGAGCAATGGACAACACAACTACATATTCAAATTCAATGAAACTGGTCTTCAACAAGATCAAATGCAAACAGAACTAAGGTAGTGGTAGAAACTTCATGAAGTCAATGCACAAACGGCATATGTACACAAGTGATCAAGTGGTCGAGTACTATGGCAATGACATGAATAGTGCACCGCATGCATGCAACTACCAAACTGGATTCAAGCAATTGCAACATTAATGGGAGCACCAGTGAAACAGGCTACGACAATGAATCATAACCCAAGTGCACCACTACTAACAGAAGGATACTTCAACTACAAATGCACCGCATGTAAAAGAATACAAGGACAGTGACCTCATATAATGATGTCCAGGCAGCAAGCCTAACTGCAACAAAATGCCACTGACTCGAATGACTCAATTGATACTGGAACTATGCTCGATGCACAGCAATACAAAGTGATTAACATCAACCAAAGACCAAATTCAAACGGTGAAAAGCAACAACTCAGTGAAGCTCAAAGTCACACAACCATGAAGACTACAAGTGCAAGTCCAGTGAACAACCTGATGCATCACTGAGACATGTATGCATGGAGCAAAGGCATCAGTCAACAGTGAAGACATCCAAATGTGATACAGAGAACAAAATGACCAATTTGTAAACATAAATTGCCAAGCTAAAATACAACTTCTTCTTCTAAACTTTAAGTAGAAAATATGCACAGTGCAGCAGATATGAATGTTCAGAATCATGCGCAACATGTAAACAACCCGAGATCAGTGCATATGAAGAAACTAGATTTCGAGTCGAGTAGTGGACAGAGAAATCAATTGTATACAACCAGTGTACATTTCAATCCAGATTCAGTGAAGCCAGAAGCAATAGAGAATTCAAAGCAGCAGTTTCAACTAATATCGAAACCGTAAAAATAAACCCAGTCAAATGAACAAGTCAGAGAATAGCATACATGAAGTCAAACGACTGAAGTCAAGAAAGAAATCAACAGCGTTCAAACAAAAATCAGATATGTCAGTTTAAACTCGAAACCGTGGTAACATCCAATGATTTCAAAAGCAAGGATTCAAATGATTTTATACGAACGCAAGAAAGAATTAGAAGATGTGAGTGAAGTAAATCACTCACCTTATCATCGAAAAGCACGATTTCAACCGCGCAGTCCCCTTTTCCCGCCCCCAAATCACCAAAGCACGGCTCGAACCAACGTAAAACTTAAGAAAGAGAAGCAGCCGATCGACAGTGCTATGGAGTCGACATCGGCATCTTCAAGTTGAATCGAGGATTTGCAATTGCCCTCAACGAGTTACCGAACCCTAGATTCTGAAGATTGAACGAGCCGCCATATTTTTTTCGTATGTTCTGATTAGGGCTTGCCAATATAATCCCAATGAGGAACGGTTATCTACCTGGGATGAGTATCACTGCCCCAAAATATTAAAAGAGACGTGGGCCACAAATTCAATTTAAAAGCCCATATAACCTCTCAACAAATTTCAAAAGAATTTCAACACGATTAAAAACTACCAACGACAATTAGTCAGCACGTTAATCGTTCAATGACAATTATAATTTGGTGCTAAAACCCAGGTTGTTACAGACTCCCCTCCTTATAAAAATTGTGTCCCTGCAATTTTCACAATTAGGGTCGTCAATAACAATTTTTTTTCTAACATAAACTGGTTAAGCTCAAAAAATAAAGTTCATGAATTCAAACGCAAAATAATCTTTTAATTTCATAAAAGAAATTCACAAATTCTCAATGAAATCTAATTATCAGATAGATAATAAAAAAACAACAAAACTGAATAAATATAGTTATTTATCAATTAGATAATTAGAATACAGAAATCACAAAACAGCAATATCTAGTTACCAAAATGGTAATCAGAAAACAACAAAGGTCAAATTATCAAAAACGATAATCAGAATTCTCAAATCAACAAATATTCAATTATTAAAACGATAATCAAATTTTAAATCAACAAATATTTAATTATCACAAACGATAATCAGATTTCAAATCAACAAATATTTAATTATCAAAAAGGATAATCAAATTTCAAATCAACAAATATTTAATTATCAAAAACGGTAATCAAATCTCAAATCAACAAATATTTAATTATCAAAAACGATAATCAAATTTCAAATCAACAAATATTCAATTATCAAAAACGATAATCAAATTAACAAATATCCGATTATCAAAAACGATAATCAGAAACAACAAATATTCGATTAACAAAAACGATAATCAAAATCAACAAATATCCAATTATCAAAAACGATAATCAGAACTCATATCAACAAATATCCAATTACCTGCAGATAATTGGAAACAACAAATATCTAGAATCAATTAAGATAACTAGAAAATCAACATAAAAGGTGGATCGATCCCAACAAATGGCAAGTTTTAGCTACGCCGCACGTGCATCAACATATCGCCGAAGCCTACCAAGTACCCAACATAATTTTGGCGCCCAACAAATGACCCAGATGTCCAACAAATGACCCGAAGGTTTGCTATTTGGTATTGACCCGAAGGTCCAACATATGACCCGAAGGTCCAACATAGTGGCTCAAAAGCACATGAAAATCATCAAAATCATCAAAACAGCAAATATTTCAATTAACGAGTCCGGAATTAACCAAAATAGCAAACGCACATGTCCCATAACCACGAGTTTAACTAAATCGTTTAATTCTCTTCATCGTTTCCTTGAAAGTGCAAAATCGTGTATTTCAAAAATAACATTTCACATTCTCAAACGGACAAGTCCGGAATTAAACGAATCAGTAAAAGAAAGGGGTCATAGTCCTCGATTTTGTTGAAACGTTTAAATCGCTTTCTCATTCTTTTGAAAACGCAAACTGCAAAACTTCTGAAAACAATTTCATTTATTTTATAAAAGTAATAATTTACATTCTCAAACGAACAAGTCTGGAATTAAGCGAATCAGTAAAAGAAAGGGCTCATAGTCCTCGATTTTGATGAAACGTTTAAATCGCTTTCTCAAAACGTAAACTATAAAAAATTTGAAAACCAATTTTTATTTTTAAAATGATTTTCAAATCCGTGATAAAAACAGCAACATTAGTGACAATTTCGACAAGGAAATTGCACTTCTCAAAACATCGTAGATATGGATCTCAAAATCAGCATTGTGGGATAACCGCTTGAAAATCCACTTTAAAATTGACGGATACCGAAGTCAAAGCGATAGTAATTTTTAAACGTCAAAATCTCATCAAAATAATTTGCATCAAAATATAATATCAGTGAATTTTCTTTCATTAAAATGTCGACAAAACACCGGGCTTCAAAAATTTAGCATTGGTGTAAAAATCCCGTTATAAAAATAACGGCAACAAAATATGTTTAGAACCAAGCATCGGTTCAACGTAAAAATAATGCAGTAACGTGCAACTTAAATTTGCACGTATACTACAAATGAACAAAGAAATCATAAAATATATCTTCAATGAAGATAATTCAAAACAATAAAATCTCAACAAAATCACATAACTGCAATCGCTTCGAATCCTCAAATCGGATTCGAAATTTTCAAAGAAAACAAAATAAACACAGTTATGTAACAACAAATGAAATTTATTTAAATTTCATGTTTTGATTTTTAAATCAAAAGGATTATCAACTGTGTTCAGCGAAGACAGTCTCACTGTTTTCGCTGCGCACTCTGATAAACAAAACACGAATCAACCAATCATCAAAACACAGTTTCACTTTTTATTTTTAAATAAAGAGATTTAAAAAAATTTCTTCATAATTTCGTAACTTTAATTTTGACTCAAAGAACAATAAAACATCGACAAATAGTTGTAACACATGTTCCTTCTAAGTTATGTTTTATATTATGTCCATAAACCCCAAGCTCTGATACCAACTGTGACGCCCCACCTATATGCTCACAATAACCAAGAGTATTAAAAGAAATATTGTCCGTTATTACGAAGAATAAGGATGGATAAGAGCGGCCATCCGTAGTTGGGCCTTACACGAGTATTGGTTATCTCGATAGGAGTGGTATATATTTTTAATTTCCATCTCTTATTTATTTACTCCCATCAACACATCCAATTCCAGTATAAAAAGAAACTACGATGGTTCTTAATAGTTTAGGACAATAGATATAATAATAACACAGATAATATAAATGTGGAACACAAATAACACAGAAAGTCTCATATATATAATAACTGATGTCAGTTACAATACATGTGATACAATACATATGATACAACTACAACTGTCGACTCTGGAAGTTACATATACAAGTACATTATCGTAAATAATATACATGAATATACGACATCCTATACTAAGACAACGACTACTCCAAAAAGTATGTAAAGACTTCTTAGCTCTAGCAGCAACCCAAAGTAAGATATCAACAACCTGTAAATACTCGATCTGACCCGAGTATTAAATTCAAAAGAAAATAATACACGGGTCAGTCTAATTCAAACTCAGTTATTAGTGCACAGAAGCAATAATAATTAAGTAACAATTAGACGATAGTCACAATAAATCTCGTCTATCCAATCCTTTAATAAGAAATTGGATAACGATAAATATAATACTTAACAGTGTTAAACAACAAATCAGCAAATTCAAATCATCAACAAAGATAAATGAAAAGATCATCAATGAAGATAATTTAGAAAACATCAGAATTGCCTAAATGGCAATTAACAAAAAATCTAGTTACTAAAAAATAATTAGAGACACATAATCTAATTATCAAATAGATAATTAGACAACAACAAAATGTTTAAATTAAACCAAATCAAAACACCATTCAAAACAATTGAAATATCCATTTAAAATTCCAACTCGGGTAGGGCTGCAGTACACGCATGCGTGTACTACCTCGCCACTACAGTGCTGAGATACGTATACATGATGTATATAGATGACCAAGCCCAATGAAACAACAATAATGAAATGACTGTAACAAAATATATGAAACTGCTCCAAAGAAATGGAACATATAAGCTACAGATCTAATCTCAACTAAAGCTCCAAAGTACATATGAAGTGTCCAAGCAGATAGCAAAATGACATGTATAGGTTATACATATGAAACAGGCTACAAGAAATGCATGAACATATATGTGACTTGAATAAACAAACTTTATTAACCAGAGTGACACTGCCTACAAACAAGCTTCAACAAATGACCAAATCCCACATAAGTGTGCAAGAGCAATGGACAGCACAACTACATATTCAAATTCAATGAAACTGGTCTTCAACAAGAGCAAATGCAAACAGAACTAAGGTAGTGGTAGAAACTTCATGAAGTCAATGCACAAACGGCATATGTACACAAGTGATCAAGTGGTCGAGTACTATGGGAATGACATGAATAGTGCACCGCATGCATGCAACTGCAAAACTGGATTCAAGCAATTGCAACATACATGGGAGCACCAGTGAAACATGCTACGACAATGAATCATAACCCAAGTGCACCACTACTAACAGAAGGATACTTCAACTACAAATGCACTGCATGTAAAAGAATACAAGGACAGTGACCTCATATAATGTTGTCCAGGCAGCAAGCCTAACTGCAACAAAATGCCACTGACTCGAATGACTCAATTGATACTGGAACTATGCTCGATGCACAACAATACAAAGTGATTAACATCAACCAAAGACCAAATTCAAACGGTGAAAACCAACAACTCAGCGAAGTTCAAAGTCACAAAACCATGAAGACTACAAGTGCAAGTCCAGTGAACAACCTGATGCATCACTGAGACATGTATGCATGGAGCAAAGGCATCAGTCAACAGTGAAGACAGCCAAATGTGCTACAGAGAACAAAATGACCAATTTGCAAACATAAATTGCCAAGCTAAAATACAACTTCGTCTTCTAAACTTTATGTAGAAAATATGCACAGTGCAGCAGATATGAATGTTCATAATCATGCGCAACATGCAAACAACCCGAGATCAATGCATATGAAGCAACTAGATTTCGAGTCGAGTAGTGGACAGAGAAATCAATTGTATACAACCAGTGTACAAGTCAATCCAGATTCAGTGAAGCCAGAAGAAACAGAGAATTCAAAGCAGCAGTTTCAACTAATATCGAAACCGTAAAAATAAACCCAGTCAAATGAACAAGTCAGAGAATAGCATGCATGAAGTCAAATGATCGAAGTCATGAAAGAAATCAACAGCGTTCAAACAAAAATCAGATATATCAGTTTTAAATTCGAAACCGTGGTAACATCCAGTGATTTCAAAAGCAAGGATTCAAATGATTTTATACGAACGCAAGAAAGAATTAGAAGATGTGACTGAAATAAATCACTCACCTTATCATCGAAAAGCACGATTTCAACCTCGCAGTCCCCTTTTCCCGCCCCCAAATCGCCAAAGCACGGCTTGAACCAACGTAAAACTCAAGCAAGAGAAGCAGCCGATCGACAATGCTATGGAATCGACATCTTCAAGTTGAATCGAGGATTTGCAATTGCCCTCAACGAGTTACCGAACCCTAGATTCTGAAGATTGAACGAGCCGCCATTTTTTTTCGTATGTTCTGATTTGGGCTTGCTAATGTAATCCCAATGAGGAACGGTTATCTACTGGGATGAGTATCACGGCCCCAAAATATTAAAAGAGACATGGGCCACAAATTCAATTTAAAAGCCCATATAACCTCTCAACAAATTTCAAAAGAATTTGAACACGATTAAAAATTACCAACAACAATTAGTCAGCACGTTAATCGTTTAATGACAATTATAATTTGGTGCTAAAACCCAGGTTGTACATTGGTTTCCTAAGACCTAACTTTTTAGTACCCGAATAAAAGGTGGGTACCAATGTTAAATTTTTAGTTTAATTATGTTTCATTTTGTCTCTTTGTGCTATTATCTCTAGTCTATTATATATCCTACTTTTTGTCGATGACAAAGGGGGAGAAATTCGGTATAAATTTGTTAAAAATATTATGCAGATCGATAGGGGAGTTCATATAAGTACAAATTATTTACTATTCACACTTATGTAGTTGTCATCATCAAAAAGGGGAAGACTATTAGAACCTTGTTTTCAGTGTTTTGATTATGATAATTATATAAGTGAATATTCTTGTGTACTAATCATTTATGCAGGAGATTTATTGTAAATTCGGATTTAGAAAGCTATAAAGTTATTAGTCTTTTGTTTAGAGTCTGTATATTATTAGAAAAATGTTAAAATATCTCCAGTATGGTATATACACACCAATATGTACACAAACCATGTGTATGCACAAAGATGGCTATAAACAACCGGCTGAATGACACCATTCAACTGTCTATTTGCTGAGCATAGAATATTTTCTATGCATTTTTAGCCAGCTGAATGGTATCATTCAGACGGCTGAATAAGGCAAAAAATAACCTATATGCTTGTTGCATTGAATTTAAAATAATCAAAAGGCCGAATTGAAAATTCAAACGGTTGATTATGTATAACGGCTAGTTTTCTGAAGGTATGCTTCTCCTCAACATAGAGAAACATCTTCTAATCTAAACGTAGCATCTGTACTTCTCAACGTTCCTTTTCATCAAACATTGCAACTCTTAAAACTCTATAAATAGAGTCTAGAATTCAACATAAACTTAACTGATTTTTAGTATTCTTGAATTCTTATCTCTTATTTTCTATTTTCAGATTGCACTCAATCAGCATACAATCTCTGATCATTGATCATTCTATCTTCCACATTCTTCAAGCACATTACACTATATATCATAAAGGAGAAGATTATAGGAAGACTATAATTTATTGACTTTTCGGCGCTATTTAAAGAGCATTTTACAGTTAGATACTTTTGTTATTTGTGAAGAAGTCCCGTTCGGTTTCTTAGGCAGTAGATGTCCTATTCAGTTGCTTTGGCAGTAGAATTCCTGTTAAATTGCTCAGGCAGTGTAAATTTATTCCTCCGGATTAAGTGAGTGTCGCTAGTTTAATTCCAGAAGGAGTCTGGGACAGGACGTAGAACGGGTGTTTGAACCAATATAAAAATCTCTGGTGTGATTTACTTTACTTCTTTATTTACTTAGTTTATATTCGGCACAAATAATTTATAGATACATCCACATTACACGATCCTATAGCACAGTCACTTTCATTTGGTATCAGAGCAATTTGTCTTATAACCATAACATAGTTTTCGATATTTTAATATGGAAAACAACACTAGAACCATAACTAACACAAGTTTTCTTGAAGGTCAGTCTACTGCACGACCACACTGTTTAACGGAATGAACTATAACTATTGGGGGTACTAGGATGACAATTTATATACAAGCTAATAGTTATGAAACCTGGAATATTACTTAAATGAATATACCATACCTACTACAGAATATTCGCAATGGTCTAACACACAAAAACTGGATGCTACTACAAATGCTAAAGCCATGAATATGTTATATTGTGCTTTAGATTAAAATAAGTTTAATAAAGTAAGCATGCATAAAACAGCTTACGAAATATAGCGTACACTTAAAAATTAGACGTGAAGGTACTAACGAAGTAAAGCAGAGTAAGATTTCTATGCTCAAATACCAGTTGTAGAATTTCAATATAAAGAAAGATGAAACAATAAATGAAATATACTCTAGATTCCAAGATATATATCATTCTCTTTTAGCATTAGGAGAAACATATACAGACTTTGATATTGTTTGATAAATCCTTAACTCTCTAAAGATGAGTGGGAACGAAAAGTCTTAGAAATCGAAGAAGCTAACGACATTTCAACCATTAAACCAAAGGAGTTGATAGGAAACCTAATGTCTTATAAAGTTAATCTCCAAGCAAATCGAGTACATGCTTAAGATAAGAAGAATATAACATTCCAAGCAGAAAATGATGAATCAGATTCAGATGAGAAAGATATGGCGTTCGTTGCTAAAAATTTAAAAAAGTTTTTGAAATTCAAAAAGTGTAACAAATTCAGAAACAACAAGAACAGCTCCAGCAACAATAATAACAAACCATCATCTTCTGCTCTAAAATGTTATGTCTAAGAAATGTCACATCAAGAAAGACTATCCTGATCGAAAGAGAGACAAATATAAGCACAACAAAGATAGATTCAAAAGAAAGCTTCCTCTATCAGTAGGGACATTCAGAATCATCTTCATCATCAGATAGTGACATAGACAGTGATTCGAAACAAGCCAACGTATGTTTTATGGCCACAAATGATGACATGAGTGATCTTACTTTTGATAATTTATAGGAAATAAACTTAGAATTACTTGACAAACTAAGAAACATCAAAAGAAAGTATAAAGAAACCCTTGTAAACATAAATAGGACTGAAATTGAGTTAGATATCTTAAGAGACGAGAAACAAATTTTAGAAGAAGAACTTGAAACTACTCAAGAATCTTATTCTAATACGACATCTCCACTTTTTATGTTAAGTCAAGAAAAAGAAACTCAGAAGGAAAAGCATGATGCTCTTTTAATTGAAAATCATGATATTAAAGCTAATGTTAAAGGGAATTATATATTTCTAATCTTAAAACAAAATCAGATGATATTACTAAGAATGTCTCTAATTTTGACAAAGGTAGAGAAAATCTTTCTAAAATTATAGAAAATTCTCAAACAGTTTCAAATAAAAAAGGACTGGGATATAAACAAGCTTCTAAAATTATTCCAAAGAAAAACGATTCCTTATATAGTAATTTCAAAAAGAATAGTAATACCATTAAAAACCAATTTCAAAAGCTACAAATTAGTCTAAATCAATTAAGATTTCAGTTCGTAAAACAAATGATTCTTTGATTAGAAATAAATATATATAATCTTTTATAGAATCTGTTCACAAAATGAAAACTTTATTTTTAAAAGGAATTCTTTACCCACTTGGGTTTGGTTTCCTAAGACCTAACTTTTTAGGACCCAAATAAAAATGTGGGTACTAATGTTAACGTTTTAGTTTAATTTTGTTTCATTTTGTCTCTATGTGCTATCATCTCTGGTCTTTTATATATCTCTCTCCTTTTTTTCGATGACAAAGGGGGAGAAATTTGGCATAAATTTGTTAAAAATTTTGTGCATATAGATAGGAAGAGTTCATGTATGTATAAATTATTTATTATTCACACTGTAATTGTCATCATCAAAAAGGGGGAGACTGTTAGAACCTCTATTTTCAGTGTTTTGATTGTGACAACTATGTAAGTCAATACTCTTGTGTACTGATCATTTATACAGGAGATTCATTGCAGAAACGGATTCAGAAAGCTTTAAAGTTGTTAGTCTTTTGTTTAGAGTCTGTATATTATTAGAAATATGTTAAAATCTATCCAATATGGTGTACACACACTAACATGTACACAAACCATGCATATGCACAAGCAGGCTATAAACAGCCGGCTGAATAATACCATTCAGCCGTCTGTTTGCTGAAACATAGAATATTTCTATGCATTTCAAGCCGGCTGAATGGTATCATTCAGACGGCTGAGTAAGACCAAAAATAGCTTATTTGCTTGCTGTATCGAATTTAAAATAATCAGAAGGCCATTCAGACGGCTGAATAAGACCAAAAATAACTTATTTGCTTGCTGTATCGAATTTAAAACAATCAGTAGGCTGAATTGAAAATTCAGACGGTTGATTATTTATAAGGTTAGTTTTCTGGAGGGACGCTTCTCTTCAACAAAGAGAAACATCTTCTAATCTAAAGGTTGCATCTGTTCTTTTCATTGTTCCTTTTCATCAAACCAACTCTTAAAACTCTATAAGTAGAGTATAGAATTTAAAAAACAACTTAACTAATTTTAGTATTCTTGAATTCTTATCTCTTATTCTCTATTTTTAGATTACACTCAAACTACATACAATCTTTGATCATTGATCACTCTATCTTCCACATTCTTCAAGCACATTACACTATATATCATAAAGGAGAAGATTATAGAAAGATTGTAATTTATTGAGTTTTCAGCGCTATTTAAAGAGCATATTACGGTCAGATAATTTTGTTTATTTGTAAAGAAGTCCTGTTCGATTGCTCAGACGGTAGAAGTCCTATTCGGTTGCTTAGGCGGTTGAAACGGTTGCTCAGGTGGTATAAACTTATTCCTCTGGGTTAAGTGAGGATTGCTAGTTTAATTCCATAAGGAGTCTAGGACTGGCATAGAACGGGAATTCGAACAAGTATAAAAATCTCTAGTGCCATTTACTTTATTGCAATATTTATTTACTTATCTAGTTTATATTCCTCCCATGTAATTTATAGATACATCCATATTACGCAATCCTATAACATAGTCGCTTTCATTTGGTATCAGAGCAAAGTCATCTTGTAACTGTAACATACTTATCTGATATTTTAAAATGGAAAACAGCTTAAGCACCTTAACTAACATAATTTTTCTTGAAGATTAATCTACTTATTGACCACCACTGTTTAATGGAATGAACTATACCTATTGGTCTACTAGGATGAGAATTAATATACAAGCTAATAGTTATGAAACCTGGAATATTAGTCAAATTGAATATACCATACCTACCACAGAATATTCACAACGGTCTAACGCATAAAAATTGAATGCTATTGCAAATGCTAAAGCCATGAATATGTTATATTGCGTATTAAACATAAATGAGTTCATAGAGTAAGCATGTGTAAAACAGCTTATAAAATATGGCGTACACTTAAAATTACACATGAAGTTACTAACAAAGTAAGGTTTCTATGCTCAAAAATCAGTTCCAAATTTCAAAATGAAGCAAGATGAAACAATAAATGAAATGTACTCTAGATTCCAAGATATATATCATTCTCTTTTAGCATTAGGAGAAACATACACAGACTTTGATATTGTGTAACGACCCGAAATTTTGGGTCGCCAAATTTGAACATTTAATTCATTTTAAATGATTGAATATGGATATTATTTGAATTTTGGAATAAAAGATCTTGGTTAAGCTGATAGAATTGGTAAAAATTTCAAATACGGAAATTAAATTTGAATTTGAATAATAATAGCTTAATATTAGAATTTGGGATAATTGGTAATTCTGAGTGTAAATGGATATAAAATTAGATTCTAAAATTTATTTTAGGTCTAGTTGGGTTTGAATTTTAATATTGGACCCTTGGATGAAATTAGAAGTCAATAAGTTATTATTTGGAATTTTATATTAATTTAAAGATGAATTTAATATTATTAAAATGCAATTAATCAGATTTGGGTCCGGAATGAGTCAAAATGAATTTTAATGTGCTTATAAATGTCATATGATTTATTATTAAGTTAGCAAAATTTTAAAAGTGAAATTTTGAGTGATTTCGACAATTTCGAAAAATCATCTGATTTAGTCGACGAGTTAAAATAGCCTTCCGGGGCACAGTCTCGGAATTCGACGAAACCAGTTCCATTGGATCCGCAATAGTTAGTTATTATCGGATTTCAATTTTCGTAGCAATCGAAGTTGTCGTTTGACCGTGGCAGCTCGAAACGCATCGAAATCATTTTAATCGGTTTAAATTAGAATTGATCATTTCTTTTCGTAACTAGTGCGTATGACCGAATTAGCTTACGAACCATTGTGTCCGGAACGCGGAAAACCCTAGAATCGCCTGTCGGAACGCGTAGTTTGGAGGTCGTTTGCATAAATTGTTAAATTGAGAATTTTATTAATTAAAATAATATTAAATAATATAATATATACATATATCATTGCTAAACCCTAATCTATTTCTCAGGCCACCGTTCTTAGCTTACCAATGGCCGAAATTAATCGATTTTCTCTTCCAATTTGCGATCAATCCGTCTAGCAATCGCGAGAACTTCCAACTGGAATATTGTAGAGATCGATGCAGGCTTCAGATCCAACTGTTAAGATTTGGCTTGGAGTGACGTTGTGGTGCTGGTTGACTCGCGTTCGCCGCGCGTATGAGCTCGTCTCCATGACGAAAGAGGTGGCCGAGTTCGTGTGGGTCCATTCGAAGGTGGAGATGGTGGAGGGCTTCAGGTTGGCACGGGTCGATCGACGTAGCATGCATCGAGGCGGTCGCAGTTTGAAACCCTAGTTTGTACATTGATGGGTTCCTGTGTTTGGACGTATCGCGTGAAGAAGATGATGAGTTTTGGCCTTGTTTTTGATCTACGGCCTGATGTGTTTTGTGAGAGTAAAATTTAAATTTAAAAAGAAATTTGTTTAAAATTCAAATTGAAACTTATAAAATTCATATCTATTACATATGTAATCATATTTCGACGAAATTTGTGGCGCCGGAATCGCAGAGATGCATACTACGCAATGGTACAGTCCGGGAATCATTCCGGGCAAGTAGAAATTTGAGTTAAATCAAACGTCGTTCGGTTTAATTTAAATTTCGAACGCTCGCCGAAACTCAAGGTGAGTTATTCTCACTCACATCTGGATGCTAGACAATTTAAATAGTTAATATTTAAATATCTGTGTGATTGGTTGAATATAATTGTTGTTACCAGTCTGGATTGATTTTTATATATGTGATGTGCTAACATCTATGGATGCAGAGAAAAACAGGTTGGAGGGATCCAACTGGATTCCTCACAATGCAGTAATTATTTTTATAATTGATAATGCAATCTGTTGTGATTGGTACATCTGACATTACATTGTGTTGTGACATTGTTGGATAAATTGTAAATTTAGAATTTAATTTTAAATGAATAAATTGGGTTTTAATAGAAATCAAGAAATTGATAAATAAAAAAAAAAAAATTTAAAGGAATATAAAAATTGGAATCTGTTTTGGATGAAAAGAAAAAAAAAATGAATAAAAATTGGTAAAATTGGGATTTTAAATACAATGGAAAATTTATCAATCGATAAATGTGAAGTATAGATTTCTGGAAATGAATTCTATGGAAATTGTAAATTTTGTTTTGAAATAACAATGGGGTTATTTGATGATGTTTCGGAAAATTTAAAATATGTTGTAACGAAGTTTCCAAATATAAAATTTAAAGTTTAAATGCAAATAGAATATTTTGAAATGTCGTTTTCTCCATTGGGATTTTATTTAAGTAAAATGTAAATATGGTTTTCATTGAAGAATTCTCCAAAATGTTTATTTAAAATGTTTTAAACCTATAATTTAAAAATGAATTTCCGAAAATGGGAAAATGTGTTTGAACTTCAAAAGAAGTTATGTTAAGCATGGGATTGGGAATTTATGTTAGTAAACATGAATTCAAATGAAATAAATTAGCTGGATTTATATGAAGGGTACTTTGGGATGTTTGAATGGTAATGTGTTTCCTGGGAAAACCAAGTTCGAGTTTTAAGCAGATTTTATTAAAAGAAAGTTCAAAGTTTAAACTTGTTTAAAAGAGTTGTTGGAAAATTATTATTTTTAAGTAATAAATTAATAACTTAGCAATAGTACTTGTTTGCGAATACATTAGTAATTATTTTTTAAAAAGGAATTTATTCAAAGGCTAGTTTTGACCCAAGTTATTTGAAATGAGTATTAATTTTTTTTAAAAACTCTACTTTTAAAAGTTAGTTTAACTAAAACCTTATTTTAAATCAAGTTATATCTTATAAAGTAGTTTTACTTTAAATATTTTGAAGTTATATTTTGAGTAAATAACTAGTAGTAAATTTACATATTTTAAAGTATATTTTAGAATAAAGTGTTTTAGCTGTTTTAAATCTAAATTGTTTTGAACTTGGTTATTTCCAATGGGAATATATGGTAAAGGATTTACCTTGTAAAGGAGGATCCTTGGGAATTGTTTTCAAATGAGTTTTAAAAATTTGAAAATATATCTTGCAAAGATATGTGAGGCAAATAAATAATATGGGAATTATTTATTGTGTGATGGATGCTTATGGATGTAAATTGATAGTTAAATCACCGACTATCAATATTGGACAAATGCGTTGATCGTTTCGAAGAGACCGGGATCGAGATTTATTTCTCGAAAACCACTTCGATCCGGTTTGTACATTTCGTTAGAAAAACGTGTTCGGAGACGAAGATGGAGCTGTGAAGTGCAAAGGCTAGTCGCTACTAATCCTGAGGATATTTTCAATTGGATGTAGTAGGAGTAGTGCCTTCGGTTCTGTTCGAACCCGAGACGGACTTGTATGGACCAATGCTTTCGGGACATCGTCAGGTGGACGATGGGCATTCTAAGTGAAAGTTCTAAATGTAACGCTTAGCGTCATGCCTCATCAAATGGGAATGACTGAAAATCAGGGGATATGCAGCAAGGCTTCGTGGGTAGCCCCCACTAGAGAGTAAGGTCATCCCTGTCTAGATGTCCCTTTTTATTTCGGCTTAGTGGTGCGGTTGCTGATCCCAACCGCGGGGTGATCTTATTCGGAACTGTCCAGTAAGGGATGGGTCCGGCCTTGTGTTGCAGGGGATCGGGCGTGGTCCTCGGTACGGTGATCTAGGCGCCGTACTGTGACAAGTGGTACCCCAGTGCCTATCATTGTTGGAAATCCATTTTCCCTACGAGCCTTTTACGAGTTTTTTTGTATTACCACTTTGTGGCTAGTAGCTGCAATTTAATCATGTAACAATTTCGGCTATTTTATAAGTATTTGTAAATAGACCCTATTATAATATCAGAGGATTTCTATAAAAAGTGTTTTAGTTATCGTAAGGTAAAAACCCGACATGTTTATTTGTGGCATGGTCTTATGAGATGCTTTTGTTTTCAAAGGATTTTTGAAACTTTAATAATCAATTTGGATGCATTATTATCAGCTGGTATTCCAGACTGACTCGGGTGTTATTTCATTATAATGCTCTGGTCAGACCGAGTATTATATGTTCAGGATAGGTTGATATGTAGCAGGAGAGGAGCTGGAGTCCGAAACGTATCATTCGTATTATCTGTACCTATATATATATTCCGCTGTTGTGATTGTATGGTATGTCTGATTGGTAATTGTTAATGTATGAGACACTCTGATGATATGATGTATAAAATAGTTATATATTTCATTTTGTGTAAAGATCTATATTTACTATTATATTTTATTCCGCTGCGACTGTGAGATTCTGATATTGTTTAGCTTCTTCTTCTTTTATCTATTCTTCTTAAACCCAAATGGTTCGTATTTCTGTGCCACTTGAGTTAATAGAGGTAGAATAGTGTTGATTCAAGGGCTATGGATTTGTGGGCTGTTACACTTGGTATCAGAGCCAGGTTGGCGACAACCTAGGCTTTGGTGGGGGAAATTACTCATTAAACAGAGTCAATAGTACTCTATAATGAGTTGAATGTAATAATAGATATGAGGGCGTACTTGTTAGTGGATATAAAATTGTTTTTATACTATGTTGACTTATCGGTTGGGTGTTTATGAATTCTGGTCGGTGCGGGAAGTACAACCGTATCGATAGGGGTTTCGAAACTCTTAAACAAGATAAACCGACATAGTATTGTTTTAAAGTGGGTAAATCAAATAATTTTACCCAAAGGTATATTTTGATATAAAAGATATAATTTTCTGAAATTATTATATATATATATATATATATATATGGATGATTGGTTGTTAATGTCTAAATCAAATAAGAATCTAAAATTTAATCTGAAATTTGAAATAGTTACGATGAAAATAAAATTCTGCAAATATAAATTGTATAAAAGGGAGAATAACTAAATTTGAATAGAACCATAATTTAAATCCTGGAAGTTTTGGAAAGGATTTTAAATGTAATGAAAATAAAGGTTTGGAAATTTAAAATCCTGGGAAAGTTTGAAATGTTGCTAAGGTGTTTGAAGGCAATGATGGAATATTATTTTGGAGGTATTTTTAAATGGAAATTGTTTTTAAAAGAATTTGGGAAAGTAAGAAAGCATTGAACTCACTTCAGTCGCTGGAAAATAACCCTGATGATGCTGGCCACATCATTAGAATTCATTTTCGAGTTTCTAAAGTGATGGATTGCTACCAAAGTGGCTGGTTATGATATTGTTTGGATTTGTTGGGTATGCCAGTTATTTTGAAAATTTCAAGGGAGGGAATTTGTGTGGTATAAACAAGTTGTTTTGGAAAGTCTGGAGATTTGATTGATATACCAAATGGGTATGAATTGATTATTATTTCAAAATGGTTTTGGAATAAAACCGGGTAATTGAATTCTGGAACATTCTATTTAAATGGTGTGTAAAGTTAAAATACATCAACTATTGGACTTATTTAGTGAAGTTGATATTAATAAGAAGGAAATGTAAATTTTAAATTAAAATTTAATTTGAGTAATTGGAAGTGAATGAAATATATTGAAGTGAGTAGGAAATTGGAATTTAACTTGGATAAGTTAAATAAATTGGGTTTAGAATTAAATTGACTTAGATCAATTAATTGAAATGTAAGATGACTTTGTAATTGTGGGTCACTGTATAATAAATTTTATCCATGAGCTATTAAGTATTATACTTATAATGTGGAATTGTGGATTTAAAATTGTGCAAGGAATTAAATTAAAGAAAATTTGTATCTTTAAGAGGTCAGAGATATATACACATATATATAAAATTTGAAATTGTGATTATAAGATGTAGATGGATTAAAATGAGCAATATGAGCTTTAAATAAGTAAGTTGATGAACTTGAGAATGGACACTTTGATTTTGACCCAAGTAAAATGGAATTATAATCGCAAATGGAAATAGTTGAGTGGTATGGTGAATTGAAACTTGATTCTAAATGTAATGTAAAGTAAGATAAGAAGAAGTGAGATATAAAAGATGTGGATGAACTTAAAATAGAAAATAAGTTTTGAACTTATTTATGGAGGGATAAATTGGATTGAAGTGAAATTCAAAATTCAGTTGCATTATAAACAATATTGAGTGGAATTCAATTCTTATTGAAGTAGTAAAGGAAGTGGAATGAATTTAATTTGGCTAAATACAATTTATTTAAACTTGAAATAAATTTGGATAAGAATCAAATTGAATGGAAATTTAATTTAGTTGAAATGATGATGAATGAAGTAAATGCTCACTCAACTAAATTCAAAATGATTGTTTGGAAATGAATTTTGTGTAAGCTAAAATAAATGGAAATTTTATTGGCATGAACAAAATTTTGATAGTTTGGCCAAAATTTAGAAAGTAAATAAAGTCCAGTTTTGAAATGGAATTTAATTTTGGTAATTAATATTGCAAGTGTGAATGGATAATGAGATTAGATTATAATAATGATAATTTGATTTATAAATAAATGCAAATGAGTGCAATAATTTAAATGGTCTCTTTGTCAATAAAATAAATCTAAAACGGATTGAATAAGTAAAAAAATGGCATTCGAATTTGTAAATGGATTGGAATTTGATTGAATGAGAATCAAATGGAAATAAAATAAAATTGATATAAGAAGATAATGGAAATATTGTATGATTTAAACAACATAAGCAAATTGAAAACAATAATGATGGATAAGCTTTATTGAGTAATCTTGAATGGAATTGGTTGAGATTAATAAATTGAAATGAGAGTGAAAAAGACTTTTAATTAATTCTTGAGATGAAATAAGAATGTATGAGTTGTATATAAACCAGAATTGAATGATATTAATATGAACCTGAACTGGTTAATGAAATAAAAATGTAAGGAAAATTTAATTTAACAATTGCATTGGAATAAAAATACTTGGCTTTTGGACTAGGCAAAATTGAATAAAATTAATATAAAACTAAGTACAATTAATTTTAATGGTTATAAGCGTAAGTGGTGGTTATTTTGCTCGAATGACATGCAAATTGCATGTATTCGGAATTGAGTTGTTTAACAAGCAATTAATTTTTTTAAAAAATAAATTGATATGGATTGGAATAAAATTCAAAGAGTTTGTATATGGATGCAAGTGAATTGATTTGAAGAAGCAAATAAAGATGGTTTTAAATTAATTAGGTAAATGCAATCTAATTAAGTGATTTTGCATATGAATGAAAATGGATCATAAAAGAAATGCAAATGTTTCAAGTTTAAGATAAAATTTGATTGTAAATCAAATTGGGAATGTAAGTTAAAGTAAAGAAATGCAAGTAAGGCATATGTAATCATATTGAATAGAAATGAATTGGTAGTAATAAATATGAATGGTATATAGTAAACTCGAATGTAAAGCATTCAAGTGAAATAAAAATGAAGTTTATTTGGATGAAAGTAGAATGGGCTAAAATCTTAATAAATGGATTTGAGTATAAATGTAAGAGAGTTATAATAGAAATGCAAATGCAACAAATTGAAATAAACTTTGCTTGGTAAATCAATTCGAAAATTGGGTAGAGTATGAATTGAAATAGTGAAACTTGTATGTAAATCCTTTGTGTGAAATAAAGTGGGATTTGGCATTAGAAAAGGAAACTTTATGCATGTTATAAAAATATGGTTTACTTATGAAATTATGCAAAGTGTTGTTTGGGATGTAAATGGATATGTTGGCTTGCTTTTGTATTGAAAACGTTGTTAAAATGTTCATATCTTTGAAAACTGATGAGTTTGTTGAGTAAAGTACAAGTACGGGAGGCATTCGAGAGAGTTGGAGCGCGTATATGCTAAAATATTAGCCCTTGCTATTAAAATTTGCTAAAAAGGTACGCCTACGCAAATAAATTTGGGAAATGATATATATTGTGATATATTTTGATTTCCGACAGTGTGGGTCGATGTATATATATTTATCTGTATCGCGATATCGCGAAAGCTCCTCCGTACATAGGAGACTCTGCCAAAAATTTTCGAAAATTTTGGGAGTTAGAAATTTTTTGGGAATTTTGAAAAATTTATTAACTAGTAAAGCTGTTTTTAAATAATGTTGCCACAAAAGCTTTTGAGTATAAATAAAGCAAATGAGTTTGGATTCGGGCTAAAGGATTTTGGGAAGTGTATATAAGCTTTTAACTAAAGAAGTTTGGGTTAAGTTAATGAGTGTAGGAGCATTTTTTCATTAGCAACAAGTCGATTTCAAATTAGGATTGAAAATAAAGAATTTTGGAATAGGATTGAATTTGTAGTTTCGATTTGAAACTAAAGGATGTGGCCAAAGAGAATTTGTGCGAAGTGAAATTTAGATTTCACTAAGTAAGTTTGTTTTTAGGTCTGGAAGCATTCTTCTACCTTAGCAAATTTCGGGGACGAAATTTTTATAAGGGGGGAGGAATGTAACGGCCCGAAATTTTGGGTCGCCAAATTTGAACATTTAATTCATTTTAAATGGTTGAATATGGATATAATTTGAATTTTGGAATAAAAGATTTTGGTTAAGCTGATAGAATTGGTAAAAATTTCAAATACGGAAATTAAATTTGAATTTGGATAATAATAGCTTAATATTAGAATAATTGGTAATTTTGAGTGTAAATGGATATAAAATTAGATTCTAAAATTTATTTTAGGCCTAATTGGGTTTGAATTTTAATATTGGACCCTTGGATGAAATTAGAAGTCAATAAGTTATTATTTGGAATTTTATATTAATTTAAAGATGAATTTAATATTATTAAAGTGCAAATAATCAGATTTAGGTCCGGAATGAGTCAAAATGATTTTTAATGTGCTTATAAATTTCATATGATTTATTATTAGTTAGCAAAATTTTAATAGTGAAACTTTGAGTGATTTCCACAATTTCGAAAAATCGTCCGATTAATTGACAAGTTAAAATAGCCTTCCGTGGGCACAGTCTCAGAATTCGACGAAGCTAGTTCCATTGGATCCATAATAGTTAGTTATTATCGAATTTCAATTTTCGTAGCAATCGGAGTTGTCGTTTGACCGTGGCAGCTCGAAACGCATCGAAATCGTTTTAATCGGTTTAAATTAGAATTGATCGTTTCTTTTCGTAACTCGTGCGTATGACTGAATTAGTTTACGAAACCAGTTCCATTGTGTCCGGAACGTGGAAAAACCCTAGAATCGCCTGTCGGAACGCGTAGTTTGGAGGTCTTTTGCATAAATTGTTAAATTGAGAATTTTATTAATTAAAATAATATTAAATAATATAATATATACATATATCGTTTCTAAACCCTAATCTATTTCTCAGGCCGCCGCTCTTAGCTTAGCAATGGGCGAAATTAATCGACTTTCTCTTCCAATTTGCGATCAATCCGTCTAGCAATCGCGAGAACTTCCAACTGGAATATCGTAGAGATCGATGTAGGCTTCAGATCCAACGGTTAAGATTTGGTTTGGAGTGACGTTGTGGTGCCGGTTGACTCGTGTTCGCCACGTGTATGAGCTCGTCCCCATGACGAAAGAGGTGGCCGAGTTTCGTATGGGTCCAGTCGAAGGTGGAGATGGTGGAGGGCTTCAGGTTGGCACAGGCCGATCGACGTAGCATGCATCGAGGTGGTCGCAGTTCGAAACCCTAGTTTGTGCGTTGATGGGTTCCTATGTTTGGACGTATCGCGTGAAGAAGATGATGAGTTTCGGCCTTGTTTTTGATCTACGGCCTGATGTGTTTAGTGAGAGTAAAATTTAAATTTAAAAAGAAATTTGTTTAAAATTCAAATTGAAACTTATAAAATTCATATCTATTACATATGTAATCGGATTTCGACGAAATTTGCGGCGCCGGAATCGCAGAGATGCATACTACGCAATAGTGCAGTCCGAGAATCATTCCGGTAAGTAGAAATTTGAGTTAAATCGAACGTCGTTCGGTTTAATTTAAATTTCGAACGCTCGCCAGAACTCAAGGTGAGTTATCCTCACTCACATCTGGATGCTACAATTTAAATAGTTAATATTTAAATATCTGTGTGTTTGGTTGAATATAATTGTTATTACCAGTCTGGATTGATTTTTATATATGTGATGTGCTAACATCTGTGGATGCAGGGAAAAACAGGTTGGAGGGATCCAACTGGATTCCTTACAATGCAGTAATTATTTTTATAATTGATAATGCAATCTGTTTATCTATTGTGATTGGTACATCTGACATTACATTGTGTTGTGATATTGTTGGATAAATCGTAAATTCAGAATTTAATTTTAAATGAATAAATTGGGTTTTAATAGAAATCAAGAAATTGATAAATAAAAAAAAATTAAAGGAATATAAAAATTGGAATCTGTTTTGGATGAAAAGAAAAAAAATGAATAAAAATTGGTAAAATTGGGATTTCAAATACAGTGGAAAATTTATCAATCGATAAAAGTGAAGTATAGATTTCTGGAAATGAATTATATGGAAATTGTAAATTTTGTTTTGAAATAACGATGGATTATTTGATGATGTTCCGGAAAATTTAAAATATGTTGTAACGAAGTTTCCAAATATAAAATTTAAAGTTTAAATGCAAATAGAATATTTTGAAATGCCGTTTTCTCCATTGGGATTTTATTTAAGTAAAATGTAAATATGGTTTTCATTGAAGAATTCTCCAAAATGTTTATTTAAAATGTTTTAAACGTATAATTTAAAAATGAATTTCCGGAAATGGGAAAATGTGTTTGAACTTCAAAAGAAGTTATGTTAAGCATGGGATTGGGAATTTATGTTAGTAAACATGAATTGAAATGAATTAAATCGGCTGGATTTATATGAAGGGTACTTTGGGATGTTTGAACGGTAATGTGTTCCCTGGGAAAACAAAGTTCAAGTTTTAAGCAGATTTTTTTAAAAGAAAGTTTAAAGTTTAAACTTGTTTAAAAGAGTTGTTGGAAAATTATTATTTTTAAGTAATAAATTAATAACTTAGCAATAGTACTTGTTTGCGAATACATTAGTAATTATTTTTAAAAAGGAATTTATTCAAAGGCTAGTTTTGACCCAAGTTATTTGAAATGAGCATTAATTTTTTTAAAAAACTCTACTTTTAAAAGTTAGTTTAACTAAAACCTTATTTTAAATCAAGTTATATCTTATAAAGTAGTTTTACTTTAAATATTTTGAAATTATATTTTGAGTAAATAACTAGTAGTAAATTTACGTATTTTAAAGTATATTTTAGAATAAAGTGTTTTAACTATTTTAAATCTAAATTGTTTTGAACTTGGTTATTTCCAATGGGAATATATGGTAAAGGATTTACCTTGTAAAGGAAGAACCTTGTGAATTGTTTTCAAATGAGTTTTGAAAATTTGATAATATATCTTGTAAAGATATGTGAGGCAAATAAATAATGTGGGAATTATTTATTGTGTGATGGATGCTTATGGATGTAAATTGGTAGTTAAATCACCGACTATCAATATTGGACAAATGCGTTGATCGTTTCGAAGAGACCGGGATCGAGATTTATTTCTCAAAAACCACTTCCATTCGGTTTGTACGTTTCGTTAGAAAAACGTGTTCGGAGATGAAGATGGAGCTGTGAAGTGCAAGGGCTAGTCGCTACTAATGCTGAGGATATTTCTAAATTGGATGTAGTAGGAGTAGTGCCTTCGGTTCTGTTCGAACCCGGGACGGACTTGTATGGACGAATGCTTTCGGAACATTGTCAGTTGGACGTTGGGCATTCTAAGTGAAACGTTCTAAAGGTAACGCTTAGCCTCATTGTCAGGACCCGATTCTTCGTCTGTCGAAAATTCAACATCGATACTCACTTTATCGACTGCCGAGCAATCGAACGATGGAAAACCGAACACTGAGGGTTTAAGAAAAAGAAAGACAAAGAAAAAGAGAGAAAAGAAGACAGAAAAGATAGAAAATAGAGAGGATAGAGAAAAGAAAAATAAGAAAGTAGAAAACAGAACGGAACAGAAAACAACAGAACAACATCAGAATCTCACAATTCGCAGCGGAACAACATATAATAGATAAATGAATAATCTTTAAACAAAGAACTATATCAGTTATTACATTTTATACATTACATTTCATTACATCATATCATCAGAGTGTATAACAACAAACAACAAATAGTGCAGCGGAAAAAGAAATACTACATAAACTAGTAATACGGCATGCCATCCAATCTTGCCTCCAGCAACTCCAGAATATCCAGAATATCCTGATAAACCTAACTCTTAACTGCCCGTGTGGAAATTGGTGGGCACCCAGAGTTTAGGAAGGAAAACAATAAACTCCGAGTCAGTCATGTGACTGGTGTGGGAACTCAAAACAGTTTATTTATCTTTGAAATCAAAGTAGAGGAATATTTTTAAAGTCAATTCGCAATGCTTTTAAAAATGAGACTACCATAAGGCCTCCCGCACACACACACAATGCAAACACAGAATCGGAGGAGATTTCTCCTTATGATAGTCAAAGATGCTTGATACGCATTAAAATAACATTTGATATTATTACTAGTGCATAGTGTAGGAAAAATTCATTTCGAAAGTAGAATATAAATCTTAGCCAACATACGACCATTATCGTATGCCTACTATAGCTACCATCCAAACAGTGGGGCGCCACCATAAGTGAATGATAGGTTCTACAACTAATACCGTACAAGTCAAGTATTGTTTCTTTGGATTTCCAACGAATGATCAGGCCAAGAAACTTCCCATTGCCACATGAGAATGCCTCTGGATGGACATCCCCGAGAACCAAACCGGATCTCTACCAACACAAGGCCGGGTTACCCCTAACTGAGTAACAACTGACCGAATATGCCATCCCCGGTCCTTTGGGACCTTTCAACCGAGCGCTCGTAATCAATTCACACAATCATAACAAAGTGTTTTCAACATGAGTAAGTATCTGGGCTCCATACCATGATACCACCCTTTTCCAGAAGGAAATGCACACATCCTAAAGGGCGCTACCCCTCATAACCTTGCCGCATCTTTCCTGTTTTGACCATTCACGGGGTGTGAGGCTCGACGAAGTCACGTCCACAAAAACATACTTTATACAAAAGCCATGCTTTGGGTCAACAAATGATCATAGAAATGATCACCAAGATAGACGATCAAATAAACGATCCTATCACAAATAATCAACACAATGATCATTTACATCAACACTCAGCATGTCACATTACCAAATTGGGAATATATCGCTGATAACATTCAACTACATAACCTCTGAGCTCGTACGTCTCAGAGAAGGGTGTTAAGCTAAAAGAATAAATTCTCCGCCACCAACAGAAATATATTTGAAAGAAATCGGCTTTATATCTCAATTTGTAATGTCAGACATACAATCCATACAAGTCTGTTCCGGGCTCGAACAAAACCGAAGGCACTTACAAAGAAGTCCTTGCAATCCGGATATTCACAATCCTGATCGGATTTCCCATTACTTAGGGAGTCTCTATACCGTTGCAACTCAGTGCAGAGACAATCGACAGGTCATCCTATCGCTTTCGCAAATACCGGTTCTTCAACACCGATCTTCAAATGCAATTCACAACGACGTATCACATATTCGAAACGGGTTATACGACCCCATGGTCCTTTCCCAGTTAACCCGAATAGTGAGCGCTTATTCAAAAATAAGTGTGTCATTCCAATTCAAACAAATCACATAAATTACCCATTCAAAGGGAAATATTGATAGTCGGCTATTGAACTATCAATGGATATGCACACATCACCAGATTCTAAATAATTTTCCAAATTATTTATTTTCCAAAATATCTTTACAAGATATAAAATTTTAATATGTCAAAAATAAATTAATATTTAGTTTTAAACAATTTCCACTTCCTTTTATAAATTCAATAGTGAATTTATATTCCAAAATATTCATGCATATACGATTTCAATTATCCATTTTTAATTTATCTTCCAAAAAGATAAATTCTAAGTATCCACTTCATATTGGAAAACATTTCCATACTTATTTATTAATAAGTAATTCACAAATCTTTTATTTTCAACACTTGGAAAATATTCAATATACTTCAATCGAATTTAAGTATATATTTCATTCTTTAAGGAAATCATTCTCTTAATCATATTTATTTGGGCCAAAACGAATGTTGCGTAAAACATCGTTACGACAACCCAAAATCACTAGTATGGGGATTCGAATTTAAAATAGATATATAAATCCCAATACTATACAAAACATTTCCTTTCGGAAATCATTTACTATAACAACAATGTTATAGTCCACTATTTCCTTTTCATTTCCCGAAAACGTCTATTTCAACAATAAATGTTGAAATCTATGGTTTCGAATCTTAACTCCTTTTAAAACATCGTTAGATCGTTTTAATTCAGTTCAAAATATCACATTCTAAACAATCTCTTTAACATACTATTCACTATTCAAAAACGTGAATATACTACGTTAACAAATATCATCATTTCCATTCATTTTATTTCTAAGGGTTATTCACTGTCAAAAACGTGAATATAACTTCATTTATAGGTTTCAACAATTTACTTATCAAAATAAGTCATTTGCGAATTTATAAAACAACGTTTATAAATCCCATTTCTAATTATTTTATAACAACTTCCTTTTATAAATTTTCTTTATTAACCTATTCGATTTATAACTCAATTATCTACTAAAATTCATATTATAAGTTAAACACTTATAATTTATTTGTTTACAAGAAATCATTCTTTTGAACTTCATAATTATAAATCCTATAACTTATAAGCTTCAATTATTTATTCAAAACTATTCTTTTAATAACTTTATAAAATTTATAAATCTTACTATTTATAAATTTCATTTATAACTTAACCATTTTTAATTTTATGAATTCCATTCATTTACAAAATTCATTTTCACTTCATTCAAATACTTATAAAAACTCGTTTTATAATGTCAATATTTCAATTTATAAATATCCATTTATAAATCTCTTAATATAAGTCAATTTATATTATTCTTTAAAACATATTTAATCTCCTTTATAATTTCACCATTTTAATTTATAAAATAATTAAATTTTATAAATCCTATATTTTCAACTTTTATAATAAATTCAAAAATCCTGATTTAATCATTTTATAAAATCCTTAGCATCATATTCTCAAAAATCAGTTTTTTAACTATATTTCTTAAAAATCATGATTTTTATAACATTAAAAATTACACGTTTATTTATTTAAAATGGATCAATTCCAAAAATATTTTATAAACGTTTTCTTTCAAAAATCACTTTAAAAATCATTTTAAAATTCCAAATTTGGTCCAATGATGCTACATACCAAATAGTCAATCACGACAACAACGACATCATATATCGATATGATAGTCCATCAAATATCAAAATATCTGAAATCAAAAATAAATACTATTGAGGAATCCAGTTGGATCCCTCCAACCTGTTTCCTGCATCACAAACATTAGCACAATACCAATTCCGCTCCAGTACGAAATTATCGCGGTATATGGGATTTAAAATATTATCCGCTTAATAGACGGCGCAATAGGGTCTCATCCGCTAAACAAAAAATGCGGGAAATCAATAACTCCAATATATACATATGCCAATATATATATATTGCTATTATATATAATACCAATTTCACTGTTTATGAAATATTCGCGGTATATGTTTTTAATAAATAACATCCGCTTACTAACGGCGTATAATGTCTATTTTAACAATCAATAGATAACAATCATCATTCAAACATGCATTCAAATATTTTAAATCTAACTATTTAAAATAAAATCGAAACTGATTCGATTGAGTGAGAAGTTCTCACCTTGGTTTCAATTCCGTTTTAGCGATTTATCTCGAATAAAATTAAACGGACGTTTAATTTTATCCAAAATTCTCACTAACTCCAAACAACTCCAATCCAATTTCATCGCGTAGTGCCCGTCCATACGATTCCAACGCAACTGGTTTCGCGCGTTTTCGACCTCGTATGAAAAAGATATTGATTTTACAAGTTACACGTATTTATATTCATAATTTTACAACTTTTATATATAATTTTATACCATACGCAAATCTCCACCGTTAGATCCTATGCCTCCAGATCCTTGCCGTCCATATGCTTTCTTCCACTCACGTTCCCCTCTCCAGTAAATGGCCGTGTACATGAACCCATCAACCAAGAACTAGGGTTCCATCTCACCACCTCCTCGCTGCATGAAAACACGATCAGGGAGCGCCAAACGAACGGCCTCGACGAGAGCCACCAACGCCCAGAGCTAGGCCAAGCTCGGCCCCACCTGGTGCCTAGGGTTGCGTGCGCAACATCAGGGAACGCGGGCCTCTCTCTCCCTCCTGGTTGCTCCGATCTCCATCAAATCCGTATGGATCTAAAGTACTCGTGAAGCTCTAGAACTTTCGTGTTGATGATTTCTTCTAATTGTTTGTGGATTGGGAGAGATTGAGAGGAGAAAGAGGAGAATTTCTGGCCCTCAGTTTTACAAGTGGCGGCTGCATATAGTTAGGGTTAGGTTTAGAAATATATATATTTTTTAAGTGGGGGGCTATTTATAGAGAATTTTTGAACACTATTCATCCGGAAATTCCGAACTCCGATTCACGCACCGTAACCAGCATTTCTAGGGTTTACCCCGCGTTCCGGACACAATGGAACAAGTTTCGGAAGCTAATTCGGACATCTGTGCGAGTTATGGCTATAAACGTTCAATTTAAATTAAACCGATTTAAGTCGATTTCTAGGCGTTTTAATTTGTATCGGACAAACGGTAAATCCAATTGACACGAAATTTGAAATCTTACAATAATATCACATTACGGATCCGATGAAACTGGTTTCGTCTAAATCCGAGACTTTTTGAAAAATGGCTATTTTAACTCGCCAAATTAATATTAAAAATAATTCGATGCGTTTCGAGCTGCCACGATCAAACGATAACTCCGATTGACACGAAAATTGAAATCCGGTAATAACTAACTATTACGGATCCAATGGAACTGGTTTCGTTCAATTCTGAGACTGTTCAAAAATTGGCTATTTTCACTAGTCGATTAAAATATTAAAATATTCAATTTTCACAAATAAACTTTTAATTCGATTTTAAAAGTTCTAAAATATCATACTAACTCCAACATGATAAAATAAAATTTTACAAATCATTTTCAATCATATTTAACTCAATTTTCAATTATTTCCATAATTTCATATATTAAATTACCGATTTAATTATCCAATTAAATCCAATTATTCGAAATAAAATTTATTCGACTTATAAATTCACTTATTAATATTTAAAATTAATTAAATATCCAAATTTTAATTACTAAAAATCCTGGGTCGTTACAATCTTCCCCCCTTAAAAGAATTTCGTCCTTGAAATTATCAAGTAAGAAAATTACAGAATCTATTAGCTTTCCAAAATCCATAGTCAAACTTTTACAATAACTTTACCAAGTTTTCAAATCATACTTAGTTATCTTTTCAAAAACAACTACTATTGTTTAACTTTCAATTCCAAAATCAAAGTTAAAGTTTTCAAAATTTTCCAATTTTCTCAAATTTTTTCTAACGCCTTAAATTTCCGGAAAAATTCGCCATAGTCTCCTTTGCGTGGCTCGATCCGAAAAAAAATGACAGTATATGTATCACAAATATACATCTCATCAAGTAATGAGGCATCCCGCAGGGAAAAAAGTATAAAAGTACGATATTTAATCCGAGATATGTACCTTATATTTTATTAGCGAGCCTATACGGCTAATATAGCACGAAAGCGAGCTCCAAATGCGAAGCAAACGCGATCCGCACCTACTAATTACTCAACATACAACATGAGAATCATGTATATAGACAATAGTATCAATATACAACATATAGCAACAAAATAACTATATATGTCAACATAACAAATGTAGGAAAAGCAATAAATTCAACCATCAACCAACTAACATCCATAACCAATAAATATTCATTCATATTCTCATTAATATTCAATGAAATGGTTTTCCAATTTAAATCACATTTGATTCATTTAACAGTGGTTGTTCTTACTAACATTCATTTTTAATTAGTTTATGTTCACTAATTCATATTCAAGTTGGTTCACTTCCAAATCAAATTCAATTCTATTTAAGATTCACTTAACTTCCAATTGAATTTCAATTACTTTAGCTTTCAATTTCATTAATTCAATTTCATTAACACTTAATGAATTATATACAATCATCTAACAATCATATAACAACCAATGTATATTAAATACAACCAAATTCCTTTGCTTATATTCATTCAGTTATTCAACTTCCAATAACATAAGATTTTAATGAATTAACACTTATATTCATTATTTCATATCAACTTTATTCACATTCATTTGATTTACATTCAATCCATTCATTCAATTCATATTCAATTACTAAAGTTGAATTTCATTACATAACTCAAGTTCAAATCTATCACTTAACTTTATTATTTTACTTTGATACTAATATCAACTTCATTCAACATCTCTTAAGTTATACTTCTCTTTAACTTTAAATTCATTTTTATTTACAACTCATACTCATAAATATATTCATATAGTTTCACTTCTTATATATATAAGTTTATTTCACAATTGTAAATCACATTAATTATAATTCAATTCTTATAATTCGTTTGCTTATACAATTCTACTTTTATTTAGATTATTCAAACAACTAAACAATCAACTTATATACACTTTAATAATTTTGAAAAATTATTTCTTTTATATATAAAATATAATCAAGGTAAAATTATTTTATTTACCCAATTTTAAAACAATATTGTGTCGAATTGTTCTATTCAAGTGTTTAGAAACCCCTTCGGCATAGTCTTGCGGACCACGCTGACGAAAGTTCATATGCCACTCAATAAACCAACCATCACAATATAAAACAATTTTATATTCACTAACAAATACGCTCTCATATCTATTATTACCCTCAACTCATTCTAGAGTACTACTGACTCCATCTCTAATGAGTGATACCCAACAGAACCATGGTTGTCGCTTAACCATATGCTCTGATACCACATTGTCAGGACCCGATTCTTCGTCTGTCGAAAATTCAACATCGATACTCACTTTATCGACTGCCGAGCAATCGAACGACGGAAAACCGAACACTGAGGGTTTAAGAAAAAGAAAGACAAAGAAAAAGAGAGAAAAGAAGACAGAAAAGATAGAAAATAGAGAGGATAGAGAAAAGAAAAATAAGAAAGTAGAAAATAGAACGGAACAGAAAACAACAGAACAACATCAGAATCTCACAATTCGCAGCGGAACAACATATAATAGATAAATGAATAATCTTTAAACAAAGAACTATATCAGTTATTACATTTTATACATTACATTTCATTACATCATATCATCAGAGTGTATAACAACAAACAACAAATACTGCAGCGGAAAAAGAAATACTACATAAACTAGTAATACGGCATGCCATCCAATCTTGCCTCCAGCAACTCCAGAATATCCAGAATATCCTGATAAACCTAACTCTTAACTGCCCGTGTGGAAATTGGTGGGCACCCAGAGTTTAGGAAGGAAAACAATAAACTCCGAGTTAGTCATGTGACTGGTGTGGGAACTCAAAACAGTTTATTTATCTTTGAAATCAAAGTAGAGGAATATTTTTAAAGTCAATTCGCAATGCTTTTAAAAATGAGACTACCATAAGGCCTCCCGCACACACACACAATGCAAACGCAGAATCGGAGGAGATTTCTCCTTATGATAGTCAAAGATGCTTGATACGCATTAAAAGAACATTTGATATTATTACTAGTGCATAGTGTAGGAAAAATTCATTTCGAAAGTAGAATATAAATCTTAGCCAACATACGACCATTATCGTATGCCTACTATAGCTACCATCCAAACAGTGGGGCGCCACCATAAGTGAATGATAGGTTCTACAACTAATACCGTACAAGTCACGTATTGTTTCTTTGGATTTCCAACGAATGATCAGGCCAAGGATCTTCCCATTGCCACATGAGAATGCCTCTGGATGGACATCCCCGATAACCAAACCGGATCTCTACCAACACAAGGCCGGGTTACCCCTAACTGAGTAACAATTGACCGAATATGCCATCCCCCGGTCCTTTGGGACCTTTCAACCGAGCGCTCGTAATCAATTCACACAATCATAACAAAGTGTTTTCAACATGAGTAAGTATCTGGGCTCCATACCATGATACCACCTTTTTCCAGAAGGAAATGCACACATCCTAAAGGGCGCTACCCCTCATAACCTTGCCGCATCTTTCCTGTTTTGACCATTCACGGGGTGTGAGGCTCGACGAAGTCACGTCCACAAAAACATACTTTATACAAAAGCCATGCTTTGGGTCAACAAATGATCATAGAAATGATCACCAAGATAGACGATCAAATAAACGATCCTATCACAAATAATCAACACAATGATCATTTACAGCAACACTCAGCATGTCACATTACCAAATTGGGAATATATCGCTGATAACATTCAACTACATAACCTCTGAGCTCGTACGTCTCAGAGAAGGGTGTTAAGCTAAAAGAATAAATTCTCCGCCACCAACAGAAATATATTTGAAAGAAATCGGCTTTATATCTCAATTTGTAATGTCAGACATACAATCCATACAAGTCTGTTCCGGGCTCGAACAAAACCGAAGGCACTTACAAAGAAGTCCTTGCAATCCGGATATTCACAATCCTGATCGGATTTCCCATCACTTAGGGAGTCTCTATACCGTTGCAACTCAGTGCAGAGACAATCGACAGGTCATCCTATCGCTTTCGCAAATACCGGTTCTTCAACACCGATCTTCAAATGCAATTCACAACGACGTATCACATATTCGGAATGGGTTATACGACCCTATGGTCCTTTCCCGGTTAACCCGAATAGTGAGCGCTTATTCAAAAATAAGTGTGTCATTCCAATTCAAACAAATCACATCAATTACCCATTCAAAGGGAAATATTGATAGTCGGCTATTGAACTATCAATGGATATGCACACATCACCAGATTCTAAATAATTTTCCAAATTATTTATTTTCCAAAATATCTTTACAAGATATAAAATTTTAATATGTCCAAAATAAATCAATATTTATTTTTAAACAATTTCCACTTCCTTTTATAAATTCAATAGTGAATTTATATTCCAAAATATTCATGCATATACGATTTCAATTATCCATTTTTAATTTATCTTCCAAAAAGATAAATTCTAAATATTCACTTCATATTGGAAAACATTTCCATACTTATTTATTAATAAGTAATTCACGAATCTTTTATTTTCAACACTTGGAAAATATTCAATATACTTCAATCGAATTTAAGTATATATTTCATTCTTTAAGGAAATCATTCTCTTAATCATATTTATTTGGGCCAAAACGAATGTTGCGTAAAACATCGTTACGACAACCCAAAATCACTAGTATGGGGATTCGAATTTAAAATAGATATATAAATCCCAATACTATACAAAACATTTCCTTTCGGAAATCATTTACTATAACAACAATGTTATAGTCCACTATTTCCTTTTCATTTCTCGAAAACGTCTATTTCAACAATAAATGTTGAAATCTATGGTTTCGAATCTTAACACCTTTTAAAACATCATTAGATCATTTTAATTCAGTTCAAAATATCACATTCTAAACAATCTCTTTAACATACTATTCACTATTCAAAAACGTGAATATACTACGTTAACAAATATCATCATTTCCATTCATTTTATTTCTAAGGGTTATTCACTGTCAAAAACGTGAATATAACTTCATTTATAGGTTTCAACAATTTACTTATCAAAATAAGTCATTTGCGAATTTATAAAACAACGTTTATAAATCCCCTTTCTAATTATTTTATAACAACTTCCTTTTATAAATTTTCTTTATTAACCTATTCGATTTATAACTCAATTATCTACTAAAATTCATATTATAAGTTAAACACTTATAATTTATTTGTTTACAAGAAATCATTCTTTTGAACTTCATAATTATAAATCCTATAACTTATAAGCTTCAATTATTTATTCAAAACTATTCTTTTAATAACTTTATAAAATTTATAAATCTTACTATTTATAAATTTCATTTATAACTTCACCTTTTTTAATTTTATGAATTCCATTCATTTACAAAATTCATTTTCACTTCATTCAAATACTTATAAAAACTCGTTTTATAATGTCGATATTTCAATTTATAAATATCCATTTATAAATCTCTTAATATAAGTCAATTTATATTATTCTTTAAAACATATTTAATCTCCTTTATAATTTCACCATTTTGATTTATAAAATAATTAAATTTTATAAATCCTATATTTTCAACTTTTATAATAAATTCAAAAATCCTGATTTAATCATTTTATAAAATCCTTAGCATCATATTCTCAAAAATCAGTTTTTTAACTATATTTCTTAAAAATCATGATTTTTATAACATTAAAAATTACACGTTTATTTATTTAAAATGGATCAATTCCAAAAATATTTTATAAACGTTTTCTTTCAAAAATCACTTTAAAAATCATTTTAAAATTCCAAATTTGGTCCAATGATGCTACATACCAAATAGTCAATCACGACAACAACGACATCATATATCGATATGATAGTCCATCAAATATCAAAATATCTGAAATCAAAAATAAATACTGTTGAGGAATCCAGTTGGATCCCTCCAACCTGTTTCCTGCATCACAAACATTAGCACAATACCAATTCCGCTCCAGTACGAAATTATCGCGGTATATGGGATTTAAAATATTATCCGCTTAATAGACGGCGCAATAGGGTCTCATCCGCTAAACAAAAAATGCGGGAAATCAATAACTCTAATATATACATATGTCAATATATATATATTGCTATTATATATAATACCAATTTCACTGTTTATGAAATATTCGCGGTATATGTTTTTAATAAATAACATCAGCTTACTAACGGCGTATAATGTCTATTTTAACAATCAATAGATAACAATCATCATTCAAACATGCATTCAAATATTTTAAATCTAACTATTTAAAATAAAATCGAAACTGATTCGATTGAGTGAGAAGTTCTCACCTTGGTTTCAATTCCGTTTTAGCGATTTATTTCGAATAAAATTAAACGGACGTTTAATTTTATCCAAAATTCTCACTAACTCCAAACGACTCCAATCCAATTTCATCGCGTAGTGCTCGTCCATACGATTCCAACGCAACTGGTTTCGCGCGTTTTCGACCTCGTACGAAAAAGATATTGATTTTACAAGTTACACGTATTTATATTCATAATTTTACAACTTTTATATATAATTTTATACCATATGCAAATCTCCACCTTTAGATCCTATGCCTCCAGATCCTTGCCATCCATAAGCTTTCTTCCACTCACGTTCCCCTCTCCAGTAAATGGCCGTGTACATGAACCCATCAACCAAGAACTAGGGTTCCATCTCACCACCTCCTCGCTGCATGAAAACACGATCAGGGAGCGCCAAACGAACGGCCTCGACGAGAGCCACCAACGCCCAGAGCTAGGCCAAGCTCAGCCCCACCTGGTGCCTAGGGTTGCGTGCGCAACATCAGGGAACGCGGGCCTCTCTCTCCCTCCTGGTTGCTCCGATCTCCATCAAATCCGTATGGATCTAAAGTACTCGTGAAGCTCTAGAACTTTCGTGTTGATGATTTCTTCTAATTGTTTGTGGATTGGGAGAGATTGAGAGGAGAAAGAGGAGAATTTCTGGCCCTCAGTTTTACAAGTGGCGGCTGCATATAGTTAGGGTTAGGTTTAGAAATTATTATTATTTTTTTAAGTGGGGGGCTATTTATAGAGAATTTTCGAACACTATTCATCTGGAAATTCCGAACTCCGATTCACGCGCTGTAACCAGCATTTCTAAGGTTTACCCCGCATTCCGGACACAATGGAACAGGTTTCGGAAGCTAATTCGGACATCTGTGCGAGTTATGGCTATAAACGTTCAATTTAAATTAAACCGATTTAAGTCGATTTCTAGGCGTTTTAATTTGTACCGGACAAACGGTAAATCCAATTGACACGAAGTTTGAAACCTTACAATAATATCACATTACGGATCCGATGAAACTGGTTTCGTCGAAATCCGAGACTTTTTGAAAAATGGCTATTTTAACTCGCCAAATTAATATTAAAAATAATTCGATGCGTTTCGAGCTGCCACGATCAAACGATAACTCCGATTGACATGAAAATTGAAATCCGGTAATAACTAACTATTACGGATCCAATGGAACTGGTTTCGTTCAATTCTGAGACTGTTCAAAAATTGGCTATTTTCACTAGTCGGTTTAAATATTAAAATATTCAATTTTCACAAATAAACTTTTAATTCGATTTTAAAAGTTCTAAAATATCATTCTAACTCCAACATGATAAAATAAAATTTTACAAATCATTTTCAATCATATTTAACTCAATTTTCAATTATTTCCATAATTTCACATATTAAATTACCGATTTAATTATCCAATTAAATCCAATTATTCGAAATAAAATTTATTCGACTTATAAATTCACTTATTAATATTTAAAATTAATTAAATATCCAAATTTTAATTACTAAAAATCCTGGGTCGTTACACTCAAGCCTCATCAAATGGGAATGACTGAAAATCAGGGGATATGCAGCAAGGCTTCGTGGGTAGCCCCCACTGGAGAGTAAGGTCATCCATGTCTAGATGTCCCTTTTTATTTCGGCTTAGTGGTGCGGTTGATGATCCCAACCGCGGGGTGATCTTATTCGGAACTGTGTAGTAAGGGATGGGTCCGGCCTTGTGTTGCAGGGGATCGGGCGTGGTCCTCGGTACGGTGATCTAGGCCCCGTACTGTGACAGGTGGTACCCAGTGCCTAGTCATTGTTGGAAATCCATTTTCCCTACGAGCCTTTTACGAGTTTTGTTTGTATTACCCACTTTGTGGCTAGTAGCTGGAATTTAATCATGTAACAATTTCGGTTATTTTATAAGTATTTGTAAATAGACCCTATTATAATATCAGAGGATTTCTATAAAGTGTTTTAGCTATCGTAAGGTAAAAACCCGACATGTTTATTTGTGGCGTGGTCTTACGAGATGCTTTTGTTTTCAAAGGATTTTTGAAACTTTAATAATCAATTTGGATGCATTATTATCAACTGGTATTCCAGACTGACTCGGGTGTTATTTCATTATAATGCTCGGGTCAGACCGAGTATTATATGTTCAGGATAGGTTGATATGTAGCAGGAGAGGAGCTGGAGTCCGAGACGTATCATTCATATTATCTGTACCTATATATATATTCCGCTGCTGTGATTGTATGGTACGTCTGATTGGTAATTGTTGATGTATGAGACACTCTGATGATATGGTGTATAAAATAGTTATAGATTTCATTTTGTGTAAAGATCTATATTTACTATTATATTTTATTCCGCTGTGACTGTGAGATTCTGATATTGCTTAGCTTCTTCTTCTTCTATCTCTTCTTCTTAAACCCAAATGGTTCGTATTTCTGTGCCACTTGATTTAACAGAAGTAGAATAGTGCTGATTCAAGGGGTACGAATTTGCGGGCTGTTACATATTGTTTCAAAAATCCTCAACTCTTTAACGGATGAGTGGGAATGAAAAGTCTTTGTAATTGAAGAAGCCAACGACATTTCAACCATTAAACCAGAGGAGTTGATGGGAAATCTAATGTTTACGAAGTTAATCTCCACGCAGAATAAGTAATGGCTCAAGACACGAAGAATATAGCATTCCAAGCAGAAAAGGACGAATCAGATTCAGATGAGGAAGATTTGGCGTTCATTGCTAAAAATTTCAAAATGTTTCTAAAATTCAAAAATAGCAACAAATTCAGAAACAGCAAGAACAACTCCTGCAATAATAACAACAAACCATCATCTTCTGCTCTAGAATGTTATGAACGTCATAAAAAAGGTCAGATCAAGAAAGACTGTCTTGATCGAAAGAGAGATAAATATAAGCACAAGAATGATAGATTCAAAAAGACAGCTTTCTTTGTCACTTAGGACGATTCAGAATCATCTTCATTATCAGATAGTGACTCAGACAGCGATTCAGAACAAGCCAACGTATGTTTTATAGCCATAAATGACAAGGTAAGTGATCTTACTTTTGATGATTTATTTGAAATAAACTTGTAATTACTTGACAAACTAAGAAACATCAAAAAAAATTATAAAGAATCTCTTGAAAAATTAAATACGACTGAAATTGAGGTAGATATGTTAAGAGATGAGACACAAATTTTAGAAGAAGAACTTGAAACTACTCAGGAATCTTATTCTAATACAACATCTCAACTTTCTATGTTAAGTCAAGAAATAGAAACTCAGAAAGAAAAGAATGATGCTCTTTTAATTGAAAATCATGGTCTTAGCTAATGTTAAAATATTGGAATTAGATATTTCTAGTCTTAAAACAAAATTAAATGACATTACTAAGAATCTCTCTAATTTTAACCAAGCTAGGGAAAATCTTTCTAAAATTATAGAAAATTCTCAAACAGTTACAAATAAAAGGGGATTATGATATAAGCAAGTTTCTAAATACAATTGCAAATAAATATTTTCTATCAAACTATTAATTTTCAACTTACTTCGGATTCGCCCGGATTCATATTCATTCTGACTGTGCAATGATAAAGAGCATAATTTACCGAGTGCACAACACCGTTTGCTTAAGTGAACATTCGATCGTCACTTAGAAGATCATTCTTATCACCTCAAAACAAATCAGGACTTATTTTCCAAACCAATCCAAAGAAAATGTACCTTTTCTTCAAAAAATTCTTTCAAAAGATATTTATACTTAAATATATTTCTAAGCAAACTACTTCCAAGATATTGATACACTAAAAACCCCTTTAATAAAATTGTTATTTCCATTTCCAAAATCATTCATACTCCAAAACTATCTCAAATAAAACTATTATTTCTTTTCCCCAAATCATTTAAAATGATAATATACATATTTACGTTATGGTAAATCAAATCATACTTTTGGAATGAGATCAAAATTTGTTTATCAAAATAATTATATAGTGAGATCCTAATGATAGCAATCACCCACTTAGAAACTCAAAAATTAATAACGACGATGTTGCAATCATGATTGGAAGAGTTCAGTGCTTATATCACCTTGAAAAACCTTAGAAATATTTTTATTCCAAAAATGTTTTCAAATACTATTATTAACTTGTAAACCTTAAAAAACCATTTTCCAAAATACCGGGATTTAAATGCTCAACTTCCTTTTGACATGTTTTAATAAATCAAATATATAAAATATCACCCTTTAAAGGAAATCATTTCTCAAATATTTATTGCAAAAATATTCTAGGTTCCATGCATAAACCATTTTCAAGTATTATTTAAGAAATATTTAAGTTTTCTTTTAATATATTTCTTTTATTAATATTGAACTTTATATAACCAAATTTTATATTCAACCGTTTCTAAATATTATTTCAAAATATCCCCAATTCCTTTTAATACATCAACATTTATTAAAACCCAATTTTATCAAATAAACCCTATTTAAAATAGTTTCATTCCTATATTCAAATTTTCTTTTAACCCAATTTTATCAAATCAACCTTATGTAAAATTGTTTCATTCCAATATTCAAATTTTCTTTCAAATAAACAACCCTTAGAGAATCAAATTTTAAACCAATGAACATTTGATATTCAAATTGTGAATTTAATTCATAAGGTATTCATTTCAATGTTCCCAAATTCCTATCTACCCAACCCCAGTTTCAAAAGGAAGATTCTAGATTGATTAACCGATATTGTCAATGATAAAAAACGGGCGAGCATGACTGATCAAATCCTAAATGATAATGATAGAATATTATCATTTCTATCAACCAAGCACAACAAGAATAACTATATTAATTTTTTTTTAAATTATTCTTTTAATTATAAGAAATATATTTCCATATAAAATTATTTCATTTACATATTTTAAAACAATATTATGTTAGTTGGTCTTGCTCGGGTGTTTAGGTAATTCCTATCGATAATGTTGGCCAAATGCATCTACCAGAATTCTTAAGCCACTCAAAAGATCAAACAGCACAATATAAAACATTTTTGTATCACTAATAAATACACGCTCTTATATATATACTCTCAAACTCATCCTAGAGTCTCGCTTACCCTATCTCAAATGATTCAACCTTACTAATGTGCAGGTGTTCGCTCAACCTAAGCTCTGATACCACGTTATAACGACCCATTTTTCCATATGGTTTACGCGGTCAATAAATCACACATGACCAACTCAAATTGAACGAAAGGCGGATTGTTAGGGGAAAGAAAAAAAGACAAAAAGAAAAATAAAAACATAAAATCTTACAGCGAACGAATAATCTATAATATATAAACCAATCTTTACACAAAAACAAACTATAATGTATGTATATATAGACATCGATCAGAGTATACTAACCTATTTCAGTCCGAATAGTTATAATGATATGTCCGCATAATTGTTGATAATACAACAATCAATGCAACAAAAAATAACCATATATGTGAATACGCTCTAGGTCTTCAGTCCATCTCCTAAAGGTCTGAAATATACAACCAAACCTGAAAATATGCTCAGTCTGACAGGAGCATTATAGGAAAACAACGCCTGGGTCAGTCTAGTAAAACCAGCGTGAGAAACTCAAATCACAAGGAAAATTATTTATTATAGATTGTAAAATCCTTTAAAACCAAAGGGTATCGTGTAAGACCACGCTGCACATAAACACGGATGAGTTTTTACCTTACAATAACCAAAACCTTTTATATAAGAAAATCTTGTGATATTATAATAGTGTCTAAGGTGAAAATATTATTAATCAAGTAGCTTTGATGCTTGTGAGCGACTGCTAGGTATATAATCAAAAATCAATAAGGCATGTTCGCTAATTGTGTAGGATTTCCATGGAGGTTCCCTCAGTACTTTGAGGAATGGTCCTCCTGCACAAGGATCAGAGATATCCTTCCAAAGCAGCATACATTCCTAGTGATGTACCATAGGAAAATATATAGCTGTCCTCGCTAAGACCGAGTGCATTGCCCTATGCATACATAACAACTATAAGTAACGCCTAGGAGGAACCGACTACACCGTATGGGTTTGTCAACCCTATTGGCCATGCCTCCTATCTCTGGTTTAGTCATTACCGCTGGTGAGGCTACGTTTTCCAGATGACGCACCGCCACCAAAATAGATCATAGAATCCAACATGGATTCCAATACCTCAATGTGTCTAGGAATCACACATGGATTACTATATCTCAAATAGATCTTGAAATCGGCACGGATTACCATACCCCAATGGGTTTTCGGAACCATACATGGATTCCAAAATCTCAATGTATCACAAAACTCCTCTATAGAATCGTATATGGTTCCAAAGTGGTTATGGTTTTTGAGTCATCGCTTACGAGTACACTATTCCACTTCCCCGCCGCTCCAAAAACCAATCGTTGATTTTTGGAATGCTCAATACCAGTTCTTTAGTAAATAATCAGACAATACATAAGAGTGGGGATCACTCCTAACTGTTTAAGTGGACGGATCTCCTTATCATTTGGCCTAGAACAAACAAGTTTATATATACAGTATAACACCACCAACGGTAACTGTACCATATAATTCTTAGGTTTCTCCTAGATATTTCCAAAGTTAAAATCCTTTGGTGTTAAGTAGTGAATATTTCCGTATGAGAAAAATTAAAAACGATTGCATATTTAGGCCAAGATTTGACAGTCGGTTATTTACTATCAAATAAAAAAACATTTAAACAGAGATTATATTTCCCATGCAAATAACTAAGCCTCTTAAATTAATCTTTCATTAATTTGAAATCACATTTCAAAATATTCTTACACTTATCTCCCCGAAATAAGTATATTCACAAACCATTCCTTTCAATGATACTTGGAACCTTTTTTAAAATAGATATGGAAAGTATAGTTCAATATTAATCATGGATCGCAGTTTACGCAATGGTTAATTCTCTATCCTAGAGAATCTATATTAAAATGTAGGCAATCCCTGCCCCTCGAATTATGCCATGAAAGCCAACAATTTCTTTCCAAATCTCTTTGTTTTATAAATATCTCCAAATCTAATTATAAATTTCCTTATAAATCTCCAATCTATTTATAAACATTCTTTATGAATCTTAAAACTCTAATTATAAGACTTATCCTTTCGGATCTTAACAACTTGTTTATAAATTCTTTTATAAATATCCAAAGCCATTTATAAAACTCTTCCCAAATTTAATTAACTTATTTAATAAGATTTTTGAATCAGTAACGTTCCCTTGATAAACCATTATTTAAAATTAAATAACTTTAAATAACAAATTGTTATTTGAACATCCGTTTGTATCACTTAAAATTAAATCTCATCTAAAATAATAACTTTATAGCCTCATTAATAATGTATTAAAATAATTTTAAACACTATTATTGTATTCATAAATTAACTTGTAACGACCCACCTTTTTGAACAGTTAAATCGACAATAAACTACACATGTCTAATTCAAACCATTCAAAAGGGAGGATTGTTAATGGGTAAATAAGGAAATAAAAGAAAAGGAGGAAAAATAAAACACAGAATCTCACAACGGAAGTATGAAATATAATACAAAAAAATATATACATAAATAGTTCATGAAACTATTTTAAACAAAATCAAAGTTTACACTTTTTTCCAGGTAGAATAAACAATTGCTATAATAATAGTAGATACGGTCCTCGACTCCGTCTTCATCTTTAGAAATAAGTGTCTTTGCTAAACTTAAATACTCGGTATGACCCCAGCGTAAAGTAAAACAAGAACACTCAAGTTAGGACTAACATTCTTATGTAAGTAGGTAAACTCAAGTGAAAATGTACAGATAACTCAATAAGTGAAATACTTAGGTTTAAATAAACATCATCTTCCACACTATAAATCGGTTCAGTTCAAATACCGACTATATGTTCATTTCCAATCGATTTATTATTAAATCTTACTTCAGATTTCAATTCTTCTCTTAAAGCTATTAAGTCTTAAATCAAACAAGTTTAAATCCAATAAAAAAATTGGTTAAATTTCAATTTCATCATTTTAAGTTAAAACATAAATTCAAACTTGCAATATTCCAATTTTATTTCTAAATCAATTTATTTAAACCCAAAGTTGTTTATATCGGGTATACATCATTTCAATCCAAAGTGATTTTGTTAAAGAGAACTTGAAGTGTAAGAACATTAATAACATACATGACATAACATGTCACTGATCAACATGCGTGCATAATTAACAACTTAATATATACACATGCATAACTAACACATCACATGTGTCACATATCGTAAACAACATAAGTGAATATTTCAAATTCTGACATGTCATACACTAACATAACCTATAAACATATAACGCGACATATATACAATGAGCTTGCAATGTGAAATAACATGGCATCTCATTTTTCCTAAACATAACATATTATTTACACATAGCATAGGTGACATATTATTAACATAGTATGTATAACATATGATTTTATTTACTAACTCATTTTTTTTACAAAGCATATGTGACGTATTTCAATGCAAGGCATATAAAAATTTCTAACATAACCCATTTTTTTTACATCTCATATGTGATATCCCGTAAATTTTTCGCAATAAATTTAATAATCTTACTTTAATAAATAACTATATAATTTTAAAATTGTTAAGATAAATGGTTTAAATTGATTTTAGCATAATTTTTAAATTTAAGTAAGATTAATAATAAGACTTGTTTTATCTCTTTTTAAATATTGATAAATAAATATGATTTGTAAGTTAGATATAAAAGTTTAAAATACAACTGATTATTGAAACATTAATTTATTTAAATAACAAGTAATTTACAATCTTTTTTATAAGTTTTATTTAAATTATCAAAAATATTATTTTCAAATTATAGATACATGTATTTTAAAAATTATCTATATATAAACAGCTAAGTATTAAAAACTAATAACTTTTTTGTTAAAATTTTCATTAACTTTTAAATATAAATACTAAATTACCTAAAGAACATGTGTAGTTTTTATAAGGTGTAATTTAAACAAGCTAGGAATGTGACAAATATTGGAATAATATACAAGTGGCAGGTCATGTTCTTCTCTTTGAAATAAAAAAAATGAAATGAAAATCTAAACAAACCAAATGGCTTCAGATCAGAAAGTAAAAATAAACGTAACCTTGTTAACATGTTCCAAAAATCAAAAGCAAAACCTGTAATCTCTTTTATCAAGCATTTTCTCTTCAAAATCTAAAAACACTTTTACAACCCTGTAAGCATTTTTACAAGCCAGTAACAACTGCAAACCTGGAATCAAAGTAACTCAGTTCAAAGATCAAGCAAAGCAAAAAAATCAAATTTACAGCAGTTTTTTTTATGAAGCAAGGCTACTCTGTTCAGGGAAAAAGGTGAGTAACTCTGAACTTCTGGTGTATATTGAAGTTGTATATGATAATCTTTGAAAATAATGTGAACTATGTTTTGCTTGTTGCTTTAAAATAATTATATATATATATATATATATATATGCGTTAATAATTATACATGTTTGGAATCATGAAAGTAAATATCTGTAGCTTGGTAAAAGATGAACACACTCTGTTTAAAAATAAAAGAGGAATTCAAGCTACCTGGAAGAAAGAAAAATCGTTTATTTCTTAATGCATGTGTTTGATCTGTGTAAATGAAGATGTATATGTGAGAATATGTTTGTGAATGTTGTTACATGGATGTGGTATAATGGTGAATGCCTGAGAATACATTATATAAGTTCTATTTGAAAAACAGACTCAGATTTTTCTTAGAAACTATAATTGCTGTTCACCCAATCAGTTTTAGGTCCTGATCTATAAATGATATCTGATTGTATGAATGAAATGTTATTTTTAAAAATAAATCCAAGAGTTTATATTATATATTTATTTCTAAAAAAAAGAATACAGTAATAGTCCAAAAATAATTCCAAAATTAGATGATTTAATTTCGAATTTGGGTTTTCAAAATCAGAATCATAGTTGCGATTAATGAATCCTAGTAATCAAATCAAAAATTTTAGACAGGTATAAATTGAGATGTGCTGAGTTGTTTGATTTTGGGTTTTTTTTTAATCTTCGGCGATCACGAAGGAATTGAGGCACGAGATCGTGATCATGGGTGGTATATGGGTTGTCGATCACTCGAAAATTGATGAGTGATGTTGTAGTATGTTGAGGAGGGAAGAGGAGTGTGATTTAGGGTTCGAAGATCTGTTTGGTCGACGAGGTAATTGGGGCTCGTGTGACGTCATGGGATCATCGGAAGTTATCGCGAGTGTCGGGGCAGTTGTGTGGATCGATGATGATGCTGGGGTCGGAAGGATTTGGGTTTCGATCACCTAGATCGTCGTGGCGAATCATTCTGGTCGAAGGGATTTGGTTTTGTGGTTGATCGTTTTTCTCATTTGGGGTTTCGCGGTGAGATCTTCGGATCTGGGCGGTTTGAAGGGTAGGGAGGTCATAGGCGATAGGTTGAGGTGGTCGCTGATGATCGGAACGGCGAAAAGTCACCGTGCATGTGTACAGTGCACCCTTGACATTTTGATGAAGTTTAGGCGGGGATGAAAAGGGAATGCTCGGGAGTGACCTCGTGATGATGCATGTTTTGCTCGAAGTTCTTGAAGTCGAAGCTCGGGTCAAATTGTTGGAGTTACAGTTTAAAAAAAAACAAAGAAAGAAGATGGGCCATAAAAAGGTTGGGCCAGTGGAAGTTTGGGCCAAGAATTAAATACGGAATGGATTAACAAGTTTAAAGTTTGGCAATTTACTTAACTATTATTCCTTAATAATAATAATGGGTCATTTGAATGTTTGGATAATTTAAAGAATGTAATTTATTTTAACTTTAATGTATCAAGTAAATTTTTGGTTAAATGAAAATTTAACTAATAATGAAATTAAGTAGTTAATTAAAATGATTTAAATTTATATGTTAATGATAACTAAGAAATCAATAAAGATAAATGGGTTATCTTAAGGTTATTTAAGGCCTTTGGTGATTAAATATTAACTAAATGGATTAAAGAGAAATTCATTAATTAATGATCAAGGTTAATTAGTTGGGAATAATTAACCCATGGGATAATTACTTGATGAAAGTAATTAAAGATTAATTAATCATTGTAAGTCATCATAGAATAATTAATTACTTAATTAAGGATTAAAGTAAATAATTATAGTTAATTAATTAAGATGCTAAATAAAGAAAAGTTATTAAAGAATTAATAATAGTTAATGATGATTACTAACTAAGAATTATTTAGTAATTAATTAATATGATTAATCTCAATATTTAATTAGATTAATTAATTTACAATAATCATTTTTAAGAAATTGTTTAAGTTTGATTACCTAATGGAAGTAATTAAGAAATTAACTACTTAATGAAAATAATGGATTTTAATGTGATGTGTTTAAATTAATTAAGATTAATTAATTTTGATCACTTGATGATTTGATAATAATTTCTTAATGTAATTGATGAAGTATAATTACTTAGTGAAGTAATTAATGATAATTACTGAATGTAATTAATAGAAGATGGAATTGTAAAAGTAATTTGGATTAAACTATTTTGTATAATTAATCAAGGGATTAATTAGACATAATTAAGGAGTAATTAATTTATTTGATGAAGTAATTAAGGGTAGTTAATTACTGATGTTATTAATCAAGAGGTGATTAATAATTATGGTTAGCAATTAATTAATGAAATAATTAAAGGTTAATTACCGTATTGGGATAAGGCTAATTAATTTGTGGAATTAATTAAGGGGTAGTTACTTAAATGTAATTAAAGGATAAATAGAACGATATTGGAAGTCTTTGATCAATTGTTATTCTTAGTACGGTTTGTGATGCTATGTTATAAGATATGTTTGATTTAAATTGAGAAGATGTGGTTATCTATTGTTGATGAAATATGTGACATCCTGTATTTAAAGAGTTGTATTTCACTTGAACAATTCAAGTTAAGATGATATTGGTTTCGAAGAGACCGGAGTCGGGTATTAGTAAATATCCTAAACCACTTCGATTCTTTATTGATATGTGAAATCAACAGGATGGTATGGAATGATTTAAATGAATTTGACTGTTAATCTAAGTTCTGGTATTTAGATATTGATGTGTGATATCATGATGTCTATAACAAATTGTGAATTTGTAAATTGAGACGAGTACCCCGGGTTTATATAAGTTGTATGCTTTTGTATTTCCTGTTAGATGGGTTTTACTCACGCTGGTTTCCAGCCTGACCCGTCTGTTACTTTGATGTAATGCTCGAGTCAGACCGAGTATTACAGATTTTCAGGTAAGGTCGTTCTGGAGCTCAGGAGGCGAGCTGGATGGCAGGGACGTATGGAGAGTTTCCACTATGATATTGTATATATCTGAGACATGTTAAATGGTATCTATCCAATGTTGTATAAAATATTTATAACTCTGATATATCGATGTAAATTGATAGATATAGTATTCTTTGGTATAACTACTATTGATATTATATTTTATTCGCTGTGAATGTGAGTTTGTGTGTTTCTTTTCTGTTCTTCTTTTATCTCTTTCTTCTTTTCTCTAACTATCTGGAAATTTTGGGTTTGAAATTTCCGGGTCGTTACATTTGGTATCAGAGCAGAAGGTTAAGCGAGAACCTTGGCTCTGGTGGGGTAACTCATTAAGGATAGGGTAAGTGGCACCCTAGAATGAGTTGAGTGTGTAAATATATGAGAGAGCGTACTTGTTACTTTCTTATATAAATATTTTAAATGGTTTTATATAAGATTATATTTTCATATATAAAGTAATATATCTTTCTAACAAATGGTAAAGGAATTGGTTGTTAAATTATTGAATTAAATTAAGAAGTAATAAAATACAACCAAATTGAAATTTAAATTAAATTAAAGACAAGTTTGAAATGGATTCAAACTGGAATTAAATCTTGAAAATTGGAAAAGGGTTCAAGATAATCAATTAATTTATGTAATTAATTAAACTTTATTTAATAAGATTAATTAATGGATAGTAATTGGAAATAATAAATAAAGAGGGAGTTACTTAATGAAGTAACTAGAGGTAAGTAATTTAAGGGACAATTACTTAATGAAGATTATTAAGAAATAAGTTAATTACCGAATGTGATTAATTAATGACGTAATTAATTTAAAGAAATAGTAAATAATATTATTTAATGCAATTGAATGAAATGGTCCTATTTCAAACAAGAGTTGTTTGAAAATTTAAATGAAATTTGTTTTGAATTAAAACCAAAGGTGGTTAAAAAATTTAAAGTATAACTTGGTATCTAAAAGAAATTAATATGTATACATGTGGATATACATAATATCAAAGGTGGTTTGAAATAAACTCTAAATGTTGAGTTTTAAATTTGGAATAAGATGTGTAACCCAAGTGACAAGTTTTTGAACTTAATAACTGGGAAGATTATTTGTGTGAAGTTCAAAATTTGAAATGGAAGGTTCAAATTGGGTAAGATTTACTGGGTTAAGTGAATTGAGCTTAACTTGAGGAAGAGTTAAATAAGTTGGAATGATCAACCTGAATTGAAAATTTGAAGATGAAATTAAGATTTACTTGGAAAGTTAAATGATTGATTATATTTGAGAATTTGAGTGATCTCAAAATTGGGTTTGAGATCCGAAAATTGGAAATGGATGTTTTGAAATAATTGGATGATATCATCCTATTATTATTAATAATCTTTAAATTGTAAATTGGATTTGTTTAAATAAATAAAGAAGTGGATTGTGGTAATATATCCATTGTAGAGATAAATAAAATTTAACTCGAATTTATATAATTCGAAATGGTTTAAATTTGAGATTGAAACTGATTCTGACTTGAATTAATTGGACTTGAGATTGAAGATGAATAAGTTTAAAACTGAAAGGGAAAATTTGAATTAGATTGTTTGAATAATTTGGAATTGTAATTAAAATTGAATAGTTTTAAAATTCAAATGGAATTTGAATTAAATTTGGGAGTAAATCAAGAATAATTCAACTTGATTTGGAAATGGAATTTGAAATTGGGATTAATTCAAAATGGAATTGAAATAAATTGAAATTGGAACTAGTTCAATTGAAATTTATTTGAATTAGTAAAATTTGAGATGAAGGTTGAATAAAGTTAAATTTGGAAAGAACTGAAAAATTCAACTTGAATTGGGTTAAATAGATTTTAATGGAAATTGAAGTTATTTAAATTGGAATTGGGTCAATTTAAATGGAAGAGGAAATTTAAATTGAATTGATTGAGAATGAAGATTGGGAAGTGAACAGTTTTGACTCTGGACTATTTTTTTTAATATAAATTATTTTAATATAAACCTATTTTTCTAAGCTATTCATTATATATACAACCTTTATTTAAAAAGCCAAACTATCTTATACTTGTTTTACAATTATTTTTGAAGCTGTTTAACAATTTTCTCTAACTATTCTATAAACTAATTGCCATTTTCAACTACTAATTACTATTTTATAGCTATTTTGCAATTATTTAAAATTTCTATGACTATTTAACTATTTTACAATTACTAGACTATTTTACAGCTATTTTACAAACTAGTAATTATTTTTCAACTACTTTTCTATTTCTTTAACTTTTCAAGCTATTTTCTAAGTAAACTTGACGGAGTTCAAACTGTTATTGGTTAAATACCCAATCAAGATAAGAATAAAGGTGATAATCCAAATGGATTGAAGCAATTATGAGTAAGTGAATGAAAATTAAAGTGATTGTGAATAGAAAGAGAATTGATTTGGCTAATAATCTATGAAGATAAATACGTAAGGTGTACGTATGTTATTCTATTCGCATAGTGATTTGATCTAGATTCGAGCACAGAATTTCGAGATAGTTTTATCGATCCGAGTAGAATTTTTCACTCGATTTTCGACAGTGAACCTGGATATGGATTGTTGACTGGTTCTGGATATTCTCTATCATAGTCAGGCTATGCAAGGAGAATGACAATTTCTGATCAAGAAACCAGATCTGTGTCCGCACTAGGAAGTCGGGTGGACGATACTAGTTCGGAAGTGAAATTGTGCGATCGAGTGAGCGATCAGATTGGTATGGCGTACGAATGATATGTGTACATCGTAGGGATTTGAATGAAATTTATATTGAAAAGAGTAATCAAATTTGAATATTTGATTTTGAATAAACAAAGTTATATATCTTTGTTATATAAGATAAAAGTCTCCTTAATGAATCTTTTGCCGGAAGAAAATGGTTTTTGGAGGTGTTTGAAGTATAAAGGAGTTTTATACAAGTTTGAAATGATCCAAAGTTTTAAAAATTATATATCTGTATATATATATATATATGTATATATATATATATATATATGTATATAAAGGATCTTATGAGGATTTTGGAAAAGAGGTTTTGGGAACCTATGGATTTGGAAAGGCTTTTGATTTTTGGGTAAAATTAATATTGAATTTGGAAAGCCTAGTTTGAGAATTATTGATTTTGGGATAATAGATTTTGTGTAAAGGAGCTTTGTATGAGATCATACTAGGTGTATGATTTAAAGATACTATATATGTATAGTATAAAATGTTTTGATGATGGCTCTGGGGGAAAAGGCGCTCCCTTGGAATGAACTTCTTAGGAGTACCACTGGGTGGTGCTGCCTTGAGCCTCATGGGGGGTTCTAAAGTTGATCCCGTGAGGAGTCCGGACAAACTAGTTCCTGAGGATTATTGGGTAGCGAAAGTCGAGGGCGCTGATGCCTACATGGGCATTTGGGTTATGCTGTGACGACAGTGTAGCTCGATGTCACTGCGATCTACTGTGGGGACCATAGCGAAAATCGTGTGGAGGATGAGTGTCAACGGTCTACACTTGATTTTGTCGGGAAGGCAACGCAACATCGATAGACTGCGATCTATGGTCTAGTGGAGTGGAGTAGTTTCATTCTTTTGGCAGCGAAATTCGAGGGCGCTGATGCCTACAGTTATATGGGTTTTTGCTGTGATAGCTACGTAATCCCAGTTGTAGCTGCGATCTGTAGCAGGTTCCATGGTGTAATCGAGGGGCGCGGAGGCCGATAGTTATCTATGGATTTTGTCGGGATGGCAACGTAACCATCGGGTTAACTACGACCATGGATGGGGGTGATGATTTCCAGATCATTCTCACCAAAGATATTCCTCTATTTTTCAAAAATGTTTTCTATATTTTCAATAAAATTATTTTTCAAGTATGTTCACTGGATGTTGAATACGGGTCTGCTAAGTACTTGTAGATTTTCAGTCGTACGCCTGATCAACGTATGACCGAATTTCTGTGAGAACAAGGATGGACTGATTGAAACATCGAGTTATAAAAAGTGTATTTAAAAAAAAAATTATAAAAAAAACTATTTGATAATATTATGTATACTTTAAAAGTGTTTCAAAGAATAATTTTTCGGATAGTAATCATTATAATAAATTTTGGTTTAATTCCTTTTCGAGGACCAAGAATGTGATATCCCGTAAATTTTTCGCAATAAATTTAATAATCTTACTTTAATAAATAACTATATAATTTTAAAATTGTTAAGATAAATGGTTTAAATTGATTTTAGCATAATTTTTAAATTTAAGTAAGATTAATAATAAGATTTGTTTTATCTCTTTTTTAAAAATTGATAAATAAATATGATTTGTAAGTTAGATATAAAAGTTTAAAATACGACTGATTAATGAAACATTAGTTTATTTAAATAACAAGTAATTTACAATCTTTTTTATAATTTTTATTTAAATTATCAAAAATATTATTTTCACATTATAGATACATGTATTTTAAAAATTATCTATATATAAATAGCTAAGTATTAAAAACTAATTAATTTTTTGTTAAAACTTTCATTAACTTTTAAATATAAATACTAAATTACCTAAAGAACATGTGTAGTTTTTATAAGGCCTCTAATAACATGTGTAATTTAAGCAAGCTAGGAATGTGACAAATATTGGAATAACATACAAGTGGCAGGTCATGTTCTTCTCTTTGAAATAAAAAAAAATGAAATGAAAATCTAAACAAACCAAATGGCTTCAGATCAGAAAGTAAAAATAAATGAAACCCTGTTAACATGTTCCAAAAATCAAAAGCAAAACCTGTAATCTCTTTCATCAAGCATTTTCTCTTCAAAATCTGAAAACACTTTTACAACCCTGTAAGCATTTTAACAAGCCAGTAACAACTGCAAACCTGGAATCAAAGTAACTCAGTTCAAAGATCAAGCAAAGCAAAAAAATCAAATTTACAGCAGTTTTTTTTTATGAAGCAAGGCTGCTCTGTTTAGGGAAAAAGGTGAGTAACTCTGAACTTCTGGTGTATATTGAAGTTGTATGTGATAATCTTTGAAAATAAAGTGAACTATGTTGTGCATGTTGCTTTAAAATAATTATAAGTATATATATATATATATATATATATATATATATATATATGCGTTAATAATTATACATGTTTGGAATCATGAAAGTAAATATCTGTAGCTTGGTAAAAGATGAACACACTCTGTTTAAAAACAATTCAAGCTACCTGGAAGAAAGAAAAATCGTTTATTTCTTAATGCATGTATTTGATCTGTGTAAATGAAGATGTATATCTGAGAATACGTTTGTGAATGTTATTACATGGATGTGGTATGATGGTGAATGCCTGAGAATACATTATATAAGTTCTATTTGAAAAACAGACTCAGATTTTTCTTAGAAATTATAATTGCTCTTCACCCAATCAGTTTTAGGTCCTGATCTATAAATGATATCTGATTGTATGAATGAAATGTTATTTTTAAAAATAAATCCAAGAGTTTATATTATATATTTATTTCTAAACAGAAAGAATACAGTAATAGTCCAAAAATAATTCCAAAATTAGATGATTTAATTTCGATTTTGGGTTTTCAAAATCAGAATCATAGTTGCGATTAATGAATTCTAGTAATCAAATCAAAAAAATTAGACTGGTATAAATTGAGATGTGCTGAGTTGTTTGATTTTGGGTTTTTTTTTAATCTTCGGCGATCACGAAGGAATTGAGGCACGAGATCGTGATCATGGGTGGTATATGGGTTGTCGATCACTCGAAAATTGATGAGTGATGTTGTAGTATGTTGAGGAGGGAAGGGGAGTGTGATTTAAGATTCGAAGATCTGTTTGGTCGACGAGGTAATTGGGGCTCGTGTGACGTCATGAGATCATCGGAAGTTATCGCGAGTGTCGGGGCAATTGTGTGGATCGATGATGATGCTGGGGTCGGAAGGATTTGGGTTTCGATCACCTAGATCGTCGTGGCGAATCATTCTGGTCGAAGGGATTTGGTTTTGTGGTTGATCGATTTGCTCATTTGGGGTTTCGCGGTGAGATCTTCAGATCTGGGCGGTTTGAAGGGTAGGGAGGTCATAGGCGATAGGTTGAGGTGGTCGCTGATGATCGGAACGGCGAAAAGTCATCGTGCATGTGCACGGTGCACCCTTGACATTCTGATGAAGTTTAGGCGGCGATGAAAAGGGAATGCTCGGGAGTGACCTCGTGATGATGCATGTTTTGCTCGAAGTTCTTGAAGTCGAAGCTCGGGTCAAATTGTTGGAGTTACAGTTTAAAAAAAAGAAAAAAAAAAGAAGACGGGCCATAAAAAGGTTGGGCCAGTGGAAGTTTGGGCCAAGAATTTAATAGGGAATGGATTAACAAGTTTAAAGTTTGACAATTTACTTAACTATTACTCCTTAATAATAATAATGGGTCATTTGAATGTTTGGCAAATTTAAAGAATGTAATTTATTTTAACTTTAATGTATCAATTAAATTTTTGGTTAAATTAAAATTTAACTAATAATGAAATTAAGTAGTTAATTAAAATGATTTAAATTTATATGTTAATGATAACTAAGAAATCAATAAAGATAAATGGGTTATCTTAAGGTTATTTAAGGCCTTTGGTGATTAAATATTAACTAAATGGATTAAAGAGAAATTCATTAATTAATGATCAAGGTTAATTAATTAGGAATAATTATACCATGGGATAATTACTTGATGAAAGTTATTAAAGATTAATTAATCATTGTAAGTGATCATGAAATAATTAATTAGTTAATTAAGGGTTAAAGTAATTAATTATAGTTAATTAATTAAGATGGTAAATAAAGAAAAGCTATTAAAGAATTAATAATAGTTAATGATGGTTATTAACTAAGGATTATTTAGTATTAATTAATATGATTAATCTCAATAATTAATTAGATTAATTAATTTACAATAATCATTTTTGAGAAATTGTTTAAGTTTGATTACTTAATGGAAGTAATTAAGAAATTAACTACTTAATGTAAATAATGGATTTTAATGTGATGGGTTTAAATTAATTAATTTTGATCACTTGATGATTTGATAATAATTTCTTAATGTAATTGATGAAGTATAATTACTTAGTGAAGTAACTAATGATAATTACGGAATGTAATTAATAGAAGATGGAATTGTAAAAGTAATTTGGATTAAACTATTTTGTATAATTAATCAAAGGATTAATTAGAGATAATTAAGGAGTAATTAATTTATTTGATGAAGTAATTAAGGGTAGTTAATTACTGATGTTATTAATCAAGGGTGATTAATAATTATGGTTAGCAATTAATTAATGAAATAATTAAAGGTTAATTACCATATTGGGATAAGGGTAATTAATTTGTGGAATTAATTAAGGGGTAATTACTTAAACGTAATTAAAGGATAAATAGAACGATATTGGAAGTCTTTGATCAATTGTTATTCTTAGTACGTTTTGTGATGCTATGTGATAAGATATGTTTTATTTAAATTGAGAAGATGCGGTTATCTATTGTTGATGAAATATGCGACATCCTGTATTTAAAATTGAGTTGTATTTCACTTGAACAATTCAAGTTAAGATGATATTGGTTTCGAAGAGACCGGAGTCGGGTATTAGTAAATACCCGAAACCACTTCGATTCTTTAATGATATGTGAAATCAATAGGATGGTATAGAATGATTTAAATGAATTTGACTGTTAATCTAAGTTCTGGTATTTAGATATTGATGTGTGATATCATGATGTCTATAACAAATTGTGAATTTGTAAATTGAGACAAGTACCCCGGGTTTATATAAGTTGTATGCTTTTGTATTTCCTGTTAGATGGGTTTTACTCACGCTGGTTTCCAGCCTGACCCGGGAGTTACTTTGATGTAATGCTCGGGTCAGACCGAGTATTACAGATTTTCAGGAAAGGACGTTCTGGTGCTCAGGAGGCGAGCTGGATGGCAGGGACGTATGGAGAGTTTCCACTATGATATTGTATATATCTGAGACATGTTAAATGGTATCTATTCAATGTTGTTTAAAATATTTATAACTCTGATATATCGATGTAAATTGATAGATATAGTATTCTTTGGTATAACTACTATTGATATTATATTTTATCCGCTACGAATGAGAGTTTGTGTGTTTCTTTTCTGTTCTTCTTTTATCTCTTTCTTCTTTTCTCTAACTATCGGGAAATTTTGGGTTCGAAATTTCCGGGTCGTTACATCATATGTGACATATTTAAGATACATATGTGGAAATCAGTCAAATCAACATAAAATACTATTGGTGACATATAAAATAACATGTGCATGTAAATGTTATAATACAAGTTCAAGGGAACATAACAACATATATCACATATTCATATCAAAATCAAACATTTCAATCAATGTTATTTACCTAACAATAAAAATGTTAATTGTATGTGATTGCTCACCTTTTGAGGTTAGAGAGTTTTTGGCGGCACAAATTGATAGATTCTAGATGAAATCCAAACACGACAAGCTAACCAATCCAATACATAGCAATAATCCAATCGCAAAGCAAATCACAACAACGCAAGTCAAACAAACTGAGTTTTCTTTTTTTAGAGAGATAAAGCAAGAGTGGAGTGATGCAGTTTGGCGTTTGAAGAGAGAAGGGATGGAGTTTGAAGTTTGGGAATTTGTGGATTTAGGAATTTTGAAGCTTCTGTATTTATGAGAAAGAAGGAGAAAGTGTGAGCAGAAAGTTTCAGATAGAGTAATGAGAAACTATCTGTACGTACTTTGGTTTTGTTCTCTAGTGGAAAACCAAAAGAGGCATGTATTTAGTAAAAGAAAGCAATAAAACCAAAATGTGGAAATAGTGGCAGGTGTATTGAATAATAAGGAAATGAAGGAACCACTTAGGATTTAATTAATTGCATGTTCCACTCAATTAAATATAATAGCACCAAATATACCTTTTATATACCCGTTTTAAACAAAATTAGCATATAATAAATAAATTTGAATACAACAACCAATGTAACGTTACACAAAATAAAAGATGATCCAAAACTCAAATTCAAGTTATACGAAATATTAATATAATAGTATACACATATATATATATACACACACAAATTTAATAAGAAAATATATAAAATAAAACATGAATGAGATAGTAGTTAGAAAAAAAAGCAATAATATGAAATGTGCATGAATATGAATTCATGATGAACATCACCTTTCATACTTCAAAATGAATATAACGCCACATTAATCCAATATGGAAGTATATTTTAATTCAATTAATTTCATTAACCCCAAATCAACTCAAATTTACGCCAATTTAAAAGTTTTATTAAGAAATTAATTTCAATAGGTTGATATGTAAGATGAGCGAAAATTAAGACTAAAATTTAAATAAGCTTGTACATAACTATACATTTATTGTTTACAAATAGATTAGAAGTTGATTAAAAGTAAAACCCAATTCTAGTTAATTATAAATTGATTTCATGCTTTACATAATAAAAAATCTATCCAATTAAACTTTTATTAAACCATACGTTTGAAATCACATAAAATAGTTGTCACTTTATTAAATCAAAATCAGTTGCTATAATTCAAAGTAAATTATATTTAAAATCATAAATTTTTAATTTCTTGGTGTATTAAATTCTAAAATTTGACATTTCTTTTTTTCAAAAAATACGGGTCGTTACATTCTCCCCCACTCAAAACTTTTCATCCCCGAAAAGAAAGGAGGTAGGAGAATAAAACAACCAGAAATAAAGTAGATTGAAAGTTAAAATTAACAATTAATTTTAAACTATATAAATTTTGCCTGAAATATTCATACTTTTCAAAACCCATTTGTAAAATTTCCTGCTTCCTCTGTAAATATCATTTATATGTTTAAATAACACTTTATACATATATGGAAACTATTTGAAAACAATTATTCACATCATTACTTATATTTACAAAGAAGCTATTGGAAACATTAATCCATAATTCATAAGTTTATAAATTGTGAAGACCCGCAAATCCGTACTCCTTGAATATACACTAATCTCCATAGATTAATTCAAGATGAACAGAAATACGAATTATCAATGTTTAAGAAAAAGAAAGAGAGAAAATAGAGAAAATAGGGAGGAAAGAGAATAGAAAATAGAACGGAATAGAAAATAACAGAACAACATCAGAATCTCACAATCGCAACGGAACAACATATAATAATAAATGAATAATCTTTAAACAAAGAACTATATCAGTTGTTACATTACATTACATTACATTACATTACATTACATTACATTTCATCATATCATCAGAGTGTACAACAACAACAAAAAACAGCGGAAAAGAAATACTATACATAATAATACGCCATGCCATCCATCTTGCCTCCAGCAATTCCAGAATATCCTGATAAACCTAACTCTTGACTGCCCGTGCGAAAATTGGTGGGCACCCAGAGTTTAGGAAGGAAAACAATAAACTCCGAGTCAGTCATGTGACTGGTGTGAGAACTCAAAACAGTTTATTTATCTTTGAAAACAAAATAGATGAATATTTTTAAAGTCAATTCGCAATGCTTTTTAAAAATGAGACTACCATAAGGCCTCCCGCACACACACACATTGCAAACGCAGAATCGGAGGAGATTTCTCCTTATGATAGTCAAAGATGCTTGATACGCATTTAGAAGAACATTTGATATTATTACTAGTGCATAGTGTAGGAAAAATTCATTTCGAAAGTAGAATATAAATCTTAGCCAACATACGACCATTATCGTATGCCTACTATAGCTACCATCTAAACAGTGGTGACCACCATAAGTAAACGGCAGGTTCTACAACTAATACCGTACAAATTTCGTATTGGGAATTGGATTTCCAACGAATGATCAGGCCAAGGAACTTTCCATTGCCACGTGAGAATGCCTCTGGATGGACATCCCCGAGAACCAAACCGGATCTCTACCAACACAAGGCCGGGTTACCCCTAACTGAGTAACAACTGACCGAATATGTCATCCCCCGGTACTTTGGGACCTTTCAACCGAGCGCTCGCAATCAATTCACACAATCATAAAGTGTTTTCAACATGAGTAAGTATCTGGGCTCCATACCATGATACCACCCTTTTCCAGAAGGAAATCCACATATCCTAAAGGGCGCTACACCTCATAACCTTGCTGCATCTTTCCTGTTTTGACCATTCCCGGGGTGTGAGGCTCGACGAAGTCACGTCCACAAAAACATACTTTATACAAAAGCCATGCTTTGGGTCAACAAATGATCATAGAAATGATCACCAGGATAGACGATCAAACAAATGATCCTATCACAAATAATCAACACAATGATCATTTAACAGCAACACTCAGCATGTCACATTACCAAATTGGGAATATATCGCTGATAACCTTCAACTACATAACCTCTGAGCTCGTACGTCTCAGAGAAGGGTGTTAAGCTAAGAGAATAAATTCTCCGCCACCAACAGAAATATATTTGAATGAAATCGGCTTTATATCTCAATTTGTAATGTCAGACATACAATCCATACAAGTCTGTTCCGGGTTCGAACAGAACCGAAGGCACTTCTCACGAAGCCCTTGCAATCCGGGTATTCACAATCCCGATCGAATTTCCCATCACTTAGGGAATCTCTATACCAGGAGCTACCCAGTGCAGAGACAATCGATAGGTCATCCTATTGCTTTCGCAAATACCCGGTCTTCAACACCGGTCATCAAATGCAATTCATAACGACGTATCACATATTCGGAATGGGTTATACGACCCCATGGTCCTTTCCCGGTTAACCCGAATAGTGAGCGCTTATTCAAAAATAAGTGTGGCATTCAAATTCAAACAAATCACATCAAATACCCATTCAAAAGGAAATATTGATAGTCGGTTATTGAACTATCAATGGATATGCACACATCACCAGTTTCCAAATAATTTTCCAAATTATTTATCTTCCAAAATATCTTTACAAGATATATAATTTCCACACTTCAAAATAAATCAATATTTATTTTTAACAAATTCCACTTTTTATTCATAAATTCCATAGTGAATTTTCATTCCAAAATATCCATGCATATACGATTTCAATTATTCATTTCAATTTATCTTCAAAAAGATAAATTCTCTAATATTCACTTTATATTGGAAGAACATTTCCATACTTATTTATTCATAAGTAATTCACAAATTTTATTTATTTTCAACCCTTGGAAAATATTCAATATACTTCAATCGAGATTAAGTATATATTTCATTCTTTAAGGAAATCATTCTCTTAATCATATTTATTTGGGACAAAACGAATGTTGCGTAAAACATCGTTACGACAATCCAAAATCACTAGTATAGGGATTCAAAATTAAAATAGATATATAAATCCCAATATTATACAAACATTTCCTCTCGGAAATCATTTACTATAACAACAGTGTTATAGTCCACTATTTCCTTTTATTTCTCGAAAACGTCTATTTCAACAATAAATGTTGAAATCTATGGTTTCGAATCTCAACACATTTTAAAACATTGTTTGATCGTTTTAATTCCATTTAAAATATCACCTTCTAAACATTTTCTTTAACATATTATTCACCATTCAAAAACGTGAATATACTTCAATTAACAATTTCATCATTTCTTTTCATTTTATTTTAAAGTATTATTCACACTCAAAAACGTGAATATAACTCCATTAATAGGTTTCAATAATTTACTTATCAAAATAAGTTGTTTACGAATTTAGAAATCAACGATTATAAATTCCTTTATTAACCTATTCAATTCATAACTCAATTATAAACCAAAAGTTCATATTATAAGTGAAATACTTATAATTTATTTGTTTGCAAAATCGTTCCTTTGAACTTCATAATTATAAATCTTATAACTTATAAGATTCAATTATTTATCCAAACCTATTCTTTTAACAACTTTATAAATTTTATAAACCTACTGCTTATAAAATTCCATTTATAACTTCACCGTTTATAATTCTATAAATTTCATTCATTTATGAAATTCATTCACAATTCATTCTAACACTTATAAAACTCGTTTTATAATTCAAATATTTTCATTTATAAATTATCAATTTATTAATCTTTTTATATAAATCAATTTATATTATTCTTTTAAAACATCTTTAGTCCCCTTTATAATTTTACTATTTTGATTTATAAAATAATCAAATTTTATAAATCCTATATTTTCAACTTTTTATAATAGATTCAAAAATCCCGATTAAACTATTTTATAAAATCATTAACTCCATATTTTCAAAAATCAACCTTTTATTATATTTCTCAAAAATCATAATTTTTATAACATTAAAAATTTTAACGTTTATTTATTTAAAATAAATCAATTTCCAAACATATAGTATATTTTCAAAAATCACTTAAAAAAATCATTTTAAAGTTCCAAAACCTGGTCCAATGATGCTACACACCAAATAGTCAATCACGACAACAACGACATCATATATCGATATGATAGTCCATCAAATATCAAAATATCTGAAATCAAATAAATACTGTTGAGGAATCCAGTTGGATCCCTCCAACCTGTTTTCCTGCATCCACAAACATTAGCACAATACCAATTCCGCTCCAGTATGAAATTATCGCGGTATATGGGATTTAAAATATTATCCGCTTAATAGACGGCGCAATAGGGTCTCATCCGCTATACAAATGCGGGAAATCAATAACTCCAATATATACATATGCCAATATATATATATATATATATATATATATATATATATTGCTATTATATATAATACCAATTTCACTGTTTATGAAATATTCGCAGTATATGTTTTTAATAAATAACATCCGCTTACTAACGGCGCATAATGTCTATTTTAACAATCAATAGATAACAATCATCATTCAAACATGCATTCAAATATTTTAAATCTAACTATTTAAAATAAAATCGAAACCGATTCGATTGAGTGAGAAGTTCTCACCTTGATTTCAATTTCGTTTTAGCGATTTATTTCGAATAAAATTAAACGGACGTTTAATTTTACACGAAATTTTCACTAACTCCAAACGACTCCAATCCAAATCCATCGCGTAGTGCTCGTCCATACGATTCCAACGCTTCTTGTTTCACGCGTTTTCGACCTTGTATGAAAAAGTTATACATTTTACAAGTTTACTCGAATTTTTATATATAATTTTACAACATATATAATTATCTTTAAACCTACAGCTCATCATCCACCATCCATTTCCAGATCCAACGGCCCCCTACCATCTTCCCAACCCACGCACGCAACTCCATCTACAGGCCGACATTAACCCACTTCATCCATATTAGGGTTCCAATTTGCTCCCTCTTCGTCGACTTTGAAGTCGATCAGAATGCGCCATCGTGAAGCTCGTCACCAACTCCATCTTCGGCCTGGGTAGCTTTGAACTCAGCCCCCCCTATAGCATGGAAAACCGTGCACAAACGATGACAAACGCGGCCATATATCTCATCATCCGTAGCACCAATCGCGATCTCCACCGTTGAATATAAGGATCTCAACGTGCTCTACATCTTTGCAGTTGAAAACTTTTTGAATTGATTTGTGGATTGGGAGAAATTTGGGGATGAAGTTGAAATAATTTCGGCCATCCAATTGATGGTGGCGGCTGTGAATTATTAGGGTTAGGGTTTTAGATATTTTTTTTTAATTTATGAAGGGGTAAGGGTCTATTTATAGGAAAACGAACGAAACACTATTCATTCCGGAATTTCCGAACTCCGATTTACGCGCCGAAACTGACGTTCCTAGGGTTTGTCCTGTGTTCTGGACACAATGGAACAGGTTTCGGAAGCTAATTCGGACATCTGTGCGAGTTATGGCAATAAACGTTCAATTTAAATTAAACCGATTTAAACGATTTTCTAGGCGTTTTAATTTGTACCGGACAAACGGTATATCCGATTGACACGAAATTTGAAACCATACAATAATATCACATTACGGATCCGATGAAACTGGTTTCGTCGAAATCCGAGACTTTTTGAAAAATGGCTATTTTAACTCGCCAAATTAAAATTAAAAACAATTCGATGCGTTTCGAGCTGCCACGATCAAACGACAATTCCGATTGCTACGAAAATTGAAATCCGGTAATAACTAACTATTACGGATCCAGGTTTCGTTCAATTCTGAGACTGTTCAAAAATTGACTATTTTCACTAGTCGATTTAAATATTAAAATATTCAATTTTCACAAATTAACTTTTAATTCGATTTTAAAAGTTCTAAAACATCATTCTAACTCCCATATGATATAATAAAATTTTAAAAATCATTTTCAATCATATTTAACTCGATTTTCAATTATTTTCCATAATTTAACATATTAAATTATCGATTTAATTATTCAATTAAATCCAATTATTCGAAAAAAATTATTCGACTTATAAATTCACTTATTAATATTTAAAATTAATTAAATATTCAAATTTTAATAAATTAAAATTCTGGGTCGTTACAATCTTCCCCCCTTAAAAGAATTTCGTCCTCGAAATTAACAAGTAAGAAAAGTTACAGAATCTATTAACTTTCCCAAAACAAATTTTAAAATTCTTACAATACTTACTAAGTTTTCAAATCATACTTTGTTATCTTTTCAAAAACAACTACTATTGTTTAACTTTCAATTCCAAATCAAAGTTATAGTTTTCAAAAATTTTCCAATTTTCTCAAAAATATTCTAACGCCTTAAATTTTCGGAAAAATTCGCCATAGTCTCCTTTGCGCGGCTCGATCCCGAAAAAAATGACAGTATATATGTTTGCGCCAAAATTGGTCACAAACACCCAATACCGTGAAAGCACCCGCTTATCAACACAGATCAGTTATAATCAACACAGAACTCAGATTTAAGCAATAAATCACAATAATTCACAGACAACAATCACAAACACAGGATTTATAGTGGTTCGGCGTTCGTGCCTACGTCCACTTTGAAGGTTTTCTCTTTATTGCTTCTCTTGATGATCTTAATCGATTACAATGGATTATAGCTTTGAAATCTGAACTCAACAACAATAGTGATGAATAGGATTGAATTCAGCAGAGTCTGGGCTTGCTCTCTCTCTTCTGAATCTCCCCCCTCTCTTTTCTGAATGACCAGGGGCTCTATTTATAGGTGTGGAAGGTCAAAATCCCGCCTAAAACCTGGAGAGGCTACTTGGCACGTGACTGGGGGCCCACAGGCCCGCGTTCTTGGAATGCGTGCCCAGTTTGGGATCGATTCGAAGTGAACTTCGAATCGATCAAAAAAATTGCCCAATTGCGATGAAACTTGGCGTGGACGTTCTTCATCATGTAGACAAACTTTTGTGAAAATTTCATGGGATTTGGATCAGTAGATTGGGAGTTATGATCGGTTCGAAATTGGGCGTTCGTCATGTTGTTTGCTTCGACTCCACTTGTTGACTCATTCGAATCCATATGGTTCGAATCCATATGGTTCGAATCCATACGGTTCGAATCCATACGGTTCGAATCCATACGGTTCGAATCCATGCGGTTCGAATCCATGCGTTCGAATCCATATGGTTCGACTCCATATGGTTCGAATACATGCTTTTGTATGCGAAGGCAGTGACGTGGTGTGCTGTGTGGATGGATTCGAAGCCGCTGGATGCGAGGCCGATGGAGTCGAAGTAGGGAGTACTTTAGATGGATTCGAAGTGGAGCATGCACGATGGAGTCGAACCAAGGACATCGATTCGAAGCAAGGATATAGGGAGGCTTCGGTTGAATGGATACGAAGCTAGGTGGGGGTTTACTTGATGGAGTCGAAGCCGATGGAGTCGAAGGTGATGGAGTCGAAGGTGATGGATGGAGTCGAAGGTGATGGATGGAGTCGAAGGTGATGGATGGAGTCGAAGGTGATAGATGGAGTCGAAGGTGATGGATGGAGTCGAAGGTGATAGATGGATTCGAAGGAAGATGTTGGCTGACGGGTTCGAAAGTCTCTTCTTCTTATGGGTTCGAAAATGATGGGTTCGAATACGATGGGTTCGAACATGATGGGTTCGAGTATGATGGGTTCGAACATGATGGGTTCGAACCGAGCAATGTGCACCCTCTTAACTTGAATCCATCATAACTTGAGCATACGACCTCGGATTGACTTGAAATTTGAAACGCTGGCTTCTATGGTCTTTTTTGTCGTGTCCTATCAATTGTGGACTGTTCCGGACTCGGACAAAATTCATCGATATCCATAGTAAAGTGAAGTACGACCGATCTCTGAGGTGAACTGTCTTCTATTTTTGACCAATCCTTTGGTATCACGGCTTTGCCAAAAAGCGGGATAACATTTTGCCCCCCAAAACATGCCTTGCGGTAGGAAGGTGTGTTTTGCAATGCCTTGATTTGGATGTTCGTATCCTATTATCAACCTGAAAAGAACTTGATAGTTTTATATGTCCTCAAATGACGATCGTTCGTGATCGAATTATTCGGGGTGAAGCGCGGCCGTTCATGGTCAAGCTCCTAACTTCAGATGACGATCGTTCGTGATCGAGTCATTTGAGGGAAAGTGCGACCCTGCACGGTCAAGCGCGTAAATCCGTCCGTCGATCATTCGGGATCGAGTCATCTGCGGTGAAATATGACCGTTCAAGGTCAAGCGCCTAATTTCAAATGACGACCGTTCGCGATCGAGTCATCCGAGGTAAGGTTCGACAGTGCGCGGTCAAGTGGTGGACCTCAAATGACGACCGTTCGCGATCGAGCCATTTGAGATAAGGTGTAGCAGTCAGCGATCAGGTGGTGGACCTCCAATGACGACCGTTCGCGATCGAGTCATTTGAGGTACAGTGAGTTGTGCCGTTACAGTGAGTTGTGCCGTTCGAGGCGGGCCTCAAATGACGACCGTTCGCGATCGAGCCATTTGAGGTAAAGTGAGTTGTGCCGTTCGAGGCGGACCCCAAATGACGACCGTTCGTGATCGAGTCATTTGAGATGAAGTGAGTTGTGACCGTTCGCGATCGTGTGCCGTTCGAGGCGAGTTTGTGACTGTTCGAAGTCGGGTGCCGTTCGAGGCAAGTTGTGACCGTTCGCGGTCGGGTGCCGTTCGAGGCGAGAAAACGCGCCCGGGAGGGCTTGATGTTTTGAATGCCAGGGTCACGTTCGGGTGAGTTCCTGGATTGTTTGTGTGCCTATTGAAGGCGAATCAGTGTGCCCGAGGGGGCTTGATACTGTTGATACCAGGTTCACGTTCGTGTGGGTCCCTGGATCATTTGTTTAGGTATATCACTATCTCAGAGCATGCCTAAGGACCGTTCGCGACCCCGTACATGTGCTAGTAGCCTAGCCATTTCAGAGTTATCAGAATCAAATATCTATTCAACGGATGAGTTTTTAAAAACAGAAATGTCCAAACAAACCAAGTTCAAATGTCCAAATCAACATGAAATAAAAACAAAGCAAAGATGTCAAAGTGTAAGTTCCCACTACAAAACATTCAATGATCACTCAGAGCATGCCTGGAGAACGTTCGCGATCTCGTACATGTGTAAATGATTCGATTGCGTTAGTGGGCGCTTGCGACTTGTTCATCGTTATTTTAACTAATTGATAACCAAACGACGTCCTGGTTCAGGGTTGCCCCTGGTTGATGTAGACGGTGGCCGCTCTGGCTCCTCCGCTGAAGCTCGCCTCCTCACATACTGAAGGAGCATGCCGTTCCTGATGTGTCCTTCCACCTTGTCCTTCAGATGCCTACAATCATTAGTGTTATGATCGTTTAATTCATGAAATACGCAAAACTTATCTGATTTTCTTTCGCTTGAGGTTGGATCCCTCCGCATTGGTCTGCGATACGGAATCTGCTCCTTGGTATCCTGATAAATGCGTTCCAAACTCTCAGTCAGTTCGGTGTAAGTAGTGAATCGCGGCTCTCTCCGCTGCCGTTTTGACCTGTCATCATAATCCTTAGTCCTTCGTTTTCCTTTATCCTTGTCTGAGTCCTTTTCGATAGGCTTTTTGTTTTTAAGCATATAAACTTCTATTCCCTCTCCTTCTTCTCTTTCTGTATTCGCATCCTCTAAACGTAAAAACTTTTCTGCCTCGTTGTAGAATTCCTCTAGATCCACGGGCGGATCTTTAGTCAATGAATTCTTGAATTCTGTGCCGTCAGCTACTCCGGACACAGCTGCCATTACCACCATGGACGGATCCGCTCGGTCCACTGACGCCGCTGCTGCATTGAATCGTGCTAGATAACTCCTCAAGGTCTCTCCGGCTTTTTGCTTTAGGGTTGCCAAAGTCATCACATTCTTGGGTCTCGTAATGTGAACCCTGAATTGCCTCATAAATCTCTCAATTAAACCATTCCACGTTCCGATGGATCCATTCTCTAATTGCCTAAACCACAATGCTGCAATATCCGTCAAGTATAATGGAAAGCACCGGGCCATAACCTCCTCTGATGCCCCTAGCACTTCCATATGCCTCATATACTTTGTTAGATGAACCGTGGGGTCCGTTCTCCCGTCATACGTGTCCAACGATGGTAACTTGAAATCCGGTGGGTTTCTAGCTTGTCTAATCGCCGAAGTGAAAGGACTCCTATTAACATCCTCCAAATCCTTGTTTACCAAACCGCCTCTCATAGCACTTCTAACCATCTCCGCCAATCTGTCGTTGTCACCGAGATGCAATCTTCGTTCATTACTTTCAACCTGCCCCCCGAGTTCACGAGGGAATTCTGGAATCTGGCCCCTTGACTGAGCGTTCATTCCTCTGTTGCCTCCAGGTTGCGTGGGTACTCCTCTCTCTCCCTTCGGGACTGGATCTTTGTGCTCCAAGTGTGCGCCTCCTGATCCAGGTGCTATTCCGGATGGTCCTGCTCCGTTCTGAACTCCATCAGTTTCTCTATTCTGTGTTCCAAGTTGTCCAATTTGTTGGAATAAGCTCTGAATCAACTCCTCATGTCTCTTCATCATTGTCTCCATTTCGTCCCTAGTGATGTAGATTGATGCTTGATTCCCTCCTGAGGAGGCCTCTTGACTTCCTTGTGGTTCACTTCTCTCAGGCCTTGGCCTTCTACTCGATTGTCCTGTCATAATATCTAGATCTGAACTCCTGGATTTTCAAATTCAACTTCTTCCTGAATCAGTTTCTCAGTGAAAGCACCAAAATGTTTGCGCCAAAATTGGTCACAAACACCCAATACCGTGAAAGCACCCGCTTATCAACACAGATCAGTTATAATCAACACAGAACTCAGATTTAAGCAATAAATCACAATAATTCACAGACAACAATCACAAACACAGGATTTATAGTGGTTCGGCGTTCGTGCCTACGTCCACTTTGAAGGTTTTCTCTTTATTGCTTCTCTTGATGATCTTAATCGATTACAATGGATTATAGCTTTGAAATCTGAACTCAACAACAATAGTGATGAATAGGATTGAATTCAGCAGAGTCTGGGCTTGCTCTCTCTCTTCTGAATCTCCCCCCTCTCTTTTCTGAACGACCAGGGGCTCTATTTATAGGTGTGGAAGGTCAAAATCCCGCCTAAAACCTGGAGAGGCTACTTGGCACGTGACTGGGGGCCCACAGGCCCGCGTTCTTGGAATGCGTGCCCAGTTTGGGATCGATTCGAAGTGAACTTCGAATCGATCAAAAAAATTGCCCAATTGCGATGAAACTTGGCGTGGATGTTCTTCATCATGTAGACAAACTTCTGTGAAAATTTCATGGGATTTGGATCAGTAGATTGGGAGTTATGATCGGTTCGAAATTGGGCGTTCGTCATGTTGTTTGCTTCGACTCCACTTGTTGACTCATTCGAATCCATATGGTTCGAATCCATACGGTTCGAATCCATACGGTTCGAATCCATGCGGTTCGAATCCATGCGTTCGAATCCATATGGTTCGACTCCATATGGTTCGAATACATGCTTTTGTATGCGAAGGCAGTGACGTGGTGTGCTGTGTGGATGGATTCGAAGCCGCTGGATGCGAGGCCGATGGAGTCGAAGTAGGGAGTACTTTAGATGGATTCGAAGTGGAGCATGCACGATGGAGTCGAACCAAGGACATCGATTCGAAGCAAGGATATAGGGAGGCTTCGGTTGAATGGATACGAAGCTAGGTGGGGGTTTACTTGATGGAGTCGAACCCGATGGAGTCGAAGGTGATGGAGTCGAAGGAAATGGATGGAGTCGAAGGTGATGAATGGAGTCGAAGGTGATGGATGGAGTCGAAGGTGATGGATGGAGTCGAAGGTGATAGATGGAGTCGAAGGTGATGGATGGAGTCGAAGGTGATAGATGGATTCGAAGGAAGATGTTGGCTGACGGGTTCGAAAGTCTCTTCTTCTTATGGGTTCGAAAATGATGGGTTCGAATACGATGGGTTCGAACATGATGGGTTCGATTATGATGGGTTCGAACATGATGGGTTCGAACCGAGCAATGTGCACCCTCTTAACTTGAATCCATCATAACTTGAGCATACGACCTCGGATTGACTTGAAATTTGAAACGCTGGCTTCTATGGTCTTTTTTGTCGTGTCCTATCAATTGTGGCCCGTTCCGGACTCGGACAAAATTCATCGATATCCATAGTAAAGTGAAGTACGACCGATCTCTGAGGTGAACTGTCTTCTATTTTTGACCAATCCTTTGGTATCACGGCTTTGCCAAAAAGCGGGATAACATTTTGCCCCCCAAAACATGCCTTGCGGTAGGAAGGTGTGTTTTGCAATGCCTTGATTTGGATGTTCGTATCCTATTATCAACCTGAAAAGAACTTGATAGTTTTATATGTCCTCAAATGACGATCGTTCGTGATCGAATTATTCGGGATGAAGCGCGGCCGTTCATGGTCAAGCGCCTAACTTCAGATGACGATCGTTCGTGATCGAGTCATTTGAGGGAAAGTGCGACCCTGCGTGGTCAAGCGCGTAAATCCGTCCGTCGATCATTCGGGATCGAGTCATCTGCGGTGAAATATGACCGTTCAAGGTCAAGCGCCTAATTTCAAATGACGACCGTTCGCGATCGAGTCATCCGAGGTAAGGTGCGACAGTGCGCGGTCAAGTGGTGGACCTCAAATGACGACCGTTCGCGATCGAGCCATTTGAGGTAGGGTGTAGCAGTCAGCGATCAGGTGGTGGACCTCCAATGACGACCGTTCGCGATCGAGTCATTTGAGGTACAGTGAGTTGTGCCGTTACAGTGAGTTGTGCCGTTCGAGGCGGGCCTCAAATGACGACCGTTCGCGATCGAGCCATTTGAGGTAAAGTGAGTTGTGCCGTTCGAGGCGGACCCCAAATGACGACCGTTCGTGATCGAGTCATTTGAGATGAAGTGAGTTGTGACCGTTCGCGATCGTGTGCCGCTCGAGGCGAGTTTGTGACTGTTCGAAGTCGGGTGCCGTTCGAGGCGAGTTGTGACCGTTCGCGGTCGGGTGCCGTTCGAGGCGAGAAAACGCGCCCGGGAGGGCTTGATGTTTTGAATGCCAGGGTCACGTTCGGGTGAGTTCCTGGATTGTTTGTGTGCCTATTGAAGGCGAATCAGTGTGCCCGGGGGGGCTTGATACTGTTGATACCAGGTTCACGTTCGTGTGGGTCCCTGGATCATTTGTTTAGGTATATCACTATCTCAGAGCATGCCTAAGGACCGTTCGCGACCCCGTACATGTGCTAGTAGCCTAGCCATTTCAGAGTTATCAGAATCAAATATCTATTCAACGGATGAGTTTTTAAAAACAGAAATGTCCAAACAAACCAAGTTCAAATGTCCAAATCAACATGAAATAAAAACAAAGCAAAGATGTCAAAGTGTAAGTTCCCACTACGAAACATTCAATGATCACTCAGAGCATGCCTGGAGAACGTTCGCGATCTCGTACATGTGTAAATGATTCAATTGCATTAGTGGGCGCTTGCGACTTGTTCATCGTTATTTTAACTAATTGATAACCAAACGACGTCCTGGTTCAGGGTTGCCCCTGGTTGATGTAGACGGTAGCCGCTCTGGCTCCTCCGCTGAAGCTCGCCTCCTCACATACTGAAGGAGCGTGCCGTTCCTGATGTGTCCTTCCACCTCGTCCTTCAGATGCCTACAATCATTAGTGTTATGATCGTTTAATTCATGAAATACGCAAAACTTATCTGATTTTCTTTCGCTTGAGGTTGGATCCCTCCGCATTGGTCTGCGATACGGAATCTGCTCCTTGGTATCCTGATAAATGCGTTCCAAACTCTCAGTCAGTTCGGTGTAAGTAGTGAATCGCTGCTCTCTCCGCTGCCGTTTTGACCTGTCATCATAATCCTCAGTCCTTCGTTTTCCTTTATCCTTGTCTGAGTCCTTTTCGATAGGCTTTTTGTCTTTAAGCATATAAACTTCTATTCCCTCTCCTTCTTCTCTTTCTGTATTCGCATCCTCTTAACGTAAAAACTTTTCTGCCTCGTTGTAGAATTCCTCTAGATCCACGGGCGGATCTTTAGTCAATGAATTCTTGAATTCTGTGCCGTCAGCTACTCCGGACACAACTGCCATTACCACCATGGACGGATCCGCTCGGTCCACTGACGCCGCTGCTGCATTGAATCGTGCTAGATAACTCCTCAAGGTCTCTCCGGCTTTTTGCTTTAGGGTTGCCAAAGTCATCACATTCTTGGGTCTCGTAATGTGAACCCTGAATTGCCTCATAAATCTCTCAAATAAACCATTCCACGTTCCAATGGATCCATTCTCTAATTGCCTAAACCACAATGCTGCAATATCCGTCAAGTATAATGGAAAGCACCGGGCCATAACCTCCTCTGATGCCCCTAGCACTTCCATATGCCTCATATACTTTGTTAAATGAACCGTGGGGTCCGTTCTCCCGTCATACGTGTCCAACGATGGTAACTTGAAATCCGGTGGGTTTCTAGCTTGTCTAATCGCCGAAGTGAAAGGACTCCTATTAACATCCTCCAAATCCTTGTTTACCAAACCGCCTCTCATAGCTCTTCTAACCATCTCCGCCAATCTGTCGTTGTCACCGAGATGCAATCTTCGTTCATTATTTTCAACCTGCCCCCCGAGTTCACGAGGGAATTCTGGAATCTGGCCCCTTGACTGAGCGTTCATTCCTCTGTTGCCTCCAGGTTGCGTGGGTACTCCTCTCTCTCCCTTCGGGACTGGATCTTCGTGCTCCAAGTGTGCGCCTCCTGATCCAGGTGCTATTCCGGATGGTCCTGCTCCGTTCTGAACTCCATCAGTTTCTCTATTCTGTGTTCCAAGTTGTCCAATTTGTTGGAATAAGCTCTGAATCAACTCCTCCTGTCTCTTCATCATTGTCTCCATTTCGTCCCTAGTGATGTAGATTGATGCTTGATTCCCTCCTGAGGAGGCCTCTTGACTTCCTTGTGGTTCACTTCTCTCAGGCCTTGGCCTTCTACTCGATTGTCTTGTCATAATTTCTAGATCTGAACTCCTGGATTTTCAAATTCAACTTCTTCCTGAATCAGTTTCTCAGTGAAAGCACCAAAATGTTTGCGCCAAAATTGGTCACAAACACCCAATACCGTGAAAGCACCCGCTTATCAACACAGATCAGTTATAATCAACACAGAACTCAGATTTAAGCAATAAATCACAATAATTCACAGACAACAATCACAAACACAGGATTTATAGTGGTTTGGCGTTCGTGCCTACGTCCACTTTGAAGGTTTTCTCTTTATTGCTTCTCTTGATGATCTTAATCGATTACAATGGATTATAGCTTTGAAATATGAACTCAACAACAATAGTGATGAATAGGATTGAATTCAGCAGAGTCTGGGCTTGCTCTCTCTCTTCTGAATCTCCCCCCTCTATTTTCTGAACGACCAGGGGCTCTATTTATAGGTGTGGAAGGTCAAAATCCCGCCTAAAACCTGGAGAGGCTACTTGGCACGTGACTGGGGGCCCACAGGCCCGCGTTCTTGGAATGCGTGCCCAGTTTGGGATCGATTCGAAGTGAACTTCGAATCGATCAAAAAAATTGCCCAATTGTGATGAAACTTGGCGTGGACGTTCTTTATCATGTAGACAAACTTCTGTGAAAATTTCATGGGATTTGGATCAGTAGATTGGGAGTTATGATCGGTTCGAAATTGGGCGTTCGTCATGTTGTTTGCTTCGACTCCACTTGTTGACTCATTCGAATCCATATGGTTCGAATCCATACGGTTCGAATCCATACGGTTCGAATCCATACGGTTCGAATCCATGCGGTTCGAATCCATGCGGTTCGAATCCATGCGTTCGAATCCATATGGTTCGACTCCATATGGTTTGAATACATGCTTTTGTATGCGAAGGCAGTGACGTGGTGTGCTGTGTGGATGGATTCGAAGCCGCTGGATGCGAGGCCGATGGAGTCGAAGTAGGGAGTATTTTAGATGGATTCGAAGTGGAGCATGCACGATGGAGTCGAACCAAGGACATCGATTCGAAGAAAGGATATAGGGAGGCTTCGGTTGAATGGATACGAAGCTAGGTGGGGGTTTACTTGATGGAGTCGAAGCCGATGGAGTCGAAGGTGATGGAGTCGAAGGTGATGGATGGAGTCGAAGGTGATGAATGGAGTCGAAGGTGATGGATGGAGTCGAAGGTGATGGATGGAGTCGAAGGTGATAGATGGAGTCGAAGGTGATGGATGGAGTCGAAGGTGATAGATGGATTCGAAGGAAGATGTTGGCTGACGGGTTCGAAAGTCTCTTCTTCTTATGGGTTCGAAAATGATGGGTTCGAATACGATGGGTTCGAACATGATGGGTTCGAGTATGATGGGTTCGAACATGATGGGTTCGAACCGAGCAATGTGCACCTTCTTAACTTGAATCCATCATAACTTGAGCATACGACCTCGGATTGACTTGAAATTTGAAACGCTGGCTTCTATGGTCTTTTTTGTCGTGTCCTATCAATTGTGGCCCGTTCCGGACTCGGACAAAATTCATCGATATCCATAGTAAAGTGAAGTACGACCGATCTCTGAGGTGAACTGTCTTCTATTTTTGACCAATCCTTTGGTATCACGGCTTTGCCAAAAAGCGGGATAACAATATATATATCACAAATATACATCTCATCAAGTAATGAGGCATCCCGCAGGGAAAAAAGTATAAAAGTACGATATTTAATCCGAGATATGTACCTTATATTTTATTAGCAAGCATATACGGCTAATATAGCGCGAAAGCGAGCTCTAAATGCGAAGCAAACGCGATCCGCACCTACTAAACACTCAACAAACAACATGAGAACATGTATATATGAAAATAGCATCAACATACATCATATAGCAACATAATAACTTATATATGCCAACATAGCAAATGTAGTAAAAGCAACAAATGCAAACATCACCAATTATCATTCATAACCAATAAATATTCATTCATATTCTCATTAATATTCAATGAATTGGGTTCTCAATTTATCACATCTGATTCATTAACAGTGGATTTTACTAACATTCATTTTCAATTAGTTTATATTTACTAATTCATATTCAAGTTGGTTCACTTCCAAATCAAATTCAATTCTATTTAAGATTCACTTAACTTCCAATTGAATTTCCTATTACTTTAGCTTCCAATTTCATTAACTCAATTTCATTAACTCTTAATGAATTATATACAATCAGCTAACAATTATATAACAACCAAAGTATATTAATCACAACCAAATCCCTTTGCTTTCAATTGGTTTAATTAATTTGATTTTCATTCACTATTCAACTTTCAATAACATTATATTTTAATGAATTAACACTTATATCTATTTCATATCAACTTAATTCACATTCAATTGATTTACATTCAATCCAATTACAAAAGTTGAATTTCATTTCATAACTCAAGTTCACATTTATCACTTCACTTTATTATTTTACTTTGATACTAATATCAATTTCATTCAATATCTCTTAAGTTATATTCCATTTAACTTTAAATTCATTTTTATTTACAACTCACATTCATAAATATATCATATAGTTTCACTTCTTATATATAAAAGTTTATTTCTCAATTGTAAATCACTTTAATTATAATTCAATTCTTATAATTCATTTTCTTATACAATTATTCTTCAATTTAGATTATTCAAACAACCTAACAATCAACTTATATACACTTTAATAATTCTGAAAAATTATTCCTTTATATATAAAATAAAATCAAGGTAAAATTATTTCATTTACCCAATTTTAAAACAATACTGTGTCGAATTGTTCTATTCAAGTGTTTAGAAACCCCTTCGATTCAGTTTCGAGGCTGCGCCGACGAAGGTTCATATACCACTCAACAAACCAATCATCACAATATAAAACAATTTTATATTCACTAACAAATACGCTCTCATAGCTATTATTACACTCAACTCATTCTAGAGCACTACTGACCCTATCTCTAATGAGTAATACCCAACAGAACCATGGTTGTCGCTTAACCATATGCTCTGATACCACCTGTGAAGACCCGCAAATCCATACTCCTTGAATATACACTAATCTCCATAGATTAATTCAAGATGAACAGAAATACGAATTATCAATGTTTAAGAAAAAGAAAGAGAGAGAAGAAGAGAGAAAATAGAGAAAATAGGGAGGAAAGAGAATAGAAAATAGAACGGAATAGAAAATAACAGAACAACATCAGAATCTCACAATCGCAGTGGAACAACATATAATAATAAATGAATAATCTTTAAACAAAGAACTATATCAGTTATTACATTACATTACATTACATTACATTTCATCATATCATCAGAGTGTACAACAACAACAAAAAACAGCGGAAAAGAAATACTATACATAATAATACGCCATGCCATCCATCTTGCCTCCAGCAATTCCAGAATATCCTGATAAACCTAACTCTTGACTGCCCGTGCGAAAATTGGTGGGCACCCAGAGTTTAGGAAGGAAAACAATAAACTCCGAGTCAGTCATGTGACTGGTGTGAGAACTCAAAACAGTTTATTTATCTTTGAAAACGAAATAGATGAATATTTTTAAAGTCAATTCGCAATGCTTTTTAAAAATGAGACTACCATAAGGCCTCCCGCACACACACACAATGCAAACGCAGAATCGGAGGAGATTTCTCCTTATGATAGTCAAAGATGCTTGATACGCATTTAAAAGAACATTTGATATTATTACTAGTGCATAGTGTAGGAAAAATTCATTTCGAAAGTAGAATATAAATCTTAGCCAACATACGACCATTATCGTATGCCTACTATAGCTACCATCTAAACAGTGGTGACCACCATAAGTAAATGGCAGGTTCTACAACTAACACCGTACAAATTTCGTATTGGGAATTGGATTTCCAACGAATGATCAGGCCAAGGAACTTCCCATTGCCACATGAAAATGCCTCTGGATGGACATCCCCGAGAACCAAACCGGATCTCTACCAACACAAGGCCGGGTTACCCCTAACTGAGTAACAACTGACCGAATATGTCATCCCCCGGTCCTTTGGGACCTTTCAACCGAGCGCTCGCAATCAATTCACACAATCATAAAGTGTTTTCAACATGAGTAAGTATCTGAGCTCCATACCATGATACCACCCTTTTCCAGAAGGAAATGCACATATCCTAAAGGGCGCTACCCCTCATAACCTTGCTGCATCTTTCCTGTTTTGACCATTCCCGGGGTGTGAGGCTCGACGAAGTCACGTCCACAAAAACATACTTTATACAAAAGCCATGCTTTGGGTCAACAAATGATCATAGAAATGATCACCAGGATAGACGATCAAACAAATGATCCTATCACAAATAATCAACACAATGATCATTTAACAGCAACACTTAGCATGTCACATTACCAAATTGGGAATATATCGCTGATAACCTTCAACTACATAACCTCTGAGCTCGTACTTCTCAGAGAAGGGTGTTAAGCTAAGAGAATAAATTCTCCGCCACCAACAGAAATATATTTGAATGAAATCGGCTTTATATCTCAATTTGTAATGTCAGACATACAATCCATACAAGTCTGTTCCGGGTTCGAACAGAATCGAAGGCACTTCTCACGAAGCCCTTGCAATCCGGGTATTCACAATCCCGATCGAATTTCCCATCACTTAGGGAATCTCTATACCAGGAGCTACCCAGTGCAGAGACAATCGATAGGTCATCCTATCGCTTTCGTAAATACCCGGTCTTCAACACCGGTCATCAAATGCAATTCATAACGACGTATCACATATTTGGAATGGGTTATACGACCTCATGGTCCTTTCCCGGTTAACCCGAATAGTGAGCGCTTATTCAAAAATAAGTGTGGCATTCAAATTCAAACAAATCACATCAAATACCCATTCAAAGGGAAATATTGATAGTCGGTTATTGAACTATCAATGGATATGCACATATCACCAGTTTCCAAATAATTTTCCAAATTATTTATCTTCCAAAATATCTTTACAAGATATATAATTTCCACACTTCAAAATAAATCAATATTTATTTTTAACAAATTCCACTTTCTATTCATAAATTCCATAGTGAATTTTCATTCCAAAATATCCATGCATATACGATTTCAATTATTCATTTCAATTTATCTTCAAAAAGATAAATTCTCTAATATTCACTTTATATTGGAAGAACATTTCCATACTTATTTATTCATAAGTAATTCACAAATTTTATTTATTTTCAACACTTGGAAAATATTCAATATACTTCAATCGAGATTAAGTATATATTTCATTCTTTAAGGAAATCATTCTCTTAATCATATTTATTTGGGCCAAAATGAATGTTGCGTAAAACATCGTTACGACAACCCAAAATCACTAGTATAGGGATTCGAAATTAAAATAGATATATAAATCCCAATACTATACAAACATTTCCTCTCGGAAATCATTTACTATAACAAAAGTATTATAGTCCACTATTTCCTTTTATTTCTCGAAAACGTCTATTTCAACAATAAATGTTGAAATCTATGGTTTTGAATCTCAACACATTTTAAAACATCGTTAGATCATTTTAATTCCATTTAAAATATCACCTTCTAAACATTTTCTTTAACATATTATTCACCACTCAAAAACGTGAATATACTTCAATTAACAATTTCATCATTTCTATTCATTTTATTTTAAAGTATTATTCACAGTCAAAACATGAATATAACTCCATTAATAGGTTTCAACAATTTACTTATCAAAATAAGTTGTTTACGAATTTATAAAACAACGTTTATAAATTCCTTTACTAACCTATTCAATTCATAACTCAATTATAAACCAAAAGTTCATATTATAAGTGAAATACTTATAATTTATTTGTTTGCAAAATCGTTCCTTTGAACTTCATAATTATAAATCTTATAACTTATAAGATTCAATTATTTATCCAAACCTATTCTTTTAACAACTTTATAAATTTTATAAACCTACTGCTTATAAAATTCCATTTATAACTTCACCGTTTATAATTCTATAAATTTCATTCATTTATGAAATTCATTAACAATTCATTCTAACACTTATAAAACTCGTTTTATAATTCAAATATTTTCATTTATAAATTATCAATTTATAAATCTTTTTATATAAATCAATTTATATTATTCTTTTAAAACATCTTTAGTCCCCTTTATAATTTTACTATTTTGATTTATAAAATAATCAAATTTTATAAATCCTATATTTTCAACTTTTTATAATAGATTCAAAAATCACGATTAAACTATTTTATAAAATCATTAACTCCATATTTTCAGAAATCAACCTTTTATTATATTTCTCAAAAATCATAATTTTTATAACATTAAAAATTTTAACGTTTATTTATTTAAAATAAATCAATTTCCAAACATATAGTATATTTTCAAAAATCACTTAAAAAAAATCATTTTAAAGTTCCAAAACTTGGTCCAATGATGCTACACACCAAATAGTCAATCACGACAACAACGACATCATATATCGATATGATAGTCCATCAAATATCAAAATATCTGAAATCAAATAAATACCGTTGAGGAATCCAGTTGGATCCCTCCAACCTGTTTTCCTGCATCCACAAACATTAGCACAATACCAATTCCGCTCCAGTACGAAATTATCGCGGTATATGGGATTTAAAATATTATCCGCTTAATAGACGGCGCAATAGGGTCTCATCCTCTATACAAATGCGGGAAATCAATAACTCCAATATATACATATGCCAATATATATATATTGCTATTATATATAATACCAATTTCACTGTTTATGAAATATTCGCGATATATGTTTTTAATAAATAACATTCGCTTACTAACGGCGCATAATGTCTATTTTAACAATCAATAGATAACAATCATCATTCAAACATGCATTCAAATATTTTAAATCTAACTATTTAAAATAAAATCGAAACCGATTCGATTGAGTGAGAAGTTCTCACCTTGATTTCAATTTCGTTTTAGCGATTTATTTCGAATAAAATTAAACGGACGTTTAATTTTACCCGAAATTTTCACTAACTCCAAACGACTCCAATCCAATTCCATCGCGTAGTGCTCGTCCATACGATTCCAACCCTTCTTGTTTCGCTCGTTTTCGACCTCGTATGAAAAAGTTATGCATTTTACAAGTTTACTCGAATTTTTGTATATAATTTTACAACATATATAATTATCTTTAAACCTACAGCTCATCATCCACCATCCATTTCCAGATCCAACGGCCCCCTACCATCTTCCTAACCCACGCACGCAACTCCATCTACAGGCCGACATTAACCCACTTCATCCATATTAGGGTTCCAATTTGCTCCCTCTTCGTCGACTTTGAAGTCGATCAGAATGCGCCATCGTGAAGCTCGTCACCAACTCCATCTTCAGCCTGGGTAGCTTCGAACTCGGCCCCCCTATAGCATGGAAAACCGTGCACAAACGATGACAAACACGGCCATATATCTCATCATCCGTAGCACCAATCGCGATCTCCACCGTTGAATATAAGGATCTCAACGTGCTCTACATCTTTGCAGTTGAAAACTTTTGAATTGATTTGTGGATTGGGAGAAATTTGGAGATGAAGTTGAAATAATTTCGGCCATCCAATTGATGGTGGCGACCGTGAATTATTAGGGTTAGGGTTTTAGATATATTTTTTTTAATTTATGAAGGGGTAAGGGTCTATTTATAGGAAAACGAACGAAACACTATTCATTCCGGAATTTCCGAACTCCGATTTACGTGCCGAAACTGGCGTTCCTAGGGTTTATCCCGCGTTCCGGACACAATGGAACAGGTTTCGGAAGCTAATTCGGATATCTGAGCGAGTTATGGCAATAAACGTTCAATTTAAATTAAACCGATTTAAACGATTTTCTAGGCGTTTTAATTTGTACCGGACAAACGGTAAATCCGATTGACACGAAATTTGAAATCATACAATAATATCACATTACGGATCCGATGAAACTGGTTTCGTCGAAATCCGAGACGTTTTGAAAAATGGCTATTTTAACTCGCCAAATTAAAATTAAAAACAATTCGATGCGTTTCGAGCTGCCACGATCAAACGACAATTCCGATTGCTACGAAAATTGAAATCCGGTAATAACTAACTATTATGGATCCAATGAAACTAGTTTCGTTCAATTCTGAGACTGTTCAAAAATTGACTATTTTCACTAGTCGATTTAAATATTAAAATATTCAAATTTCACAAATTAACTTTTAATTCGATCCTAAAAGTTCTAAAACATCATTCTAACTCCCATATGATATAATAAAATTTTACAAATCATTTTCAATCATATTTAACTCGATTTTCAATTATTTTCCATAATTTAACATATTAAATTATCGATTTAATTATTCAATTAAATCCAATTATTCGGAAAAAAAAATATTCGACTTATAAATTCACTTATTAATATTTAAAATTAATTAAATATTCAAATTTTAATAAATTAAAAATCTAGGTCGTTACATAAATTTTATCTCAAGATACTTTTCAAATATTATTAATAAATCAATAATCATTTACTTTAAATATGTTTATTAATAAATAACTTGATTTATTAATAACTTATAAAATATTTATAACACTAACATTTTCTATTAAACAATGTAGTGTATAAATAAACAATATTTAAAAAGGATATAGTCAATAAGGAAAAGAAGGTAGATTCGGAAAAACAGACTATAGGAGAATAAATAAACTGAGTAGATAAGGTAGATTCAAAAGAATAGTATCGGGCCCGATTAGTTAATCCAATACAAAATTTATTTGTTGGAAATACCATTATAATAAAATACCTTTATTTCGAAACAAATTTTCCTTTCGAAAATACTTCTATAACACGATGTTTCAACAAGTTTATCCTCGTTCTTGCAGACTCTGGCCATGCGTTGATCAGGAGCAAAGCTAGAATTCTTCAAGTACTTAGTAGACTTGTTTCAACACCCAGTGAAAATACTTGTAAAACTTTTAAAAACAGATATGGAAAGCACAATCCAAAAAAATCAACCAAACCATTTGTCCAACCATGGATCGCAGATACACAAACGTTACGCCTGAATCCCCCAAGAAACATCTGTATCCGTAAGCTTTCTCAGCCTTGTGAATTTCTCCATGATGACTAGTGGACCACAGATACACAAAGGTTACCCCTGAATCCCCCAGGAAACATCTGTAACCGTAAGCTTTCTCAGCCCTACGGATTTCGCTACTAAAAACGACCTACGTAGATCATAGGATACACAATGGTTATGCATGAATCCCCCAGGAAACATCCGTACCCCTAGGCCATCTCAGCCAGGCGAATTACGCTATGCAGTCACACCAAGAAAAGAAAAACCATGGGTTATGGCACGGTAGGACACTCGAGTATCACATCCGAAAAACCAAAATCAGAGAGAATAATATTGATAGAATGAATCCAAGATGTGGCCACAAATCGGATATCAAGTAGAAGGCACTTTCCATATCTTTACAATGAAAATATGTATCATATAGTATCTTTTTAATACACTTTCAAATATCATACTTACATAGACTTCGATAATATAAGATTTCACTTTTCAAATTAAGTACCTTTCTAAATCAATAGTTTTTTAATCAACTTCATACTTATACAAATCAGTTTTATATAAGTTCGATAACTCCCAAATCAAGTATTTAATAAATTAAGGTTCTCAATTTCAATTTGTTTCAATATCTCATCAGTTTCAAAGCCATATACTATTTCACCAAATTATTACTTCCAAATTTAATATCTTCATTTTCAAAGTTTCTAAAATAATAGGCTTAGAAAATAATCCTAGCTCCCAAATCACATAATTTACGTCAAACAAATTCATTACCAAAATCGTCATATAAATACTGGGTTTTAAATCCCAATCTATTTTCGAAACCAAATATTTTCTAAAATCAATTATACCCAAAATGATTACCAATTTAAAACACTCCCTTTTTAAACCTCTAAACTATTTATTTCTATTCAAAAGATCAATTTACTTTTCAAACTATTGAAAACTAAATTTTATTCAAAACAATCCAAACTAAATTCCATATCAATATAATTCAAAATAATCTTATTCATTTAGTTAACAAAATAGTTTCAACTCATTTACCTAATCGAATGATTTATATTTTTCTAGGATTATAGCTTTGAAAATTAAACCTTGATTTGGAAGTGCTCGAACCTTTAAAAATAGTCGAAGAAACCAAAATTTTAAATCCCAGAGTTGGAAATCAGCAACAAATCAATAAATCAATTCCAATGGATAAGGTTATAGCAAAACAATTTGAAACTCGAGGACTGAACACCAGCTTACTTTAAATCATTTCAGATATATATATATGTATATATACACACACATATATCTTTCGAATATCAAACCATACTTCAAAATTTGAATCAAAATATGTTTCACAAAATCACTCGCATAACAAAGCTACTAGAGTGGCCTCTCCCCCACTCTGAAACTCGAAAATCAATGTCGATGATGCATGCACTCATCACCAAAATTATTTTCCAGCGACACAAGTGAGTTCTGGACTTCTATTTTCTTGAAAACTTCTTTGAAATTTCTTTGAAATCATTGGAACTCGTTTGAGTCGTTTGAAACACTTCTTATTCAGAAAATACTTTCGAATCATATTATTATATACTTTCAAAATCTTGAACCCAATTTAAAAATACCGGAATTCCATCTCTCGAATTTCAAATTAAAACCCTTCGGTTATAAATCATTCTTATATAAATCAAATTCTTATAAAATTTTCAAAATCCAAATCATTTTAAAACTCCTGAATTCCCGTCTTTAAAAGGTATATAATCCTTACCGAAAACATTTCTCTTTTATATATAGAATATAATCATACTTCATATTTGTTTCATAGAATTTCTCCATTCGATATAAACATTAATATATCCATTCTCATAATATTTCTTATATTTCTCTTTATTTAAATTACATTCATTTCACATGTAATATTTCTCATTTATACTACATTTATTTGCAAATCATTTCATAAGGAATTTTCTTACGTTTATAACCAATTTATTAAACTTAATTCCTTTTTATAAGGCATTGTTCGAATTTAAAGTTATCACAACTTTATTTATAACCATTTATTGCAACATCCATTTATTTCATAATAATTTACAAGCCATGGCTTTATTTGTAGTCATTTCAATTTTAATTCATATTTTCTTATTCCATTTAGTTTCACCTTTTCCTTTCAATTTATTTATGACACGTTTCATAAATGTTAATTAAGTTTATAAACATATTTTTCCAATTTAATCTCATTTATAACATTTCCTTAATCATAATTTCAATTTAAAGATCCCAAGGCTTAAAGTTCACACTTGTATATTATTACATTACATGCCAAGAATATATACCCTAATCCTATTCATTTACTAAACATGGACATAACAAATTAAACCTTGTTTACTTGCTTTAAAATTAAGGTTATTAATTCAACTATATAATTCAACCCAATTATCAAGTTTCACTCATATATTAATTCAAAAGGTTTCGATTATCCAAAATATCCAAATATTCCATTTTTTCAATAGTTGAAACTACATGTCAACAAACAACAAAATTCACCACAACATTTAAATTTCATAAACAAATATCCTAATTATTCGTTGTGTTCTCTTTAATACACCATTATTAACTAATGCTTAGTCCATTAATTCAATCAGTAATAATTAAACAATGTTTATAATTTGATTAAATACAACAAGTTAACAAAAATGATAATAATTAAATATTACCATTTCATAAATCAAACACATTACAAATAACTATATTAGTCATAAAATATTATTCCTTTATATATATCATATAATATTAGGAAAAATAATTTCATTTCAAAATTTATACAAAACATTTTTATAACACTAACAAATACGCGCTCTCGTATATACACTCAGACAACTCATTCTAGGGTACTACAACCCTGTCCCTAATGAGTGTTAACCCCAACAGACTAAGGTATGTCTAAACCAAGCTCCGATACCAATTGTAACGACCCACCTTTTTGAACGGTTTAAATCGACAATAAACTACACATGTCTAATTCAAACCATTCAAAAGGGAGGATTGTTAATGGGGCAAATAAGCAAATAAAAGAAAAGGAGGAAAAATAAAACATAGAATCTCGTAGCGGAAGTATGAAATATAGTACAAAAAAATGTATACATAAATAGTTCATGAAACTATTTTCAACAAAATCAGAATTTACACTTTTTTAGGCAGAATAAACAATTGCTATAATACTAGTAGATACGGTCCTCGACTCCGTCTTCGTCTGCAAAATTAAGTGTCTTCGCTAAACTGAAATACTCGGTCTGACCTGAGCGTAAAGTAAAACAAAAACACTCGAGTCAGGACTAACATTATTATGTAAGTAGGTAAACTCAAGTGAAATGTACAGATAACTCAATAAGTGAAATACTTAGGTTTAAATAAACATCATCTTGCACACTATAAATCGGTTCAGTTAAAATACCGACTTTATGTTCATTTCCAATCGATTTATTACTAAATCTAACTTCAGATTTCAATTCTTTTCTTAAATCTATTATGTTTTGAATCAAACAAGTTTAAATCCAATAAAAAAAATTGATTAAATTTCAATTTCATCATTTTAAGTTCAAACGTAAATACAAACTTACAATTTTACAATTTTATTTCTAAATCAATTTATTTAAACCAAAGTTGTTTTATATCGGTATACATCATTTCAATCCAAAGTGATTTTGTTAAAGAGAACTTGAAGTGTGAGAACAATAATAACATACATGACATAACATGTCACTGATCAACATGCATGCATAATTAACAACTTAATATATACACATGCATAACTAACATATCACATGTGTCACATATCGTAAACAACATAAGTGAATATTTCAAATTCTGACATGTCATACACTAACATAACCTATAAACATATAACACGACATATATACAAGGAACTTGCAAGGGAAATAACATGCCATCGCATTTTTCCTAAACATAACACATTATTTACACATAGCATAGGTGACATATTATTATTAACATAGTATGTATAACATATGACTTTATTTACTAGCTCATTTTTTTTACAAAGCATATGTGACGTATTTTAATACAAGGCATATAAAAATTTCTAACATAACAATTTTTTTTACATCTCATATGTGACATATTTAACATACATATGTGGAAATCAATCAAATCAACATAATATACTATTTGTGACATATAAAACAACATGTGCATGTGAACGTTATAACACAAGTTCAAGGGAACATAATAACATATATCACATATTCATATCTAAAGCAAACATTTCAACTAATGTTATTTACCTAACAATAAAAATGTTAATCGTGAGTGATTGCTCACCTTTTAAGGTTAGAGTGTTTTTGACAGCACAAATTGATAGATTCTTGATGAAATCCAAACACGACAAGCTGACCAATCCTATCCATAGCAACAATCCAATAGCAAAGCAAATCACGACAACGCAAGTCGAACAAACTGAGTTTTTTTTAGAGAGATGAAGCAAGAGAGGAGTGATGCAGTTTGGCGTTTGAAGTGAGAAGGGATGGAGTTTGAAGTTTGGTAATTTGTGGATTTATGGATTTAGGAATTTTGAAGCTTCTGTATTTATGAGGAAGAAGGAGAAAGTGTGAGCAGAAAGCTTCAGATAGAGTAATGAGAAAAAATCTGTACGTACTTTGGTTTTGTTCTCTAGTGGAAAACCAAAAGAGGCATGTATCTAATAAAAGAAAGCAATAAAACCAAAATGTGGAAATAGTGGCAGGTGTATTGAATAATAAGGAAATGAAGGGATCACTTAGGATTTAACTAATTGCATGTTCCACTCAATTGAATATAATAGCACCGAATATACTTTTTATACACCCGTTTTAAACAAAATTAACATATAATAAATAAATTTGAATACAACAACCAATGTAACGTTACACAAAATAAAAGATGATCCGAAACTCAAATTCAAGTTATACGAAATATTAATAAAATAGTGCATATATATACAAATTCAATAAGAAAATATATAAAATAAAACATGAATGAGATAGCAGTTAGAAAAAAGAAATAGTATATTGTGACGACCCGCCTTTCTAACCATAGAAAGACGTATCATCAATAAGAAAAGAAAGGGATAGAAATATAAAAGATAAAAAGAAAGAATAACAACATCAGAATCTCATAGTGGAAATGGAACAAAATATAATACATCACATAACTATTACATAGTTTACATATATCAGAGTTACACAAAATCATTTAAACATGACAATCATATACATATTCCATTACATACATCCCAAAATACAACATACATCAACTAACATAGCGGAACAAGATAGATATAAGTCTGGACTCCTGCTCCAAGCTCCTCCAGAACTCAACAATCCAAAACCTATAATTTGGCTACTCATAAAAATTCGAGTACCCAAGAGTTTATGAAAAACAGAAATAAACTCCGGGTCAGACATGGGTCTGGTGTGAGTAAACGGTTTAAAGTTGCTTAATTTTGAAAACATTTGAAAATGAAGGTATGACGTAAGACTTCCCACACATAAATACGAGTAAGTTTTTACCTTACGCTAACCAAAACAATTTTATAGGAAATCCAGTGATATTATAATAGTGTGTAGGGTTTTCAAGTAAGATATAGAAATAGTTGAAATGCTTACATCTCGCATTCCAACATAGTTGGGCACAATCAAAACGTACGGCGCTCATTGGAGATTGGATTCCATACAATGGCTGGGCTACTGGGGTACCGCCCGTCATAGTACGGGGCCTAGATCATCATACCGAGGAACACTTCCGACCCCCTACAACAAAAGGCTGGAACCATTCCTTACTGAACAGTGCCGAACAAGATAACCCGCGGTTGTAGCTAGCAACCGCCCACACAGCCGAAGAAAAAGGGACATCTAGACAGAGGTATACCTTGTCCTGCTTGGGTGCTACCCACCTAACCTTGCTGCACCTTCCTTGTTTTAGCCATTCCCAGTTGATGAGGCTCGAAGCTTAGAACATATCTCTTAGAATGCTCATCGTCCACCTGACGATGTTCTGAAAGCATTCAATCCATACAAGTTCGTCCCGTGTTCGAATGAAACCGAAGGCATTATCTTGTTACACTCATTTTGGAATCACCCTCAGAGTTAACGACAATAACCCTTGCACTCTGAAACACATCTCGATCTTCACTTGCAAATGTCACGACTTAACCTTTAATTTGGATCGATGTGGTTTTCTGATAATCATAACTGACACCCAATCCCGGTCTCATCGAAATCCAAACGCCATTTTAAAAGTCAAGTTGTTTAATAGTTTAAACAATTTAATTAAACACTTTGAATTCATATACCGGTAAATCATACACAATCATCATAGATATATCAAAGCATATCACAGAGTATCACAGAATATCACCAAATAGATATCACAAAATTCAGATATTCTACTTATACAATCATCCATAAGAAAGCATCTTTAATCCTTATTATAATTAATTCAATTTAAATTAATTATTTGAAATTTAATCACTTAATCCTGTTTAATTAATCATCAATTAATTAACTATTCCATTTCAAACTATTTAATTAATTAATCACTTCTTCGTCAATTTATTAAACCTTAATTATTAAATTAATTACCCCTTAATTATTAATGAATAATCTTAATTATTAATTAATAAAACTTAATTTCAAATTGATTAATCCTTAATTATTTATTTAATTAACTACTAATTATAAATTAATTAACTCTAATTATCTAATTAAAAATTCTTAGTTACAAATTAATTAGACACTTAATTATTAATTAACCAATCTTTAATTACAATTATAAATTAATCATTCTTAATTACTTTCCAAAATAATTAATTAATAATAATTATTCATCTTAATTAACATTTAAAAATCTTCCTTAAACTTTGAAATAAATTTATTACTAACTTTAAAATTTAATTAAGTTTAAATCTTGTCTTACATTGACTACTTAATTAAAGTATTAATTGGATTTTAAAAACATTCTAAAGTGTTAACTTAAATAATTAAAACTTATAATAAATTCTTAACTTAAATTGTTAAACATTTATTAAATCGACAATACTTAAAACTTGTTGAAAAATAATTTGCTTAACTTTACTTTATTTATATTGCAAGTTTGAAAACCAACCCGAGTACTTCCCAGGTTTTACTCGAGTAAACACTCGAGTATCCCACCATTTCTCCCGAGTCAATCTTCTCTTCCTCACGTACGTTCTTCTTCCTTTTCTTTTTATTTATTTCCAGTAAGTAGAGTTTAAGTTTAAGTTTAAACTATAAAATTAAGTAAACATGCTCACGTACTCGGTTTCTAACCCGAAGAGATCCACCATTTTACTCGAGTAACAACTCGAGTTGTTCTCTATCCAACAAACGCTGAGACATACCTACGCCGTACACGTGCACGGCGTCTCGTCGTTGCTCCGACGAACTTCACTACCTCAGGCAAGTCGCGAATCATCCCTATACTCGAAATCATAACTCGAATCGACACCAAAATTTTCAAATCGAAATTTAGCATTTCGCTCGTATTCCTGAACTCAACCCATCCAACAAAATCACTTCGCCGCAGTTGCTCAGACCACCAGAGATGCTCCAACTCCGTCCACACCACGTCAACACCCTATGCTACCATCCCCCTGGAGCTCGTGCAACTCGATGCACCAGAGGTGACAAATTCACCTCGTTTCTAGACATGTCCAAAACTCAAACATAAACCCTAAATTCACCTCGTCCTATCAATTCGTGCAATGGAAATATTATTTGACAATTTTCCCAAAATCATCGATGTTCAAACCTGCTCCACGCTAAATTTCAACATTTAATATTGGATCGATCATCAGAAAATGGTTTAAAAGCATATTTATTTCAAATATGAACCGCTCATAGAATACTAAACTTAAAATTACCATTTTGTTTTAATAATCTGATTTTACAGTGTGGATTCAAGTTATGAAATTGAATTAGCATTTCATGACATTCGAATTTATCAAAATATTACATGTTTGCCTGTAAAACAAGATTCTAGTGGTGATACCTCACAACATGTTTTAAACAGCTTTTAAAAACTTGATTCAGGTTTAAACCTTCTTGTTTTGTGTGACGACTTGGAATTTTTGAACATTTGAAATCGGAATATTTAATTGATTTTAAATATTTCAAAGTTAATGTTTAACTTGAATTCAAATGTAAAGGCCCACAAATCCGCACCCCTTTTTAGCTGGCAAAATTCCACAACAATTCAGCCCAAAGAGGAAAAAACGTACGAGTCTTTAGGGTTAAAGAAGAAAGAGGTGGAAGAAGAAGAAAATAGAACAATAACAGGATCTCACATTTCGTAGCGGAACAAATATAATAGATAAATAACTATCTTTAAACAGAATCACTATATCAGTTTATATATCACATTATCAGAGTTTACAACAACAAACAGCGGAAAAGAAATATAACATATACTAGTGATACGCTTCGCCATCCAGCTTGCTCCTGATCTCCACAGCATCTCTTTTTCGACATTGCTCCCGAATAACTGCTAACCTGACTCTAGGCTGCCAATGTAGAAAATTATGGGCACCCAGAGTTTAGGAAGGTTACAATAAACTCCAGGTCAGTCGTGGGACTGGTGTGAGATCTTAAAAACATTTATTCTTTAACAAAAGAAAACAAAAGGGGAATAAAAGAAATTCGCAATGCTTTTTGGAAAATGAAACTACCATAAGGCGTCCCGGCACACACACAATGCAATCGCAGACTTGGGGGAGATTTCTCCTTATGATAGTCAAACATGCTTGATATGCAAAAATCCTTTTTAATATTATCATTAGCACATAGGGTGGAAAACATTTCGAAAGTATAATATTAATCTTAGCCAGCATAGGTACCATTATATTTTGCCTGCTATAGCTACCTCCTGAGGAGGCAGGTTATACAACTAAAACCGTACAGGGCATGTATTGTTTATTTGGATTTCCAACAAATGGTCAGGCTAAGGAACTTCCTACTGCCACATGGGTATGCCTCTGGAGGGACGTCCCGAGAACCTACCCGGCTCTCTGCCAACACAAGGCTGGTTACACCCTTCCCAAGAAGTAAAACCTAAGATTTTCCACCCCCGGTCGTTTGAGACCTTTATCCGAGGATCCTCTACACCAACAACCACAAAGAAAAGTATTTGCAGTAACCACATAAGTTAAATATCAGGGCTCCATACCTGACACCACCCTTTTCCAGAAAAAATGGACATACCCTAGGGGAGCTACCCATGAAACCTTGCTGCATCTTTCCTGTTTCGAGCATTTCTGGTTTGTGAGGCTCGATGAGCTCTCGTCCGCAAAGCTACACTTTTCACAAAGCCATGCTTTGATCAACAAATGATCTGCAGCACTTCGTGTGCCACATACCGAATTGGGAATGTATCACTAGTAACCATCAATTACATAACCTTTGAGCTCGTACGTCTCAGAGAATGGTATTAAGATAAGAGAATAAATTCTTCGCCACCAACAGAAATGTATTTGATAGAAACCAGCTTTACATCTCAAAGTGCAAGTCAGACACACATCCATACAAGTCCGTCCCGGGATCGAATGGAACCGAAGGCACTTCAAAGAAGCCCTTGCAAATTCGGATATTCACTAATCACGTCTGGAATCCCCATCACAAAGGGCAATCAATCTCTATACCGGAGCAACTCGGTGCAGAGACATTCGACAGGTAGTCCTTTCTCTTTCGAAAATACCCGTTCTTCAACACCGTCTTCAAATGCAATCTCATTTCGTCGTATCATTATTCGGAATGGGTTTTATGAAACAAGGTCCTCTCCTGGCTAATCCGAATAATGAGCACTTATTTTTAAAAATAAGTGTTCAATCAAATTTCAAACAAATCACAATAATTTCCATGTTGATCTTTTAAATAAAAGATCCATCACAATCACAAAGGTTAGATGTGGGTTTCGAATATCCATTTTGAAATCGAGTCCTGGTCGCATCGAAATTCTAATGCCATTTAAAAGGCCAATATTGATAGTCGGTTATTTAACTATCAATCAACGTTCACAACAATCGCAAGGATTTTTTTTTAATTATTATTATTTTCAATATATCTTCGCAAGATATAATTTTATATTTCAACCTTTTGAAAACAAATTTCAAATTACTTTCACATTTCAACACTTTGAAAACAAATTTTCAAATCACTTTTCTTTACGCGGAATGCATTTCCACTGAAAAAATAATTTAAATCACTTATCCAAAATATATTACTTGGAAACATTTAGATAAAACTATTTTAAAAGATTTATTTAAATATTAGTTATGAAAATGTTATATAAATGTCTCATATAAAATTTCAAGTCCAAACTAATTTTAAAATAAAATTAGTAGATAGGATATAACTATTTAAATATTTAGTTTCTAAAATAAATATCAATTTTAAACTTTAAATAATCACTTCTATAATAGTTTAAAATATATTTTACATTAAAGATTTTCAAAATAACCTATGTAAATAATTTTTTTCTTTTTCAAACATTCAATCCTTAAAACCATCTTTACAACTTCAATGTATATTTATAAACTATATTGAAAACCGGCTTTCAGAGGAAAGTACACATTCCATTCTAAAATGGTTCATTCAAATCAATTTATAAATCTTTCTGGATTTATTTTAAATTTATGTTCCAAATCGTATATTCCTTTCCACACTTTAAAAAAATAAAACTGTATTTATTTTTAAAACAAATTTCCCTTTCCTTTTTAAAATTCCCATTGTGAATTTAGATTCCCAAATATCCACTGATATATGATTTTCAAATCGATTCCCAAATATCCACCTTCAACACCAAAATCATTTTCAGAATTGGTTTCCTAAAATTTATTTTTACACTTCAAGTCAATTTTAGATCGATTTCCCAAATATTTATTATTTTTACCAAATTAATATCAAATTTATTTTCTAATTTATTTTCAAAACACCAAATCAAATTTCAAATTGATTTTCAAATTTATTTCAAACACCAAATTTATTATCTTTTGAAACAAATCCCTTCTTTTAAATTTATTCAATTTTCTAAAATTAATTTACTATAAATTTTCTACTAAATTTCAAAAATCCAATTTGATTTATTTATGGTATCCTACGATACCAAAAATATATTTGGCTAAATTATAGCCTTCAACAGTTTCAATCACAAATAGTCACACACAGATTATAAATGAATAATACACAACATCGAAACAAATTCAAATAATTGAGGAATCCAGTTGGATCCCTCCAACCTGTTTCCCTTCATCCACGTTAGCACAACAATTAAATATCCATTCCACTTCGAGGTGGAATACCGTGGTATATGGGGTTTATGAAATATAATCCGCTATTATGCGGCGCGTAGGGTCTCATCCGCAATATAATGCGGGAAATCAACAACTCCAATATATACTATATACTACTATGTATATAATACCATCCAGTGAATAATTATTATAAACCAATCATCTAAGCACACTTTCAATCAATTTCAACTCTAACTATTCAAAATTTCAATCAGAACAATATTGATTGAGTGAGAAGATCTCACCTTTGATTTGTAATCCATTTCCATTCCAGTTCGTTTTCTTCATAATTTTGGCCTTGAATAAACATTATTTAAATTTATTAATTTTCGAACCAATCGAATAATTAAATTTCTATTTGATAATTTAAATTAACCAATGATTTTATTTTCAAAATTAAAATTTGTTCGTTTGTTTGTTTTTATTAAAACTAATTCCTTTTTAACAAACTATTTTCTTTCCTTTATCCTTAACTTACATAAAAACATTCTGGATAATATTATTTATCAATCTCCTTTAACACGTAGTTGATTACAGGAATTAACCTTACAGTAAGATTTTAACAGTATGCCAAAATATATAAATTTTTTCTCTATGCCTATATATATATATGTATATATATATATTTATAAAATTCAATTAAAATAAAATACTCTATACCTTACTGCCTTAAACGAACATCAGCCGCCATCGCGAGCGCCATCAACAACGCAACCGAAAGATCGCCACTGCTCGACGAACACGCTGCCGTACCACACCACTAAGCTCGAATCTCATCGCGACCTTCTTCTTACACACCTCGACCTCGCATGCCATCCAATCGAGCAGTCGCACCTCGCCGCACCCCTCTTCGTCCATGCGACTCGACTTCAAAATCTAGTAAATCGAGCCGCCATCGTTACTCTCGAGCATCTTGCGTACGCGTGCGTCCCCTCCAGCCTACGGTTGATTCGAACATGGCTTCAACTTGATTTGACGGTCCCCCCTTCTACTTATCTCTTCGAATGGAGGTCAAATTTTGATTCCTGCTAATGTATTCAAGGAGGGATGGGCACACGGTTTGAATGCTGGTGACAAATGGGAAGGGAACGAACAATTTGAAAAGGGAGAAGTATCGGCCAAAAATTCTCTTTGTCGATCGATCTGGGTTCTTGTTCGAATTTGAAAAGAAAAGATGAATGAAGAATAAAAATTTGCAGTAGAATACTGGGTTGTTTCTTCGCCATTATTATGATTTGAGTTAATTTCTGTTTGAAATCAAACTAAGCAAAGAGAAGTAAGTCATGATTTTTGTCTAAGCGAGGATAGCTTCTCAAGAAAGACGAATACATAACTTATACTGGAAACGTCTCGAGTATGGTTAATACGTTTGACTAGTTTGACTTTCAAATTTTATTATATTCTAAAATTTCCAAAATATCTTGTTATATATAACTTAAAATCTCGATCTCCAATCGAGGCGTGCCGTTAGGCGTTTATAATGTTATACCCCCATCCGAACGCAATGGAAAAGATTTCGAGTCCAAATTCGATCGTATGGAGAAGACAGCTTTTTGAACCAGTAATTAAATTAAATTTCGATATAATTTTCAACGGGTTTGCTTATTGCACGGCCAAATGACAAATCCAAACCTTACGAAAATTGAAATCCGATAATAATACATTATTATAGATCCAATGGAACTGGTTTCGTAGAATTCCGAGACTGTGTCTCGGAAGGCTATTTTTAAATATCGATTTAAACGATATATTTTCAAAACCGATTAAATCGCTTTCAAATTCAATTCCGAAGCTTCCATTATCTTCAATATTAACAATATAAATTTTCTAAGGCTTTAAAATATTTTTAACAAGCTTAAAACTGAAGATTCAAATTATTATCCAACTTCAATAAATTAAATTCAAAAATTTAAATTGCCAAAATCATAGTTAATTTTTGACATTTAAGTTAAACCATCATTCAAACATTTAAAATCAATTAAATATTCCGATTTCAAATGTTAAAAATTCTGGGTCGTCACATCCTTCCCCCCTTAAAATAATTTTGTCCCAAAATTACTAGTTAAGAAGAATGATCCTTAACCCATTAACCTATTTTTCCAAAAACCAAACAATTTCAACTTTCCAAAATAAATCTTTCTATTAGAGACCCATTATCAATTCAACTAACTTTCCAACTTCAATTGTAAGTTCCAAACAACATTGTTTTCTTTAACAATTTAAATTTAAATTCAAATTTCAAAATTTTTCTAACTCCCTAAATTTTCAAAAAATTTCGCCAGCGTCTCCTTTGCGCGGCTAGCTCGGTACGACTACAAAATGGCACCACAGGCCCCCAGATTTCAAAAGAAAAAAGCCAAGTGGCTAGTCAAGAAAATCACCAAATTTCATATAGAAATTTAAATACATACCTTTTGTCGAGCAATTCAATTTTATCTTCAAAATCGCAATTCCAATTTTTCTTTTTCCTGTAACATACCTGTATATCCTGGCAGCCATAATATCCAATTACAACATTCATATATCATTTTGCATATTTCATTACAAAAGTTTGTATACTTACTCCTTATACCATCTTTACTTCACTATTGAAGTTACATATCCATTTTCATTCAATCTTATATTTTCAATTTCCTTTGAATTCAATTCACAATTTCAGTTCTATTTGGATTTAATTTATCTTCTGAATATTGAATTTTATCAATTATCTTTCATTCACAACTGATTCATATCACTATTTTAAATTAGTTTCATTTATTAATTTATTACAAATTCCAATTCATTTTATCTCAAACCATTTCTTTATTTCACCTTTATTAACTTTAGTTCACTTTGAACTAATTCTACAACTTTATTTTAATTCACATAATTCAAATTGGTTTTCAATATTCAGTTTCAATTCCAGTTTTATTCTTTTGCTCATTCCCAAAAATATATTTTCAATTCACTATTACCATTTTACGATTTCCCATTAACCTTCACTTAATGATTAACCTGGTATATTCCCAATACAAAATCTACTTAAGAATTTCACACTTCATTTCTTAAGTTCAATGCAAATATTCTATATACTTCTTATATTTATTTTTAATTCATCACTTTGGTTTATATTTACATATATTAAACAGGATTTCCAATTCTATATGGTTTCAATTTACCTTTCGTTTATAATTATTGAATTCAATTCATTTTAAATCATATTAATTTGTCATTTCTTCAATTAATTTCACTTACAAATTACATTTCAATACTTCGCTTTGTTTATCACAACTCAAATTCAATTCCAATTCCAGTTCTATTTATTTACAAATTCGAAATGAATTTCAACATTCAATTCACTTTCATTAACTTGCAATTGCAAATTTATTTATTCATAATCTTATTTTTTTTCATCTTAATAGATTTTTTTAATCATTTAGTCTATAGGACTTCTCAAATTCACCTTTATTAAAATTAACTCAAGTTAATTTCAGTTTAAATCTCAATTTCCCAAGTTTTCAAACTTATTATTCCATAACTATTTTTTTATAAGATTCCAGAGTCTTTTCAACCATTCAAAACCATTTTTTGAAATCAATTCAAATTATCCTTTGAATTTCCAAAACCAAACCCAGTTTTCCAAACAACCTCAAATTTTAAATAATTTGGCAGCAATTCCTCTCTTGAAACTCCAAAATGAACATCGATGATGCTGCAGTGATCACCGAAGTTATTTTCCAACGACTGAAAAGAGTTTAGAGCTTTTATCCCTTCAAAACATTTTTCCAAAAAACCTTGAAAATCATTTCTAAACTCGAAATTTCAAAACTTTTCAAACCCTTTCAATTCTTTTCAAAACATTTCTCTGGAATTCCATTTCAAATTACAAATCATATTTACAATTTACATTCTCAAATTTCATTTGTATGTTATTTTATTTCTTAACTTTTGGAGTTACGATTTCAATCTCCTATTCAAATGATAATAATATTATCACTTCCTAACAATCAAGCAACCATATACTATAATAATTTACAAAGATTATTTCCTTTATCTACGAAAATAGTTTTGGGTAAAATAATTTCATTTACCCTATTTTAAAACAATATCGTGTTGAACTGCTTAGTACAAGTGTTTAGAGATTCCTATCGATAGAGTTGTACAGACTATATCTACCAGAATCCATATACCACTCGACAAACCAATCATGACAATATAAAACAACTTTTATATTCATTAACAAATACGCGCTCATATCTATTACTACACTCAAACTTATTTTAGAGTACTACTGACTCTATCTCTAATGCGTAACACCCAATAGAGCCAAGGTTGTCGCTTAACCAAAGGATCTGATACCAAATGTAAAGGCCCGCGAATCCGCACCCCTTTTTAGCTGGCAAAATTCCACAACAATTCAGCCCAAAAAGGAACAAATGTATGAGTCATTAGGGTTAAAGAAGAAGAAAATAAAACAATAACAAAATCGCACATTTCAAAGCGGAACAAATATAATAGATAAATAACTATCTTTAAACAGTTTATACATCACATTATTAGAGTTTACAACAACAAACAGCGGCAAAGAAATATAACGTAAACTAGTGATATGCTTCTCCATCTAGCTTGCTCCTGATCTCCACAGCATCTCTTTTTCGACTTTGCTTCCGAATAACTGCTAACCCGACTCTACGCTGCCCGTGTGGAAAATTATGGGCACCCAGAGTTTAGGAAGGGAACAATAAACTCCAGGTCAGTCGTGGGACATGTGTGAGATCATAAAAACAGTTATTCTTTAACAAAAGAAAACAAAAGGGGAATAAAAGAAATTCACAATGTTTTTTGAAAAATGAAACTACCATAAGGCCTTCCGGCACACACACAATGCAATCGCAGACTTGGGAGAGATTTCTTCTTATGATAGTCAAACATGCTTGATACGCAAGAATCCTTTTTAATATTATCATTAGTACATAGCGTGGAAAACATTTCGAAAGTATAATATTAATCTTAGCCAGCATAGGTACCATCATATTATGCTTGCTATAGCTACCTCCTGAGGAGGCAGGTTATACAACTAAAATCGTACAAGCCGCATATTGTTTATTTGGATTTCCAATAAATGGTCAGGCTAAGAACTTACTACTGCCACATGGGTACGCCTCTGGAGGGACGTCTCGAGAACCTACCCGGCTCTTTGCCAACACAAGGCTGGTTACCCCTTTCCCGGGAAGTAAAACCTAAGATTTTCCACCCCCGGTCGTTTGAGACATTTATCCGAGGATCCTCTACACCAACAAGCACAAAGAAAAGTATTTTTAGTAACCACATAGGTTAAATATCAGGGATCCATACCTGACACCACCCTTTTCCAGAAGGAATGGACATACCCTAGGGGAGCTACCCCTGAAACCTTAGCGCATCTTTCCTATTTCGACCACTTTCGGTTTGTGAGGCTCGATGAGGTCTCGTCCACAAAGCTACACTTTTCACAAAGCCATGCTTTGATCAAAAAATGATCAGCAGCACTTCGTGTGCCACATTACCAAATTGGGAATGTATCACTAGTAACCATCAACTACATAACCTCTGAGCTCGTACGTCTCAGAGAAGGGTGTTAAGCTAAGAGAATAAATTCTCCGCCACCAACAGAAATGTATTTGATAGAAACCAGCTTTACATCTTAAAGTGTAAGTCAGACACACATCCATACAAGTCCGTTTCGGGATCGAACGGAACCGAAGGCACTTCAAAGAAGCCTTTGCAAATCCGGATATTCACTAATCACGTCCGAAATCCCCATCACAAAGGGCGATCAAATCTCTATACCGGAGCAACTCGGTGCAGAGACATTCGACAGGTAATCCTTTCGCTTTCGAAACTACCCGGTCTTTAACACCATCTTCAAATGCAATCCCATTTCGTCGTATCATTATTCGGAATGGGTTTTATGGCACAAGGTCCTCTCCTGGCTAATCCGAATAATGCGCACTTATTTTTAAAATAAAGTGTTCAATCAGATTTCAAATAAATCACAACAATTTCCACGTTGATCTTTTAAATAAAAGATCCATCACAATCATAAAGGTTCGATGTGGATTTCGAATATCCATTTGGAACTCGAGTCCCGGTCGCATTGAAATTCTAATGCCATTTAAAAGGCCAATATTGATAGTCGGTTATTTAACTATCAATTAACTTTCACAACAAACGCAAGGAATTTTTTTTCATTATTATTATTTTCAATATATCTTCGCAAGATATAATTTTATATTCCAACCTTTTAAAAACAAATTTCAAATTACTTTCACATTTTAATACTTTGAAAACAAATTTTCAAATCACTTTTCTTTACGCGGAATGCATTTCCAAATATTTATTTATTTCCACCGAAAATCTGCCGAGTTTAAATACTTTAAAATAATTTAAATCACTTATCCAAAATATATATACTTGGAAACATTTAGATAAAACTATATTTAAATATTAGTTATGAAAATGTTATACAAATGTCTCGTATAAAATTTCAAGTCTAAACTAATTTGAAAATAAAATTAGTAGATAGGATGTAACTATTTAAATATTCAGTTTCTAAAATAAATATCAATTTTAAACTTTAAATAATCACTTCTATAGTAGTTTAAAATATATTTTACATTAAAAATTTTCAAAATAACCTATGTAGATAATTTTTTTCTTTTTCAAACATTCTATCCTTAAAACCATCTTTACAACTTCAATCTATATTTACAAGGCGCGTATAGCTACCTCCTGAGGAGGCAGGTTATACAACTAAAACCGTATAGGGCACGTATTGTTTATTTGGATTTCCAACAAATGATCAGGCTAAGGAACTTCCTACTGCCACATGGGTACGCCTCTTGAGGGACGTCCCGAGAACCTACCCATCTCTCTCCCAACACAAGGCCGGTTACCCACTTCTCGGGAAGTAAAACCAAAGATATACCACCCCCGGTCGTTTGCGACCTTTATCCGAGGATCCTATACACCAACAACCACAAAGAAAAGTATTTGCAGTAACCACATAGGTTAAATATCAGGGCTCCATACCTGACACCACCCTTTTCCAAAAGGAATGGACATACCCAAGGGGAGCTACCCCTGAAACCTTGCCGCATCTTTCCTGTTTTGGCCATTTTCGGTTTGTGAGGCTCGATGAGGTCTCATCCACAAAGCTACACTTTTCAAAAGCCATGCGTTGATCAACAAATGATCAGCAGCACTTCGTGTGCCACATTACCAAATTGGGAATGTATCACTAGTAACCATCAACTACATAACCTCTGAGCTCGTACGTCTCAGAGAAGGGTGTTAAGCTAAGAGAATAAATTATCCGCCACCAACAGAAATGTATTTGATAGAAACCAGCTTTACATCTCAAAGTGTAACGTCAGAAACACATCCATACAAGTTCGTTCCGAGATCGAACGAAACCGAAGGCACTTCAAAGAAGCCCTTGCAAATCCGGATATTCACTAATCACGTCCGGAATCCCCATCACAAAGGGCAATCAAATCTCTATACCGGAGCAACTCGGTGCAGAGACATTCGACAGGTAATCCTTTCGCTTTCGAAAATTCCCGGTCTTCAACACCGTCTTCAAATGCAATCCCATTTCGTCGTATCATTATTCAAAATGGGTTTTATGACACAAAGTCCTCTCCCGGCTAATCCGAATAATGAGCGCTTATTTTTAAAAATAAGCATTCAATCAGATTTGAAACAAATCACAACAATTTCCACGTTGATCTTTTAAATAAAAGATCCATCACAATTACAATGGTTCAATGTGGGTTTCGAATATCCATTTGGAATTTGACTCCTGGTCGCATCGAAATTCTAATGCCATTTAAAAGGCCAATATTGATAGTCGATTATTTATCTATCAATCAATTTCACAACAATCGCAAGGATTTTTTTTAATTACTATTATTTTCAATATATCTTCGCAAGATATAATTTTATATTTCAACCTTTTGAAAACAAATTTCAAATTATGTTCACATTTCAATACGTTGAAAACAAATTTTCAAACCACTTTTCTTTACGCAGAATACATTTCCAAATATTTATTTCCACTTAAAATCTGCTGAGTTCAAATACTTTAAAATAATTTAAATCACTTATCCAAAATATATATACTTGGAAACATTTAGATAAAACTATTTTAAAAGATTTATTTAAATATTAGTTATGAAAATGTTATATAAATCTCTCATATAAAATTTCAAGTCCAAACTAATTTTAAAATAAAATTAGTAGATAGGATATAACTATTTAAATATTCAGTTTCTGAAATAAATGTAAATTTTAAACATTAAATAATCACTTCTATAATAGTTTAAAATATATTTTACATTAAAGATTTTCAAAATAACCTATGTAAATAATTTCTTTCTTTTTCAAACATTCTATCGTTAAAACTATCTTTACAACTTCCATCTATATTTATGAACTATATTGAAAACATTCTCGGCTTTCAGGGGAAAGTACACATTCCATTCTAAAATAGTTCATTCAAATCAATTTATAAATCTTTCTGGACTTATTTTAAATTTACGTTCCAAATTCGTAAATTCCTTTCCATACTTTAAAAAAATAAAATAGTATTTATTTTTAAAAAAAAATCCATTTCCTTTGTAAAATTCCCAAATATCCACTAATATATGATTTTCAAATCGATTCTCAAGTATTCACCTTCAACACCAAAACCATTTCAGAATTGGTTTCCCAAAATTTATTTTTAAACATCAAGTCAATTTTAGATCAATTTCCCAAATATTTATTATTTTTACCAAATCAATATAAAATTGATTTTCTAATTCATTTTCAAAACACAAAATCAAATTACAAATTGATTTTCAAATTTATTTCAAACACCAAATTTATTGTCTTTTGAAACAACTCCCTTCTTTTAAATTTATTCAATTTTCTAAAATTAATTTACTATCAGTTTTCAACTAAATTTCAAAAATCCAATTTGATTTATTTTTGGTATCTTATGATAACAAAAATATATTTGGCTAAATTATAGCCTTCAATAGTTTCAATCACAAATAGTCACACACATATTATAAATGATTAATACACAACATCGAAATAAATTTAAATAATTGAGGAATCCAGTTGGATCCCTCCAACCTGTTTCCCTGCATCCACAGACGTTAACACAACAATTAAGTACCCATTCCACTTCGAGGTGGAATATCACGGTATATGGGGTTTATGAAATATCATCCGCTATTATGCGGCGCATAGGGTCTCATCCGCTATATAATGCGGGAAATCAACAACTCTAATATATACTATATATAATATCATCCAGTGAATAATAATTATAAATCAATCATCCAAGCACACAGTCAATCAATTTTAAATCTAACTATTCAAAATTTCAATCAGAACAATATTGATTGAGTGAGAAGATCTCACCTTTGATTTGCAATCCATTTCCATTCCAGTTCGTTTCCTTCATAATTTTGACCTTGAATAAACATTATATAAATTTATTAATATTCTAACCAATCGAATAATTAAATTTCTATTTGATAATTTAAATTAACCAATGGTTTTATTTTCAAAATTTAAATTTGTTTGTTCGTTTGTTTTTATTAAAACTAATTCCTTTTTAACAAAATATTTTCTTTCCTTTATCCTTAACTTACATAAAACATTCTGGATAATATTATTTATCTATCTCCTTTAACACTTAGTTGATTGTACAAATTAACCTTACAGTAAGATTTTAACAGTATGCCAAAATATATAATTTTTTTCTCTAAGTCTGCATATATATATATATATATATATATATATATATATATATATATATATTTATAAAATTCAATTAAAATAAAATACTTTATACCTTACTGCCTCAAATGAACATCGGCCACCATCGCGAGCGCCATCAACAACGCGACCGCAAGATCGCCACTGCTCGACGAACACGCCGCCGTACCCCACCACTAAGCTCGAATCTCATCGCGACCTCCTTCGTACATACCTCGACCTCGCATTCCATCCAATCGAGCAGCCGCACCTTACCACACCCCTCTTCGTCCATGCAACTCGACTTCGAGATTCAGTAAATCGAGCCGCCATCGCTACTCTCGAGCATCTCTCATATGCGTGCGTCCCCTCCAGCCCGCCGTTGATTCGAACACGGCTTCGACTTGATTTGAACGGTCCCCTCCCCTACTTATCTCTTCGAATTGAGGTCAAATTTCAATTCTTGCCAATGAACTCGAGGAGGGATGGGCACGCGGTTTGAATACTAGAGACAAATGGGAAGGGAAGAACAATTTGAAGAGGGAGAAGTATCGGCCCAAAATTCACTTTGCCGATCGATCTGGGTTCTTGTTCGTAGTTGAAAAGAAAAGAGGAATGAAGAATATAAATTTGCAGTCGAATGCTGGGTGGTTTCATTCGCAATTATTATGAGTTAAGTTAATTTCTGTTTGAAGTCAAACTAAGCAAAGAGAAGTAAGTCACGATTTTTATCTAAGCGAGGATAGCTTCTCAAGAAAGATGAATACGTAACTTATACTGCAAACGTCTCGAGTATGGTTAATACATTTGACTAGTTTGACTTTCAAATTTTATTATATTCTAAAATTTCCAAAATATCTTATTATATATAACTTAAAATCTTGATCTCCAATCGAGGCGTGCTGCTAGACGTTTATAATGTTATACCCCCATTCCGAACGCAATGGAAAAGATTTTGAGTCCAAATTCGATCGTATGGAGAAGATAGCTTTTTGAAGCAGTTATTAAATTAATTTTGGATATAATTTTCAATGCGTTTTCTTATCGTACGGCCAAACGACAACTCCAAACGTTACGAAAATTGAAATCCGACAATAGTACATTATTACGGATCAATGGAACTAGTTTTGTAGAATTCCGAGAATGTGCCTTGGAAGGCTATTTTTAAATATCGATTTAAACGATATATTTTCAAAACTGGTTAATCGCTTTCAAATTCAATTCTAAAGCTTCCATTATCTTCAGTATTATCAATATAAATTTTCTAAGCCTTTAAAATACTTTTAACAAGCTTAAAACTGAAGATTCAAATTTTTATCCAACTTCAATAAATTAAATTCAAAATTTTAAATTGCCAAAATCAAAGTTAAATTTTGAAATTCAAGTTAAACCATCATTCAAACATTTAAAATCAATTAAATATTCTGATTTCAAATGTTAAAAATTATGGGTCGTCACATTAAATATCACCATTTATTGGATAATTTAATTATTAAATTAAATAATTTGAAGTTGGGTAAAATTTTGAATCTAGAGTTTTCAGCCTGTTAAAAATAATTTGATGGCTTGTATTAATTATCTTGATAGGGCTGAGGATAATAAAAGTTTTAAAATTGAATTTAACACTGATTTGTTCGGTTTTAAAATTTTGTCATTTAAATCAATATTTAAAAATAGCCTTCCGAGGCACAGTCTCGGAATTCGACGAAACCTGTTCCATTGTATCCATAATATTGTATTATTATAGGGTTTCAATTTTCGTAACGTTTGGAGTTACCGTTTGTCCGTATGGGTGAGAAACGTGTTGAAATTAAAATCGATAATTTAATATTTAAACTCGATTCAAAAAGCTATCTTCCACATATGATTGAATTAGGCTCCGAAACGCGTTCCATTGTGTCCGGAATATGGGAAAAACCTTATAAACGCTTAGCGGCACGTCTCGTTAGAAGGTCAAAAATTTAAACTATAAAGTTGAGACAATTTGAAATCAATTATATATATATATATATATATATATATATATATATATATATATATTTACTTACAAATAGTCAGCATTCGGTCGAAATAAGGTCGCACCTGTGTTTTGTACGCTTCATTTCAATCGTTGTAGCAAAGCGCCTTCAACACGCTTCTCCTCTTTAATATTTGCAGCCGAGTACTCTAAAGCAAACGAGTCTTTTCCTTCTTCCACTTCAATTCAAATCGCCTTTCCCTTTTCTTCATTTTGTCAATTCAAAATCGAATTCTCAGAGATAAAATGGCCGAGCAAGAACCCTGTGTCTTCGTTCATTACAATTCGAAATCGGAAATAATAATAATAATAATAGCGACCTATCCCATCTTCTTCTCTCAGTTCAATTTCCCTCTTCCTCCCTACAATCGAAGATCGATCGTAACGAATTCAAAAAAAAGGGTCATTGCTCGCAGCTGAGTCGCAAGTTGACTGGAAGATAAGGGGGGCCGATACTTCGAGAGTTAGGGAAGGGGTCGACGTCTTCGGTCGTTGGAAGAGAGCTAAGCATCGAGGCGGGTTCTCGATCAGGGTAGCTCGAGTGTGGCGACTGTTCCTTGGAGGCACGACACGGCAGAAGGCAAGGGGGCGATGCAGAGTGTGTTGCGTAGGCGTGGTTGATGTGGGTTCGAAGTCGATCAGTGGTCTGGTGGTTCTCGAGCTTGCTATGAGGTTCGAATTTTTGTTTTTTTTGTAATTTTGAATTGATATATATATATATATATATATATATATGGGTAGGTGAAAGAAAAATTGGAGTATAAGGTTTATAGAAAGAAATTTATTTTTACAGTATAGGAAAGTATGACGTAAATATATATATATATATATATATATATATATATATATATATATATATATATATATATATATATATATATATATATATAAGGTTTTGGAAAGGCAAGAATTTCAGATATGAAGAATTTATATAAAAATAGATTTTTAAATTTATATATATTATTTATAAGTATATACGTAGTTTCAAAAAAATAAAAGAATAATAATGTATTAGGGAGATTAATTTATTGAGTTGATTTATTTAATTATTTTATTTACTAAAGATTTCAAGGGAAAATTAGTTTAAATCAAATTTTAAGTTAAAAAAATTAAAATTTAATAAGTAAATGGTAATTAATTGTTTGATTAATTCAAATAGTAATAAATCGTGATTATACAAGGTCAAAATCATGAAGAAAACAAGGCATGATGGAAATGGATTGCAAAAAAAAAAAATTAAGGTGAGTTAATCTCACTCATCTGGTTTGATTTAAATTTCAGTGGTTAAATTTAAATAATTGGTTGAATGGTTGAATTGATTTGATGTGCTATATTATAGTATATGGAATGATTGATTTCCCGCATTATATAGCGGATGAGACCCTATGCGCCGCATAATAGCGGATGATATTATATTAATCCCATATACCGCAATATTCCACCTCGAAGTGGAATTGGTATTTTATATTGTGCTAACGTCTATGGATGCAGGGAAACGGGTTGAAGGGATCCAATTGGATTCCTCAAAAATTATGTAGATTATTCTAATAATTCTATGTTATGATTATATGCTATTATAGGTTGAATTATATTGATAATTGGAAATGTTGGATGCTATGTGTTGATTTAATATATTTCGGTACTAAGTTATCAATATATATATATATATATATATATATATATATATATATAAAATCGGTTTTTGGAAAGAAACTAAAGAAGGAAATTTGTAAGTAAAAATAATTATTGAGAACTTGAATAAATTTAAGAATAAATTGGAAAAGAATAAAAGTGAATTTTAAACGTTAATAAATAAATTCCGAGTAGGGAAAGAAGATTTAAATAAACAGGGAAATAATGAATTTTTAAAACTTAAGTGGAGCATTTTAAAAAGCAAGAGAATTTATTTTAAAGATTTAATCTTTAAATTTATTCATAGGAATAGAAGAGGAATTTGGGAAATCTGAAATTGATATTTTTAGTTAAAAGGATTTTTAATTATAATTAAGAAATCAAATATGAGGTTAATGGATTTTGAATAAATTGAGTAAGTAAAGGATCTTATTTCAAATTAGGTAAATTGGAATCCATTTGAGAATTGATTTAAGTGTTGGAATTGGGATTTTAAAAGAAGGTTGTGACTATGAAATGTTTGGACTGGGTTTATAAAAGTAAAGTAAAATATATCAATGGAAATTTGGGAAGAATAAATTCACTGTGAGAATTTATTAAAGGAATGGGTAAATTTGTTTAAAAATAAAGAGTGATTTATTTGTAAAGGACGTGGAAGGAAAGCTTATTCCCTGAGTAGCCAAGTAAGTTTTCAAACAAATTTAAAGGTATAAATTAAAAGTTTTAAATTGTTTTAAAAAAGCATGTTTTAGAAAATTTATTATTTCTAAATATTTAAATTATAAAGTAAGTATTTTTCAAAACTATTATCGTAGTAATTATTTAAGATGACTTGGTATTTTGTTTTAGAAAGCGAAAACCTATATTTATATTTATAAAGTAACCTCTTTTTCAAATATCCCAATAGTATATGTTTTCAATAAAGTATTGAAGTAGTTTCATCTTAAATATTTTAAAGTATATATTTTGAAAAAGTATTAAAGTAATTTTATTTTAAATGATTTAAACGATATTTTATAATAAAGAGTTTTAAATTATTTCTAAAATCTAAAGCTTTGAACTTGGTGTTTTCAGTGGAAATAAATATTTGGAAATTTATTTTATGAGAAAAGTAGGGTTTGAAATAGTTTTCAAAGGGATTGAAAAGTGGAAATATATCATGCGAAGATATTTTGAGATAAATAAATAATTTGGGAAATTATTTATTTTTTGATGGTTGTTTGTGAATGTTAATTGATAGTTAAATAACCGACTATCAATATTGAACAATGCACTGATCGTTTCGAAGAGACCGGGATCGGGATTAATTTGTCGAGAACCACTTCGATCCGGTTTGTACGTTTCCGTGGGAAAACGAGTTCGGAGTCGAAGATGGAGAAGTGAAGTGCAAGGGCTAGTCTCTACTGATCCTGAGGATATTTCCAAAATGGAGGTAGTAGGAGTAGTGCCTTCGGTTCTGTTCGAATCCGGGACGGACTTGTATGGATGAATGCTTTCAGAACATCGTCAAGAGGACGATGAGCATTCTAAGTGAAAACGTTCTAAAAAGGTAACGCTTAGCCTCAAGCCTCATCAACCGGTAATGACTGAAAATCAGTTATGCAGCAAGGCTAGATGGGTAGCACCCATTTTAGGGTGAGGTCATCCCTGTCCAGATGTCCCTTTTATTTCGGCTTAGTGGTGTGGTTGCTGATCCCAACCGTGGGGTGATCTTACTAGGGATTATCCAGTAAGGGGTAGTCCCGGTCTTGGGTTGCAGCGGGTCGGGAGTGATCCTCGGTATGTTGAACTTGACCATGTACCGTGACAGGTGGTACCCCAATGCCTAGTCATTAGTTGGAAATCCACTTTCCCTACGCGCCCGTACAGTTTTGATTGTGCCCAACTATTGCTGAAACGTGAGATGCAAGCATTTCAACTAGGTTCTATTTTACTTTCTATAGACACTATTATAATATTAAAGAATTTTAATAAAAAATATTTTAGCTATCGTAAGGTAACAACCCGACATGTTTATTTGTGGCGTGGTCTTACAAGATTCTTCTGTTTTCAAAGGATTTTGAAACTTTAATAATCAATTTGAGTGTGATTTCTCACGCCGGTATTCCAGACTGACTCAGGTGTTATTTAACTGTAATGCTCAGGTCAGACCGAGTATTATAGGATACCAGATATGGTGCTTTGGAGCTCAATGGACGAGCTGGATGGCGATACATACTGCCGTACTTGATTATTATTCCGCCGTGTATTCAGTTTGAGGACAAATTTATATGACTGTCCAATTGTATGTTATTGATGTTGTTAAGGTACTCTGATGATGTATGTATAAACAGATATAGTTTTCTTGTGTGTAAAGATCATTGAATATTTATTATATTTTATTCCGCTGCGATGGTTAGATTCTGATGTTGTTTTCGATTTTCTTCTTCTTCTACCTCTTCTTCTTTAACCCAAATGGTTCGTATTTTCGTACATCTAGAGTTGATTGATAGAGAACAGTGTGGACTCAAGGGGTACGGAATTGCGGGTCGTTACAGTTGGTATCAGAGCTTAGGTTGGTGATAATCTTGGCTCTGGTGGGAACTACTCAAATAGAGTCTGTGGTACTCTAGAATGAGTTTGAGAGTATTAATAGATATGAGCGCGTATTTGTTAGTGAATATAAAATTGTTTTTATATTGTGTTGATTTATCCGTTGAGTGTTTATGGATTCTAGTCGATATGTGGGACGCCATGTTATCGATATGGATTTCAAACTCTTATACAAGATAAACCGACAGAATATTATTTTAAATAGGGTAAATGAAATAATTTTAACCAGATTATTTTCATATATAAAGGGAATAATTTTTCATGAATTATTATATTTATATATGGATGTTTGGTTGCTAGGAATGATAATATTAAATTATTATCATTAATGTGTAAAACTGAATAAGAAATTGAAATAATAACCAAAGATGAAGGAATAAATAAATAAATAAATAAATGGGATTTGTAAATGTGACTTATAAATATGATTTATAATTTTAAAATAGAATTCCAGGGAAATATTGGTAATGTTACTGAAAGAATTTGGGATTTGAAAATTTGGAAATTTAAATTCCTTTGAATTTGAAAATGATTCTTAAAAAGTTGCAAAAAAAAAATTCATAAATATTTTTGAATCTGTAATATCCCAGAATTTTTGACAATAACAATTTAATAATCTATATTAAAATTAAATTGATATTGATATTTTTGTTAATAATAATTCAAATAGATTTAATAATCTTCTTCAATAAATATTTAACTGGTTATTTTATCTTTTAAAAATAATAAATTAGTTTCTATTTAGAATATAAATATATAGTTTATATTGTAAATAGGTTAGCATTGTTTAAATTTAATAAATAAAGCATATTTTCTAATTCTAATATTTTTAGTAATTTGAAAATTTGTTTTTATTTAATATATAAGCTTTTCCAAGTTATTCCATAAATGACCTTGGTTTAAATTTAATAAATGAATCATGATTTAAAATTCTAATATATACATTAATAATTTTGGATATTTTGATTTAATTTAATATTTAGTTTTCAAAGCTATGTAATAAATAAATATATGATTTTTAAATTGTTAAGAAAATGTTTAAAATTTAATGAAGATTTAATTGAATTAACAAAAAGTTTTATAGCTTAATAAAATAAGTAATTCATTAATAAAGAAATGATTTCTTTTATATTTATTTAATTTAATAATGAGCCATTTCTAAAAACAATATTTATAGTGTATTGATTTACAAATAAATTTTGAATAAAAATAGCAATTGTTATTTCAAAGTTTAATTGTATATATAACTTGTTTTTAAATATTAGATTTTGAATTTGATTTGAATTTAAAATCCGAAGTATAGATTTTTAATAGTTTTAATTTTATATGTATAAGCTTTATTTTAAGTATAATTTGTTTTATTTCTTTTTAAATTTATATACATATAAAATCCTAATTAACAAAATAAAATTAGGCTTAATACACATATTAACTTTCAAATTAAATACTAATTACTCTAAATAAGACATGTGTTGTATTCTTAAGCCTCATTTAACAAGTGTTCAAAGATTAACCATTTAAGTTGACAAATGTCGAAATTTTTTACAACTGTCATTTTGTTTTGTATTTTCTTTTATTTAATAAAATATGAAAAATAACCTATATAAGAACATTCTTTCATTCCTATCTTTCTTTTTCTTCATTTTCCTAATCAAAGAAATTTTAGCTTGTTTATTTTTTCCCAAACTGAAAACTCAAATCAGATTACAAATAAAAAAATCAAAACTCCTCATTTCTTTCCAAAATCAGCAAACTCCTCATATCAAACCTGCATATTCAAGTCCCTGTGCAAATCTAAAGCAAGTTTGCATCTTCAAATCAAACTTGCATCTTCAAAACCGTGCACAAACCTTCATAAACCCATCATTATCGAAAAAGGCCTGCATCATTTTTATAAGATCAGGAAAATGATTTCTACATGCAACCTGGAAATGGAGCAAATCTGCATCATCTTTTCTCTCTGCAATCTGGAAGTGCAGCAGTGTTAAATCAAGCATAAACAAACCTGCATTTTTTAAAATGAAGCCTATTCAAAAGCAACTGCAGTTCTAAAGTTCTAAAGCAAATTCAAAAAAAAGCCTTTCAATTAGAGGCTCTGCTTCTTTTAAAATCGGTGGGTAACCTTTTAAAAATTTAAAATTTAAATCTTGGTTGCATGATTGTATGTTGAGATGAAATAAGCAGTGCATGTTATTATAAATAAGTATCCGATGCAAACTGTGCAAATGCTCTATTGTAACCTGTTTTAAAAATCTGTATTTTAAATCCTTACCTTTTAACTTAGTTATAGATAAGATCTTATATTAAACAAAAGTTGTTTAATTAGCTTAAACTACAGTTTAAAAATTTAATCAAGCCAAATATAAGTTTATTGCTTCTGGAAACATTTAAAGCATCAGTATATATGTTGATACAAACAAAAATCTCAAACTGAATAATTTTGCAATTCAGTATCATAATTCAAAAGCATTAGCTAAAACTTGATTTTTAAATCAAGAATTAGGATTTTTAGGTACTAGTTGAAGTTGCAGTTGGATATCGAACTAAAAAGGAATTTTAAGCATTTTCTGGTGATCTTTGAATTGGGAGGTCTCGGGTTTCTTCTTGGTAATAGAGGAGTGTTTGTTGATGCTAAGAAAAATCATGGATGGTGATAAAATTTATGAGAGAGGTTGTAGATTTGAAAATTTATTTTAAACCCTAGTTTTTTTTACTGGTTTGAAGAGTCGATCATTTTGGTTTGCAGAATTGACCGAGTGTTATGATCTTTTAGGAATCGATAGATTGGTCGTGGTTGAAGTTGAGGCCGGAGGGGCTGATCTTCCAGTGGTCGGAGCGGCAAGAGATTGCCGTTGACAGGTTTGAAGGGGGGAACTGATGGTTGTTTCCAGGTTTAGGAATTTTAGGGTCGAATTTGATTTCGAGAGTGGTAGCTCGGATTGATGGTCGTGGGTGGTTGCTGGATTGGCTTCTGATGTTTTGCGATCATCAACGGCGATCGGTGATGGCCGGAGTCACCGTGCATATGCACGGAGATGAAGTGTGACTGATGATGTTTGTTTTTGTTTTGGTACTCGAGAAAATCTCGGAATTTCTCGAAGCAATGGGGTAGTAAACTCCGGGGAGTTGGGTTGAAAATTCGAAGTGGATTTGAGGTATCTTAGGTCAAAGGTTGCTATAGGTTTTATTTAAATCCTGTGCCTTGTTGTTTAATTTTTTTAAAGCCTGAAGCTTTTGATATAAGGAAAGTTTAAACAAAGTTTTTAATTCAAGTTTGAATTTTGGAATCCAAGTTTAAATCTAAAACCTCAGGTTTAAATAAAAAAATAAAAATAAAGTTTAAACTTGAATGTTAAACTACTTTATAATGGTAAGTAGTTTCAAATTTTAAATCTGAAGTTTTTAAATATGAGTAAGTTTTAAGGTAAGGTTTAAATCTGGAATCCAATATCTTAAAATGTATTTCAGTTTTTGAAATAAAAAGAATTTTAAGATTTGAAGGTTTTAAACAAATTTGTATGTAAAGTGTAAATTTAAATTATTAAATTTAAAAATGAATTTAGTTTCAAACCTTATGAATTTCTTTTAGTTGGCAAGCAATTGTTTGTCTTGTAATTTTAAAAGGTTTTAAATTCTTTAAAACTTTGATTAAGTTTAAATTATTTTCATATTATATCTTGTATTTAAAATGAAATTTAAAAGTAAGTCCAAAAGTAATTTGTTTCAAATAAATTTGTTTTTAAAATATAATTAAGAAACGTTTTATCCTAAAATTAAGTTAAGATTTAATGTTTTGAAATTAATTTAATTAATAAGGTAATTAAGGAATAATTAATTAATTAATTTAATTAATTGATTAAGGTTTAATAAATATTGATTAGGGGTTAATCAATTTGAAATTAAAGATCATTAATTAGATTTTTAATTAATGATTAAGGAATTATTAATTAAGTGATTAATTTTAATCAAGGTTAATTAATTAAATAATTAGACTTTAGTTAATGGATAATTAAAGATAATTTAATTTGTGAATAATTCTAAGTTAATCACTTAATGAAACTAATTAGTGAAGGGTTAATGAAGGTCATTAACCAAGATTATTAATGTGGTTAATTTTTAATAATTAATTAGATTAATTAATTTAATAATAATCATTTGTGAATTGTTGAGTATAATTACTTAATGAAGTAATTGAGAAATTAATTACTTAAGGTAATTAATTGTGTTAAATGTGATTGTTTAATTTAATCAATTAAGTTTAATTAATTTTAAACACTTGAGGTTTTAAAGATAATTACTTTATGTAATTAATGGATTGGAAATTACTTGGCGAAGTGATTGATTGATGTTTACAGGTTGTAACTAATTGAAGATGTTTAAGAACGAAGTAATTTGGAAAATAATTACTTAGTAGTTAATCAAAGGATTAATTAATAAATTAATTAAGGAATAATTAATTTGTTTTAATAAAGTAATTAAGTTAGTTAATTACTGAATATGGTTAATCAAGAAGGATTAATAATTATGAATTAATTACTTAAGGTAATTAATTTAAGAAGATAATTAATTAAATATAATTAAGAATCATTAATTAATTAATGATGTAATTAAAGTAATTAAAGTTGATTAATTATGATTAATTAATCAATGACAAGTGATTAAAGGTAATTAATTAATTAAGGATAATGTAATTAATTGCAGTTAATTAATTAATTGAATTAATTAAAGGTTAATTACTGTTTTCGTTGAGAATAATTAATTTGTGAAATTAATTAAGGATAATTGCTTGAATGTTATCAAGGATAATTAATCAAGGGTGATTAATTAAGGTGATTAATTTGAATGATTAATTAATTGATTGTAATCAATTAAATGGTTGAGTAAGCAAGGTTTATATTGATGAAGTAATTAATTTAATTAATTTTAAATCAATTAGAGATGGAGGTAGTTAATTTAATTCATTTTAAATTAATTATAGATGATGTATGAGTAAATCTTTGCTTATGTATGAATGGATGACACTGATTGCCTTGAATGGATGTGATCTCAGAAATTAGATAAGTAAGATTGTGTGGTATAAATGCTTTGGTTTCATTGTGATGATAATATAGATTATCTATTGTGATGATGATGTGGATTACCTGTTTATTTGATAATGTTGATTATCAATTGTGATTTGCGAGTTATCTTTCTGTGTGTATATAGATAATTGAATTGTTTTAAGCTTTAAAACAACTTGGACCTAAAAGATGGCGTTTTGGATTTCGATGAGACCGGGATCCGGTTTCCATATTTGGATATCCGAAAACAACATCGATCCAAATTAATGATAGATCGTGAATCTCAAGTGAAGATGTAGATTCAGAGTGCAAGGGTTATCGTCGTTAACTCTGAGGGTGATTCCAAAATGAGTGTAACGAGATAATGCCCTCGGTTTCGTTCGAACCCGGAACGAACTTGTATGGATTGAATGCTTTCAGAACATCGTCAGGTGGACGATGAGCATTCTATGTGATGTGTTCACTAAAGGTAATCGTACCCTCAAGCCTCGTCAACCGGGAATGGCTAAAACAAGGGAGGTGCAGCAAGGTTAAGTGGGTCATGCCCAAGTAGGACGAGATTTTCCCTTGTCTAGAGGTCCCTTTTATTCGGCTGTGTGGGCGGTTGCTAGCTACAACCGCCTGGTTGTCTTGTTCGGGACTGTTCAATACGGAATGGTTTCGGCCTTATGTTGCAGAGGATTGGGAGTGATCCTCGGTACGTTGATCTAGGCCACGTACTATGACGGGCGGTACCTCGGTAGCCGTGCCATTGATGGAATCCAAAATCCAGTAAGTGACGTACGTACCCAACTATGTTGGAACATGAGATGTAAGCATTCCAGCTATTTCTGTATTTTACTTGAGAACCCTAGACACTATTATAATATCACCGGATTTCCTATCAAATGTTTTGTTTAGCGTAAGGTAAAAACTTTTCCATGTTTATTTGTGGGAAGTCTTACGTGATACCTTTCTCTTTAAAGGTTTTTTTTAAAAGTTAAGCAACCTTAACCTGTTACTCACACCAGACCCATGTCTAACCCAGAGTTTATCTTCTGTTTTCTTAAACTCTTGGGTACTCAAATTTTTACGAGTAACCAAGGGATTCAGGTTAGCTATGACGATTTGTGGAGGAGCAATGGAGCAGGAGGCTTTTGCGTGTAGATATATATAGTATTCCGCTGTGTTGATTTCTCTAAGTAGTTCTCTTGTATTGTATTGTATTGAGTTGTATAACTAGACAGGTGTTTATAACTGTCTAGTATGTGTTGTACTATCTGAGTAACCTGATAATGGTTGTAAACTATGTAATATATATGTTATTAATATAATTAATTCGTTCCGCTGTTGAGATTTGATGTTGTTTTCTTCTTTCTCTTCTTTCTTTTCTCTTTTCTATTCCTTTCTTTCTTCAAGATGATGCGATTTTCTATGGTGAGAAAGTCGGGTCGTCTCAATTGGTATCAGAGCATTAGGTTGAGTGAATACCTAGGCTCTGGAGTGGTGTCTATCTTGAGAGAGCATATTTGTAATTTTTATATATAACTATTTACATATATATTTATTTCTACCTATCTGTTGGGTTACCTGTTCGGGTTTTCCAATATAAGATATAAAGGTAGATGAGGTAGTAGTGTGTGTAACACGACTACCATTGGTTGGAGTTTGAATGTTTGAGGTTGGAGGTGTATTTGTCGAGACTATAGACCCAATACCGTCTCGATTGAGTTTTGTAGTGATGAAGGATTTCATTTATCTCTGAAGGAAACCTGTTACAGTTCGGAGTCTATTTTTGAAGTTGGATGAGTAGAGTTTGGTTCTGTTGGCTAGGCAGAAGTGAGTGATGGTATCTTGATACCTCAGGAAGTAGTAGTTGCGAGATGAGATGCACTGACTATGGATGTTCCCGAAGATGTTTTCTTTGGGACAAGTTTAAGGAAGTGAGTCTGCTTCGGTGTTGTGGCTATGTTCAGATGGTGTTTCTATTTGCTTTGAAGTCCGAGTTTCTCGAAGAGCTTTGGATTAGGAGTCTTTGGCATTTGTGTCAGCAGTGCAGCTCGGAGTGTTTTGTGTGTTGGCAGAAAGTCTTCTGGCTTAGCAGTTTTCTGAAGTGAAGTTCAGAAGCTATAGAGTGGACACGTTTCTTCGGTGGATTGGCTAGTTAAGTGTAAGTTGTTCTATTTGGTAAAGGGAGAACAGTTTTCCTTGGATTTGGTTTGGGCTGATCGCAAAAGTGACTTGCGACTATTTGAGTGTTCTCTTGGGTTATCAAAAATTTTCCGAATGTCTTCAGAGAAGTCAGAGTTTTGTCTACATCTAGATGTTGAGTTTCCTTATCGACTAGAATTCCAAGAGTGCCACCAGTGGTTCAGCTTAATAGAAGGATGGTTCCAAGAGATAGTATTTAATGAAGCAGCTCAGGTTTTGGAGAAGTTTTTGAGTTTTCTTTTGGATCTGATGAACCATATTTCTGGATGTGTTGTCCAGTTTGTTCTCGTGTTCTTCTTCAGCATTCTCTTCTACTTTGGATCAGAGTTGTGCAGCGGAAGTAGTTTGGAAGTGCATCTGCTTTTCTTTTCTGGATAGGAGAAGTTGTTGTCTTCTGATGATTAAGGAGTAGGGTTTTATTTTGGATTGATCTTGAGGAGATCATTTTGTTGAGTTGATTGGTTTTGTTTGTTTTTAGAGGCATCAAAGGTTGAGCTGATCAGTAAGGTTGTAGGCAGCCCAGGATCATCTGGAGAGTTTTGTGGATTTGAGACGGAGGAATTTGGATTCTGAAGTCAGAGATTTGATTTGGATAAGTTTTCTCCGATCTAAAGGGAGCTATGAGATTGGGTAAGGCTGGAAGCTAGCTCTGAAGAGTTTTGGATCTTTTCTGTGTTCTTGTGAGAATAAGTGATTGATCTACATGATTGAATTGCCAGTTTGGATAACTGGGATTCGATGAGGTTCACGTATCTCTGAGGGAGTACATGTTTGATCTATCTCTGGTTATGGAACCAACATTTCTGGAGTTTTGGTTGTTGAGTCAGACTCGTCTGTAGTCTGATATCGTGTCTAGTGTTATAGATATAGATGAATTGGACCTTTGTAGCTTCACAGTATTGATTGTTTGGATTCTCTAGAGCGAGTATCCTTGTATTTACACTTGGGGAAACTCGTGGAAATTTTATCTAGAATTTTGCTTGGATAGTTAGATTTGTTTGATTGGTTGAATTGGTTGCTATGATCGTTAGCATATGTTTGATATATGCTTGCGTGTTAAAATTAAATCTTTAATGAGATTATTAAATTACTTTTGTTTTATATTTCGAGGACGAAATTATTTTAAGGGGGGAGGATTGTAATATCCCATAATTTTTGACAATAACAATTTAGTAATCTATATTAAAATTAAATTGATATTGAAATTTTTGTTAATAATAATTCAAATAGATTTAATACTTTTCTTCAATAAATATTTAACTGGTTATTTTATCTTTTAAAAATAATAAATTGGTTTCTATTTAGAATATAAGTATATAGTTTATATTGTAAATAGATTAACATTGTTTTAAATTTATTGAATAAAACATATTTTCTAATTCTAATATTTTTAGTAATTTGGAAATTTGTTTTTATTTAATATATAAGCTTTTCCAAGTTATTCAATAAATGACCTTGGTTTAAATTTAATAAATGAATCATGATTTAAAATTCTAATATATGCATTAATAATTTGGAAATTTTGATTTAATTTAATATTTAGTTTTCAAAGCTATGCAATAAATAAATATAGGAATTTTAAATTGTTAAGACAAATGTTTAAAATTTAATAAAGATTTAATTGAATTAACAAAAAGTTTTATAGCTTAATAAAATAAGTAATTCATTAATAAAGAAACGATTTCTTTTATAATTATTTTAATTTAATAATGAGTCATTTCTAAAAATAATATTTATAGTGTATTGACTCACAAATAAATTTTGAATAAAAATAGCTATTGTTATTTCAAAGTTTAATTTGTATATATAACTTTTTTTTTTAAATATTAGTTTTTGAATTTGATTTGAATTTAAAATCCAAAGTATAGATTTTAATTGTTTTAATTTTTATATGTATAAGCTTTATTTTAAGTATAATTTATTTTATTTCTTTTTAAATTTATATACATATAAAATCCTAATTAACAAATTAAAATTAGGCTTAATACACATATTAACTTGTAAATTAAATACTAATTACTCTAAATAAGACATGTGTTGTATTCTTAAGCCTCATTTAAAAAGTGTTCAAAGATTAACCATTTAAGTTGACAAATGTTGAAATTTTTTACAAGTGTCATTTTGTTTTGTATTTTCTTTTATTTAATAAAATCTGAAAAATAACCTATATAAGAACATTCTTTCATTCCTATCTTTCTTTTTCTTCATTTTCCTAATCAAAGAAATTTTAACTAGTTTATTTTTTCCAAAACTGAAAACTCAAATCAGATTACAAATAAAAAAAATCAAAACTCCTCATTTCTTTCCAAAATCAGTAAACTCCTCATATCAAACCTACATATTCAAATCCCTGTGTAAATCTAAAGCAATTCTGCATCTTCAAATCAAACTTGCATCTTCAAAACCCTGCATAAACTTTCATTAACCCCTCATTATCAAAAAAGGCCTGCATCATTTTTATAAGATCTGGAAAATGATTTCTGCATGCAACCTGGAAATGGAGCAAATCTGCATCATCTTTTCTTTCTGCAATCTGGAAGTACAGCAGTGTTAAATCAAGCATAAGCAAACCTGCATTTTTTAAAATGAAGCCTATTCAAAAGCAACTGCAGTTCTAAAGTTCTAAAGCAAATTCAAAAAAAAAGCCTTTCAATCAGAGGCTCTTCTTCTTTTAAAATCGGAGAGTAACCTTTTAAAAATTTAAATTTTAATTCTTGGTTGCATGATTGTATGTTGAGATGAAATAAGCAGTGCATGTTATTATAAATAAATATATGATGCAAATGTTATATGTATACATGCTGTGTAAATGCTCTGTTGTAACCTGTTTTAAAAATCTATATTTTGAATCCTTACCTTTTAACTTTGTTATAGATAGGATCTTATATTAAACAAAAGTGTTTGATTATCTTAAACTATAGTTTAAAATTTTAATCAAGCCAAATATAAGTTATTGTTTCTGGAAACATTTAAAACATCAGTATATGTTGATACAAAAAAAAAATTTCAAACTGAATAATTTTGCAATTCAGTATCATAATTCAAAAGCACTAACTAAAACTTGATTTTTAAACAAGAATTAGGATTTTTAGGTACTAGTTGAAGTTGCAGTTGGATATCGAACTAAAAAGGAATTTTAAGCATTTTCTGGTGATCTTTGAATTGGGAGGTCTCGGGTTTCTTCTTGGTAATAGAGGAGTGTTTGTTGATGCTAAGAAAAATCTTGGATGGTGATAAAAGTTATCAGACAGGTTGCAGATTTGAAAATTTATTTTAAACCCTAGTTTTTTAATGGTTTGAAGAGTCGATCATTTTGGTTTGTATAATTGACCGAGTGTTATAATCTTTTGGGAATCGATAGATTGGTCGTGGTTGAAGTTGAGGCCGGAGGGGCTGACCTTCAGGTGGTCGAAGCGGCGAGAGATTTCCGATGACAGGTTTGAAGGGGGGAACTGATGGTTGTTTCTAGGTTTGGGAATTTTGGGTTCGAATTTGATTTCGAGAGTGGTAGCTCGGATTGATGGTCGTGGGTGGTTGCTGGATTGGCTTCTGATGTGTAGCGATCATCAACGGCGATCGGTGATGGCCGGAGTCACCGTGCATATGCACGGTGATGAAGTGTGACTGATGATGTTTGGTTTTGTTTTGGTACTCGAGAAAATCTCGGAATTTCTCGAAGCAATAGGGTAGTTAACTCGGGAGAGTTGGGTTGAAAACTTGAAGTGGATTTGAGGTATCTCAGGTCAAAGGTTGTTATAGGTTTTATTTAAAACCTGTACCCTGTTGTTTAATTTTTTTTTAAACCTAAAGCTTTTGATATAAGGAAAGTTTAAACAAAGTTTATAATTCAAGTTTGAATTTTGGAATCCAAGTTTAAATCTAAAATCTCAATTTTAAATAATAATAATAAAAAAATAAAGTTTAAACATGAATGTTAAACTACTTTATAATGGTAAGTAGTTTCAAATTTTAAATTTGAAGTTTTTAAATATGAGTAAGTTTTAAGGTAAGGTTTAAATCTGGAAATCCAAGATCTTAAAATGTATTTCAGTTTTTGAAATAAAAAGAATTTTAAGATTTGAAGGATTTAAACAAATTTGTATGTAAAGTGTAAATTTAAATTATTAAATTTAAAAATGAATTTAGTTTCAAACCTTATGAATTTCTTTTATTTGACAAGCACTTATTTGTCTTGTAATTTTAAAAGGTTTTAAATTGTTTAAAACTTTGATTAAGTTTAAATTATTTTCATATTATATCTTGTATTTAAAATGAAATTTAAAAGTAAGTCCAAAAGTAATTTGTTTCAAATAAATTTGTTTTTAAAACATAATTAAGAAATGTTTTATCTTAAAATTAAGTTAAGATTTAATGTTTTGAAATTTATTTAATTAATAAGGTAATTAAGAAATAATTAATTTATTTATTTAATTAATTGATTAAGGTTTAATAAATATTGATTAGGGGTTAATCAATTTGAAATTAAAGATCATTAATTAGATTTTTAATTAATGATTAAGGAATTATTAATTAAGTGATTAATTTTAATCAAGGTTAATTAATTAAATAATTAGACTTTAATTAATGGATAATTAAAGATAATTTAATTTTTGAATAATTCTAAGTTAATCACTTAATGAAACTAATTAGTGAAGGGTTAATGAAGGTCATTAACCAAGATTATTAATGTGGTTAATTTTTAATAATTAATTAGATTAATTAATTTAATAATAATCATTTGTGAATTGTTGAGTATAATTACTTAATGAAGTAACTGAGAAATTAATTACTTAAGGTAATTAATTGTGTTAAATGTGATTGTTTAATTTAATTAATTAAGTTTAATTAATTTTAAACACTTGAGGTTTTAAAGATAATTACTTTATGTAATTAATGGATTGGAAATGACTTGGGAAGTGATTGATTGATGATTACAGGTTGTAACTAATTGAAGATGTTTAAAAATGAAGTAATTTGGAATATAATTACTTAGTAATTAATCAAAGGATTAATTAATAAATTAATTAAGGAATAATTAATTTGTTTTAATAAAGTAATTAAGTTAGTTAATTACCGAATATGGTTAATTAAGAAGGATTAATAATTATGAATTAATTACTTAAGGTAATTAATTTAAGAAGATAATTAATTAAATATAATAAAGAATCATTAATTAATTAATGATGTAATTATAGTTGATTAATTATGATTAATTAATCAATGACAAATGATTAAAGGTAATTAATTAATTAAGGATAATGTAATTAATTATAGTTAATTAATTAATTAAGTAATTAAAGGTTAATTACTGTTTTCGTTGAGAATAATTAATTTGTGAAATTAATTAAGGATAATTACTTGAATGTAATTAAGGATAATTCATCAAGGGTGATTAATTAAGGTGATTAATTTGAGTGATTAATTAATTGATTGTAATCAATTAAATGGTTGAGTAAGCAAGGTGTATATTGATGAAGTAATTAATTTAATTTATTTTAAATTAGTTAGAGATGGAGGTACTTAATTTAATTCATTTTGAATTAATTATAGATGATGTATGAGTAAATCTTTGCTTATGTATGAATGTATGACATTGTTTCCTTGAATGGTTGTGATCTCAGAAATGAGATAAGTAAGGTTGTGTGGTATAAATGCTTTGGTTGCATTGTGATGATAATATTGATTATCTATTGTGATGATGATGTGGATTACCTGTTTATTTGATAATGTTGATTATCAATTGTGATTTGTGAGTTATCTATCTGTGTGTATATAGATAATTGAATTGTTTTAAACTTTAAAACAACTTGGATCTAAAAGATGGCATTTTGGATTTCGATGAGACAAGGATCGGGTTTCCATATTTGGATATCTGAAAACCACATCAATCAAAATTAATGATAGGTCGTGAATCTCAAGTGAAGATGTAGATTCAGAGTGCAAGGGTTATCGTCGTTGACTCTGAGGGTGATTCCAAAATGAGTGTAACGAGATAATGCCTTCGGTTTCGTTCGAACCCGGAACGAACTTGTATGGATTGAATGCTTTTAGAACATCGTCAGGTGGACGATGAGCATTCTAAGTGATGTGTTCACTAAAGGTAATCGTAGCCTCAAGCCTCATCAACCGGGAATGGCTAAAACAGGGAAGGTGCAGCAAGGTTAAATGGGTCATGCCCAAGTAGGACGAGATTTTCCCATGTCGGCTGTGTGGGCGGTTGCTAGCTACAACCGTGGGGTTGTCTTGTTCGGGACTGTTCAGTAAGGAATGGTTCCGGCCTTGTATTGCAGGGGATTGGGAGTGATCCTCGGTACGTTGATCTAGGCCACGTACTGTGACGGGAGGTACCCCGGTAGCCTTGCCTTTGATGGAATCCAAAATCCAATAAGTGCCGTACGTACCCAACTATGTTGGAACGTGAGATGTAAGCATTCCAACTATTTCTGTATTTTACCTGAAAACCCTAGACACTATTATAATATCACTGGATTTCCTATCAAATGTTTTGGTTAGCGTAAGGTAAAAACTTTTCAATGTTTATGTGTAGGAAGTCTTACGTGATACCTTTCTTTTTAAAGGTTTTTTTTAAAGTTAAGCCACCTTAACCTGTTACTCACACCAGACCCATGTCTGACCAGAGTTTATCTTCTGTTTTCTTAAACTCTTGGGTACTCAAATTTTTACGAGTAGCCAAGGGATTCAGGTTAGCTTTGACGAATTGTGGAGGAGTAATGGAGCAGGAGGCTTCTGCATGTAGATATATATAGTATTCCGCTGTGTTGATTTCTCTGAGTAGTTCTCTTGTATTGTATTGAGTTGTATAACTAGGCAGTTGTTTATAATTGTCTAGTATGTGTTGTACTATCTGAGTAACTCTAATAATGGTTGTAAACTGTATAATATTTATGTTATTAATATAATTTATTCGTTTCGCTGTTGAGATTCTGATGTTGTTTTCTTCTTTCTCTTCTTTCTTCTCTCTTTTCAATCCCTTTCTTTCTTCAAGATGATGCGATTTTCCATGGTGAGAAAGTCGGGCCGTCTTAGAATCGGATTTGAAATCTAGAGAGATTTGAAATTTAGAAATATTTGAAGGATTTTAAAAGTGATAAAAGTATTGAACTCTTTACGGTCGCTGGAAAATAATTCCGATGATGATCGCGACATCATCGGTGTTCATTTTCGAGTTTCGAAGAGGGGAATTGCTACCTGGATGTTTTGGATTAATGTTGTTTGCGAGATTGGGTTTGATTTTGAAAATGAAAGGGGATAGTTTGGTTTAGATATATATGTTTCAAAATTGAATTTGGAACCTTTTTAGTAATGAGTTTAAACGTGTAATCAAAAAGGGAATTGAAACTGAATATTGAACTTAAGTTTCAATGGAAAAAGAATTAGTCAGGTTGGACTAAATAAAACAAAGTTTTGAGAATAAAATTAGTAAGTAAGTGATTGATTTATATGGTATGCAAATGAAATGAAATTGAATATTGGATTATGTTTGATTTAAAATAGTGTAAAATAAAGTGTAGAATTAGTTCAAATGGACTAAAAATAATTAATGTTTGGAAATTAAATTTATTGGTTGAAAATGAATTTGTGAATGAATATTAATAAGTGAGTAGCTTATAAAAATTTAAAAAGGAAATAAATAAGCCAGAATAAAAGTTTTGGTATTCTGGAAATGAAATGAAAAAAAATCCAACTCAAGCGTAAATTGAATGACCTTATTTCTAATAAATTCAATAATGAATTGTTAATGTGAATTAAAATTTAAAAATGGATAAAAGAATAAACTAATCGAACAAATTAGTAAAATGGTTGGGATTTGATCAAAGGAAAATCAAATTAAAAAGATTTAAATGGAAGTTGGTTGAATAAAATAAACTTAAGTTATTGGATAGAATAGCTTAAAGAAAATAAATAACTTGAGTAAATTGTGAGATGGTTATTTAATATATTGGTTGTCGAGTTTAATAAAATGGTTTGGAATCAAACTTTTTGGAAATGAAAGAAAATGCAATGAAAAGATTGTGAATAAATTAAAATGGGATGCAATCAAGTGTAAATTGAGTTGGAATCAATTTAAATGGTTATAAAGCTTAAGTAATTATTTATTCACATTAATATTGTCGAATTGCATAAGAAAATGGATCGTTTGATGTAAATGAGATTAGATAAAATTTTGTGAGTTATTGGAAGTGAAATAGGATGATTTTGAAATCAATTGGAATGAATATGAGTTTGTTTTTCTTAGAATGAATTATATATAAGCGTATAAGTTGTAAATCACTTAAACTGAATGGAATGGTTTGGGAATTGGTTGTATGCAATTGTAATAAGTGCCGGAACCCTATATGTGCTTATGGAAATTATATAACGTGCATTATATGTGAAATTTATGTGTTAGCTATTGAAAGTAAGTGAAATGTTAATAAATTGCATATATTTAGTACTTATATGTTTGAATTGAGTAAGTACAGGTATTTGAAGGCCGTTTGACAGGATTTTGGTCACGCTAATTGTTAAAATAATAAGCCGCTTGCTTAAAAATGCTAAATAAGGTACGCCTACGTAATAAAAATAGGAAATATGAACTGTTTTTGTTTTTCTGACCGTGTGGGTCGATGTATATATATTTATATCTCTTGTCAAATTGCTAAAGCTCCTCCGTACAAATGAGACAGCCAAAAATTTTCGAAAATTTTAGGAGTTAGATAATTTTTTGCAAATTTTTGGGAAAATTTTGTTAGCGACAAACGATTTCAAATTGGAAATTGAAATAAATTAGTGAATGAAACTAATTTAAATAATGATATGAATCAGTATGAATCAAAGATAAAATTTAATATTCAGAGTTGAAGATAAATCGAATTCATATGGAAATAGGAAACTAATTTGAATAGAAGTAGATATGAAAACTCCTGTAAGAAACTGTATAAAATGATTTTAAAAGATATGATTGGATATTATTGCTAAGTAGGATATGCAGGTATTATAAAAGGAAAGTAAAATTGGTTTTGATTTCAGAAGATAAATTTGAATAGCTCGACAAAAAGGTATGTGTTTAAATTTCTGTATGAAATATGATTGGGTTTTCGATCTAGCCACTTGGCTTTTTGTTTTCTTTCGGAATTTGGGAGCCCGTAGAGGCATTTTGTAGTTGTACCGAGCTAGCCGCGCAAAGGAGACGCCGACAAAATTTTTCGAAAATTTAGAGAGTTAGAAATTTTTTGAGAAATTTTGAAAATTTAAAATTTGGTTTTAAATTGAAATTTGAATGGTTGGGACTATGATATTGGTGGGAACCTAATGGGAGAAGTTTGGAAAGTTGGGAACAGTGGTAGGGTGTTCTTAATAAAAAGATTGTTTTGGGAAGTTGTTAGAAACTGTTTGGTTTTGGGAAAAAGTTAAACGGGTGTTGGACCATTCTTCCTAACTTGTAATTTCGGGGACAAAATTCTTTTAAGGGGGAGGAATGTGATGACCCGGAATTTTGAAACATTTGAAATCGAAATATTTAATTGATTTTAAATATTTCAAAGTTAATTTTTAACTTGAATTCAAATATCGCCATTTATTGGATAATTTAATTATTAAATTAAATAATTTGAAGTTGGGTAAAATGTTGAATATGGAGTTTTAAGCCTGTTAAAAATAATTTGAAGGCTCGTAAAATTTATATTGATAGTGCTGAGGAAAATAAAAGTTTTAAAATTGAATTTAACACCGATTTGTTTAGTTTTGAAATTTTATCATTTAAATCGATATTTAAAAATAGCCTCCGAAGCACAGTCTCGAAATTCGACGAAACCAGTTGCATTGGATCCGTAATATTGTATTATTATCGAGTTTCAATTTTGGTAACGTTTGGAGTAATCGTTTGTCCGTACGGGTGAGAAACATTTTGAAATTAAAATCAATAATTTAATATTTAAACTCGATTCAAAAAGCTATCTTCCACATATGATTGAATTAGACTCCGAAACACGTTCCATTGTGTCCAGAATACGGGTGAAACCTCATAAATGCCTAGCGGCACGTCTCGTTAGAAGGTCGAAAATTTAAACTACAAAGCTGAGACAATTTGAAATCAATTTAATATATATATATATATATATATATATATATATATATATATATATATATATATTTCATAAAAATAGTCAGCCTTCAGCCGAAATAAGGTCGCACCTGTGCTTTGTACGCTTCATTTCAATCACTGTAGCAAAGCGTCTTCAACATGCTTCTCCTCCTTAATATTTACAGCCCAGTACTCTAAAGCAATCGAGCTTTTCCTTCTTCCACTTCAATTCAAATCGCCTTTCCCTTTTCTTCATTTTGTCAATTCAAAATCGAATTCTAGGAGATAAAATGGCCGAGCAAGAACCCTATGTGTTCGTTTATTACAATTGGAAATCGATTTTTTTTTAATAATAATGCCGACCTATACCCTCTTCTTCTCTCAGTTCAGTTTCCCTCTTCCTCCTTGCAAGCGAAGATCGATCGTAGCAAATTCAAAAAAAAAGGGGACGTTGCTCGCAGCTGAGTTGCGAGTTGACTGGAAGATAAGGGGGGCCGATACTTCGCGAGTTGGGGAAGGGGTCGACGTCTTCTTCTTCGGTCGCTGGAAGAGAGCGAAGCATCAAGGTGGGGTACTCGATCAGGGTAGCTCGAGCGCAGCGACTGTTCCTTGGAAGCGCGACACGGCAGACGGCAATGGGGCGATGCAGAGTGTGTTGCATAGGCGTGGTCGATGTGGGTTCGAAGTCGATCAGTGGTCTGGTGGTTTTGGAGCTGGCTTTGAGGTTCGAATTTTTGTTTTTTTTTTTGTAATTTTGAATTGATATATATATATATGGGTAGGTGAAAGAAAAATTGGAGTATAAGGTCTAAAGAAAGAAATTTATTTTCATAGTAAAGGAAAGTATGACGTAAATAGAAATATATATATACACATACATACATACATACATACATACATACATACATACATATACATATATATATATATATATATATATATATATATGTAGTGTTTTGGAAAAGGCAAGAATTTTAGATATGAATAATTTATATAAAAACAGATTTTTAAATTTATATATATTATTTATAAGTATATACGTAGTTTCAAAAAAATAAAAAAAATAAATGAATAATAATGTACTAGGGAGATTAATTTATTGAGTTGATTTATTTAATTATTATATTTACTAAAGATTTCAAGGGAAAATTAGTCTAAATCAAATTTTAAGTTAAAAAAATTAAAATTTAATAAGTAAATGGTAATTAGTTGTTTGATTAATTCAAGTAGTAATAAATCGTGAATTGTTTATACAAGGTCAAAATCGTGAAGCAAACAAGGCGTGATGGAAATGGATTGCAAAAAATAATAATTAAGGTGAGTTAATCTCACTTATTTGGCTTGATTTAAATTTCAAAGGTTAAATTTAAATAATTGGTTGAATGGCTGAATTGATTTGATGTGCTATATTATAATATATAATACATCTTGGAATGATTGATTTCTCGCATTATATAGCGGATGAGACCCTATGCACCGCATAATAGCGAATGATATTATATTAATCCCAAATACCACGATATTTCATCTCGAAGTGGAATTGGTATTTTATATTGTGCTAACGTCTGTGGATGCAGGGAAACAGGTTGGAGGGATCCAATTGGATCCTCAAAAATTATCTAGATTATTCTAATAGTTCTATGTTATGATTATTTGCTATTCTGGGTTAATTATATTGATAATTTGAAATGTTGTATGCTATGGGTTGATTTAATATATTTTGGTACTAAGTTATCAATATATATAGAATCAGATTTTTGGGAAGAAACTAAAGAAGGAAATTTGTAAGTAAAAATAATTATAGAGAATTTGAATAAATTTAAGAATGAATTGGAAAAGAATAAAAGTGAATTTTAAATGTTAATAAATAAATTCCGAGCAGGGAAAGAAGATTTAAATAAACAAGGAAAAAATGAATTTTTAAAAATTAAGTGGAGCAGTTTAAAAAGCAAGAGAATTTATTTTAAAAATTTAAGCTTTAAATTTATTCAAAGGAGTAGAAAAGGAATTTGGGAAATATGAAATTGATATTTTTAGTTAAAAGGATTTTTAATTATAATTAAGAAATGAAATATGAGGTTAATGGATTTTGAATAAGTTGAGTAAGTAAAGGAACTTATTTCAAATTAGGCAAATTGGAATCCATTTGAGAATTGATTTAAGTGTTGGAATTGGTATTTTAAAAGAAGGTTGTGACTATGAAATGTTTAGACTAGGTTTATAAAAGTAAAGAAAAATATATCAGTGGATATTTGGGAAGAATAAATTCACTGTGAGAATTTATTAAAGGAATGGGTAAATTTGTTTAAAAATAAGTAGTGATTTATTTGTAAAGGACGTGGAAGGAAAGCTTATTCCCAGAGTGGCCAAGTTCGTTTTCAAACAAATTTAAAGGTATAAATTAAAAGTTTTAAGTTGTTTTAAAAAAGAATATTTTGGAAAATTTATTATTTCTAAATATTTAAATTCTAAAGTAAGTATTTTTCAAATCTATTATCGTAGTAATTATTTAAGGCGACTTGGTATTTTGTTTTAAAGAGAGGAAACCTAGCTTTATATTTATAAAGTAACCTCATTTTCAAATATTCCTATAGTATATATTTTAATATAAAGTATTGAAGTAGTTTCATTTTAAATATTCTTAAAGTATATATTTTGAATAAGTATTAAAGTAATTTTATTTTAAATGATTTAAAGGATATTTTATAATAAAGAGTTTTAAATTATTTTTAAAATCTAAAGCTTTGAACTTGGTGTTTTCAGTGGAAATAAATATTTGAAAATTTATTTTATGAGAAAAGTAGGGTTTGAAACTGTTTTCAAAGGGATTAAAAAGTGGAAATATATCTTGCGAAGATATTTTGAGATAAATAAATAATTTGGGAAATTATTTATTGTTTGATGGTTGTTTGTGAATGTTAATTGATAGTTAAATAACTGACTATCAATACTGGACAATGCGCTGATCGTTTCGAAGAGACCGGGACCGGGATTAATTTCTCGAAAACCACTTTGATCCGATTTGTATGTTTCTGTGGGAAAATGAGTTCGGAGTCAAAGATGGAGCAGTGAAGTGCAAGGGCTAGTCGCTACTGATCCTGAGGATATTTCCAAAATGGATGTAGTAGGAGTTGTGCCTTCGGTTCCGTTCGAACCCGGGACGGACTTGTATAGATGAATGCTCTCAGAACATCGTCTGGAGGACGATGAGCATTCTAAGTGAAACGTTCTAAAAAGGTAACGCTTAGCCTCAAGCCTTATCAATTGGGAATGACTGAAAATCAGGGGTTATGAAGCAAGGCAAGATAGATAGCACCCATTTCAGGGTGAGGTCATCCCTGTATAGTTGTCCCTTTTATTTCGGCTTAGTGGTGCGGTTGCTGATCCCAACCGTGGGGTGATCTTACTCGGGATTATCAAGTAAGGGTAGTCCCGGTCTTGTGTTGTAGGGGGTCGGGAGTGATCCTCGATATGCTGATCTAGACCAGGTACCGTGATAGGTGGTACCCCAGTGCCTAGTCATTAGTTGAAAATCCATTTTCCCTATGCACCCGTACGGTTTTGATTGTGCCCAACTATTGCTGAAGCGTGAGATGCAAGCATTTCAGCTAGATTCTATTTTACTTTCGATAGACACTATTATAATATCAGAGAATTTTAATAGAAAAAAATGTTTTAGCTATCGTAAGGTAAAAACCCGGCATGTTTATTTGTGGCGTAGTCTTACGAGATGCTTTTGTGTTCAAAGGATTTTGAAACTTTAATAATCAATTTGAGTGTGATTTCTCACGCTGTTATTCCAGACTGACTCGGGTGTTATTTAACTAGGTCAGACCGAGTATTATAGGAAACATGATACGATGCTTTGGAGCTCAATGGACGAGCTGGATGGAGATACGTATTGCCATACTTGATTATTATTCCGCTGTGTATTCAGTTTGAGGACAAGTTTGTATAACTGTCCAGTTGTATGTTATTGATGTTGTTAAGGTACTTATGATGTATGTATAAACAGATATAGTTTTCTGGCTCAGCGGATTTAACACTTGACGTGCTAATAATGTTTCGATACAAATTGACGCAAACTTTCTTCCTCAAAAAATGAATTCGTGTCAAGTAAACCTGGTAGAACGAGCCCAAATCCGTTGATCTCTCGAGATACCGTATTCTAGCTATCTTCAACACGTTGATCGCGCACGATTCCGCGTTAGAAGATCTACGATTCTTCGACGTTGATCTCGTGCACGAGATTCCGTGAATCGGCTTCAAATTCGTTGTTTCGAGCGCACTCGAATATCCGAAGATGGAAGAAGAAGGAGATCACACTCAACTTCAACAAAAGTTGCAAAAGCACACAAACAAATTTTATTCCAAAAATCAACTCCTTTTACAATGACATCACACCCCCATTTATAGAAATTTACAACACAACACAGTCGACCTAATACACGGCCGACCTAACATCACACGACCTACAGCATACGATTTACAGCATTACACGACTTACGACATGACAACATTACAACACACACGGCATAAGAAAAAATGACTTAACAATACAATACATATTACCACATCATGCGACATAACGACTCACGAGTTAACGACATAAGAAGAAGCACGGTTTCATGCGACATAAGCTTCATCGACTTAAGAGAACCAGCCTTAATACGACATAAGAACAACACGACTTATAGCAATGCGGCATAAACTTCATGTGACTTAAGAACAAGGCGGTCCTTCATGCGACATACGACCTAAGCGACATACGGAATCAACATAGGTAAGCGACTTAAAATGAGCGACATAAGTAATTGCGAAAAAGACATCAGCGACCTAAAGAAGTGTGGCATCAGTTGGTTAGCTCGCGAACGACTTAAGGAATATGGCTTGATTTCTTGAGTCGCTATCAAAGTAGGGAGCGACCTAAGATCGGTTGGCCTAACTCGCTCATCAGGGTGCGCTAACTCGCTAGGTCGTGTATTATGATGCGTTAGCTCGTTAGGTCGTTTAGGCGACTCAAGGCCTGATGTTAGGTCACTCAAGCGACTCAAGGCATGTGTTAGGTCGCTCACGCGACTCAAGGCCTGGTGCGCTGCATCATCCTCCCCTGGTTGAAAAGAATTCGACCCCGAATTCACATTTTCCTCTTCTTCGACACGTTTATCCTCATGATATGGAATCAAATGTTTGATGTTGAAAACTTCAGCAGTATGGATATGATTCGGCAATCTTAACTGATAAGCATTCTCATTAATCTTCTTCACGACTTCCAAAGGACCAATCCTTCTAGCACCTAGCTTGTTGTAAGTTCCAACAAGAAATCGATCCTTGGTCAACACTGCATACACAAAATCTCCTTCTTTGAATTCAACATTCCGCCATTTACTATCTTCGGATTGCTTATATTTCTCATTCACCTTAAGCAATCGCTCTTGCCCAACCTTGTGGCATCCTTGCAATTCATTCACCAAATCACTAGCTCGTTTGATCACTCCTTTCTGCCGTGGTATTACAGATAAATCCAATGGTCCTTTAGGAATAGTTGAATAAACAACCTGAAATGGACTAAACCCAGTGCTACGATTAAGTGCATGGTTGTGTGCGAACTCATCTTGACACAGCTTGGAATCCCAACTCTTCAAATTATCATTCATAAGACACTTCAATAGATTACCCAGGGATCTATTCACAACTTCTGTCTGTCCATCCATCTGTGGATGATAAGCACTACTAAATTTCAGCTTTGTCCCGATCATTCTCCATAGACTCATCTTAAAATGACTCAAAAAACGAGTGTCTCTATCTGATACAATAGATTCAGGTAACCCATGAAGACGATAGATCTCTCTGAAGTATAACTGTGCAACATTAACTGCATCTGGCGTCTTCTTGCATGCAATAAAATGTACCATTTTTGAAAAACGATCAACCACCACATAGATAGAATCATTGCCAAGTTGCATTCTCGGCAAACCCAATACAGAGTCCATGCTAACATCCACCCATGGTTTAGTAGGTATAGGCAACGGAAAATATAAACCTGCATTTGTCGTGGTCCCCTTTGAAACTTGACAAATATGGCACCTCTGAACAAACTTTTCAACTTCTTTTCTCATTGACGGCCAAAAATAAGACTTTGAAATCAACTGCATAGTACGGTCGCGGCCCACATGTCCTTCCTCATGCAATTCTTTGATAATCTTCATTCGTAGACTATAATCCGGAATACACAACTGATTTCCTTTGAATAGAAAATCATCAATCAGCATATATCCATCCATTCTTCCCTGTTTGACTTTGTCTAGGATCTTGAAAAAATAAGAATCTGATGTAAGCAAATCTGGAAGTAAATCAAAACCCATCACCTCTACTCGCATGGTTGTTACTAAAGTATTCCTCCGACTCAATGCATCTGCGACGCGATTAGTTACTCCAGACTTGTGCTTCACGACGAATGTAAATTGCTGCAAATAAGCTATCCACGATGCATGCCTAGCTGCAATTTTATTCTGTCCTTGTAAATGCTTCAATGCTTCATGATCCGTATACAAAACAAATTCTTTATGGAACAAGTAATGTCTCCAATGCTTCACAGCCTGCACAATAGCATAAAACTCCACATCATAAGTATTGTATCTCATCTTTGCTCTAGAAAGTTTTTCACTGAAATAGGCAATTGGACGACCCTTCTGACTCAACACTTCTCCAATTTCAACTTTAAATGCATCCGTATGTAACTCAAATAGTAACTGAAAATATGGCAACACGACAATCGGTGCTGAGGTTAAAAGTTCCTTGATTTTTTCAAAAGCAAATCCTGCCTCTTTCGTCGATGAAAACTTCTTTCCTTTCATACAATCTGTAACAGGAGCCATCACACTACTAAAGTGTGATATAAATCTTCGATAAATGAAGCTAACCCATGAAAACTTCTGACTTCTGTTATAGTTTTGGGCTGTGGCCAATTTCTGATTGCGGCAACTTTACTCTGGTCCACTTGTATTCCTTCCTTGGACACACTTGGCGTCATGAACATGCATATCTTCGTCGCTGCATAGAACTGTTCTTGACAAAGAATAGTTAACACCTTTCGCAAGTGTTGAATATGCTCCTCTGTGCTTGCACTATAGATCAAGATATCATCAAAGTAAACAACAACAAACTTCCCAATGTAAGGTCTGAAAATTTGGTTCATCACCCTTATAAATGTGCTCGGTGCATTAGATAAATCAAACGGCATGACCAACCATTCATATAATCCTTCTCGAGTCTTGAACGTTGTCTTCCATTCATCACCTGGTCTAATGCGAATCTGATGATAACCACTCTTAAGATCAATCTTTGAAAAGATTACAGACCCGCTAAGTTGATCCAATAGATCATCAAGTCTTGGCATAGAAAATCTGTATCTAACAGTGATTTTGTTGAGTGCCCTGTTATCCGTATACATCCTCCATGCACCATCTTTCTTCGACACTAACAAAGCTGGTACAACACAAGGACTGAGATTCTCTCGAACACTCCCTTGCTCAAGTAACTCCTCAACCCTCCTCCTTAACTCTTCATGCTCTTTCGGACTCATACGATAATGTGGCTTATGCGGTAAAAAAGCACCTAGAACTAAATCAATCTGATGTTGTATGTCCCTCAATGGCGGTAACTCCTTGGGCAATTCCGTAGGAAATACATCTTCAAATTCATTCAACACTGGTCTAACCTCCTCAGGAATTTCAACATCTTCACTTGTCTCTTACCCAATTAACATAAACAATTCAGCACTATCCTTCACCTCTTCAACAAATTCTTTCGAAGATAATAGGCTAGTTGATTCCACCTTCTTCTCTGCCTTGCTTTCACTTTGTTCACGCTTCTTAAGAGCCAATGTAATTTGAGTACCTTCAAACATGAAACTGTAGCTGTTGGTGCGACCATTATGTTGTATAGCTCGATCATATTGCCACGGTCTTCCCAATAGTAGATGACACACATCCATATCTACAACATCACACCATATATCATCTTTGTACTTCTTCCCAATAGAAAATGTAACATAAGCTCGTCTTCCCACTGTCACTTCTCCACCTTTCTTTAGCCATACCAGTTTATAAGATCTAGGATGCTTTTCAGTCTTCAACCCTAACTTCGTGACGGCTTCTTCTGAAATAATGTTATCACAGCTTCCCACATCAATAACAAACCAACAAACCTTCCCCAAGATAGTACATGTAGACTAAAAGATATTGCTTCTTAGCCAAATAGAATCATTCTCATGCTTTGGCACTAAACAAGATCTCCTCATCATCAAGTTACATCCTTCATCTCCTGACACAACTTCATCATCATCAAACTTCGATGGTTGTGAATAATCAACTTCTGCTTCCACATCATCGTACTCACATTCCTCCGCAACCAATGCTCTCTCCTTTGGCTTTGTACATTCATTACTTTTGTGACCAAACTCCTGACAATTATAGCACTTGACACTGTCATTGACCTTTGCTTTAGCGGCTTATTTGACAGGTGGTTTACTGACTGCCTTGGAAACAATAGCACTGCTACTAGCACCTTTATTCTGATTGTTGGAATTTGTAAGCACACCACCTCCTCGTCTCCCTTGTTTCTCCCAAGCTAGAACTTTCTGATGTGCTTCAGTAACAGACATTGGATTAAACATATTCACCATGTCTTGAATCTGCATTCGTAACCCTCCAATATATCTAGCTGTTCCTTTGTCTCCATAATATCATTCCTTGCAATCAATTGATAAAATTCATCTGCATAATCATTCACCATCCTCGTCCCTTGTCTCAAATTATGCAAACGTTGATACATAAGAGATTGATAATTGTACGGCAAGAAAGTTGCTTTCATCATCTTTCTCATCTTCTCCCAAGTAACAACATTTGATTTTCCCATTCTCTCCTGAGTTAGTTTAGTTTGCTGCCACCAAGCCATAGCTCTTTCCCTTAGTCTTGTAGCAACTAACTGAACTTTGCGATTCTCAGGAACTTCCTTGAATTCCAAAATCTCTTCAACATTTGACAACCAATCAAGAAATTCTTCTGCTTGCATACCACCTTTGAATTCTGGAAATTCCATCCTTATACCTGATTCCCATTTACGATCATTCTCTGAATCAAGATATCGATTTTGCACTTGGTCTCGATCTCGATAATGAACACTGCCTCTATCACCATATTCCTCGAAATCATATGTATTTCGATATCGATCCCGTCCATCTACATCTCTACGACTCTGCATGTCCCTTCTACCTTGCCTTTCAACATCACGATAAGGTTCATTGTCAAACTCACGTGGGGTTCTTCTTTCTTCACCTTGATACTCATGGTGTTCTCTTCTCATGGAAACTGAAGATTCTCTTCTATCTCGATAAGATTGGGGTGACATTCTCCTTTGTTCCGAAACCGATGGTGAAACCCTGTTTCTACTATGGTTCGAAACTGGTGAAGTTCTCCTTTGACTTCGGTTCATGTCATTCATCATCTTTTCTAACTTTGCTATACCTTCATTGAAATTTTCATTGATACGATGCTCCATCTGCTCAGCTTTTTGTCTTCGATATAAATCTTCAACATTCTGAAAACGATTAGCTCGTCTTAGAGGCATGATATTCAAACAATCTCTTTTCCGATCTTATTTGGTTTTAACTCGGCTACGACTTAACTTTAACTCGGCTCTGAAATCTGCACTAGCTCGGCTCGGTTTTGAACTTAGCTCTGAACTCGGCCTTGATCTTACTTAGCTTTGAACTAGGATTCGAACTAGGCTCTGATACCAATTAAGTGACGCAGCACGGAAGCTCTGCACTAAATAAGTGACGCAGCAAAGAAGCTCTGATACCAAATGAGTGACGCAGCACGGAAGCTCTGATACCAAATAAGTGACGCAGCACGGAAGCTCTGATACCAAATAAGTGACGCAGCGGATTTAACATTTGACATGCTAATAATGTTTCGATACAAATTGACGCAAACTTTCTTCCTCACGAAATGAATTCGTGTCAAGTAAACCTGGTAGAACGATAAATGCCCAAATCTGTTGATCACTCGAGATACCGGATTCTAGCTATCTTCAACACGTTGATCGCGCATGATTCCACGTTAGAAGATCTACGATTCTTTGACGTTGATCTCGCGCACGAGATTCCGTGAATCGGCTTCAAATTCGTTGATTCGAGCGCACTCGAATATCCGAAGATGGAAGAAGAAGGAGATCACACTCAACTTCAACAAAAGTGGCAAAAGCACACAAACAAATTTTATCCCAAAAATCAACTCCTTTTACAATGACATCACACCCCTATTTATAGAAATTTACAACACAGCAGCCGACCTAACACACGGTCGACCTAACATCACACGACCTACAGCATACGATTTACAACATTACACGACTTACGACATGACAACATTACAACACACACGACATAAGAACAAACGACTTAACAATACAATACATATTACCACATCACGCGACATAACGACTCACGAGTTAACAGCATAAGAAGAAGCATGGCTTCATGTGACATAAGCTTAAGCGACTTAAGAGAATCAGCCTTCATATGACATAAGAACAATACGGCTTATAGAGATGCGGCATAAACTTCATGCGACTTAAGAACAAGGTGGTCCTTCATGCGACATACGACCTAAGCGACATATGGAATCAACATAGGTAAGCGACTTAAAATGAGCGACATAAGTAATTGCGACTTAAGACATCAGCGACCTAAAGAAGTGTGGCATCAGTTGGTTAGCTCGCGAACGACTTAACGAATATGGCTTGATTTCTTGAGTCGCTATCAAAGCAGGGAGCGACCTAAGATCAGTTGGCTTAACTCGCTCATCAGGGTGCGCTTACTCGCTAGGTCGTGTATTATGATGCGTTAGCTCATTAGGTTTTTTAGGCGACTCAAGGCCTGGTGTTAGGTCGCTCACGCGACTCAAGGCATGTGTTAGGTCGCTCACGCGACTCAAGGCCTGGTGCGCTGCATCATTTTCTTGTGTGTGAAGATCATTGAATATCTATTATATTTTATTCCGCTGCGATGGTTAGATTCCGATATTGTTTTCTATTTTCTTCTTCGTCTACCTCTTCTTCTTTAACCCAAATGGTTCGTTTCCGTACATCTAGAGTTGATTGATGGAGAATAGTGTCGACTTAAGGGGTACGGAACCGCGGGTTGTTACATTTTGTTTGAAAACTCTAAGCTTTACAATGATTAGATGAAAATATTTTGAGTTTGAATAAATATTCAACTCTGTAACAATAAACAGAGGAGTACAGTATATTCAATATTTCATAGAACAACCTATATATAAACACAGAACTATATTCAAAAATAAAGCATATACAAAACCATATTATCAATGAATCATCTGTACTATTTTTAATTAAACTTAAAACTTTAAAATCTATGTTTACTCACTTGAAAACAAGTTTGAACAGAGAACTCTTTTGTTTTGCAAACCTGTAGTTTTGATCTGCCTTTAAACCCTATTTTGTTTAGTTGAATGAAATTAGGAGTTTATGAGAATGGTGATGTTTACTTCTCTTTTTTCTCTCTAGTTTGTTAAGTTTTGAACGAACTAGAATAGAGTAGATGTATATATAAAGAAAACAGTTTGTACAGGGTAGGCTTTAACTGGTTTAATTTTCTTCTTTTTGCTTTGATCAGAGATTCTTTTTCCTTTGACTAAACAGGATTTTTTTTGCTGAAATGAAAAGATTTGTAAATATTTGAAATGACTTTGTTTTGGTTGAGATGATAGCATTTAATGTAATTGTTTCCTTTCAAGCTTACATACTTATTTTTTTTATATGTACATAGACACTTTGTAGGTAGACTCTTATGTACAAAGATATTGTATTTGCCTTGCATTTACATACATACATTTTTTCTGGTTTTGCTTTACCTTTGTGCTTAATATAAAATTATTATAGTTATTTTTATGTGTTTATCTTATGTTGCTTCGCACAATAACTATTTAAATATTTATTTTCATATTTTTTTTCTATTTTAAGCTTAAACTATCAACACTTAATTTATATTCATATATTTTATACTTATATTTAATATTGATGGGATTAATCTCATTTTAAGCATTATTATCAATATTACATCCATATATATATTTATACCAAATGTTAATAAGGTAGTGCCTTTAATTTAATTGAATAAGATAGATTTTATTGTAAATATTTTTGAAAGGCAAGTTTCCTTTTCAAAATACATACGTATATAAATAAATGGCAAATATTCCAAAAGTCCTATCTTTTTTAAAATGATAAGTTTACATTTTATTTAATTGGATTAAATATTTATTAAAATAATATGGCCAAAATCCTGTGTCGTCAAAAATATGAAATGTGCATGAATATGAATTCATGATGAACGTCACCTTTCATACTTCAAAATGAATATAATGCCACATTAATCCAACATGGAAATATATTTTAATTCAACTAATTTCATTAATCCCAAATCAACTCAAGTTTACGCCGATTTAAAAGTTTTATTAACAAATTAATTTCAATAGGTTGATATGTAAGATGAGCGAAAATCAAGACTAAAATTTAAATTAGTTTGAATACATAATTGTACATTTATTGCTTACAAATAGATTAGAAGTTAATTTGCAATTAAAACCCAATTCTAGTCAATTATGAATTGATTTCGTGCTTTAAATAATAAAAAATCTATCCAATTAAACCACACATTTGAAATCACATAAAATAGTTGTCACTTTATTAAATCAAAATTAGATGTTATAATTCAAAGTAAATTTTATTTAAAATCATAGAATTTTAATTTCTTACAGTATTAAATTCTAAAATTTTAATTTTCTTTTTTTTCAAAAAGTACGGGTCGTTACATAACTTCAAAACAATATTAATATAATAATTAATTAACTTTAAAATGTTATTAATACAATAATCAACTAGCTTTTAACTAATAATAATATGACAACTAATTAACCTATAATATAATTAAATAACTTAAATTAAAAATTTAAGTATAGTTAAATCACTTTGAATAAATAATTAACATATAATTAAAACATTTTAAAACAATAGTTAAATAACTTTGAAATAATAATTAAATGTTTTTAAATAACATTAAGCACTAACTTTTAAGAATCATATTAATAAAATAATGAATTTTAAATTATTATTAAAAACAATTACTATTTACCTTTAAAACTTTATTAATAAATTATTATTGCCTTTTTAAAATATTATTACTAAATAATAACTATTCTTGTAATAACTTTCAAATCAATAATTAACTTTTCAAATTTGAAAGAGGCTTAACGATTACAATGGTGCTTAAACAAGCTACCATATCATTGGATTTAACTTTCGATGTTAATAACTGATATTTATTTAATAAACGACTATGTAAATAAACTCAATACTTGACCATCATTGGTTAACGTATCGCTTATTCAAAGTGGCATATCAATTAACGATATATAATCAGATGTCCAAATCTATAAAATAGTAGAATGGGGATTTATTCTGCTGATTAAATGACCAATTAATTTTATTGGCAGAATAGTGTTTTATTCAGCTAAATAAATGTCCAATTACCGTATTCAATCCAATTTAACTCAATAGTAATTTATTTAGCCAAATAAACACCAATAATTAAGATATATAAATATAAACGACGTTATTATTAAAATAACGTGATTTAAACCCAGCTTGTTTAAATATGTCATAAATTTTTACATGTCCAAAGCTACTAATGAGTTACACTAAAATTTTATACTCATCCGTACGAGCACAAAGCAAAAATCCACGGGTCACATGGATTTAATATGAACGAGAAATAAATTTTCAAAGCTAAACATTTAACTTAACCAATTACATTAAATAATTTATCCTCATTGAAAGCCCAATTATCTTGGCCCAACCAGCTCCTAAACTTCTTCATCTTCTCAAATGCCTATTCGCAAATAAACTCCTCCATCCACAAAAAAGAAAATCCTACAACTTCACCAATGTGCACGAAGTTCACGTGCACGCGAACTCCGGTCATCGATCGACAAAACCAAGACCACCGGCACTTCTGCCTCCTCGCTCTCGTCATTCTGCATCCCACCATGGTGCCCTAGCCCTTTACAATCAAAATGCAACCCATTAATGTTAAGGATGAAACTGCATCAGGTGAACAAAATTGCAAACCTTTTTATCACCAAATCCTGCCAACATTTCACCACTCGATGGCCTCTCCATCTCGATCACTACCCCAAGCTCCAAATCTTCAATCAATTCTCAAATCGAAAGCCATCCAAACCATAGTAACCGAAGAACAACAATCATCATCGTTGAATGTTTTCGAACTTACGTAAAAAATACTATGACTCTATATGAACCCAATGACATAAGCGGCGTCGAATGATTCGACATGGATCAAGAGAATTCAATTTTTTTAAATTTGTGAACAAAATCTCCTCCTTATTGAAATTTGATGATATCTCACTCGATTCTCAATGAAATTAAACGCGATCAATTTTTAAAAATACTAGGGACCGTTACGAAAAACTTCCTTAGGCTAAAAATCTACGGATTGAGGGGTGTTGATTTTTGAAGGAGAGGAGCTAAAACTTTTTCTCATGGAAGTTTAATTGAAGGAGAAGAAGATAACCCCTGTGATTAACTGAATATGTATATATACACATATACATCTCACATGCTTACCTCCTCCAATACCAAGGTCAAATCAAAATAAAAATCGATAAGGACAGGGAGGCAACATCAGCCAAATAAGGGGAGACAAAATAGGGACAAGGAAACAAAAGGGTTTCTATGCAGTGGATTTAGGAAAAAAGGATGTGATGTATGTACACGTGTACATACTGAGGTGTGTTTGGATTGTTTTAGAACGATCTCGGTACCCATTATATAGTATAGAGTCTGTACACGAGCCATAAACGCTAGAAACTGAAATAAGATTGTGCACAACAAGGTACCAGATTCATAGAACAATAATAAAGTAGATAAGCTAACTTATTCTGTGAAGTTTCAAAATTTCAACGTTTGCCAAAAAATACGTCAAACAAAAAAATTTATTTTCCAAATTAAAAATTACGAAAAAAATTCCAAAAGTTAACCTAAAAATATGCCACTGAAAATTAGGTCTTAATTAAAAACATAGATTTATATTATATTTTATAGAATCCTAAATCAAATACTTAAAACTAATTAAATATTCCAAAAATCAATGTGATAAAATTCCAGGTTTTTATAGTGGTAATTGGAATGTTCAACATTTTGGTTTTGTGACTCTTAGGTGCAAATTCAGTCAGCGATTAATATCGAACAATTCGAATATTAATGTTCATACGTCACTTAGCAATGGTGTGACATTATGTCAAATTTATTTCTCACTTAGCTTTAGTAAAATCCAATTTTACTAATTTAAGCTTTACGCAGAAGTGACGATCATTTACATCAATTATCTTCGTCAAAACTATATCCCTTAGGACTTATGGAATTTGGTAATGGAAAAAATTCCAATATTGTTCATACTAAACTTTATATTCCAAATGCTAAGTCCTTGGTTCAATAATAACAATTATTATTAACCAAACTATTTTGGCCAAATTCTTTGACTTTGAGTTGACTTTAGTTGATCGTGATACTAACCTCATGCAACTAAGGAGACGAATCCTCCCTTGAATAGTGTTTCACTTCTAATGCTTCCACTCGACCAAACTATAATCGTTTGACGGACTTCGTGCCATGTTTTAATTATAATCAAAGTGGAGCTTCCACATTGAAGATAAAAAGTATTCTCAAGTCAAGAGAACTGTGGAATATTGTCATATCGATATTTTCTATTTGACCTTAGTTATTTTATCCACCAAAAAACTACCAAGTGAGTCATTTCATAGTTATCCAATAACTATCAATACATAGACCCTTGTGCCCACAACAGCTATGAGTAATACACTTAGAGAGCGTTACATACTCTAACCTTAATGGATATATCGATATCCAATCTCGATGTATCTTGAATATGAATATTTAAAATAGTTTGCTTATCTTATTACAATAAATCACCCATGTCTACAGTATATTGTAATGACTATCATAAATCATTTATGAATTTTCTATTAAATATACTTTTAGTTAAATTGATAATTAGTATAAGACATTATATCAAGTATATAATAGAAAAAACCTTTTATTTCGAACAATATTGGTTATCGAGTTAGACATATATATAACATATTACTTAATTGCCCTTGGGACATACCCTTAACTCTATCAATCTCCCACTTGCACTTGGGCCAATTATGGAATCTCTATCTCATCCCTTAGATTAGTTTGATGAGAACCGATCGAGTTTGACCCTTTACGAATGGATCTGCTATGTTGTTTAAATTATCTACTCTATCAATCAACACTCTTCGATGCTGATAAACTACTTTTATCATGTGTAACTAGTCGAAGTAAGTTTCTCGACTTCTAGTGAGCTCTTATCATTACATTGTTATCATATAAAAAATATTGTATTCTTAATACATAGAATCACTCTAGCTACTAATTTGTATATTTATATTTATACATTGCTTTTATCATGGCACTATTCAAGGCAATTTACTTAACCTCTCATTGAATCAGCCATAATCTTTTTTTTAGAACATTTCCAACTTAAACCTCCTTAACTGAAGTTTGAACAAGAATTTAATGTTTACACATTATACTCAATATTAATTATAAAATTTCATTCTGAATACTCCTTTATAAAGAGTTCGTTATTTCTTTAAATAATTCTCTAGCATTTTGTTGATATTCGAGAAAACTCTAAAGTACCCTTAGTGATCTTAATTTGGATTTGATATTTTCTTCATGCACAAAATACATAAGAATATTAGAGTATTGTAGACAACACTACATGTATGATAATTCAAATTTCTAATGCGTAAAGAATTCATCATACGTGTTGTATATTAAACATTTTAATAAGGCGTCTTCTAGTATCGTTTCTGACATTCCCAATATTCTTTATACATAACATGAAAGATATATTATCATATCCAATATTTAGTGCTAAATAATCAAACCATAACTGATTTTAACACAAATACATTTTTAACAATCACTAGTATGTTGTTTACTTATAATTTACAAATATATGTACGTACCTTTTAGTGGTTCTTTCTTATTTACACATGCTTCCTCTGCATATTGACTACAAATAAAAATATTTGATATTTCTACAAAAATATTTATTCAATTCTATTGCTTATAGAATGATAACTTCATATATTTCTTGGATAGTTTTCGAAAACCCACAAATACGATATCGCTCACATTAACTTTGAGGCGATTTGGTGGTTATGTGAAAGTGGTCTATTATAAATCATTATTCAAAATTTTATGTTTCAACACATTTGTACCAAAACACTAAGTTTTACCAAGCGAGAATCTAATGAGTATATTCAAATCAACTTGAGCACATAGAATAGTGAATCTACTGTGCTAATTTAAATAATTGAAATTTATGGTGCACTTCTTATCATTGTTATTCATTGTATTCCAACTATATACTCTTTTGATAGAAGATGTATTTGCGGTCGATGGATCATATCCTTTTGGGTACCACCATCAAAATCATATGTTAATACTGTATTTGGAATCCATTTTGAATTTATGCATCTTACCATATCGTAGAGTCAATATCTTAACGTTTAATTGACAACTAAGGATTACCTTTCTCGAATTGATAAGAAACTCATAGTTTCTCTTCAATATGCGAGAATTTTTTTAGACATCCTAATGCTATGACGACCCATATTATGGAAGGTTTAGATCGACAATAATCCACACATGTTTGACTTAAACAATCCGGAACATAGATAATCAATGGGTTAAATTAAGAAAAGTAAGAAAAGAAGAAGAAAACAAACACAAAATCTCGCAGCGGAATGATAAAATATAGTAATCAAATAAACGGTTCATGAAGCTGTTTATATTATATATTTGATTGTAATCTATACAACATTTATTAGAGTTATATATACATCAGGGATAAATAAAGTAATGCAATAGACAACATGCTGCAGGAATAAGAATAGTAATAATACACCAAATCTTCGTCTTCATTTTCTAAAACAATCTTCAATGTGCTGAAAAACTCAAGAGATGTTACGAGATTTTCCATCTCTTAAGGATTCGTCAAATTATTTATATGTAGTAGAATACGCTACATATATAATGTCTAATCAATAAAATAAATATTTTTCTTAGCTTTAAGGCTTTACATTAATCCTCCTTAATGCCTTGTTAACCCTTATCGTACAGTTTGCATATAAAACACCAGTAAACGTCGGTGGATAGGGATGTGCTATGATACGACAACACTAAACCAAAATCATAGGGGTCTCGTATAAGGGTAAAAGTATGACAAGGCACGTGAGGCAATACCCAAGGTAGGATACTACTAGTTTACCCTTCCCGGCTAATGGTAACCCCTAACGGCGCACCACAATACAGCACTCCAAAAAACCCATGGGTGCTCACCAATCAATCACAATTTAAATGATGGTTATATAGAGGATTGTGTCCGCTAGAGGTAGCTAGCCTAATTAGCTGGTGTGGCTCCTATTTTAGTCGTTTCAATTGACACAAGTGTTAGGCCAATCCATCATTGTTCTCTTTTTTCAAATCCAGCAAACGTATGCCAAATCCAATCACTTCATTCTGTAGCATCACTCCATGTACACAGTTGTTAAAGTGCTTCCAATATTGACAGAGAGTATGCTAATAAGAGGCCCTGGTCTCTTTAATAGCCAAACATGATTTTACACATTGGTTGGTAATTTTACATTTCGAAAACAATTCATACTTGATATCAAAATATCATATTAGCTTCAAAATCAATTTCATTTCAAAATCATCATATTTACTTCAAAAATCATATTCTGTTCGATACGTCATTTTCACTTGGAATATTATTTCACTCCAATATATCGATTTCACTTTCAAAATCGTTTCGAATTTCGATTTAGATTATAACTTCATTCTAACCCTATTAGCATTTAAATCCATGATTTAAATATAAACATTCCCACTCGGACCAGCTTGAATTTTTAGAAAATAGTTTGAATAGTTTTAAAATAGTTTAAATAGTTAAAATAGTTTAGTAGAAAATGGTTTGAGTATTAAAATGGTTTATATAGTAAATAGCTTGGAAAATCAAATTAATTTAAATATTAAACGAAGATAGACTTTAAACCGTTTATAATAAAATAATTCATTTGAAAATAGTTTCAAAGTCAAACTGATTCAATTCCAAATTTCCCAATTCAAATCAATTCAAATTTCCATAACGACTTAATCGATTCAGTTTTGATTTTCAAGTCGAACTTTACTTCGATTCCAGATTAATTTCTATTTAAATTCCAATTGCAAATTAATTTCAATTACAATTCCAAATCAATTTCAATTTCATTCAAAAATAATTTCAATTCCAAATGTAAACCATTTCGGTTTATATCAATTTCGAGTACGGTTTTCAAAATATCGATTCAAAACACTTAAATCAAATTTACCTTCAATATCCAATTTAAAATACAAATCCTCAAATATAATTCAATTCCGAGCTCAATTTTGAAATATCGTTTTATATCAATGTTACTTAGCAATATTCAAAGTTAGAACAAAATCCCAATGTTTTAAAACAAATCAATTTCTGAAATTCATATCATATTTTGATTATAACTTCAAAATATCAACTTCAATTATTTAAAATATTCTTGTTATCAAACTTAAATTTCAACACTTCAAGCTCAAGTTCGAAAATTGTTTGATTTCCATAAATTCGATTTCCATTTTCTTAAAATCAAATCATTTAAATAAATTTCAAATCATTTAATAAATTTCAAATCAAAATTTTTAAAATCATTTAATTTAACAAATTCGGTGTCCGTGCATAATTTTCTATCCTATGGCCAAGTGATCAATTATTTCCATTTAATTTCAAGGATGGATATATACCATTTTAATCCAAGATAAATTTCATAGGTATATATCATTTAAATCTATTTCTTAATTTAATCGAAATAATTTGATTTACAATTTTATATAGTGTAAATAATTTTCAGGGCGATAACATGATATATCAAAATAAATAAACATCTAAATCATCCGAAATATCAACCAATATCCTCTATCATAATCCACATCCAAATCAGCCAATAATTCACAACAATTTCATTGTTATCAATGTCAGATTAATTACGAACAATTATTCCAATTTCAAAGTTAACTATCAGTTTTAATTTCCATAGTCAATTCATGTCAATTTCATTTTCAATTAATAGTCAATAAAATTGAATAACTTGTTTTAATGAAAATAAAAATATTATAGTATGTCTTGAGCATAAAAAACACTCACCATTTATTTTCTGTTGTCGCTTTTGCATTTTTGTTTCAATTAAATTCGGACGCATTCGAATTTAGCCGAAAATTTGCAAGCTCTGAATTCAATCAATCCAATTCTACGTTGAAGATTTTGTCAATACGAATCCAACGCGACCAACCGCATTGGATTTTGACCTTAAACAACTGAGTTGTGACATTTATAAAACTTCAATTTACAAAATAAAATTAGTTTATTTTAATTAAAATCTTTGTTTCCACACCCAATAACTATACCAAGGCCATCCTCTATGCACCCGGCCCATCTATCCTTCTTTCCTCTTTTCTAATACATGTTCAGTAAACCAAATGCACGATCGCCCAAATGTGCACATGCACGAACCGTCTATACCATCAACGATTGACCCGAACCCACCGAAGATCACCCCTCACCATCCTCCATCTCCTTAGAGCCACCGCTTCCCTTCCTATTCAGCCAAATGGATCACGACCACCCAATCGAGCTTTGACACCGCCAAAGTCGCGATGACTATCCACGCATCACACCCACCTATCTCCCTCTTCCAGCCACTACTTGCTTCGTCGAGTACAAATCTGATGCCTAATTTCCTAATTGATGACCATTGCATGAGATAAGCCAAACCTGAGCTACAACCATGATCGGCCATCCCCTAAATCTCACTGTTGCACTTCTCAAAAACCATCGCAGATTGAAGCTTTAATCAAAACGAGGTTTATTTATGAATTTTGATTTGGACAAGAACATGGACATGGGTTTGATTTTGTACCCATCGACCATCGTTTCTTTATTACTGAAGCTCGAATACAAATGGGAAAAAAAGAGAAGGGTCAAGGTGATTTATACATTGATATGCTGAGATTTTTATATTCTTTTTTCTTTTTTCTTGAACCTTTCATTTTTTCCTTTCTCAAGATTGCTTAGTGACAGTTTCATAAGGCATGAAGGATGTAAAAAGAACTCGAGTAGAGGGTAGGTTGGCTTCTTAATGGTGATAGGGTGGCTGGAAGAGATAAAAATACGGCTGAAAAGAAATCCAGGGTCAAATAAAATAAAATATATGTGACGACCCGAAATCCGACGTTTGAAAATTGACATCAAATACCATACTTGTATTCAAATGCCATAGATACAAACGTCGAACTCCAGTTCGGATGGAGCTTATAATACATTAAGTTCAACAACACAACGGAAGAAAAACGAATATATCATTGATATACAACATTCGATACAACAATGATTCAATCGAATATCAATACATATATCATAGATAGAGAAAAGCGGAAGAGATAACTCCAACATGATTTCCAAGAGGAAGTGAATCCACAAACTGCATCCCAAATGCCAAAGCTCAAAAGCTCCAAGCTCCAAATCGAAAGCTCGGACCACCATCCTGTTGACCGAAGCAAGGTTAGTCTGAATGTTGAAGTGAAATGAATGAAATCGCCATTCCAAATACTTCAAAAATATCGAATCTACATCTACTATCTGACTATCTGAAAAATCTAATTCTAGACTACCCGTGTGGAAAATTATGGGCACCAGTGTTTAGAAAGGAAACAATAAACTCTAGGTCAGTCACGGGACTGGTGTGAGCAAACAATAAAAGAATTTAAGATTGAAATCCACAATGCTTTTTGGAAAATGAAACTACCATATGGCCTCCCGGCACACATATAATGCAATCGCACACTTGGGAGAGATTTCTCCTTATGATAGTCAAACATGCTTGATACGCAAAACACTTTTTGTATTATTATTAGTGCATAGTGCAGAAAACCTTCCGAACGTATAACATTCATCTTAGCCAGCATAGGTACCATTATACTATGCCTACTATAGCTACCATTTAAGAATGGCAGGTTCTACAATTGCAATCGTAAAGGGCTCGTATTGGTGATGGGATTTCCAACAAATGGTTAGGCTAAGGAACTTCCTGGGCCACATGTGTACGCCTCTAGAGGGACGCCCTGAGAACCTAACCGGATCTCTGCCAACACAAGGCCGGGTTAACTCTGTAACTAGGTAACACTACACGATTATGCTATCCCCCGATGCTAACCAACCTTTATCTGAGGGCCTCAACCACAAAGTAAAAAATTTGCAGCAACCATATAAGTTAAGTATTTGGGTCCATACCATGATACCACCTCTATTCAGAAGGAAATGGACATACCCTCAGGAGACGCTACCCCCAAATAACCTTGTTGCATCCTTTATGTTTCGTCCATTCCGGTTTGTGAGGTCTGATGAGGTCACGTCCATAAAGCTACACTTTACACAAAAGCCATGCTTCGATCAACACATGATCAACAACACTTTTGCCACATTACCAAATTGGGAATGTATCACTAGTAGCCATCAACTACGTAACCTCTAAGCATGTATGTCTTAGAGAATGGTGTTAAGCTAAGAGAATAAATTCTCAGACACCAAACAGAAATGCATTTGAAAGAAACCAGCTTTACATCTCAAAGTGTAACGTCAGACACATATCCATACAAGTCTGTTTCGGGTTCGAACAGAATCGAAGGCACTTCAAAAGAAACCCTTGCAATCCGGATAATCCCTAATCACGTCTGGACTCCCCATCACAAAGGGTGATCAAATCTCTATGCCGCGGCCATTCTGTGTAGAGACATTCGACAGGTCATCCTTTCGCTTTAGAAAATGCCCAGTCTTCACCACCGGTCTTCAATTGCTATCCATTTCGTCGTATCATTATTCGAAATGGGTTTTATGGCACAAAGTCCTCTGCTGGCTAAATCGAATAATGAGCGCTTAATTTTAAAATCATATGGATATATGGGATCTTAGTTATGTCATAACTTAAAGCCCAAAACCTTTTTTCAAATGGTTTAAACAAATTACCATTTTCAAATTTTTAACAAAAAGATTCATTTCACAAAGTTCACCAATCTTTCACAAAGATTAATTCATAGCTTTCAAAACTATTTACGATTAAAATATTTTATAAAAGATACACCTTAAGATCTTCTTATTTTGGAAACATAGCTCACTAATCTTTCAAAATGATTTATAGCTTTCAAAAAAATTCCATTTCAAATTTGAAACCCATTTTTACAAAAAATGAAGATCCTTTCTTTATTTGAAAGCTATCATCATTTGAAAACAAATACATTTTGTTTCGGAAAAATCTGATCAAATATACGCAAGTTCTAGCTTTTAAAAGCATAAATCAGAAAATCAACGAACTGCCATATCATGGGCAAGTTCTAATTTGAATTAAGTTCAAATTCCCAAAACAATATTTTTAAACCCATATATATATATATATATATATATATATATATTGTATAAAAATTTCAAAGTATGATTTTCAGAATAATTTCAAATTATACTTAACAAGATATAATATATTCAAAATAAATTTCGATTTCAAAACTTCCCTTTCAAATGCTTTTCATATTTAATTCAATTCACTTTCCAAAACCATTTGGATTCAAAACTTTAACTATTCAAAACCATTTTGAATAAAATAATATTAAGTTCAAAATATCTATGACTTAACCGAATCCTCATGAAATCCATATTTGTGTGCGTGTAGTGTAGTCCAGGGGTTTTACACAATAGTGCAACGTCATCAATCATCACAATCCAAATACCGCAATATCGATAAGCGATATAATCCTATAACGCGTATCTTCATTCACAGATTCACAGATAAATAAATTACATTCATCATAGCTCAAATCAAAATAATTTATATCACATAATAGCATACGCGTTAGGGATATCAAACAATTCAAACATTTAATATGATCCCAAACCATCCATAAGTAAGATCAATTAATTTATCTGATCAATTTAAATCAGATTAATTACTTATGAATAAATCACTAATCGTGCTTAATTAATATTAATTAATTACAAATCATTTTGATTAATTATTCTTTAATGATTTATTAATTAACCATTAATAATAATTAATTAACCTTTAATTATTAATTAATCAATCTTAATTAATAAATCAATAATAACCTTTAATTATTTAATTATTCTTTAATTAATTATCCTTAATTAATTACATTAATTAATTATACTTAATTTCATTAAGTAATTAACTTTTAATTACTCATCATTAATTAGTCATCCTTTAATTAAGTAATTATACTTAAAATTAATTGATAAATTAACCTTAAATTAATCACATCAATTAATCAACCATTGATTTATTATTTTAAATAATTTAACATCATTTTAAATTTCATTAAAAATTACTCAAGACCTTAATTTAAAAGATAAACCAATTTATATTTATTCATCAATTAATTTAATTCATGTTTATTTGATAAACTTTTGCAATAAATCTTTATAATAGACAATTCAATTTAAACCCTTTAAGTTACTTAAAGCTATTACATTACATCATTTAAACTTATTTAAATGAACTTAGATTTAAATAATAGGTATATAATAAAATACCTTAAATTTAAAAATAATTATTTTAAATTTTTAACCAATTCCAAAACCAAAATAAAACATCTTATTATATTTAAAAGAATTAAACAAGAAGTAATTTAAACTCGATTTAGATAAAACTTGTTAAATTTAAATTTCAAAACTGGCATATATCTGAACCCGAGACACTTCTGGTTTTCACCCGAATCTTTTGCAAGTTTACCCGAGTATGGCTTCGAGTAAATACTTCCCCCTTCCCTTTTTACTTCCTTTTTTTGAAAAAACTGTTATCTCATGTTAACTACACAAACACCCCAATCTTCCCCAAGCCAAAAACACAAGTCCTTGAGTGTTCCTTCAAGTACATCCCTTCTTCCCAAATCCACATACTACTGACACACCCCTGAAATTTGTGCACATGCACGATCAATCGCGGCAGCTCCGATCATTATCGTCGCCTTCGACATGTCGACTACCACATCCACAACTACCACGAACATCCAGATTGTCAAAACCCACCATAGATCGAAATCGAGCTTCTTGATCAAACTGGACCCCAAACCTATATCAGAAAAAAACATACGCCATCGAAAATCGACAACCGATGACCACGCGACTTCGACTAGAGATTCGTCAATTTCCCCTGCTTCGATCCCCACCGGTCTCATTGATTCCAATCCACCATGGACGAAGCAAAAATTCGAGATAAAATGGTGACTAAAAAGCACACAAAAACCCTAAATTAACATCGACTGACTTCACCGAAGACTTAAAAAATTATTCATCATTTTCCTGATGATCACTAGCCCTCAAGCTCCCTTCAGTCCTGATCGGGACGAACAACACTTCATCGATTACCGAAAATCACCTATTTTCCTTTTCTCGTTCAACTCAAGAATTCGCATGATTCTTAAACTTGATAACCTTGTTTTTAACATCAAAAATCACCATGCTCAAGTTAAAATCAGTTTATATAATCCAAACTTGAAATTTTAAATATCGAATTCCTGACTTGAATTCATTTCTGCTGAATTTTCTTATTTTTAAAAAATATAGCCTAAAATATATTTTTTGAAGCCATTTTTAAAAATTGAATCTGTATTACTCGAACATATTTTATTCAAACATCCAAGCCTAAAGGTGAATGATTGAAGAGATTTTTGGTTTGGGTTTCTTTTTTTAGCCTATTACTCAAGAACAGTATGCATATACTTGTATAACAGAGATGCACTGATATATTCAAACATGCAGGCATATTAAACATCATTTCCAGAACATACTTTAAGCATCAATCCAATATCAAAGAACATAGACAAATTTAAGTGAGTTTTCTCACTTGACTTTGAATAGAGAACATATTTTGTTCTTGGTTTTGAGTTTTAAAATCTAAAAGCTGGAACACTTTGATCTAAAAATTTGAGGATTTGGTCACAAGCTTTAGATTCAAATGCTCTGAACTTGTTTTAATCTGGTTGAAGCTGAAGTTGTTGATAAAATCTTTGTTTTCAGGTTTGCTTATTTATCCTGGATCTTCTTTTCAGGTTGAAATCTTGTGAAGGTTAAATTGCTTTCAGGTTCGAATTTGGTTTTGAATTTCATTTTGGTTTTGATTCCTGAAGCTAGATACAGTTGAATTCAAATTGCATGCTTTGATTTGAGAACTTGTTTCAGTGTTGAATCTGCTTTGCTTGATTGTTGTAGGTTGATGAAACTTGGATATTCGCATCGAGTTTGTAGTTTTGTTTACATGTTATCATTTCTGGTTTGTATTTTCTTTGTTTTGGATCTTGTTTGATTTCATTTCTTTCCCTGATCTTGTTTCGGGTTTTAGAGAGAAGATGAAAAAATTTGGACTGAATAAAATATCCTGGCTTCTTTTTAAGATATGTTATTATAAAATTCAATTTAAAACCTTTTTGACACTTGTACATTTGCATGCTAAAGTAAGCTTACATTTGTTTAAACCTTTTATTATCATTTTACATTTGTAAATTTTTTTCCATGTATAAATGTTTATATAATTTTTATACTATTTACTTTTTAAATTAAACATTTATCTTATGTTTTTAATATAATCTTATATTATATTTTTATGTTCACAAATATACAAACTACTTATTACAAATATAAAGGAAAAGTGTTTTAAACCCTTTATTTATTACTTATGTTCATTTATATATATATCTATATATATATATATATATGTATGTATGTATGTATTAAGTTTTATTTCAAACATGAAAGAAAATATTTTTACATCTTTTTTTATTAATCTCGTTCTATATTTACAAACCAAATTTAGTTCAAATAATTAAAAAGAAAGTTATGAACCTTTGATTAATCAATTTTAATTAAAATTTAAATCTAATTACACATTAAATAAATAAACATGTATATATATATATATATTCATTTCCAAAATTTTCAAATTAATTCATAACTAACCCAAAAATTATATTAATTTCCAGATTTAAATTTGGCTTAAAATACGAGAATGTTACATATTCCCCCTTAAAAAAATGTCGTCCTTGAAATTTGCTAGACAGAGAGACACCAGAGAAAAGATGAACACATCCGAGATAGAAAATTGATTTACCAGATCAAGCTAAATATTTATTCTACATTTGGCTTATGAAATCAGAATATCAATAAATATGAGAATAAACTCATTCAACACTATATGAAATATTCAGGTCATCTGTTCTACAAAATATGTAGGGGCACTGGTTAGTCCGTAGGGATAACTAACCGTTCGTAGAATGTATCTAGACCCAAAAGAACAGATAAATGGATACTCAACTCAGGTCAGAATATCCCGAAACATATACTAACTTGTCCCTCCTCGGACTTGGATTCATACAAGAAATATTAACAAAATTGTCAAATTTGGTTTTGACCGAAATTGTTTCGTCGATACAAGTCTTCATATTTTGTTAACCAATTTATTTCAAATAGAATTTTAAATTTATTAAAGTTAAAACAAAAAGCCGAGGGAAATGGATGATTAGAATACGAGATAGGAAACTTATCTACACGATTCGCAGGGCCGTCATCACACCAAAACTTCTCTCTCGAGCTGCCACCAAGCAATCAAAGAATTTGAAATTGGATGATCAACAAAGGAGATTGATAGTGAAAGTTATTTCCGTTGTTGCAGGGTGTTAACCATTTGTAGTGGTACTCCCTTGTCCCCTATCTCGTTCTCTTCTTACGCTCATGCTCACTATCAGTGGATAGAAAGATAATTTACTGAGGCATACAGACGGATATATTAGGGATATACTCATTCTAGGGTATTTGTAACCCTATCTCTAATGAGCTACCTAATGTGTTATACTCCAAAAGCTAAAGTTCAACCTTTAGCTCTGATACCACTTGCCACAACCTGAAATCCGACGTTCGAAAATCGACATCAAATACCTTACTTGTGTTCGAATGCGGTAGATTCAAACGTCGAAATCCAGTTCGGATGGAGCTTATAACACATAAAGTACAACAACACAGCGGTAGAAAATTAAATATATAATTGATATACAACATTCGATACAATAATGATTCAATCGGATATCAATACATATATCAAAGATAGACAAAAGCGGAAGAGATAACTCCAACATGATCTCCAAGAGGAAATGCATCCACAAACTGCATCCCAAATGCCAAAGCTCAAAAGTCTCCAAGCTCCAAATCGAAAGCTCAAACCATCATCCCGTTGACTTAAGCAAGGTCAGTCCGAATGTTGAAGTGAAAGAATGCGATCGCCAATCCAGATACTTCAAAGATATCGAATCTACATCTATTATCTGACTATCTGAAAAATCTAACTCTACACTTCCCTATCGAAAATTATGGGCACCATGAGTTTAAAAAGGGAACAATAAACTCAAGGCCAGTCAAGGGACTGGTGTGAGAAAAAAAAATTTGTTTTAAACAGAAACAAACAACAAAAGAATTTGAAGTTGAAATCCGCAATGCTTTTTGAAAAATGAAACTACCATAAGGCCTCCCGGCACACACAATGCAATTGCACACTTGGGGGAGATTTCTCCTTATGATAGTCAAACATGCTTGATACGCAAAACTCTTTTGATATTATTATTAGTGCATAGTGCAGAAAACCTTTCGAAAGTATAATATTAATCTTAGCCAGCATAGGTACCATTATATTATGCCTACTATTGCTACCATTTAAGAATGACAGGTTCTACAATTGCAATATTAAAGGGCTCGTATTGGTGATTTGATTTCCAGCAAATAGCCAGGCTAAGGAACTTCCAGGGCCACGTGGGTACGCCTCTGGAGGGACGCCTTGAGAATCTAACCGGATCTTTGCCAACACAAGGCCGGGTTACCTCTGTAACTAGGTAACTACTATACGAGTATGCCATTCCCCGGTAGTAACCAACCTTTATGCGAGGGCCCTCAACCACAAAGCAACAACCACAAAGTGATAAATTTGCAGCAACCACATAGGTTAAGTATCTGGGCTCCATACCATGATACCACCTCTATCCACAAGGAAATGGACATACCCTCAGGGGGGCGATACCCCCAAATAACCTTGCTGCATCCTTCCTGTTTCGACCATTCCAGTTTATGAGGTCCGATGAGGTTACGTCCACAAAGATGCACTGTACACAAAAGCCATGCTTCGATCAACACATGATTAGCAACACTTCGTATGCTACATTACCAATTGGGAATGTATCACCAGTATCCGTCAACTACATAACCTCTGAGCTCGTACGTCTAAGAGAAGGGTGTTAAGCTAAGAGAATAAATTCTCCGCCGCCAAACAGAAATGTATTTGATAGAAACTAGCTTTACATCTCAAAGTGTAACGTCAGACACATATCCATACAAGTCTGTTTCGGGTTCGAACATAATCGAAGGAACTTCAAAAGAAACCCTTGCAATCCGGATAATCCCTAATCTCGTCCGGACTCCCCATCAAAAAGGGTGATCAAATCTCTATGCAGCGGCCATTCGGTGTAGAGACATTCGACAGGTCATCCTTTCGCTTTAGAAAATGCCCAGTCTTCACCACCGGTCTTCAATTGCAATCCATTTCATCGTATCATTATTCGAAATGGGTTTTATGGCACAAAGTCCTCTGCTGGCTAAATCGAATAATGAGCGCTTAATTTTAAAATCATATGGATATATGGGATCTTAGTTATGTCATAACTTAAAGCCCAAAACCTTTCTTCAAATGGTTTAAACAAATTACCATTTTCAAATCTTTAAACAAAAAGATTCATTTCACAAAGTTCACCAATCTTTCATAAAGATTAATTCATGGCTTTCAAAAGTATTTACGATTCAAATCTTTTATAAAAGATACCCCTTTAAGACCTTCTTATTTTGGAAACAAAGTTCACTAATCTTTTACAAAGATTTATAGCTTTCAAAACAATTCCATTTCAAATTTGAAACCCCTTTTAACAAAACCGGAGATCCTTTCTTTATTTGAAAGCAATCATCATTCGTAAACAAATGCATTTTGTTTCGGAAAAATCTGATCAAATATACATAAGTTCTAGCTTTTAAAAGTCTAAACGAGAAAATCAATGAACTGCCGTATCATTGGCAAGTTCTAATTTGAATTAAGTTCAAATTCCCAAAACAAGAGTTTTAAACCCATATATATATATATATACATACACCTTTCAAAGTATGATTTGCAGAATAATTTCAAATAATATTTAACAAGATATCAATTTCAAAACTTCCCTTTCAAATGCTTTTCATATTTAATTCAATTCCTTTTCCAAAACCATTTGGATTCAAAACTTTAAATTTTCAAAACCATTTTGAATAAAATAATATTAAATTCAGAATATCTGTGACTTAACCAAATCCTCGTTAAATCCATATTTGTGTGTGTGTGGTGTAGTCCTGGGGTTTTATACAATAGTGCAACATCATCAATCATCACAATCCAAACATCGCAATATCGATGAGCGGTATAATCCTATAACGCTTAACTTCATTCACAGATTCATAGATAAATAATATAAATTCATCGCAGATAAATAAATTACATTCATCACAGCTCAAATCAAAATAATTTATATCACAGAATAACATACACATTAGGGATATCAAACAATTCGAACATTCAGTATGATCCCAAACCATCCATAAGTAAGATCAGTTAATTTATGTGATTAATTTAAATCAGATTAAGTACTTATGAATAAATCAGTAATCCTGGTTAATTAACATTAATTAATTATAAGCCATTTTGATGAATTACTCTTTAATCATTTATTAATTAACCATTAATAATAATTAATTAATTTTGATTATTAACTAATCAATCTTAATTAATAAATAAATTAACCTTTAATCATTAAATAATTAACCTTTAATTATTTAATTATTCTATAATTAATTATCCTTAATTAATTACATTAATTAATTATACTTGATTTCATTAAGTAATTAACTTTTGATTACTCAACATTAATTAATCATCCTTTAATTAAGTGATTATACTTAAAATTAGTTGATAAATTAACCTTAAATTAATCACATCAACTAATCAACCATTGGTTTATTATTTTAATAATTTAACATCATTTTAAATTTAATTAAGAAGTTACTCAATATCTTAATTTTAAAGATAAACCTATTTATCTTTATTCATTAATTAATTTCATTCAAGTTTATTTGATAAACTTTTGCAATAAATATTCATAATACACAATTCAATTTAAATTCTTTAACTTACTTAAAGCTATTACATTACATCATTTAAACTTATTTAAATGAACTTAAATTTAAATAATAGGTATACAAAAAAATACCTTAAATTTGTAAATAATTATTTTAAATCTTTGACCAATTCCAAAACCAAAATAAAACATTTTCTTATATTTAAAAGAATTAAACAAGAAATAATTTAAACTCGATTTAGATAAAACTTGTTAAATTTAAATTTCAAAACTGGCATATATCTGAACCCGAGACACTCGGTTTTCACCCGAGTCATTTGCAAGTTTACCCGAGTATGGCTTCGAGTAAATCCTTCGCCTTCCCTTTTTACTTCGTTTTATTTATAAAAAAACTGTTATCTCGTGTTAACCACGTAAACACCCCAATCTTCCCCGAGCCAAAAACACAAGTCCCTAAGTGTTCCTTCGAGTATATCCCTTCTTCCCAAACCCATATACTACTGACACACCCCTGACATTCGTGCAACGCACAATCAATCGTGGCAGTCTGATCATTGCCGCCGCCTTCGACATGTCGACTACCACACCTACAACTACCATGAACATCCAGATTGTCAAAGCCGACCAGAAATCGAAATCGAGTTTCTCGATCGAACTGGAGCCCAAACCCATATCAGAAAAACACGCAAGCCGTCGAAAAGCCGACAACCCCCTGCTTCGATCCCCACCGGTATCATTGATTCCAATCCACCATGGACGAAGCATAAATTCGAGGTACAACGGTGACCAAAAAGTACACAAAAACCCTAAATTAACATCGACTAACTTCACCGAAGACTTAAAAAATTATTCATCATTTTTCTGATGAACACTAGCCCTCAAGCTCCCTTCAGCCCTGATCGCCACCAACAACACTTCATCGATTAATAGAAATCGCCTATTTTCCTTTTCTTGTTCAAATCAAGAATTCACATGATTCTTAAACTTAAAAATCTTGTTTTTAACATCAAAAATCACCATGTCCAAGTTCAAATCAGTTTATATAATCCAGACTTGAAATTTTAAATATCGAATTCCTGACTTGAATTCATTTCTACTGAATTTTCTTGTTTTAAAAAAATATGACCTAATATATTTTTTAAAACCATTTTTAAAAATCAAATCTAGTTTACTCGAACATATTTTATTCAAACATCCAAGTCTAAAGGTGAACGATTGAAGAGATTTCTGATTTGGGATTGTTTTTTAGCTTATAACTCAAGTACAGGTATACATATACCTGTATAACAGAGATGCACTGATATATTCAAACATATAGGCTTATTAAACATCATTTCCAGAACATACTTTAAGCATCAATCACAATATCAAAGAATATAGGCAAATATAAGTGAGTTTTCTCACCTGACTTTGAACAGAGGACAAATTTTGTTCTTGGCTTTGAGTTTTAAAATCTGAAAGCAAGAACACTTTGATCTGAAAATTTGAGATGATCTGGTCAAGGGCTTCAGATTCAAATGCTCTGAACTTGTTTTAATCTGGTTGAAGCTGAAGTTGTTGATAAAATCTTTGTTTTCAGGTTTGCTTATTTATCTTGGATCTTGTTTCTAGGTTAAAATCTTGTAAAGGTTAAATTGCTTTCAAGTTTGAATTTGGTTTTGATTTTCATTTTGGTTTTGATTCCTGAAGCTTGATATAGTTGAATTCAAATTGCAAGCTTTGATTTGAGATTTATTTCAATGTTGAATCTCCTTTGCTTGATTGTTCCAGGTTGATGAAACTTGGATGTTTGCCTTGAGTTTGTAGTTTTGTTTACAGGTTATCATTTCTAGTTTGTATTTTCTTTGATCTGGATCTTCTTTGGTTTCATTTCTTTCTCTGATTTTGTTTCAGGTTTTAGGGAGAAGATGAAAAAAATTGGACTGGATAAAATAGCCTAGCTTCTTTTTAAGATATGTTAGTACAAAATTCAATTTAAAACCTTTTTGACACTTGTACATTTGCATGCTAAAGTAAGCATACATTTTTTTAAACCTTTTATTATCATTTTACATTTGTAATTTTTTCCATGTATAAATGTTTATATAATTTTTATACTATTTACTTTTTAAATTAAACATTTATCTTATGTTTTTAATATAATCTTATATTATGTTTTTATGTTTACAAATATAGAAACTGCTTATTACAAATATAGAGGACAAGGGTTTTAAACGCTTCATTTATTACTTATATTCATTTATATATATATGTATTATGTTTTTTCTCAAACATGAAAGAAAGTGTTTTTCAATTTTTTTATTAATCTCATTCTATATTTCCAGTGAAATCCCGGAAATTTCAAGCAAAATTAAATGTGATAATTCCCATTTTAAGTTATTATTTGAATTGATTTTCAATTGAATTGAATTTGAATTTGAAAATTTAAAAGAAGTACATCTTAAATAAATTTTGGTTTATAAATATATTATATATGATTTTATTTTGAAAATGATTGTTTTTTATTTTATTTTCTTTAGAAGAATTTTACTTATATATATTTAGAAAACTATTTATAAATTATTAAATAAATACAAAAGCTTTTATTTAACATTTTAAAGTTAATAATTATATTTATATATAAACCCTTTTAATTACAAGTGTAGGGTTATTAATTAATAAAATTGACAACTGTTAAATTTTAAGACAAGTGTCACTTTTTTTTTTTAATCTTAATTTTCTTTTCTTTTTATAAATCCTATATCTCATCTCTTTACTCTTTTTTTCTTCCTATCTTTATTTTACGAACTAAAGAAAACAAATCTGTAAATCATTATTCAAAACACAAGAGAGATTTAAACAAAAAAAATGTAACAAATTTTCAAACCAGAAAATATGAGAAATCTTCTCAGATTTAAACTCAACTGTATTCAACCTGAGAAGAAAAAAATCAAAATCAGATCGACTCTGTTTTCAAGCATTCAAATACTTCTCTAAAAATAAGTTCAGATCATTCCAATCAAAACATCAATGAATCAAGCAAGCAATCAAGTACATATCATAATCAATAGCAGTTCAATGATCAACTTACAAGTTCAGTTTACAGATTTTCGAATCTGCTCTGTTCAAACAAAGAGGTGAGTAAACAAAGCCTTAAAATTATTTTAAAATTTGATTGCATGCAGTATAACTAGAAGTAATTGGGTGATAAATATTGACATGATTTTTAAATATGGATGCATGCAGAAATTTCTTTAAGTAAATTATGATTTGTGATTGCATGATATGTTAACAGAAATGCATGTATATTTGTGTATATAGATGTTGGTATGAATGTCTGGAAAGTAATCTAGGCTCTGTTCTTAGTGCTACAGTTTAAGAATGTTCAAGAAATCAAATTTTCCCTTCCCCTACTCTTCTTTAGATTTGATTTATGAGCAAAACTTGTGGATAATCACAAGAAAATGGAATTAAAAACATTTCCTGTAAGAATTTGAATGTAGCTGTATATAAAAAAAAAGAATAGCAAGAGTTATACCATATCAAAATCTCGAGAAAAGAAATTAGTTGAGTCAGGTATATAGTCGAGTTTGATATCGAAAATAATGATTTCTAAAATAAGATCATGATTTTTAAGTGTTTAAAACAAGAGATATCATAAGATGAACGTATTTTGGATTTCGAACAATCTCTGATGATAGGCGAGGTTAGGAGTTTCAAAGTCAGCACTGAAGCAAGTAGGGAAGGTGGAGGTCATGGAAAAAATGGTCGAGGTGGTTATCATTCGCCATGGTGGCGCGGAGAGGTGATTGTACGGTTTATGGTCCTGGTGGGGCGATGATGTTCTCGAGTTCGTTGCAGTGACTATGGTGCATCAGACTTGGTAAATTTGGATGGAATAGAAGCATAGGTCATTGGTGAGTCTCTGGTCAGGAGGTTGTGGTTCCTGGTGATCGATGGAGGTGTCGCGAGGCGATTTTGGATGCTCGAACTAGTTCCAGTGGATTGCATGGTACTCGTTTTTAATTACGAGTGTTGGATCGGATTTCTCGGCATTGGAAGCGATTGGGTAGGTCATCGCTGGGTTGCTGATGGTAGCGGCGGTGGTCGGAGGTGCGCCGACCATCTGCGTACGTGCACATGGATCAACCCATAGCTGCTGCTGTCGCTGTGTTGGTTGCTTCAGGGAGATTGATAGATGAATCGGGGTTGAACTCGGGTGATGGTAGTTTTGGGCTCGGGTTAAATATTTAGGCTTTCTAGTTAGCAGTTAAGTGTTAAGCAAGTGTAAGCCGATTCTTAAACTACTCCTTTTAAATAATGAATGTTATTTAAAATTGTTGGGTAATTAAAAGTTATGTAATTTATTTTAACATAAATTAACTTAGATAGATCCTAAGTTTATTTAGACTTAATCAAAGATATGATTAAGTGGGAATTAAAGAGGTAATGTTTTGTCATTAGTTAAACTAAAAGTCTTAAGTTAAATTATCAGTTAATGATAAAAGACTTCCAAGATTATTAAATAAGATTTTAAAGCATAATTAAGAAAATAATTAAGATAAAATAACTTATAACTGATTAAGGGTAGTTGATTACTTAAATTTGGTTTGATTAATCTAAGTAATCAAAGGTTAATTAACTAAGCAACAATTAATTAATGGACGTAATTAGAGGTTAATTACTCTATATTAAAAGGATTTTTTAGAGTTATTACTTGATGAAGTAATTAAAGTTAAGAATTAATTAATTAAGTAATTAGAGATGAATTGATTAGTAAGTATTAATTACCTTGTAATTAATAATGGTTAATTTGAACTTTAATTACTTAGAGAAGTAGTTAGAGAATTGTAAATAGTTAATGAAGATCATTAACTAGGGATTATGAAATGGTTAATTGATGTGATTAATTTAAGATAATTAATTAGATTAATTAATTAAGGATAATCATTTTTGGAATTGGTTAAGAATAATTACTTAACGGAAAGTAATTAAAGGATAATTACTTAGGAGAAGTAATTAAGGATTAATTACTTGGTGTAATTAATTAAAGGATTAAATAACTAATTAAGGAGTTAATTAATTAAGGTAAGTAATTATAGAATGGTTAATTACTGTTTATGATTGATTAAGGCTGATAAATGGAAGTAATTAATTAAGGATCATTAACTAATGTAATTAATTAATGTAATTAATGAAAGTAATTAAAGATTAATTACTGTAAATGGATGATTAATTAAAATGGATAATTAAAGGATGATTAATTAACTTTTTTGTAATTAATTATTGTTAAGTAAGCAAGATTAAAAATGATTTAAGGAATAAATTTGATTTAATTAGTAGTGGGTGACTAATTAATCTTGCTTATGAATGATTGAATGATATTCTAGATATGAAATGATGTGATATGATACGTTTGTCTTGAACAGTTATTATGTGGTTATCCGTCGATGATGAATTGCTGTGTAATAAGTGACATCTTGTATTTAAGGTTAAATTGTGTTTCACTTGAATAACCTAGGTTAAGATGACTTTGGATTCGAAGAGACCGGAGTCGGTATTAGTAAATACCCGAAACCACTTCGATTCTTTACAAATTGATATATGGAATCAATAGGCTAAAATGGAATGATGTGAGTGAATTGGACCATTTAATCTAAATTTTGGTACTTAGAAATTGATGTATGAAATAAGTGATGTCTATAACAACTTGTGACGTTGTAAATTGATACAAGTTACCTCGGGTTTATATAAGTTGTATACTTTTGTATTCCCTGTTAGATGGGTTTACTCACGCTGGTTTCTAGCCTATCCCAGTTGTTACTATGATGTAATGCTCGGGTCAGACCGAGTATTACAGCTTTTCAGGTAAGGACATTCGGGAGCTCGAGAGGTGACTGGATGGCAGGAACGTATGGAGTGTTTTCGCTCTGATATATTGTTGTATATCTTGGATATGGTTGTATCTGTCCAGTATTTGTGTATTTGAGTAACTCTGATGTATTAAAGTGTAATCTGATAAGTACAATTTTTTTTGTATAATTCTTATTATATATTATTATATTTTAGCCGCTGCGAATGTGAGATGTTGGTGTTTCTGTTCTTCTTTTTCTTCTCTCTTTCTTCTTTTCCTTAACTATCTGGAATTTTCCGGATCGAAAATTCGGGTCATTACATTTGGTATCAAAGCTGAAGGTTAAGCGAGAACCTTGGCTCTGGTAGGATACTCATTTAGAATAGGGTAAGTGGTACCCTAGGATGAGTTGAGTGTGTGTGTATGTATATATGAGAGCGTACTTGTTATTTTCTTATATAAAGATTTTAAATGATTTTATATAAGAATATATTTTGATATATAAAGCAATATTTCTTTCCAATAAATATTAGGTAATTGGTTGTTAAATTATTGGAATTAAATTAAGAAGTAATAGAAATACAACCAAACTGGAATTGAAATTGAATAAAGATTAGTTTGAAATTAATTTAAACTGAAAATAAAATCTTGAATTTGGGGAAGAGTTTTAGAATAAGATAATAATAAATTCGTTTTCAAATATAATAATCTTGGTTATTATCATAAATGGTTGTTGTTTTTAATAATGAAAACGTTTTAAAGAAGTAAAACATTTAGGTAAAGTATGACCTATAAACCGGAATTTAAAATGATCTAAATTGCGAATTTTTAAATCTAGGTCCAGAAATTTGAAAATTGTTTCAAAGTGATAAAGAAAAAATAAATAAATAATATTATTTAATGTATTTGAGTAAAAGGGGTCCTATTTCAAACAAGAGTTGTTTAAAAGTTTATAGGGATTTGTTTTGAGTTGAAACCAAGGTGGTTTAAAATTTGAACTATAACTTGGTGTGTAAAGGAGATATTATGTATATATGAGGAATATACATAATATCAAAGATGGTTTGAAATAAACTGTAAATGTTGAATTTTAAATTTGGAATAAGATGTGATACCCAAAGCGATAAGACTTTGAACTTATAAGTGAGAAAGAATTTTGAAAATTTGAAATGGAGAATTCAAATTTGAGTAAGGTTAACGGGACTGATTGAATTTAACTCGGAGGAAGTTAAATAAGTTTGAATGAACAATTTGATTTGGAAATTTCAAGATGAAATTGGTATTTAACTTGGGAAGTTAAATGGTTAATTTCAATTGGGAGTTTGTGTGATATCAAAATGGGTTGAGATCTGGAAATTGAAAATGAATGGATGTTTTAAAATAATTGTATAATATTACCCTATTATTATTAATAATCTTTAAACTGTGAATTGGATTTGTTTAAAGAAATGGGTTATGGTAATATATCCATTATTAAGATAAAATGGAATTTGGATTCAGAATTAAATGATTTAAAGATATATGTTGATTTGATTTAAAGGATTAAAAAAACATTTAAAAGACTTAACTCGAATCTGTATAAATCGAGATGGTTTAAATTTGAAATTTGAATTGAATTAGTTCAAATTGAGTTTGATTTGAATTAATTGAAATTGTGATTGAAAATGGATAAGTTTAAAAATTCAAATGGAAAATTTGAATTGGGTTAATTTGAAATGAAATCAAAGTTGAATGAGTTCAAATTCAAATGGGAATTGGGATTAATTCAAACTGGAATTGATTTGAAATTGAAATGGGTTCAATTTGAAATTAGTGCAAATTGATTTGAATAATTTGGAATTGGGATTAACGTTGAATAGGTTTAAAATTCAACTGGAATTTGATTTGAAATTGGAAAGAAATTGAGAATTAATTCAACTTGAATTGGAGTTAAATCAATTTCAATGGAAACTGAGGTTAATCAAATTGGAATTGAGTCAATTTAAATGAGTCAATTTATATGGAAGTGGAAATTTAAATTGAATTGATGGGAATGGAAATTGGGAACCGAACAGTTTGGCTCTGGACTATTTTCAAAATAAGTTACCTTATCATAAACTGTTTTAAATCTATTTTCCAAGCTATTTACTATATACAACCTTTCTTTTTAAAGCCAAATTATCTTATACTTATTTTACAATTATTTTTGGAACTATTTAACAAATTTTCAACTGTTTTATAAACTAATTACTGCTTTTCAACTACTTTATAACTGATTTCTATTTTACAACTATTTTGGAATTATTTAACCATTTTCCAACTACTTTACTATTTCTTAACTATTTTACAGCTATTTTACAAATTAATAAGAATTTTTCTACCATTTATCTATTTTAAACTTTTCAAGCTATTTTCAAAATATAAGCTGAACAGAGTGCAAACTGTTTATGATCAAACATCCATTTTAGATAAGAATTGAGGGGATAATCCAAATAAGGATTTAAGCAATTGTGAATAAGTGGATAGAAATTAAAGTGGATGTGAATAGAAAAGGAGAAATTTATTCAGCTAATAATCAATGAAGATAAATATGTAGGATGTACGTATATTATTCTATTCGCCTAGTGATTTGATACAGAGTCGAGCATAGAATTTCGAGCTAATTATATCGATCCAAGTTGGGATCTTCCACTTGATTTTCGACTGCGAACGTGGATATGGATTGTTGATTGGTTCTGGATATTCTCTATCATAGTTAGGCTATGCAAGGAGAATGACGGTTTCTGATCAAGAAAACAGATCTGAGTCCGCACTAGGAAGTTGTATGGACGATACTAGTTCAGAATTGAAATTATGTGATTGAGTGAGCGATCAGATTGGTATAGCGTACAGATGATATGTGTATATCGTACGGGTTTGAATGAAATTGACACTGGGAATTTGTGGATAAGAAATGTGAAATAGTTTTTGAAATGAAAGTTTATTTTGTGAAATATACAATGAATAAAAGTGGAAATTGGATATTTCTACGGTAAAAAATTGCTTTATGGAAATAAGTAATTTGGTAAGTGACTTTATAGAGTAATCAAATTTGAATATTTGATTTGAATAAACAAAGACATATATATCTTTGTTATGTAAGATAAATTTTCCCTTGTTGAATCTTTTGCCGAAAGGAAAGATTTTTTGAAAAGTATTTGAAGTATAAAAAGGGAATTTATACAAGTTTGAAGTAATCCAAAGATTTTAAAAATTATATATATCTATGTGTATATATATATATAAAGGATTTCATGAGGATGATTTTGAGAAAAGGTTTTTGGAACCTATGGATTTGGAAAGGCTTTTGATTTTTGGAAAAAAATCAATTTTGGAATTTGGAAAGCTGTATTGAGAATTATCGATTTTGGGATAATCAATTTTGAGAAAAGAGATTTATATGGATTCATACTAGGTGTATGATTTGGAAGATACTATATGTGTATAGTATAAAGTGTTTCAAAAATGGCTCTGGAGAAAAAGGCGCTCCCTTGATATGAACTTCTCAGGAGTACCATAGGTTGGTACTGCCTTGAGTCTCAAAGAGGGGGAGGCTCTAAAGTTGATCTTGTGAGGAGTCCGGACAAACTAGTTACTGAGGATTATTAGGTAGCGAAAGTCGAGGGCGCTGATGCCTACAGAGGCATTTGGGTTATGCTGTGACGACAGTGTAACTCGTTGTCGCTGCGATCTATTGTGTGGACCTAGTGGAAATCGTGTGGAGGTGAGTGTCAACGGTCTACGCTTGATTTTGCCGGGAAGGCAACGCAACATCGGTAGACTGCGATCTATGGTCAAGTGGAGTGGAGAAGTTTCATTCTTTTGGTGGCGAAATTTGAAGGCGTTGAGGCCTACAGTTATATGGATTTTTGCTGTGATAGCAACGTAACCCCGGTTGTAACTGCGATCTGTAGCGGGTTCCATGGCGTAATCGAGGGTAGCGGAGGCCTACAGTTATCTATGGATTTTGTCCGGACGGCAACGTAGCCATAGGGTTAATTGCGACCATGGATGGGGGTGACGATTTCCAGAGCATTTTCACCAAAAGATATTCTCTCTATTTTCAATAGATATTTTCTATATTTTCAAATAAATTTTTTTCCAAGTATTATCACTGGGTGTTGAAAACGGGTTTACCAAGTACTTATAGATTTTCAGTCCTACGCCTGATCAACGTATGACCGAATTTGTATGAGAACGAGGATGAACTTGTTAAAACATCGGGTTACAAAGTACCTTTATAAAAGAAAAAAAAACTATTCTATAATATTTTAAATGTTTTAAATTTATCAAAGAGTAAATTTTTTCCTAATAATAATCATTTTAAAAGATTCCGGCTTCATTCCTTTTCGAGGACGAAAAGATTCTAAGGGGGGAGAAATGTGGTATCCCGAAAATTTCAAGCGAAATTAAATGTGATAATTCCCATTTTAAATTATTGTTTGAATTGATTTTTAATTGAATTTGAATTTGAATTTAAATTTGAAAATTTAAAATAAGTACATCTTAAATAAATTTTGGTTTATAAATATATTATATATGATTTTATTTTGAAAATGATTGTTTTTTATTTTATTTTCTTTAGAAGAATTTTATTTATATATATTTAGAAAAATATTTATAAATTATTAAATAAATACAAATGCTTTTATTTAACATTTAAAAGTTAATCATATTTGCAAAATTACAAATATTTATATATAAACCCTTTTAATTACAAGTGTAGTGTGATTAATTAATAAAATTGACAAGTGTTAAATTTTAAGACAAGTGTCAATATTTTTTTTAATCTTAATTTTCTTTTATTTTTATAAATCCTATATCTTATCTCTTTACTCTTTTTTTTCTTCCTATCTTTATTTTACAAACTAAGGAAAACAAATCTGTAAATCATTATTCAAAACACAAGAGAGATTTAAACAAAAAACTGTAACAAATTTTCGAAACCAGAAAATAAGAGAAATCTTCTCAGATTTAAACTTAACTGTATTCAACCGGAGAAGAAAAAATCAAAATCAGATCAACTCTGTTTTCAAGCATTCAAATACTTCCCTAGAAATAAGTTCAGATCATTCCAATAAAAACATCAATGAATGAAGCAAGCAATCAAGTACAGATCATAATCAATAGCAGTTCAATGATCAACTTCCAAGTTCAGTTTACAGATTTTCGAATCTGCTCTGTTCAAACAAAGAGGTGAGTAAACAAAGTCTTAAAATTATTTTAAAATTTGATTGCATGCAGTATAACTAGAAGTAATTGGGTAATAAATATTGACATGATTTTCAAATATGGATGCATGCTGAAATTTCTTTAAGTAAATTATGGTTTGTGATTGCATGATTTGTTAACAGAAATGCATGTATATTTGTGTATATAGGTGTTGGTATGAATGTCTAGAAAGTAATCTAGGCTCTGTTCTTAGTGCTACAGGTTTAAGATTGTTTAAGAAATAAAATTTTCCATTCCCCTAATCTTCTTTAGATTTGATTTATGAGCAAAACTTGTGTATAATCACCAGAAAATGGAATTAAAAATATTTCCTATAAGAATTTGATGGTAGTTGTATAAAAATAAAAGAACAGTGAGATTTATACCATATCAAAATCTCGAGAAAAGAAATTAGTTGATTCAGGTATATAGACAGGTTTGATATCGAAAATAATGATTTCTAAAAATAAGATCATGACTTTTAAGTGTTTAAAACAAGAGATATCATAAGATGAACGTATTTTGGCTTTCGAACAATCTCAGATGATTGGCAAGGTTAGGAGTCTCGAGGTCAGCATTGAAGCAAGTAGAGAAGGTGGAGGTCTCGACAAAACTGGTCGAGTTGGTTATCATTCGCTATGGTGGCGCCGAGAGGTGATTGTAGGGTTTAAGGTCCTGGTGGGGCGATGATGTTCTCGAGTTCGTCGTAGTGACTATGGTGCATCGGACTTGGTAAATGTGGATGGAATAGAAGCATAGGTTATTGGTGAGTCTCTGGTCAGGAGGTCGTGGTTCCTGGTGATCGATGGAGGTGTCCCGAGGCGATTTTGGGTGGTTGAACTAGTTCCAGTAATAGACGGGATTTTCGACTTTCGAAAATTGACATTAATACGTCCACTGTATCAACTGCCGAGCAATCGAAGGACGAAAAACCGAATTGTTAGGGTTAAAGAAGAAGAGGTAGAAGAAGAAAGAAAGAAGAAGCAACAGAACAATATCAGAATCTCATAATCGCAGCGGAACAACATATAATAGATAAATGAATAATCTTTAAATCAAAAGAACTGTATCAATTTATTAAATTACATCACATTACATTACATTATCAGAGTTTACAACAAAAAACAACGGAAAATAAATACTATATACTAGTTGATACGCCATGCCATCTAGCTTGACTCCAGATCTCCACAGCGTCTCCTGAATTCCAGAGTGACCTGATAACCTGACTCTAAACTGCCCGTGTGGAAATCGGTGGGCACCCAGAGTTTAGGAAGGGAACAATAAACTCCAGGTCAGTCATGGGACTAGTGTGAGAACTAAAAACAGTTTATCTTTAAAAACAAACAAAGAAATATTTTAAAATAAATCCGTAATGCTTTTAGAAAATGTAACTACCATAAGGCCTCCCGCATACACACACAATGCAAACGCAGAATCGGAGGAGATTTCTCCTTATGATAGTCAAACATGCTTGATACGCAAATTTCTTTGATATTATTACTACAAGTGCAAAGTGTAGGAAAACCTTTCGAAAGTATGATATAAATCTTAGCCAACAGACATTCCGCATTTATGCCTACTATAGCTACCATGTTCAATAGCAGGTTACCGCCACATTCCATGGCAGGTAATACAACTAAAACCGTACAGGGCTCGTATTGTTTCTTTGGATTTTCCAACAAATGGTCAGGCCAAGGAACTTCCCATTGCCACATGGGCATGCCTCTGGAAGGACGCCCCGAGAACCTAATCGGATCTCTGCCAACACAAGGCCGGGTTACCTCTGGAAAAGTAGGTAACTACTGACACGAGTATGTCATCCCCCGGTTGTAAACAACCTTTATCCGAGGATCCCCAACCAACATCAATCACAAATTCATATATATTTGCAACATCCACATAAGTTAAGTATCTGGGATCCATACCATGATACCACTTCTATCGAGAAGGAAATGCACATACCCCAAGGGGCGCTACTCTCTATAACCTTGCTGCATCTTTCCTGTTTTGACCATTACCGGGTTGTGAGATCCGATGAAGTTTCGTCCACAAAGCTATGCTTTTCACAAAATCTATGCTTTGATCAACAAATGATCAGCATTACCAAATTAGGAATGTATCACTAGTAAACATCAACTACATAACCTCTGAGCTTGTACGTCTCAGAGAAGGGTGTTAAGCTAAGAGAATAAATTCTCCGCCACCAACAGAAATGTACTTGATAGAAACCAGCTTTACATCTCAAATTGTAACGTCAGATACACATCCATACAAGTCCGTTCCGGGATCGAACGGAACCGAAGGCACTTCCAAAGAAGCCCTTGCAATCCGGATATTCACTAATCATGTCCGGAATTCCCATTACAAAGGGTGATAAAATCTCCATATCGGAGATCAGCCAATGCAGAGACATTCGACGGTAATCCTTCTGTTTTCAAAAATATCCGGTCTCCAACACAGGTCTTCAAATGCTATCCATTACGACGTATCACTATTCGGAATGGGATTCTTGACCCAAAGGTCCTCTCCCGGCTAAACCAAATAATGAACGCTTATTTTAAAATAAGTGCAGCATTCAAATTCAAGCAAATCACAACAAATACCCATTTAAAGGTAAATATTGATATCGGTTGTTTAACTATCAATATATATGCGCAACATCACTAGATTCCAAATAATTTCCCAAATTATTTATTTTCCAAAAATATCTTTACAAGATATATTTTTCCAAACTTCAACCATTTGAAAACAAATTTAAAATCACTTTCACATTTACCACTTTTGAAAACAAATTTCAATCCATTTTCCTTATGCGGAAACACTTCCATATATTTATTCATTTTCACTGAAAATCTGCCGAGTTCAAATACTTTAAAATAATTTATATTACTTATCCAAAATATATCTGGAAAACACTTTGAAATAAATATTTTTCTTTAAACCTTTACTTAAAATATTATACCAATATTACATATAACTTAAGTCCAAACTAATTTTCGAAATAAAATTAGTAGATAGAGTATAACTATTTTAAATAACTATTTCCTAAAATGATCATTGATTAAATCTTAGAAATGATAATTTCTTCAAATCAATTCAATAAATCTTTACATAAAGGATTTTAAAATAACTTAAGAAAATGTTTTCTCCAAATATTCTTTTAAAACTACTTTAGAACTTTTTAATTTATACTTTAAAAGCTACTTTGGAAATATACTCGGCTTTCCAGGGAGAATACACTTTCATTTCAAAATGGTACATTAAACCAACTAAATAAATCCTTACCGATTTACTTTAAATTTTCGTTCCAAATCCGTATATTTATTTCAACACTTCAAAAATAAATCAATGTTTATTTTTAAACAAATTTCCCTTTCCTTTATAAATTCCATGGTGAATTTAAATTTCCAAATATCCACTGATATACGATTTTCAAATCGATTTCAAATATTCACTTTCAATTTATCTTTCAAAGATATAATCTCAAAACATTTCACTTCATATTGGAAAACATTTTCATACTTATTTAATAATAAGTAGTTCACAAATCTATTTATTTTCAATATTTGGAAACATTCAATATACTTAAAATACAGTTAAGTATATATTTTATTCTTTAAGGAAAACATTCTCTTAAACACATTTATTTGAGTCAAAACGAATGTTGCGTAAAACATCGTTACGACAACCCAAAATCACTAGTATAGGGAGTCGAAATTAAGATAGATATATAAATCCCAATACTATACAAAAAAATTCCTTTCGAAAATCATTTACTATAACAACAATGTTATAGTCCACCATTTCCTTATTTCTCGAAAACGTCTATATCAACAATAAATGTTGAAATCTATGGTTTCGATACTTAATACATTTTAAAACATCTTTAAAGCTTTTTAATTCTATTTAAAATATCACTTCCCCAAAACATTTCTTTAATATATTATCCACTGTCCAAAATCTTGGATATATCTCTTTTAATAAGCTATAATAATTAATTTATCAAAATAAGTCGACTTCGGATTTATAAAACAAGGTTTATAAATTCACATTTACATTTATTTTATAAAAAAACTTCAACTTATAAAATACCTTAATTAGCAAATTCTATTTATATTTCATTTAAATGCCAAAATCCAGTTTATAAGTTAATTACTTATAAATCTTTTATTTTACAAAATCTATTCATTTTATAACTTCACAATTTGTAAATCTATAAATTTCATTCACTTATGAAATCCATTTATACTTTTTTTTAACACTTAAGAAACTCGTTTTATAATTCCAATATTTTGATTTATAAATACCAATTTTATAAATCTTTTATACAAACCGTTTACAATAATTCAAAAATACCAATTTAAACCATTTTACAAATTAATCAACTACTTATTTCAAAAATAACATTTCGGTTATATTTCACTAAAATCATAATTTTTATAACATAAAAATTATAACGTTTATTTATTTAAAATGAATCACTTCCAAAATTCAATAAAATGTATACCTTCAAAAATCATTTGAAAATCCTTTTAAAATCGAAATCGTTACTTTAACATTTTCAAAACTCCAAAAATAGGCCCAATGCTGCAACAACACCAATACATCAACCACGACATCCAAACATCATATACCAATATGATAACAGAATATATTGCAAATATCTGTAAATAAATCAATATTGTTGAGGAATCCAGTTGGATCCCTCCAACCTGTTTCCCTGCATCCACAGATGTTAACACAATACCAATTCCGTTTCAAGACGGAATATCGCGGTACATGGGTTTATATAAAATATTATCCGCTATTATGCGGCGTAATAGGGTCTCATCCGCTATATAATGCGGGAAATCAACTCCAAGTACATATATAATACCAATTCCACTTCAAGGCGGAATATCGCTGTATTTGTGTTTAATAAATAAGATCCGCTTAATATGCGGCGTATAGGGTCTATTTCAATACAACATATAGCAATTTATCATTCAAGCATACAATCAAGCAATTTTAAATTTAACTATTTAAATTTAAATCGAAACAGATTCGATTGAGTGAGAAGTTCTCACCTTGTTTCAAATACAGTTGTAGTGTTTTATTTCGAATAAAATTAAACGAGCGTTTAATTTTACCCAAAATTTACACTAGCTCTAATCAATTCCAATCCAACTTCACCGCGTAGTGCTCGTCAATACGAACCCGACGCAATTTGTTTCGTCCAAAACGGACCTCGTATGACAAAGATACAGCATTTTAAAGTTTATACAATTTAATATATAAATTAATTCCATTTTTCTTTTTAATTTTATAACCTCACTGAATCACGGCCGCATGTTTCAAGCCCTAGCAATCCTGGCCACTCATCTATTTCTTCCCCATCAGGTTAACATGTGCACGAACAATCCAATGAGCCGCCCCCTAACCCTAATCGCCGCAACCAATACGAGCATCTTCACGCTGATCAACCACCACCATTCGAACGACCATTGTGACGACCGCCCATGACTCCCGCACCAAAACAAGGAAATAATGCGCTGAAAGGCGTGCCAGGCAGCATGGGTGACCGTCAAGGGTAGAATAAACATCGCAGAATCTATCGCAAAACTCACAGCGCATGGATAAAATACAATAGAGAAAATATATGTATAGTGAAGCTTCATAACAGAATATCATCAAATAAGCATCTTAGGAGTTTGATACAATCATCAGAAAAGTCAATACATCAAAACCTCACTACAAAGCACTCAAAGTATATACAGCGGAACACCCAGTACATAATATGAAATAATATGCAAAAGCCTCCTGCTCGTCATCGTCATCATCAACGTAGATCTCCAAGAACAGCACCTGTCACCTGCTACCTAGTCTGCGCATCCCAACATGGATGAACAGCCCAAGGTAATAAGAGGAGACATAAAACCTTGAGTCAGACAAAGTCTTAGTGAGCAGTAAATCAACTATCAAACATACCAAAAGAGCATAAGGGATAAAAGGAATAGGAACCAAACCATCCCACTGCGCCTCTTTCTACAGTGATAGCCCCCAGACACACACTAAGGAGAAGCAAGCATAACATGGCAGACAATTAAAGTAAAGCAGTAATCATTCGAGTCAAGGTCGATGTTTTCCAAATACAAACCCCAAGGCCTAAACCAAGATCAGATAAGCACCCGGAAAACACCGCTCTTAAGACCGAGTGATGATACAACCAAACGTCCAAACATCCATGACTCTGGCTATCACTGTTATCATTGCCTTGATTTCACCGTTAGTTGAATGGCCACCTGTCAAGGGCTAATGGTAACCCCGGTTCTAGACATAACTCCGCACGTCGTCGCAGCCCGTGCCTAGGAATTTTCGCAACTACCCAGAGTACTAGCATGTCGTCGCAGCCCGTGCTTGGAACGTCGTCGCAGCCCGTTCCAACGTACTCTTGCTTTGAGCATGCTAGAACCTTCAACAACGATGAGATCTCAGTCTCCTAGTTATCCTCCTCGACGACTATTTCCATACTAGCTCAAGCGCCTCTCAAGCTAAACATTATCAACCAACTCGCATCGCATCATCGAGTTATCAACATGCTTGGGATGATCCCGTCTGGATTAAACCAAGGCTATCTCACATCATGCTTCGCTTTATCGCATCATAGCGAAGTCTCATCTCAACATCATGGCTTGCCTCATCGCATCATGGCAAAGTCCCATCTCAACATCATTTAATCCATACATATGAGCTTCAACATCGGCTTCATATGCCACAAGCAGCTTTCCTTATTCAAGAGCCTTTCCACTTAGCTTTTGAATCATCATCAACCAACTTGATCAAATCAAGCTATATATCAACTAATCAATCAAATCAAACATTAATCCAAGCAATCAATCATTCAAACAAGATCTAAATAAACAATTACAATGATAATGGCAATTTCGTAAATAAATGAGCATGGATCTAACATACATGAATCATGGGTTTTTAGCATAGATCTAACAAATATAAATCGTGGGTTTTGTCTCTTCAACTTGATAAATGAACTTGTATAAGTAAACATCTTCATAAGTAATGGATCTACACTTGGATCTAAAGAAATATGCATAAAATCACTATCTACAACACTCCAACAAACCACCAATCCAATATACTCCTTTGGGTCCGCGTGAGAGATAACCACCACTCACCAAATCACCTAAACACTTCAAAAACTATCAACTTCAGATCTGGACAGCGAAGATTTAAGCTTGATTCGTCGAAATCCCGCTTGAAACGATGAAATCTAGCTTCGTTGGATGAAGATCTTCAACTTTGGCTCTTGGATCTTCAATCTCGATCTTCGATCTTGGATGGATGTTAGAACTAGATTGGAGTGGAGAAAAGAAGATGAAGAAATGTTGTAGTCGAGCTCTCAAAATGGCAGCACTTCGTCGCTTCAAAAACCGGTGCCAAAAAGTGAGCCAAACCCCTCTATTTATAGGCTGAAAATCGCTAACCCGCTCGCCCCTTAAGTCGGCCGCCGACTCATCCCCTAAGTCGTTCACGACTTAGCCTTGCCGACTCACGACTCAACAATCCTCTGCCGACTCAAGCCAACACGACACAACACACACACACACGCGGGTTAACTGTGCCGCGACTTAACTCAACCCCGAGACACGCGAGTTAGCGCTCGGCCGACCTAACAACTTAACTCGTGTACGACTTAACACATAGACCAAGTCCTTACGACTCACTTTAACTCGGTCATACAACCTAACGACCTAACTATCACCACTAACCCGTAAACGAGTTACGAGTTACGACTCAACTCGTATACGAGTCACGACTTAACTACACATGCCGTCCTAACACTAAGCCGGCCCAATCCACTAACCCTTAACTCGGTAACTCTGCTAACTCGTTAGCTCACTAACCCGCTAACACACTAGCCTCACTAACTCGGCAACGCGCTAACTCCACTAACTCTTAAGTCATTCAGTTCTTAACCCGGCCAAACCTAACCTGTTAACTCCTATAACTCGGCCATACGAGTTAATCCTTATCTCGCCCAATAGTTAACTCGTTAACTATTATGACTCGGTCAACATACTAACACGCTAACTCGTCCCAGCCACTAAGTCGCTAACCTTTCTAACCCGATAACTCGTAACTCGCTAATATCACTAACCCGTTAACTCGCTCTAGCACTATCTCGAGTTGACTTCCCAATCTAACTTCCATGCGACTCAAACAACATACGAGTTATCCTCCCTTATGACTTAGGCTAAGGACGACATAAACAACACTAACGACCTAGAATTCTACGATATATCGACACGTAAAATACAGGTCGTTACATTCTCTCCCCCTTAGGAATTTCGCCCCCGAAATTCCAAGCAAACAAGAGCAATCAAAATTATTCCGTATGCCTACCATCCATAGCAATCAACAAACCGTGCATCCAATTCTAGCCTAGCATGCAGAATTCTATGATTAGAACAAGTTACAAATTCATGAGATGTCACGACACCTTAGGGCCATACCTTGAAGAGTTCAGGATGAGCTGCCTTCATCCTCTCTTCCTCCTCCCACGTACAGTCGTTAACATCATCACTCCATTGTACCTTGAGCAACGTAATCGTCTTCCTCCTAAGCTGTTTCGTGTCGGTTTCAACAACACAAAGCGGCTTACGAGGTCTCGTAACCACTGGATCAACCTCCAAGTCTTCACAGCTATCAAGAGAAACCACCGTATTCGAGTCATGCACATACTTCCGTAGATAAGATACATGAAAGACTTTGTGCACATCCGCCATCTTCTCCGGTAACTCCAATCTATAAGCGAGCTTTCCAATTCGCTCGATAATCGGGAATGGTCCAACAAATCTCGGAGTTAACTTTCCTTTCTTCCCGAATCTAATAACATTCTTCAGTGGAGAAATCTTCACAAAAACCATATCACCTACGTCGAATTCCAAATCCTTACGACGATTATCGGCATAACTTTTCTGACGATCTTGGGCTGCCTTCATTCGTTGCCGAATGATCTCTATACAATCCGTAGTCTTTCGAATCATCTCTGGCCCAAGTATCAGCTTTTCTCCAGTTTCCAACCAACATGTCGGAGAGTTACACGGTCTTCCATACAATGCCTCATATGGTGCCATACCAATACTCGACTGATAACTGTTACATATATGCGAATTCCACCAAATGAAGATGATCTTCCCATGATCCTCCGATGTCCAAAACACAAGCTCTGAGAAGATCTTCCAAAACTCGGTTGACTCTCTCAGTCTGACCATCTGTTTGGGGATGATAAGCTGTACTCAAACACAACTCGGTTCCCAAAACTTCCTGGAAGCTCTTCCAAAATCCACTAGTGAACAATGGGTCTCGATCGCTCACTATACTCTTCGGAATACCATGGAATCGAACTATCCACTTAACATACAACTCAGCCAACTTCGATGCAGTCCTAGTCGATCGAACAGGAATGAATCTTGCACTCTTGGTCAACCGATCTACTATGACCCAAATCCCTTCATTTCCTGCTCTTGTTCTAGGTAGACCATCGATAAAATCCATCGATATCTGTTCCCACTTCCACATAGGAACTTCTAATGGATGAAGCAATCCACTTGGCTTCTTCTGCTTTGCCTTAACCAACTGGCAATTCATACACTTGGAAATAAAATTTCCAACATCCTTCTTCATACCTTCCCAGTAATAAGTTCTCTTCATATCCCGATACATCTTATTTCCACCTGTATGAATTGTCAACTTCGAGTGATGAATTTCCTTCAGAACTTCATCTCTCAATTCATCTATGTCAGGAACAACCAATCGTCCTTGCTTCCGAAGCCAACCCTCTCGATCGACTTCGAATCCCTTATCCTTCTCTGGGTCCAATCCAGATTCCAAATCACGGATAATCTTGACAAGCTTATCGTCTCGCTTTTGACTCTCGCCAATCCTTTCCACAAGAGTAGGCCTTATTGATAAGTTTGCCAACATCTCAGGTTCTAATTCACATCTAGGCCTGAAGTCAAATTTAGCCAAATACTCTAGACCCTTCCATTCCGAAAACATGGCTCCCAATCCTGCATGTCTTCGACTCAATGCATCAGCTACTGCGTTACCTTTTCCCGGAGTATAAGCTATACCAAAATCATATGATGCTAAAAACTCTAGCCATCGTTGCTGTCGGAGATTCAAATCCTTTTGGGAGAACAGATACTTCAACGACTTATGATCCGTAAACAACTCGAATCGAACTCCCAATAGGTAATGTCTCCACATCTTCAAAGCAAAAACAATCGCCGCTAACTCCAAATCATGAGTCGGGTAATTCCTTTCATGCGGCTTCAGTTGTCGACTAGCATACGCAACAACTTTATTCTTCTGCATTAGTACTGCTCCAAGTCCAGTACCACATGCATCGGTGTAAACCACCATCTCATCATTCCCACTTGGAATAGTCAAAACAGGAGTACTCGTCAGTCGCTCCTTCAGGATTACGAAAGCTTGCTCACACTTATCATCCCATCTGAACACTTGGTTCTTTTTCGTCAATCCTGTTAACGGTGCAGCTATCTTGGAAAAGTCTTTGATAAACCGTCGATAATATCCAGCTAATCCAAGAAAACTTCTCACACCAGATGCATTCTTAGGTCTAACCCAATCCTGGATCGCTGCCACCTTAGCGGGATCAACCGCTATTCCATTTCCAGAGATAACATGGCCTAAGAATCCGACTTCACTCTTCCAGAAGTGACACTTCGAAAACTTAGCCTTCAGCTGATGTTTCCGTAAGATTTCCAAAACAATACGCAAGTGCGTCTTGTGCTCTTCCTCAGTTCTGGAATAAATCAGGATATCATCCACGAACACAAGCACGAACTTATTCAACTGATCTCTGAACACTTTATTCATAAGATCCACAAAATATGCTGGTGCGTTAGTCAATCCAAACGGCATTACCAGCCACTCATAAAAACCGGATGGTGTCCTAAAAGCAGTCTTCGGCACACTATCCTTTGCCACTCTCAACTGGTGAAATCCCGTTGCCAAATCCATCTGAGAAAACACCTTAGCATCGTGAAGCTGATCAAACAAGTCATCTATTCTCGGCAATGGATACTTGTTCTTCTTAGTCACTTTATTCAGCTCACGATAATCCACACACAACCTCAACGATCCATCCGCTTTGGTTGCGAACACAACTGGTGCACCCCATTTGGACACACTACGCCGAATGAATCCTTTCTTCAAAAGGTCATCAACTTGCACCTTCAACTCTTGTTGATCCCTAGGCGCCATCCGCCTAAGAGGCATCACAACAGGTCTGGCTCCCTCAACTAGATCGATACGAAACTCGATCTCCCTATGCGGCGGTAATCCTTTGACTTCGTCAAAGACATCCTCAAATCCATTCACAATAGGCACCGATGACAGTCCATCCCATGGAACAACCAGCGAATACATGAAGCTCATGAAGACGCCTTCCTCATGCTTACATCGTATCACAACCTTTCGCCCTTCCACATTCCCGACTGTCACATCCAGCCTCTCACAATCAATCCTTGCCGCATACTTCCTAAGCCAGTCCATACCCAAAATAATTCCGAACCCCGCAAAGTTCAGAACAAAACAATCACAAACAAAAGAGCAATCATGACTCGACACAACTAGACCACGACATATCATACACAAACATGACGAACCCCCAACTGGATTAGTCACAACCAATGGCCTATCAACAATATCCGGTTCCAAACCTAACCGGCCTACAAGATCATCACAAACAAAAGAATGCGACGCTCCAGTATCAAACAGCACTCTAACTGGAACACCACAAATGGAAAGAGTACCTTGAACCACCACACTCTTCCCTTTCTCTTCAGCAGTAAGAGCTTTTGAAAACGACGGCACAGCTCCCAAAGCATAAGCTTGCACAATCTGCCTGTCCTTCCTCGGTTCTGGACAATCTTTCCTGAAATGCCCTGGCTTGTCACAGTTGTGGCATTTCGCCGGCGCCTTTGGATTCCTACAATCCTTGGAGAGATGGCCCTTCTGCTGGCAATTATAGCAAGTCATTTCGCCCCTCGGCTTCTTCTGGCCATCCTTACCCTTCTGTTGCTGTTGCTTCCTCTTCTTGTTTCCACCCTTCTGTGGCTTAAACCCTTCCTTGGTTACAGCAACAACAGAACTCTCCCTAGGAAACAAACTCTCATGCCTGAGAGCTTTCTCCACAAGCTTCTCAAATGGATCGTCCAGATGATCCACCAACTGTCTTCCAAGATAAGCATCCAAACCGGTCACAAACTTCTCATTCTTCTGATAGGGAGAATCAATATACGATCTGGCATACTTGGACAAAGCTTCAAACTCAGAAACATACTCAAGAACGGGTCTTCCACCTTGCTTGAGCTCCACAAACTTTTTAAACAAGACAGATTTCTGAGCCGTAGAGATGAACTTAGCTTCAAGCCTAGCGTGGAATTGCTCCCAAGTAATCTCCTCCTCTGGAGTATCAATGGTGATAGAATTCCACCAATCCGAAGCTCTCCCTTGAAGTTGCCTTGATGCAAGCTTCCTTTTAGTTGCATCCTCAACTCCCAAGTCACCAAAGATCCTTCTACAAGCATCAATCCATATCTGCACTTCAATAGTTGATTCCGTTCCCAAGAAAACCTTTCCTCCAAGAGAAGTATAGTCCTTGCAAAGCTTAGCAAAATCCACTGGTCTTGGAGCTTGAACTTGAACTCCAACATCTACTGATGACCCCGAAGCTGGTATCCTCCTCATAATTGAAGTCACCATGGCCTCAAACATAGGAGCATAATCAGTAGCTTCCCTAGCAGCACGGCCTTCCCTAGCAGCTGGTCTCCCCCTTCGACACATCCTTAATATCTACAAAAAGGAATGACTTAGAACACCTTGAGAAACAACTGCATAAGGAGTTCAAATCCTTCTAAACTACTATATTATATATAGTAATCATTCATCAAAATACAATTACGTCTCTCATACGTAGTTACGTCAGCGAGTATTGGCTAAAATCGATTAACCAAAGCTCTGATACCAAATGTGACGACCGCCCATGACTCCCGCACCAAAACAAGGAAATAATGCGCTGAAAGGCGTGCCAGGCAGCATGGGTGACCGTCAAGGGTAGAATAAACATCGCAGAATCTATTGCATAACTCACAGCGCATGGATAAAATACAATAGAGAAAATATATGTATAGTGAAGCTTTATAACAGAATATCATCAAATAAGCATCTTAGGAGTTTGATACAATCATCAGAACAGTCAATACATCAAAACCTCACTACAAAGCACTCAAAGTATATACAGCGGAACACCCAGTACATAATATGAAATAATATGCAAAAGCCTCCTGCTCGTCTTCGTCATCATCAACGTAGATCTCCAAGAACAGCACCTGTCACCTGCTACCTAGTCTGCCCATCCCAACATGGATGAACAGCCCAAGGTAATAAGAGGAGACATAAAACCTTGAGTCAGACAAAGTCTTAGTGAGCAGTAAATCAACTATCAAACATACCAAAAGAGCATAAGGGATAAAAGGAATAGGAACCAAACCATCCCACTCCGCCTCTTTCTATAGTGATAGCCCCCAGACACACACTAAGGAGAAGCAAGCATAACATGGCGGACAATTAAAGTAAAGCAGTAATCATTCGAGTCAAGGTCGATGTTTTCCAAATACAAACCCCCAAGGCCTAAACCAAGATCAGATAAGCACCCGGAAAACACTGCTCTTGAGACCGAGTGATGATACAACCAAACGTCCAAACATCCATGACTCTGGCTATCACTGTTATCATTGCCTTGATTTCACCGTTAGTTGAATGGCCACCTGTCAAGGGCTAATGGTAACCCCGGTTCTAGACATAACACCGCACGTCGTCGCAGCCCGTGCCTAGGAATTTTCGCAACTACCCAGAGTACTAGCACGTCGTCGCAGCCCGTGCTTGGAACGTCGTCGCAGCCCGTTCCAACGTACTCTTGCTTTGAGCATGCTAGAACCTTCAACAACGATGAGATCTCAGCCTCCTAGTCATCCTCCTCGACGACTATTTCCATACTAGCTCAAGCGCCTCTCAAGCTAACCATTATCAACCAACTCGCATCGTATCATCGAGTTATCAACATGCTTGGGATGATCCCGTCTGGATTAAACCAAGGCTATCTCACATCATGCTTCGCTTTATCGCATCATAGCGAAGTCTCATCTCAACATCATGGCTTGCCTCATCGCATCATGGCAAAGTCCCATCTCAACATCATCTAATCCATACATATGAGCTTCAACATCCGCTTCATATGCCACAAGCAGCTTTCCTTATTCAAGAGCCTTTCCACTTAGCTTTTGAATCATCATCAACCAACTTGATCAAATCAAGCTATATATCAACTAATCAATCAAATCAAACATTAATCCAAGCAATCAATCATTCAAACAAGATCTAAATAAACAATTACAATGATAATGGCAATTTCGTAAATAAATGAGCATGGATCTAACATACATGAATCATGGGTTTTTAGCATAGATCTAACAAATATAAATCATGGGTTTTGTCTCTTCAACTTGATAAATGAACTTGTATAAGTAAACATCTTCATAAGTAATGGATCTACACTTGGATCTAAAGAAATATGCATAAAATCACTATCTACAACACTCCAACAAACCACCAATCCAATATACTCCTTTGGGTCCGCGTGAGAGATAACCACCACTCACCAAATCACCTAAACACTTCAAAAACTATCAACTTCAGATCTGGACAGCGAAGATTCAAGCTTGATTCGTCAAAATCCCGCTTGAAAAGATGAAATCTAGCTTCGTTGGATGAAGATCTTCAACTTTGGCTCTTGGATCTTCAATCTCGATCTTCAATCTTGGATGGATGTTAGAACTAGATTGGAGTGGAGAAAAGAAGATGAAGAAATGTTGTAGTCAAGCTCTCAAAATGGCAGCACTTCGTCGCTTCAAAAACCGGTGCCAAAAAGTGAGCCAAACCCCTCTATTTATAGGCTGAAAATCGCTAACCCGCTCGCCCCTTAAGTCGGCCGCCGACTCATCCCCTAAGTCGTTCGCGACTTAGCCTTGCCGACTCACGACTCAACAATCCTCTGCAGACTCAAGCCAACACGACACAACACACACACACACACACACACGCGGGTTAACTGTGCCGCGACTTAACTCAACCCCGAGACACGCGAGTTAGCGCTCGGCCGACCTAACAACTTAACTCGTGTACGACTTAACACATAGACCAAGTCCTTACGACTCACTTTAACTCGGTCATACAACCTAACGACCTAACTATCACCACTAACCCGTAAACGAGTTACGAGTTACGACTCAACTCGTATACGAGTCACGACTTAACTACACATGCCGTCCTAACACTAAGCCGGCCCAATCCACTAACCCTTAACTCGATAACTCTGCTAACTCGTTAGCTCACTAACCCGCTAACACACTAGCCTCACTAACTCGGCAACGCGCTAACTCCACTAACTCTTAAGTCGTTCAGTTCTTAACCCGGCCAAACCTAACCTGTTAACTCCTATAACTCGGCCATACGAGTTAATCCTTATCTCGCCTACTAGTTAACTCGTTAACTATTATGACTCGGTCAACATACTAACACGCTAACTCGTCCCAGCCACTAAGTCGCTAACCTTTCTAACCCGATAACTCGTAACTCGCTAATATCACTAACCCGTTAACTCGCTCTAGCACTATCTCGAGTTGACTTCCCAATCTAACTTCCACGCGACTCAAACAACATACGAGTTATCCTCCCTTACGACTTAGGCTAAGGACGACATAAACAACACTAACGACCTAGAATTCTACGATATATCGACACGTAAAATACGGGTCGTTACAACCATCACAAGCTCCACCTTCACCACGAATCTTGTGCAACTCGATCGAGTATTGCCATTGGAAAACACGTATGAACGGTGAAGTTTCGACTTCGATTTCCCATTGATCTATAACTCAAAATGAAATCTAGACCGTTGGATTTATAGCTCTCGTCGTTGTCTATAACTTTCATTTAGGAAGTTTCGCGAATTTATTTGTGGATTTGAAGAAAAACGAGGAGGAAGGAGAAAAATTTCGGCCATTGAAATAGAGGGCGGCGGCTTGAAACCCTAGCTAGGTTTTGATGTAAAATGAAATAAATGAGGTCCTTATATAGAAAATATTCGCGCGCTGTTCAACCGAATTTTTCCCGAACTCCAAACGAAGCGTGCCGCCTGGCGCTTATATTTTTTTACCCTCATTTCGAACGCAATGGAATATATATCGAAAGCCAATTCGATCATTTTTGGAAGATAGATTTCGAATCGACTATTTAAATGTAAAATTCACTTAAACCAATTTCAATGCGTTTTGGCTTGCCTGGGATAAACAGTAAATCCGATTGACACGAAATTTGAAATCTTACAATAATTTATCATTACGGATCCGATGAAACTAGTTTCGTCGAAATCCAAGAATGTTTGAAAAATGACTATTTTTACTCGTCAATTAAATATTAAAATATTCAATTTCCACAAATTAGCTTTTAATTCAATTTTAAAAGTTCTATAACATCATTCTAACTACAATATGATTTAATACAAGTTTAAAAATCAATTTTAATCATATTAAACCCAATTTCCAATCATTTCTGTAATTTCAAATATTAAATTATCGATTTAATTATCCAATTAAATCTAGATATTCGAAATATAATTTATTCGACTTACAAATTTTACATGTTAATACTCAAAATCAATTAAATATACGAATTTCAAATAACAGAAATGCTGGGTTGTTACAAGTAGGTTGCGTGGTACTCGTTTTTAATTATGAGTGTTGGATCGGAATTCTCGGCATTAGAAGCGATTGGGTAGGTCATCGCTGGGTTGCTGATGGTAGCGGCCGTGGTCGGAGGTTCCCCGACCATCTGTGCACGTGCACATGGATCAACCCAGAGCTGCTGTTGTCGCTGTGTTGGTTGCTTCCGGGAGATTGATAGATGAATCGGGGTTGAACTCGGGTGATGGTAGTTTTAGGCTCGGGTTAAATATTTAGGCTTTCTAGTTAACAGTTAAGTGTTAAGCAAGTGTAAACTGGTTATTAAACTACTCCTTTTAAATAATAAATGTTATTTAAAATTGTTAGGTAATTAAAAGTTATGTAATTTATTTTAACACAAATTAACTTAGATAGGTCCTAAGTTTATTTAGACTTAATTAAAGATATGATTAAGTGGGAATTAAAAGGGTAATTTTTTGTCAATAATTAAACTAAAAGGTCTTAAGTTAAATTATCAGTTAATGATAAAATAATTCCAAGATTATTAAATTAGATTTTAAAAGATAATTAAGAAAATAATTAAGATAAAATAACTTGTAATTGATTAAGGGTAGTTGATTACTTAAATTTGGTTTGATTAATCTAAGTAATCAAAGGTTAATTAATTAAGTAATAATGAATTAATGGATGTAATTGGAGGTTCATTACCTTATATTAAAAGGATTTTTTTAGAGTTATTACTTGATGAAGTAATTAAAGTTAAGAATTAATTAAGTAATTAGAGATGAATTGATTGGTAAGAATTAATTACCTGGTAACTAATAATGGTTAATTTAAACTTTAATTACTTACAGAAGTAATTAGGGAATTGTAAATAGTTAATGAAGATCATTAACTAGGGATTATGAAATGGTTAATTAATATGATTAATTTAAGATAATTAATTAGATTAATTAATTAAGGATAATCATATGTGGAATTGGTTAAGGATAATTACTTAATGGAAAGTAGTTAAGGGATAATTACTTAGGAGAAGTAATTAAGGATTAATTACTTGGTGTAATTAATTAAAGGATTAATATAACTAATTAATGAAAGGTAAGTAATTATAGAATGGTTAATTATTGTTTATGATTGATTAAGGCTGATAAATGGAAGTTTAAGGATCATTAATTAATGTAATTAATGAAAGTAATTAAAGATTAATTACTGTAAATGGATGATTAATTAAATGGATAATTAAAGGTTAGTTGATTAATTTGTTTGTAATTAATTATTGTTAAGTAAGAAAGATTAAAAATGATTTAAGGAATAAATTTGATTTAATTAGTAGTGGGTGACTAATTAATCTTGCTTATGAATGATTGACTGATATTTCGGATATGAAATGATGTGATATGATATGTTTGTCTTGAATAGTGATTATGTGGTTATCTATCGATGATGAATTGCTGTGTAATAAGTGACATCTTGTACTTAAGGTTAAATTGTTTTTCACTTGAATAACCTAGGTTAGATGACTTTGGATTCGAAGAGACCGGAGTCGGTATTAGTAAATACCCGAAACCACTTCGATTCTTTATAAATTGATATGTGGAATCATTAGGCTAAAATGGAATGATGTGAGTGAATTGGACCATTTAATCTAAATTTTGGTACTTAGAAATTGATGTATGAAATAAGCGATGTCTATAACAACTTGTGACGTTGTAAATTGATACAAGTTACCCCGGGTTTATATAAGTTGTATATTTTTGTATTTCTTATTAGATGGGTTTACTCACGATGGTTTCCAGCCTGACCTGGGTGTTACTATGATGTAATGCTCAGGTCAGATCGAGCAGTACAGATTTTCAGGTAAGGACGTTCGGGAGCTCGAGAGGTGACTGGATGGCAGGAATGTATGAAGTGTTTTCGCTCTGATATATTGTTGTATATCTTGGATATGGTTGTATCTGTCCAGTATTTGTGTATCTGAGTAACTCTGATGTATTAAAGTGTAATCTGATAAGTTTAGTTTTTCTTTTATATAACTGTTATTATTTATTATTATATTTTATCCGCTGCGATGTGAGATGTTGGTCTTTTTGTTCTTCTTTTTCTTCTATCTCTTTCTCCTTTTCCCCAATTATCTGGAATTTTCGGGATCGAAAATTTGGGTCGTTACATTTCCAAACCAAATTTAGTTCTAACAATTAAAAAGAAAGTATATGAACCTTTGATTAATCAATCTGAATTAAAAATTAAATCTAATTACACATTAAATAAACAAATATGTGTATATATATATATTTATTTATTTCCAAATTTTTCAAATTAATTCACAATTAACCCAAAAATAATATCAATTTCTAGATTTAAATTTGGCTTAAAAACCAGGAATGTTACAATATACTATTTAAATTTCCAAATATCTGACCGTAAATTAAGGATTCCAATAGAGGCATGCCGCTAGGCATTAATAATGTTATACTTATATTCCGAACGTAATGGAACAAGTCTCGAGACCTAAATCGATCGTATGTAGAAGATAGATTTTTGAACCCAATTATTATAATAAATTTGCGATATTAATTTTAAACGCGTTTCAATCCCATATGAACAAATGATAACCCCGGTTACTACGAAATTTGAAATCCAATATTAATTCACTATTACGGATCCAACGGAACTAGTTTCATCGAAATTCGAGACTGTGTCCCAAAAGACTATTTTTACTTGTCAGTTAAAATGAGATATTTTCAAAATCGATTAAATTACTTTTAAATTCAATTTAAAAGTTCTATTACCCTTATTCTAATTAATATAAATTTAATATGCCTTTAAACTATTTCTATCCAAATAAAAATCCAGGATTGAAATTATTTTAACGATTTAAATTATTAAATTAAACAAACTAAATTATCTAATAAATCATTATATTCGAAATTCAATTTATTAAATCTATAGAATTAACTTTTAAATATTCAAAATCAATTAAATATTCCAATTTGAAATACTCAAAATTTTCGGTCGTTACATTCCTCCCAATTTAAAAGAATTCGTCCACGAAATTGCCAAGCTAAGAAGAATGGCCCAAAACCCATTAACTTTTCTAAAATCAATCAGTTGAAATAACTCCCAAAATCAATTTGTTGAAAACACATTATTACTTTTTTTTCTAATTTTCAAATTCATTCATAGATTCCAAATAATATTATCCATTCAATCAATTCAAGTTATAACCAAAATCAAATTTTAGTTATTAAATATTTTCTTCAAATTTTCTAACTCCTTAAATTTCCAAAAAAGTTCGCCAGCGTCTCCTTTACACGGCTAGATCAAAACAACAACAAATTGCCACTACGAGCCCAAACCAATAAAAGAAAACAAAAGCCGAGTCGCTCTATCATAAACCATTGAATACAAACAACAATTTAGATACGTACCTTTTGGTCGGGCAACCCAACTTTCACCTGTGAAATCAAAGTCATCAATATTATTCTGCATTTCAATTTCCAATAGTTGCTTTACTTAAGCCTATACGATGTACATATACCATCCGTACACAATATCAAATCTGATTGTTCGTTCGATCACACAATTTCTCTTTCGAACTAGTATCATTCACACGACTCTCTATTGCAGACTCAGATGTGGTTCCTTGATCAGAAACCATCATTCTCCTTGAATAGCCATATACTATGATCGAGAATTCCATAATCAACGAAAAATCCATATCTAGTGTTCGCCATCTAATATCGAGTGAGAAATCCTAACTCGGATCTATATAAACCATCACAAAATTCTATGCTCGAATCTGAATCAAACCGTTATGTGAATAAAATAATATACATACAGCCCTTTTTATTGATTCTTATCTAACCCAATTCTTTTTTTATTCACATTCATTACATTTGTATTAACTTATTTACAATCACTTTTCACATTGCTTAATTCACATTTCGTTATTTACTTAGTATATCCTTTTAATACTAATTATCTCTTAAGAATGATTCCTTCAAATTTTTCTTGAGTCTATTATAATTTTTTTTAATTTTTTTATACAAAAGCTCTTATGTTTATTACCACTTCATTACTTAAGTCCTTTCCACTTTTAACCAAATTCAATTTCATTTCCCAATTTCAACATTCAGTTTTATCCATCCACATCCTAAACCAAATTCAGTTAACTAATTAATTTAATTAGTCTATTCGCTAGTTTATTTCAATCTCAATAAATTTCATTTCCAACAATTACTTTATTTAGTCCAACTTAGGCTAAATTTTCAATTTCACTTTATTTAACTTACTTAAGCTAAATTTCATTCCACGGTTAAATTTCAAATTTTCCCATCTTGCATTCACATTCAATGATTTTAAAACTTTTCTTTAACTTGCAATTTATAGATTTTATAAGTTATCAAACTTATTTCCTCATATTTTCAATAAAACATTTTAATTCACCGAAGTTTAAACACTTTGTTCTAGGTATTTCAAACTATTTTTGAAATCATATATGTGTGTGTGTGTGTGTGTGTGTATAAAAGCACACAATCCTTTGGTATATCAAATTATTCTTTTGAATTTCAAAACCAAAACCAGTTTTCCAAAACGAAATTCCAATGGCAGCAATTCCTCCCTTGGAAACTCGAAAATGAACGTCGATGATACTGCAGTCATCACCCAAATTATTTTCCAACGACCAAAGTGAGTTCAGTGCTTTTATTTCTTTTAAACCTTTTTAAATATTTCTATTGAAAAATATTTCCAAATAATACTATTATTATTTTCACAACTTTGAAAATCATTTTCAAAACCAACGGGATTTAAATTCTCAATTTCCAACTTTTAAATCCTTTATAAATCATTTTTATAAACCATATTTATATAATATACATTACAATTTATAAATCATATAGTTATATAATACCATTTTGGTTATAAAACCATTCCTTTGTTGTTTACCTTTTTTATTAAAATATTAACCATTCTATCAAAATACAATAATAACAAATGATAATCAAATATTATCATTCGCTAACATCTAAGCACACCATATATGTCATAATAATTTTCTAACAAAATTATTTCTTTACATATAAAAATAATCAGGGAAAATTTATTTCATTTACCCAACTCAAAACAATACCATGTCAAATGTCTCCGTTCAATTATTTAGAGATCCCTATCAATAATGTTGATTACTCATATTGAGCAGAATCCATATGCCACTCAATAGATCATTTAACACAATATAAAACAATTTTATATCACTAACAAATAGGCGCTCATATCTATTAGTTCACTCAAAATCATTCTAGAGTACTACTAAATATATCTCTAATGAGATACCCCATCAAAGCCAAGGTTCTTGCTTAACCTTCAGCTCTGATAGCAACTATAATGACCTTATTTCGGAAAGTTTAGATTGACAATAATCCACACATGTCCGACTTAAACAATTTGAAACATAGATAATCAATGAGGTTAATTAAGAAAAATAAGAAAAGAAGAAGAAAACAAACACAAAATCTCGCAGTAGAACAATAAAATATAATAACCAAATAAACAGTTCATGAAGCTATTTATATTATACATTTGATTATAATTTATATAATATTTATCAGACTTATATACACATCAGAGATAAGTAAAGTAATGCAGCAGACAATATGATGTAGGTAAAATAATAGTAATATTATACCAAATCTTCCTTTATGTTCTCCAGAATAATCTCAATGCGTTGTAACACTCAGGGCTGACCCAAGCGTAATGAAAAGACAAAACACTCGAATCAGCACTAAAATATTCTTATGTGAGTCAAATCAATATCACAAATAACATGAGTGCCATGGCATAGGGATGTTTATGGGGTTTCAGATCTCTTATCTAGTGCATAACGTGCGTGCAATAACTCAAGAGATGTTACGAGATTTTCCATCTCTTAAGGACCCATCAAAATATTTATACGTAGTAGAGTACGCTACATATATAATGTCTAATCAGTAAAATAAATATTTTTCTGTGATATCCCAGAAATTTTGGCAATATCAATTTAATAATCTGTATTTAAAATTAAACTAATTTGATATTTTAATAAAAAATTAACTTGATTTAATAATCCAATTAAATAAATGTTTAATTGGTGAATTTTATCTTTTAAAAGCTAATAAATTGCTTTCTATTTAAAATGTATATATGTACGTATATTGTAAATAGATAGGTTTTGATTTGTAAATTAATAAACAAATAAAATCTTGTTTTTAAATTCTAATATTCATTTTAATAATTTGAAGATTTTTTATTTTATTTAATAAATAACTAATTGGTTTAAAATATTTAAAGAAATTGTTTTAAATTGTATAATTGTATTTTAAACATAGTTTAAATTTCAATAAGATAAACAAAAGTTTGTTTCATTTCTTTTTGAATATAGCTTAATAATTATAATTTGGAATTATTTAAAAATTTAAAATACCAATTGTATATTAAACCATTAATGTAATTAATTAAGTTAAATAAGATAAGTAATTTATAACTTCTCTTATAAATTATTTAAATTTGATAAACATGTTACTTTCAAATAACATAGTAATAAATGTATAAGTATAGATATGTTTAAAAAGACAATATTATTATTTTAAAATTAAAATATGATTAATATAAATTAGTTTTGAATTGGAATTTTTAAAGGTATAAATGACATTTGGATTTGAATTCTTTTTGAAATTCAAATGAATTAACATAGTTAAATTTTATAAATAAGCTTTCATCTTTTTATAAATTGTTTTATTTCATTAAAAAAAGAAAAAAAATACATATACATTTATTTATGAAACTACTTTATATATGTTTAATAAATAAAGAAGATTTCCATTACCTTTAAAACAAATAAAAACAAATAAAATTACTTAAGACACATGTTATTAAACTAAGTTGTGTTTATGACAAGTGTATATGAATTAAAAAGCTAGTGTAACAAGTGTCTTTTATTTTTATTTTATTTTTTTAATTTATAAATAAACCATTTTATCTTATAAAAGCATGTTCCTTCATTCCCATCTTTTTCTAATCTTCATTTTCCAAAGATAAATCTCAGCTGAAACAAATCAATAACTATATTGCTCAAACCAAAATCATGTTTGAACTCAAATCTGAAAGTTACATCCTCAAACTAGAAAGTAATCTGCAAATCTCTTCCTAAATTCTACAAATCATTTTACAAATTTTCATATGTAAAATCTGTTCAAACATGCAAGTCTGTAATTCACCTCCAAAAACAAATCTGCAACTCTACTTCCTCAAAACCAGTAGTCTATTACCAAATAAGGATTACAAAGTTTTCATAAATCTGTAATTCCTTTCAAAATCAAATTGAAGGCCTTCATTTCCTTCTCCTTCAACCTGTTCAAAGCCATCACAGTTTTCACCTGCAGAAGCAAAACAAGTAGCCTCTGCATTTCTTTTAAATATGGGAGTATAAAGATTAAATCTGAAGCTAGTTTAAAATGCAAAAGTAAAATGGAAGCCTCTGCATTTCTTTAAAATCTGGGGATCTGAATACAAGTTTGAGCAAAATCAAAGTATAGTCTGCATGCAAATCTAAGTGCAAAGCAACAACAAACATGCAAGTTAAAGCAAATTTCAGCAACTCAAATGTGTGCTCTACTTCCAAAACAGTTTTCAAAACATCAAGTGAGTAACTTCTTTTTCTTTAAATTTAAACTTATGTATAATTTGTTGCTTGTTTTATGATTGGAATGAGTATGCCTTGTGTTTATATACCTGATAGCGTGATTGAATGGTGTGTTTGTGAGCAACTTCTGTTTACTTAAAAATAAATTTGTTGCATGATTTATGACTGAAATATGTATGTCTGTAAGTAACAATTACAGTATTTAGATTTAAATAAATACTTATGTTGCCTGCTCATGTATAAAATTGGTATGTTATAAATGAATCCATCAGTGAGCTTTGCCTGCTCATTCATAAAATTTGTACTTCCTCTGATTTTAGTTCCAGGTCCAATTTCTTGTAAAAAGAAATTTTCTTGCTATTGTTCAACATTCTTGTTAAGGCTTAAGTCCTAAAACCAACTTGTTAATTATACTTTAGTTTTAGTTTAAAACTTATTAAGTAAAAATAAAATTGGTGATTGGCTCTGTAAGATTTGAAACATCAGGGTATGTTAAATAAAGGTAAAATATCAAACATGATAATTAGAAATTTTAGTATTATAAACTAAAAACTTACACAAAAAAAATGATTTTTAAAATTAAAGTCATAGTGTTTAGTTTGGAATTGGGACTGTAGTATTTGTAAACCTAGTTTTTGGGGGCAGGCAGTGATTTGATCAGCAGGTTGTTGTAGTGGATCGGGTACAACAATTTTTGGAAAGATGGATGCTGGGGTATTGAAGAGGAGATGGCCGGAGTACCAGAGCCCCCGATGGACGGAGGAGAGAGGATGTAAGTTTTACAGATTTGCAAATTTGATGGGAATAGTGTTCCTGTATGTCCAGGTTTTGAACTAAAATTTGATTTATTTATGTTTGTGGAGTTTTGGATGATCATTGATGATCTTTGGGCAAGCGTCGACCTGCTTGTTATCTGAGTGATGGCCGGAGGTGGTCAAGACCACCGTGCATGTGCACGGTGAAGAAATGGTGACAGGGGAGGTTTTGGGTTTTGCTGTGTTTTTTTGACTCGGGTTATACTCGAGATAATTCGAGTTTTGCACGAAGTTTTGAAGGGGTTTACCCGAAGTAATATAAGAGGAAGCTCGGGTTTATTTTCTGAGTTTACAGGTTTTTGAAAACCTGTATTTTCAATTCCAAGAATTGTTTTAAAAACTGAATGTAGATTTAAACAAGACTTTTAAAACTAAATTTAAAGTATGGTTTTCAATCCAAGTTAAATTCCAATTTTGAAATTTAATTCAAACTTATTCAAACTTAAAATGTTTACAGGGTTTCAGGGAAATCCTGCATATTTTCAGATCAAAAGAAAATTAAGTTTTTAAAAATCTGGAACAGGATTTTCAAAACAGGAATTCAAATTTAAAATTCAAAGTATGAATTTCAAACTGAGATTTGAATTCCAGTTTTTAAATTTAATTCAAACTTTTTTTTAAAAGTAAAATGTTTATCAACTTTAAAGGTGTTTAATTAAATTGAATTTAAAGATAAGGTTTTAAAATATGAGTAGAACATTTAAACATAAGTTTAAATCTAGAAACAAGATTCAAATTTGAATCATGTTTTGAAAATAAAAGAAGTTTTTAAAATTTTGAAATGTTTAAACAGCTTTCGATATTGAATCATAATTTAAATATTATTTGTATCTTAAATAAATATGGGTTTAGATTCCTTTTATAAAATGAGAAATTATTTAGCATAAGTTTCAAAAGGTTTAAGAATGTTTTTAAAACTTTGAAAAAGTTAAGTTTGGTTTTCAATTCAAATTTGAAATTTTAAAATGAAATTTGAAAACAAATTTTAAAGTAAATTGTTTTAAATTACTTTGTTAATGATAATAAATCATTAATAAGAAATATTTTATTTTAAAGTAAATTAAAGATTTAAAGAATTTTAATCCATTAAATTAGTAAGGTAATTTAAATAATTTAATTAATTGATTTATTTAATTTATTAAGGATTTGAAATAAATTAATTAAGGTTAATTAAATTTGTAATTAGTATTAATTAATTTAATTACTTAAAAAAGGTAATTAAAGAATTGATGATGAGTTAATAAAGGTCATTAACTTGTGATTATTTATTAATTAATTAATGTAATTAATTTTGATAATTAATTGGATTAATTAATTTAGATAATCAATTATGGAATTTGGTTAAGTATGATTACTTTGTGAAGTTAATTAAAGTTATTAATTACTCATTGTAATTAATTAATTTATTTGATTAGTTTAAATTAATTAATTAAGTTTAATTAATTTAGAATAATCGTTGAATGGGTTGATAAGTAATCAACGAGGAATAATTACTTAGAGAAGGAATTAAGTTAAGTAAATTACTGGAGGTAATTAATTGAAGTATGGTATTTTAGAATTAATTACTTTGTGTAATTAATAATGAGGATAATTACTTTGTGAAAGTGATTAATAATTAATTACTTAGTATAATTAATTTAAGCATTGACTGATTAAGTCTTTTGGAAATAAATAAGTGGTGTAATTAATTAAGGATAATTAATTACTAATGAGATTAATCAGGCATGATTAATAAATATAATTAATTAGTAAACGTAATTAATTTAGGAGTAATTAATAAAGTAATTAAGGTTAGTTAATTACTGAATATGATTAATCAAAAAAATGATTGATAATTTTGGTTTAATTAAGGTTAACTACTTAATGTAATTAATTTAAATAAGTAATTAATTTAAATGTAATTAGGAATCATTAATTAATAAAATTAATGATGAAATTAAGGATTAATTAATTGAGATTAATTCCTCAATGATAAGTGATTAATGAAGTAATTAATTAATGTAATTAATTAATTAAGGATTAATGCAATTAATTATAATTAGATAATTAATGAGGTAATTAAAGGTTAATTACTTATTTTGGTTAAGGATAATTAATTTGTAAAATTAATTAAGGATAATTACTTGAATGTAATTAAACGATCATTAATCAAGGGTGATTAATTAAGGTAATTAATTTAAGGATAATTGATTGATTGATTTGTGATCAACTAATGGTTAAGTAAGCAGGATTTAAAATGAGGAAGTAATTGTAACAACCCGCATGTTTGTCGATTTTTATATTTAAATATTTTATTTAAATATTTTGTCGATACTCGAAATTTAGTCCGAAAAGCTACTTTTTGCATACGGTCGAATTAGGACTCGGGACCACTCCCATTGAGTTTAAAATGCCGTTTGCGACCTTTTTGAGTATAAGCTTCGATATGTTTGGAGTAAGTTGATTTTTGCTACTTTTTCACTTAGGGTTTTGATTTGGGCTGAGCCCACTTATGTATTCAGTCCCAACCCCCCTCCTCCTCATTCACTTCCTTTCTATTTTCTTTTTTTTACTCAAGCTTTAGCAACAATGGTGGGAGAGATGAGAAATTAAAACTCAAGCCCTAGTTTTCTTTTGCAAATCAAGTTCTAGCTCCAAACTAATAGAAGAACCCATTGGTAAGCTTCTCTTCTTCTTCTCCAACTCAATCTCTTATCAATTTCAGAAATTCCTAAACCTAACTTTGGGTATGTTCTTCTTTTAAAGCTTAGAATCAAGCTTCTTGAGTTGGATTTGAAGAGTGGTTGATTCTCCTCTGCTTTCAAGCATCTTCTTCAATCGTTTGGGTTCAAAGGTGAGATTTTTATCTCACATCTATGACTATAATTATCTTTGGTTGTTGGCTATGAATTCCTAACACTTCTTCATGTGCATTTGCTCTTTATTTGGATTGGTTTTGTGAATATTCCAATTTTTGGGTTTTTAAGTCAAATTTGTGTGAAATCCTTTTATGGATGTTTGATCATGCTTTTGGTGATGCATCGAGGAGCATATAGGGCCGGGTTGCCGATTGGCATAAATCCTTAGAGCCAATGTTCGTCCGGATGCATTTTGGAAGAGTTTGCTCTTCATTTGGATAGGCTGAAAAACAGCCCAGGCAAGATTCAGTCGACTGTAAAGTCTGTTCAGTCGACTGAACCTAGAACCCGAAAGTTTCCAGGCATGATTCAGTCGACTGAATCTTCTGTTCAGTCGACTGAACCTGGAAACAGAAAGTTTCCTGAACCTGGAAAATTTCCATGTACATGGTCAGTCGACTGAAAACTCTGTTCAGTCGACTGAACCTGCTGTTTGAGTCCAATTTGCATTTTTGGATTGAATTTCCAATGTTAATCGATTCGTGTTGATTCCCTTTTGTTATTATCACTTATTATCGACTTTGATGACATTTTCTTCGTGATTTATGGGAATATCCATTTTGATGGATTCAGTATCGATTTCTTTGGATTTTATTCACGTCTTCAAATGTGAACTTTAGTGATTGATTGTTCCTACAATCTTCTTTGTGATTTGTCACTTTAAAAATATAAAGGTTTCAATACTAGTAGTAAATATCAAAATTCTTTCATCAATACGATTTCAACACTATTTTATTACAAAGCTCGTTTTCTCAAACCGATTTCCAAGCTATTAGTATATACAAACCTTTACCTCACTCGTATGAGAAATCTAATTAAACGACTTAGTAAAACAAGTGGTATGAAACGCTTGCGTTTACTTCGTCGGTTAATTCTTGGACTTGTTCGATTGAATCTCTTGTGACAATTTTCTAGTGGAGATCTACAATTTGTTCGTAAATATTTAAGTTAAGCTAGTGGTTATGAGACATGAAGCTAAGCTCATATATTTACTCGCTTACTGTAATTGACACTTCTTGATGATCATGACGATCATTTTTGTGGTTTCGACTAGAAATGTGCGATGTCTCTTTGTCTACGAGGGAGACTAAACCCTGTTTGTGTGAGTTTCAACTCACATATGTGGGGTAGCGCCCCATGGTCTTCGGGTCGTTCGAGTGTCAAAAATTAATGGCTAGCTACCATGAGATAGCGTCTCGTTCGTGTGATACATATGTTGGTGAGTTTTCATGCTCCCGCTCGTGTGATAGGCCTCCCCCCTATTTTGTGTGATTTCTGGATTTCGTGTGTCGAATTTTGGAATTTTCTTCTTCACCTATTTTTGTGATTTCTATTGATATGTTTTATCAATTTTTGTGCATAGGTGAATTCGTATGTCATTGATTGGATTTCTTGAGATGATTTCTAGAATTTATGCTTCACCAATTTTTGTGATTTCCATTGATAAGTTTTATCAATATTTGTGCATTGGTGAATTTGTGTGTCATTGACTTTTGTGATTGACATTGATATAATCGTCAATATTTATGGTTTGGTGAACGAAATAAGGAGTATGACATTTCCTTTGATTCTTGTGTAGATTTGGTGATATTGATTAATCTCTTGTTGATTCTCAATTACTTATATATATCACAGCTTGGCATTGTGATTATTATGTGTTTAGTCATATCTCTTACTATATATTGTTTCATCTGATATTTATAGTTAGACTGATCCGTTTATTATTTTCTTATTAAATAATCCTCGGGTCAGACCGAGATGTTGCAGGTGCTTCTGCTTGACTTCTCCCCAGGGATTTATTACTCTGACTTTTGGGCAAACTACCTAGATTAGTAGTTTATTTTGTTGTATACACTTGAGATATAGACTCATAGTTGTATTCTTTTGTATAGCACGTGTTGCTATTTTTTTTATTATTGTGCATCTTTTTGACCACTACTCTGATATACACTTCCATGTGTTAATTATATATTCATATCTTCTTCCGCCTTTGTTATATGAATTATTTGTGACTGATTTATGTTATGTTTATTTCTGTATTTGTTTCCGAAGATATTATAGCCACTGTGTAGTAGCTTTGAGTTTGTGTCGGTATGTCGGATTTCCTCTTGATAAAGTATTGCATGTTATACCATCTGACATATCGATGCTCGCACAAAGCAATTACACGAATGGTCGCTCCTCAACAGCCTTATTCTCCATGCTAGTTGATAGCATTCACCGTAATGTTCTTGGCTAGCGTGGGTATAAAGATGGGGCGTCACAGCTTGGTATCAGAGCCAAACTTCGGAACAATATGGAATATTATAACAAGGATCATCGTCCTAAGTCTTTCTTAGGAGTCGTGCTTTAGGATTTTATTCGAGTCTCCGTACCGATTCATCCTATTTTCTTTTATGATTCCTTGTTTTATCTATCAAGATTGCTTGATATTCATTAGTGAATAATCTTGTTCTTGTTCTTCTTTCTTTCTTAAGGAAGAGAAATGTCTAGACCAGGCCATCCCAGAGATGGACCATCTAGTGTTCCACCCCAAGATGGAGTTTTTATGACTGCTCAACAGCTTCTTGATTTAGTGATGAATGCTCAAGCAGCTGGAGTTAACTCGGAACCTACTCACCCAAAGTCGGGATTTGCACGCTTGTGCAGCGATTACACTAATTTGGGTGGGGAGCCATTCAAAGGTTCCGAAACTATTATTGAAGTACAGGCTTGGCTAAGGTCATGCGATCGAATCTTTTCTCGCATGAATCTTATTGACCTTCACCGAGTTCAGGTGGCCTCTAGTATGTTCCGAGAAAGAGCATTGGACTGGTACGAGCTTCTTATTTCTGAGATTAATGAAGCGGATCTCACCTAGGAGCAATTCCGGGAACGCTTCGAGTTGAAATTTGTACCAGAAGCAGAGAAAGTGACATTGGCTCGACGATTTATAGACCTTGTTCAATGTGAGTCCTCCGTGAGTGATTACGTCGCCTCCTTCGAGTCGCTTTCCAAATATGGGGTTGAATACATCAACACCCCTTTAAAGAAGAACCAGAGGTTCGTCTATGGCTTAAACAAAAATCTCAAGAAGCCACTACTTCTAAAATTAGAAGTTTCTTTCGACCAACTCGTTGATATTGCTCTTCGTCTTGAAGAGGCGGATAGGGAGAATGATGTTGAAGTGGTGGGTTCCAAACGAAACTTCAACAACAAGAAGAGGCCAAACAAATTCAAAGGCCCTTATCCCAATAAGAGAGGGAGGCAAGCAACTCCTGTTGAAAAGACCTTTTCCTCTACTCAAGGGAAATGCTATAATTGTGGTTCGAATGACCATTTTGTGAACAAGTGTTCGAAGCCTCGTACTTGTCGATATTGCAAAAGCCCGGACCATTTTATGCATGTATGTCCCAAACTTCAAAATAGGAAGGAGGGAAAGCTTAATGTTGCTCAAGCCCCTGGAAACACATCTCGTGGCCAAGGTATTTCTCATTCTATTCTGGATGGAATTATTTTATTTCGTGATCATCCTATTCGAGTTCTTTTTGATACGGGTGCGTCCCATTCTTTTATATCAAAAGAACTTGTTGATACTTTTTCTTTGGATGTTTTGTGTTTAATGACTTCTTTGAGAATTGCGAATCCGGTTGGTGGATCCGCGACAATCAGTTTATTGTGTAAAGACGTCGAGATTATTTTGTGTGATTTTTCTTTCCGAGCCGATTTGCATGTCATGCGTTATTTAGGCTTTGGAATGATTTTGGGAATGGATTGGCTTAACCGTTATGAAGCTCATATCCTATGTCCTGAGCGGACTATTCATCTTCGCCATCCTCAATCTGTTAAGCAGATTTCTATTAATCTTAAAGATTCAGATTCCAGCTTGGTTGCATCTTTATATTCTTTAAATCCTCGTGATGACGATGATGATGATGAGGGTGATATTATTTCTCTTATTCACGTCGTTCGTGAATTTTCCGACATATTCGAGCCCATTTTAGGATTACCACCTAAGCGAGCAATTGAGTTCAGAATTAATCTTATTCCTGGAGCTCAACCTATCACTCGTCCTCCGTATCGTATGTCCAATAAAGAAAACGAGGAGATGCGTAAACAATTATCCGAATTGGAGACGAAGCAATTTATTCGCTCTAGTTCCTCGCCTTGGGGAGCTTCAGCTATTTTTGTGAAGAAATCCAATGGAACACTTAGGCTTTGCGTTGACTACCGCAAGCTTAATGATCTTACTATCAAAAATAAGTATCCTTTACCTCGGATTGATGATCTATTCGATCAACTTAGTGGTGCTAGAGTCTTTCACAATTAGACTTAGCTACCGGATTTCATCAGCTTCGTATTGTAAAGGATAGTATTCCTTTGACATCGTTCCGTACTCGTTATGGATCTTATGAATGGCTTGTTATGCCATTTGGTCTAACGAATGCTCCGGCTTATTTCGTTGACCTTATGAATAGAGTTTTCAAAGACTTCCTCAATCAGTTTGTTCTCATCTTTATCGATGATATTCTTGTGTATTATAAAACCGAGGAGGAGCATGAAAACATCTTCGGATTGTGTTGGAAACTCTTAGGAGTAATCAATTAAAGACAAAATTTTCTAAATGCCACTTTTGGCAATCTCGTGTGTAGTTTCTCGGTCATATTATTTCCGAATCTGGAATTTCCATGGATCCTTCAAAGATTGAAGCGATTCAAGATTGGAAGAGACCGGAGAGTGTGACCGAGATTCGTAGTTTTCTTGGATTGGCAGGCTATTACCATCGTTTTATCAAAGACTTTTCTAAGATTGCTGTGCCTCTCACTAGCTTGACGAAGAAAGGTGTTAAATACATTTGGTCGGACAAATGTGAAGCTTCTTTTCAGAAATTAAAAGAACTTCTTTCTGATGCTCCTATTCTTGTTAATCCCGAGGGGAATCAAGATTTCGTTGTTTATACCGATGCTAGTCACGTTGGTTTGGGTGCCGTTCTTATGCAAAAAGAACGTGTTATTGCTTATGCTTCTAGGCAATTAAAGCCTGCTGAGACTAGATATGTCACTCATGATTTAGAGCTCGTGGCTATTGTTTTTGCTCTTCGGATTTGGCGTCATTATCTTTTAGGAGAGAAATTTGTTCTTTATACTGATCATAAATCCTTGAAGTATTTATTCTCTCAAAAGGAAATTAATTTGCGTCAACAGCGTTGGCTCGAATTTCTTGCACCATATGATCTTGATATTCTTTATACCCCCAGTAAGGGTAATCGTGTCGCCGATGCTCTTAGCCGTAAACAACAAGTTGTTGTTTCTATGATGATATCCGAATGGAACGATCTCGAGATCTTATCCACTTGTGAGATTCGAGACCGCGTATCCGATTTATGCTCATCATTTGTTTTATGTAGCCTTGAGGCTCGTCCTTCTCTTTTAGACCGCATTCTTGAAGCTCAAAGGCTAGATCCCGAATTGGCTCTTCTTGGCCAAAATGTTAAGGATAAAATTGATATTGAAGGTTTGAAAAACTTTGATATTAATTCTCGTGGCGGCGTTCGGAAATTTGGTAGACTTATCGTACCAAATGTTAGTGACCTTCGTAAAGATATTTTAGAAGATTCTCATCATTCTAAATTTACCATTCATCCCGGTAGTAGTAAAATGTACGCGGATATGAAGCGACTTTATTATTGGGAGGGAATGAACTTGACATCGCTAACTTCGTTAAGCGTTGCATGACTTGCCAACTCGTTAAGGCCGAACATCAAAGGCCCGGTGGGTTATTGCAACCTTTAGAAATTCCAATTTGGAAGTGGGACCAAATTTCCATGGATTTTATAGATGGCCTTCCCCGTTCTCGTTCGGTTCATGATAGCTTATGGGTGATTGTTGATAGACTTACTAAATCCACCCATTTTATTCCCGTTCGGTCTAACCGAACCGTTCCTCTTTTGGCCAAGCTCTTTGTTAAAGAGATTGTTAAATTACATGGAGTTCCTACTTATATTGTTAGTGATCGTGATCCATTGTTTACTAGTGGATTTTGGAAGAGTCTTCAAAAAGCTTTGGGAACGAAGCTTAATTTTAGCACCGCTTATCATCCTCAGTCCGATGGACAAACCGAGCGTGTGAATCAAACTCTTGAAATCTTCTTCGTGCATGTGTTCTTGATTTTGGTGGAAGTTGGGAAGATCATATTTCACTTGTGGAATTTTCCTATAATAATAGCTTCCAATCTAGTATTGGTATGGCACCTTTCGAGGCACTCTATGGAAGGCCATGCCGATCTCTTTCTTGTTGGCTTGAGGTCGGTGAGAGACTTGTTTTAGGTCCAGATCTTATTCGTGATTCCACAGAAAAGATTGAACTTATTCGACATAGGATGAAAGAAGCCCAAAGTAGACAAAAATCCTATGTCGATAACCGAAGAAGGAAGTTAGAATTTTCTGTGGGAGATCTTGTGTTCATTCGTGTGTCACCTATGAAAGGTGTTGTACGTTTCAGTCGATCGGGAAAGTTAGCGCCTCGATATATTGGGCCATTTCCAATCACTGAACGTATTGGTTCCATGGCTTATCACCTTTTATTACCGGCTTAATTTTCTGCTATCCATGACGTGTTTCACATTTCTCAACTTCGGAAGTGTCTTCGAGATTCCGATTCTATTCTTGAGCCCGGTGTTGTGGAAGAGATTGAAGTTTCGCCTAATTTAACTTATGAGCAACATCCTATTCGTATCATTGCTTCGGAGGTCAAACCCCTTCGAAATAAATATGTTCCGCTTGTGAAAGTTCAATGGTCTTCAAATCCTAAGGACTGTTCTTGGGAGTCTAGAGAGTTCATCGAGCGATCACATCCGGACTTACTTTCCCTGCTCTTTAAGGTGAACCTTTTATTTCAAATTTCTTTTGTGTTGAATATGCTTTTATGGTTGTTACTATATACCTTCTTCTTAAATATTGCGAGGACGCAATTTCTTTAAGGAGGGGAGTCGGTAACAACCCGCATGTTTTTATATTTAAATATTTTATTTAAATATTTTATCGATACTCGAAATTTAGTCCGAAAAGCTACTTTTTGCATACGGTCGAATTAGGACCCGGGACCACTCCCATTGAATTTAAAATGCCGTTTGCGACCTTTTTGAGTATAAGCTTCGATATGTTTGGAGTAAGTTGATTTTAGCTACTTTTTCACTTAGGGTTTTGATTTGGGCTGAGCCCACTTATGTCTTCAGTCCCAACCCCTCTCCTCCTCATTCAATTCCTTTCTATTTTCTTTTTTTTACTCAAGCTTTAGAAACAATGGTGGGAGAGATGAGAAATTAAAACTCAAGCCCTAGTTTTCTTTTGCAAATCAAGTTCTAGCTCCAAACTAATAGAAGAACCCATTGGTAAGCTTCTCTTCTTCTTCTTCAACTCAATCTCTTATCAATTTCATAAATTCCTAAACCTAACTTTGGGAATGTTCTTCTTTTAAAGCTTAGAATCAAGCTTCTTGAGTTGGATTTGAAGAGTGGTTGATTCTCCTTTGCTTTCAAGCATCTTTTTCAATCGTTTGGGTTCAAAGGTGAGATTTTTATCTCACATCTATGACTATAATTATCTTTGGTTGTAGGGTATGAATTCCTAACACTTCTTCATGTGCATTTTCTCTTGATTTGGATTGGTTTTGTGAATATTCCAATTTTTGGGTTTTTAAGTCAAATTTGTGTGAAATCCTTTTATGGATGTTTGATCATGCTTTTGGTGATGCATCGAGGAGCATATAGGGCCGAGTTGTCGATTTGCATAAACCCTTAGAGCCAATGTTCGTTCGGATGCATTTTGGAAGAGTTTGCTCTTTATTTGGATAGGCTGAAAAACAGCCCAGGCAAGATTCAGTCGACTGAAAAGTCTGTTCGGTCGACTGAACCTGGAACCCGAAAGTTTCCAGGCATGATTCAGTCGACTGAATCTTCTGTTCAATCGACTGAACCTGGAAACAGAAAGTTTCCTGAACCTGGAAAATTTCCAGGTACAGGGTCAGTCGACTGAAAACTCTGTTCAGTCGACTGAACCTGCTGTTTGAGTCCAGTTTGCCTTTTTGGATTGAATTTCCAATGTTAATCGATTCGTGTTGATTCCCTTTTGTTATTATCACTTATTATCGACTTTGATGACATTTTCTTCGTGATTTATGGGAATATCCATTTTGATGGATTCGGTATCGATTTCTTTGGATTTTATTCACGTCTTCGAATGTGAACTTTAGTGATTGATTGTTCCTACAATCTTCTTTGTGATTTGTCACTTTAAAAATATAAAGGTTTCAATACTAGTAGTAAATATCAAAATTCTTTCATCAAAACGATTTCAACACTATTTTATTACAAAGCTCGTTTTCTCAAACCGATTTCCAAGCTATTAGTATATACAAACCTTTACCTCACTCGTATGAGAAATCTAATTAAACGACTTAGTAAAACAAGTGGTATGAAACGCTTGCGTTTACTTCATCGGTTAATTCTTGGACTTGTTCGATTGAATCTCTTGTGACAATTTTCTAGTGGAGATCTACAATTTGTTCGTAAATATTTAAGTTAAGCTAGTGGTTATGGGACATGAAGCTAAGCTCATCTATTTACTAGCTTACTGTAATTGACACTTCTTGATGATCATTTTTGTGGTTTAGACTAGTAATGTGCGATGTCTCTTTGTCTACGAGGGAGACTAAACCCCGTTTGTGTGAGTTTCAACTCACATATGTGGGGTAGCGCCCCATGGTCTTCGGGCCGTTCGTGTGTCAAAAATTAATGGCTAGCTACCATGAGATAGCGTCTCGTTCGTATGATACATAAGTTGGTGAGTTTTCATGCTCCCGCTCGTGTGATAGGCCTCCCCCCTATTTTGTGTGATTTCTGGATTTCGTGTGTCGAATTCTGGAATTTTCTTCTTCACCTATTTTTGTGATTTCTATTGATATGATTTATCAATTTTTGTGCATAGGTGAATTTGTGTGTCATTGACTGGATTTCTTGAGATGATTTCTAGAATTTATGCGTCACCAATTTTTGTGATTTCCATTTATAAGTTTTATCAATATTTGTGCATTGGTGAATTTGTGTGTCATTGACTTTTGTGATTGACATTGATATAATCGTCAATATTTAAGGTTCTGTGAACGAAATAAGGAGTATGACATTTCCTTTGATTCTTGTGTAGATTTGGTGATATTGATTAATCTCTTGTTGATTCTCAATTACTTATATATATCACAGCTTGGCATTGTGATTATTATGTGTTTAGTCATATCTCTTACTCTATATCGTTTCATCTGATATTTATAGTTAGCCTGATCCGTTTATTATTTTCTTATTAAATAATACTCGGGTCAGACCGAGATGTTGCAGGTGCTTCTGCTTGACTTCTCCCCAGGGATTTATTACTCTCACTTTTGGGCAAACTACTTAGATTAGTAGTTTATTTTGTTGTATACATTTGAGATATTGACTCATAGTTGTATTCTTTTGTATAGCACGTGTTGCTATTCTTTTGTATTATTGTGGATCTTTTTAACCGCTACTCTGATATACACTTCCATGTGTTAATTATATATTCATATCTTCTTCCTCCTTTGTGATATGAATTATCTGTGACTGATTTATGTTATGTTTATTTCTGTATTTGTTTCCGAAGATATTATAGCCACTGTGTAGTAGCTTTGAGTTTGTGTCGGTATGTCGGATTTCCTCTTGATAAAGTATTGCATGTTATGCCATCTGACATATCGATGCTCGCACAAAGCAATTACACGGATGGTCGCTCCTCAACAGCCTTATTCTCCGTGCTAGTTGACAGCATTCACCGTAATGTTCTTGGCTAGCGTGAGTTTAGAGGTGGGGCGTCACAGTAATTATTTTAATTCTTTTTAAATTAAATAAAGATAAGTAATTAATTTAATTAACTTTAAATTAATTAGAAATAGAAGTAATTAATTTAATTCATTTTAAATTGATTATAGATGGTGTGATTATAGATCCTTACTTATGAATGGATGATATGGTTTACCCTGAATGGTTTGAATCTCAGACATGAGATAAATAGTGTTGTGCGATATGGATGCATTGGTTGCATTGTGATGATAATATAAGTTATATATTGGTGATGATAGTATAGATTATCAATTTGTGATGATTACCTGTTTATGATAATAATGATGATTATCTATTATGACGATGTGAATTATCTATCTGCGTGTATATAGATAATTAGATTGAATTGTTTTAAACTTAAAAAAACTTGGACCTAAAAGACACGCTTTGGATTTCGATGAGACCGGGATCGGGTTTCTATATTTGGATATCTGAAAACCACATCGATTCCAATTAACGTTAGGTCATGAATCTAAGTGGAGCAAGTGAAGATTCGAGGTGTAAGTGCTATACGTCAGTATAACTCTGTGGGCGATTCCGTTATGAGTTTGACGGAATAGTACTTATAGGTTCGAGATGGTGATTCAGAGTGCAAGGGTTATCGTCGTTAACTCTGAGGGTGATTCCAAAATGAGTGTAACGAGATAATGCCTTCGGTTTCGTTCGAACCCGGAATGAACTTGTATCGATTGAATGCTTTCAGAACATCGTCAGGTGGACGATGAGCATTCTAAGAGATGTGTTCTCTAAAGGTAATCATAGCCTCAAGCCTCATCAACCTGGAATGGCTAAAACAGGGGAGGTGCAGCAAGGCTTCGTGGGTAGCTTCCACTGGAGGGCAAGATTTACCCCTGTCTAGAAGTCCCTTTTTATTCGGCTGTGTGGGCGGTTGGTTCGCGACAACTGCCGGGGTTGTCTTGTTCGGGACTGTCCAGTAAGGGATGGTTCCGGCCTTATGTTGCAGGGGAGCGGGCGTACTCCTCGGTATGGTGATCTAGGCCACGTACTGTGACGGGTGGTACCCCAGTAGCCCTGCCATTGTATGGAATCCAAAATCCAATAAGTGATAACGGTTTTGATTGTATTACCCACTTTTGTGGCTAGTAGCTGGAATTTAATAGATGTAACAATTTTTGCTATTTCATATTTACTTGAAAACCCTAGACCTATTATAATATCATCGGATTTCCTATCAAATGTTTTGGTTAGCGTAAGGTAAAAACTTTTCCATGTTTATGTGTGGGAAGTCTTACGTGATACCTTTCTTTTAAAAGATTTTTAAAAGTTAAGCAACTTTAACCTGTTACTCACACCGGACCCATGTCTGACCCAGAATTTATTTTTGTTTTCATAAACTCTTGGGTACTCAAATTTTTACGAGTAGCCAAGGGATTCAGGTTAGCTTTGACGAATTATGGAGGAGCAAATGGAGCAGAAGGCTTCTGCATTATAGTTATCTAGTAGTCCGCTGTGTTGGAATCTCTGAGTCGTTTGTTTGAGTTATTTGTGAATGTTGTGTTGAGTTGTATAACTATACAGGTGTTTATAACTGTCTAGCATGTGCTGTATTATCTGTGTAACTTTGATAGTTGTTATATATCTATGTAATACTTTTAATTATTAATATAATTTATTCGTTCCGCTGTTGAGATTCTGATGTGTTGTTCTTTTCTTCTTCTCTTTCTTTCTCTTTCTATCCCTTTCTTTCTTATTAATGATGCGTCATTCTGTGGAGATGAATGGCGGGTCGTTACAGTGGTATCAGAGCATTAGGTTGAGTGAATACCTAGGCTCTGGAGTGGTGTCTATCTTGAGAGAGCGTATTTGTAGTTTTGATATATATCTATATCTATATTTATTATTTCTACCTATCGGTTGGGTTACCCGTTCAGGTTTTCCAATATAGGTTATAAAGGTAGATAAAGTAGTGGTGCGTGTAACACGATTACTACCATTAGTGGGAGTTTTGAATGTTGATGTTGGAAGTATATCTGTCGAGACTGTAGACCTAATACCGTCTCGAGTGAGTTGTGCAGTGGTGTAAGGATTTCATCGATCTCTGAAGGAAACCTATATAGGTTCAGAATTTATCTTTGAAGATAGATGAGTTGAGTTTGGATCTGTCGGTTTGGCAGAAGAGTGTAATGGTATTTTGATACCTCAAGAAGTGGTAGCTGCGTGATGAGATGCAGTGAATATGGATGGATCTAAAGGTGTTTTCCTTGGAACAAGTTTTGGGAAGTGTGTCTGCTTCAGCGTTGTGGCTGAGTTCAGCTGGATGTTTGTGTTTGGCTTTGAGGTCCGAATTTCTCGAAGAGCTTTGGGTTAGGAAGTTTTTGGCATTGGTGTCAGCAGTTCAGCTCGGAATGTTCTGTGTTGGTAGGAAGTTTTCTGGTTAGCATTTTTTCTGAGGTGGAATTCAGAAGCAGCAGAATGGACCCGTTTCTTCGGTGGATTGGCTAGTTGAGTATAAGTTGTTCTGTTTGGTAAAGAGAGAAGGGTTTTCTTTGGGAATTGGTCTGTATTGATCGCAAAAGCGACTTGCGATAGTTTAAGTGTTCTTTTGAGGTATCGAAGTATTTTCTGGTTGTCTTCTAAGAAGACAGAGGTTTTTCTGCATCTGGAGATCGAGTTTTCTTATCGTCTGGATTCCAGGAGTGCTACCGGTAGAGCAGCTAGTAGAAGGATGGTTTCTCGAGATAGAGTTTGGTGAAGCAGCTCAGGAATGGTGGAACTTCTGAGTTTTCTTTATGGATCTGTTGAATCATATTCTGGGATATGTTGTCCAGCTTATGCTCATGTTCTTCATCAGTAGTTTCTTCTTTTCCAGATCAGAGTTGAGCAGCGGAAGCAGTTTGGGAATGTTTCTGATTTATCTTTTCTATAGAAGAAGTGAGTTTGTTCTTCTAAGGTTTGAAGAGTAAAGTTGTGTGTCTGGTTTGGGATTGATCTTGAGGAGATCATCGTGTTGGATTGTTTTTGGTTTTGTTTGTTTCTAGAGACATCAGCTAAGGTTAAGATGATCAGTTTGGATATAGGCAGCTCAGGATCATCCGAAGAGATTTGTAGTTAAGAGAGGAAGGAATTTGGATTCCGGAGTCGGAGTTGTTTTGGATCTCTTCTGTGTTTTGGTTGGATTGGTGTTTGGTTTTCAAGAGTTGAGTTGCCAGTTGGATAATTGGATTCAATGAGTTTCACGGATCTCTTAGAGAGTAAGTGTATGAGTTAGTTCTGGAAGTGGAACCAATTTTTCAGGAGGGTTTGGTTGTTGAGTCGGACTCGTTTGTAGTCTGATATCTTGTCTAGTTCTGTAGATCTAGATGAGTAGAAGCTCTGTAGCTTCGTAGTTTAGATTGTTTGGATTCTATAGGGCGAGTATCCCGGTATATATATACTTGGGGAAACTCGAGAAGATTTTATCTAGAATTTTGTCTGGATAATTAAATTTGTTTGATTAGATAAATGGGTTGCTTTGGTTGTTAGCATATGATTGATATATGCTTGTGTTTAAATTAAAATCTTTAATAGGATTATTAAATTATCTTTGCTTTTAAATTTCGGGGACGAAATTCTTTTAAGCGGGAAGGAATGTGATATCCCAGAAATTTTGGCAATATCAGTTTAATAATCTGTATTTAAAATTAAACCGATTTGATAAAATTTTGTTAATAAAAAAATAACTTGATTTAATAATCCAATTAAATAAATGTTTAATTGGTGAATTTTGTCTTTTAAAAGTTAATAAATTGCTTTCTATTTATAATGTATATATGTATATATATTGTAAATAGATAGGTTTTGATTTGTAAATTAATAAACAAATAAAATATTGTTTTTAAATTCTAATATTCATTTTAATAATTTGAAGATTTTTTATTTTATTTAATAAATAACTAATTGGTTTAAAATATTTAAAGAAATTTTTTTAAATTGTAGAATTATATTTTAAACATAATTTAAATTTTAATAAGATAAACAAAAGTTTATTTCATTTCTTTTTGAATATAGCTTAATAATTATAATTTGGAATTATTTAAAAATTTAAAATACCAATTGTATATTAAGCCTTTAATGTAATTAGTTAAGTTAAATAAGATAAGTAATTTATAACTTCTCTTATAAATTATTTAAATTTGATAAATATGTTATTTTCAAATAACATAGTAATAAATTTATAAGTATAGACATGTTTAAAAAGACAATATTATTATTTTAAAATTAAAATATGATTAATATAAATTAGTTTTAAATTGGAATTTTTAAAGGTATAAATGGCATTTGGATTTGAGTTCTTTTCGAAATTCAAATGAATTAACATAGTTAAATTTTATAAATAAGCTTTCATCTTTTTATAAATTGTTTTATTTCATTAAAAAATAAAAAAATACATATACATTTATTTATGAAACTACTTTATATACGTTTAATAAATAAAGAAGATTTCCATTACCTTTAAATCAAATAAAAATAAATTAAATAACTTAAGACACATGTTATTAAACTAAGTTGTGTTTATGACAAGTGTAAATGAATTAAAAAGCTAGTGTAACAAGTCTCTTTTATTTTTATTTTATTTTTTTAATTTATAAATAAATCATTTTATCTTATAAAAGCATGTTCCTTCATTCCCATCTTTTTTTAATCTTCATTTTCCAAAGATAAATCTCAGCTGAAACAAATCAATAACTATATTGCTCAAACCAAAATCATCTTTGAACTCAAATCTGAAAGTTTCATCCTCGAACTAGAAAGTAATCTGCAAATCTCTTTCCAAATTCTACAAATCATTTTACAAATTTTCATATGTAAAATCTGTTCAAACATGCAAGTCTGTAATTCACTTCCAAAAACAAATCTGCAACTCTACTTCCTCAAAACCAGTAGTCTATTACCAAATCAGGATTACAAAGTTTTCTAATCAGGACTACAAAGTTTTCATAAATCTGTAATTCCTTTCAAAAGCAAAATGAAGGCCTGCATTTCCTTCTCCTTCAACCGGTTCAAAGCCATCACTGTTTTCACCTATAGAAGCAAAACAAGTAGCCTCTGCATTTCTTTTAAAATGGGAATATAAAGATTAAATCTGAAGCTAGTTTAGAATGCAAAAGTAAAATGGAAGCCTCTGCATTTCTTTAAAATCTGAGGATCTGCAATGCAAGTTTGAGCAAAATCAAAGTATAGTCTGCATGCAAATCTAAGTGCAAAGCAATAGCAAACATGCAAGTTAAAGCAAATTTCAACAACTCAGATGTGTGCTCTACTTCCAAAACAGTTTTCAAAACATCAAGCGAGTAACTTCTTTTTCTTTAAATTTAAACTTAAGTATAATTTGTTGCTTGTTTTATGATTGGAATGAGTATGCCTTATGTTTATATACCTGGTAGCATGATTGAATGGTGTGTTTGTGAGCAACTTCTGTTTACTTAAAAATAAATTTGTTGCATGATTTACGACTGAAATAGGTATGTCTGTAAGTAAAAATTACAGTATTTAGATTTAAATAAATACTTATGTTGCCTGCTCGTGTATAAAATTGGTATGTTATAAATGAACCCATCAGTGAGCTTTGCCTGCTCATTCATAAAATTTGTACTTCCTCTGATTTTAGTTCCAGGTCCAGTTTCTTGTAAAAAGAAATTTTCTTACTCTAGTTCAATATTATTGTTACGGTTAAGTCCTGAAACCAACTTGTTAATTATACTTTAGTTTTAGTTTAAAACTTATTAAGTAGAAACAAAATTGGTGATTGGCTCTGTAAGATTTGAAACATCAGGGTATGTTAAATACAGGTAAAATATAAAACATGATAATTTGAAAATTTAGTATTATAAACTAAAAACTTAAACAAAAAAATTATTTTTAAAATTAAAATCATAGTGTTTAGTTTGGAATTGGGACTGTAGTATTTGTAAACCTAGTTTTTGGGGGAAGGCAGTGATTTGATCAGCAGGGTGTTGTAGTGGATCGGGTGCAACAATTTTTGGAAAGATGGATGCTGGGGTAGTGAAGAGGAGATGGCCGGAGTACCAGAGCCTCCGATGGCCGGAGGAGAGAGGATGTAACTTTTATAGATTTGCAAATTTGATGGGAATAGTGTTCCTGTATGTTCAGGTTTTGAACTAAAATTTGATTTATTGATGTTTATGGAGTTTTGGATGATCATTGATGATCTTTGGGCAAGCGTCGACCTGCTTGTTATCTGAGTGATGGCCGGAGGTGGTCAAGACCACCATGCATGTGCACGGTGAAGAAATGGTGACAGTGGAGGTATTGGGTTTTGCTGTGTTTTTTTGACTCGGGTTATACTCGAGATAATTCGAGTTTTGCTCGAAGTTTTAAAGGGGTTTACCCGAAGTAATATAAGAGGAAGCTCGGGTTTATTTTCTGAGTTTACAGGTTTTTGAAAACCTGTATTTTCAATTCAAAGAATTGTTTTAAAAACTGAATGCAGATTTAAACAAGACTTTTAAAATTAAATTTCAAGTGTGGTTTTCAATCCAAGTTGAATTCCAATTTTTAAATTTAATTCAAACTTATTTAAATTTAAAATGTTTACAGGGTTTCAGGGAAATCCTGCATATTTTCATATCAAAAGAAAATTAAGTTTTTAAAAATCTGGAACAGGGTTTTTAAAACAGGAATTTAAATTAAAATTCAAAGTATGAATTTCAAATTGAGATTTGAATTCCAGTTTTTAAATTTAATTCAAACTTTTTTTAAAAGTAAAATGTTTACCAACTTTAAAGGTGTTTAATTAAATTGAATTTAAAGATAAGGTTTTAAAATTTGAGTAGAAGATTTAAACATAAGTTTAATTCTGGAAACAAGATTCAAATTTGAATCATGTTTTGAAAATAAAAGAAGTTTTTAAAATTTTGAAATGTTTAAACAGCTTTTGATATTGAATCATAATTTAAATATGATTTGTATCTTAAATAAATATGGGTTTAGATTCCTTTTATAAAATGTCAAAATTATTTAGCATAAGTTTAAAAAGGTTTTAGAATGTTTTTAAAACTTTGATAAAGTTAAGTTTGGTTTTCAATTTAAATTTAAAATTTTAAAATGAAATTTGAAAGCAAATTTTAAAGTAAATTGTTTTAAATTACTTTGTTAATGATAATAAACCATTAATAAGAAATGTTTTATTTTAAAGTAAATTAAAGATTTAATGAATTTTAATCCACTAAATTAGTAAGGTAGTTTAAATAATTTAATTTATTTATTTATTTAATTTATTAAGGATTTGAAATAAATTAATTAAGGTTAATTAAATTTGTAATTAGTATTAATCAATTTAATTACTTAGAAAAAGGTAATTAAAGAATTGATGATGAGTTAATAAAGGTCATTAACTTGTGATTATTTATTAATTAATTAATGTAATTAATTTTGATAATTAATTGGATTAATTAATTTAGATAATCAATTATGGAATTTGGTTAAGTATGATTACTTTGTGAAGTTAATTAAAGTTATTAATTACTCATTGTAATTAATTTATTTATTTGATTAGTTTAAATTAAATAATTAAGTTTAATTAATATAGAATAATCATTGAATGGGTTGATAAGTAATCAATGAGGAATAATTACTTAGAGAAGTAATTAAGTTAAGTAAATTACTGGAGGTAATTAATTGAAGTATGGTATTTTGGAATTAATTACTTTGTGTAATTAATAATGAGGATGATTACTTTGTGAAGGTGATTAATAATTATTACTTAGTATAATTAATTTAAACATTGACTGATTAAGTCTTTTGGAAATAAATAAGTGGTGTAATTAATTAAGGATAATTAATTACTAATGAGATTAATCAGGCAAGATTAATAAATATAATTAATTATTAAATGTAATTAATTTAGGAGTGATTAATAAAGTAATTAAGGTTAGTTAATTACTGAATATGATTAATCAAAAAAATGATTAATAATTTTGGTTTAATTAAGGTTAATTACTTAATGTAATTAATTTAAATAAGTAATTAATTTAAATGTTATTAGGAATCATTAATTAATAAAATTAATGATGAAATTAAGGATTAATTAATTGAGATTAATTAATTAATGATAAGTGATTAATGAAGTTATTAATTAATGTAATTAATTAATTATGGATTAATGTAATTAATTATAATTAGATAATTAATGAGGTAACCAAAGGTTAATTACTGATTTTGGTTAAGGATAATTAATTTGTAAAATTAATTAAGGATGATTACTTGAATGTAATTAAAGGATCATTAATCAAGGGTGATTAATTAAGGTAATTAATTTAAGGATAATTGATTGATTGATTTGTGATCAACTAATGGTTAAGTAAGCAGGATTTAAAATGAGGAAGTAATTATTTTAATTCATTTTAAATTAATTAAAGATAAGTAATTAATTTAATTCACTTTAAATTAATTAGAAATAGAAGTAATTAATTTAATTCATTTTAAATTGATTATAGATGGTGTGATTATAGATCCTTACTTGTGAATGGATGATATGGTTTACCTTGAATGGTTTGAATCTCAGACATGAGATAAATAGTGTTGTGTGATATGGATGCATTGGTTGCATTGTGATGATAATATAAGTTATATATTGGTGATGATAATATAGATTATCAATTTGTAATGATTACCTGTTGATGATAATAATGATGATTATCTATTATGATGATGTGAATTATCTATCTGTGTGTATATAGGTAATTAGATTGAATTGTTTTAAACTTAAAACAACTTAGACCTAAAAGACACGCTTTGGATTTCGATGAGACCGGGATCGGGTTTCTATATTTGGATATTCGAAAACCACATCGATTCCAATTAATGTTGGGTCATGAATCTAAGTGGAGCAAGTAAAGACTCGTGGTGCAAGTGCTATTCGTCAGTATAACTCTGTGGGTGATTCCGTTATGAGTTTGACGGAATAGTACTTATAGGTTCGAGATGGTGATTCAGAGTGCAAGGCTTGTCTTCGTTAACTCTGAGGGTGATTCCAAAATGAGTGTAACGAGATAATGCCTTCAGTTTCGTTCGAACCCGGAACGAACTTGTATGGATTGAATGCTTTCAGAACATCGTCAGGTGGACGATGAGCATTCTAAGAGATGTGTTCTCTAAAGGTAATCGTAGCATCAAGCCTCATCAACCGGGAATGGCTAAAACAGGGGAGCTGCAGCAAGGCTTCGTGGGTAGCTTCCACTGGAGGGCAAGATTTACCCCTGTCTAGAAGTCCCTTTTTATTCAGCTGTGTGGGCGGTTGGTTCGCGACAACTGTCGGGGTTTTCTTGTTCGGGACTGTCCAGTAAGGGATGGTTCCGGCCTTGTGTTGCAGGGGAGCGGGCGTACTCCTCGGTATGGTGATCTAGGCCACGTACTGTGACGGGCGGTACCCCAGTAGCCCTGCCATTGTATGGAATCCAAAATCCAATAAGTGCAAACAGTTTTGATTGTATTACCCACTTTTGTGGCTAGTAGCTGGAATTTAATAGATGTAACGATTTCGGCTATTTCATATTTACTTGAAAACCCTAGACCTATTATAATATCATCGGATTTCCTATCAAATGTTTTGGTTAGCGTAAGGTAAAAACTTTTCCATGTTTATGTGTGGGAAGCCTTACGTGATACCTTTCTTTTAAAAGATTTTTAAAAGTTAAGCAACTTTAACCTGTTACTCACACCGGACCCATGTCTGACCCGGAGTTTATTTTTGTTTTCATAAACTCTTGGGTACTCAAATTTTTACGAGTAGCCAAGGGATTCAGGTTAGCTTTGACGAATTATGGAGGAGCAAATGGAGCAGAAGGCTTCTGCATTATAGTTATCTAGTAGTCCGCCGTGTTAGAATCTCTGAGTCGTTTGTTTGAGTTATTTGTGAATGTTGTGTTGAGTTGTATAAGTAGACAGGTGTTTATAACTGTCTAGTATGTGTTGTATTATCTGTGTAACTCTGATAGTGGTTATATAACTATGTAATACTTTTAATTATTAATGTAATTTATTTGTTCCGCTGTTGAGATTCTTGTGTGTTGTTCTTTTCTTCTTCTCTTTCTTTCTCTTTCTATCCCTTTCTTTCTTATTAATGATGCGTCGTTCTGTGGAGATGAATGGCGGGTCGTTACATTTTCTTAGCGCTAAGACTTTACATTGATCCCCTTTAATGCGTTTTTAAGCGTTTGTCATACAATTTTCAAATAAAACACCTGTAAACCGTCGGTGGATTAGGATGCGCCGTGATGCCCCACCTCTATACTTACACTAACCAAGGACACTACTTGGTAATGCGTTCAATTAGTACGAAAAATTAAGCTGTTGTGGAGCGAACAACTGTATAATTGCTTTGAGCAAGAACCTTAATTCAGGTAGTATGTCATGCATTTCATTTCAAGAGGAAATTCAACATATCCAATCCAAACTCAAATCTACTACTAAGTGGCTAAGTGATCTTCGAAAATAAATATAAAATAGGCATAACATAAATCAGTCACAGATATACATATTACTAGGGCAGAATCAAATATGAATATAATACATAGAAGTGTACATCAAAGTAGTGGTCATACAAGATCCATAACATCACAAAAGAATAAGTATACATCAAGGAGTCTCTATCTTGAATATATAAAAGAAAAACTGCTAAGCTAAAGTAGTTAGCCAAAAGTCAAAAGCCTCCTAGATGTCTGGTTAGATTTAACCAGACGTTTGGTCCTGGGCTCTGGAAATTCATTTTCGTTTTGATTACTTTTTTTCTCAGAAGCCCCTATCAACCAGATGTCTGGTTGCCTGAGCCGGGCAGAAATTTGTCTGCGTCATTATTGGCCAAATCAACTTGGAAGCGACTGGACTAGCGATGGAGGCTAGGTATTTATGCCAAACGACAACCCAGCCCTATAGGCTCTTCGATACACCCTAAATAACATGTCCAAACTTCCATAGTAGGATTTCTAAAGATTTTAACTTCAAAACCAAAACTGGAAAATTTATTAGATCAATTCAAATCAAAAGCAATTGAACATGAAATAGATGTTAGGAATTCATATCTAACAACAATGAAAGCTACAGATATAGATGCGAGTTTAAGAACTCATCTTTAAACCAAAAACAGGGAATGAGAAGCTTTAAAACAAAGCAAGATCAGTCTCTCTTCAACTTTACTTCAAGAACCTTCGATCTATGATCACACACAATGAATTTCTTAAGTTAGGTTATAGGAAAAATAAAAAATTGAGGAGGAATTGAGATGGAGAAGATGTTGAGCATGCTTACCTAAGCTTCTCCTTAATTTTGGAACTTGAATTCCTAAGAGAAACTAAGGCTTAGGAATTTTAGTTTCGTCTTCCCACCATTCTTCCTAGGGCTAAGTGTTAGGAATTTAGAAAATGGAATGAGTGAATAAAGAGGAGTGGAGTGGGAGCTATTAGATAGAAGAGTTTGGGTTCTTTTATTGGGTTAATGGGCAAGAAACCAACCCAAAGCCCAATTAAAAATACCAAATTCCTAATCAGCTCCAAACATATCGATGTTTATACTTAAACAGGTTGTAAATATCATTTTGAACTCAATGAAAGTGGTCTCGAGTCTGAAGTCAACTATTTATAAAAAGTCACATTTCAGACTTTAAATTCAACTAACGATGCTGTATTTAAATAAAATATTTAAATATATAATCGTAAAATGTGCGGGTTGTTTCAGACCCCTCTCCTTAATGAAATTACGTCCCCGCGATACTTAAGAAGAAAGTAAAGAGTAACAACCACTCTAAGGCATAACAAGACAAAAGAAAATTTTAAATTCAGAAGTTCACCTTAAGGAGCACGAGAGGGTAAATCCGGATGTGTTCGCTTGATAAATTCTCTGAATTTCCAAGAACAATCCTTAGGATTTGCGGACCATAAAACTTTCACAAGTGGAATATCTTTGTTACGAAGGCATTTAACCTTCATAGCAATGATATGAATAGGATGATTGCTCATAAGTCAAATTAGGTGAAACTTCAATTTCTTCAATAACACCAGGCTCAAGAATAGAATCAAAATCTCTAAGGCATTTTCGTAGTTGAAAAACGTGGAATACATCATGAACAAAGGAAAATTGAGCCGGTAATAAAAGGCGATAATCAACAGAACCAATGCGTTCGGTGATGGAAAATGGGCCCATATATCGAGATGCTAATTTTCTTGAATGACTGAAACGCACAACACGCTTTTTAGGTGAAACACGAATAAATACCGAATCTTCTACATAAAATTTTAATATCCTTCTTCGGTTATTGGCATAGGATTTTTATCAACTTTGAGCTTCTCTCATCCTGTGACGAATAAGGACATTCTTTTATGTGGAATCACGAATACAATTTGGACCTAAAACCAGCTTCTTACCGACTTCAAGCCGACAAGAAGGAGATCGGCATAGCGTTCCGTAGAGTGCCTCAAAAGGTGTCATACACTTACTAGATTGGAAGATATTATTAAAGGAAAACTCAACAAGGGAAATACGATCTTCCCAATGTCCACCAAAATCAAGAACACATGCACAAAGGAGACGTTCAAGAGTTTGTTTCACATGCTCGGTTTTCCATCGGATTGGATGATAAGCCGTGCTAAAATTAAGGTTTGTTCCCAAAGCTTTTTGAAGACCCTTCCAAAATCCACTAGTAAATTATGGATCATGATCACTAATAATAGAAGTAGGAACCCCATGCAATTTAACAATTTCTTTAAGATAGAGTTTAGCCAAAAGAGTACGGTCCGGTTGGACCGAACGGGAATAAAATTGGTATATTTTGTGAGTCTACCTATAATCACTCATAGATTGTCATGATCCAAACGAGAACGGGGAAGACTGTCAATAAAGTCCACGAAAACTTAATCCCACTACCAAACGAGAATGTCCAAAGGTTTCAATAACCCACTGGGTCCTTAATGCTCGGCCTTTACGAATTGGCAAGTCATGCAATGCTTAATAAAGTTAGCAATATCAGATTTCATTCCGTCCTAATAATAAAGTCGCTTCATGACTGCGTACATTTTACTACTACAGGGATGAATGGTAAATTTAGAACGATGAGAATATTCTAAAATGTCTTTAAGGAGATCACCAATATTTGGCATAATAAGTCTAATTTTTTAGTGCTTCCAGGAGCATCGATTTCAAAGTCTTTCAGACCATCAATATTATGTTTATCCCTACAAATTTAGCTAACATGAGCCAACTTGGGATCATGCTATTGAGCTTCATAAATGCAGTCTAAAAGAAATGGATGAGCCTCAAGGCTACATAAAACAAGAGATGAACACAAATCGAATTCATGATCGCGAATCTCACAAGTGGATAAAGTCTCGAGATCATTCCATTCGGATATCATCATGGAAACAACCGCTTATTGCTTACGACTAAGGGCGTCAACAACATGATTTCCCTTTCTAAGAGTGCAGAGAATATCAAGATCATAAGATGGAAGGAATTCAAGCCAACGTTGTTGATGCAAATTAAGTTCCTTCTGAGAGAACAAATACTTTAAATATTTATGATCAGTGTAGTGAAAAAATTTCTCTCCCAAAAGATAATGCCGCAAAATTCTAAAGGCAAAAACTATGGCCACGAGCTCTAAATCCTAAGTAGCATAGCTAGTCTCGACAGGCTTTAATTGTTTAGAAGCATAAGCGATAACACGTTCCCTTTGCGAATGGATCCCAAACCATCACGACTAGCATCAGTATAAACAATCAAGTCTTGATTCCTTCAGGAATCACAAGAATAGCGGCATCGAAAAGAAGTTCTTTTAATTTCTAAAAAGCTGCTTCACATTTGTCTAACCAAAAGTACTAAACTACATTCTTTGTCAAACTAGTAAGAAGTATGAAAATTTTAGAACAGTCTTCTATGAACCGACGGTAATAGCCCGCCAATCCAAGAAAGCTACGAATTTCTGTTACATTCTTCGGTCTCTTCCAATTTTGAATCGCTTCAATCTTTGAAGGATTCATGAAAATTTTGGACTCAGATATAATAAGTTCTAAAAATTTCACACCGGATTGCCAAATGTGGCACTTAGAAAATTTTCCTCTCAATTGATCGCACCTAAGGGTTTCCAACACAATTCGAAGATGTTTTTCATCCTCTTCCTCGATTTTAGAATAAACAAGAATATCGTCTATAAAGATGAGAACAAATCGAACGAGGAAGTCATTGGAAATTTAGTTCATAAGGTCAACGAAATAAGCTGGAGCATTCGTTATACCAAATGGCATAACAAGCCATTCATAAGATCCACAACAACTATGAAACAATGTCGAAGGAATAATATCCTTTGCAATTCAAAGCTGATCAAAACCGGTTGTTAAGTCTAATGGTGAAAAGACTCTAGTATTGCAAAGTTGATCGAATAGATCATCAATTTGAGGTAAGTGATATTTGTTGTAACATTCTCGTTTTCAAATCAAATTCAAATTGGTAAGTAATTTAATTTTTGAAATTAAATTGTGGATTAATTTGGTATTTTCCAAATTTAATAGATATTTGTTAGTTTATTAATATGAATGAATATAAATATGATTTTGAAATAGAATCTCTAATTGGAATTTCAGAAATAAATAATTTGAATAATATTTTGATTATAAGTTTAATTGTGGATTAGTTTGAAAATGTGAATGAATATATATCAAAAGATGGTAAATAAAGGAAAATGATTTGGAAATTCAATAAATTGATTTTTAAAAGAATTTTGATTTGGAATTCAAAATTGAAAATCTTATATGACATATTGGATTTGAAGTCACTGTATTTAATAAAGATTTGTTTTCCAAATTCATTAAATAGGCATTTCGTTTAAAAGTAATATTGTGAAATTGATATAAATAAAATTTACAAAAGTTATCTAAAGAATTAAATTCAAATATATACCTATTATATACTTATTTATTTATAGCTTGATTTATTCTAAAATCACATTCTTTAAAGTTATAGATATAGATATAAATATTTATTAGATTTGATAAAAACATTTAAAACACATTTTCTTTTGAAATAAATAAATATAGTTTGTATATTCATGAATTTAAGACGTAAAACATTTATATATGTTAAGTTATAAAATATAAATAATTAAAAGTTTTAAAATAAAATAAAAACAAGGGTTTATACAAAAATTTATAAATAAATTAACAAAGATGATTTAAACATAATTTGTATAACAAGAGACATTTGTACAATAATTATGCAAGATAATAACAAATGTTAGATTTATAATCACAAGCGTTAACTAAAGAAGCATAAAACTTACAAGTGTCTTTATTTTTTTCAAATTAATAAATAAGTTAAAAACAAGGTTATACAAAATATCTACACTTCTTCATTCATTATACAAACCAGGCTATTTCCAAGTTTTTCATCTTCATTTCCAAATTTCCTTCATCTTCATATTCAAAACCAAAACCTACAAATTAAAATAAGTTCTAGCTTTCAATTTTAAAAAAACCAAGTCACCAGATCATAAGCAAAGAAAACAAAACTCAATGCAACAAAATCAAGCCTGGAAATCAGATTAAACATCATAGCTTCAACAAGAATCCAAACAGCAATTAAAGTTCAGTCTAAAAGCAAGGCAGAGATCAAAGCCTGGAAGTCAAAATCTAGATCAGAGAAAAAAAAGAAAATAATAAAAAGAGAAGAGATGGAAATCTGGAAACAAATCTGTAATTAAGCAAAAGTCAATTATGTGTGCAAGTTTCAAAGATAATGCAAAGATCAAAACAAAGATTTGAGCAACAAAACTAAAGCACATCAAAATAGCAAGTTCAAATTTCAAATCCCAGTCTTCTAATCAGCAACTCCAGGTGAGCAAACTAGACCTGAATATATTTTTATGTCTTGATTTTGTGATTGATCCTTGAAGCAAAATTGTGCATGATGTTCTGCACGTATGAATTTGTGTATGCATGTGTATCTGAGCAATGTCTGTGCATATGTTCTCCTCTGTTTAAAATTGCAGATTCAAACTCAATAGAAAAAAAATAGTATCTTCCCATCTAAATGAATTTAAGCTATAATCTCTAAAAGGAATATGTTTGTATCAATAAACATCAATCAAAGAAAAATTATTAAGAAGAATATGTAGGTAGAATTTCTGGAAATCAGGATGACAGAGGAAAAATAAATTCAAGCGGAGAATTTGATTTTTAAATTGGTAAGTTTTGATCATACAGATTGATTCGTATTTCAAAAAGATGAATTTAGAAAATCATTTAATGATTTTTAAGCTAGTAATGATCGAGAAATTCTTAGATGAACAGAAATTAATTTTTGATCAAGTTCTGGCAATCGGTGGCACGATTGGTCCTGTGATTGAATCTGAAGCATGCTTGTAGATCAAGGATTATCAGAAAAATGGTGAATTCATTTCTGGATCATCAGAGATGATAGGCGACGTTAAAATAGTGTTTTAGAGCCTTGTTTGAGTAATGTTGCATTTGAGGTTACTGCGTCGCTGTCAAGGGGGTTCAGGCGATCGCTGGAGTGGCAAAGTTGCTAGGAGGACATGATGCATCTGTGGAATGGATGACTGGACATCTGATGGATTGAGGCGGCGAGACGTTTGGGTTTTGAGGATCGAACTTCGTTCCAGTTTTGGGTCGGACTCTTCGATTTCGATTCAGTTGGAAATTTGATGATCTGGGTGATAAAAAGTGGTATATAGGTTACCGTTGACTTAGGGAAGACGACAAGGTTGACTGCAGATCGCCAGAGCTACGGTGCACGTGCACCCATGTACGTGTGTATCTGCTGCTATTTGAAGTTTTGGGCAAGAAAGAACTCTCGGGTCCAAACTTGAGAAAGACAAAGGTTCGACTCGAAGCGATGGAATGGTTGATGAACTCGAGAGTGTTATCAGGCTTTACACATGAGTGTCTCGGGTCTGAAGCATTTGGACAAACCAGATTTTAAATTTTAATAGAACTGGTTTTAAAATCTTGTTCTTAAATAAATTTATTTTATACAATAAAAGTTTATTTAAGAATTTTGGGTCAATGAAAGTTCTATAGTTCATTTAACTTAAAATTAATTAAGTTTTGTTTTCCTTAATTATTTTGAAATTTAAATTTAATAATTAAGAAACCGATTTAAAAAGATAAATGGCTTATCTTAATAATGTTTTGATTACTAAATTACTTAAAGGTTGTCAAAATTTAGTTAATTGTTAATGATGATTTACTTTATTTAACAAGGTTTAAAGGGTGTAACTAAGTGATTAATAAGAATAGTTACTTTGTGTAATTAAAGTAAAGTTAATACTTTGGGTAATTACCTTTAAGGATAATTTGATTAATGAATTAAAATCATTTGAGGTTAATTTGGTTAATGTTATTAATGTATTAAAGGTTGATTAAATTATGGTATTAATCAAGCGATTGAAGAATAATTAATTAAGGCTAATTAATTGGAATGATTAATTAGTAGAGGTAATTAATTTGGGAATAATTAATTAATTAAGGATTAATTAATGAAAGTGATTTGGGATAATCACTTATTGTAATAAGTTAAAAATAATTAATTTAATTAATTTATTGATTAATTTATTAAGGTTAATTAATTAAAGAATAATTAAATAATTAAGGGTTAATCATTTAATAATTAAGTGTTAATTAATTATTATTGAAGATTAATTAATAAATAATTAAAGGTTAATTAATTAAAATGGTTTGTAATTAATTAATGTTAATAAACAAGGGTTAGTAATTTATTAATCTGGTTTAACTTAAGTTATAATCAAAATTGAGTAATTAATTCACGAGTAATTAATTTAACTGAATTAGTTTAGAATTAAATAGTTAATTAGTCCTATTTATAAATGATTATCGAATGCTTGGATTGCTTATGAATGTTTGTATTGTATGTAATGCTTTGAATTGATTGTTATCTTTGGACTATAATATTCTGTTTTGTGAATTGTGCTGTGTGTAATTTATTTATTTATTTATTTATTTATCTGTGATGCATTTATCTATGAATCTGTGAATGAAGATAAGCGTTATAGGATTATACCGCTTATACATACTGTTGTGTTTGGATTGTGACGATTCATGTTGTTGCACTATTGTGTAAAACCCCTGGACTACACCTTACACACACAAATATGGATTTGCTCGAGGAAATTGGTTAAGTCACAAATTTTTGAAATGGTTTTAAAATTGAATTTTGAATCCAAATAGTTTTTGAAATTTAATTGGAATAAATATAAAAAGCTTTTGAAAAGGGATTTTAAAGATAAAAAGTTATTTTGAATAACTTGATAGTTCGATTTGAATTTGAATTCAAAAATTCGAGATTGAATTCTATGTTTGGAAATTATTGTTTAAAAAGGTTATACAAGTTATAAATGTGTTTATATGGGTTTTAAAAAAAAGTATTGTTTTGGGAAATTAAATTTAACCAAAGTCTTATAATTGAAAGGCTTTAACTTGTATAAATGTAATCGGATTTTTCCGAAATGAAAACTATTTGTTTTCAAATAATAATATATTTCATATAAAGAAAAGATTCCCAATTTGTGTTGAAATATTTCAAGTTTGAAATGGAATGGTTTTGAAAGCTATGAATACATTTTTGTGAAAGATGGTTGAACCTCGTTTTGAAATTGAAGAGGATTTTAAATGGTGTATCTTTTATATAAAAAATTTGAAATGAGAATTGTTTTGAAAGTTATGAATAAATCTCCAGAAATGGTTTTGTAAGTTATGAATTGAGTCTTTTATTTAATGATTGGATGAGTCAATCCAATTTGAAACGGAAATTGTTTTGAAAGCCGTGAATGAATCTTTGTAAACTTTGTGAAGTGAATCTTTTGTTTAAAGATTTAGGAATGGTAATTTGTTTAAACCATTTGAAAAAAGGTTTTGGGTAATAAGTTGGGACTTAACTGAAATCCCAATATCCATATGTTTTTAAATATTGCGCTCATTATTCGATTTAGTTGGGAGAGTACCTTATGTCATATAACCCATTCCAAATAATGATACGACGTTATGGATTGCATTTGAAGACCGGTGCTGAAGACCGGGTGTTTTCGAGAAAGAAAGGATAACCCGTTGAATGACTCTGCACTGAGTAGCTGCGGCATAGAGTTCTTCATATGTGATGGGGAGTCCGATCGGGATTGGGAATTCCTGGATTGCAAGGGCTTCTTTGGAAGTGCTTTCGGTTCTGTTCGAACCCGGAACCGACTTGTATGGATGTGTGTCTGACATTACACTTTGAGATGTAAAATCAGTTTCTATCAAATACATTTCTTTTTGGTGGTGGAGATTTATTCTTTTAGCTTAACACCCTTCTCTAAATCGTACGAGCTCAGAGGTTATGTAGTTGATGGTTACTAGTGAAACGTTACCAATTTGGTAATGTGGCATATGAAGTGCTGCTGATCATTTGTTGATCAAAGTATAGCTTTGTGAAAAAGCGTAGCTTTGTGGACGAGACTTCGTCGAGCCTCACAACCCAGAAATGGTCGAAACAGGAATGTTGTGGCAAGGTTGTAGGGGTCGCACCCCTAGCGTATGTCCATTTCTTATGGATTAAAGGTGGTATCATGGTATGGAGCCTAGATATTTACCTATGTGGTTGCTGCATACTTATTGTTGTGTGGTTGTCAGTTGGGGGCCCCTCGGATAAAGGTCGCGAACAACCGAGGATGGCATATCTTAGGTGCTACTCCGGGAAGGGAGCACACCGACCTTGTGTTGGCAAAGAGCCGGGTAGGTTCTTGGGGACGTCCCTCTAGAGGCGTTCCATTTATTATGGAAGTTCCTTAGCCTGACCATTTGTTGGAAATCCAATCTTCAATACGCGCCCTGTACGGTTTTAATTGTATAACCTGTCATTTACTTATGGTGCTCACCACTATTTAGATGGTAGCTATAGTAGGCATAGTTCGAAATGTCTATGCTGGCTAAGATTAATATTATACTTTCGAAAGATTTTTCTACACTATGCACTAATAATTATATCAAATGGTTTTTCGCGTGTTAAGCATTTTTGACTATCATAAGGAGAAATCTCCTCCAATTCTTCATTTGCATGGTGTGTGCGGTGGGAGGCCTTATGATAGTTTCATTTTCCAAAAAGCATTGCGGTTTTCAATGTTTTAAATTCCTTTGTTGTTTGTTTTAAAGATAAAACTGTTTTTGTTTGCTCATACCAGTCCTATGACTGACCTAGAGTTTATTGTTCCCTTTCTAAACTCTGGGTGCCCATAATTTTTCACACGGGCAGTCTAGAGTTGGGTTTTTCAGATAATCCAATAGTAAGTGTAGATTCGATAGTATTCAATGTCTGGATATTAGAATTCGCATTTGGATCGAGTTGCATCACTTCAACAATGATGGCGGTTCAAGCTTATTGGATTGGAGTCCTCGTACCTTTTGGGATGATCTTTTAGTTTGGAGTTGCAGATTTTGGATTCACTCTTCATCGAAGATCGTATTTGAGTTATCTCTTCCGTTGTTATCATATCCCGCTGTTGTATATTTGTCTCTAATGGTGTTGTATCATATTGTGTCAGATATTGTATTCATTATTGTATCAATGATATCATTCATTTTCTTCCATTGTGTTGTTATACTTAATGTGTTATAAGCTCCAGTGAGCTAGATTCGGTGTTTGAATCTGCGGCATTCGAGTACAAGTGAAGTACGGGCGCCGGTTTTCAAAGGTCGAGGCAGGGTCGTTAGAATTGGTATCAGGGCCGAAGGTTGAAGCTTTAGCTTAGGAGTATAACTCATTAGGTAACTCATTAAAGATAGGGTGAAATATTCGCTAGAATGAGTATATCCCTAAGATATCCGTCGGTATGCCTCTGTAAATTCTCTTACTATCTACTGATAGTGAGTATGAGTGCTAGAAGAGGACGAGATAGGGGACAAAGAAGTACCACTACAAATGGTCGATGCTGTTAGCACCAAAATTTGTCGCTAACACTCTTAGAAAGATTATGTAGAGAGATTAATGAAGAAAGTAAATTGAAATAGAGAACAATATGTAAATTTCACTACAGAGAATAGGAACACAAAATCTATAGTGGTTAGGCGTAACTTCCTACGTCTACTTTGAAGTTGATTTCTATTGATTTCTTTGATAGTTGATTACAGATACAATCTGTTTCTAATTACTTGGATACAATTGCAAAACAAAAGATTAAGTCTTGAATGAGTGTTGAATGCGGCAGAGTTTCCCCAGTGTTCCTAAAAAAACTGATCCTGTTTCACTGTGCCCCTGCCTCTCTATTTATAAACGAAGATGGGTTGGACTTCCATGGTGGGCCTGGTGGCTGAATATCTCGGCCCAAATGGGGTAATCTCTGTGTGCCGACCTATAGATGCTGAACGTCGAATGCCGAACAGGGTATGAATGCCGAACAATCTCCTCATGCCGAGCGCAGCGAAGCCGAACACTCTGAATGTCGTGGGAATCATTTGCACCGAATGATACTGGAAGCCGAACTAGTGACTTGGTCGAACAATGTCTTGGTCGAACGATGTTTGTACGCCGAGCAGAACTTAGGCCGGACGATACTTTGGCCGAACGTTGCCCAGGCCGAACTATGTCTTGGCCAAATGATTCTTAGGCCGGCCAATAGTTAGGTTGAACGATAGTTTGGCCAAACAATGTTTGGGTCGAACGGTAGTTGATGCTAGAAAATTCTTCCATGCCGAACGTTCTCACATTCCGAACGTTGTTCCATACCGAACGTCTCTCAATGTTGAATGCTCTGCCATGCCAAACGTTCCGTAGACGCCGAACGAACTTGGATGTCGAGTACTTCTTGGATGCCGGTTGCCGAACGATCCAGTTGAGCCGAGCGGTGGGGATGCCGAGTACTAAGTTGCCTGGTCAAATACCCAGGAAACATTTGCCCCCCAAAGTGAATTACGTGGACGAACGTGGTGCGCTTTGAATCATGCGCCCTCTGTGCTTTGTCCCTGGCCATGCTCCATTTTCCTCAATGGTGACTTCTCTCGATCGCCAGATGAAGTGATGCGCGCCGAACAGTCCAGTCGAAGCTGAACGCTTCACGTTACACCGAACGACTTTGCATGCCGAAGCCGAACGCTTCACGTTATGCCAAACGATTTTGTATGTCGAAGCCGAACGGTGCGGCCTTGACCGGTTCCACCAGTCACAGCCTGGAACCGGTCACAATCTCTTCAACTTCTTCTTCTTCCCTATAAAGGCCAGCGTCTTCCTCCTTCTTCTCTTTTCGCTTTATACCTCCGCTATCTCGTACATGCAAATTTCACCTGTTAACAACCTCCAAAGATTTAACATTCCTTCCCAATCCATTCGGTGCTAACTAAAGCCGTGCCCTTAACACCAGATTCCTCCAAGTCTCGATCCACTAACTAGGTAATGATCCCTCTATCTAAATCCTTTCCCCGAATAAATAGTTTTTAACGCGAAGCTCGAGTTCACAAATTAGAACTGTAGCCGATAGGTGTTGCGCGGACGAATGAATCAAAGTTTGATTAGGATATTTCTTAGGGCTAGATGGTATGGTGGGGAAGAGAAGTGGCCAGAGTCGAGTACAAGAGGGAGAAGTTGGGAGGTGTATTGTGGTTCGGCACGGTTCCCTCACAACGAGTGAGATTGGAGGGTAGAATAGAGGAAGAGCAGGAATTGGCTAGGATGCCGAACAACATGGTTCAGTCTGGCTCGTCGAACGATTCGTCATCGTCGCTCGGTATGGTTAGGTGCAAAGTGTCGAGCGTTGGGGTTCGTCGTAACTCTGGTTCAGCATGATTCACTACATGCCGAGCAGTGGAATGGTACGACAGGAAGGGAGCATGACTTAGGTGGGATGCCGAGTGTTATTTCCGCCGAAAAGAATTTTGGCCGAACGATGCATTGCCGAACGCTACCTAGGTCGAACGATAGTTAGGCCGAACGAAGGTTTGGCCAAACAATATTCAGGCCGAACAACTTTTAGGCCGAGCCATTATGAATGCTGAATCATCCCTTAGCTTAGGCCGAACACTTGTTTACCTTGCCTACTCATATAACAAAACAAGGACAAGGACTCCAGCATACTAGCATATCGAACTGATCCGGACTGATAACTTCCTAGTTTCGGTAGACACGAACCTGAATTTAAATCGACATAATTGGATAACTTCTTATAATATTTTCTGAATCCAAAACTGTAAACACCATAAGGCGGGCTTTTGGAGACAGTCAGTGAGGACGGTCTTCGAAGACGATGATTTGAACCTCAATTTTATATAATTAACTTTGTGACTTTCAGTTTTTTAGTGCTTATACATGAATGATCGCACTAGTTCACACACCACACGGGGGGAATTCTTGTGTTGTTAATTCTGACGTGGATTATTTTTCAAGTATAGTTCAAACAGGTGCTCTCGTCAAACTCAATATTTATCGGAGACGTCTAAGAAATCTAGATCCGCCACGATCTCAGATAGACCCAGGCCATCTTCTAAACAAGGAGTCGCGGATACTTCTAACCCGTCGACTTTCCCCGCTCATAACTTAGCTCCCGATGCCCTGGAAGCATCAATTTTCTTGGACAACTCGGTCGATTCACAAGCTTTGAAGGTCAATGAAGCTGCGCTCCGGCGAATATGCTCTATCCATGGAATCCCATTTGACGACATGCTGGTTCCATCAGGGCACGATCGTCGACACCTGCCCCCAGTTGGATACACCGCCTGTAATAAGTTTATGTGCTGGGTCGGTAGTGTGCCGTCGTTTAACTTATTTCTATGGGACGTGCTGCAATACATCGACATCGCCCCTTCGCAACTACACCCAAACGGTCACGCCTTTATCTATGGCACCTACATCCTCTCCATGACTGTCCTCTCTGGGCCTCCAACTCCTGGCGACATTACATATATTTATATGATCAAGAAGCGGAGAGATAGCCCCTCTTTTGTGTTCCTCGAACCGCACCACAAATGCCAGATTTTAACCGAGGCGTGGAGCAAGTTTTCCCTGTACAAACAGGAATGGTTCTATGTGCATTGCCCTCTTGGTTTCACGAGGAGATGGGTTGAAGGAATTAAGTCTTCTTCTTGAAACGATGCTCATGTTTGGTCTAAGCTATGCCTTTTCTAACTCTTGTTTCATCTTCTCAGGTATCAATCCACGTCCTGACGGCCGCGGATATTCTGGGGTCGTTGAAGCTACTAGAGCTCTTCCCGTCGAAGAACGAGACATCCAAACTCTCATTTCAAATGAGTCACTATCGAGGTTCGGACTGTTAGTAGAAGGCCGTCGGGTAAGCCTTCCTGAGGGCGTCTCCATACCTAAGCCCACATCCGGTAAAGGGAAAAAATTAGCTGAGTCATCATCACGTCACACCCCTGATGCACAGGAAGAGGGGGAAATTCAAGGGAATGAAACACCCGAAGCATAAAGTGAGAAATTGGGTCCCACTCAGGATCCAATAGTCGAAGTACACGATATCGAAACGTCATCTTCCCCTTCAAAGAGCAAAAAGGGATTGACTACAAGATTAGAAAGGAGAAGGTTGGCGGAACTTCAAAAGTTACGCTCATTCCAACAGAGAAAGAGGCATCATCACAGCATGTAGAAAGTTCTTTAAAGGGCTTATCGAACCTCTCCATTCCGAACAACCTGCTCAATTACGACTTTGACGATCTGGAGGCATTCAAGCTTCATTCGCCCATCAGAGGCGATGCGGGCGCTTTAACCCAAAGTCAGGGAGAAAAAACTCCCATCAGCAAAGCGATTGGTCCGTCGAGGGGAAACACTAGGACACATACGAACACCTGCACTTCAATTTGTACTTAGATTTTCATCATCACATTACTCTTTGTTGATTCGTTGTTATTTAAATTCCATGCAAGTGACATGGGGCGCTCGCATGGATTCGATCGCCTTCGTGGTTCGTCTATTTTTTATCAATATAGACGGGACTCGGTTCCGGAAGAAGTCGAGATAAGGATGGTGACAACGATAAAGACTATCATTCCCGGGACACGTCATCTCGGAAGAAAACTTACTATCAGCCAAAATACCCCCAGGATACTTCCTATCACCTGGAGCAAAGAAAAAACAAGCACCGCCATAGGAGGTCGCAATCTGCTGCTTCCCGGGACCAACACTCCGATTCCTCTTCTACTCGACAGTCCCGAGATTCTCACAGGAGAGCCGAACTTTCAAATCCGTCTCCTCCCGCTCCTGCAACAGACCCAACAGTATCGGAGAGGCTGGCCGAGCTTAAGGATAAATTTTCAAAAATCTGCTTCGACGGCCTAAAATTCCTCCCGGCGATTCATCCTATCCCCGGTCATGTCAAGCAGAGCGCCATCGCCTGTACCAACGAGGCCTATGTTCAACATGACGCGTTTGTTCATTTGGGTGAAAAACTTTCCAAAATCTCTATGGTGCGCCAACATGAAATCGATCGCTTGAAGCTATCCACGACAAAGACATCATTAAGGCTCAGGACGAAGAAATCGCAACTTACAAGTCTGAACTTGAAATCGCCCATCAGAGTGCCAAGGACACTACTGAGGCCATCACTCGTCTGGAATCAACTCACAAGAAAGAACTCAACGAGGTGGTTCAACACTGTGTGGCTTTGGATTTAGAGAAGGACTTAGTTCAAAAGAAGAGGGATGCATTCAACCTCCGAGTCAAGGAACTTAAGGAGCAGCTCCGCAGAGAGAAGGAAGAGAAAATGGCTGCCCAAGAGGAGTCACAACGATACTGTGATGAGATCGTTGCCACTCGACTCTTGAAAGAAAAACTTGAGGGCGAGCTTTCCAGAGTCGAGGCGTTAAAGAGTGAGTTAGTGAAGAGGGAAAGAAGATAGCGTCCATTGATATCAACTCGCGTCTTGAGGCGGCTAAAGAAGAAGGCAGGGAGGAGGTCAAAAGTATGTTTGACCCGCTAATTGCTGAGTTCAACGCCCGCGTTCTCATGCATCGAGACTTGACTTTCTTGGGCGAGGGTTATCTTGAATCTCTGGCCGAGGCGTGGGAGACTTTAATCGAAATCAGAAAGGCCGAGCATAGTACCGAAGAGGTTACTCAGGGGGTCTTGATAAAGGAATTCCTCAAGGGGAATGAGCCTTCTGACTTGTCAGCAGCTAAAGCTATTTATTGCAAAGGCTCTCCCTCAAAGAAAGGGAAAGAAGTGATTACCGGCCTATTCGGGGTTGTGCCTCCAGCTCATGCGCCTACTCGATTGGTCGATACTCGATCCATTTGAGCGGCATATCAGTTGTAATCCAAAGGACCCCGGCCTTGGCATCCATATTTTGTCTCCCATTCCGGAGGATGAGACCCCCTTGGCGGCTGAGAGCCTGCCGGAACCTGGTAGATAACCCTTCACTTTAAGATTTCGAAAGTTGTCATTCTTTATGAAGGAATGTTGCATTCTAATGCTTGTTTTTCATGATTTTTCGTAGGCCGTTCTGATCCCAGGCCCACTTCGAGGAGCAATTTTGCCAAGGAGGTGGAGGAGAAAATAGGTGAGGCCACTCAGGCAGGAGAGGCTCCCGGGCCAAATGCTCAGGTGATTGGAGCGTTGGATGAAGACAGATCTGAGACTTCTACTCCCATCGAGGGGAGTTATGAAGTAGAAATTACAGGCGCCTCTGAACACACATCTGAGCTAAGTATGAAGCAGCGGCTTGAGGAGGAGAAGAGAAAAATAGTGAAGATCAAGGTCGAGCCACGAGTTGTGGACCTGGACGACCCTTTGAATAAGCCGTTGAAGGTCATCCTTCCTGGTGGGTCCAAGCCCATGGAGGTTCCCGTACTTCTTTAGTTGCTACCCCCCATCAAAGAAGAGCACCAAAGGTAAATGCAAAGGAGAGGAGCCGTCCGAGAAGACAACAGAGGTGAAGAAGTCGAAGAAGCACAAGAAGTGATCATTACTCTCGTTCAATGAGAGTTAGTTTAAGTTATGTAATTATTTTCATCAACTTCCATTGTCTTTGTAAATAGATTGTCGACTCCGAACTTTGGAGGGCTTGTAGTAGAAACTTATTTTGAATAAAGCTTAGTTCCTTTTTCTGTCTTTCAAAAGGCTCTTATCGTTTAATTTTTGTATGATTGTGATTTAAATCCAAGGCTTTGTGAATACAATGGACTTCTCGGTTCACCTCCATATAGCTCGGAGATTCTTTGAGAGTTGTTCATTTTTCCTTCTGCGCCTCAAGCACTTAGAATATTATTTAGTCCGCACATCGGGGACATAGAGCACTCCAGTCCGCGCTCTGGGGAATTGGGGATTTTATGTCGTTTATACTCGAGTCCGCACTCCGGAGATTTAGAGAACTCCAGTCCTCACTCTGGAGAATTGGAGATTTTTAAAATCGTTTATACTCGAGTCCGTGCTTCGGGGACTTAGAGTATTCCAGTCCGCACTCTGGGGACTTGGAGATTTTAGAATCGTTTATACTCGAGTCCGCGCTCCGGGGACTAAGAGTACTCCAGTCCGCACTCTGGGGACTTGGAGTTTTTAAAATTGTTCATACTCGAGTCCGCGCTCCGGGGACTTAGAGTACTCAAGTCCGCACTCTGGGGACTTAGAGATTTTAGAATCGTTTATAATTGAGTCTGCATTTCGGGGACTTAGAGTACTCCAGTCCGTACTCTGGGGACTTGGAGATTTTAAGTCATTTATACTCGACTCCGCACTCTGGGGACTTAGAGTACCCCAGTCCGCACTCCAGGGACTTGGAGATTTTGAATCGATTATACTCGAGTCCACACATTGGGGACTTGGATATTTTAAGTCGTTTATACTCGAGTCCGCACTCTGGGGACTTAGAGAACTCCAGTCCGCACTCTGGGGACTTGTAGATTTTGAGTCGTTTATACTCGAGTCCGCACTCTAGGGACTTAGAGTACTCTAGTCCGCACTCCGCGGACTTGGAGATTTTGAATCGTTTATACTCGAGTCCACACTCCGGGGACTTAAAGTACTCCGGTCCGCACTCCAGGGACTTAGAGATTTTAAATCGTTTATACTCGAGTCCGCACTCTGGGGACTTAGAGTACTCCAGTCCGCACTCTGGGGACTTGGAGATTTTGAATTGTTTATACTCGAGTCCACAATCTGGGGACTTAGAGTACTCCAGTCCGCACTCCAAGGACTTGGAGATTTTAAATCGTTTATATTCAAGTCCGCATTCTGGGGACTTTGAGTACTTTAGTCCGCACTCCGGGGACTTAGAGATTTTGAGTCGTTTGCACGTGTTCGTACGTCGGCTAGAATAATATTGTTTTGTTTGCCTGTCACAGGATCATCATATGCGGAGACATTAGTAATTGATGGAAAAGATGGCTTCAAGCCTTTATTAATGAAAGCAAGCTGAATTGTATTACTACATGCCAAGAATTAGAAATAAAGGCGTATTGGAAATAAATGCAACTAATACATGAAAGAAATAGACTAAGTATAATAAAGCCGCAAGTGCTCGTTGTTCCATGCTCGGAGGAGTGTCGCACCATCGACGGTTGCTAGCTTGAAAGTTCTTTCTCCAAGCTTCCGTTCGATGATGTGTGGACCTTCCCATGCGGGATTCATATGAGAGGGGATCAAAAAAGCTCGTTTCAAAACGAGGTCTCCTACACCAAAAATTCTTGGTCGGACCTTTTCGTTATAGTATTTTGCGACTCTATGTCTGTATGTGGCCGCTCTCAAATTGTCCTCTTCGCGTTTTTCGTCAATGAAGTCCAATGATTGTAATAAAAGATTCTGGTTCAACTCGAGGTCGTAATAAGTTACACGATGTTATGGAACTTTAAGTTCCACGGGTATGACGCTTCCGTGCCATATGCCAATGCGAATGGAGTGTGGCCAATCGCGGTCTTGTGGGTGGTCCTGTAGGCCCAAAGCGCTGTTGAAAGTTCATCCACCCACTTTCCTCTAGCCTGTACCAGACGTTTTTTCAATATGGACTTGATTATCTTGCTTACGGGTTCCACTTGTCCGTTGGCTTTCGGGTGAGCAATTGCTGCAAACTTCTTTTCAATGCCATATTTTCTGAGAAAATTCTTTGAACTCCTTGCTTTCGAATTGAGTCCCATTGTCTGCAATGATGGTCCATGGAAGGCCGAAACGACAGATAATATTTCATACGACGAAATTAATAACCATCTTGGTGGTTATTGTGGCCAGAGGCACTACTTATGCCTATTTGGTGAAGTAGTCGACCGCAACTATTGCACATTTTGCTCCACCTTTGGCTATGGGTAAAGAGCCAACTAGGTCAATTCCCCACATTGCAAATGGCCAGGGACTAACCATTTGCATGAGTTCCATCAGCGGAGCTCTTGGGATTTTCGCATATATCTGGCATTTATCACATCTTCTCACATAGTCTGCAGCATCCCGATTCACATTTGGCTAGTAGTATCCATAACGGAGGATCTTCTTTGCTAATGTCTACCCCCCAGTATGGTCGCCGCACTCTCCTTCATGTACTTCCTCCAGGACTCGTTTTATCTCATTATGGGCAATGCATCGGAGTAGTGGGGTCAAGAATCCCCTTCGATACATTATTCCATCCTGTATTACATAACGAGAAGCCTTACGAAGGACTTATCATCTTTCGCTCCTTTCTTTGGGTAAGATCTCGAATAGCAAGTACTGCTTGATTGGGTTCATCTACGATTCCTTCTTGATTTCTATTTCCAACAAGAAATCTACCTCCATCATATCTATACTCGAAGCATGGAGGGTCTCAACTGGAAATAATCCCATTTTTGTGCGTCGCCTGTGCTTGCGAATTTTTCCAATGAATTGGCTGCTCTGTTTCGCTCACGCGGGACATGTGAAATATCATAATACTCGAGATTCGCTAGCAGCTCCTAAACTCGAACCAAATACGGGGCAAGTCTCTGCCCCCTTGCTTTGTAGTCTCCTCGCACTTGGTACACCACCAGCTGCGAGTCGCTGAAGATTTCAACCGATTTTACTCCCAATTCTTTGATAAGTTTCAAGCCGGCGATCAACGCTTCATATTCGGCTTCGTTATTTGTTGTTGTGAATTCGAGCTTCAAAGCGTAACAGACTGATCGGTTCTCAAGAGTTACAAGAACTATGCCGACACCCGAACAATAGTCGTTAGATGCCCCATCGGTGTACATCTTCCATAGAACGGGAGGTATGACATTGTGGTCCTTTGATTCGTCTGTCATAGTAAATTCAGCAATGAAGTCAGCTAGGCCTTGTCCTTGTATGGCCCTTCGCGGCAGGTAGGTAATGTCGAACTGACTTAACTCAATATTCCATTTAAGCATTCTTCCAGAAGTTCTGGTCGTTGGAGTATCTACCGCAAAGGTTGATCAGCGTAGACACTGATCGAGTGTGCCTAAAAATACGGGCGAAGCTTGCGTGATGCAATCCCCAAGCAATAGGCTAGTTTTTCAATCTTTGGATAATTTCTTTCTGCCCCCGTCAAACGTTCACTAACATACTACACTGGCTTTTGAACCCGGTCTTCCTCGCGAACCAAGGCTGTACTGATAGCGTGCTGTGATACAGCCAAGTATATGTACAACATTTCGTGGTCTATTGGTTTCGACAATACCGAGGGACTTTCTAAGTGCCTTACAAGAGCTCTGAATGCTTCCTCACAGTCGGTTGTCCACCCGAAATTTCTCTTTCCTTTCTTTATGACATTGAAGAAAGGAATACACTTGTCTGTGGCCCTGGACATGAATCGGCTCAGCGCGACCATCTTTCCGTTCAAGCTTTGCACCTGCTTTATGGTTCTGGGCACTTGTATATCACGAATGGCTTGAATCTTCTCCGAGTTAGCCTCGATTCATCGTGCATTCCAAAAACTTTTTGAACGCTACGCCGAATGAACACTTCAAAGGATTGATCTTCATTCCATATTGTCTGAGTATGTCAAACATCTCCGCCAAGTCTCGGATGTGGTCGTTTCACTGCCGCGACTTCATGAGCATGTCATCCACATGAACTTCCATCGTTTTACCAATCTGGTCTTTGAACATCCGATTCACCAGACGTTGATAAGTTGCTTACGCGTTTTTCAATCCAAAGGGCAACACTACATAGTAATACAACCCAATGTTTGTGACAAAACTGGTGTGTTCTTAGTCCGGTAGGTGCATCGGGATTTGGTTATGTCCAGAGTACGCATCCATAAATGATAGTAACTCATGCCTGGTAGTTGAGTCGACTAGTTGGTCAATCCTAGGCAATGGGAAACTATCCTTCGGGCATGCTTTGTTTAAATCAGAATAATCGACACAAGTTCTCCATTTTCCATTCTCTTTCCTTACTAGCACCGAGTTAGAAACCCATCCAGGGTAGAGGGCGTCACCGACGAACCCACTGGGTATGAGTTTGTCCACCTCATCTTTGAGGGCCGTGGACCACTCTAGGTCCATGCCTCTCCTTTTCTATTTCACAGGAACATGTCTTGGGCCTATGTTCAACATATGACTCGCGATTGTAGGAGAAATCCCGCACATGTCAGAATGTGTCCAAGCGAAGACATCAAGATTTGCTCGGAGGAAGTCAGTGAGGTTCTCGGCTACCACAGGGTCGAGTTGTGATCTAATTTTAAGAATTCATGATGGGCCATCCCGGCTGACTGGGATGTCAATTGTTCGTTCAGCAGGTGCTACATTTGTTTCCCTAGGTCCCCCATCATCGTCTCTCGGATCTATGCCTCTACGGATCCGAGAATGTTGCCCGAGCCAGGGCTCGGGCGCTACTTCTCAATCATCAGCATTTCGAATGCGGACGGAGCGGTCCGCAACCTTTCATTTCTCTCTGCGCTGAGCCTCTCTCAGCACAGCCGCATAGTAGGCACGTCCGGTCGCTTGATCGCCATGTACCACTCTAACACCACTGTCTGTGGGAAAGTTTAACGTCTGACACCAAGGGGCCAATGCTGCCCTAAATTCTGCCAAGGCTGGACGTCCTAGAAATACGTTATATGGAGAGTCAACATCCAACACTATTAATGGTAGGATCCGTACCCTCCTACGCTCGCCTTGCCCCAGTTTAACTGGTAACTCCACATATCCCACTGCATCCGTTGCTGCTCCGTTAAAGCCGTGGATTCTAGCTTTGGACGGTTTCAAATCCTTAGTCTCGACCTTCATTTGGTCATACACCTTCTTGAAGATGATGTTAACGGAACTTCCGTAATCAACTAGAATTCTCTTCACAAATGTCAGCCCGATTGTCGCTGATATGACCATCGCGTCGATGGTAGGGGCCCCCAGCTTATCCGCATGTTACTCCTGAATACAATATCATCATCCATTGTGCGCTGCTGCTTTGCAGGGTTCCCATCCTCCACATTCGAACAACACTCATACTCTGCATGTCTTAAGGGGTTAGCATATCGCTCCATCTCCTGCCAATTCTTATCCGTAGGATGAGGTCCGCCAGCAATCGTGTTGATAACCAATCTACCCACAATTCGAGCAGGTTGTTCTGGTTGACATGGGGCTGGCCCAAGTCCGGGGTCTGATGTCTCTTGTCTTCCGTCTTGTGGGTCTTTGACGAACTCCTGCAGCTTCTTCTGTCTAATCAGCTTTTCTATGGCGTCATGGAGGTGTCTTCACTCCTCTGTGTTGTGCCCATAAGACTCGTGAAAGCGACAGTACTTCCCAGTCCGCTTCTGTTCCTCCGTTGATTCCTTTTGGTGTGGTTTCCTATACTGAAAAGTGTTGCAAGTTGACAAATAGATGTTCTCAAGTGATGCGTTGAGCGGGGTGTATTCATTGTAGGTCGGGATCTTTGACTTCCATTTCCCCATCTCTCTTTTCTTTCCGGGATTTCCACCTCCGGATCCTTTATACTGCCCAGGCTTGTTTTGGACGTTGACTTGAGATTTTCCCGAATAATCGTCGGTTTGCTTCATGGCGCCGGTACTTTTCACAGTCTCCTGAGTAGGCCCTAGAGCCTTGTCTCGTCTTGTCCATCGAGCTTCTTCCCTTCTTATGAACCGATGAGCTTTCGAATAAAAACGTTCCAACGTGGCTGGAAGCTTTCCTGCCAAGCAATCTCCAAATTCAGAGTCTGGATCCACTCCACGCATTACCGCCATCAAAATTGCATGGTCGTTTGGGTTGCTCACTTCGGTAGCAGCAGCATGAAATCTCTGCAAGTATGCTTTCAATGACTCTCCCGGAGCTTGGATTACGATTGATAAGGACATCACATCCTTTGGACGAGTGGTGTGTATCCTGAACTGTTCTATGAATTTTATTGCCAATTCATCAAAGCTGGATATAGACCGCGGGGGAAGTCGAGTAAATCACATGGTGGCGATTCAGGATAGAGTGATGAGGAAGCACCTACACTTGGTTGCATCATTAGCCCTTGCAGAATCCATCATTCATCCGTACCTCATCACATGCTGCCTGGGATCAGTCTTTCCTTCGTAGGCGGGGATAGTCGGCATATTGAACTTCTTGGGGTACTCAGCCTAAAGGATACCATCCGTAAAGGGAGTATGGCTACTGGACACTCTCCAATCATCATTGGTCAAGCCTTGGTTTTCTCTCATCAACTGCCTGACCATAGCTGTTAAGTCTGGAGTTTGTATGGAGGATGGACGGTTGGGTTCTGTTCCACGGGGCCGTGTGGGTTGATGTCCCGCCTGATTTGGGTCTTGGAGATTCGGGTGTCCGGTCTCTTCGTGGGCTTGATTCCCAACGCCTGCTTGTGTACCTTCATCCTTACGGCGTCTACGCCTAGGAGGTTCGTCGGCTGACGTTGAACTATCAGATTCAAAATAAGGGGCAAGGTTACCTCCAGCATTCTGCCACTGCTGCTGAGCTAGCTGAGTCATGAGATTAGTGTTGGCTTGAATCTTCTCAGCAAGTTTCCTTCTACTTTCCTTGAGTTCTCTTATCAAGTCGTTGAACTCCGTTCGGGAAATGACTTCCGCTTGGTTTTGGGTGTAGGGCCCTGCAACTCTAGTTGCTTGCTGATTCCTAGGTCAAACTCGTTGTACGCTAGCAGTTTCGTGGACATCTACATTATGGGAGGCCGATCTGGTTCATGGTCTTCCCATGGTAGAGTTGTTGGTTATAACTCTGAATAGAATCAATAGATGCCTTGTCAAAGATCTTCGATCTCCTCTAGGGGATTTATGCAATCCAGTAGCTACAAAGCAGGTCCTAACAGCTTGAGAATTCAATTCTCCGTGAAAGCACCAAAATGTTAGCATCAAAATTGGTCACTAACACCCTTAGAAAGATTGTGTAGAGAGATTAATGAAGAAATTAAATTGAAATAGAGAACAATATGTAAATTTCAGTACAGAGAACAGGAACACCAAATTTATGGTCGTTCGACGTAACTGCCTACGTCCACTTTGAAGTTGATTTCTATTGATTTCCTTGATAATTGATTACAGATACAATCCGTTTCTAATTACTTGGATACAATTGCAAAACAAAAGATTAAGTCTTGAATGAGTGTTGAATGCAGCAGAGTTTCCCCAGTGTTCCCAAAAAAACTGATCCCCTTTCACTATGCCCCTGCCTCTCTATTTATAGACAAAGATGAGTTGGACTTCCCTAGTGGGCCTGGTGGCTGAATATCTCGGCCCAAATGGGGTAATCTCTGTGTGCTGACCCATAGATACCGAACGTCGAATGCCGAATAGGGCATGAATGTCGAATAATCTCCTAATGCCGAGCGCAGCGAAGCCGAACACTCTGAATGTCGTGGGAAGCATTTGCACCGAACGATACTGGAAGTCGAACCAGTGACTTGGCCAAACGATGTCTTGGCCGAATGATGTTTGTACGCCGAGCAGAACTTAGGCCGAACGATACTTTGGCCGAACATTACCCAGGCCGAACTATGTCTTGGCCAAATTATAGGCCGACCAATAGTTAGGCCAAACGATAGTTTGGCCGAACAATGTTTGGGCCGAACGGTAGTTGATGCCGGACAATTATGCCATGCCGAACGTTCTCACATGCCGAACGTTGTCCCATACCAAACCTCTCTCAATGCTGAATGCTCTGCCATGCCCAACGTTCCGTAGACGCCGAACGAACTTGGATGTCGAGTGCTTCTTGGATGCCGGTCGCCGAACGATCCAGTTGAGTCAAGCGGTGGGGATGCCGAGTACTAAGTTGCCTGGTCAAATCCCCAGGAAACAGATACCCTGCAACAACGGAAACAATTTTCTATCAATCTCTTTGATCATCATTCTTTAAAGGCTTCGTGGAAACTACAGAAGGAGCTTAGGCGTGATGGTGGCCCTACGAATCGTTGTGGAAAATTCTTACTTCATACCTTCATTAGTTTCTTATCAATCTTTCCATTTTTAGTACTAATGAATTTGAAATTTTATTGGAATAAATTGGTAAATTAAATATGAATTTGAATTAAATTGTATCGATAAAACGTTTTCGATTAAAACCAAATTTGAAATTCTATTGTGATTTCTTGTGAGTGTCAAAGTCCGAAGAGGGACAAGTTAATAATATCTACTTTGGGATATTCCAACCTGGATTGGGAATCCATTGTTTGTTCTGTTGGGTCCAGATATATTCTACGAGTGGTTAGTTATCCCTTCGAACTAACCAGTGCCCCTGCATAATTCGTAGACCAGATGACCCAAGTATCTTGTGAGATATTAAATGAGTTTGTTCTCATAATTATTGGTGATATTCTGATTTGGTAAGCTAAATGCAGAATAGATATTCAGTTTGACCTGAAAAAATGTTTTCTCTATCTTCGTGTATCCATCCTTTGTTGTCTCCCTGGCAAATTTCGAGGACGAAATTTTCTTAAGGGGGAATTTGTAACATTCCCGTTTTCAAATCAAATTCAAATTGGTAAGTAGTTTAATTTTTGAAATTAAATTGTGAATTAATTTGGTATTTTCCAAATTTAATAGATATTTGTTAGTTTATTAATATGAATGAATATAAATATGTTTTTTAAATAGAATCTCTAATTGGAAATTCAGAAATAATTAATTTGAATAATATTTTGATTATAAGTTTAACTGTGGATTAATTTGAAAATGTAAATGAATATATATCAAAGGATAGTAAATAAAAGAATTGATTTGAAAATTCAATAAATTGATTTTTAATAGAATATTGATTTGGAATTCAAAATTAAAAATCTTATAAGACATATTGGATTTAAAATCATTGTATTTAATAAAGATTTGTTTTCCAAATTCATTAAATTGGCATTTTGGTTTAAAAGTAACATCGTGAAACTGATATAAATAAAATTTACAAAAGCTATCTAAAGAATTAAATTCAAATATATACGTATTATATACTTATGTATTTATAGTTTGATTTATTTTAAAATACCATTCTTTAAAGTTATAAATATAGATATAAATATTTATTAGATTTGATAAAAAGATTTAAAACACATTTTCCTTTGAAATAAATAAATATAGTTTGTATATTCATGAATTTAAAATGTAAAACATTTACATATGTTAAGTTATAAAATATAAATAATTAAAAGTTTAAAATAAAATAAAAGAAGGGTTTATACAAAAATTTATAAATAAATTAACAAAGAGGATTTAAACATAATTTGTATAACAAGAGACATTTGTACAATAATTATGCAAGATAATAAAACAAAAGCAAAGAAAACAAAACTCTGTGCAACAAAATCAAGCCTGGAAAATCAGATTAAACATCACAACTTCAACAAGAATTAAAACAACAATTAAAGTTCAGTCTAATAACAAGGCAGGGATCAAAGCCTCGAAGTCAAAATCTAGATCAGAGAAAAAAAAAAGAAAAAAAAGAGAAGAGATGGATATCTGGAAAAAAAATCTGTAATTAAGCAAAAGTCAAGTATGTGTGCAAGTTTTAAAGATAATGCAAAAATAAAAACAAAGATTTGAGCAACAAAACTAAAGCATATCAAAATAGCAAGTTCAAATTTCAAATCCCAGTCTTCTGATCTGCAACTCCAGGTGAGCAAACTAGACCTGAATATATTTTTATGTCTTGATGCTATGATTGTTCCTTGAAGCAAAATAGTGTATGATGTTCTGCATGTATGAATTGGTGTATGTATGTGTGTATTTGAGCAATGTCTGTGCATATGTTTTCCTCTGTTTAAAATTGCAGATTCAAACTCACTAGAAAAAAATTAGTTTCTTCCTATCTCAATGAATTTAAGCTATAATTTCTAAAAGGAATATGTTTGTATCAATGAACGTCAATCAAAGAAAAATTATTAAGAATAATATGTAGGTAGAATTTCTGGAAATCAAGATGACAAAGGAAAAATAAATTCAAGCCGAGAATTTGATTTTTAAATTTGTAAGTTTTGATCATACAGACTGATTCGTATTTCAAAAAGATGAATTTAGAAAATAATTTCATGATTTTTAAGCTAGTAATGATCGAGAAATTCTTAGATGAACAGAAATCCTATTTTGATCAAGTTCCGGCAATCGGTGGCGCGATTGGTCTTGTGATTGAATCTGAAGCAAGCTTGTATATCGAAGATTATCAACAAAATGGTGAAATCATTTCTGGATAATTAGAGATGACAGGTGACGTTAAAATAGGGTTTTAGAGCCTCGTTTGAGTGATATTGCATTTGAGGTTACTATGTCACCGTCAAGGTGGTTTTGACGATCGCTAGAGGGAGAAGTTGCGAGGAGGACATCATGCATCTGCAGAATGGATCACTGGACATCTGATGGTTGAGGAGGCGAGACGATTTGGGGATCGAACTTCGTTCCAGTTTTGGGTCACACTCTTCAATTTCGATTCTGTTGGAAATTTGATGATCTGGGTGATAAAAAGTTGTATATAGGTGATCGTTGACTTAAGGAAGACGGCGAGGTTGACTGGAGATCGCCAGAGCTACGATGCACGTGCACCCATGTATGTGTGTATCTACTGTTGTTTGAAGTTTTGGGGAAGAAATAACTCTCGGGTCCAAACTCGAGTAATACATAGGTTCGACTCGAAGCGATGGAATGATGGATGAACTCGAGAGTGTTATCAGGTTTTACACGTGAGTGTCTCGGGACTGAAGATTTTGGATAAACCAGATTTTAAATTTGAATAGAATAGGTTTTAAAATCTTATTCTTAAATAAATTTCTTTTATATAATAAAAGTTTACTTAAAAATTTTGGGTCAATGAAAGTTCTATAGTTTATTGAATTTAAAATTAATTAAGTTTTGTTTTCCTTAATTATTTTGAAATTTAAATTTAATAATTAAGAAACTGATTTAAAACGATAAACGGTTTATCTTAATAATGTTTTGATTACTAAATTACTTAAAGGTTGTCAAAATTTAATTAACTGTTAATGATGATTTACTTTATTTAACAAGGTTTAAAGGTGTAACTAAGTGATTAAATAAGAATAATTACTTTGTGTAATTAAACTAAAGTTAATACTTTGGGTAATTACCTTTAAAGATAATTTGATCAATGAATTAAAATGATTTGAGGTTAATTTGGTTAATGTTATTAATGTGTTAAAGGTTGATTAAATTATGGTATTAATAAAGCGATTGAAAAACAATTAATTAAGGCTAATTAATTGGAATGATTAATTAGTAGAGATAATTAATTTGAGAATAATTAATTAATTAAGGATTAATTAATGAAAGTGATTAGGGATAATCATTTATTGTAATAAATTAAAGCTAATTAATTTAATTAATTTATTGATTAATTTATTACGGTTAATTAACTAAAGAATAATTAAATAATTAAAGGTTAATCATCTAATAATTAAGGGTTAATTAATTTTTATTAATCGTTAATTAATAAATAATTAAAGGTTAATTAATTAAAATGGTTTGTATTTAATTAATGTTAATAAACTAGGGTTAGTAATTTATTAATCTGGTTTAAGTTAAGTTATAATCAGGATTGAGTAATTAATTCGTGAATAATTAATTTAATTGAATTAGTTAAGAATTAAACATTTAATTAGTCCTATTTATAAATGATTATCGAACACTTGGATTGCTTATGAATGTTTGCAATGTATGAAATGCCTTGAATTGATTGTTATCTCTAGACTGTAATATTCTGTTCTGTGAATTGAGCTGTGTGTAATTTATTTATTTATTTATTTATTTGTTATACATTTATCTATGAATCTATGAATGAAGATAAGCGTTATAGGATTATACTGCTTATCGATACTGTTGTGTTGGGATTATGATGATTGATGTAGTTGCACTATTGTGTAAAACCCCTGGACTACACCTTACATACACAAATATGGATTGTACGAGGAAATTGGTTAAGTCACAGATTTTTGAATTGGTTTTAAAATTGAATTTTGAATCCAAATAGTTTTGAAAATTTAATTGGATTAAATATAAAAAGTTTTTGAAAAGGTATTTCAAAGATAAAATGTTATTTTGAATAACTTGATAGTTTGATTTGAATTTGAGTTCAAAAACTTAAGATTGAATTCTATGTTTGGAAATTATGGTTTAAAAAGGTTATACAAGTTATAAATGTGTTTATATGGGTTTTAAAAAAGTATTGTTTTGGGAAATTAAATTTAACCAAAGTCTTATACTTGAAAGGCTTTAACTTGTATAAATGTAATCGGATTTTTCCGAAATGAAAACTATTTATTTTCAAATAATAATAGCTTTCATATAAAGAAAAGATTTCCAATTTGTGCTGAAAGATTTCAACTTTGAAATGGAATGGTTTTGGAAGCTATGAATAAATTTTTATGAAAGATGGTTGAACCTTATTTTGAAATTGAAGAGGGTTTTAAATGGTGTATCTTTTATATAAAAGATTTGAAATGAGAATTGTTTTGAAAGTTAAGAATAAATCTCTGGAAGTGGTTTTGAAAGTTGTGAATTGAGTCTTTGATTTAATGATTGGATGAGTTAATCCAATTTGAAATGGAAATTGTTTTGAAAGCCGTGAATGAACCTTTGTGAACTTTGTGAAGTGAATTTTCTTTTTAAAGATTTGGGAATTGTAATTTGTTTAAACCATTTGAAAAAGGTTTTGGGTAATAAGTTGTGACTTAACTGAAATCCCAATATGCATATGTTTTTAAATATTGCGCTCATTATTCGGTTTAGCCGGGAGAGGACCTTGTGCCATATAACCCATTCCGAATAATGAAATGACATTATGGATTGCATTTGAAGACCGGTGGTGAAGACCGGATGTTTTCGAGAACGAAAGGATAACCCGTCGAATGACTCTACACTGAGTAGCTACGGTATAGAGATCTCCATATATGATGGGGAGTCCAATCGAGATTGGGAATTCCCAAATTGCAAGGGCTTCTTTGGAAGTGCCTTCGGTTCTGTTCGAACCCGGAATAGACTTGTATGGATGCGTGTCTGACATTACATTTTGAGATGTAAAACCAGTTTCTATCAAATACATTTCTGTTTGATGGCAGATATTTATTCTCTTAGCTTAACACCCTTCTCTGAGACGTACGAGCTCAGAGGTTATGTAGTTGATGGTTACTAGTGATACATTCCCAATATGGTAATTTGCATATGAAGTGCTACTGATCATTTGTTGATCAAAGCAAGGCTTTGTGAAAAAGCGTAGCTTTGTGGACGAGATTTCTTCGGGCCTTACAACCTGAAAATGGTCGAAACAGGAATGTTGTGGCAAGGTTGCAGGGGTCGTGGCCCTAGGATATGTCCATTTCTTCTGGATTAAAGGTGGTATCATGGTATGGAGCCCAGATATTTACCTATGTGGTTGCTGCATACTTATTTCTGTGTGGTTGTTGGTTGGGGGCCCCTCGGATGAAGGTCGCGAACGACCGGGGATGGAATATCTTAGGTGTTACTCCCGGGAAGTGAGTACACCAGCCTTGTGTTGGCAGAGAGCCGGGTAGGTTCTTGGGAACGTCCCTCCAGAGGCGTTCCATTTATTAAGGAAGCTCATTAGCCTAACCATTTGTTGGAAATCCAATCTCCAATACGCGCCCTATACGGTTTTAGTTATATAACCTGCTATTTACTTATGGTGGTCACCACTATTTAGATGGTAGCTATAGTAGGCATTGTTCAAAATGTCTATGCTGGCTAAGATTAATATTATACTTTCGAAAAAAAATTCTGCACTATGCACTAATAATAATATCAAATGGTTTTTTGCGTATAAAGCATTTTTGACTATCATAAGGAGAAATCTCCTCCAATTCTGCATTTGCATGGTGTGTGCAGTGGGAGGCCTTATAGTAGTTTCATTTTCCAAAAAGCATTGGGTTTTCAATGTTTTAAATTCCTCTGTGTTTGTTTTAAAGATAAAACTGTTTTTGTTTGCTCATACCAGTCCCATGACTGACCTGGAGTTTATTGTTCCCTTCCTAAACACTGGGTGCCCACAATTTTCCACACGGGCAGTCTAGAGTTGGGTTTTTCAGATAATCAAATAGTAGGTGTAGTTTCGATAGCAATCAATCTCTGGATATTGGAAATCACATTTAGATCGGGTTGATTTACTTCAACAATGATGGTGGTTCAAGCTTATTGGATTGGAGCCTCGTAGCTTTTGGGATGAGCTTTTGGTTTGGAGTTGCAGATTTTGGATTCACTCTTCATCGAAGATCATATTTGAGTTATCTCTTCCGTTGTTATCATATCTCGTTATTGTATATTTGTCTCTGATAGTGTTGTATCACACTGTATCTGATATTGTGCTCATTGTTGTATCAATGATATTTTTCATTTTCTTCCGCTGTGTTGTTATACTTAATGTGTTATAAGCTCCGGCGAGCCAGATTCGGTGTTTGAATTTGCGGCATTCGAGTACAAGTGAAGTACGGGTGTCAATTTTCAAAGGTCGGGTCAGGGTCGTTAGATTTATTCTTGATAGTGAGATCATTGAGCTTGCGGTAGCCAATGCAGAGCCTAAGCGTACCATCATATTTCTTCACAAAGATAGCTGAAGCTCCTTAAGGATAGGAACCAGAATGAATAAACTATTTTACTTCCAATTCAGATAATTTTTTATGCAAATCCACATTTTCCTTATTAGGCACACGATAAGGAGGACGAGTGATAGGTAGAGATCTATGGATTAGATTAATTCTGACTCAATTGCTCGCTTTGGGGGTAAGCCTAAAACGGGCTTAAATATATCGAGAAATTCACGAGCAATGTGAATGAGGAAAATGACATCTTCCCCATCATAATCGTCATCATGTGGATTTAGAGAATATAAGGATGCCACTGATTTGGAATCTAAATCTTTAAGAACAATAGAAATATGCTTAACAAATTGGGGATGTCAAAGATATATAGTCCTTTTAGGACACAGGATGTGGCTTCATAATGCTTAAGCCAATCCATTTCCAAAATTATTCTGAAATCTAAGTAATGCATAACATGCAAATCACATGGAAAGCATAATCACGTAGAATAATTTCAACACCCTTACAAAATAAACTGAGTGTTGCAGATCCACCAAACGGATTCGAAATTCTTAATGAAGTCCTCAGGCCCATAATATTCAAAGAAAAAGTATCAACAAGTTATTTTGATATAAAATAATGAGATGCACCCATATCAAATAGAATTCGAATAGGATAATCGTGAAACAAAATAATGCCATCAAGGACAGAATGAGAAATACTTTGACTAACGGAAGAGTGACTAAGGGCTTGCGCAACATTTCGCTTTCCTTCTTTCTTGTTTTGAAGTCTGGGACATAAAGATATAAATGGCCCGAACTTTTGCAATTGCGACATGTAAGGGACTTCGGACACTTATTTGCATAGTGGCCCTTAGAACCACAATTGTAGCATTCTCCACGACTAGGGGTAGGAGCCTTTGCTACTGAAGTTGCATGCTTCCCTTTCTTTTTAGGATTAGATATGAACTTATTATAGGGATGCCTCTTCTTTTTGTAACCAAAGTTCAATATGGCACCTCCAACTTCACCATCACTTTCTTAATCAGCCTTTTCAAGTTGAAGAGCGATATCTATAAGCTGATAGAAAGAAACTTCTAGTTTTAAAAATAAAGCCTTTTTGTGGTTCTTATTCAAAACATAGACAAACCTACGATTTTTCTTCAATGGTGTATTAATATACTCGACCCTATATTTAGAGAGAGATTCAAAAGATGCAACATAATCTGTCATAGAAAATTCACCTTGAAAAAGGTCAATAAAGCGTCGAGCTAAAGTTATCTTTTCAGCTTTCGGCACAAACTTTTAGTCGAACCTTTCTTGAAATTGCTCCCAAGTAAGATCTGCTTTAACGGTTTCAAAAACCAAAAGCTCATAACAATCTATTGCTCTCTCCTAGAGTATGCTACAAGCTACTTGGACATGATCCAGATACACAAGATTCATGCGAGAAAAGATGCGGTCGCATGTTCTAAGCCAAGCTTTGACTTTTGTAATGCTTTCAGAACCCTTAAACTGCCTTCCACCCAAATTGGTATAATCACTACACAAGCATGCAAACTTAGATTTAGGATGAGTAGGCTCAGGAATGGGTCTGGCAGCTTGGGTATTCTTTACAAGATCCAAAAGCTATTAAGAAGATATGAAAACGCAACCTGAGGAGTAGCACTGGTTAAAATTAAATATTACAAAAAGATTGTAGATTTCCACTCGAAATTGACACGAGATTTCAATTGAACAAGTCGAAGAATTAACCGACGAAGTAAATGCAAGCGTTTCATACCAATTGTTTTGCTAAGTCGTTTAACTGGATTTCTCATATGAATGAGTAAAGGTTTGTATATACTAATAGATTGGAAAACGATTTTAAAACAAGTATTGTATTAAAAACAGTGTTGAAATCATTTTTGTGAAAGAGTTTTAGTATTTATTGCTAGTATAAAAACCTTTGTATTTTAAAGTGACAAATCACAGAAATGATTGTAAAAACAATCTATCACCAAAAATCCACATTCAACGACGTGAATTAAACCATGAAAATTGATACCATATCCATCAAATGGAAACACAAAAAATCTAGAAAAGAAATCATTATAGTTGGTATTGATTAACATTAACTATTCGGATTGTTATAGATCGATAAAAATTGAAAATCCACTCAAAAACAGGTAAAATATGCAAAATTCAACAGAACCAGAGTATGACCGGTTTAACCATATGTCTGACCATGGGTTCTAGAAATTTATATTATTTTCTCCTTTTTCTTTCTATTTCCTAAAGCCCAGATGCCTGCTTAGGTTTGATCAGATGTCTGGTCCTGGGCTTTGGAAATTTATTTTCGTGTTGATTTTTTTTCACAAAATCCCCGACTAGTTGTGTGGAAATTTCAGCTAGACGTCTGGTTGCCTGAGCTGGGTAGAAATTTTCCTAGGCCATTGATGGTCAAATCAACTCAGAAGCGGCCGGATGAGCGATGGAGGCTAGGGATTTATGCCAAACGACAACCCAACCCTATAGGCTCTTTGATACACCCCAAACAACATGTTTGAACATCCATAGTAGGATTTTCAAAGATTTTGACTTCGAAACCAAAATTGGTAAATTCATCGAATCAATTCAAATCAGAAGCAATTGAACATTAAATAGATGTTAGGAATTCATACCTAACAACAGTGAACGCCATAGACATAGATGTCAGTTCAAGAACTCAACTTTAAACTCAAAACGAGGAATGAGAAGCTCTAAAACAAAGCAAGATCAATCTCTCTTCAACTTCACTTCAAGAACCTTCAATCTATGATCACACACAATGAATTTCCTCAGTTAGGTTATAGGAAAAATCAAGAATTCAAGAGGAATTGAGATGGAGAAGATGAGGAGCATGCTTACCTAAGCTTCTCCTTGATTTTGGAACTTGAATTCCTAAGATAAACTAGGGCTTAGGAATTTTAATTTCCTCTTCCCACCATTCTTCCTAGGGCTTGAGTGTTAGAATTTAGAAAATAGAATGAATGAATGAAGAGGAGTGCAGTGGGAGCTATTAGGTAGTAGAGTTTGAGTTCTTTTATAGGGTTAATGGGCTAGAACCCAACCCAAAGCCCAAATACCAAAATTCTAATCAACTTCAAAGATATTGATGTTTATAGTTAAAAAAGTTGTAAAAGTTGTTTTGATCTCAATGAAAGTGGTCTCGAGTTTGAATTTGACTATTTACAAAAAGTCACATTTTGGACTTTAAATTCAACTAACGATGAAATATTTAAATAAAACATTTAAATATATAATCGTAAAATATGCAGGTTGTTACAAACGTCCTTCCTTAAAGAAATTGTATTCCCGCAATACTTAAGAAGAAAATAAAGATTAACAACAACTCTAAGGCATAACAACACAAAAGAAAATTTTGAAGTGAAAACTTCACCTTAAGGAGCACAAGAGAGCAAATCTTGATGTGTTCTCTTGATGAATTCTCTTGATTCCCAAGAACAATCCTTAGAATTGGTGGACCATTGAACTTTCACATGTGGAACATCTTTATTACGAAGGCGTTTAACCTTCATAGCAATGATACGAATAGAATATTACTCATAAGTCAAGTTTGGTGAAACTTCAATTTCTTCAATAGCATCTGGCTCAAAAATAGAATCGAAATCTTTAAGGCATCTCCGTAGTTGAGAGACATGGAATATGTCATAGATAGCAAAAAATTGAGCTGGTAATAAAAGGAGACAAGCCAAGGAACCAATGCATTCGGTGATGGGAAATGGGCCAATATATCGAGGTGCTAATTTTCTCGAATAACTGAAACACACAACACCCTTTATAGGTGAAACACGAATAAATACCAAATCTACCACAAAAAATTCTAATTTCCTTCTTTGGTCATCTGCATAGGATTTTTGTCTACTTTGAGCTTCTTTCATCTAATAAGGAATAAGGTCAATCTTTTCCATGGAATCACGAATAAAATCTCACCGGCTTCAAGCCAACACGAAGGAGACTGACATGGCCTTCCGTATAGTGCCTCGAAAAGTGTCATACCAATACTAGATTGGAAGATAATATTGTAAGAAAACTCAACAAGGGAAATATGATCTTCCTAACCTCCACCAAAATCAAGAACACATGCACGAAGGAGACTTTTAAGAGTCCGATTCACACGCTCGGTTTGTCTATCGGACCGAGGATGATAAGCGGTACTAAAAAGCTTTATTCCCAAAGCTTTTTAAAGACCCTTCCAAAATCCACTAGTAAATAATGGATCACGATCACTAATAATAGAAGTAGGAATGCCATGCAATATAACAATTTCTTTAACATAGAGTTTAGCCAGAAGAGGTACGGTCCATTTTAACATGGGCGGAATTTGTAAGTCTATCTATAATCACCTATAGACGGTCATGACCCGAACGAGAACGGGGAAGACCGTCAATAAAGTCCATGGAAACTTGATCCCACTTCCAAACGGGAATGTCCAAAGGTTGCAATAACCTACCGGGCCTTTGATGCTTGGCCTTTATGAGTTGACAAGTTATACAACACTTAATAAAGTTAGTAATATCTTTCATTCCATCCTAATAAGAAATTCGCTTCATGTCCACATACATTTAACTACTACCGCGATGAATGGTAAATTTAGAACGATGAGAATCTTCTAAAATGTCTTTATGGAGATCACTAATATTTGGCATAATAGGTCTACCAAATTTTTGAATGCATCCATGAGAACCGATTTCAAAGTCTTTCAGACCATCAATATTATTTGTATCCCTACAACTTTGGCTAAGATGAGCCAACCCGGGATCGTGCTTTTGAGCTTCAAGAATGTGGTCCAAATCAGATAAATGAGCCTCAAGGATACATAAAACAAGAGATGAACATGAATCAGATTCACGATCTCGAATTTCACAAGTGGACAAAGTCTTGAGATCATTCCATTCGGATATCATCATGGAAACAACGGCTTATTGCTTAAGAGCAAAGGCATCGGGAACACGATTTCCATTTCTGGGAGTATAAAGAATATCAAGATCATAATATGTCAGGAATTCGACTAATGTTGCTGATGCAAATTTAGTTCCTTTTGAGAGAACCAATACTTTAAAGATTTATGATCGGTGTAGATAAAAATTTCTCTCCCAAAAATAATGATGCCAAATTCTAAGGGCGGAAACAATGGCCGCCAGCTCTAAATCATGAGTGGCATATCTAATGTTAGCAGGCTTTAATTGCCTAGAAGCATAAGCGATAACACTTCTCTTTGCATGAGAACAGCCCCCAAACAAACATTAATGGCATCGGTATAAACAATCAAGTCTTGGTTCCCTTCAGGAATCACAAGAAAAGGGGCACTAGAAAGGAGTTCTTTTAATTTCTGAATAGCGGCTTCACATTTGTCTGACCAAATGTGCATAATTTGCTTCTTTGTCAAACTAGTAAGAAGTACGAAAATTTTAGAAAAGTCTTTTATGAACCGATGATAATAGCCTGCCAATCCAAGAAAGCTATGAATTTCCTTCACACCCTCCGGTCTCTTCCAATTTTGAATTGCCTCAATCTTTGAAGGATCCATAGAAATTCCAGATTCATAAATAATATGCCCTCAAAATTTCACATGGGATGCCAAAAGTTGCACTTAGAAGTTTTTTCTTTCAATTGATTGCTCCTAAGGGTTTCCAACACAATTCAAAGATGTTTTTCATGCTCTTTCTTAGTTTTAGAATAAACAAGAATATCATCTATAAAGATGAGAACAAATTGATTGAAGAAATCTTTGAATATTCGGTTTATAAGGTCAATGAAATAAGCTGGGGCATTCGCTAAACCAAATGGCATAACAGGCCATTCATAAGATCCATAATGAGTATGGAACGATGTCAAAGGAATACTATCTTTGCAATTCGAAGCCAATGAAAACCGGTTGATAAGTCTAACTGTGAAAAGTCTCTAGCATCACAAAGTTGATCGAACAGATCATCAATCCAAGGTAAGGATATTTATTCCTGATGGTGAGATCATTAAGCTTGCAATAGTCAACACAAAGAATAAGCTTACCATTGGATTTCTTCACAAAGATAGCTACGCTCCCCAAGGAGGGAAACTAGAACAAATAAACTGGTTTGCTTCCAATTCGGATAACTGTTTACACGTCTCCTCATTTTCTTTATTGGACATATGATAAGGGGGACGATTGATAGGTAGAGATCCATGGATTTGATTAATTCTAAACTCAATTACTCGCTTAAGGGAAATCCTAAAACGGGCTTAAATATATTCAGAAATTCATGAGCAACGTGAATGAGGGAAATGATATCTTCCTCATTATCATTATCGTCATCATGTGGATTTAGAGAATATAAGGATGACACTGATTTAGAATCTGAATCTTCAAGAACAATAGAAATCTGCTTAACAGATTAGGGATGTCGAAGATGTATAGTGTGGGCTTCATAACGATTAAGCCAATCCATTTCCAAAATCATTTCCAAACCTAAGTAACGTATAACATGCAAATCGGCACGGAAAGCATAATCACGTAGAAAAATTTCAACATCCTCACAAAATAAACCGAGTGTTGCAGATCCACTAACCAGATTCGCAATTCTTAATGAAGTCATCAAGCCTATAATATTTAAAGAAAATGTATCAACAAGTTCTTTTGATATAAAAGAATGATATGCACTTGTATCAAAAAGAATCCGAATAGGATAATCGCGAAACAAAATAATGCCATGAAGGACTGAATGAGAAATACCTTGACCAAAAGAAGGGTTACTAGGGGGTTGTGCAACAGCAGCTTTTCCTCTTTCTTGTTTTGAAGTTTGGGACATGAAGATATAAGATGACTCGAACTTTTGCAATATCCACAAGTAAGGGACTTCAGACACTTATTTGCATAGTGGCCCTTAGAATCACAATTGTAGAATTCTCCACGAGTAGGGATAAGAATCTTTGCTATCGAAGTTGCCTGCTTCCCTTTCGTTTTAGGAGTAGGTTTGAACTTATTATCGGGATGCCTTTTCTTGATGTTGCCGATGTTTTGTATAGCACCCCCAGCATCACCATCACTTTCTTTATCAGCCTCTCCAAGTCGAAGAGCAATATCTACAAGCCGATCGAATGGAACTTCTAGTTGCAAAAGAAATGCCATTTTAGGTTCTTATTCAAACCATAGATAATCCTTTGATTTTTATTCAATGGGGTATTAATATACTCAACCCTATATATATAGAGGGATTCAAAAGATGCGAAATAATCTGTCATAGAAGATTCATCTTGGACAACGTCAATAAACCCTCGAGCTAAAGTTACCTTTTCAGCTTCCAGCAAAAACTTTAACTCGAACCTTTCCCTGAATTGCTCCTAAGTAAGATTCGCTTCAAACATTTCCAAAATTAAAAGCCCATACCAAACTAATTCTCTCCTGGAGCATGCTAGAAGCCACTTGGACTTGATATAGATCCACAGGATTCATGCGTGAAAAGATTCGGTCGCATGTTCTAAGCCAAGCTTGGACTTCCATAACGGTTTTGGAACCCTTGATTAGCCATCCACCAAATCGGTATAATCACTACACAAGCGTGCAAACAGTGATTTAGGATTAGTAGGCTCAGGAATGGGTCCGGCAGCTTGGGCATTCTTTACAAGATCCAAAAACTGTTGGACAGACATAAATACGCAATCTTAAGGAGTAGCACTAGATTGGCCAGCGCTGGGATGGCCTGGTATAACCATTTCTCTTCTTTAAGAAAAAGAAGAAGAGGAAAAAGGTTATTCTTGGAATGAATATCAAACAAGCTTGATTGGTAAAACAAAGCATTATAAAATAAAATAGGATAGAACGGGTCCTATGACTCAGATTAAATCCTAAGGCACGATTCCTAAGAGAGTCTTAGGATAATGATTCTTGTCATAATATTCTATATAGTTCCAAAGTTTTGCTCTGATACCAAGCTGTGATGCCCCACCATTATACTTACACTAACCAAGGACACTACTGGGTAATGCCGTCAATTAGTACGAAGAATAAGGCTGTTGAGGAGCGACCAACTGTATAATTGATTTGAGCAAGAACCGAAATGTCGAATAGTATGTCATGCATTTCATTTCAGGAGGAAATCCGACATATCCAATCTAAACTCAAATATACTACACAATGACTAAGTGACATTCGAAAACAAATATAAAATAAGTATAACATAAATTAGTCATAGATATACATATCACTAAGGCGGAATCAGATATGAATATAACACATATAAGTGTACATCAAAGTAGTGGTGATATCTCCTCCAAGTGTGTGATTGCATTATGTGTGTGCCGGGATCCTTATGGTAGTTTTATTTTCCAAAAGCGTACCGAATTTTCTTTTATAAACTGTTTTTGTACAACAACTGTTTTTGTTTACTCATACCAGTCCCATGACTGACCCGAAGTTTATTGTTCCCTTCCTAAACTCTGGGCGCCCACAATTTTCACACGGGCAGCCTAGAAACAGATTATCCGTGTTTTGGAGTTAGCTTGGAATCTTTTGAAGTCTTTTGGTTTGGAAGCTATCGGATTTTGGAAGCTTTGGTTTGGATACCCTTTGAAGTGCTTGGAGTTTTGAAGACCTTATCGAAGTAGGAGTATATTGGAACCTTTTGAAGACTCTATTATCGTTCCTTTGTGAAGTTGTTAATATACTGTTGTTATATCAAGCGTAGCACTCTGATGTTAGTGATAATTATCGTAACCAGATATTGTGATGTTGTATCTGCATGTTGATCAATGATGTTCATTTTGTTTCCGCTGTTTATATTCATCTAATGTTGTTATAAGCTCCATCCGAACTAGATTTTGATGTTTAGATCTCCGGTAGTCGAATACAAGTGAGGTATTTGATGTTGATTTTCGAACGCTGGATTTCGAGTCGTGACAATTTACTTAATAATCTAAGTTAATTTTTGGGATAAATTTGTTTCAAGAATCAAAGGTTTAAGGGTAAATGTTTTTAAAGATCAATTATTTTAATGATTTTATATTAGGTGATTAATTAATGTGATCAATAATTGTTTTTCAGATGGAATTTGATAATGTAATTAAGTATAGTCAATTACTTAAGGGTTAATTAACTAAAGTAATTAATTAAAGGATTGATTTTGTTAATGATAATTTATTTCAAAGCTATTTAAATAAGATTTAAAACATGATTATGTAATTAATTAAGAAAACGGGTTACCTCAAGATTAAAGGATCATTAATTTGAAAATTTAATGATAATTATTTAATTTAAAGATTAATTAAGTATTAATTGGTGATTAATAAATTAGTTACGAGTTAAGTTTAATTAATGATGAGTAATTAAAGGGTAATTAATTAATTAAAGATAATTACTTAATTAAAATTAATTGATTAATGGTTAAAAATGATTAAGTGGTTAGGAATAATCACTTAATTAAAGTTAATTAATTAATATGATAAATTAATTAAGGTAATTAATTTGAGAATAATTAATTAATTTGAATATTAATTAATTAATGAAAGTGATTAAGGAATGATTTATTAATTAAGGGTTAATTAATTAATATAATTAATTAAGGATAATTAATTAAAGAATAATTAAATAATTAAAGGTTAATTATTTAATGATTCATCGTTGATTGATATTTGATTTATTAAGGTTAATTAATTAATGATTAAAGGATAATTAATTAAAATGGTTTGTAATTAATTAATATTAATTAACCAAGATTAGTAAATTATTCATAGGTAGTTAATCTGATTTAAATTAATCAGATGCTTTATCGATCTTACTTATGAATGTTTGGATTGTGTCGAATGCTTGAATTGATTGTTATCTCTGATCTATAATATTCTGTTATGCAAATTGTGTGAATTGAGCTGTGTGTAAACTATTTATCTGTGTTGAATTTGTATTATTTAATTTGGGAATTTGTGAATGAAGATAAGCACTATAGGATTATATCGCTTATCCATATTGCTGTGCTTGGATTGTGATGATTGATGATGTTGCACTATTATGTAAAACCCTTGGACTACACTATACACACAAATATGGATTTCACGAGGAAATCAGTTAAGTCACAGATATTTTGAAGTCTAAACATTATTTTGTTTAAATGTTGAAGTTTGAATCCAAATGGTTTTGGAAATGGAATTGAATTGAATGTGAAAAGCCTTTGAAAGGGAAGTTTTGAAATTGAAATTTAGTTTTGAATATACTATATATTATTAAATATTATTTGAAATTATTTTGGAAATCATGGTTTGAAAGGTTTATACAATTTCTATGTATGAATTTAAAACTATTTTAAATAAATTATTTTAGGGAATTTGAATGTGATTTAAATTATAACTTGCCAATAATACGATAGTTCGTTGATTTTTTGGTTTATGCTTTTAAAAGCTATAACTTGTGTATATTTGATCAGATTTTTCCGAAACAAAATGTATTTGTCTTCAAATGATAATAGCTTTCAAATAAAGAAAGGATTTCTAGTTTTTGTTGAAAGGGGTTTCAAATTTGAAATGAATTGTTTTGAAAGTTATAAATGAGTCTTTGCTAGAGATTAGCGAACTATGTTTCCAAAATAAGAGGATCTTGAAGGTGTATCTTTAGTATAAAATATTTGAATTGTGAATTTTTTTGAAAGTTATAAACGAATCTTTGCTAAAGGTTAGTGAACTTTGTTTCCAAAATAAGAGGATCTTAAAGGTGTATCTTTTGCATAAATGATTTGAATTGTAAATAGTTTTGAAAGCTATGAATGAATCTTTGTGAAAGATTGGTGACCTTGTAAAGTGAATCTTTTTATTTAAAAGATTTGAAATGGTAATTTGTTTAAACCATTTGAAGAAAGGTTTTGGGCTTTAAGCTGTAACTTAACTAAGATCCCAAGATCCATATGTTTTCAAAATGAAGCGCTCACTATTCGGTTTGGCCGGGAGAGGACTTTGTGTCATAAAACCCATTTCGAATAATGATACGACGTTATGGATTGCATTTGAAGAACGGTGGTGATGACCGGGTATTTTCGAAAATGAAAGGGTTACCTGTCAAATGTCTGTGCGCCGAATGGCGTCGGTATAGATATTTGATCACCCTTTGGGATGGGGAGTCCGGAGATTAGGGATTATTCGGATTGCAAGGGCTTTTTTGTGAGGTGCCTTCGGTTCCGTTCGAACCTAGAATGGACTTGTATGGATGTATGTCTGACATTACACTTTGAGATGTAAAGCTGGTTTCTATCAAATACGTTTCGGTTTGGTGGCGAAGAATTTATTCTCTTAACTTAACACCCTTCTTTGAGACGTATGAGCTCGAAGGTTATGTAGTTGATGGTCACTGGTGATACATTCCCAATTTGGTAATGTGGCATACGAAGTGCTACTGATCATTTCTTGATCGAAGCATGGATTTGGTGAAAAGCGTAGCTTTGTGGACGAGACTTCTTCTAACCTCCCAAACCGGAAATAGTCGAAACAGGAAGGATCCAGCAATGTTATTTGGGGGTAGTGCCCCCTGAGGTTATGCCTATTTCCTTCTAGATAGAAGTGGTATCACTGTACGGAGCCCAAATACATAACTTATGTGGTTGCTGTAAACTTATTGCTTTGTGGTTGCTGGTGTCGAGGCCTCAGATAAAGGTCGATTACGACCGGGAGGTGGCATACTCATGATAGTTAGTTACCTAATTACAGAGGTAGCCCGACCATCGTGTAGGTAGAGATCCGGTTAGGTTCTCGGGGCGTCCCTCCAAAGGCGTACCAATGTGGCCCAGGAAGTTTCTTAGCCTGACCATTTGTTGGAAATCCAATCAAACAGTACGCGCCCTGTACGATTTTAGTTGTATTACCTACCACCTCAGGTGGTAGCTATAGCAGGCATAATATAATGGTACCTATGCTGGCTAAGATTAATATTATACTTTCGAAAGGTTATGTGCACTATGCACTAATAATAATATCTAAATGATTTTGCGTGTCAAGCATGTTTGACTGTCATAAGGAGAAATCTCCTCCAATTGTGCGCTTGCGTTGTGCATGTGTAGTTTCATTTCCAAAAAGCATTGCAGATTTCTTTTTAAATTCTTTTGTTTTTGTTTTTGTTTAAAGAAAAATGTTTTTGTTTGCTCACACCAGTCTCATGACTGACCTTGCTTCATTACAGCATGATAGGAGGTTATCGCTACGCGTTTGGTGGCGAACGGGAGACTCTTACCCCTACATGTCCCCGGGGAGGGGTTGGTTAACCGGGTAGGTGAAGAAGTTGAAAGGCTAGCTGTTAAAGCAAGGTCAGGGTACCACTATAAGCCACAGCGGTGCTGGGATGGTTGAAAAGCCTACCAGTCGAGAGTGGCCGCTGTCAGACGGTCGAAGACCCGAGACTATTACAAGTGGTATCAGAGCTGAAGGTTGCTTAAGAATTTTATATCAGGAGTATAACGCATTAGGTGACTCATTAGAGATAGGGTTACGGATGCCCTAGAATGAGTATATCCCTAAGATATCCGTCCATATACCTCAGTAAATTCTCTTACTATTCACTGATAGTGAGTATGAGTGCAAGAAGAGGACGAGGTAGTGGACAGGGGAGTGCCACTACAAATGGTCAATACCCTGCATCGACGGAAACAATATTTTCTCTATCAATCTCTTTGATCATCAATTCTTTGATGGCTTGGTGGCAGCTCATGGGAGAAGCTTCGGTGTGGTGGTGGCTCTGGGAATCGTTGTAGATACGTTCCTATTTCGTATTCTCTTCATCAGTTCCCTATCAGTTTTTCGTTTTTAAACTTTAATGAATTAGGAACTTTAATTGGAATAAACTGATTAAAAAACATGAAGCTAAATAAAATTGTATCTGTTTGTCTATTCTTTAGGGTTTAGAAATATTCTACGAATGGTTAGTTTTCCCTGCGAACTAACCAATACCCCTGTACATTTCGTAGACTTGATGACTTGAGTATCTTGTGAAGTATTGAATAGATTCGTTCTCATATCTATTAATGATATTATGATTTGGAAAGTCAAATGCAGAATAGATATACAGTTTGATCTGGAAAGTTATTTCTTTGTATTCTTTATTGTCTCCCTGTCTAGAAATTTTGAGTACGAAATTTTCTTAAGGGGGAATCGTTAACATTCTTGGTTTTAGAACGAATTAAATTTGGTAATTAATATAAATTTTGGGATTAATTGTGAATTAACTTGAAAAATTTGGAAATAAATATATTTAAAAGTAGATTTTATAATAAAGTTGATTTGGAAATTTGGGAATAAAATAAAAATATATATAAGGAGATTTCAAAATAGAATTTTGATTTAAATTAAAGGATAAGTATCTTATAAATAAAATTGAATTTAAAAGCTTTATACTTTAAGAAACTAATATATATATATATAAAGAGATTTAAAATAGATCTTGGTTTTGAAATTCGAAAAAAAATATCTTAAAAATAAAATTTGATTTATTAACTTTTTTTAATATATATATATATATATGTATGTATGTATGTATGTATGTATGTATATATATATAGGTATATGTATATAAGATTAATTATTGTATATAATTAGATATTTAAATCATTTTCTTTAAAAAGGTTAAATAAATATAATAAGTATGATTACTTAGGTTTAAAATGAAATTTATAAAAATAAGTATTTATTAATAAGTTTAATGGTTTAATTTTAAAATTTAAATGAGATTTACTTAAAGATTTAAAAGGCTTTTCTTTTATATACTTAAAAACAAATATAGTTAGTATATATATATAAAGCTTTGATATGAATATACCTTTTGAAAATATAAAACATATTAATAAAAAAACATGACTTGTAATTAAATTAACATACAGGTTAAAACAAAAACTGTAAATTAAATTAAGGGTTTAAACACAATACAATTACATATGACATTTGTATGTTCATAAATTCATGCATGAACAAGTGTTAACAAATATTAACAAGTGGCAATCCTATTCTTTAAAATTTTAATAGTATAAATACAATATCAAAAGAAGAAAACCAGGCTAATGTCTCAAATTTTCTTCCATCTTCAAAAAAGAAATCTGAAACCTGGAAAAACAAACTCAGGTTTCAAATAATTCAAAGATCAAGATCAAGCAAAATAAGTATAGAACAAAAGATAATAAAAAACCTGTTCAAACAATAAATCAAAAGCAATTTAAAGCTTCAGATTTCAACCTGGGAAATGCAATGCAAGTTAAGAATTCAATTAAAACTACAGATAAAAAAACAGATCAAGTTCTTAAATCTGGAAATCAAAACATTTCCAGTTTCAGATCAAAATACGAGATTCAACTCATATACATCTTGCAAGATTAACTCATATTCATCATATCAAAATCCAAAGCAGATTCAAATTTCAACACTCTAGGCAAATCCTGTTTCTGCTTTCAAACCATCCAGGTGAGCAAATTGACCAGTTTTAAGTTGAATCTATTTATATCTTTGGTGTTGTGATGAATACTTCAAATTTTTGTGGAAAATGCTTTGAACAACACTGATTTGTGTGTATGTATATATATTCATATATGTATACTCTCTATTAAATTTACAGGCTTAAAGCCATTAAAAAAATTAATTAACTACTCCTTATATAATCAATTTTAGATTTTGATTTATAAATAGAAAATGATTATAAGACAATAAAATTATTTTTAAAAATAGTTTCAAGTGTTTATATTTAGTAATTATCGCAAAACAATATAATTACAGTAGAGCTTGGGAAAACAGGAAAATCTAATGTTTTAATTTCATGATTCAATTACATAACCAGTTTCCGTTTAGGAATTGATGATTTTAGAGAATCATTTCATAATTTTTTGTTTGTAAATCATGAGAAATTGTGTGTTGAACGAGATTTGTATTTTTTCCAATCTCTAGTAATCAACGATGAATTATGGATCATAATTAATGGTGAAGGTGGTTCGGGCATTGATGGTCATCAAAAAAATAACCGAAGAATTTATCATTCGCCATGGCGAACGATCGACGATGATTTAGGTTTTTAACCTAGTTTTTATTAAACATTAGAAGGTGGATTGCTGCAGCCTCCATGGTGCATCGGGATAGTATAGTGGTGGTGGGATCGGAGCTTGAGACTGTGGCGCAGCTTCAGGTGCAATCGCGTAGGCTCTAATGATCGGAGTCAGGCGATGTTAGGAGGTTTGGTGTCCGGGTTTTGTTCCAAGCAGTGTTCATCCTTGTTCGATTTTGATTCGGGTGTAGATGAAGGCTTTGGGTGGTTGTTTCGGTGGAGATGTTCGTTGATGACTTGGGGTTGGTCGAGGCTCTGATCGGAGATGATCAGAAAGTCTATGCACGTACACATGTACACTATGATATTTGGTTCGTGGTAATGGTTTGGGGAAGAAACGGTTTGCTCGGGGATAAGCTCGAGTCGTATAGGGTTTTACTCGAAGATGAGTGTGACGCCCCACCCCGAGACCTACATTAGTAAAGAGAATTACTAAGTAATCCTCTCTACTAATGCAGAGAATAGGGCTGGTTAACGGCAACCATCATAGTAATACGTTAGTTAAGAGCCAAGCATGTCAATTATGTCTTGATTTTTTTTTTCATTACCTCATAAGTGGTAGACATGCTTAGTCCATAACTAATGCACACTATGGTGGATTCAGACCATTTCAGAAATAATGTAATATACATGCAGATAGAAAACATCAGTCACAGAGCAGCAAACCCAGATCAGAATATATATATATATATATATATATATATATATATATATATATATATATATATATACACATACATCACCATACATCTCCATAATAATACACCATATATAAGTAGCATGGACTATTGAATCACATATACACCCATCCCACAAAATAATATACAATAAGACACATAAGAGTAGACGACTCAAAACGACATCCAAGCCAAAATGATAAGTCCAACAGAAGCGAACTAGCTGATCCAAGAAATGAAGCAATCCAAACCAACCTGCAACTCGGTCTGACCCGAGTGAAAAACACACGGGTCAGGCAAGCTAAACTTATCAATAGTAAGGATATCAATAACAAGCAGAATGGTGAGATTCACTCCATTGTTGCCAACGGAACAACATGTTATTCATCATATCATTCATAAGAAAGGGGCATCGGGGGTTCATCTATGTATTTCAAAGGAATTCAATAAGTAACATGCATATGGTTTCTCTTAAGGACATCTCTAAATAAGGTGGATAAGGAATGAGAACCATATAATAAACTCATAAAGAAACATCAAATCGTCATAATCTACCATAAGAACTCAATAAGAGTTAACGACAATCATAATCGAAATCACCATATAGCTTAATATAAATGTAGCCCATTTCATACTCAAGGCCGTATTCAAATAACAACATCACAAAAAGGTGAAATCGAACATAGAAAACTTCATAGAAAATTGCACGTGCTTTTCATCTTGACTAGTACTACTATTATTTGGTACCACACATCGTGATGACTTGGGGTCATTAACATCTTATCATCGTGATCATCTTGATTGACTATAATCGAATATCGTGATGACACCCAAATCATAAAATCCGAGCAAACATCATGATGATTGGAATCTAGAAATGACATCAAGAACATCGTAATGATTCCAATCTTATACTCGGTTTGTAGTACTAATAACATCTTGAATGTGTCACAACATCTCGAATAGGAACCCAATGGGTGTTAATGTACGTCCCATACCATACATTCGCACCTATTGGTTTACTAATTGTCAGTCGATGCCATATTAGAAAACATTCATAAAAACCCAAATCAAACATACATCGCCTCGTCTCATTGGCGAGTGTACAGTACCCAACTCGTCGTTTCTCATACTTCGATGAGTTTAAAGTGACATCAAAACTTGTCTCGTTTCATCGACAAGTAAAAGTCCATCTCAAACATCACAACCATCATCAATTCATCATAACAGCCCCGCCTCATGTCCTCGGCAGGTAAAAATATCAACATTTCTTAATATCTTATTTTTATATGCTGAAAATCATCCAAATAGGCTATAATATATTCAGAATAATTTTATAAAGAAAACAGGATTTTTAAACAATTTTTAGAGATTTTTAAATAAGTTATATAAGGAAAATCCGTTCATTAAATAGATTTTCTATTTATAAAATACTTAAAAAAATAATTGCTTAAAAGCCCTTTAAAATGTCTTAAACACATTTATTTAATCAACCATACTTTATAAAGAATTTACATAAATTTATTCGAAATCAAAAATCAATTAAAACCACCGAATTTTTTCAAATATCGACATTTACCGATATTTAGATTGATACGGAATTTAAATAAAATTTAAATTCTTAAAATTTTCAAAACAAGCCAATCATGGTCGGATAAAAGATTTAAACAGTTATCATCAACTAATTCATACAATATTCAGAATCATCAAAATATGTAGTGAAACGGTTTACGGAAGTACTATTAGAAGCAAAAGAAAATCAACCAAGAAACTGTGTTTTTGGCTGACTTTGGACAGCCGTTTGGGTTATCAAACAACCCAAATTTCAGCGATATTTTGCTGCGTTATACGACCTCATGATGACAATAACATATCCAAATTTTGGAGCAATTAGCTACAAAATGAAAGAGTTATGATTTTTCAAACACAGCTCTTTTCAGCAAGCATAAAAATAAAAGTTTTTTAGCTGTTTTGACATAAGGATTATTTATAACAAAATTGCTCATAATTCATTGAAAATTTTCATAAACATTGTGCAACTAATCTTCTGCAACATATCAAAAACTGAGATTAATTTTCCAAGAATTGAAAAAGATATGATTTTTCTAATATGACCGATTTTCGGCCAATACACAAAGGTCAGTTTTTGACCAATTTCAAGCAATAGTTTCCTATAGCAAAATAATTCATAATTAATTGAAAATTTTCATAACTTCAAAGTACCCTGACTACAACAACATATCAAAAACTGAGATTAATTTGCTAATAATTGAAAAAGATATGATTTTTCTAATATGACCTATTTTCGACCAAAACAGAAAGATCAATTTTTGGTCGACTTCAACCAATAATTTGCAATAGCAAAATAACTCGAAATTGAATGAAAATTTCCAGAAGTATACTGCTACCAGATTACAACAACATATCAAAATTTGAAATCATTTTGCTTAAAACTGGAGAAGATATGATTTTTTCAATATAGGGTTTTTTCAGCCAGCAAAACAGAAAACAAAGTTGATAATATGAGCAATTCGATCAACAATTGATAGCAAAATTTGATTTTTATAGCTTTAGCTTGCTGTAAGAAACTCTTACCTTTCTTACCACTTGATTTAGCAATGGTTTCAGCAACAATATGATGGATTTTGAAAGGAAATGGCCTTCAAGAGCCTGTAGATTGCAAAATAGGAGCATGCAGAAAGGAAATCAATCAAAATAAAATTACAGTAAATAGAAATCCAAACTTTGGATGGATTAGAGGATCTAAAAAGTTGGAGATTACCTGTAGGATAGCTTAGAATCTAATTTAACCCTAGATTCTAACAATTTTAGGTGGATTTTGGATTTCAGAAGGAAGCCATTATTGATTTCCATATTTGTTTTAAAGCTCTCTGTATATTATTTTTTCTTCTGATATGAGAAAGAAGAAAGATTGGAACGATGGTTGATAGAAGCACCTTATGGCTAATGTGTAGGCTAATCTTTGGACCCAAACCCAATAAGAATACTTAGCATAATTTGTTGTGTTTTTATATGTATTAACACTAATTCCTTCATAACTTTTTGATAAAAACTTCAAATCTCATGAAATAAATTGCAATGTTCATGTTTTGGATAAAAGAACATGTTAAAAGGTTATAAACTTAATTTTTTAACTAAAAATATTATTTACACAATTTAATACCAATTTTTACCAATATTCACATTAATAGTGAAAAAAAATCAATATTTTCATCATTTTCCACCAATAAATTTTTTACTCAATTCATTAACATGTATAAAAATGCTTTTAACATTTTTATAGCTTTAAAACATTATTTCAAATTTAATTATACTACAAAAGTTTATTTTCTTCGTGTTTATCCTTTTGTTTCAGGATAAAAGACTAATATTGGAATAAAACCCCAATATTATAAATTTTGACCCATAATTTATTTCTATCATTTATTCTCATTCCATACCACTAATAAAGTGTTTTAAACCTTATTTCCCATTTGTTTACACTAAAAACCCAACTCTTAATCAACAAACATTGTTTTATTTGAAATACGCAACTTAAACCAAATTTATTTCTTCATTACATTCTATTTACCATATTAAATTATAACTATCATTATAATTTAATATCATCAGTAATCTCCAATACTAGGGTTGTTACAGACTCCCCTCCTTAACAAAATTGCGTCCTCGCAATTTCTAGAGGAAAAGGATGTAAACAACACTAAAAATACCATCATCGAAGGATAAAAACAAGCTCGATTTCCAAATCATTCATACTCTCAATATAGAATGGTAGAAAGAAATAAGGAAAAACTCACTTTGTTAATTCAATGGCCTATCATATGCTAATATAGTGGTTAGCAAACCATCGAATTTTCCAAGCAACTCGAAAGAATTTCGAAGATCTCTTGTTTTGAATCAAAACTCAATAGGATGCTCAACAAGTAATCAATCGAAAATGATTGATTGCTCAAAATTCTATGAATAGAGTCGGGATCAAACTCACTCAAACCCGAACTCTAAACAATAAAGAAGATCATCAACAAAATTTTCCGCATAATAATACGGAAAGAACATCCTCATAACAAGATAAACACAATATACAAGATTGATAAATCACAAGATGGTTTCTCACAAGGCCACCCACTCGAACGACCATGAAAAATGCACGTCGTTAATAATAACTCAAAGATAGAATATACTCAAGAAACAAGGAGATAGGCTCGAATTAACTTTTAATCCAAGATATTTAGAATTTTCAAATCTCAGCATCTTTTAAATTTTAAATCTCAATTTCCAACATTTGAAAATTTTCAAACTCTTTACTATACTACTTAGTAAGTAATTTTAAACTCAAATTAAAAGTCCAAATTTCTTCTCTTACTTCATAATTAATTTCCAAAGAAATTTGTAAATCCATAATAATATTCCTCAAAATAAATTAAGGGTTTATATTCTCTTTACTCTTTCTATTAAACCACTTAAATAGTTTTAAAGAAACAATCTTCAAATTCTCTTATAACTCTTCTCGTAAACATCCAATGTATATAATATAGATTCTAAAATCTCAAAATAGACTTCCAATAAAGCACAAAAAAAAATCTCAATTATATTATCATCTTTATAATTTAAAAAATAAATAAATGGCATTGCCTCGCCATTGAGTCTCTAATAAATATATATATCTGTTGGCTGCAGAGTTGATCGAACGATCAAAACTGCCTCGCCACTCTATTACTCGTCTCTAAAATCAATGGCTGCAATTACCATTCAAAAATAAATTTAATATTTAATCTCAAATATTATTTTCAAAATCTCTTTTTTTTAAATCATAAACCATCGTGTTTGATTGCCTCATCATAGCATTTAGGAGATTCCTATCGATAACGTTGATCAGGCGTATCGACAAGAACTCTTAACTACTTGATGGACAACCCAATACTCTCAAATTATTTCTATAAAAGTAATATTACTCTTATAAAATATATTCTCAAAATATTCTTTGATTTTTTTTAATATATCTCAAAGCTCATATTTCTCTTTAAAACTCATATTTATATAGCTTCAAAACTCAAACCAAAGAACATTAAGAGAATGTATCGAGATATTCCTAGAATACTCGATTCTCAAAATCAACAGAAGGAAATGGAATGTTCGTTAACTTCTACAAGATGACAAGCCGCTCATAGAAATTATCAATACACAAGATAAGCAAGATATTCTTCTCGAAGAAGAAGAAGCACACAAACAACAAATCATTACTTCAAACAAAGTAATGCTACAAAGGATAACACCGATTGAGTATCCGAAAAAGGATAACACAAAGAAACTGAATAATATACTCAATCAAGCTCGAACAATCAAGTAACTCACCCATTACTTAGTGGAAGTCCTCGTGGAAGGATAGCCGAAGGCTAATAGATAGGAATAAGGTTAATTTAAAACTCAGTTAGCCGATTGGATATCAAACCCAAATGGACTCATCAAAACTCAACAAGGTCACCTTGACTGGAATTCGAGATATGTCATCAACATCTCGATACTCAAGAGTGAATTCAAAAGCTTTAGAATCGTCATTAACATTCCAAAGTGACAGAAATAATAAACCAATCAAAATAGGAAATTTAAATATACAATAGGATCTATAAAACAAAGGATTGGACTTAATATCAAATAAGTCAATCCATCTCAAATCAAATGCATCTCAAGATTGTGAGTAATAAACAAATACTCACAAAAGCAACATCAAAAATAAAAATCTCAGAATTCTCACAACGAGCCAATCGTTGTGGATCCCTTCAATAGGATTCACAACTCTCAAAGGAATGCAACAAGAATGCTCAAAGAAATCAATCAGCTCCATCGATACGAATTCACTCGTATCGACAAAAATGAGAATAGAATAATGCTAAATAAGATTATTTATAAGATAAGATGACATCAAACTCTTTTATGGAATGCTACAGAATATAATTAACATTCCTAGACATATTCCTTTCTATCTACCCCAAAAGAATTAAAAAGGGACATGAATCAGGGATAGGGGCAAGGCAAGGTCAAGGTGAAACCGATCATGATTAAGGGATGATGTATATGGACGTATTATATCTGATGTATGGTATCTCGTATGTCGTTCTGTATATATTACATTATATTCTGAAACCTTGCTCTGATACCAAGCTGTGACGCCCCACCCTGAGACCTACATTAGTAAAGAGAATTACTAAGTAATACTGCCTACTAATGCAGAGAATAGGGCTGGTTAAGGGCAACCATCATAGTAATACGTTAGTTAAAAGCCAAGCATGTCAATTATGTCTTGATTTTTTTTTTCATTACCTCATAAGTGGTAGACACGCTTAGTCCATAACTAATGCACACTATGGTGGATTCGGACCATTTCAGAAATAATGTAATATACATGCAGATAGAAAACATCAGTCACAGAACAGCAAACCCAGATCAGAATATATATATATATATAAATACATACATCACCATACATCTCCATAATAATACACCATCTATAAGTAGCATGGACTATTGAATCACATATACACCCATCCCACAAAATAATATACAATAAGACACATAAGAGTAGACGACTCAAAACGACATCCAAGCCAAAATGATAAGTCCAACAGAAGCGAACTAGCTGATCCAAGAAATGAAGCAATCCAAACTAACCTGCAACTCGGTCTGACCCGAGTGAAAAACACACGGGTCAGGCAAGCTAAACTTATCAATAGTAAGGATATCAATAACAAGAAGAATGGTGAGATTCACTGTGACGCCCCACCTCTATACCCACGCTAGCCAAGAACACTACGGAGTAGTGCTGTCAACTAGCATGGAGAATAAGGCTGTTGAGGAGCGACCATCCATGTAATTGCTAATCCCACGGTGGCTATAAATAATCTTCGGAAACAAACATAGAAATAAGCATATCGCAAATCAGTCACAGACATCCATATCACAAAGGCGGAAGAAGATATGAATATATAACTAACACATGAAAGTGTACATCAGAGTAGTGCTCAAAAGATCCACAATAATACAAAAGAATAGCAACACGTGCTATACAAAATAATACAACTATGAGTCTATATCTCAAGTGTATACAACAAAAACTGCTAATCTAAACAGTTAGCCAAAAGTCAGAGTGATGAATCCCTGGGAAGAAGTCAAGCAGAAGCACCTGTAACATCTCGGTCTGACCCGAGTATTATTTAAGAAAATAATAAACGGGTCAGTCTAGCTATAAATATCAGATGACATGATATAACATAAAAGATATGGCATAAACATAAAATATCCATAATGACATACCACTATAAGTATGTAAATAATGATCACCAGAAGATCAATCAATAAGAGATAATCAATATCACAAGAATCTTCTCAAAGATTCGGAAAGGGCATCATACCCCAAACATGTACTCCTAACAAGTCAATGACATAAATTCTAGAAATCAATGCAAGAAGTCCATAAATCATAGAAAAGAGAAAGAGGCCTATCACATGACGGTCCGAAGACCAAGGGGAGCTACCCCACATGTGTGAATGGAATCACACAGATTAAGGTCTAGACTAACCAAAAAGCAAAAAGGTATGTGTGAGTGGAATCACACAAGTGGTGTCTAGTCTAACCTCGCAACAAGAGACATCGCACAGTTGCTAGTCTAAATCATCAGAATGATTGTCATGATCAACGAGAAGTGTCAATTACACTAAGCTAGTAAATATAGAAGTTTAGCTTCATGTCCCATAAACACTTGCTTAACTTAAATATTTACGAACAAACTGTAAATCTTCACTAATAAAATTGTCACAAGAGGTTCAATCGAACAAGTCCAAGAATTAACCGACGAAGTGAACGCAAGCGTTTCATACCACTTGTTTTACTAAGTCGTTTAATTACATTTCTCATCCGAGTGAGGTAAAGGTTTGTATATACTAATAGATTGGAAAACGGTTTAAGAAAAGAGCTTTGTTATTAAAAATAGAGTTGAAATTGTTTGTTAAAAGAGTTTTGATATTTACTACTAGTATTGAAACCTTTATATTATAAAGTGACAAAGCACAGAAGCAATTGTAGAACAATCAGTCACAAAGATCGCATACGGAGATGTGAATAAAATCCAAGGAAATCAGCTCCACGCTTTTCAAATAAGATCCCCTACGGAGGGGGGGTCCAGGGGGGTGGCAACCCCCCAAGGTGGTGGTGCGAGGGCAACGCCACCGCTTACGGGGTTCGACCTGCCCGGTCAGGTCGCGGGGATCCAGGGGGCAGCGCCCCCGGGGGGGTGCGGGGCAGCGCCCCGACCAAAACGGTACGACCTAGTGAAGACAAAATGAGGTCTAATGACCTAAGGGTCTAAGGGGTCAAGTGAACTATCGGGATAAGGTCCAACGACCTACGAGTTAAAGGTCCAACGACCTATAGGGTTATAAGGTCATACGACCTAACGAGCTATGGCCAAACGACCTAGTGTTGACTCGCGAGCGACCCAACTGAAGCGACCTAACCTATAAGGTTATAAGGTCATACGACCTAACGAGCTATGGCCACACGACCTAACGACTCAAGGGTCTAATGACCTAACGACTCAAGGGTCTAACGACCTACGACCTAAGGGTCTAACGACCAAACGACTCAAGGGTCTAACGACCTAAAAGTATAAAGGTCATGCGACCTATCGGTTTAAGAGGTGAGCGACCTAAGTGTTGCGACCTAAGAGTCGAACGACTTAAGGGTCTAACGACCTAAAAGTATAAAGGTCATGCGACCTATCGGTTTAAGAGGTGAGCGACCTAAGTGTTACGACCTAAGAGTCGAACGACTTAAGGGTATAACGACCTAACGACTCAAGGGTCTAACGACCTACGACCGAAGCTCAAATGCGAGCTACGAGCTAGCGACCTAGCGAAGTGAGTGAGGCCGAGCGACCTATGAACTATCCCCACACGACCTAACTCCGAACACACCAAAAATGGCCAGAACGACCTAGTGTTGACTCGCGAGCGACCCAACTGAAGCGACCTAACTCCGAACGTGCCAAAAAGGGCCAGAACGACCTAACAGCAGTTTCTCCCCAAAAACACTAAAATTTGGAGTTTTTCGCCAATCCAATCCAAACCAAATGCAAACGTGCATGCTAAAGTGATAGGGAATCATTCCCAATAGTCTAATATAGTTATAGACTAGAATCGTGAGATAAAAAATCTCACCTTTGCACAAATTCAATGAAAAATGAAGTTTTAAGCAAGCAAGAATCAATCCCTCTTCTATCTAAGCATAAGAAGCTTGAATCCAATGTCTTCTTCTTGAATTCGGAGTAGAAAGATGGATTGCAATTGAATTTGAGTTTTGGAATTTTAATTTCTCATTCCCTCCACCATTTTTGAAGAAGGTTGAAGACTTAGGAAAATAGAAATGAAGCTATGAAGAGGAGGGGTGAAGGTTGGGTCTAATAGGCTAAAAGCCCAACCCAAAGTCTCAAGTGAAAAAGTAGTGAAATTCTACTATCTCCAATCATGTCAATGTTTATACTTAAAAAAATTGTAAACGGCATTTCGAACTCAACAGAAGTGGTCTCGAGTCCTAATTTGACCGTTTGCAAAAAGTAGCTTTTCGGACCAATATCCGATTAACGACAAAATATTTAAATAAAATATTTAAATATAAAATCGATAAATATGCGGGTTGTTACATTCACTCCGTTGTTGCCAACGGAACAACATGTTATTCATCATATCATTTATAAGAAAGGGGCATCGGGGGTTCATCTATGTATTTCAAAGGAATTCAATAAGTAACATGCATATGGTTTCTCTTAAGGACATCTCTAAATAAGATGGATAAGGAATGAGAACCATATAATAAACTCATAAAGAAACATCAAATCATCATAATCTACCATAAGAAATCAATAAGAGTTAAAGACAGTCATAATCGAAATCACCATATAGCTTAATATAAATATAGCCCATTTCATACTCAAGGCCGTATTCAAATAACATCACAAAAAGTTGAAATCGAACATAGAAAACTTCATAGAAAATTGCACGTGCTTTTCATCTTGACTAGTACTACTATTATTTAGTACCACACATCGTGATGACTTGGGGTCATTAACATCTTATCATCATGATCATCTTGATTGACTATAGTCGAATATCGTGATGACACCCAAATCATAAAATCCGATCAAACATCATGATGATTGGAATCTAGAAATGAAATCAAGAACATCGTAATGATTCCAATCTTATACTCGGTTTGTAGTACTAATAACATCTTGAATGTGTCACAACATCTCGAATAGGAACCCAATGGGTGTTAATGTACGTCCCATACCATACACTCGCACCTATTGGTTTACTAATTGTCAGTCGATGCCACATTAGAAAACATTCATAAAAACCCAAATCAAACATACATCGCCTCGTCTCATTGGCGAGTGTACAGTACCCAACTCGTCGTTTCTCATACTTCGATGAGTTTAAAGTGACATCAAAACTTGTCTCGTTTCATCGACAAGTAAAAGTCCATCTCAAACATCACAACCATCATCAATTCATCATAACAGCCCCGCCTCATGTTCTCGGCAGGTAAAAATATCAACATCTCTTAATATCTTATTTTTATATGTTGAAAATCATCCAAATAGGCTATAATATATTTAGAATAATTTTATAAAGAAAACAGGATTTTTAAACAATTTTGAGAGATTTTTAAATAAGTTATATAAGGAAAATCCGTTCATTAAATAGATTTCCTATTTATAAAATACTTAAAAAAATAATCGCTTAAAAGCCCTTTAAAATGTCTTAAAAAGATTTATTTAATCAACCATACTTTATAAAGAATTTACATAAATTTATTTGAAATCAAAAATCAATTAAAACCACCGAATTTTTTCAAATATCGACATTTATCGATATTTAGATTGATACAGAATTTAAATAAAATTTAAATTCTTAAAATTTTCCAAACAAGCCAATCATGGTCGGATAAAAGATTTAAACAGTTATCATCAACTAATTCATACAATATTCAGAATCATCGAAATATGTAGTGAAACGGTTTACGGAAGTACTATTAGAAGCAAAAGAAAATCAACCAAGAAACTGAGTTTTTGACTTACTTTGGACAGTCGTTTGGGTTATCAAACAACCCATATTTCAGCGATATTTTGCTGCGTTATACGACCTCATGATGACAATAACATATCCAAAATTTGGAGCAATTAGCTACAAAATGAAAGAGTTATGATTTTTCAAACATAGCTCTTTTCATCAAGCATAAAAAAAAAATTAGCTGTTTTGAAATAAGGATTATTTATAACAGAATTGCTCATAATTTCATGAAAATTTTCATAAACATCGTGCAACTAATCTTCTGCAACATATCAAAAACTGAGATTAATTTGCTAAGAATTGAAAAGGATATGATTTTTCTAATATAACCTATTTTCGGCCAATACACAGAGGTCAGTTTTTGACCAATTTCAAGCAATAGTTTCCTATAGCAAAATAACTCATAATTAATTGAAAATTTTCATAACTTCAAAGTACCCTGACTAAAACAACATATCAAAAACTTAGATTAATTTACTAATAATTGAAAAAGATATGATTTTTTTAATATGACCTATTTTCGACCAAAACAGAAAGATCAATTTTTGGCCGACTTCAACCAATAATTTCCTATAGCAAAATAACTCAAAATTGAATGAAAATTTCCAGAAACATACTGCTACCAGATTACAACAACATGTCACAATTTGAGATCATTTTGCTTAAAACTGGAGAAGATATGATTTTTTCAATATAGGGTTTTTTCAGCCAGCAAAACAGAAAACAAAGTTGATAATATGAGCAATTCGATCAACGATTGATAGCAAAATTTGATTTTTATAGCTTTAGCTTGCTGTAAGAAACTCTTACCTTTCTTACCACTTGATTTAGCAATGGTTTCAGCAACAATATGATGGATTCTGAAAGGAAATGGCCTTCAAGAGCCTGTAGATTGCAAAATAGGAGCATGCAGAAAGGAAATCAATCAAAATAAAATTACAGTAAATAGAAATCCAAACTTTGGATGGATTAGAGGATCTAAAAGGTTGGAGATTACCTGTAGTATAGCTTAGAATCTAATTTAACCCTAGATTCTAACAATTTTAGGTGGATTTTGGATTTCAGAAGGAAGCCATTATTGATTTCCCTATTTGTTTTAAAGCTCTCTGTATATTTTTCTTTCTTCTGATATGAGAAAGAAGAAAGATTGGAACGATGGTTGCTAGAAGCACCTTATGGATAATGGGTAGGCTAATCTTTGGACCCAAACCCAATAAGAATACTTAGCATAATTTGTTGTGTTTTTATATGTATTAACACTAATTCCTTCATACTTTTTGATAAAAACTCACAAACTCATGAAATAAATTGCAATGTTCATGTTTTGGATCAAAGAACATGTTAAAAGGTTATAAACTTAATTTTTTAACTAAAAATATTATTTACACAATTTAATACCAATTTTTACCAATATTCACATTAATAGTGAAAAAAAATCAATATTTTCATCATTTTCCACCAATAATTTTTTTACTCAATTCATTAACGTGTATAAAAATGCTTTTAACATTTTTATAGCTTTAAAACATTATTTCAAATTTAATTATACTACAAAGTTTATTTTCTTCGTGTTTATCCTTTTGTTTCAGGATAAAAGACTAATATTGGAATAAAACCCCAATATTATAAATTTTGACCCATAATTTATTTCTATCATTTATTCTCATTCCATACCACTAATAAAGTGTTTTAAACCTTATTTCCCATTTGTTTACACTAAAAACCCAACTCTTAATCAACAAACATTGTTTTATTTGAAATATGCAACTTAAACCAAATTTATTTCTTCATTACATTCTATTTACCATATTAAATTATAACTATCATTATTGTTTAATATCATCGGTAATCTCCAATACCAGGGTTGTTACAATGAGTTTAAACGCGTGTAGACTCGGGGATTTGCTCTGGGGGAAGTCGAGTTTTTCTCGGGTTGTTTATTTGCATAGCCCGGTTTTAAATTTTTTTAAGATATAACATGTTCGATTTTTTTTTAAAATTTAGATGAAACAAAATCCAGATTTCAAACAAAAATAAGAACATATTCTATGAAGTCATAATCAAGTTTTAAAACAAGATGATCAAATTTAAAGTTTTTTAATAATTTCATTAATTCATTTTTAAATTTATAAGAAGTTACTAAAAAGATAAAGATTTTTATGGTTGTTAACTTACTTAAAAATCTAAGTTAATTTTTGGGATAAATTTGTTGAATCAAAGGTTTAAGGGTAAATGTTTTTAAAGAGCAATTATTTTGATGATTTTATATTCGATGATTAATTAATATGATTCATAATTGTTTTTTGGATGGAATTTGATAATATAATTAAGTATAGTTAATTACTTAAGGGTTAATTAACTAATGTAATTAATTAAAGGATTGGTTTTGTTAATGATAACTTATTTCAAAGGTATTTATAATAAGATTTAAAAGATGATTATGTAATTAATTAAGATAAACGGGTTATCTTAAGATTAAAGGATCATTAATTTGAAAATTTAATGATAATTACTTAATTTAAAGATTAATTAAGTATTAATTAGGGATTAATAAATTTGTTATGTTTAATTAATGATGAGAAACTAAAAATTAAAGGGTAATTAAATACTTGAAGATAATTACTTAATTAAAAGTAATTAATTAATGGTTAAAGATGATTAAGTGGTTAGGAATAATCAGTTATTATAATTAATTAAACGTAATTAATTAAAATGATAAATTAATTAAGATAATTAATTTGAGAATAATTAATTAATTTAAAGTTTATTTAACTAGTGAAAGTGATTAAGGAATCATTTATTAATTAAGAGTTAATTAATTAATTAATATAATTAATAAGGATAATTAATTAAATAATAATTAAATAATTAAATGTTAATTATTTAATGATTAATGGTTGATTGATATTTTATTTATTAAGGTTAATTAATTAATGATTAAAGGATAATTAATTAAAATGGTTTGTAATTAATTAATATTAATTAACCAGATTTGTAAATTATTCATAAGCAATTAATCTGATTTAAATTAATCAGACGATTTATCGATCTTACTTATGAATGTTTGGATTGTGTTGAATGCTTGAATTGATTGTTATCTCTGATCTGTAATGTTTTGTGATGCAAATTGTGTGAATTGAGCTGTGTGTAAACTATTTATCTGTGTTGAATTTATATTATTTAGTCTATGGACTTGTGAATGAAGATAAGCGCTACAGGATTATACCGCTTATCGATATTGCTGTGCTTGGATTGTGATGATTTAAGATGTTGCACTATTGTGTAAAGCCCCTGGACTACACTATACACACACAAATATGGATTTTACGAGGAAATCGGTTAAGTCATAGATATTTTGAAATCTAAACATTATTTGTTTAAAAGTTGAAGTTTGAATCCAAATGGTTTTGGAAATGGAATTGAATTGAATATGAAAAGCCTTTGAAAGAGATGTTTTGAAATTGAAATTTAGTTTTAGATATACTATATCTTGTTAAATATTATTTCAAATTATTTTGGAAATCATGGTTTGAAAGATTTATACAATTTCTACATGTGAATTTAAAACTATTTTAAATTAATTGTTTTGGGGAATTTGAATTTGATTTAAATTAGAACTTTCCAATAATACGGCAGTTCGCCGATTTTCTGGTTTATGCTTTTAAAAGCTATAACTTGTGCATATTTGATCAGATTTTTCCGAAACAAAATATATTTGTTTTCAAATGATAATAGCTTTCAAATAAAGAAAGGATTTCCAATTTTTTTTAAAGGTGTTTCAAATTTGAAATGAACTGTTTTGAAAGTTATAAATGAATCTTTTCTAAAGATTAGTGAACTTTGTTTCCAAAATAAGAGGATCTTAAATGTAATGACCCAGAATTTTGAACGTTTGAAATTTAAATATTTAATTAATTTTAATATTTTAATGTTAGTTTAACTTTAATTTCAAGAACATCTGTATATTTGGCAATTAAAATTAGAATTTAATTATTGAAAACTTAGGTAAAATATTATATCTTCAATTTTAAGCTGATTAAAAATATTTCAAAGGCTTGAGAAATTTATATTAATAATACTGAAGATAATGGAAGTGTTAAAATTTGAAATGTAACGATCTCGGTTCAAAGACGAATTTAAATTTGTAATTAAATTAAATTTTTGGGTTAAATTGTAGATTTATTTGAATTCTCCAAATTTAATAAGAGATATATACTTATTTATTTTAAAATTTGGATTTGAAACTCAAAATAAATATTTTCAATTGAATTGGATTATAAATAAATTTTGATTTGGAAATTCAATATGTATTTAAATGAATTGGATTTAAAGATTATACTTTGGAAAGAAAAAATAATATGTATGATTATTTATTAAATGTATAAATTGTGTTTTAATTCATTTTCTTTAAAAGGTTATAAAATGTTTAAAATAAAATTTACCCTATCAATATTAAATATAAGTGCAAAATATAAAACAAAATATATGTTATAAATTTAATGTTTGATAGTCAAACTATAAATAGAAATAAAATTCAAGCATATATGTTAATAATAAAATTTTATGGTTATACAGCAATATAAGATAAACTATAAAAAAAAATAACAAATGAAATACATATAAGGTTGTATGTGAATTAGGCAAGCAAGAAATAATAAAACACAAAGGCTTGCAAAAGAAGATAATGAAACAACAAAAAATCTACAAACAAAAACTTATATACATAATAACAAATAGCATAAGTTTGTAAACAAGAGAGGAAACATGCATTTAATAACATCTTCTCAACACAAATGGAAATCATCTCAGCCGAAATAGCAGAATCATTTCAGCCTCCAAATTGAAAAAAAATATCTTTAGTCAAAGAAAAACAAAAATTTGTTCAAAATAAAGGAAGCCTAACTAGATAAAACCTTCCCCTTATATACAAACTATTTTTCTATATATATGTGTTCATCAACTCTATTCTATTTCGTTCAGTAAATAAATTAAGCAAACCAGAGAAAAAGGAAATAAGTCTCATCATTCTTACAAACTCAAAATATCATTCAAGTTTAGCAAAAGAAAAACAGGATTCAAGAAAAATCAAACTGCAGGTTCAAAACAATAATTTCTCTCTATTCTTCAATTTGAGGTGAGTAAACATAATATTAAAAAGACTCAAGTATATTTGAATCTGTGTAGGATATTGATAAATCATATTATGTCACATATGTAAATTTTTATATATATAGCTCTGTATATATGAATTGTTCTGTGAAATCTTGTATATCTATTCTTCTCCGTTTGGATTTACAGGGTTAAATAGTTATTCAAAAATTCAAAGTTCTTCATCAAATCATTTATAGGCTTATAGTTTAAAATGAAATAAGTTGTTCAAACATAAATCAATCCTTCAAAATTTGTTTTAAACATGTTGGTGAACATATCAACTGGGAATCTTGTTCTACAGGCAACATACATCATTATGTTAAAATTTGAATGTGATAAATTGTTGATTCAATTACATAATCTGAATCTACCTTCGAAAATGAGATTTTTAAAACAAAAATGGAATTTTTTAGTTAAGTATCTTTTGAGCAGTTCATAGTTGATCAAAAAATGCATTTCGATCAAATTCTAGTGGTCGAAGAATTTTTTGATGGTAAAACTTTGCATGAAGCAAGTATAGCCATCGATGATCTCAGGTAAAATGTTACAAAAAATTTCTATTGCATAAATTGGAGGTACGGATCCAATTTAGGGTTTAAAGCTCGAACGTGATATGGTCAGAAAAATGAGGCGCATTCGTCTCCTATGCTGGACCGAGCTTCTCGGAATTCAAGGGAGTGGAAGAGTCGGAAGTTGACGTGGTGAGGTCGAAGTCGTGGCGTCTCCGATGGTGGGAGCAATCGGGGCGAAGCATTTTTTGGTTGTGTTCGAGTTCTAGGTTTCGAACGATATGCTAAATTTTTATTTGGTAGTTTTTTTGTCGAGTCGAGTTTTGATTTCATATATTGGGGTGATTCCCGACTTGTCAGTGATCGTGAAGTTCGCCGGAGAAGTGGCGCAACACCGTACATGTGCACTGCAGTGAGAGGTGTCAGAACTATTGTGGGGTGAGCATCTCGAGTCGTTACGTGAGAAGCAGGGCGATTACTTTGGGTTCGTACTCGAGTACGCGAGCTTGGTTACCTGATACTTTCGCTTAAACTTACACTTAACTCAACTGAAAAAAAGGGAAGAACAAGGGTACGCGAGGAGATGAGGGATGACTTGGGGAAGATGGAAAGAAGCTCGAGTATTAACTCGAGTGAAACCTGGGTAATCTCGGGTTTGTTTTAAATAGGGTTAAGCCGAACAAATTTAAAGTTATGTAAACAAATTTTTGCGTTAACAAGATAATTAATGTTTGACAATTTCAGACCTTATTACAAGTGTTAATTTTTTTCCAGTTAATACTTTAGAATGTCTTTAAAATCCAATAATACTTTAATTAAGTAAATAACTTAAGTTAAGCGTTAAAATAATTAAAAAATAAAGTCTTCTAAATTAGTAATAATTTGTTTTCAAAGTTTAAAGAATATTTTAAAAAAATGTTAATTAAGACAAATAATTATTAATTAATTGTTTAAAAAGGGTAATTAAGATGGTTAATTAATTTAAAATTGTAATTAACTAAGTGATTAGAGATCTATCTAATTGTAATTAAAGATTGGTTAGTTAATAATTAAGTATCTAATTAATTTGTAAATTAAGAATTGTTAATTTGATAATTTAAGTTAATTAATTTATAATTAGTAGTCAATTAAGATAATTGATTAAGGAATAATTAATTAAAAATTTAATTAATTTATCATTAAGAATAGTTAATCATTGATTTAAATAAATCAATAGAAAATAGTTATGTGGTTAATTCTTTTAAATCCCTTTACCTTAAATTGAAGATGATTGGCTATCATCAAACGTTGTGTACTGGATCGATATTTCTGTTTGTGATTGTGATATTGTGTGATGCGAATTGCCTTGTGCTGAACTATGATTTGTGATGTGCTTCTGGATTTATGTGAAAACCCCTTTGCCCATAAAACGACAATGAAACTTCGATGCGACAGGGTGTCAGATCCCAGTTGGTTATCCGAAACCCACATCGAATCGTAATAATGAATCTTTGTGATTGATAAATTTACTTTATCTGTGAATCTGTGAATAAAGATAAGCGTTATGAGTTATACCGCTTATCGATATTGATATATCTGTGGTGATTGATGCTGTGCACTATTGTGTAAACCCCTGGACCACACTTGTACACACATAAATATGGATTGCATGTGGAAATTGGTTAATTCACAGATTTTAATAGTTTTGAATTTGAATTTTAAATCCAAATGGTTTTGGAAATGAATTGAGTTTAATATAAGAAGCTTTTAAAAAGGTGTTTTAAAAATGAACGTTATTTTGAATAACTAAATAAAGATTTGAAATTTGAATAATTTTATTTAAGTTGGAATTCAATATCTGAAACTGAATTCTATATTCAGTATTTATGATTTAAAAAGGGATTATACAAGCTTATATGGGCTTTAAACCATTTTTAGAGTATTGTTGTGGGAATTTGAATTAACCCAAAGGTTTTAACTTGTATAAATTAGATCGAATCTTTCCGAAAATAAAAATTGTTGTTTCCTAATAATAAAAGCTTTCACATAAGTAATGAATTTCCAATTCATATTAAAAGGAATTTCAAGTTTGAATTGAAATGGTTTTCCAAGTTATGGACGAATATTTGGAAACGAGTTTTGAAAGTGAATATTTGGAAATGAGTTTTGAAAGCTATAAGCTAAATCTTTGGTTTAAAGATTTAAATGAATAAATCGAATTGAAACGAAAATTGTTTTGAAATCCATGAATGGATCTTTGTGAAACCGGGTGAATTTTGTGAAATGAATCTTTTTGTTTGAAAGATTTGACATGTTAATTGGTTTAAACCATTTGAAAGAAAGTTTGGAATTTTAAAGTTGTGACTTAATTGAAATCCCATATTTATATGTTTTTAAATATTGCGCTCATTATTCGGTTTAGCGGGGAGAGGACTTTGTGTCATATAACCCATTTCGAATAATGATACGTCATTATGGATAGCATTTGAAGACAGGTGGTGAAGACCGGGTATTTGCAAGAACGATAGGATGACCTATCGATTGTCTCTGCACTGAGTAGCTACGGTATAGAGATTTCTTAAGTGATGGAAAGTCCGATCGGGATTGTGAATACCCGGATTGCAAGGGCTTCTTCGGAAGTTCCTTCGGTTCTGTTCGAACCCAGAACAGACTTGTATGGTTGTGTGTCTGACATTACACTTTGAGATATAAAGCAGATTTCTTTTAAATACATATCTGTTGGTGGCGTATAATTTATTCTCTTAGCTTAACATCCTTCTCTGAGACGTACGGGCTCAGAGGTTATGTAGTTGAAGGTTATCAGCGATATACTCCCAATTTGGTAGTTTGGCATGTTAAGTGCTGCCGTGTGTTGATGATCATTTGTTGATCATTTGTGATCAAAGCATGGCTTTGTAAAAAAGCATAGCTTTGTGGACTAGACCTCATCGAGCCTCACAACCCAGTAATGGTCTAAACTGGAAAGATGCGGCAAGGTTTCAGGGTAGCTCCCTTAGGGTATGACCATTCCTTCTAGAAAAGGGTGGTATCATGGTATGGAGCCCAGATACTTACTCATGTGGGCACTATAGTATATTTATTACTGTGTGATGTTGTTGGTGTAGAGGTACCTCGTATAAAGGTCCCAAAGGACCGGGGGTGGCACATCTTAGGTTTCTACTTCCCGGGAAGGGGGTAACCAGCCTTGTGTTGGCAGAGAGCCGGGTAGGTTCTCGGGGCGTCCCACTTGATGCGTTCCCATTTGGCATTAGGAAGTTCCTTAGCCTAACCATTTTTTGGAAATCCAAACAAAACAGTACGAGCCTTGTACGATTTTAGTTGTAGAACCTGCCACTTAATATGGTAGCTATAGCAGGCATAATATAGTGGTACCTATGCTGGCTAAGATTAATATTATACTTTCGAAATGTTTTCCACTGTGCACTAATAAAAATATCAAAAAGGATTTTTGCGTAGGAAGCATTTTTTACTATTATAAGAAGAAATCTTCCCCATGTGTGCGATTGCATTGTGTGTGTGCCAGGAGGCCTTATGGTAGTTTCATTTTTTCCAAAAAGAATTGCGGATTTCAATTTTAAAATCTTTTGGTTGTTTTTGAAGACAAATCGTTTTTGTTTGCTCACACCAGTCCCATGACTGGCTCGGAGTTTATTGTTCCTTTCCTAAACTCTAGGTGCCCACAATTTTCCACACGGGTAGTCTAGAGTTTTGTTTTTCAGATAGTCAGGTTTAGTAGATTATCCGGAGCTAGTTCAGTCCTTGGATGACTGACCTTGCTTGCTTATCTTTGTGCAATGGTGATGGTAGATCGAGCTTGAAGTTTTGGAGTCCTAGCTTTGGAGTTTTGGATTGGAATTGCAGTATTAGAGTCTGTGAAGACTTATCTCATATTGTATTGTGCTCCACTGTATTCCGTGTTGTATGTTCTCTGATGTTGATGATTATCATTGTATCAAATTTGATGTATGAGATATTGTGTTCATGTTGTATCAGTGATATCATCTTTTATTTCTGCTATGTTATTTATCATCTAATGGTGTTGCAAGCTTCGGTGCATTCGTCACCTATGCTGGATTGAGCTTCTCGGAATTCAAGGGAGTGGAAGAGTAGGAAGTTAATGTGGTGAGGTCGAAGTCGTGGCGTCTCCGATGGTGGGAGCGACGGAGGCGAAGCATTTTTGTGGTTGTGTTCGAGTTCTAGGTTTTGAACGATGTGCTAAATTTTGATTTGGTAGTTTTTTTGTCGAGTCGAGTTTTGATTTCATATATTAGGGTGATTCGCGACTTGTAAGTGATCCTGATGTTCGCCGGAGAAGTGGCGCATCGTCGTGCACGTGCACGGCAGTGAGTGGTGTCAGAACTGTTGTGGGGTAAGCATCTCGAGTCGTTACGCGAGAAAGAGGGTGACTACTTCAGGTTCGTACTCGAGTACGCGAGCTTGGTTACCTGATACTTTCGTTTAAACTTAAACTTAACTCAACTGAAAAAAAAGGGAAGAAGAAGGGTATGCGAGGAGATGAGGGATGACTTGGGGAAGATGGAAAGAAACTCGAATATTAACTCGAGTGAAACCTGGGTAATCTCAGGTTTGTTTTAAATAGGGTTAAGCCCAACAAATTAAAGTTATGTAAACAAATTTTTGCGTTAACAAGATAATTAATCTTTGACAATTTAAGACCTTACTACAAGTTTTAATTTTTTTTCCAGTTAATACTTAAGAATGTTTTTAAAATCCAATTAATAATTTAATTAAGTAAATAACTTAAGTTAAGCGTTAAAATAATTAAAAATTAAAGTCTTCTAAATTAGTAATAATTTGCTTTCAAAGTTTAAAGAAGATTTTAAAAATGTTAATTAAGACAAATAATTATTAATTAATTGTTTAAAAAGGGCAATTAAGATGGTTAATTAATTTAAGTTGTAATTAACTAAGTGATTAGAGTTTTATCTAATTGTAATTAAAGATAGGTTAGTTAATAATTAAGTATCTAATTAATTTGTAAATTAAGAATTGTTAATTTGATAATTTAAGTTAACCAATTTATAATTAGTAGTCAATTAAGGTAATTGATTAAAAAATAATTAATTAAAAATTTAATTAATTTATCATTAGGAATAGTTAATCATTGATTTAAATAAATCAATAGAAAATAGTATATGGTTAATTCTTTTAAATCACCTTTACCTTAAATTAAAGATGATTGACTATCATCAAACGTTGTGTACTGGATCGATATTTTTGTTTGTATTTGTGATACTGTGTGATGCGAATTGCCTTGTGCTGAATTGTGATTGGTGATTTGTTTCTGCATTTATGTGAAAAACCCTTTGCCCGTAAAACGGCAATGAAACATCGATGCGATAGGGAGTCGGATCCCAGTTGGTTATCCGAAACCAACATCGAATCGTAATAACGAATCTTTGTGATTGATAAATTTACTTTATCTGTGAATATGTGAATGAAGATATGCGTTATGAGTTATCGATATTGATATATATGTGGTGATTGATGTTGTGCACTATTGTGTAAACCCCTGTACCACACTTGTACACACACAAATATGGATTGCACGTGGAAATCAGTTAAGTCACAGATTTTAATAGTTTTGAATTTGAATTTTAAATCCAAATGGTTTTGGAAATGAATTGAGTTTAATATAAGAAGCTTTTAAAAGGTGTTTTAAAAATGAACGTTATTTTGAATAACTAAATAAAGATTTGAAATTTGAATAATTTGATTTAAATTGGAATTCAATATCTGAAATTGAATTCTATATTCAGTATTTATGATTTAAAAAGGTAATATACAAGCTTATATGGGTTTTAAACAATTTTTAAAGCATTGTTGTGGGAATTTGAATTAACCTAAAGGTTTGAACTTGTACAAATGAGATCGAATCTTTCCAAAAATAAAATTTTTTGTTTCCCAATGATAAAAGCTTTCACATAAGTAATGAATTTCCAATTCATATTAAAAGGAATTTCATGTTTGAATTGAAATGGTTTTCCAAGTTATGGATGAATATTTGGAAATGAGTTTTGAAAGTGAATATTTGGAAACGTGTTTTGAAAGCTATAAGCTAAATCTTTGGTTTAAAGATTTAAATGAATAAGTCAAATTGAAATGAAAATTGTTTTGAAATCCATGAATGGATCTTTGCGAAACTGGGTGAACTTTGTGAAATGAATCTTTTTTTTGAAAGATTTGAAATGGTAATTGGTTTAAACCATTTGAAAGAAAGTTTGGAATTTTAAAGTTGTGACTAGATTGAAATCCCATATCCATATGTTTTTAAATATTGCACTCATTATTCGGTTTAGCCGGGAGAGGACTTTGTGTCATATAACCCATTCCGAATAATGATACGTCATTATGGATAGGATGACCTATCGATTGTCTCTGCACTGAGTAGCTACGGTATAGAGATTTCTTAAGTGATGGAAAGTCCGATCGTGATTGTGAATACCCGGATTGCAAGGGCTTCTTCGGAAGTTCCTTCCGCTCTGTTCGAACCCAGAACAGACTTGTATGGTTGTGTGTCTTACATTACACTTTGAGATATAAAGCAGATTTCTTTCAAATACATATCTGTTGGTGGCGGAGAATTTATTCTCTTAGCTTAACACCCTTCTCTGAGACGTACAAGCTCGAAAGTTATGTAGTTGAAGGTTATCAGCGATATACTCCCAATTTTGTAGTGTGGCATGCTAAGTGCTGTTGTGTGTTGATGATCATTTGTCGATCATTTGTGATCAAAGCATGGCTTTGTAAGAAAGCATGGCTTTGTAAAAAAGCATAGATTTATGGACGAGACCTCATCGAGCCTCACAAACCGGTAATGGTCGAAACAGGAAAGATGCGACAAGGTTTCAGGGGTAGCTCCCCTAGGGTGTGACCATTCCTTCTGGAAAAGGGTGGTATCATGGTATGGAGCCCGGATACTTACTCATGTAGGGGATGTAGTATATTTATTACTGTGTGATGTTGTTGGTGTAGAGGTACCTCGTATGAAGGTCCCAAAGGACCGGGGGTGGCATATCTTAGGTTCTACTTCCCGGGAAGGGGGTAACCGGCCTGTTGTTGGCAGAGAGCCGGGTAGGTTCTTGGGGCGTCCCGCCAAAGGCGTTCCCATGTGGCATTAGGAAGTTCCTTAGCCTGACCATTTGTCGGAAATCCAAACAAAATAATACGAGCCTTGTACGTTTTTAGCTATAGAACCTACCATTTAAAATGGTAGCTATATCAGGCATAATATAATGGCACCAATGCTAGCTAAGATTAATATTATACTTTCAAAATGTTTTCCACTGTGAACTAATAATAATATCAAAAAGGATTTTTGCGTAGTAAGCATTTTTGACTATCATAAGGAGAAATCTCCCTCATGTGTGCGATTGCATTGTGTGTGTGCCGGGAGGCCTTATGATAGTTTCATTTTTCCCAAAAGCATTGCGGATTTCAAATTTAAAATCTTTTGGTTGTTTTTAAAGACAAACCGTTTTTGTTTGCTCACACCAGTCCATGACGGACTCGGAGTTTATTGTTCCTTTCCTAAACTCTGGGTGCCCACAATTTTCCACACGGGCGGTCTAGAGTTTGGTTTTTCAGATAGTCGGGTTTAGTAGATTATCTGGAGCTAGTTCAGTCCCCGGACGACTGACCTTGCTTGCTTATCTTTGTGCAACGGTGATGGTGGATCGAGCTTGAAGTTTTGGAATCCTAGCTTTGGAGTTTTGGATTGGAGTTGGAGTATTAGAGTCTGTGAAGACTTATCTCATATGGTATCGTGTTCCGCTATATTCTGTGTTGTATATTCTCTGATGTTGATGATTATCATTTGTATCAAATTTGATGTATGGGGTATTGTGTTCAAGTTGTATTAGTGATATCATCTTTTATTTCCGCTGTGTTATTTATCATCAAATGGTGTTGCAAGCTCGGGCGATACGAATTTGATGTTGTTTGTCGGACATCGATTTCGGGTCGTCACATGAAATTTGAAGCGTTTGTTCAATTTCGAATTTATATCATTTAGATCGATATTTAAAAATAGTCTTCTGAGGTGCGGTCTCAGAATTCGACAAAACAAGTTCCATTGGATCAAGAATATTATATTATTATCGAATTTCAATTTTCATAGCATTCGGAGTTATCGTGTGGTCGTCGGATAAGAAAACGCGTTGAAAATAAATCAAAATTTAATTTGATAACTAGTCCAAAAATCTATCTTCTCCATACGATCGAATTTGGACTCGAAACATTTTCTATTGTGTTCGGAATATGCATATAACATTATAAACGACTAGCGGCATGCCTTGATTGGAGATTGAGATTGTGAGTTGCAAAATTGATACGATTTGAATTTTAATTTGAATTTGAAATTTAAATAAAAATAAAAATTGTGCAATCCCTTATTTTGCTTCTCTACATGTATATGCCTTTCGAACACGTAGTTCTTTTACTCTAATTTATTTTCCACGCATTAGTTTCAAAAATAATAAAACAATATTTTATACCTATCTTCGTTAACAAAAAAAAAACGAAAGAAATAAATTCAAATCAAATTAATGGCGAACGAACGAAATCTCATTCCAGACTACATGAAATCAAACGCGTTCTCTTCCCTCCTATTTCATTTCAGCATTAATACACTTCAACTGAATATCTCGTTCGATTTATAACAAAGCCTGGGCGCAAGCAAGTTCGAGGGAAGATTCGCGGCGACTTAGAGTTCGAAATCAAATCGTGATGGAGGCACACACATTCGCACGCGTGATTGAGGCAAGGCACTTAGTGAAGTTGAGCTCCAATTCGCGGTGGCCTAGGGCATTACGATGGATTCAATTTGAAGCAAGATCGAATTCGTGGAGTCGACAATGGAGTCGAGCGACTGGAAAGTAGGAGTCACGATGTCATCATTATGGAAGCTCGAGCTCATCGGCAAGGGGTCGAATTCGAGCAGGGACATGATGTGCTAGGGTTTTGAGCATTGTGATTCGGGGCACTCGCGTGGTTTCTTGGTCGTTAAGGCGATGTTCGAGTGCAAACAGAAAGGTATAAAATTGTTCATTTTTTTTAATCTAAAATTTTATTTTTACATTAAAGATATAAAACTATGTTTTTAATTTAAAGGTAATAAATATATTACACACAGGAAATATATATTACATGAAATTATATATATGTGTGATTTTGGGAAAATAAAAATAGAAATGGTGATTAGTTGTTTGATTTATTTTGAATATTAATAAAAATACTTTACAAATATCCATTTTTATTTTCTAAGTTATTCTAAAATTAATGTATTAAGATGATGAATTTGTTCAATTAATTAATCTTAAGCTACTAAAAGATTTTTTTAAAAGAGGAAAATAACTAGTTTAATTAAGTTATTAAATGCTAACAGATTGTTCGATTTATTCGAATATTAATAAATTGTTTAAATATTTATACAAGGTCAAGAACTGTAAAGAAATAAAGCTGAAATGAAAGTGGATTGCAAGCATAGGCAAAGGTGAGATCTTCTCACTCACTTGGTTTGTTTGTTGAATTTAGATAGTTAAATTTAAATTCTTGATGTATTTGGATGAATTTGATAATTTATCTATTGATGATATTAGACATAGTAGGATATATATATATATATATATATATATATATATATATATTTGGAGTGATTGATTTCCCACATTATATAGTGGATGAGACCATATGCGCCGCGTAATAGCGGATGATTTTATTTAATCCCATATACCGCGATATTCCACCTCGAAGTGGAATTAGTATTTGATTGTTGTGCTAACATCTATGGATGCAGGGAAACAGGTTGGAGGGATCCAACTGGATTCCTCAAATATTTGAATTTATTTCAATGTTATGTGTTAATTTATTTATAATCTCTATATGATTATATTTATGATTGAAATCGTTGAAGGCTATCGTTTAGCCGAATATATTTTTGGTATCGTAGGGTACCAGAAATATAAAATTGGACCTTTGGAAATTTAAATAGAAAACTTTAAGTAAATTCTGTTTTGAGAATTGGATAAATTTAAAAGAAGGAATTTTAAAAGGATAAAGTTTTATTTTTGAAATCGTATTGAATAAACTCCAAAAATATGGGGAAGGATTTATTTGAAATTTGGATTTTAAATAGTTGGAAGAGATAAAGGAATTTATTTTAAAAGGAAACAAATTTTAGAAATCGATTTGGGATTTAATTTGGTGTTTGAAATGGTTTTGGAAATCAATTTGGAGTTTGAATGAAAATTTATTTGGTGTTTGAAAATAAATTTTTAGGAAATTGATTTGAAATTTGATTTGGTGTTTGAATATAAATTGGGAAATCGATTTGAAATTGATATAGTGTTTTAAAATAAATCTTTGGGAAATTGGTTTGAAAATCAATTTGGTGTTTGAAAAAAATGTTTGGAAAATCAATTTGTAATTTGATTTGGTGTTTGAAAAATAATATTTGGAAATCGATTTGATAATTGCATATCAGTGGATATTTGAAAATTTAAATTCACAATGGGAATTTTATAAAGGAAAGGGAAATTTGTTTTAAAAATAAATATTGATTTATTTTAAAAGTGTGGAAAGAAATTTACAGATTTGAAATGTAAATTTAAAATAAACCAACAAGGATTTATTAATTGATTTAAACAGACCATTTTTGAAAAGGAAAGTGTATTTTCCCTGGAAAGCCAAGTATGATTTCAAAGTAGCTTTCAAATATAAATTAAAAGTTCTAGTATTGGTTTAAAAAGAATATTTTGGAGAAATTATTTTCTTAAGTTATTTTGAAAATCTTTAAAGTAAATATTTATTTAATTAATTATAAAAGTGATTATTTGAAGATTAAATTGATATTTGATTTAGAAAATGGTTATTTAAATAGTTATACTCTATCTAATAATTTTATTTTTAAAATTAGTTTAGACTTGAAGTTTTATACGAGATAATGGTATAATTGACTAATATTTAAATAAGTGTTTAGAAATAGTTTTTATTCTAAATATGTCCAAGTATATTTTGGATAAGCAATTAAAATTATTTTAAAGTATTTGAACTCGACAAATTTTCAATGGAAATGAGTAAATATTTGGAAATATATTCCGTGTGAGGAAAGTGATTTGAAATTTATTTTCAAAGTGTTGAAGTGTCAAAAAAAATATCTTGCGAGGATATTTTGAAAATAAGTAACTGGGGAAAATTATTTAAATCTTGGTGATTGTTGTGAATATTGTTTGATAGTTAAATAACCGACTATCAGCATTGGCCTTTAAATGGCATTTGAATTTCGATGTGACTGGGGGTCGGATTCCAAATGGATATTCGAAAACCACATCAAATTTTTGTGTTCGACCTTTTGTTTAAAAGATCGATGTGGAAATTGTTGTGATTTGTTTGAAATCTGAATGTAACACTTATTTTTAAAGTAAGCACTCGTTATTCGGATTAGCCGGGAGAGGACTTTGTTTCATAAAACCCATTCTGAATAATGATACGACAAAATGGGATTGCATTTGAAGATGGTGTTGAAGACCGGGTATTTTTGAAAGCGAAAGCATTACCTATCGAATGTCTCTGCACTGAGTTGCTTCGATATAGAGAATATATCACCTTTTGTGATGAGGATTCCAGACGTGGTTAGTGAATATCCGAATTTGCAAGGGCTTCTTTGAGGTGCCTTCGGTTCCGTTCGATCCCGGAATGGACTTGTATGGATGTGTGTCTGATGTTACACTTTGAGATGTAAATCTGGTTCCTATCAAATGCATTTCTGTTGGTGGCGGAGAATTTATTCTCTTAGCTTAACACCCTACTCTGAGACGTACGAGCTCAGAGGTTATGTAGTTGATGGTTACTAGTGATACATTCCTAATTTGGTAATGTGGCATACGAAGTGTTTCTTATCATTTGTTGATCGAAGCATGGCATTTGTGAATGGCGTAGCTTTGTGGACGAGACCTCGTGGGACCTCACACCTTGGAAATGGTCGAAACAGGAAGAATGCGGCAAAGGTTACGATGGTCGCGCCCTTTAGGGTATGTCGTTTTCTTCTGGAAAAGGGTTGTATCATGATATGGAGCCTATATATTTAACCTATGTGGTTGCTGCAAATTTATTACTTTATGATTGTTGCTTTGTGGTTGAGGATCCTCGGATAAAGGTCACTAACGACTGGAGGATAGCTTGCTCGTGTAGTAGTTACCTAGTTACAGAGGTAACCCGGCCTTGTGTTGGCAGAGAGCTGGTTAAGTTCTCGGGACGTCCCGCCAGAGGCGTACCCATGTGGCATAGGAAGTTCCTCAGCCTGACCATTTGATGGAAATCCACAGAAACAATACGAGCCCTGTACGATTTTAGTTGTATAATCTGCCTTTTACTTATGGCGGTAACCCGCTGTTTAATTGGTAGCTATAGTAGGCATAGTTCGAAATGTCTATGCTGGCTAAGATTAATATTATACTTTCAAAATGTTTTTCCACACTATGCACTAATGATAATATCAAACAGATTTTGCGTATCAAGCATATTTGACTATCATAAGGAGAAATCTCCTCCAATTCTGCGTTTGCATTATGTGTGTAGCGGGAGGCCTTATGGTAGTTTAATTTTCCAAAAGTATAGCGGATTTCTTTTTATTTTCTTTGTGAAAATCACCGTTTTTAAGATCTCACACCAATCCCATGACTGACCTGGAGTTTATTGTTCCCTTTCTAAACTCTGGGTGCCCACCAATTTCCATACGGGCAGTCTAGAGTCAGGTTAGCAGTGGTTCTAGAGTTCAAGCTACATAGGAAGACGTATCATTATACTATGTATTATCCGCTGCATTGGGATTGCTACAAGTTCAGTTTCATTTGGACAAGTTATAATGATTGCCATTGTTGTGTTGTATGGTATATACTCTGATGATGTATTGTAATAACTGATATAGTTCCTTGTTTTAAAGATTATTCATTTATCTATTATATATTGTTCAGCTGCGAAATGTGAGATTCTATTATTGTTTCTGTTTCTTCTTCTATCTTCTTCTTCTTTAACCCTAACGGTTTGATTTTTTGGCAATTGTGAAGCATTTGATACAGTGGACGTATTGATGTTGACTTTTGGGCGTCGAAAAATTGGGTCGTTGAAGAGTGGTAGCAGAGCACTTGGTTAAGCGACAACCTTGGCTCTGGTGGGTGTTACTCATTAGAGATAGAGTCAGTAGTGCTCTAGAATGAGTTGAGTGTAATAATAGATATGAGCACGTATCTGTTAGTGAATATAAAATTGTTTTACATTGTGTGGACTCATCGGTTGATTGTTTATAGATTCTGGTCGGTGCACTTTGGCCAACTGTATCGATAAGGGTTTCTAAACTTTAAATGAGATAAACCGACATAGTATTGTTTTAAAAATTGGGCAAATGAGATAAATTTTACCCAAATTATTTTCGTATATAAAAGGAATAATTTTCCGTAGAATATTATATAGTATATGGTTGCTTGGATGTTAGGAAGTGATAATATAAAATTATTATCATTAATAATTGAATAAGAAAGTGAAAACATAACCAAAGGTTAAGAAATAAAATTCAAATACAAATAAGATTTGTAAATATAAATTATAAATGTGATTATGATTTGATATAGAATTCCAGAGAAATATTTGGAAGGAACTGAAAGGATTTGAAGTTTTGGAGATTTGGAAAAGTTTAAATCCCTTTGATATGAAAATGATTTTCAAGGGTTTTGGAAAAATGTTTTAGAGGGATAAAAGCACTAAACTCTTTTCGGTCGTTGGAAAATAATTCTAACGATGATCGCGACATCATCGGTGTTCATTTTCAAGTTTCCAAAAGAGTAATTGTTACAAAATTATTTAAAAATTGAAGTTTTTTGGAAAACTGGTTTGGATTTTGAAATTCAAAAGATAATTTGAACTGATTTCAAAAATGATTTTGAAATGTTGGAAAGACTCTGGAATTTGATAAAAATGGTTATGGAATAAAAAAATTATTAAGGTGGAAAATAAATTTTAAACGAATAAATAAATTTACAATTGCAAGTAAATAAAAGTGGAATTTAATGTTAAAATTCATTTCGAATTTGTAAATAAATCGAAATCATGTGGAATTGGAAATCCAGTTTAAATATAAGTAGTTACAAACCAAAGTGGTGAATTGAAAATGAATATAAGAAATATATAGAATATTTATATTGAACTTAAGAAAATAAACGGTGAAATTCTTAAGTAAAATTTGGAGTTAAGAAAATATTCTAAGTTAATGATTGAATGAAGATTAAACTAGAAATTGTGAAATGGTAATTGTGAATAAGGGAATGAAAATCAATGTGAATAAAAGAAAAGAAAATTGATATATCTAATAATCAATTTGGAACAAATACTTAGGATGTACGTGTATCATTTTATTCGTATAATGATTTGATCCGGAATTCGTGCACAAAATTTTGAGATAGTTATATCGATCCGAGTTGGGATTTTTCACTCGATTTTCGACGAAGAACCTGGATATGGATTTTTTGTTGATTCTGGAAATTCTCTATCATAGTTTACGGCTATGCAAGGAGAATGACAGTTTTCGATCAAGAAACCAGATCCGAGTCTGCACTAGAAAGTCGGGTAGACGATACTAGCTCGAAAGTGAAATTGTGTGATCGAGTGAGCGATCGAATTTGATAATTGTGTACGAATAATACAAGTACATCGTATGGATTTGAATGAATATGGAAATTTTTGTAAAAAAAGGTATAGAATGATTTTGAATGTAGAAATTGAAAATGGTTGTTAAATAGCATACAGGTGTGTTAGAAGCAAAAGATAAATTGGGATTTGATTTCGAAGATAAATTTAAATTGCTCGAAAAAGGTATGTATTTGAATTTCAGTATGAAATTTAATGATTTTATTTTCTAGCCGCTTGGGTTTTTTTTCTTTTGAAATCTGGGGCTTGTTGTGGCATTTTGTAGATGTAGTCGTGCAAAGGAAACGCTGGCAAAAATTTTCGAAAATTTAAGGAGTTAGAAAAATTTTAAGAAAATTTTGGATAATTTAAAATTTGAATTTAAATTTAAATTTGAATTGTTAAGAAAATAATATTGTTTGGAATCTATGGAAAAATTTGGAAAGTTAGTTGAAGTGGTAATGAGTCTTTAGTGAAAGGATTTGTTTCGACAAGTTGTTGAAACTATTTGGTTTTGGAAAAATGATAAACGGGTTAAGGATCGTTCTTCTTAACTAGTAATTTCGGGACGAAATTCTTTTAAGGGGGGAAGAATGTGACTACCCAAATTTTTAATGTTTGAAATTTAAATATTTAATTGGTTTTTAACATTTGAATGTTAGTTTAACTTTAATTTCAAGAACATATGTTTATTTGGCAATTAAATTTTGAATCTAATTATTGAAAACTTGGGTAAAATATTGTATCTTCAATTTTAAGCTAATTAAAAATATTTCAAAGGCTTGAGAAATTTATATTGATAATATTGAAAATAATGAAAGTGTTAAAATTTGAAATTTGAACCATTTGTTCAGTTTTGAATTTATATCATTTAAATCGATATTTAAAAATAGCCTTCCGAAGCACGGTCTCGGAATTCGCTGAAACCAGTTCCATTGGATCCGTAATATTGTGTTATTATCATATTTCAATTTTCGTAGCATTCAGAGTTATCGTGTGGTCGCACGATAAGCAAACGCGTAGAAAATTAAATCGAAAGTTTAATTTGATAACTGGTCCAAAAAGCTATCTTCTTCATACCATCTAATTTGGACTCGGAACTTTTTCCGTCGTGTTCAGAATAGGCTATAACATTATAAACGCCAAGTGGCACGCTTTGATTGTAGATTGAGATTGTGAGTTACAAAATTGATACGATTTGAATTTGAATTTGAATTTGAAATTTAAATATAAATAATGACTGCACAATCCCTTATTTTGCTTCCCAACACGTATATGCCTTTCGAGCACGTGGTTCTTTTACTCTGATTTATTTTATATGCATTAGTTTCAAAAATAATAAAACAAAATTTTATACCTATCTTCGTTAACAAAAACAAAACAAAACAAAAGAAATAAAATTCAAACCAAATTAATGGCGAACGAACGAAATCTCGTTCCAAACTATTTGAAATCAAATGCGTCTCGTTCTCTCCTCTTTCGTTTCAGCATTCATACACTTAAACTCAAAATTTCGTCGATTTATAACAAAGCCTGGGCGCAAGCAAGTTCGAGGGAAGCTTCACGACGACCTAGAGTTCGAAATCAAATCGTGATGGAGGCGCACGCATTCGCACGCCTGATTGAGGCAAGGCGTGTAGTGAAGTCGAGCTCGAATTCGCGGTGGCCTAGGGTGTCGCGATGGATTCAAGTCGAAAGCAAGTTCGAATTCGTGAAGTCGACGGTGGAGTCGAACGGCTGGGAAGTAGGATCGCGATGTCGTCATCGTGGAAGCTCGAGCTCGTCGGCAAGGAGTCGAATTCGAGTAGGGACGCGACGAGCAGAAATATAAAATTGGACTATTGGAAATTTAAGTAGAAAACTTTAAGTAAATTATTTTTTGAGAATTGGATAAATTTAAAAGAAGTAATTTTGAAAGGATAAAGTTTTAATTTTGAAATCCTATTGAATAAATTCCAAAAATATTGGGAAGGAATTTAATAATGATTTGAGTAATATTATTCAAAAGTTGAAGAATTTATTTAAAATTTGAATTTTAAATAGTTGTAAGAGATAAATGAATTTATTTTAAAAGGAAATAAATTTTAGAAATCGATTTGGAATTTAATTTGGTGTTTGAAATGATTTTGGAAATCAATTTGGAGTTTCAATGAAAATTTATTTGTTGTTTGAAAATAAATCTTTAGGAAATCGATTTGAAATTTGATATGGTGTTTTGAAAATAAATTAGGAAATCAATTTGAAATTAATTTGGTGTTTTAAAATAAATATTTGAAAATTGATTTGGAAATCGATTTTGTGTTTGAAATAAATGTTTGGTAAATCAATTTGGAATTTGATTTGGTGTGGAAATCAATTTGAAAATCGCATAACAGTCGATATTTGAAAATTTAAATTCACAATGGGAATTATAAAGCAAAGGTAAATTTGTTTTTAAAAATAAATAATGATTTATTTTAAAAGTGTGGAAAGAAATTTGCAGATTGGAATGTAAATTTAAAATAAATCAAGGAGGATTTATTAATTGATTTAAATGGACCATTTTTGAAAAGGGAAGTGTATTTTCCCTGGAAAGCCGAGTATATTTTCAAAGTAGCTTTAAAATATAAATTAAAAGTTCTAGTTTTGGTTTTAAAAGAATATTTTGGAGAAAGTATTTTCTTAAGTTATTTTCAAAATCTTTGAAGTAAAGATTATTTATTAATTATATAAGTTATTATTTAAAGATTAAATTCATATTTGATTTAGAAAATGGTTATTTAAATAGTTATACTCTATCTAATAATTTTATTTTTAAAATTAGTTTGGACTTGAAGTTTTATATGAGATAATGGAATAATGTTTTCATAACTAATATTTAAATAAGTGTTTAGAAATAGTTTTTATTCTAAATGTTTCCAAGTATATTTTGGATAAGCAATTTAAATTATTTTAAAGTATTTAAACTCGGCAAATTTTCAGTTGAAATGAATAAATATTTGGAAGTATATTCCGCATGAGGAAAGTGGTTTGAAATTTGTCTTCAAAGTGCTAAAGTGTTAAGAAATATATCTTGCAAAGATATTTTGAAAATAAATAATTGGGGAAAATTATTTAAATCTTGATGATTGTCGTGAATATTGTTTGATAATTAAATAACCGACTATCAATTTTGGCCTTTAAATGGCATTTGAATTTCGATGTGACCGGGGGTCGGATTCCAAATGGATATTCGAAAACCACATCGAATCTTTGTATTGGATCTTTTGTTTAAAAGATCAAATTGGAAATTGTTGTGATTTGTTTTAAATCTGAATGTAACACTTATTTTTAAAATAAGCGCTCGTTATTGGGATTAGCCAGGAGAGGACTTTGTGTCATAAAACCCATTTCGAATAATGATACGATGAAATGGGATTGCATTTCAAGATGATGTTGAAGACCAGGTATTTTCGAAAGCAAAAGGATTATGTGTCGATTGTCTCTAAACTGAGTTGCTCCGGTATAGAGATTTTAGCACCCTTTGTGATGGGGATTCCGGACATGATTAGTGAACATCCGGATTTGCAAAGGCTTCTTTGAAGTGCCTTCGGTTCCGTTCGATCCCGGAACGGATTTGTATAGATGTGTGTATGATGTTACACTTTTAGATATAAAGCTGGTTTCTATCAAATACATTTCTGTTGGTGGTGGAGAATTTATTCTCTTAGCTTAACACCCTTCTGTGAGATGTACGAGCTCAAAGGTTATGTAGTTGATGGTTGCTAGTGACACATTCCCAATTTGGTAATGTGGCACACGAAGTGATGTTGATCATTTGTTGATCGAAGCATTGCTTTTGTGAAAAGCGTAGCTTTGTGGATGAGACCTTGTGGGACCTCACACCCCGGAAATGGGCGAAACAGGAAGAATGTGGTAAGGTTATGAGGGTCGCGCCCTTTAGGGTATGTCATTTCCTTCTGGAAAAGGGTTGTTTCATGATATGGAACCTAAGTATTTAACCTATGTGGTTGCTGCAAATTTATTACTTTGTGGTTGTTGCTTTGTGGTTGAGGATCCTCGGATAAAGGTCGCTAACGACTGGGGGATGGCATGCTTGTGTAGTAGATACCTAGTTACAGAGGTAAACCGTCCTTGTGTTGGTGAGAGCTGGTTAAGTTCTCGGGACGTCCCTCAAAGGCGTACCCATGTGGCATAGGAAGTTCCTTAGCCTGACCATTTATTGGAAATCCAAAGAAACAATACGAGCCCTATACGGTTTTAGTTGTATAGCCTGCCTTTTACTTATGGCGGTGACCCGTTGTTTAATTGGTAGCTATAGTAGGCACAGTTCAAAATGTCTATGCTGGCTAAGATTAATATTATACTTTCGAAATGTTTTCCACACTATGCACTAATGATAATATCAAAGACATTTTGCGTATCAAGCATATTTAACTATCATAAGGAGAAATCTCCTCCAATTCTGCGTTTGCATTGTGTAGGTGGATGGAGCCCTTATGGTAGTTTCATTTTCCAAAAGAATAGTGGTTTTCTTTTTATTTCTTTGTGAAAATAATTGTTTTTAAGATCTCACACCAATCCTATGACTTACCTGGAGTTTATTGTTCCCTTTCTAAACTCTGGGTGCCCATCAAATTCCACACGGGAAGTCTAGAGTCAGGTTAGCAGTGGTTCGGGAGCGAAGTCAAGAAGTATGCTATAGAGATATGGAGTTCAAGCTGGATGGTAAGACGTATCATTACACTATGTATTATCCGCTGCGTTGGGATTTCTGCAAGTTCTGTTTCATTTGGACAATTTATAATGATTGCCATTGTTGTGTTGCATGGTGTATACTCTGATGATGTATTATAATAACCAATATGGTTCCTTGTTTTAAATATTATTCATTTATCTATTATATATTTTTCCATTGCGAAATGTGAGATTCTATTATTATTTCCGTTTCCTCTATCTTCTTCTTCTTTAACCTTAACGGTTCAGTTTTTTGGCATTCGATTGTGCGACATTTGATACAGTGGACGTATTGATGTCAACCTTCGGGCGTCGAAAAATTGGGTCGTTACATTAAAGGTGTATCTTTTGTATAAAAGATTTGAATTGTGAATTTTTTTTGAAAGCTATAAATGAATCTTTGCTAAAGATTAGTGAACTTTGTTTCCTAAAAAAGAGGATCTTAAAGGTGTATCTTTTGTATAAAAGATTTGAATGGTAAATAGTTTTGAAAGCTATGAATGAATCTTTGTGAAAGATTGGTGAACCTTGTAAAGTGAATCTTTTTGTTTAAAAGATTTGAAAATGGTAATTTGTTTAAACCATTTGAAGAAAGGTTTTGGGCTTTAAGTTGTGACTTAACTAAGATCCCAAGATCCATATGTTTTTAAAATGAAGCGCTCATTATTCGGTTTAGCCGGGAGAGGACTTTGTGTCATAAAACCCATTCTGAATAATGATACGACGTTATGGATCACATTTGAAGACCGATGGTGAAGACTGGGTATTTTTGAAAACGAAAGGATAACCTGTCGAATTTCTCTGCACCGAATGACCCCGGTATAGAGATTTGATCACCTTTGTGATGGGGAGTCCGGACATGATTAGAGATTATCTGGATGGCAAGGGCTTATTTTTGAAGTGCGTTCAGTTCCGTTCGAACCCGGAACGAACTTGTGTGGATGTATGTATGACATTACACTTTAAGATGTAAAGCTTCTTTCTATCAAATCCATTTTTGTTTTATGGCGGAGAATTTATTCTCTTAGCTTAACACCCTTCTTTGAGACATACGAGCTTAGAGGTTATGTAGTTAATGGTTACTATTGATACATTCCTAATTTGGTAATGTGGCATACGAAATGCTGCTGATCATTTGTTGATCGAAGCATGGCTTTTGTGAAAAGCGTGGCTTTGTGGACGAGACTTCACCGAACCTCAAAAGCCGGAAATGGTCGAAACAGTAAGGATGCAGCAAGATTGTTTGAGGATAGCGCCCCTTGAGGGTATGTCCATTTCCTTTTAGATAGAAGTGGTATCATGATATGGAGCCCAGATACTTAACTTATGTGGTTGCTGCAAACTAATTGCTTCGTGGTTGTTGGTGCCGAGACCTCGGATAAAGGTCGGTTACGATCGGGGGTGGCATACTCGTAACAGTTAGTTACCTAGTTACAGAGGTAACCAGGCCTTGTGTTGACAGAGATCTGGTTAGGTTCTCGGGGCGGCCCTCCAGAGGTGTACCCATGTGGCCCAGGAAGTTCCTTAGCTTGATCATTTGTTGGAAATCCAATCAAACAATACATGCCCTGTACGGTTTTAGTTGTATAACCTGCCACCTTAGGTGGTAGCTATAGCAGGCATAATATAATGGTACCTATGCTGGCTAAGATTAATATTATACTTCGGAAAGGTTTTCTACACTATGCACTAATAATAATATCCAAATGTTTTTGCGTATCAAGCATGTTTGAATGTCATAAGGAAAAATCTCCTCCAATTATGCGCTTGCATTGTCTCTGTGTGTGTGTAGGGAGGCCTTATCGCAGTTTCATTTTCCAAAATGCATTGCGGATTTCTTTTTAAATTCTTTTGTTTGTTTGTTTTTTTTTGCTCACACCAGTCCCATGATTGACTTGGAGTTTATTGTTCCCTTTGTAAACTCTGGGTGCACACAATTTTTCGCACAAGGCAGTCTAGAGCTAGATTTTTCATATAATCAACTAGTTGATGTAGATTCGATATCTTTCGAAGTCTCTGGTTTAGTAACATTTGGAAATCTTCTTCAGTCTTTAGATTTTGGCGATCGCATATGTTCGTCTAGGATTGGAGTTGCTTAAGTTCAGCATTGATGATGGTTCGAGGTTATAGCTTGGAGATCTTTGGAGCATTGGATTGGGATGCAATTTGTGGATTCACTCTCTTTTGGAAATCATGGTGGAGTTATCTCTTTCGGTGTTGTTCTTTCGCTATTGTATCTTAGCTCAGATATTGCTATTAGTTTGTATCATTGTGTTGCATCACATATTGTATAGCAATAAAATTTCATTTTTCTTCCGTTGTGTTGTTGTACTTAATGTGTTATAAGCTCCGACGAACCAGATTCGACATTTGAATCTGCGGCATTCGAATACAGGTGATGTATTTGGTGCCGATTTTCAAAGGTGGAGTCAGGGTCATTACACTCAATAAGAATTATCTCAAGATCAACAACAACAACATGGCGAAGCATCTCAAGGTCCATCCTGCCAAAGATCAACTAGTCGTCAACAAGACGAAATTTTGATTCCTAATCCGGAACTACCTCCACATGAGTCAATTTCTAAGATATGTCATAACCAACAAATTCTTAAATCCTCTATCACTAAAGTAGACAAAAAGCTTAATAAGGTTAAATGATTTTTTATGATGTTATGTCAAGCTATCTCATGTTCATCTGGCACTTCCATGGCTACAATAGGCGATTTGAGTAAGAAACCCATCTTCACTTAGTCTTCCTCTTCCGACGATCAAGCAAGCAGTAGTGACGATGGTAGAGATGGAGGCGATAATGGTGGTCATGATGATAGGGGTAAGAAAAGGATGGCATGAGTTTTTATTTTATATTATGCAAACATTAGTCTTTATTTTATGGCTTGTATTAAAACATTCACTAATTTTCGTATTTCAAGACTCTTGTTTATGGTTTTTTTAATGTATGAATGGTTGTTTCCTTCATAATATCTATGACATTATATTACTTATTTCTTTTGGTCGATGACAAAAGGGGAGAAATATTATTACTAACGTTGAGAATGCACGATATAGAGTGTCAAAGATTCAGGGGGAGTAAGTATTTATATTATATATACAGTCGAAATCTATATCTATTTACAGGTTGTCATCAATCAAAAAGGGGGAGAATGTTAAGGCTTGGTTTTGATTCATGACACAAAGCTATCACTACGACATACAGATTTGACGACTGCTACGAGAAAAAGAGAATATATACTACATGGAGACAAGACTCCAAAACCAGTGCATCAATTATATTATTTTAGTTTTGAGTCTTAGGTCAATTTTGTTAAAATATCTCCTCATTTACGTATATATTAGATTATATATTTAATCATCTTATTCCTAAATATTTTATACATATATAGCGTATAAAATATATAAAAGTGTTTAAAGTTGTATATATTACTATACCTGTGTAAACAGTGCAAATTGCACAGACTTTACCAAGTCAGTCGACTGACATAAAGGTTCAGTCGACTGACATAGTGGTTCAGTCGACTAACCCTAGAAATTCTATGCAACATGCATAGGTGCACAGACATGCGGATATATATTTAAAAATTCGTTTGAACATTCAGTCGACTGAACCAGAGGTTGAGTTGACTGAATTTCCGCAACGGCTACTTTTTGAAAAGACACGACTATTTATGAAGAGTTACGAATCTCTACGAAATGATTTGGATGCAACACTTCATTCGAAACTCTTCATCAATAGTCGCTGCTCTTTAACCTCTAAAAATATATACAAACTTGATTCCAAATCATCGAATTTTCTTCTCTTTCTAATCTAACTCTCTTGAATCGATTAGCTATTATACTTTCAATTATTCTGCAAAAAGGAAATATTATACCTTTCTTTTCTTCATAAATTTCAAATATATATATATATATATATACACACACACACACACACTCGAGGAGAAGATTATAGGAAGGGTGTACTACAAGTGACAAATCCGTGTGTTTAGAACACATAAAGTCAAAACAATCTTTTTTTTATTTGTAGAAGTCCCGTTCTGCCGCTCAGGCGTGTGAAGTCATCTTCTGCTGCTGAGTCGAAATCCTATTCTGCTGTTCAGGTCCCTATTCGGCTGCTCAGGGGTTGTGTAGATCTGTTCCTTTGGGTTAAGTGAGGATTGTTATTTTAGTGAAATTCCAGAAGGAGTCTGGGATTGGACGTAGGACGGTGCTCCGAACCAGTATAAAAATCTCTGGTGTCATTTTATTATACTACTTTTATATTCCACACTATTTACTGTATTACTATCATCACTATACTCTATATTGTCATGTATCCATATTGCATAACACACTTTCATTTTTGCTTCCTCTTCCCACAATTCTTCCTAGGGCTTCAGTGTTAGGAATTTGGAAAATGGAATGAATGGATGAAGAGGAGTGGAGTGGGAGCTAATAGGTAAAATAATTTGGGTTCTTTTATTAGGTTAATGGGATAGAACCCAACCCAAAGCCCAAATGAAAATACGAAAATCGTAATCAACTCCAAACATATCGATGTTTATACTTGAACAAGTTGTAAATGTCATCTCGAACTCAATGAAAGTGGTCTCGAGTCCGAATTCGACTGTTGTTTACAGAAAGTCAGATTTTGCACTTTAAATTCAACTAATGATGCTATATTTAAATAAAACATTTAAATATATAATCATAAAATATACGGGTTGTTACATGCACCGTGATATGACAACACTAAACCCAAATCGTAGGGATCTTGTATAGGGATAAAAGTATGACAAGGCACGTGAAGCAATGTCCAAAGTAGGATACTACCAGTTTACCCATCCCGACTGGTGGTAACCTCCAGTGTCCCACCGCAACACAAAATCCACAGGTGCGCACCAATCAATCACAACATAAATGATGGTAATATTAAGGAGTATGTCCGCCAGAGGTAGCAAGCCTCATTGGCCAGTACGGCTCCTGTTTTAGTCATTTCAAATTAACATAAGTGTCAAGCCAATCCATAATCGTTCTCTTTCTTCAAATCCAGCAAATGTACGCCAATCCAACCACTTTGTTCTGGACCATCAGTCCACATAAACAACCGTTAAATAGGTTCCAATATTGAGAGAGAGTATGCTAATAAGAGGTCACGGTCTCTTTAACAACCAAACGTCTTTTTACACACCAGTTTGAATTCAAAATCAATTTCATTTCAAAATCATCATCTTTAATTCAAAAATCATATTCAGTCGGATACGTCATTTTCACTTGGAATATCATTTCACTCCAATATCTCGATTTCACTTTCAAAATCGTTTCGAATTTTGATTTAGAGTATAACTTCATTTTAACCCAATTAGCATTTGAATCCATGATTTAAATATAAACATGCCCATTCAGACCAGCTTGAATTTTTAGAAAATAGTTTGAATATTTTTAAAATAGTTTCAATAATTTAGTAGAAAATACTTTGAGTACTAAAATGGTGTATATAGTAAATAGCTTGGAAAATGAAACTAATTTGAATATTTAACAAAGATAGATTTCAAACATTTATGCTAAAATAATTCATTCGAAAATAGTTTCAAAGTCAAACCCATTCAATTCTAAATTTTCCAATTCAAATCAGTTGCAATTTCCATTTCGATTTAATCGATTCAGTTCTGATTTCAAGTCGAATTTTAATTCGATTCCAAATTAATTTCAGTTTCAATTCCATTTACTAATTAATTTCAACTACAATTTCAGATTAATTTCAATTCTAATTCCAAAATAATTTCAATTCCAAATTTAATCCATTTCGGTTTATATCAATTCCGAGCTCGATTTTAAAAAATATCGATTCAAAATGCTTAAATCAATTTACCTACAATATCCAATTTAAAATCCAATTCATCATATATAAGTCAATTTCGAGCTCAATTTCGAAATATCATTTTATATCACTTTTACTTAGCAATATTCAAAGTTCGAATAAATGCCTAATATTTTAAAACCAATCAATTTCTAAAATTGACATCATATTTCGATTAGAACTTCAAAATCTCAACTTCAATTATTTAAAACATTCACGTTATCAAACTTAAATTTCAACAATTCGAGCTCAAGGATTTCCATAAATTCGATTTTCATTTTCTTAAAATCAAATCATTTAAACAAATTTCAAAAATTTTCAAAATCGTTTAATTTAAAAATCCGATGTCCTTATATAATTTTCTATCACATGGCCAAGTGATTAGTTAATTCCATTTAATTTCAAGGATGGATATATATCATTTCAATCCAAAATAAACATCATATTGTATAAGTTTAACTTATTTCTTAATTTACTCGAAATAATTCGATTTACAGTTTAATATACTATAAATAATTTTCAGTGTGATAACAGGATATATCAAAATAAATAAACATCCAAATTATCCAAACTATCATCCAATAGCATCCATCACAATCAACATCCAAATCAGCCAATAATTCATAACAATTTCATAGTTATAAATATCAGGTAATTTATTGGTAATTAGGTTCCAATTTCAGATTTAACTATCAATTTTAATATCTACAGTCAATTCATATGTCAATTTCATTTTCAATTAACAGTCAATAAAATTAGATAACTTCACGATTCAATTTTAACGAACATAAAAATATTATAGTACGTTGTGGGCGTTAAAACGCTCACATTTTATTTTCTACTGTCGCTTTCGCATTTAGGTTTCGATTAAATTCGAGCGCGTTCGAATTTAACTGAAAGTTCTACAAGCTCTAAATTCATTCAATCCAATTCCATGTTGAAGATTTTGTCAATACGAATCCAACGCGACTAACTGCGTTAGATTTGGAATTAAAACAACGATTTGTGACATTTATAAAAATTCAATTTATAAAATTAAATTAGTTTAAATTAATTAAAATCTTTGTTTCCATGCCCAACAACTAAACCTAGCCTATCCTCGTATGCATCCGGCCCATCCTTCCTTCTTCTTTCCCATTTTCTGATTCCTGTCTAGTAAACCAAATGCACGATCACCCAAACGTGCATGTGCATGAACCACGTACGCCATCAATGACCAACCGAAACCCACCGATGATCGCCCCTCACCATCCTCCATCTCCTCAATGCCACTGCTTTCCTTCTGAGTCAGCCAAATGGATTGCGACAACCCAGTCGAACCTCGACGCCGCTAGAGTTGCGATGACTATCCACGCATCGCACCCATCTATCTCCCTCCTCAAGCTGCTACTTGCTTCTCCAAGTCTAAATCAAATGCCAAATTTCCCAATCGATGACCATTACACGAGACAAATTGAACACTAGCTACAACCACGATCGGCCATCCCCTAAATCTCACTGTAGCACTTCTCGAAAACCATTGCAGATCGTAGCTTTAATCAAAACGAAGTTTGTTTATAAATTTTGAGTAGGACAAGGACATAGGTTTGATTTTGTATCCATCGGCCATCGTTTCTATATTACTAAAGCTCAAATACGAATAGATTTTGTATCCTTTATTTTCTTTCTCAAGATTGCTTACTTACAGTTTTATAAGGCATGAAGGATGGAAAAAGAACAAGTAGAAGGTAGGTGGCCTTATTAGCAGGGATAGGGTGGCTGGAAGAGATCGAAAACAGCCGAAAAGAAATCTATGTTCGAATCAAATAAAATATACTAGTTCAATTTCCAAATATCTGACCGTAAACTACGGACTCCAATCGAGACGTGCCGCCAGGCGTTTGTAATATTATACTCCTATTGCGAATGCAATGGAATAAGTCTCGAGACCTAATTCAATCATATGCAGAAGATAGCTTTTTGAACCCAATTATTATATTAAATTTTCAATATTAATTTCAACTCGTTTCTATCCCGTACGACCAAATGCTAACTCCAGATAATATAAAATTTGAAATCTGAGAATAATTCACTATTACGGATCCAATGGAACTAGTTTTGTCAAAATACAAGATTGTGCCTCGGAAGACTATTTTTACCTATTAATTGAAACGTGATATATTCAAAATCTAGTAAATCACTTTTAAATTCAATCTAAAAGTTCGATTACCTTCATTCTTATTAGTATAAATTTAATATGCCTTTAAACTATTTCTATCCAAATAAAAACCCAAGAGTTAAATTATTTTAACGATTTCAATTATTAAATAAAACAATTGAAATTATCTAATAAACCATTAAATTTGAAATTCTAGTTATTAAATCTATAAAATTAACTTTCAAATATTCAAAATTAAATATTCCAATTTCAAACATTCGAAATTCTGGGTCGTTACAAATGTGTTGTGTTCATTTACGTTTGTTTAATTTAATTTCATTCCTCATAGTCAATTTTATCCTTGGATGGTATCCAAATCCATTTTACCACCAATAATTCTAATAGAAATTCCTGCACTATTAAATCGGTATTTCTTGAAACAACAATTGTTTCTCGGTGCGACGGAATAGGTATTCACAAACTCTTTATGAATTGTCTTATATTGATTTGCTTTTAATTTACAAAACTTTTGTTTAAAACATAAATAGGCCATCCAATGACTATCATTTCCAAAATTATTTGGGGACGATTCATATAAGTCACTCAAGTATAATTATTACGTGTAATCTTCGATTTGCACAATCTTCCAACTCTTTTGTTTTGGATATATTAAGGATTTCTTATAAACCCTTGTCTTGTATGATTTTGCAAACTGTTCTTTTGATAGAATTAATTTTAATCTCGTGCACTACTCTTAGGTATATGACCTTACAGAAAGAAGTTAGCCTAACTTCACTCACCAGTAATCATAATTTGTTAAACAAAGTTCGGTTACTCTTTATCGGTATATCATTATGTATCACAAGGAGGAGTAACTATAGAGATTGAATCATTATTCATTTTTAGGTACGTTCGAAACTCTTTCCAATATACTTACTTATTCAATCAAATCTAATCAATTTTGTTTTCTACTGCATGTTATAATATTTACGTTCATTTTATGCTCTATGGTCTTATCATAGACATACTACATATGTATCGAATACACATATCTATGTCTTTGATAACTCATTGGTGAATATAATGAAGTATGTGGAACCATTTTTGTATTAATACACTTGCAATTGCTTACACCTATATATGCCGATCCAAAGAGTTTATTAACTCTTATGATGCTTCCATTGAATGGGTGTGTTGCCTTTAAATGTATGAGAAACAATGCCCTAGTACCATATGATTTATAATCACATAATCAAATAATTATTTCAAAGAACTATGGTTTAGTCTATAATTCCAAAATAATTACAAATAACTTTTGATACTTTTGTATTTTCCAATGCATCATTTTGTTATCAAAACAAATACCAGTTTATAGATTCATTTGATAACGAATATTCATAATATTCATACTGAAATAATACTATTTCTATTTTTCTGTCTGCATTGAAAAACAATTATTATTTCATAAACAATGTTTGGTATGTTTAACAAAAATAATTTTCATAACTTGACGCGACCAATAAGTGCTAATGGTAAGCTCTCACTATTTCTGCTATTACTATGATAGCGTACGAAATATGGAGGTCCGTCAACAACCTAGTATGCACTATTTATTTCATTTACTGTAAATAGTTTACAGTCGAGAATATTCACATCAAGTATCTTAAATTCAAAGAAATAACTCTCATTGAAAACAATTCTCTTTGAAAGTACATTTTAGAGTAGAAATCGTATTTCTCATTATAATGTTATATATCAACTATTATTTTACAATTCTTATCTTATATATATTAGTGGAGAAGAAGTGACCATTTACTCTCCTCATTCCAACTATGCTTTAGGTTACATCCACTCTTATACACTAGATTTCTTTTCTAAACGGTCGAACCATTCCAAAGAAATCCTTACTACAATATCATAACGAACTTTTTACAAAAATGTTTTTGTCATCCTTAACTTTTAAGGATATTAAATAAATTGCACTTTGAGTAATCTAATCAATCTAACATTTCAGTGATCGAATTCTTAGATCTAATTTGTAACCTTTGGTCTAGTGTTGTACTTAACACTATAATTTCATTATTGCAATCAATCACATTGAATACACAATCTCACACTGCAATTTACTTGCTTATTTCAATGAATTAATTTAATCGAGGTTTTGTACATTATGAATTGTGACCATTCACCATATAACATTTATATATGATCGTCTATGGATCAACTATCCATATTATTGTGTTGCATTTAGAGTTTAAACTCATTTAAGTAAATACACAGTCTTGGACAAGTAAACTTGTAAGTGACCAAATTACGATTAGTGTTTAAATAATTAGGCGCTTACATAGGCCAACATGCAAAAATTTATTGGTTAGTATATTTTATATTTCTGTTTATCAATATTAATTTAGTTCATTCGTATATTTAATTGATAAATTTTTTTTCAATTATATTAAATGCATAAATTTATAAACATAGATTATTTTAACTTTATATAGTAACTGTTATTACAGTACTAAAAAATTAAATGTTACCATTTCATTTCTCTAATAATGCTTCCACTAGAACTTTATGTTTCGCCAAACCCGAAAACGAAACATACAAGTCTTTTGAATTTACAAATGGGTGTTAAGACTCATCTGTCTTAGGATTCTGACCTTGATTTTGCTCAACAAGTCATTAGCCCCATAAATTATGGATAACTCCTTATTGTTTGAATCATATATAACTCCTAACACATGGTTCCTTATGTTAATCACTTTACAACATTGAGCTTGCTTAACAAATCAAAGGAAATTATTTACTCATATCTACCATTTCGCAATAGTTTAAGTACTGTATATACTCCTTAAGTTTGGTCAACAAATATATATAGTTATCTTACCTCATCTAGTTAATATATATTGATAATAATACATAACTAGCATGAATTTGCATAACAAACAGAGAGTATGCAAGTAATTTATTAATATATAAATGGTAAATATGACGGCCCAGAATTTTTAACATTTGAAATGGAATATTTAACTGATTTTAAATATTTGGAGGTTAGTTTAATTTGAATTTCGAATATATATACGAATTTGGCAATTAAATTACTGAATTTGATTTATTAATGATGGGTAAAAATTTCAATTTTCAATTTTTAGCTTGTTAAAAATAATTTGATGGTTTAGAAAATTTATATTGATAATGCTGAAGATAATGGAAGCTTCAGAATTTGATTTGGATATGTTTTTTTTAGTTTTGAATTTATATTGTTTAAATCGATATTTAAAAATAGCATTGATATGTTTGGAGTTGGTGGAATTTCACCACTTTTTCACCTGAGACCAATAGTTGGGATTTTAACCTATTAAACCCAAACTCCACCCTCCCCTCTTCATAACTTTCTAATTGCTTTAAACCTTCAAGCTTCTTCAAAAATGGTAGTGGGAATGGGAAATCAAAACTCCAAGCTCAAATTCAACATCAAATCCATCATTCAACTCCAAATTCAACAAGAAGACATTGGATTCAAGCTTCTTGCATTGGGATTGAAGAGAGATTGATTCTTGCTTGCTTTATTCTTCGTTTTCATTGGTTTTTGGTGCAAAGGTGAGATTTTTATCTCACAATTCTAGCCTATAACTATATTGGACTGTTGGGAATGATTCCCTATCATTTTTGCATGCATATTAGCATTTGGTTTGGACTGGATTGGCCAAAAACTCCAATTTTTAGCGTTTTGGTGAATTTTCTGCACTTAGGTCGTTCTAGCCATTTTTCTGTGTTCGGAGTTAGGTCGCTCGCGACCTAGCCCTTAGGTCGCTCGCGTGTTATCGCGCTAGGTCGCACTTCCTTGAATTTTCACTTCGGAGTTGGGTCGTAGGTCGTATGGACCTTAGGTCGTAGGTCGTATGGGCCTTAGGTCATAGGTCGTTGTGGCCATTTCTAACGTCTTCGGAGTTAGGTCGTATGGACCTTAGGTCGTATGTCATATGGACCTTAGGTCGTAGGTCGTTCTGGCCATTTCTAACGTCTTCGGAGCTAGGTCGTAACTCGTGGGTTTTAGGCCATAACACGATGGCTTTAGGTCGCGTGTTTCACTAGGTCGTTAGGCCTTTACCTCGTTAGGTCGTAGGTCGCTCGACCTCACTCACCTAGATAGACCGCTCCCCTTTAGGTCGCATGACCCTTATTCCTCTAGGTCGCTCCAGTTAGGTCGCTTGTCTACTTATGTTAGGTCATATGACCTCTAGGTCGCTCCAGTTAGGTCGCTTGTCTATTTATGTTAGGTCGTATGACCTCTAGGTTGCTCCAGTTAGGTTGCTTGGCTACTTGTGTTAGGTCGCTCGTCCTGATGAACTGATAGGACGCACTCCCTTTTGACCTCTTGAGTCGCTCGGACTTGTCTTGTGTTAGGTCGTTAGACCTTAAAACCTTTAGGTCGCATGACCTTTACTCCCTTAGGTTGCTCGATCCTATTCTCCCTTAGGTCTTCCCTAGGTCGTACCATTTTGGAAGGGGCGCTGCCCCACACCCCGCCGGGGGCGCTGCCCCCTGGACCCCCGCGACCTGACCGGGCAGGTCGAACCCCGTAGCTGGGGCGTTGCCCCCGCACCCTCACCTTGGGAGGTTGCCACCACCCCCTCCCCCGGACCCCTCCTCCGTAGGGGATCTTATCTAAAAAACATTCATTAGAACTTGCTTTGTTGAGATGTTGAGTTGACCATTCTTCGAGACAAACTATCTTGGGCTTCTCGATCGATTTTATGGATTTTTAAATATCTATTTCGATGGATTCTATATCGGTTTCTTTGGATTTTATTCACGTCTTCGTATGTGAATTTTTATGATTGATTGTTTATACAATCACTTCTATGATTTGTCACTTTAAACTATGAAGGTTTCAATACTAGCAGTAAATATCAAAACTCTTTCAACAAAATGATTTCAACTCTATTTTCAATAACAAAGCTCTTTTCTTAAAACCATTTTCCAATCTACTAGTATATACAAACCTTTACCTCACTCATATGAGAAATTGAATTAAACGGCTTAGTAAAACAAGTGGTATGACAGGCTTGCGTTTGCTTCGTCGGTTAACTCTTGGACTTGTTCGATTGAGCCTTTTTGTGACAATTTTCTAGTGAAGATCTACAGTTTGTTCGTAAATATTTGAGTTAAGCAAGTGGTTATGGGACATGAAGCTAAACTTTTATATTTACTAGCTTAGTGTAATTGACACTTCTCGTTGATCATGACGATCATTTTGTGATTTAGGCTAGCAATTGTGCGATGTCTCTTTGTTTGCTTCCTGGTTAGGCTAGACACCATTTGTGTGATTCCACTCACACATATCTTTTTGCTTTTTGGTTAGCCTGGACACCATTTGTGTGATTCCACTCACATGTACCTTTTTGTTGCGAGGTCAGGCTAGACACCATTTGTGTGATTCAACTCACACATACCTTTTTGCTTTTTGGTTAGCCTAGACCACATCTGGGTGATTCCGACTCACCCATATGGGGTAGCTCCCCATGGTCTTCGGACCGTCATGTGATAGGCCTCTTTCCCTTTTTCTATGATTTCTGGATTTCCTGTGTTGATTTCTGGAATTTATGTCATTGACTTGTTATGAGTACAAGTTTAGGGTATGATGCCCTCTTTGGATCTTTGAGAAGATTCTTGTGATATTGATTTATCTCTTATTGATTGATCTTCTGTTGATCATCATTTTCATACTTATAGTAGTATGTCAGTATGGATATTTTATGTTATGCCATATCTTTTATTTTATACCATGTCATCTGATATTTATAGCTAGACTGATCCGTTTATTATTTTCTTAAATAATACTCGGGTCAGACCGAGATGTTATAGGTGCTTCTGCTTGACTTCTCCCCGGGGTTTGCTACTCTGACTTTGGCTAACTATTTTGATTAGCAGTTTTTGTTGTATACACTTGAGATATAGACTCATAGTTGTATTCTTTTGTATAGCACGTGTTGCTATTCTTTTGTATTATTGTGTATCTTTTTGACGACTACTCCGATGTACACTTTCATATGTTAGTTATATATCCATATCTTCTTCCGCCTTTGTGATATGGATGTCTGTAACTGATTGTGTTATGCTTATTTCTATGTTTGTTTCCGAAGATTATTTATAGCCACCGTGTGATATCTTTGAGTTTGTATCGGTAGGTCGGACTTCCTCCTTAAATGAAATGCATGCTATACTATCTGACATAACGGTGCTCGCACAAAGAAGTTACATGGATGGTCGCTCCTCAACGGCCTTATTCTCCGTGCTAGTTGACAGCACTACATCGTAGTGTTCTTGGCTAGCGTGGGTATAGAGGTTGGGCGTCACAGCTTGGTATCAGAGCCAAACTTCGGAACAATGTAGAATAACTTAACAAGGATCATCGTCCTAAGTCCATCTTAGGAGTCATACCTTAGGATTAATTCAAGTCTTCATACCGATTCATCCTAATTTATTTTGTGATTCCTTGTTCTATCTATCAAGATTGCTTGATATTCATTCTGAGAATAATCTTTTCCTTCTTCTTCCTTTCTTTCTTGAAGGAAGAAGAGATGGTTAGTTCTGGCAGTCCTAGCGCTGGACAATCTAGTAGTCCTTCTCTGGATGGCGTATTCATGTCTGCCCAACAACTTTCGGATCTTGCTCAGAATCAAAGGTTTATCTGTGCTTTGAGTAAGAATCCCACAAAGATCTTACCTTTGAAACTAGAAGTTCCTTTCGACCAACTTATATATATCACTCTACAAGAAGAAGAGGCTGATAAAGGAATTGATAGTGATATTGGGATGTCCAAGAAGAGGCATATTAAGTTCAAAGCCCTTATCCCGATAAGAAGGTGAAGCAACCTGCTTTTGTAGTAAAGACTCCAATCCTTCATCATGGACGATGCTACAATTGTGGTTCTAGGGACCACTATGCGAGGGAGTGTCTGGAACCACTCTTTTGTCGTTATGCAAAGATTCCAGTCATCATATTTCTGTCTGCCCCATACTTCTAAGCAAGAAGAGGGTGGAACCAGAAACTTCGGTAGCCAGGCCACCTACCTCTAGTCGTAAACGATGTTACAATTGTGGTTCCACAGACCATTATGTAATTAAGTGCCCGAAACTTTCTATTGCCGCTATTGCAAAGGCTCGGGCCATTTCTTGTCTACATGTCCCATGCGACCTAACAAAAGAGAAGGAAAGCTAAAAGCTTCTAACGAAACTCCTCTGGGTCAAGGTACTTCTTATTTAATCCTTGATTTCATTTGTTTTCGATTATCCGATTCGAGTTCTTTTTGATGTGGGTTCGTCTCATCATTTTTATATCAAAAGAACTTGTTGATTCTCTTTCTTTTTATGTTTTGGGCTTGATGACTTCTTTGAGGATTGCGAATCCGGATTAGTGGATCCGCAACACTCTACTTGCTTTTTATTGATATCGAAAATTATTTCATGTGATTTTTCTTTCCGAACCAATTTGATGTTATGCATTGCTTAGGTTTTGGAATTGATTTGCGTGAAAGGATTGGCTTATTGCAAAGCCCATATCCAATTTTTCCGAAAGGACTATTCATTTTCGATATTTTCGATCTGTTAAGCAGATTCATATTTTTCCTTTGTGACTTCGATTTCAAATCGATGGCATCATTTTGCTCTTTTAGCTCACATGTTGAGTAAAGATATATCTCTCTCATTCTTATCGGTAGAGAATTTTCCGATATTTTTGAGTTTGTCTTAGGATTATCACCTAAGCAACTTTTTTGAGTGGTGATAAGGCCTTTCCAGTTTGACCTTGCCACCGAATTTCAATCGCTACGAGTTGCGGAGGTTAGCCTTCCACATACCGCATTCCGCACTCGTTATGATTTATATGAATGACATATTGTGTCATTCAGTTTATCCAGTCTATTTCATCCCTTTTATAAATCGAGTATTCTATGAATATCTCAATAATTCCAATCTTGTATTTATTAATTTTTGGATGAGAATAGAAATTTAAAATTTTGCAAATCTTTTTAAGAAGATATTTTAAATTCCTATAAAAAGATAATTTTGTGTTGTATTGCCCATTTAGTGTTTTAAGAATTCTGGTCGATGCGCTTGATCAACGCTATCGAAAGGGATTTCCTAAACGCTTTGATGAGACAATCAGACACACTAAATTGACTTGTAAAATATAAATTTTTCTATGAAGGTAATTGTGATTTTTAAAGTTTTAGCTTTTTGGGAAAGAAGATTAAATCCCTTCTTTTCAATATTCTTATTCTTGTGATTCCTGAAGGGAACCAAGACTTTAACTTTAGTACCAATGCTTATTGTATTGTTTGGATGTCGTTCTCTTACGAAAGAGAACGTGCAATCACTTTTGCTTCTAAATCTTTAAAGCCGATCGAGACTAGGTATGCCACTTATGATCTGGTGCTCGAGGCTATTGATTTTGCTTTCAATATTTGGCATCATCATCTTTGGTGGAGAAATTTGTTCTCTACCTCGATAATAAATCATTGGGATATCTATTTTCTCATAAGAAACTTAATTTGTGTCAACCACGTTGGCTCGAATTTCTTGCATCTTATGACCTTGATATTCTTTATACTCCCGGAAAGGGGAAATCGTGTTGCCAATGCACTTAGTCGTAAGCAACAAGCAGTTGTTTCTATGATGATATCCGAATGGAACGATCTCGAGACTCTATGCCCTTGTGAGATTTGAGATCACAAAATCTGATTTATGTGCACCCCTTGTTTTATGTAGTCTAGAGGCTCAACCTTCTCTTTTAGTCTACATTCTTATAGCTCAATAGGGGCGAAATCCCGAATTGGCTCTTCTTAGCCAAAGTTGTTGGGATGAAAAATTGATAATGAAGGTTTGAAAGACTTTGATATTGATTCTTGTAGCGGCATTTGAAAATTTGGTAAACTTATCATACCAATTATTAGTGATCTTCGTAAAAATATTTTAGAAGATTCTCTTCGTTCTACAATTACCATTCATCCCAGTAGTAGTAAAATGTACGCAGATATGAAGCGACTTTATTATTGGGAGTGAATGAAATCTGTTATCGCTAACTTTGTTAAGTGTTGCATGACTTGCCAACTTGTCAAGGCCGAATACCAAAGGCCTGATGGGTTCTTGCAACCTTTAGAAATTCCAATTTGGAAGTGGGACCAAATCTCCATGGATTTTATAGATGGCATTTCCCGTTCTCATTCGGGTCATGGTAACTTATGGGTTATAGTAGATAGACTAACTAAATCAGCCCATTTTATTCCCGTTCGGTTTAACCGAATCTTTCCTCTTTTGGCCAAACTATTTATTAAAAGAAATTGTTAAATTATATGGAGTTCCTACTTCTATTGATAGCGATAGTGATCCACTATTTACTAGTGGATTTTGGAAGTGTCTTCAAAAAGCTTTAGAAACGAAGCTTAATTTTAGCACCGCTTATTTCCCCAGTCCAATGGACAAACAGAGCGTGTGAACCAAACTCTTGAAGACCATCTTCGTGTTGTGTGCTTGATTTTTGTGGAAGTTGGGAAAATCATAATTCTCTTGTTTAATTTTCCTATAATCATAGCTTCCAATCTAGTTTTGGTATGGCATCTTTCGAGGCACTCTAGGGGAGGCTATGCCGATCTTCTTCTTGTTGGCTTAAGATCAGTAAGAAGTTGGTTTCAGGTCCAAATTTTATTCGTGTTTCATCTGTGTAAGGTGTTATATACGTTTCTGTCGATGGGGAAAAATTAGCGCCTCAATATATTGGGCCATTTCCTATCGCCGAACGTATTGGTTCTATGGCTTATCGCCTTACATTACCGGCTCAGTTTCTGCTATGCATGGCGTGTTTCATGTTTCTCAACTACGGAAATGCCAACGAGATTCTGATTCTATTCTTGAGCCTGGTGTTGTGGAAGACATTGAAGTTTCGCCGAATTTAACTTTCGAGCAGCATCCTATTCGAATTATTGCTTCGGAGGTCAAACGACTTCGAAATAAAGATGTTCTGCTTGTGAAGATTCAATGGTCCTCAAATCCTAAAGATTGCTCTTGGGAATCTAGAGAATTCATCGAGCGAACACATCCAGACTTACTTTCTAGTGCTCATTGGGGTGAACTTCTTATTTCAAATTTCTTTTGTGATAATATGCTTTTATGGTTGTTACTTTTTATTTCCGTCTTATATATTGCGAGGACGCAATTTCTTTAAGGAGAGAAGTCTGTAACAACCCGCATATTTATCGATTTTATATTTAAATATTTTATTTAAATATTTTATCGTTAGTCAGATTATAGTCTGAAAAGCTACTTTTTGTATACGTTAAAATTAGGACTCGAAACCACTTCCATTGAGTTCGAAACGCCGTTTGCAACTTTTTTAATTATAAGCATTGATATGTTTGGAGTTGGTGGAATTTCACCACTTTTTCACTTGAGACCAATAGTTGGGCTTTTAACCTATTAAACCCAAACTCCACCCTCCCCTCTTCGTAACTTTCTAATTGCTTTAAACCTTCAAGCTTCTTCAAAAATGGTAGTGGGAATGGAAAATTAAAACTCCAAGCTCAAATTCAACTTCAAATCCATCATTCAACTCCAAATTCAACAAGAAGACATCGGATTCAAGCTTCTTGCATTAGGATTGAAGAGGGATTGATTCTTGCTTGCTTTGTTCTTCATTTTCATTGGTTTTTGGTGCAAAGGTGAGATTTTTATCTCACAATTCTAGCCTATAACTATATTGGACTGTTGGGAATGATTCCCTATCATTTTTGCATGCATATTAGCATTTGGTTTGGATTGGATTGGCCAAAAACTCCAATTTTTAGCATTTTGGTGAATTTTCTGCACTTAGGTCGTTCTGGCCATTTTTCTGTGTTCGTAGTTAGGTCGCTCGCGACATAACCCTTAGGTCGCTGGTGTGTTATCGTGCTAGGTTGCACTGCCTTGAATTTTCAGTTCAGAGTTAGGTCGTAGGTCGTATGGACCTTAGGTCGTAGGTCGTATGGGCCTTAGGTCGTTCTGGCCATTTCTAACGTCTTCGGAGTTAGGTCGTATGGACCTTAGGTCGTAGGACTATGGGCCTTAGGTCGTAGGTCGTTCTGGCCATTTCTAATGTCCTCGGAGTTAAGTCGTAACTCATGGGTTTTAGGCCGTAACACGATGGCTTTAGGTCGCGTGTTTCACTAGGTCGTTTGGCCTTTACCTCGTTAGGTCGTAGGTCGTTCGACCTCACTCACCTAGATAGACCTCTCCCCTTTAGGTCGCATGACCCTTATTCCTCTAGGTCGTTCTAGTTAGGTCGCTTGTCTACTTATGTTAGGTCATATGACCTCTAGGTCGCTCCAGTTAGGTTGCTTATCTACTTATGTTAGGTCGTATGACCTCTAGGTCGCTCCAGTTAGGTCGCTTGGCTACTTATGTTAGGTCGCTCGTCCTGATGAACTGATAGGACGCACTCCCTTTTGACCTCTTGAGTCGCTCGGACTTGTCTTGTGTTAGGTCGTTAGACCTTAAAACCTTTAGGTCGCATGACCTTTACTCCCTTAGGTTGCTCGATCCTATTCTCCCTTAGGTCTTCCCTAGGTCGTACCATTTTGGAAGGGGCGCTGCCCCGCACCCCGCCGGAAGCGCTACCCCCTGGACCCCCGTGACCAGACCGGGCAGGTCGAACCCCGTAGCAGGGGCGTTGCCCCCGCACCCCCACCTTAGGGGGTTGCCACCCCCCTAGACCCCCCCTCCGGAGGGGATCTTATCTGAAAAACATTCATTAGAACTTTCTTTGTTGATATGCTGAGTTGACCATTCTTCGAGACAAACTATCTTGGGCTTCTCGATCGATTTTATGGATTTTTGAATATCTATTTCGATGGATTCTTTATCGGTTTCTTTGGATTTTATTCATGTCTTCGTATGTGAATTTTTATGATTGATTATTTCTACAATCACTTCTATGATTTGTCACTTTAAACTATGAAGGTTTCAATACTAGCAGTAAATATCAAAACTCTTTCAACAAAATGATTTCAACTCTATTTTCAATAACAAAGCTCTTTTCTTAAAACCATTTTCCAATCTACTAGTATATACAAACCTTTACCTCACTCATATGAGAAATTGAATTAAACGACTTAGTAAAACAAGTGGTATGACACGCTTGCTTTTTCTTCGTTGGTTAACTCTTGGACTTGTTCGATTGAACCTTTTTATGACAATTTTCTAGTGAAGATCTACAGTTTGTTCGTAAATATTTGAGTTAAGCAAGTGGTTATGGGACATGAAGCTAAACTTTTATATTTACTAGCTTAGTGTAATTGACACTTCTCGTTGATCATGACGATCATTTTGTGATTTAGGCTAGCAATTGTGCGATGTCTCTTTGTTTGCTTCCTGGTTAGGCTACACAACATTTGCGTGATTCCACTCACACATACCTTTTTGCTTTTTGGTTAGCCTAGACACCATTTGTGTGATTCCACTCAGAAGTACCTTTTCGTTGCGAGGTCAGGCTAGACACCATTTGTGTGATTCCACTCACACATACCTTTTTGCTTTTTGGTTAGCCTAGACCTCATCTGGGTGATTCCGACTCACCCATATGGGGTAGCTCCCCATGGTCTTCGGACCGTTATGTGATAGGCCTCTTTCCCTTTTTCTATGATTTCTGGATTTCCTGTGTTGATTTCTGGAATTTATGTCATTGACTTGTTATGAGTACAAGTTTAGGGTATGATGCCCTCTTTGGATATTTGAGAAGATTCTTGTGATATTGATTTATCTCTTATTGATTGATCTTCTGTTGATCATCATTTTCATACTTATAGTAGTATGTCAGTATGGATATTTTATGTTATGCCATATCTTTTATTTTATACCATGTCATCTGATATTTATAGCTAGACTGATCCGTTTATTATTTTCTTAAATAATACTCGGGTCAGACCGAGATGTTACAGGTGCTTCTGCTTGACTTCTCCCCGGGGTTTGCTACTCTGACTTTTGGCTAACTATTTTGATTAGCAGTTTTTGTTGTATACACTTGAGATATAGACTCATAGTTGTATTCTTTTGTATAGCACGTGTTGCTGTTCTTTTGTATTATTGTGTATCTTTTTGACCACTACTCTGATGTGCACTTTCATGTGTTAGTTATATATCCATATCTTCTTCCGCCTTTGTGGTATGGATGTATGTGATTGATTATGTTATGCTTATTTCTATGTTTGTTTTCGAAGATTATTTATAGCCACCGTGTTATATCTTTGAGTTTGTATCGGTAGGTCGGACTTCCTCTGTGACGACCCATCTTTCCACTCCCAGAAAATCGCATCATCAATTATGAAAGAAAGGAATAGAAGAAGAAAAGAATGAAGAGAAAGAAGAAACAACACAGGAATCTCAACAGTTTAACAAATAAATTATATTAACAACATAAGTATTTACATAATATATAATACAAATCGGAGATACACAGCATACACATCACATATACTTGACAATTATAAACACCTGTCAAGTATTTACAACTCAATACAAAACAATACAGAGAAAACACAGCGGAACATATATATTTCTACAACGCAGAAGCCTCCTGCTCCATTGCTCCTCCATTATTGGTCAAAGCTTACCTGAATCTCTTGACTACTCGTAAAAATTTGAGTACCCAAGAGTTTATGAAAACAAAAATAAACCCTGGGTCAGACATGGGTCTGGTGTGAGTAACAGGTTAAGGTTGCTTAACTTTAAAAACCTTTGAAAAGAAAAGGTATCACGTAAGACTCCCCACACATAAACATGGAAAAGTTTTTACCTTATGCTAACCAAAACATTTGATAGGAAATCCGATGATATTATAATAGTGTCTAGGGTTTTCAAGTAAATAAGAAATAGCCGAAATTGTTACATCTATTAAATTCCAGCTACTAGCCACAAAAGTGGGTAATACAATCAAAACCGTTGGCACTTATTGGATTGTGGATTCCATACAATGGCAGGGATAATGGGGTACCGCCCGTCACAGTACGTGGCCTAGATCACCGTACCGAGGAGTACTCCCACTCCCCTGCAACACAAGGCCGGACCCGTTTCTTACTGAACAGTTCCGAACAAGACAACCCCGCAGTTGTTTGCAACCAACTGCCCACACAGCCGAATATAAAGGGACTTCTAGATAGGGATCAATCTCGCTCTCCAGTGGGAGCTACCTACGAAGCCTTGCTGCACCTCCCCTGTTTTAGCCATTGCGGTTGATGGGGCTTGAGGCTACGATTACCTTTATAGGACATATCACTTAGAATGCTCATCGTCCACCCGACGATGTTCTGAAAGCATTCAATCCATACAAGTTCATTCCAGGTTCGAACGAAACCGAAGGCATTATCTCGTTGCACTCATTATTGGAATCACCCTCAGAGTCAACGACGATAACCCTTAAACTATAAACCACCATCTCGAATCTATAAGTACTATTCCGTCAACTCATTATAGAATCACCCACAGAGTTATACTGACGTATAGCCCTTACACCTTGAGTCTTCACAAAGCTCCATTTGTATATACGGCCTAACGTTATTTGGAATCGATGTGGTTTTCGGATATCCAAATATGGAAACCCGATCCCGGTCTCATCGAAATCCAAAGCGTGTCTTTTAGGGCCAAGTTGTTTTAAAAGTTTTAAAACAATTCAACTCAATATTATCTATATACACACAGATAGATAATTCTCAACATCATAATAGATAATCAATATTATCAACTCAAACAGATAAATCATATTATCAACCCAATGCAACCATAGCATCCAAATCACACAATAACATTTATCTCATAACTGAGATTCCAACCATTCAGGGTAATATCAATCATCATTCATAAGCAAAGATTTATCAAATCACCATCCTATAATTAATTTAAAATGAATTAAATTAATTATATCTTCCTTAATTAATTTAAAATAAATTAAATTAATTATTCATCCATATAAATCTTGCTTACACATCAATTTATTATTCTTAACAAGTTACCCTAATTAATCATCTAGATTAATTATCTTTTAATTACATTCAAGTAATTAACCTCTAATTAATTTCACAAATTAATTAATCCAAACCAATACCTGTAATTAACCTGTAATTACATCATTAATTAATCCTTATTAATTAACTAAGACTTTCATTGATTAATTTTTAATTAATCAATCCTTAATCATATCATTAATTATATAAATTAATGACCTTAAATTATTTTAAATAACTCCACTAAATTAATTACCAATTATCTCCATTGGTTAATCTTACTTGATTAATCACATTAAGTAATTAACTTAAATTAATTACTTCTCTTAACCATTCAAATAACTCAATTATCTAAACCTAAATTAATTACACTAAGTAATTAATTTCCAAACTCCTTCAATTAAATTACATCCAGTAATTTATTTTCTTCACTAAGTAATTTTCCATTTTTAATTACATTTGTAATTACTTCTCAATCAATCAATGATTAATTTAAATTAATCAAAATAAACTCAATTAATTACAATTAGTAATTAATTTCCCTAATTGCTTTCACTAAGTAATTATACTTAAATAATTCAAAGGATTATCTTAAATCAATTAATCCAATTAATTATTTAAAATTAATTACATTAATTAATTATAGAATAATATTAAGTTAATGACCTTCATTAACTCATAACAAATCTTTAAATATTTTCTAAATTAATTAACTGAATTAATCAATATTAATTCTTAATTTATTTAAAGAATCTCATTAATTAATCTTAAATTAATCAAGTGATAATTAAATCATAATTAATTATTAATTACTTGATTAATAATTTCAATTCATTAATTAAATTAATAAAATCTTATTTAAATTAATTTCTAAATCACACTTTAATCAAATTTGATTAATTTTTTTATTTAAATAAATAAACCCATAACTATTTAATTAATTAACCTAATTATTAATTAATTAAATTAATTAATTAAAATTTTAATTACCTTGATCAGATAATTAAGTTTCAAAACAATAAAAATCATTTATCTCATTAACGATTAAATTATCATTATTAAAGTCATTTAAAAACAAATTTGATTTTAAATTTACAAATTCCATTTTAAATTGAAATTAAAATGAAATTAAATTTAAACTTAAACAAGATTTTAAATATTTAAAAAACTCTTTAATTCTCATTTTAAAGAATCACTTACCTCTTAAAACAAATTTTAGAAAAAAAATCATTTAGCTTCAGCCTATATTCAATTTAAATAAATTTAAAATACCTTAAATATTTCAAATAATATTGAAACATATAAATTCAAATCTTATTTAAATTATAACCAAAATTCAAATCATTTTTTTTTAGTTTCAGATTCAAACATTTAAATTTAAAACTCTGTTTTTAATTTCATTTCATAAGTTATAAAATTCTAAAATATTCCATTTGATAATAACATTTAAACTTATAATTTATTTTTATTCAAATTCAACATCTAATTTGAATTCAGATTTCAAATTCAGTTTTGACTTAGAAATTTAAATCTTGTTTTAAATCTTATTTCCAGATTTTTTTAAAAATCACTTAATATCAGAAACTGTGCAGATTTAATTATTTAATTAAATACATTATTTTATTACTGCAATTTATTCAAATCTGGAATTCAAATCTATTTGAATTCAAAGTTTAAATCTTACTTTAGGCTCAGATTTTAAACTAGCCTTGCTTATTTTTAAATTAAGTTTTAAAATTTAAAACCTGAAGTAGAATCTGGTTACAGAAATAAGTTACTGCACCAAGGTAAACTACCCAAGTCAAATACTAATTTACTTCGAGTCAATTCATACATTACTTCGGGCAAATGCAGGAATGACCCGAGCACCAACAACTCCACCATATTACAGCAACTAAACCTCCTCCATAAACCACTATGCACATGCACATAGCCCTGGCCATCTTCCCGATCATCAGTGATGATCATTCCATCCACCATCCACCCCTGAGTCCACCTGAACACCAAGCATCAGAGAATCCCCATTTCCCAAAATTCAACAGAGCAGCTTCCCTTTTTTTTTAAAAAAACCTGAAACCACAGTGCCCCCCCCCCAAACACCACTCCTGACAACAGTGTGTTCTCTTCCCTCCGACCATTATTCGAGTCAAAACTTCATCCATGCTCTTGTCTTAAACACAGCTACACCTTCTCAAAACAGTTCCACACTCGGTCAACCAGAGTGTGAGAACGATCCAAATATTTAAGATGGTCAAGAACTAGGGTTACAGAACCCCAAAACCTTAATCACAGCTAAATCCAAACATTATCCATTAATTTGATAATTTTACTGAAATGTTTAAACTCTTAACATCAAACAAAGAAATTTCAAACTTCCAAAATCCCAAAATTAACAGCATTGTCCAAACTCAACTTATCAATTTATATATCCAGTTTACAATACTAGGTTAGAAATTTATCAGTTGGTGTTCTTTCTCATTTTTTTTTAAAAAAATGTTTTTGTTGTATTACTGTTTGCAGAGGCAAACAGACTCAATTACTAATTTTATACAGGGTTCCTTGTTGAATAACAATCTTGCTTGATAATTCAAGTTCTTATCAAAACAAGATCAAGTGAATAAGGAATTTGCATTTCATTCAGGACCTAGGAGCATCACAGAGTAAGATTTATATAAACACAGCATATATTCAGTAACAATCATTTCAAATTTCACCTGTGTATTCATGCATATCAATTTATTTCAGAAATAATAACGAGCAACCAGATCTTATTAAAGAAGTTTAGAAGTTACTCGCTTTGAAATTTTGAAGAACAGAGCAGTTTTTTTTCCCAATTTTAAATCTTGGAGGAGTTAGTCAACCGATTTAATTGTTGCAGGGATATGACTCTCTGATTCAAGTGTGCAGGCTTGTATTTGAATTTACAGACCAAAACTCTTTGCATGCAGCCCATAAAAATGCATAAATTCATTTGATTTGTTCAAGATTTGCAGAGATATAAATGCAGTGGTTTCCAGGTTTGAAAATGTAGTTTGCATTTGGATCATTTTGATTTGCAGAAGTTCCAGTTTTGTATGAATGTAGTTTGCTTTTTGAAATGAATTTTGCAGGTTTGAATTTTAGAATCTGGTTACAGGCTATTGGTTTGCAATTAAAGTTTTGAGGAGTGAAGTTTCAGGTCTTGCTTTTGAAGAGCTTTGAGTTTTCAGATTTTTAAGTGATGTATTTTCTTTTGTTTCAACTAGCATTTGATTCTAAAATAATAAAGGAAAGTGAAAATGTTTTTAAGAGGCTGAAAATGTTTAAATAAAAATAAAGAAAGGAATACAAACAAATGACACTTGTCATTATGCTTGATTTACCATTTAACACATGTAGCTTAATTTGTTAATATGATAACACTTGTCTTGTTAAATTATGTTATATATTTAAATGTTTATAAAAGAGTTTTCTTAAATTTAATTTATGTTTATATGAATATATATGATTTACTTATTTTAAGAAAATGTAAATAAAACTATTTATAATTTAAAACTTACAAAATATTTTAAAGAATCAATAAATTTGAATCTCAAAATAAAATTGCCAAATCAAATTAATTCTTTGAAAACCAAAATCAATTTATTCAAGTTAAAAATGAAGATTCTATTTTCCTTTTATATTTATGAAAATAGAATGTTTATTAATAAGGTTTAAAATAACAATTAACAAATTTTCTATGATTTATAAAGAATTTATAAATCACTTTTGTATTTAAATGAATTTAAATCATATGTAATCTCATATTTTAAACTTATATAAAAGAGTCTCAATTCATATTTAATCAAATAATATTTTAAAAAGAAATAAAATCAACTTTTACTTAAAAATAAAAATTAAGCTAAGTCAAATTTTAAACAATAAAACATTTATTATAAATATTTACAAATCATATAGTTATTGATTTAAATAGATTTTTAAAAGCTTAATATTAATTAAAACATAATTTCCTAATTACTAGATATATTATTAGAATTTAAAATCAAACTTCATTTATTTATTTTCATGAAAGTGAAATTCCAAACAAGGATAAACTAAAATATATATACAAATATATACATATTAATTTAAAACATTTATTTTAGCATTTAAAAGACAATCACAAATTTATTAAATCTGATTATTAAACCAAACATATTTTATTAATTAATGTTGTCAATATCAATTTAATTTTATATAAAGATTATTAAATTGATATTGTCTGAAATTCCGGGATATCACATTCCTTCCCCCTTAAAAGAATTTCGTCCCCGAAATTTAAAACAAAGGTAATTTAATAATCTATTTAAGATTTTAAATTTTAAAACCAAGCATATATCAAACATATGCTAACATCCATAGCAATCAATTCATCAAATCAAACAAAATTAACTATCCAGACAAAATTCTGGATAGAGTTTCCTCGAGTTTCCCAAGTAAACACCGGGTTACTCGCTCTATAAAACCCAAACAATCAACACTACTGAGTTACAGAAATCCTATTCATCTAGATCTATAACTGAACAAGACATCAGACTATAGACAAGTCTGACTCAACAACCAAAATCTCCCCGACAGCTGATTTAAAAACCAGAAATAAATATACACGTACTCCCTTAGAGATACGTGAATGACATCGAATTCCAATTGTCCAAACTGGCAATTCAATCTAGAAAATCAAACACTTATCCCAAACAGAACACAGAAGAAATCCAAAACATCTCAGAGCTAGCTTACCCAACTTACCAAAATTTATAGCTCTTAAAAACTGAGAACTTATCCAAAATTAGATCTTCGACTGCCTATCTCTTACCTGATGAGCTCAACCCTTGCTGATGTCACAAGAAATAAACTAGACCATCCCAATCACCAGAATGATCCTCCACGATCAACGAAGATCAAAAACAACTCTACTCACAACTATCAAAGAAAACAACTTCTCTTACCCGGAAAAGAAAAACAGATTCACTCCCAAACTGTTTCCGCTGCACAATTCTGATCTGGAGTAGAAAAGAATGCAGATGAAGAACACAAGCACAACTGGACAGCAAAACCAAGAAGATCTCCAATAACCAAGAGAAAATTCAGAATTTCCTCAAATCCTGAGTTGCTTCAACAAATTCCATCTCAAGGAACCAACCTTCAAGAGTTGAGCCACCGGTACCACTGAATCTCTAGATGAAGACGGACTCTTGACTTCTCTGAAAATATTCAGAAAAATCTCCAACAATCCAAGAGATCACTCAACCATCGCAAGTCGCTTTTGCGATCAACCCAAATTAAAATCCAAAGAAAACCGTTCTCTCTTTACCAATCATAACAGCTTATGCTGGTTTAGTAAATCCATTGAAGAAATGGGTTCTACTCTACTGCTTCTGAACTCCATCTCCAGAAAACAGATAAGCCAGAAAACTCTATCGACCCATCGAACACTCCGAGCTGCACCGCTGACACCAATGCCAAAGAATTCTCAATCCAATGCTTTTCGAGAAACTCGGACGTCAAACAACACAAAAACACCCTGCTGAACTCAGCCACAACACCGAAGCAGACCTACTTCCTTAATCTTGTTCCAAAGAAATCATCCTCGGAAACATCCATAGTCACTGCATCTCATCACGCAGCTACTATTCCTGAGATATCAAGATATCATCACTCGCTTCAGTTCAGCCAACTGATCCAAACTCTCCTCATCCAACTTCAAAGATGAACTCCGAATCTTAACAGGTTACTTTCAGAGATCAATGAAGTTCTTACACCACTTCAAAACTCACTCGAGATGGTATTAGGTCTACAGTCTCGACAAATACACTTCCAACCAAACATTCAAACTCCAACAAATGGTAGTAATCGTGTTACACACACCACAACCTCAATCTACCTTTATAACTTATACTGGAAAACCTGAACAGGTAACCCAACAGATAGGTAGAAATATATATATATATATATATATATATATATATATTAAAAATTACAAATACGCTCTCTCAAGATAGACACCACTCCAGAGCCTAGGTATTCACTCAACCTAATGCTCTGATACCAACTGTGACGACCCGACTTTCCACTCCTAGAAAATCGCATCATCAACTAAGAAAGAAAGGAATAGAAGAAGAAAAGAATGAAGAGAAAGAAGAAACAACACAAGAATCTCAACAGCGGAACGAATAAATTATATTAACAACATAAGTATTTACATAATATATAATACAAATCAGAGATACACAGCATACACATCACATATACTTGACAGTTATAAACACCTGTCAAGTATTTACAACTCAATACAACACAATACAGAGAAAACACAGCGGAACATATATATATCTACAACGCAGAAGCCTCCTGCTCCATTGCTCCTCCATTATTTGCCAAAGCTAACCTGAATCTCTTGACTACTCGTAAAAATTTGAGTACCCAAGAGTTTATGAAAACAAAAATAAACCCCTGGTCAGATATGGGTCTGGTGTGAGTAACCGGTTAAGGTTGCTTAACTTTAAAAACCTTTGAAAAGAAAAGGTATCACGTAAGACTTCCCACACATAAACATGGAAAAGTTTTTACCTTACGCTAACCAAAACATTTGATAGGAAATCCGATGATATTATAATAGTGTCTAGGGTTTTCAAGTAAATAAGAAATAGCCGAAATTGTTACATCTATTAAATTCCAGCTACTAGCCACAAAAGTGGGTAATACAATCAAAACCGTTGGCACTTATTGGATTGTGGATTCCATACAATGGCAGGGATACTGGGGTACCGACTGTCATAGTACGTGGCCTAGATCACCGTACTGAGGAGTACTCCCACTCCTCCTGCAACACAAGGCCGGACCCGTTCCTTACTGAACAGTTCCGAACAAGACAACCCCGTAGTTGTTTGCAACCAACTGCCCACACAGCCGAATATAAAGGGACTTCTAGACAGGGATCAATCTCGCTCTCCAGTGGGAGCTACCCACGAAGCCTTGCTGCACCTCCCCTGTTTTAGCCATTCTCGGTTGATGAGGCTTGAGGCTACGATTACCTTTATAGGACATATCACTTAGAATGCTCATCGTCCACCTGACGATGTTCTGAAAGCATTCAATCCATACAAGTTCGTTCCGGGTTCGAACTAAACCGAAGGCATTATCTCGTTGCACTCATTATTGGAATCACCCTCAGAGTCAACGACGATAACCCTTGCACTATAAACCACCATCTTGAATCTATAAGTACTATTCCGTCAACTCATTACAGAATCACCCACAGAGTTATACTGACGTATAGCCCTTACACCTCGAGTCTTCACAAAGCTCCATTTGTATATACGACCTAACGTTATTTGGAATCGATGTGGTTTTCGGATATCCAAATATGGAAACCCGATCCCGGTCTCATCGAAATCCAAAGTGTGTCTTTTAGGGCCAAGTTGTTTTAAAAGTTTTAAAACAATTCAATTCAATATTATCTATATACACACAGATAGATAATTCTCAACATCATAATAGATAATCAATATTATCAACTCAAACAGATAAACCATATTATCAACCCAATGCAACCATAGCATCCAAATCACACAACAACATTTATGTCATAACTGAGATTCCAACCATTCAGGGTAATATCAATCATCATTCATAAGCAAAGATTTATCAAATCACCATCCTATAATTAATTTAAAATGAATTAAATTAATTGTATCTTCCTTAATTAATTTAAAATAAATTAAATTAATTATTCATCCATATAAATCTTGCTTACACATCAATTTATTATTCTTCACAAGTTACCCTAATTAATCATCTAGATTAATTATCTTTTAATTACATTCAAGTAATTAACCTCTAATTATTTTCACAAATTAATTAATCCAAACCAATACCTGTAATTAACCTGTAATTACTTCATTAATTAATCCTTATTAATTAACTAAGACTTTCATTGATTAATTTTCTTAATTAATCAATCCTTAATCATATCATTAATTATATAAATTAATGACCTTAAATTATTTTAAATAACTCCATTAAATTAATTACCAATTATCTCCATTGGTTAATCTTACTTGATTAATCACATTAAGTAATTAACTTAAATTAATTACTTCTCTTAACCATTCAAATAACTCAATTATCTAAACCTAAATTAATTACACTAAGTAATTAATTTCCAAACTCCTTCAATTAAATTACATCCAGTAATTTATTTTCTTCACTAAGTAATTTTCCATTTTTAATTACATTTGTAATTACTTCTCAATCAATCAATGATTAATTTAAATTAATCAAAATAAACTCAATTTATTACAATTAGTAATTAATTTCCCTAATTGCTTTCACTAAGTAATTATACTTAAATAATTCAAAGGATTATCTTAAATCAATTAATCCAATTAATTATTTAAAATTAATTACATTAATTAATTATAGAATAATATTAAGTTAATGACCTTCATTAACTCATAACAAATCTTTAAATATTTTCTAAATTAATTAACTGAATTAATCAATATTAATTCTTAATTTATTTAATGAATCTCATTAATTAATCTTAAATTAATCATGTGATAATTAAAACTTAATTAATTATTAATTACTTGATTAATAATTTCAATTCATTAGTTAAATTAATCAAATCTTATTTAAATTAATTTCTAAATCACACTTTAATCAAATTTGATTAATTTTTTTTATTTAAATAAATAAACCCTTAACTATTTAATTAATTAACCTAATTATTAATTAATTAAATTAATTAATTAAAATCTTAATTACCTTGATCAGATAATTAAGTTTCAAAACAATAAAAATCATTTATCTCATTAATGATTAAATTATCATTATTAAAGTCATTTAAAAACAAATTTGATTTTAAATTTATAAATTCCATTTTAAATTGAAATTAAAATGAAATTAAATTTAAACTTAAACAAGATTTCAAATATTTAAAAAACTCTTTAATTCTCATTTTAAAGAATCACTTACCTCTTAAAACAAATTTTAGAAAAAAAATCATTTAGCTTCAGCCTATATTCAATTTAAATAAATTTAAAATACCTTAAATATTTCAAATAATATTGAAACATATAAATTCAAATCTTACTTAAATTATAACCAAAATTCAAATCATTTTTTTTAGTTTCAGATTCAAACATTTAAATTTAAAACTCTGTTTTTAATTTCATTTCATAAGTTATTAAATTCTAAAATATTCCATTTGATAATTACATTTAAACTTATGATTTATTTTTATTCAAATCCAACTTCTAATTTGAATTCAGATTTCAAATTCAGTTTTGACTTAGAAATTTAAATCTTGTTTTAAATCTTATTTCCAGATTTTTTTTTAAAAATCACTTAATATCAGAAACTGTGCAGATTTAATTATTTAATTAAATACTTTATTTTATTATTGCAATTTATTCAAATCTGGAATTCAAATCTATTTGAATTCAAAGTTTAAATCTTACTTTAGGCTCAAATTTTAAACTAGCCTTGCTTATTTTTAAATTAAGTTTTAAAATTTAAAACCTGAAGTAGAATCTGGTTACAGAAATAAGTTACTACACCAAGGTAAACTACCCGAGTCAAATACTAATTTACTTCGAGTCAATTCATACATTACTTCGGGCAAATGCAGGAATGACCCGAGCACCAACAACTCCACCATATTACAGCAACTAAACCTCCTCCACAAACCACTGTGCACATGCACATAGCCCTGGCCGTCCTCCCGATCATTAGTGATGATCTATAACAACTCGCATATTTGTCGATTTTATATTTAAATATTTTATTTAAATATTTTGTCGTTAATCGGATATTGGTCCGAAAAGCTGCTTTTTGCAAACGATCAAATTAGGACTCGAGACCACTTCCATTGAGTTCGAAATGCCGTTTACAACCTTTTTAAGTATAAACATTGATAGGTTTGGAGTTAGTGGAATTTCACTAACTTTTCCCGCTTTGGACTTTGGCTTAGTTTAGCCTATTAAGCCCAAGTTCCAACCCCCTTCTCCTCACTCTTCATAAATTTCCTAACTAACTCAAGCTTTGGCATTAATGGTGAAGATAATGGGAAATTAAAACTCCAAGCACAAATTCAATTGCAAATCCATCATTCAACTCCAAATTCAAGTAGAAGATATTGGATTCAAGCTTTGGATTGCTTCTCCTTGCTTTCAAGCTTCATCTTCATAAATTTTAGTGCAAAGGTGAAATTTTTATCTCACAATTCTAGCCTATAACTATATTGGACTATTGGGAATGATTCCCTATCACTTTTGCATGCATATTAGCATTTGATTTGGATTGGATTGGCCAAAAACTCCAATTTTTAGCGTTTTGGTGAATTTTCTGCACTTAGGTCGTTCTGGCCATTTTTGGTGCTCGGAGTTAGGTCGCTCGCGACCTAACCCTTGGGTCGCTCGCGAGTTAGCACCATAGGTCGTTGGGCCATCTAAATGCTTGTTCGGTGTTAGGTCGTTCGGGCTTAGGTCGTTCGGGCTTAGGTCGTAGGTCGTATGGACCCTAGGTCGTAGGTCGTTCTAGCCATTTCTAACGTCTTCGGAGTTAGGTCGTATGGACCTTAGGTCGTAGGTCGTATTGACCTAGGTCGTAGGTCGCTAGACCCTGTCTCCTTAGGTCGCAAGACCTTGTAAACCGTTAGGTCGCTTGACCTATATCCCGTAGGTCGTTGACCCCCTTAAGTCGTTAACACGTATGGCTCTTAACCATTTTAGGTCGCGTGACCTTGTACTTGACTTAGGTCGTTAGGTCGTAAGACCCTAAGACGTTTTCCATTAGGTCGCTAGTCCTCATACCGATAGGTCGCTGGACCTTAGGTCGTCCCACATTAGGTCGTTGCTGGCCTTAGGTCGCGTGACCTTGTATAAACCGTAGGTCGTTAGGTCGTAAGACCTTAGATCGCCTGACCACTTAGGTCGCTTGACCTATTCAAATGTTAGGTCGCGAGTTCCTTAAGTCGCTCGTCTCTCTTAGGTCGCTCGCTTCTGCTAACTCGCGAACACCACTAGGTCGTTTGACCCCTTAGACCCCTAGGTCCCAACTATTAGGTCGCTCGACTCTATTCCTCTTAGGTCGTTAGACCCCATTTTGTCTTCACTAGGTCGAACCCCGTAAGCGGTGGCGTTGCCCCCGCACCCCCACCTTGGGGGGTTGCCACCCCCCTGGACCCCCCCTCCGTAGGGGATCTTATCTGAAAAACATTGAGCTGATTTCCTTGGATTTTATTCACATCTCCGTATGCGATTTTTGTGACTGATTGTTTCTACAATTGCTTCTGTGTTTTGTCACTTTATAATATAAAGGTTTCAATACTGGTAGTAAATATCAAAACTCTTTTAACAAACAATTTCAACTCTATTTTTAATAACGAAGCTCTTTTCTTAAACCGTTTTCCAATCTATTAGTATATACAAACCTTTACCTCACTCGGATGAGAAATCTAATTAAACGACTTAGTAAAACAAGTGATATGAAACGCTTGCGTTCACTTCGTCGGTTAATTCTTGGACTTGTTCGATTGAACCTCTTGTGACAATTTTATCAGTGAAGATTTACAGTTTGTTCGTAAATATTTAAGTTAAGCAAGTGGTTATGGGACATGAAGCTAAACTTCTATATTTACTAGCTTAGTGTAATTGACACTTCTCGTTGATCATGACGATCATTCTGATGATTTAGACTAGCAACTGTGCGATGTCTCTTGTTGCGAGGTTAGACTAGACACCACTTGTGTGATTCCACTCACACATACCTTTTTGCTTTTTGGTTAGTCTGGACCTTAATCTGTGTGATTCCATTCACACATGTGGGGTAGCTCCCCTTGGTCTTCGGACCGTCATGTGATAGGCCTCTTTCTCTTTTCTATGATTTCTGGACTTCTTGCACTGATTTCTAGAATTTATGTCATTGACTTGTTATGAGTACAAGTTTGGGGTATGATGCCATTTCCGAATCTTTGAGAAGATTCTTGTGATATTGATTATCTCTTATTGATTGATCTTCTGTTGATCATTATTTACATATTTATAGTGGTATGTCATTATGGATATTTTATGTTTATGCCATATCTTTTATGTTATATCATGTCATCTGATATTTATAGCTAGACTGAACCGTTTATTATTTTCTTAAATAATACTCGGGTCAGACCGAGATGTTACAGGTGCTTCTGCTTGACTTCTTCCCAGGGATTCATCACTCTGACTTTTGGCTAACTGTTTAGATTAGCATTTTTTGTTGTATACACTTGAGATATAGACTCATAGTGTATTCTTTTGTATAGCACGTGTTGCTATTCTTTTGTATTATCGTGGATCTTACTGACCACTACTCTGATGTACACTTTCATGTTTTAGTTATATATTCATATCTTCTTCCGCCTTTGTGATATGGATATCTGTGACTGATTTGTGTTATGATTATTTCTATGTTTGTTTTCAAAGATTATTTATAGCCACCGTGTGATAAGCAATTACATGGATGGTCGCTCCTCAACAGCCTTATTCTCCATGCTAGTTGACAGCACTACACCGTAGTGTTCTTGGCTAGTATGGGTATAGAGGTGGGGCGTCACATGATCATTCCATACACCATCCACCCCTGAGTCCACCTGAACACCAAGCATCAGAGAATCCCCATTTCCCAAAATTCAACAGAGCAGCTTCCCTTTTTTTTTTAAAAAACCTGAAACCACAGTGCCCCCCTCTCCAAACACCACTCCCGACAACAGTGTGTTCTCTTCCCTCCGACCATTATTCAAGTCAAAACTTCATCCATGCTCTTGTCTTAGACACAGCTACACCTTCTCAAAACAGTTCCACACTCGGTCAACCAGAGTGTGAGAACGATCCAAATATTTAAGATGGTCAAGAACTAGGGTTACAGAACCCCAAAACCTTAATCACAGCTAAATCCAAACATTATCCATTAATTTGATAATTTTACCGAAATGTTTAAACTCTTAACATCAAACAAAAGAAATTTCAAACTTCCAAAATCCCAAAATTAACAGCGTTGCCCAAACTCAACTTATCAATTTATATATCCAGTTTACAATACTAGGTTAGAAATTTATCAGTTGGTGTTCTTTCTCTTTTTTCAAAAAAAAAATGTTTTTGCTGTATTACTGTTTGCAGAGGCAAACAGACTCAATTACTAATTTTATACAGGGTTCCTTGTTGAATAACAATCTTGCTTGATAATTCAAGTTCTTATCAATACAAGATCAAGTAAATAAGGAATTTGCATTTCATTCAGGACCTAGGAGCATCACAGAGTAAGATTTATATAAACACAGCATATATTCAGTAACAATCATTTCAAATTTCACCTGTGTATTCATGCATATCAATTTATTTCAGAAACAATAACAAGCAACCAGATCTTATTAAAGAAGTTTAGAAGTTACTCGCTTTGAAATTTTGAAGAACGGAGCAGTTTTTTTTCCCAATTTTAAAACTTGGAGGAGTTAGTCAACCGATTTAATTGTTGCAGGGATATGACTCTCTGATTCAAGTGTGCAGGCTTGTATTTGAATTTACTGACCAAAACTCTTTGCATGCAGGCCATAAAAATGTAGAAATTCATTTGATTTGTTCAAGATTTGCAGAGATATAAATGCAGTGGTTTCCAGGTTTGAAAATGTAGTTTGCATTTGGATCATTTGGATTTGCAGAAGTTCCAGTTTTTGTATGAATGTAGTTTGCTTTTTGAAATGAATTTTGTAGGTTTGAATTTTAGAATCTAGTTACAGGCTATTGGTTTGCAATTAAAGTTTTGAGGAGTGAAGTTTCAGGTCTTGTTTTTGAAGAGCTTTGAGTTTTCAGATTTTTAAGTGATGTATTTTCTTTTGTTTCAACTAGCATTTGATTCTAAAATAATAAAGGAAAGTGAAAATGTTTTTAAGAGGCTGAAAATGTTTAAATAAAAATTAAGAAAGGAATACAAACAAATGACACTTGTCATTGTGCTTGATTTACCATTTAACACATGTAGCTTAATTTGTTAATATGATAACACTTGTCTTGTTAAATTATGTTATATATTTAAATGTTTATAAAAGGGTTTTCTTAAATTTAATTTATGTTTATATGAATATATATGATTTACTTATTTTAAGAAAATGTAAATAAAACTATTTATAATTTAAAACTTACAAAATATGTTAAAGAATCAATAAATTTGAATCTCAAAATAAAATTGCCAAATCAAATTAATTCTTTGAAAACCAAAATCAATTTATTCAAGTTAAAAATGAAGATTCTATTTTCCTTTTATATTTATGAAAATAGAATGTTTATTAATAAGGTTTAAAATAACAATTAACAAATTTTCTATGATTTATAAAGAATTTATAAATCACTTTTATATTTAAATGAATTTAAATCATATGTTATCTCATATTTTAAACTTATATAAAAGAGTCTCAATTCATATTTAATCAAATAATATTTTAAAAAGAAATAAAATCAACTTTTACTTAAAAATAAAAATTAAGCTAAGTCAAATTTTAAACAATAAAACATTTATTATAAATATTTACAAATCATAGAGTTATTGATTTAAATAGATTTTTAAAAGCTTAATATTAATTTAAACATAATTTCCTAATTACTAGATATATTATTAGAATTTAAAATCAAACTTCATTTATTTATTTTCATGTAAGTGAAATTCCAAACAATGATAAACTAAAATATATATACAAATATATACATATTAATTTAAAACATTTATTTTAGCATTTAAAAGACAATCACAAATTTATTAAATCTGATTATTAAACCAAACATATTTTATTAATCAATATTGTCAATATCAATTTAATTTTGTATAAAGATTATGAAATTGATATTGTCTGAAATTCCGGGATATCACATCCTCCTTAAATGAAATGCATGCTATACTATCTGACATAATGGTGCTCACACAAAGAAGTTACATGGATGGTCGCTCCTCAACAGCCTTATTCTCCGTGCTAGTTGACAGCACTACATCGTAGTGTTCTTGGCTAGCGTGGGTATAGAGGTGGGGCGTCACAACATTGTAAAAAGGAAAAAAATGAAAGATGGTAAACTTTGAAAATTAAATCCTCTTGAAATACAAAACTATATATCACGAAATTCATTATAAAAATCCTATTCTGCCAAGAGCTTTAGCCTGGGATGATTTTTGAAGGTCACGACTTCGTTCTTGGATAATCGACTATGAAGACGAGCTCAAGTTCGAAACTAGGGTTTAGTTTTATGGAGCTTTGAGTCATTGAATCAAGCAATGGAGATGATTTTTGGATTCAGGATGACGAGGCGCACTAGATGGATGAGTCTGGTGGAGTTCAGTGCTCTAGTGGTATTCGCGACATTTGCAAGCAAAGGGGATGTGGAGCAGGTCGAGTCTTAGGAAGGAGGTGCAGACCATGGGTAGTGGAGTCGGTCGGGTCGAGCTCAGCAAGAGAAGATCGTTGGTGGCCTCGGAACTTCGAACGGTAGAGTGGTTGGCCGTGTCATTTCATTTGGTTTGGAACTTGTTTTGTGTACAGGAAGTGAGAAAGGGGAAGAAGGAGTTGCAGGTAGGCTTTGTTTTTGCAGAGTTTGGGGTATGGGTATTGTAATTAAATTAAATAGATAAAGTTATAAAAATTGTTTATATAAATACAAATGCTTACAAATTGTGTATCGGTTTCATACGATGTCAGAATTGAATGAGACAAGTTACATGACGATCGTGTCTACGAGATCTAGGATATAGAACTGATTTTGTCGAGATATGAGCCAGTGGAATTTCATGCTAAAATCAAACACCTGTTGATTTTAGTCAAACCAAAATGTGAAAGCAACAATAAAAATCAAAGTGAGTAAATCTCACTCTTTTTGGATTGCTGGAATTAATTAATAATAATTAAAATTAATTATTGAATTCCTGGTTGAATTTAGTAATTATTATCAGTTTGGATGTATGTACGTATGTATATAGTAGTATATATGTTAGTAGTTGGATTGATATTCCCGCATATTTTTAGCGGATGAGACCCTATGCGCCCATAATAGCGGATGATATTTTATAAATCCCATATACCGCGATATTCCACCTCGAAGTGGAATTGTTATTTAATTGTTGCTTTAACGTCTGTGGATGTAGGGAAACAGGCTGGAGGGATCCAATCGGATTCCTCAAATAACTGAGTTTGTTACAATATTGTATGTTGATTATTTAAAATCTGTGTGTGATTATATTGTGATTAAAATCGTTGGAGGCTAAAATTTAGCTGAATAATATTTATGGTATCATAGGATACCCGAAATAAATAAAATTGGATTTTTGAATTTAAGTAGAAAATCTATAGTGAAATCCTATTGAATAAAATTCCAAAATATGGGAAAAAGTTTAATAAATGGATTTCAACTAATAATATTCAAAAGGTGAAGAATTTATTTTAAAAATATGATTTTTAAATAATTTGGAAAGGATAAAGGAATTTATTTAAAAAAAATTCGAAAAATTATTTGGTGTTAAAAGAATAAATCTTTGGGGAATCGATATGAAAATTGATTTGTTGTTTGAATGGAAATCGATTTGGTGTTGAAATAAATTTATAAATCAAATTGGAAATTGATTTGGTGTTTGTATACGATTTTTGAAATCGATTTAAAAATCATATATCAGTGGATATTTGTGAATTTAAATTCACAATGGGAATTTTATAAAGGAAAGGGAAATTTATTTTAAAAATAAATATTGTTTATTTTTAAAAGTGTGGAATGAAATTTATGGATTTGGAACGTAAATTTAAAATAAATCCAGAAGGATTTATTGATTGATTAAAAATGATCCATTTTGAAAAGGAAGGTGTATTTTCCCTAAAAAGCCGAGTATGTTTGTAAAATAGCTTTTGAAATATAAATTAAAAGTTCTAGGGTTGGTTTTAAAAGAATGTTTTGGAGAAATTAGGTTCTTTAAGTTATTTTGTAAATCTTTGAAGTAATGATTTATTTAATTAATTGTGGAAGTAATGATTTAAAGATTTAATTGATATTGGTTTAAGAAATTGAATATTTAAATAGTTATATCCTATCTATTAATTTTATTTCAAAATTAGTTTGGACTTGAAATTTCATATGAGACATTTATATAATATTTTCATAACTAATATTTAAATAAATGTTTTAAAATAGTTTTATCTAAATGTTTCCAAGTATATATTTTGAATAAGTGATTTAAAGGATTTTAAAGTATTTGAACTCGGCAGACTTTCAGTGGAAATAAATAATATCGGAATTCTTATTCAGCGAAGGAAAAGTGATTTGAAATTTGTTTTCAAATGGTTGAAGTGTGTAATATATCTTGCGAAGATATTTTGAAAATAAATAATTTGGGAAAAATATTTTAATCTTGATGATTGTTGTGAACGTTGATTGATAGTCAAATAACCGACTATCAATATTTGCCTTTAAACGACATTTGAATTTCGATGCGATCGGGGATCAAATTCCAAGTGGATATCCGAAAACCACATCGAATCTTTGTTATTGTGATGGATCTTTTATTTAAAAGATCAAAGTGAAAATTGTTGTGATTTGTTGAAATCTGAATGTAACACTTATTTTTAAAATAAGCACTCATTATTCGAATTAGCCGGGAGAGGACCTTGTGTCATTAAACCCATTCCGAATAATGATATGACGAAATGAGATTGTATTTGAAGACGGTGTTTGTAACGATCTCGATTTTTAATTAAATTTAAATTGATAATTAAAATAAATTTTTGAATAAAATTGTAAATTAATTTGTAAATTGATAATTGGGGCTTTGAAATTGGATATTTAATATCTTATAAATAATGAAAAGTAACATCCCAAAACTTATCAATTAAAATTAATAATATATTTTTAAACTTTCGGAATTTAATTTGAGATTATATTGAAAAAAAATATCAAACAAATAAAATAAGTAATAAACTATACATAAATAAATTCCAATTTATTTTGAGTTTAAAATTTTGAAATAATGAGTGTTTTTAAAAAAAGTCAATTGAATTTAAAATTATATACATGTATGTATATTGCATATATGAGTAAGATTGAATACATATTGAAGTTGAATTTAAGTTGTGCAAGTGTATGTATGAAGAAATATATATATATATATATATATATATATATATATATATATATATATATATATATAAATGGACATAAATGGATTTTAATTCAAGTGAATTGGGAATTTGAATCTACATTTAAAATGAATGTTTTTTTAAAATAAAAATCTGGCTTTTAAAATCATTAAGGTGAAATTTATATAACGTAAATATTGGTTAAAAACAGTTCTTTTAACATTGTATATATACACATACAAATGAATAAAGAGGTGTATTCATTTATAAAGTAAATATGATAAAAAAATTATTTGAAAATAAAAAAATTCTTTTGTCTTTGAAAATTATAAATGTTAAACATATACAAGGGATGGAGTGAAGGAATCAACAAACATTGAGATCTCATGATCATTTCTACAAATGGCATTCACTATGATTGCTTGTATAAAATAATAAAATTAAAACTTACAAAAACTTTTCATCTCCAAATGTTCAATCATAAAACAACTCAACAAATCTGAAAAGAAGAAAAAAAACAGTAATAAGTGATTTGGGCATTTCATATCTCAACACCCAAGGAAAAAATAAAGTAGAAAGAAAAAAAAATCTGAAAATGGAAAACTGGAAGGAATCAAACTACAATCTGAAAGCATGCAAAAGATCAAGCAAAATTCCAAATTAAAACAATCAAATCCAAATCTGAAACAAGCAAATCAAGTTCAACTAGGCAGATCAAGGTCCAAGTTTCAGATCTAAATACAAAATCCTAAAGCAATTAAAGGTCCAAGCAAATTCAAATGGGCAAGATTCTCTGAAAATAAATAAAGGCATGTAAATTTCTTTAAAGATTTGAATTTAATGTTGATAATCAGTAGTAAACCAAGAATCTAAGCTATTAAATTAACCAGTTGCAGGAGAAATCAAGCTCAAAGATTTAGAACCATTTCTGGTTTCAACTTCAGAAAAAAAAGCTTCTCTGCGTATAATAAAAGGATTCAAACTGTAAGTAAAAATTAAAATTGTTGTTATTTATGAAATGAATAAACAAATACAATAGTGATTAAGCAAATATTTTTGTTTAGAGTTCCAGACCTTTCAAAACTAAAGCAATCAAAATCAAATCAGTTCTTCCTCTGTTCCTGTTCTCTGTCAACATAACTTTTACGTGAGCAAACCTCCATTCAAACTTGAATCTGCTTATGTGTTTGATTTTTCTTTATGATGTATTCTTGTGTGTTATGTGAAAGGTATTTATATAGAAGATTAATATGCCTTCATGTGACTTATATATGTGAAAAGGTGACTGTGCATGGTTGATTACAAGAAACAGGTTTCTGGATTTAACTTACCGGCCTAAAATATATTCAAAAATTAAAATCTTTTCACCTAATTTCTTTTAAGTCATGGGGTATGAACAAGAGGTGTTTGATTAGAAAAGTCTTAATTTTTAAAAATAAATTCAAGTAGAAATATTTGGTAAACATTTAAGAATTATAAAATAACAGTTGGAGCTTTTCAAAACATAAAAATCAGTGATTATAATTTCAAGTTTGGACATCATAATTTGATTTGTATGTGTAAATGAGGAATTTTGGTATTAAGATTATGATTTATAAGTTCGGGAATGTTGGGAAAATTTTAGTTGAACGGAAATTGCTTCTTCGTAAATTGTCGTCGATCGGCGTAATTATGGTCAACGAAATCAAGCTTGGAGGAGGATCTTGTGTAATAGATCACAAGAAAAATGGTGTTTTGTTTTTCTGATCATCATTGCTGCCGATACGAGGGTAGGTAGGGTTTTAGCAGTAGTTTCGTTCGATTGGGTTCGCATAACAATTTCGTTAACCATGGTGGATTATAAATGATCGAACAAAGGGAAAAGTGTTCGTGGATCATCGGAGCAGTTGGTGTTGGGGTCACAAGGCGTCCGGTGGTCTCTGGTGTCGACGACGGGAAGATTTCTGGTGAAGGTTTGGTTCCAGGTTCTAGTATGAGTGACTCGATTTCGTTCTCGAGTTTGGTTCACGTTTCTGGGTGGTTGTGTCGGTCGGGGTTGTCGACGTTGACTTGCGAGTGGCCTCGGCGACGATCACCAGTGATCGAAGTGGCCGTGCATGTGCATGGTGCACTCTCGAGTTTCAGGCAAGTTTTGGAAGATTGGGGAAGAAGGAGTGATGGTATCGAAGAAGGTCTCGGGTTTAATCTCGAGTAAACAATAGAGTGGCTCGAGTGCATTATCGTGGGTACGCGTATACATAACAGTTTTGATTTTTTTTAGATGAAAAATAAGTTTGATTTTGTCCCGGGAAATTGAATTTTGACTCGGGACGTTTTGAAATTAGCTCGGGGATTTTGGAAGTAAATTCGGATTGTTTAATAGGATATCAAGTTCGTGAAATTTAAATAAAAATAGACAGAAAAAAAGAAGGAGAAGAAGAAAAGAGAGGTGCTGGGGAGAAACTCCGGGAAGAATCAAAGCGAGGCTCGGGTATTTTTGAATTGGGCTTGGAGTTTTTGACATTTTTGCTCGAGTTTATCTCGGGTTGTATTTGTAACAGTAACTAGATTTCAAAATTTTGAAGGAAAAGAAGATTTTAGCAATTATTTTTCAAAACAAATATAATGAATGAAGTTTTCAAAGCAATTGTAAACAAATTGACCAATGTTAATATTAACAAGCTTTTAAACGGATTTGCTTAAATTTAAAAATGTTGAAGTTAAAATGTTAAAAAATTGTTTGTTCAAAAGTACCTTTATAATAGGTTAATTTCTAAATATTTTCAAAAGTGATTTAATGATTAAATTAATACTTAATGTAACTGATTAGAGATAATTAGTAAATGGAAGTAACTAAGGTAATCAATTTGAGGATGATAATTAATTTAATTAAGAGGCAATTAATTAAAAGGATAATTACATTAATTAAGGATTAATGATTAATGGTTAATTAACTTATGATTGAAAGATAATTAATTGAGGTAATTAATTAAGGGTTGATTAATTATGTAATTAACTTAAGAATGATTCACTTGTGGTAATTAATTAAGGTTAATTAATTAAATAATAATTAATTAAGAGTTAATTAATTAATGTAATTAATTATAATTAATAAATAATTAATTAAGGATAATTATTTAAGGAATGATTAACTGATTAAAGGTTAATTATTTAATGATTAAAGGCAAATTGATTTATTAATTAAGGTTAATTAATTAATAATTAAAGGATTAATTGATTTATTGAGGCTAATTAAATTATTATTAAAGGTTAATTAATTGGAATAATTTGTAATTAATTAATGTTAATTAACCAGGATGAGCGACCAATCTAATTTAAGTTAATCAGATGATTAATTGATCTCACTTATAAATGTTTGGATTCTATTGGAAGATTGAATTGTTTAACACCCTTGATATGTTCTGTTTTGGTTTGAGCTGTGTTTGATGTAATTTATTATCTGTGACATATATCTGTAATCCGTGAATAAAAGATAAGGGTTATAGTTTATGCCGCTTATCAAATATAAGCGTTGTAGTTTATACCGCTTACCAAACATATTGCTTTATTTGAATCTATGTTGACTGATGATGTTGCACTTCTATTATGTAAAACCCCTGGAGCACACTTATACAAACACAAATATGGATTGCACGTGGAAATTGGTTAAGTCATAGATTTTTGAAATAGTTTTAAAATTTGAATTTTTGAATCCAATGGTTTTGGAAATGGATTGGGATTAAAATAAAAAGCTTTTGAAAAGGAATTTCAAAAATAAAATTTATTTTTGAATAACTTAATTTTGTTTTGAAATTTAATTTAATTTAAATTTGAATTCAAAATTTGAAATTAAATCCCATTTATGATTTAAATAGGGCTATACAAGTTTATATGGGTCTTAAACCATTTTAAAAGTGATGTTTTGGGAATTTAAATTTAACCAAAGATTTTAACTTGTATAGATATAATTGGATTTTTCTGAAACGGAAATTATTTGTTATCAAATAATTAAAGATTTCATATAAGAAATGAACCTCCAATTTGTGTTAAAAGGATTTCAAGTTTAAAATGAAAGTGGTCTTCCAAGTCAGGAATAAAATTTGGAAACGGGTTTGAAAGCTATAAGTTAAATCTTTAATTTAAAGATTTAAATGAGTTAATCCAAATTGAAATGGAAGTGTACAAAGATCTATGAATAGATCTTTGTGAAACTAGGTGAACTTTGTGAAACGAATCTTTTTGTTAAAAGATTTAAAATGGTAATTTGTTTAAACCATTTAAAGGAAGATTTTAGGTTTTTAAAAGTTGTCACTTAACTAAAATCCCATATCCATATGTTTTGAATATTGCGCTCATTATTCGGTTTAGCCCGAAGAGGACCTTGTGTCATATAACCCATTTCGAATAGTGATACGACGTTATGGATTGCATTTGAAGACCGGTGTTGAAGACGGGGTGTCCTTAAGAATGATAGGATAACCTGTCGATTGACTATGCACTGAGTTGCTCCGGTATAGAGTTCTCCCTAAGTGATGGGAAGTACGGTCAGGATTGTGGATACTCGGATTGCAAGGGCTTCTTCGAAAGTGCCTTCGGTTCTGTTCGAATCCAAAACAGACTTGTATGGTTGTATTTCTGACACTATACTTTGAGATATAAACTGATCTCTATCAAATACATTTCTGCTTGGTGGTGGAGAATTTATTCTCTTAGCTTAACACCCTTCTCTGAGACGTACGAGATCAGAGGTTATGTAGTTGATAGTTATCAGTGATATATTCCCAATTTGGTAGTGTGACATGCTGAGTGCTGTTGTGTATCATTTGTTGATCAAAGCATGGCTTTTGTATAACGCGTAGCTTTGTGGACGAGACTGCATCAGGACCTCACACCCCGAAAATGGTCGAAACAGGAAAGATGCGGCAAGGTTATGAGGGTCGCTCCCTTTAGGGTGTGTCATTCCCTTCTGGAAAAGGGTGGTATTATGGTATTGAGCCTAGATACTTACTCATGTGGACACTGTAGATCTATTACTTTGTGATTACTTTGTGGTTGAGAGGCGCCTCGGATAAAGGTCCCAAAGCACTGGGGGATGGCATGCTCGAGTAGTAGTTACCTAGTTACATAGGTAACCTGGTCTTGTATTGGCAGAGATCCGGTTAAGTTCGCGGAACGTCCTGCCAGAGGCGTACCCATGTGGCAGTAGGAAGTTCCTTAGCCTGACCATTTATTGGAATCCAATCTTCAATACGTGCCTTGTACGGTTTTAGTTGTAGAACCTTCCATTTACTTATGGTGGTCACCACTGTTTAGATAGTAGCTATAGTAGGCATAGTTCGGAATGTCTATGCTGGCTAGGATTTATATTATACATTCGAAATAGTTTTTTTCTACACTATGCACTAGTAATAATATCAAAGAAATTTTCTCATATCAAGCATATTTGACTATCATAAGGAAATCTGCTCTAATTCTACCTTTGCATTGTGTGTGTGGCGGGAGGCCATATGGTAGTTTCATTTTCCAAAAAGCATTGCAGATTTATTTTAAATTCTTTTGTTGTTTGTTGTAAAAGATAAACTATTTTGCTTGCTCACACTAGTCCCACGACTGACCTGGAGTTTATTGTTCCTTTCCTAAACTCTAGGTGCTCACAATTTTCCCCACACGGGCAGTCTAGAGTTGAGTTTTTCAGATAGTCAGGTTTAGTGGATTATCTGGAGCTACTTCAGTCTTTGGATCAGGACTGCACTTGCTTATCTTTATGCATCGTTATTGGGAGTTCGAGCTACTTCTGGATGGGTGCCTTAGAGATGGAGATTACTGATACTAGTGTTATCTTTTCTTTCCTCTGCTATTTCTCGTAACATATCTCTGATGTATATTGATATTCATTGTATCATCATTGTATCAGATACTGTTCAAATGTTTTATATCAAATGTATTATCCATTTCTTCCGCCGTGTTGTACTTAATGTGTTATAGGCTCCGGCACGAGTCGAATTTCAACGGTTGAATATGCAGCATTCAGGTACAAGTGGAGTACAGATGTCGATTTTCGAACGCTAAAATTTGGACCGTGATAGTGTTGAAGACTAGGTATTTTTGAAAATGAAAGGATTACCTGTAGCGACCAATAAAATTTTATTAATTTTTTTTTTTTTTTTTTATAACGTATTTAATTTGGATTTTGAGAAATTATTAATAATAATAATTTTGAAATAAAAATTTGATATTTGGATTACGTATAATTTTATAGTTTAAACCAATAAGTTGTAGTTGTATATGGCTTGCATCTTATTCTATAATAACCAGTGTATATTTTGATGTCTACTAGTATAATACTATATGTTAGTTTATTTATGTGTATCGATCTAAACAATGATTTTTAAAATAATAATAAAAATATACATACATACATATATATAATTGGATTTGCGTTTGAATTTAGAAAATGATTTTGATTCATATAAATAGTTATATACATAGTTATGCACATATATAGCCATAAGTTCAACTCATACCATATTAAATTTCTTTTAAAGGTTTTAGCTAAATCTATGGGTGAGCGTTGACACACCTTTCCACCTTATATTTAATTCTCTAACGTTTCAATTTGCATTCTATCCGTTCATAATTTCTTTTTTTTTTTGTGTCAGCTGAATCAATGAGAGACTGTTACAATTTCATTTATTTGTGTACGTTTTCATTTTTATTATTGTACACATCACGGTACCTTTAAAATTGTGACTTTATTTCTTTTCTTCGGTCTCAATTATAGAAGCGTGCTGCGCACGTTATTATTAATGGCTTTGAATCTCACTACTCTATATTTATTCCTGTAACGTTTTATCTTCGCTTAAATTTCTCTCTCCATTCTTTTTTCCATTTTAATATCCTTGCCTTTCCATACTCACGTGCTTTCCAATCAAGCAATAAATTATTTAAATATCCACCTTATCAACTTGACCATTGTTATTGCATCACACTAGTATATAATTCAAATCTATCATTATTCTACCATTCTTCTTTAACAAATTATATGTAACAGTATATCATAAATGGACAGCTCATTCTCCACCCATTCATTTCTCCTATTCAATTAATAATGGAATATAAAGTTATATATTTGGTATACAATTCAAACAACCGTTACCATTCATACCTCCTAAATTCTAGCGATTGACCCCTTTATTTCCATCGGTTCAAATTTATATAAACTTTATATTCGTTACACGTTACATTCATTTATTTGACCGGTCCTTTCCTTTGTTATTTCCCGAATTTCGTGCGTTACTAACCAATGCTCCATATTTATTTGCCTTAATGATTCATCTAAATTTAAGGATCACCGTTGCTTTTACCTTTTTGTTTATATTACCATTCCCCTATTTTAGCCGGTTGCATTTGATATTTCCTTGATTTAAGCTTTCTAACTTTTAAATTTCCACTACTCTATATTTTTTCTGTACATTTATCTTTGCTTGAATTTCTTTGTCCATTCTCCTCTTTTGCATGTGAAGCTTCTTCTGTAGGTAAATGGCTGCACAATTTTTTTTTCTTCTTCTTATTTCTTTTCTTTTTCTTCTTCTTTTTCATCCTTTTCTTTTGTTTTCTTATTGTTTATATTGCTTTTCCTTTATTTTAAGCACAACATGTTTTTGTCTATTTATTTTTTTTTTACATGTTTTGATTTTCAATGTAACATAAAAGTTTATAATTTAAGCGTATATATATATATATATATATATATATTTAAAAAGGATCGCTTTATATTAAGGTCACATGGTATTTGGAGAAGTATTTTTTTTAAACTATTTTGTCACTTTTATTTATATTTTACAATCCCGGTCCTAGGAGCATTTGATTGTTGGATATACAATTTGGGTCTATGTATTTACATTTAAAAGATAATGTTTAAATTTATGTAAAGGAAGGCAAAATTATGATGTATAAACTGGGATAGTTTAACATATATAGGCGAGGACATCATTAATTCCTACTTTCTATTTTCATCAGTTTTGGTTTATGCATTTAGTAACGCTAACTAAGCTATATATATATATAATTGGTTTTGCAAGGTCTATAGTTATATAAAATAATATGTCGATTTTATGGATTTTTGTTTACAGTAGTGCTTCACTTTTGGTTTTAAAACATAAATAGTTATATGTTTGGCAAGTTCACATATTGCTGTTTTGTAAGATCACGTTTAATATGTATATACTTTTTTTTATAGATGAGAACTTGGTTTTCAAATATATTTTTTTTATAGTATGTTTTGGGATTAATTATTTAATTTAAACAAATATATTTATTTTAAGTTTATGTTTAATTTTTAATAAATGTAAGCTTGATTTGTTTATTTACTTATATGTTTGAAACGCTTGTAAATTTAATTTGCGGTGTTCAAACTTAGAATATAAATGCATATGTATATATAGTATAGGTCAGTTTTATGAATTTTTTTTTATATACATATTTTTAAGTTTTATTTTATATAGTATGGTTTATATGTTAGAAAAAAAAAGGAGAGAGGTTTTATATCCATAGTTATATGTTACTGCATTGGGTAATATAGCTGTTAAGTGCTGTCTGCATTTGTACATTGATTTTTACTTGGACTGTATATATATATTGAATAACAAGTGTTTGTAGCTTTCTTTGTCGCAGTTAATATAAGCTATGTTGAAAATGGGTCTCAACATTGTTTTTTTTCTTTAAACTTGCATGTGTTTATGTACATTTCAATATGAAAGTTACAATATTTATTTCAAATTTTATTACATTTGATTTTTAATACAAAACAGTGATTTTTCGTACATACGTATTTTGTTTTGATATTGGTCTTAAAAAGAAATATTAATTTAATAAGAAAATAATATATTTATTTTGATTTATATATGTATATGTGCTTTAAATGGATATTGTTTTCAAATTCTCTTATACCAATTCTCTTCATCAAACCCGGTTCTAATTTGATTCCGTTGATTCCTGATATCAGCTTTGTCCGTCGTGCCCGTTTTCTCCATCGAATCGTATCCATCTAGCGCCGCTTGGAATTCGTAGCTCGTTTCCTTGTCAAATCTGTTTAGCCTCGAAAGGTGAGCAATCACTCACGATTAACACTTTTATATTTATTGAATTTGATTTCAATTGAAACGACAATTGAAATATGCTGTTGTATTTATTTTTAATTGTTATATATGCTATTATCTGTATCTGTTCACCTATGACACCCAACACCATTATCGGTTAATTATGTATGTGATAATAATACAGATTGGTTGATAATTGATTGTTTGATTGATTGTTGTTTAAATTGGATGTTAATTATTTTTGTTAAGTGATAACTAGTTTGCTAGTTTAATTTGAGTAGTATAGTTTACAAATTAAACGGATTATATATGATGGACCTTACTTTATTAAAACCTGACCCCGCCATATGTAAATTTGATTAGTTGAATTTGACCCATTGATTGTCGTAGAAATTGATAAATTATTCTTGAAATCTTTGAACGTAGTTTGGATTAATTGTTGTATTATTAAACTGAAAATGAAATGGAACGACAAGGGAAAACTGAAATGTAATAACCTTTAAATCTACATGAAATGATAGTGTAGATTTTAGAAATAATTATAAAAATAACAATGCGAATTAATACGATTATTTCGGGGTTATTTGATTTAATCTATTGAATTGTTATTGATTGTTGTTATTGCTTGTTTACTTACTTTGACACTATCCCTGTCATCACACTGCAAGTTCCCTTTGTTATGTTTGATTTTTGAATTAAAATGGGTTGAAAAGATAGGCCCAAGCGGGTTTCGTTTAATTAAATTTGGGATTACGGGTTGAAATGCTATCCACCCGTATACATTTAGTGTACGTATTGAAATGATAATAGCCATAACACTTTGACCATATGATAAAAAAATCTATGGTCTTATTAAATGTAAATTCTTAAATACATCTATAAAGGGTAATGATAAATATAGAGTTAATTATATCTAGTTAATCAAGATTTGATTAAATACATAAATTATGATAAATAATTTATGAAAATTTTATTCGGATAAATTTTGCAATAATATTGAAAATTAAGGTTGGGAGATAAATTTGGGTTATTGTAAAATGATGTTTAGATAAGGATTTATTTATTTAAATCAATTTGAAATTTATCGAATGAGATATTTCACGTTTAATAAAATTTGAGAAATCTTGAGAAAGATGTAATTTAAAGTCACTAAAATGGTATTGAATAAGGGAAGGTTCAAACTAAATAATAATGATGTAAAAACCAAGAATCTATATGAAACTGTTAAATTTAACATCTAAGTATTTAAGCCATGAACTGTATTGTAATTAAATGGTTTAGAAATTTGATATGTATTTGGGACCAAGATAGTTGAATTTGTTATGTAGATAACTAATTGAATTTAATGGAAATTGAGGTTGAACGAAATCTGGAAATTTGTATTTAGAAAACTAGATTGGGAAATTTAGGGGAAATATTAAATACTTAAAGTATGGAAACATATTGAAATGGAAAGGGTAATTAGGATATCAAATCCATATTTGAGATTTATAATTGAGATTGAATTTAATTTAAATGGAAAGGTCAGGTTGATGTGAACGATTTGTTAAGTTAAGGAAATTGCAAGTGCTTTACCATATACAGCATTTAATATATATAAATACTATTTGGGAAATATAATTATTCGAAGTGAATTTGACATTTGGGTTTGAAGTATAAATTAAGTGAATGACCACGATGTAATAGTGTATATTTCTACCCTGTAGATAGTTCTATGGACCCTTAGAGGATGGTCATCCCAAACATCCTTTAAGTTATTTGTATTTCAGTTGATATTTCACTTGAGTTGGATTTATTGATATAAGAATGTTAATCCTGACTCGAGTGTTTTGTGTTTTGCTTTACGCTCGGGTCAGACCGAGTAATACAGCATTAGAGACTCACCTTTGGAGATTGGAGCTTCATTTGGAGATCCAACTATCGTTTCAGCTTTCAGTTTTCTAGATTGACTGGTTCAGAGAAGTCATCAGCTCGTACTGAAGACTTTTCTGTATTTAAGAGATTCTGATGTATTTTATTTTAAACTCTGATGTATATAGTAGCTTCATGAACTACTATTTTTCTATTCCGCTGCATTATATTACTCTGTGTCTGTGATCTGTGTTTGATTTATTTACTGTATATTTTAAGTTTTGCCAAATTAAATTAACAATTCGGTATTTTGAATTATTCAAGTCGTACATGTACGGTTTTAGTGTCGATTTGAATGGTCCAAAATAGCGGGTCGTTACAGTTGGTATCAGAGCTTTGGCTCTAGGCAAAACTTAGCATATATAGTAAATTTATTTACAGAATCACTTTCGCTCGAGTTGAATCTCTTCCTTTCGACTTGATTTCCTTTGAATTTTGGAATATCCCTCGGTTCCGAAATTCATCCGTGTCTCTTCCTATTTATATTAGTTTAATTGCGGAGTATCCCATAACTCCATTGAATAATTTGTAAAAGGGTGAAAACTCCTTTACAATTGGCATTAATTCACCTAGATTTCTGAAGTCACGGTTGACCGGTAGATGTCGCCCGCGACTTATAGAAGGATATCCACCTTCTACTTTGTAATAAAGATTTCCTCATTTTGCTCAAGCCTTCACACTTTGTTTCGAAACTTCCTTTGATCAAGTTTTCTCTTAGAAATTGAACCTCTATCTGGTTTGATATTGGACTCCTTGAATGATAGGAAACTATTTTGTAGATGGCAAAATCGGAAGAGCAGAAAGCAGCTCGTCGAGCCCGGAGAGCACTAGCCCGTAAGGAACAGGAGGAAGCAATGGAGAAGTGGGAAAAGATTTGGAGGGAAAGGGCAGGACCTGGACCTTATGACAATGTCATCTGTTATCGGTGTCAAGAGAAGGGACATTATGCAGCCATGTGCGGGAAGAGAGATGAAGGAAAGAAGAGTGAGGGCCAGCGTTATCGATCCAAGATCTTCTGTTTTAAGTGCCGTAGTACGGGACACTTTCCCAGTCGCTGCCAAAAGGTGAAGAAAGTAAATGCTGCACCCACGGCATCAGTCGACCAATCAACCATTTGCTATCACTGTAGGCTGACTGGACATATAGCTAGGAATTGTCCTGTGAGGAAGTACGGAAGGAAGGCTGCGTTCCCGCAATTCGTTAAGGAGGATGGGTGTGTAGTGCATTTATGTAAGAAATGCAGAAGTTGGGGCCATATTGAGGGGGAGTGTTCTGGACCGATTGAAGTCCCACCCGGTAGAATTAATACCGATGCTTTGTTTATGTAAGGTGGTTCTCGGTAGATCTGTTTGTTTCAGCAGTTGTTTGTTGCTTTCGATAAACTCTATTGTATCTTTTGCTTAACTGAAGTTCTCTAATAAAGTATTCATGTTCCTGTTTCGTTGATATGAAATTCAAATCTCTATCTTTATTTTGAAATCCATTCTTAGATTATCCTTTGAAAATCGGGTACGTTTGTATTTTGAAATTGCTTTATATATCAAATTTATATTTTAATAACTATGATTTTTCCTATATATAAAAAGAAATGTTTCGATAAGGATTATATACCTATATATAAATCAAATAAGAAATGTTATTCTATATAAAAAGTTTTGAAAGCATTTGAAATTTTGGAAAATTATAAGAAATTGATTTATATAAAAATGATTTATAACTGAAGTGTTAAATTTGAAATTCGAGAATTGAATTCCGGTATTTTGAAATTGGTTTTAAGATTTTGGAAATTATAGGAAAAATAGTACGATTTAAAAGTATTTTTCCGAATAAGAAATGTTTTAAATGAGTTCAAATGAATTCCATTAATTTTGAAGAAATTTCAAACGAGTTTTCAAGAAAATAGAAGTCCAGAACTCACTTATGTCGCTAGGGAATAATTTCGGTGATGAGTGCACGCATCATCGACATTGATTTTCGAGTTTCAGAGTGGGGGAGAGGCTCCTTTAATAGCTTCGCTATGCGAGTGATCTTGTAAAACCGTTTTTGATTTCAAATTCCGTAGTAATTTGATAGTTTCGAAAGAAATATGTATATATTTGAAATGATTTAAAGTATACCGGTGTTCGATCCTCGAGTTTTGAGTTGACCTAGAATAACCCTATTTATAAAAAATTGATTTCCAACTAGTGATTTGAAATCTATTGATTTGAAAGGTACTCAATTTTGGAAAGAGAATTTTATATAATCGAAGTCTATATAAGGATATTTTGATATACTATTGATTTGGAAAGTATTCGTTTGAAAATGGAATCCTATATATATGGACTTTATATAAGTACAATATTTGAAAGTGATTTGAAAAAGGTACTATATGATATATATTTTCCAAATAAAGATATGGAAAGTGCCTTCTGCTTGATATCCGCTTTGTGGCCACAGCGTGGATTCATTCTATCGTTATTATTCTCTCTGATTTTGGTTTTCCGGATGTAATACTCGAGTGTTCCCACCGTGACGTGTCCCACGGTTTCTTTTTCTCTCGTGAATGCACAGCGAAATTGCCTGGCTGAGTCTTGCCTAGGGGTACGGATTGTTTCCTGGGGGAACCAGGCGTAACCATTGTGTATCCTGCAATCTGTGTAGGTCGCGAATAGTAGCGCAAGTGCCTGGCTGAGTCTTGCCTGGGGGTACGGATTGTTTCCTGGGGGAACCAGGCGTAACCATTGTGTATCCTGCACCCTACTAGTCATCATGGCGTAACTCGCAGGGCTGTGAAAGCTTACGGATATGGATTGTTTCCTGGGGGAACCAGGCGTAACCATTGTGTATCTGCGAACCATGATCGGACAAAGGTTTTGGTTTGATTGTTTTGTTTGGATCGTACTTTCCATATCTGTTTTAAAGGGTTTTTCAAGTATTTTCACTGGTTGTTGAAACAAGTCTACTAAGTACTTGAAGAATTCTAGCTTTGCGCCTGATCAACGCATGGCCAGAGTCTGCAAGAACAAGGATAAACTTGTTGAAACATCGAGTTATAAAAGTATTTTCGAAAGAAAATTTACTTTGATATAGTAGTATCTTATTATAAAAGTGTTATTATAAAGGTATTTATTATAAAATATTTTTCCCAACAAAGAAATTTGCATTAATCTTTGGAATTAAATTCCTTTGGTAAATTGAAAATTCTTGCCCGATACTATTCCAGAATCTACCTTCCTTTCCTTTTTGAATAAAATCTTTTAAAGATTGCTTATCTATATGCTACATTGGTTAATAGAAAATTTTAGTGGTATAAATATTTTTGAAGTGAATGATTTATTAATAATGTTTGAAAGGTATCTAAAGACAAATTTATAAATTTATGAATTATGGATTTAATGTTTTCAACAGCTTCTTTGTAAATATAACTAATGATGCAAATAATTGTTTTCAAATAGCTTTCATATATGTATATAGGTGTTAGTTAAACATATTAAATTTCAATGAGTTTTGGAAATTTTAAAGTATTAAAGATAGCTGAATCACAAATAAAGTTTTCAAATGAATAATTCAAGTAAAATTATATAGTTTTAAATTAATTATTTACCCTTAACTTTCAATCTACCTTTATTTCTGGTTGTTCTATTCTCCTACCTCCTTCCTTTTCGGGGACGAAAAGTTTTGAGTGGGGGAGAATGTAGCGACCAATAAAATTTTATTAATTTTTTTTTTTTTTTTTTATAACGTATTTAATTTGGATTTTGAGAAATTATTAATAATAATAATTTTGAAATAAAAATTTGATATTTGGATTACGTATAATTTTATAGTTTAAACCAATAAGTTGTAGTTGTATATGGCTTGCATCTTATTCTATAATAACCAGTGTATATTTTGATGTCTACTAGTATAATACTATATGTTAGTTTATTTATGTGTATCGATCTAAACAATGATTTTTAAAATAATAATAAAAATATACATACATACATATATATAATTGGATTTGCGTTTGAATTTAGAAAATGATTTTGATTCATATAAATAGTTATATACATAGTTATGCACATATATAGCCATAAGTTCAACTCATACCATATTAAATTTCTTTTAAAGGTTTTAGCTAAATCTATGGGTGAGCGTTGACACACCTTTCCACCTTATATTTAATTCTCTAACGTTTCAATTTGCATTCTATCCGTTCATAATTTCTTTTTTTTTTGTGTTAGCTGAATCAATGAGAGACTGTTACAATTTCATTTATTTGTGTACGTTTTCATTTTTATTATTGTACACATCACGGTACCTTTAAAATTGTGACTTTATTTCTTTTCTTCGGTCTCAATTATAGAAGCGTGCTGCGCACGTTATTATTAATGGCTTTGAATCTCACTACTCTATATTTATTCCTGTAACGTTTTATCTTCGCTTAAATTTCTCTCTCCATTCTTTTTTCCATTTTAATATCCTTGCCTTTCCATACTCACGTGCTTTCCAATCAAGCAATAAATTATTTAAATATCCACCTTATCAACTTGACCGTTGTTATTGCATCACACTAGTATATAATTCAAATCTATCATTATTCTACCATTCTTCTTTAACAAATTATATGTAACAGTATATCATAAATGGACAGCTCATTCTCCACCCATTCATTTCTCCTATTCAATTAATAATGGAATATAAAGTTATATATTTGGTATACAATTCAAACAACCGTTACCATTCATACCTCCTAAATTCTAGCGATTGACCCCTTTATTTCCATCGGTTCAAATTTATATAAACTTTATATTCGTTACACGTTACATTCATTTATTTGACCGGTCCTTTCCTTTGTTATTTCCCGAATTTCGTGCGTTACTAACCAATGCTCCATATTTATTTGCCTTAATGATTCAGCTAAATTTAAGGATCACCGTTGCTTTTACCTTTTTGTTTATATTACCATTCCCCTATTTTAGCCGGTTGCATTTGATATTTCCTTGATTTAAGCTTTCTAACTTTTAAATTTCCACTACTCTATATTTTTTCTGTACATTTATCTTTGCTTGAATTTCTTTGTCCATTCTCCTCTTTTGCATGTGAAGCTTCTTCTGTAGGTAAATGGCTGCACCATTTTTTTTTCTTCTTCTTATTTCTTTTCTTTTTCTTCTTCTTTTTCATCCTTTTCTTTTGTTTTCTTATTGTTTATATTGCTTTTCCTTTATTTTAAGCACAACATGTTTTTGTCTATTTATTTTTTTTTTACATGTTTTGATTTTCAATGTAACATAAAAGTTTATAATTTAAGCGTATATATATATATATATATTTAAAAAGGATCGCTTTATATTAAGGTCACATGGTATTTGGAGAAGTATTTTTTTTAAACTATTTTGTCACTTTTATTTATATTTTACAATCCCGGTCCTAGGAGCATTTGATTGTTGGCTATACAGTTTGGGTCTATGTATTTACATTTAAAAGATAATGTTTAAATTTATGTAAAGGAAGGCAAAATTATGATGTATAAACTGGGATAGTTTAACATATATAGGCGAGGACATCATTAATTCCTACTTTCTATTTTCATCAGTTTTGGTTTATGCATTTAGTAACGCTAACTAAGCTATATATATATATATAATTGGTTTTGCAAGGTCTATAGTTATATAAAATAATATGTCGATTTTATGGATTTTTGTTTACAGTAGTGCTTCACTTTTGGTTTTAAAACATAAATAGTTATATGTTTGGCAAGTTCACATATTGCTGTTTTGTAAGATCACGTTTAATATGTATATACTTTTTTTTATAGATGAGAACTTGGTTTTCAAATATTTTTTTTTATAGTATGTTTTGGGATTAATTATTTAATTTAAACAAATATATTTATTTTAAGTTTATGTTTAATTTTTAATAAATGTAAGCTTGATTTGTTTATTTACTTATATGTTTGAAACGCTTGTAAATTTAATTTGCGGTGTTCAAACTTAGAATATAAATGCATATGTATATATAGTATAGGTCAGTTTTATGAATTTTTTTTTATATACATATTTTTAAGTTTTATTTTATATAGTATGGTTTATATGTTAGAAAAAAAAAGGAGAGAGGTTTTATATCCATAGTTATATGTTACTGCATTGGGTAATATAGCTGTTAAGTGCTGTCTGCATTTGTACATTGATTTTTACTTGGACTGTATATATATATTGAATAACAAGTGTTTGTAGCTTTCTTTGTCGCAGTTAATATAAGCTATGTTGAAAATGGGTCTCAACATTGTTTTTTTTCTTTAAACTTGCATGTGTTTATGTACATTTCAATATGAAAGTTACAATATTTATTTCAAATTTTATTACATTTGATTTTTAATACAAAACAGTGATTTTTCGTACATACGTATTTTGTTTTGATATTGGTCTTAAAAAGAAATATTAATTTAATAAGAAAATAATATATTTATTTTGATTTATATATGTATATGTGCTTTAAATGGATATTGTTTTCAAATTCTCTTATACCAATTCTCTTCATCAAACCCGGTTCTAATTTGATTCCGTTGATTCCTGATATCAGCTTTGTCCGTCGTGCCCGTTTTCTCCATCGAATCGTATCCATCTAGCGCCGCTTGGAATTCGTAGCTCGTTTCCTTGTCAAATCTGTTTAGCCTCGAAAGGTGAGCAATCACTCACGATTAACACTTTTATATTTATTGAATTTGATTTCAATTGAAACGACAATTGAAATATGCTGTTGTATTTATTTTTAATTGTTATATATGCTATTATCTGTATCTGTTCACCTATGACACCCAACACCATTATCGGTTAATTATGTATGTGATAATAATACAGATTGGTTGATAATTGATTGTTTGATTGATTGTTGTTTAAATTGGATGTTAATTATTTTTGTTAAGTGATAACTAGTTTGCTAGTTTAATTTGAGTAGTATAGTTTACAAATTAAACGGATTATATATGATGGACCTTACTTTATTAAAACCTGACCCCGCCATATGTAAATTTGATTAGTTGAATTTGACCCATTGATTGTCGTAGAAATTGATAAATTATTCTTGAAATCTTTGAACGTAGTTTGGATTAATTGTTGTATTATTAAACTGAAAATGAAATGGAACGACAAGGGAAAACTGAAATGTAATAACCTTTAAATCTACATGAAATGATAGTGTAGATTTTAGAAATAATTATAAAAATAACAATGCGAATTAATACGATTATTTCGGGGTTATTTGATTTAATCTATTGAATTGTTATTGATTGTTGTTATTGCTTGTTTACTTACTTTGACACTATCCCTGTCATCACACTGCAAGTTCCCTTTGTTATGTTTGATTTTTGAATTAAAATGGGTTGAAAAGATAGGCCCAAGCGGGTTTCGTTTAATTAAATTTGGGATTACGGGTTGAAATGCTATCCACCCGTATACATTTAGTGTACGTATTGAAATGATAATAGCCATAACACTTTGACCATATGATAAAAAAATCTATGGTCTTATTAAATGTAAATTCTTAAATACATCTATAAAGGGTAATGATAAATATAGAGTTAATTATATCTAGTTAATCAAGATTTGATTAAATACATAAATTATGATAAATAATTTATGAAAATTTTATTCGGATAAATTTTGCAATAATATTGAAAATTAAGGTTGGGAGATAAATTTGGGTTATTGTAAAATGATGTTTAGATAAGGATTTATTTATTTAAATCAATTTGAAATTTATCGAATGAGATATTTCACGTTTAATAAAATTTGAGAAATCTTGAGAAAGATGTAATTTAAAGTCACTAAAATGGTATTGAATAAGGGAAGGTTCAAACTAAATAATAATGATGTAAAAACCAAGAATCTATATGAAACTGTTAAATTTAACATCTAAGTATTTAAGCCATGAACTGTATTGTAATTAAATGGTTTAGAAATTTGATATGTATTTGGGACCAAGATAGTTGAATTTGTTATGTAGATAACTAATTGAATTTAATGGAAATTGAGGTTGAACGAAATCTGGAAATTTGTATTTAGAAAACTAGATTGGGAAATTTAGGGGAAATATTAAATACTTAAAGTATGGAAACATATTGAAATGGAAAGGGTAATTAGGATATCAAATCCATATTTGAGATTTATAATTGAGATTGAATTTAATTTAAATGGAAAGGTCAGGTTGATGTGAACGATTTGTTAAGTTAAGGAAATTGCAAGTGCTTTACCATATACAGCATTTAATATATATAAATACTATTTGGGAAATATAATTATTCGAAGTGAATTTGACATTTGGGTTTGAAGTATAAATTAAGTGAATGACCACGATGTAATAGTGTATATTTCTACCCTGTAGATAGTTCTATGGACCCTTAGAGGATGGTCATCCCAAACATCCTTTAAGTTATTTGTATTTCAGTTGATATTTCACTTGAGTTGGATTTATTGATATAAGAATGTTAATCCTGACTCGAGTGTTTTGTGTTTTGCTTTACGCTCGGGTCAGACCGAGTAATACAGCATTAGAGACTCACCTTTGGAGATTGGAGCTTCATTTGGAGATCCAACTATCGTTTCAGCTTTCAGTTTTCTAGATTGACTGGTTCAGAGAAGTCATCAGCTCGTACTGAAGACTTTTCTGTATTTAAGAGATTCTGATGTATTTTATTTTAAACTCTGATGTATATAGTAGCTTCATGAACTACTATTTTTCTATTCCGCTGCATTATATTACTCTGTGTCTGTGATCTGTGTTTGATTTATTTACTGTATATTTTAAGTTTTGCCAAATTAAATTAACAATTCGGTATTTTGAATTATTCAAGTCGTACATGTACGGTTTTAGTGTCGATTTGAATGGTCCAAAATAGCGGGTCGTTACATTACCTATCGAATGTCTCTGCACCGGTTGCTCCGGTATAGAGATTTTATCACACTTTGTGATGGGGATTCCGGACGTGATTAGTGAACACCCGAATTTGCAAGGGCTTCTTTTGAAGTGCTTTCGGTTCCGTTCGATCCTAGAACGGACTTGTATGGATGTGTGTCTTACATTACACTTTGAGATGTAAAGCTGGTTTCTATCAAATACATTTCTGTTGGTGGCGGAGAATTTATTCTCTTATCTCAACACCCTTCTCTGAGACATATGAGCTCAAAGGTTATGTAGTTGATGGTTATTAGTGATATATTCCCAAAACTAGTGATGTGGCATACGAAGTGCTACTGATCATTTATGGATCAAAGCATGACTTTATGAAAAGTGTAGCTTTGTAGACTAGACTTCGCCAGACCTCACACCCTAAAAATGGTCAAAAAAGGAAAGATGCGGCAAGGTTATGAGGGTCGCGCCCTTTAGGGTATGTCATTTCCTTCTGGAAAAGGGTGCCATAGTGGTATGGAGCCCAGATATTTAACCTATGTGGTTTCTGCAAATCTATTACTCTTTGTGGTTGTTACTTTGTGGTTGTTACTTTGTGGTTGAGGATCCTCGGATAAAGGTCGCAAACGACCGAGGGATGGCATACTCGAGTAGTAGTTACCTAGTTATAGAGGTAACCCGGCCTTGTGTTGGCAGAGATCCGAATAGGTTCTCGAGATGTCCCTCCAGAGGCGTACCCTTGTGGCATAAGAAGTTCCTTAGCCTGACCATTTGTTGGAAATCCAAAGAAACAATACGAGCCCTTTACGATAGCAATTGTATAACCTGCCTCCTCAGGAGGTAGCTATAGCAGGTATAATATAATGGTACCTATGCTGGCTAAGATTAATATTATGCTTTCGAAATGTTTTCCACACTATGCACTAATTATAATATTAAAAAGGATTTTGCGTATCAAGCATGTTTGACTATCATAAGGAGTAATCTGCCTCAAGTCTGTGATTGCATTGTGTGCGTGTCGGGAGGCCTTATGGTAGTTTCATTTTCCAAAATCATAGCGGATTTTTTTTATTTTATTTGTCAAAATAACTGTTTTTAAGATCTCACACCAGTCCCATGACTGACCTGGAGTTTATTATTCCCTTTCTAAACTCTGGGTACCCATAATTTTCCGCACGGGCAGCATAGAGTCAGGATATCATTATTCTGGAGCGAAGTCAGAAAAGAGTTGTTGTGGAGATCTGAGGCAAGTTGGATAGCAAGACGTATCATTATATTATGTATTATCTGCTGCGTTGGGATTGTTGTAAGTCCGGTTTTAATTTGGATTAGATGTTGTAAATGCCTAGTGTTGAATGGTGTCGTTGTAAACTCTGATAATGTGATGTATGTAAAACTGATATAGTTCTTTGTTTTAAAGATTATTCATTTATCTATTATATTTGTTCCGCTACGATATATGAGATTCTATTATTGTTTCTTTTTCTTCTTCTATCTTCTTCTTCTTCTACCTCTTTCTCTTTAAACCCGATGACTCATACATTTGTTCCACTTTGGGCTAAATTGTTGTGGAATTTTGCCAGCTCAACAGGGCTATGGATTTATGGGCCTTCACAGTAAAGTACAACACTAATATTAAAAATTCGTACTCTTCAATATTATTAACTAAGTGATATTATCTTATGGCGTAATATAATTAATATGAAATACCCTTATAATCCAATTATGGATATGTCAAAAATCAAGGTATATGAAACGACCCGATATTTACAACCATTCGCGTCCGCACATGTCGGACTTGAATTGCTCAAAATACTGCGTTGTAAATAAAATTTGGAAAATCTCAGAATATAAAGTAAATAAATAATCACAGATCACAGACACGGAGTAAATAATAATGCAGCGGAAGTAAAAGAGATAGTAGTTCATGAAACTACTACATACATATAAGATACATCAGAGTTAAACAAGATACAACAGAAGAGTAACAAGATACATCAGGTATAAATCAGAATACATCACTGGAAATACTGGATACTGAAAGAAAAATAGACGGCTGGATCTTCAAGCAAAGCTCCAACTCCGAAGGTGAATCTTGAATGTTGAACCACTCAGTCTGACTCGAGCATAAAGCAAAACACAAAACACTCGAGTCGGGACATAAATACTTATGAACTATAAATCAACTCAGGTGAACAGTAACATAATGCATCAGTAACTTAAAGTATGTTTGAAATCGCCCATCCTTTAAGGATCCCTTAAACTATTTACTATGTAGTAATACTGCGCTATTATAATAATGTCTAATAGTAAAATAAACTTACTTTAAAATAGTGTTAAGGAGTGACCCAATATTCCCCTTAACACGTAATAGTGCCAATAGTTTATATGGTACCTGCATATCTCCTGATCGGGAGACTATGAGAAGATACTCCATAGGTACGACACAAATCAAACTCGTAGTAAGGCTCGCTATGTTAGGTGGCACGGCACACAAGGCAACGCCAGAGTAGATATACCAATTACGCACACGGGCTGGCGGTAACGTAGCAGCCACTACGCCCACTTCTGAACAAACTCCCAATCAAAATCGGAGGATGGCCATCAAATCAACCACATTTAAGAGTATAGTATCGAAGAAGTGTGTCCGACTAAAGGAGCAACCCATTTTGGCCCGAGATCGCTCCTGTTTTAGCCACCTGAAGCCAACTCACGGGAGTCGGGTCCACATAATATACCTCAAGAACGTCGCCACCATCCTACTTCATTCTAGAATCTCTACAACGTACACAGTTGTTAAAGTGGTTTTCGGAGTTGGCAAAGAGTATGACAACTTCCGATCTCGGTCTCTTTAACAACCATACGTTATTATAACGCCGTGGTCATTTCAAAATAGTTTATACTACAAAAAATATCAAATCATTTCATTTCAAAACTATATTCCTTTCAAAATAGTTTATGCTTCGAAACCAAAACCATTTTTATTTCAAAACTATATTCAAATCAATACGATATCATTTCCATTTCAAACATATATTCATCTTTCAAAAATCATAATACTTCCAAAGTTATAACTCTTTCAAAACCAAAAAACTTGAAATCATTACACTTTGAAAATCATAACATTTTGAAATCATACATTTGGTACATTCCTTTATTTCTTTACATTTTACAAATTTATTCAATTAAACCCAAATTTTCAATTTAATTCAATTCAAACCATCAGTTTCGATTTAATTCAGTTTCCCAACAAACCTTTTCAAATCTTATAAATTTCAAATATAGATTTGATCCACAAAATAAACTATTAAATTTTTAATATATTTCAAAACTTTAATATCACACATTTCAAAACTAATTTTTATAATTTCATATATCTTAAATTTAACTTCATTGTTACTTAGTTTTGAAATATTCATTTCATAAATCCAATATCATTTAAATAAACTAGAATTACAAATAAACTAAATATCCTTCATACTAATATAAACTTCAAATATTCATTTATCGATAGATCAAAATCAAATATCGTTCCAAATTCACATTCTTTATCAAAATACAGATCATGTCATTCAAAACCATTTCAAAATCATTTCCTTTTCAAATCCATTATAAATTCATTATCATTCTTAAATTCAAATATTCAATTTAAATATCATTTTAAAATCAAATATGTCATTCATTTATTATTTCAAATATCATTACAAAACACATTTCAAAATTCCATTCAAAAATTCATTTAACTCATTACATTTCATTCCATTTAACACATAACCAAGTAAACCTTATTTAAATTCAAATTCAATTTAAAATCGTTAAAAATTCAAATTTAAATATAAAAAAGATATATTCAAACTTCTTAAATTTCACAAATAATCAATTCAAAAAGTTAAATCATTTAACACTTTAAAATATAACTCAAACAGTGTTAAAATCTATAACATTTCAACACATTGTCAAATTTAGCAACGACGGCATTTATAAAGTGTTATTGTAGCTTATAGTTTCCAAAATAGTTTATTTTAGGAATAACGGCATTTATAAAATGTCGTAATAGATATTAGTTATTTCAAACATAGTTAAATTCAAAAACAACAACACTTAAAAATGCTGTCATAGGACCACAGCATTTTGGAAATGCTATTAATAAAATTCCAGATTTTATTATAACTTCAGAAACATTAACACTCCAAAAAAAATTTTATTTTAAACTTATAAATCATATTCCTAGACTTCAAAATTTCACATTTCAATAATTTTTACATATGATTTATCATGACAAAAAGTTTAAATCAAATATCAAATTTAAAAACTTAATTCATTTGTTAAGTCAAAATTCACTGTTTTCTTAGCTTATTAATTTAATAAAACTTAACATTTTACTTCAAATATCATTTCAAAACTTTAAATTTAATTTTCATTATTTACTTACATCTTTAAAAATAAAATTTAAAGTCAAAAATCACATTTACTTCAAACTTACGTACTTAAATTCACAAAAATCAAAACTTAATATTTAGCCTTCCTAGAAAAAATATTTTTAAATCAAAATTTCATACTTTAAAAATACATATCATAAGAAAAATCATTTAAAAATATACAAATGGGTCTGTATATTATTTTCTATCCAAGGTCATGTGATACAGATATGTATCATTTCAATCCGCAGTTTAAAAAGAAAACCTGGGTTCTATCATTTCAAGCCCACAATCCAAAGTCAAATAAAATACAATAAAAATCATTTGAGCCTATCATTTCATCTCATAATGATTTTTTCCTATTCTAAAGTCCGTTCGGGTATGTATCATGTCTACCCATAGTGATTCTATTCTAACAGGAAACTTGTAGTGTGAACATATGCATAAATAATATAAACAATTATACTAAAATGTCATTGTCACAATATACTGTCATATATCATATGTCAGGTGATAATTAACAAAGTTAACATGGTAATAACATGAAATAACATGTCATAAAATCATCATTAACTTGCATAAACATTTTAATTACTAATCACTTGTCATCCATTTACCATTTCATAAGTAAAAATGTCAGAGTGGGAAGGACTCACCTTTATCAAAGCTAGAGACCACTACGGCACACAAGAACGATTCCAAAGGCACGACAAACATGATAAAGCATGACTTTTGATTTGAATGAATGGAGATCCTAGATGTTTATCTTGTATACAACAATTAAACAATATAATATAAACATATGAACTCAATACAAAATACATTGAAACAATTGGAATTTTGAATTAACAAAGAACATCACCTAGCTTTAACACAAAAGTGCTTGACCAAGACTCAACATAGGTTCGGCCTCCTTCAATAATTTGCTCGGCCATGGTGTAAATATGGTGGTGAGGGCTCGGGTTTGGCATCAAAAGAGTGGAATATGGTGCACAACTAGGCTCGTCCATGCATCAATTGGGCTTGGCCTTGGAGGGTTCAGGTCTGGTCAGAGGTGAGGTAATGGCCAGAGGTGATGTACTTGCTGGTGGTGGTGGCTAAGGGTGTGGCTGTGGCAAACTATGAAGGGTAGGGTGAAGCTATGGTCGACTAGCATGGTTTTGGTGGAGTTTTTTAGCAAATTTTTGGTGATAGCATCATATGATCGTTACGACCAGATCTGGGAAAAGGGGAAGGTGGTGGTTGCTGCCGTGTATGGTGATGGTAGTGGTCGGTGGGGAAGAGGGTGGTAGTGCTCGAGCATAGCTTGAAGAGGAGCAAGGCAAATGGCATTGAAAATGAAGAGGAAAAGTGGGAGAATGAAGCAATTAACTTACAAATTTGTTTAGAAAATAAAAATGGTCGTGAGTTGTTGAAAAGAAGAGAATGTTTTCATGTGAATGAAGATGAGAAATACACGACTAATATCTAGAGAGATGTACGGCCAAAAGCAATGCAAGTGAAAAGCCAAAGGAAAAATGAAAAGACAAGTAAATGAAAAGACGCAAGTAAATGAAAAGGTTTGTCTCCTTGAATTTCTAACTTCTTTTAATCAAAATAAACAAAATAAAATTAGTAAATAAAAATAAAAGACAAAATAATAAAGTGAAAAAGAAAATAAACAATTATTCTTAGGAAAAATAAAAGTAAATAAAGAAAATAGTTTATTATATCGAAACTAGAGGTAAAAATTGTAAACAAAATACAATAAACATTTGAAAATTATAACTACCCTTTTAAAATGTTTTAAAAATAAAATATATACGTAACATGTCATGTTACACATATATACACAAATTAGAACATGATACGACAAACAAAAATATTATTTATATAAATTAAAATAAACAATTTTGTTAAATAAATCAATTTACATACAATAGTGTAAAAAGCATAACTTTCACAATATTAATCATATTTCAACGAAACGAAAAGCAGTATACTTAAAAATTTATTTATCTTCATAATAAAAGATAAAATTCAAAGATTCAAAATTTTAAATTTAAAAGTCAAAGTTTGACCATATTGACCAAAATTCACATTTGTAGTAAATATTCTGTTTTTTCATGTTTGGAATTCTTATTTACATCAAAATCAAAATTTATATTTTAAATAACAAAATTTATTCATTTTAATAAATAAAATAAAGTTTTTTAAACCAGGAAATTCAATTAAAATAATTGAAATATACAATTAAAATAATAACAAAATACAGGGTTTCTACACTCTCCCCCACTCAAAACTTTTCATCCCTGGAAAGGAATGAGGTACGGAAAACACAGAAAAAGATAGAATGAAATAGGATTAAGACAAGATCACAAGAAGATTAAAATTATACCTGATAACTGTTCTTATAGGTAAGTTTAACAAGGTAGAGATGATCTTCCCAAGATCCTCCAAAATCAAGAACACAAGCACGAAAAAGATCTTCTAGAGTCTGATTCACCCTTTACGCTTGGCTGACGGTCTGTGGATGGTAAGTAGTCCTCTGATTCAAAAATGAGTAACAAAGATTATCAAAGATTATAGAAAGATTTCTAAACAGACTGGTATAAGCAATAGCCTCCCCATTCTGTAGCAAGATAAGGGAAATAAGGACAACCAAAAGATAGTTTGGAAACAAACATAAGATAATAAATTTGAAACCATGAAAATTTCAACTTAAATTGAAAATTAATTTTACATAAGTTAAATAAATCTTAACCATCTCTAATTTCATTATCTTATCACCAAATTATCTTAAATTAACAATCTCTAAAATCATGAATTTGAAAAAAATCATTTATTATACTCAAAATGTACTTAATAAATTTAATTCTTCTTTATTTCTAATTAAAATTATTCCTCTCAATATATTTTCTCATCTATGTTAAATATATTTATACTTATTGTAACTGCTTTAATTTATTCTTAGTTCCTTTAACATCATTTTACATTGTAAATTATTTCATTACCCCTTTTTTTTTTCTCTATTTACCGTTGTTAATCTTTTTATAACTATAATTTAAGTGTATAAAATTTATTATAACCACTCAAATTTTATTTGTAAAATCCTTTTTATATTGTATATTATCCAATTACATATTCAACTTCTGTATAATTTAGGTAAGTTATATTGGAATGAAATTGTGTATTATACAAATAAAACTTTCCAATTTAATCATTTCAAGCTTGAATATTTATCCAAATCTTGAAATTATACTTGAAATTATCCTTCAAGATAAAATTTAGGAATTAAATTTTCGATAAATTCCAAACTATTTAGAGATAAATAAATGCACATATAATATAGTGTAAATTTGCCACAAGAGTCTCTTTAGCAAGTGGAATTAGTTTCTAGGGCACACAGCTGAAATAATTACTTTCAAGGACAAAACACAAAATAATTATTTTATAGGGCCTAAAAACCTATGAAATTATGTCCTTAAAAGTAATTGAACTGCTGGCTTTTTCCTTGAAAGTAATTATTCTGCTGACTTTGGCTTTAAATGTAATTTCTTAAAATGTGTGTCCTACAAACTAATTGGACTGTAAAGTTTGTCCTTCTGGTGAAATGCCCCTATAATACATACATACATACATATATATATATATATATATATATATATATATATATATATCCATTCAAATTTAAATCATATATCAGCATATGTTATAAATCTAGTCTTATTTTAGAAATTCAAATCAACTAAATTCCCCAAAACAAAACTGTAGCAAGACTACAGAATGGTCTCTTTACCTCAAAACTCAAAAATGAATGTCGACGATGCTGCAGTCGTCACCGAAGTTATTTTCAGCGACAAAGAGAAGAGCACTAATTTTAAACTTTAAAATTCTTTGGAAACGAATTTCTATTCGAAAATAATTTAAATAGTAAATCCTTTAAAACTTTAAAAATAAGGTTTGGAATCCATCGGAAATTAAGTTCTCCAATTCTTATTTTAAATTCATTTTAAATTTTCAAATAAATTTATCACCATGTTTATAGTTCAATTATTTATATATGAAACAAGAGATAATGATATATAAATCAATTATTATTTCTTAACAACCAATTCAATAAAATCTAGAAAAATTATAATATAGTTACAAAATTTATTTCATTACTAAATTTGAAAAAACATATTGTGTCAGTTTGCTCTGTTCAAGTGTTTTGGAAATCTTATCGATAGCGTTGATCAGACGAATCGATCAGAAACTCAAATCAACATTAACAACTCAAACAAAACAATATATAAAACATTTTAAATATTAGTCTATAAATACACTTCAAGAATGATTTGAAGATAAGTTGGAAACAAAGATGAGATGATTAAATAACAGAATAGAAAGATGGATAAGCTTATATAAATCGCAAGCAACCTTGACCGGGTCAACCGTGACTTAAAGAATAAGATCGATGTGGATTTCTGGTGAAACCTACATTCGGGCTCAAGGATATAGTTCGGAATAATAAGAGATACTAGCATCTAAACCGAGGATATAAAATCTTTGGTGAATCGATGTTATTGTAAAGGAGTTTCATCCCTTCACAAATCAATTTGAGATTGGCGGGACTGTCAACTCATTATAAAGATCATTCTAAGTGGAGTTATGTAATACTCCAGAATCAAAAGAAGACGAACAGTGAGGGACACGAATGGATTTTGGAACCGCAGGGAATGTTCCAAAATTCAAAGGAATCGATTCAAAAGGAAAGAGATTCAAACTCGAAAGAAAGTGACTCAGTAAATACATTTACCATATATGACGAGCTTTTCCTAAAACCAAAGCTCTGATACCACATGTAACGACCCGATCTTTTCAATCGTTCGCATCTGCACATGTCGGACTTGAACTGCTCAAAATACCGCGTTGTAAATAAAATTTGGCGAATCTCAGAATATACAGTAAATAAATAATCACAGATCACAAAAACATAGTAAATAATAATGCAGCGGAAGTAAAAGAGATAGTAGTTCATGAAACTACTACATACATGTATGATACATCAGAGTTAAACAAGATACAACAGATGAGTAACAAGATACTTCAGGTACAAATCAAAATACATCGCTAGAAACACTGAATACTGAAAGCAAAATAGATGGATGGATATTCAAGCAAAGCTCAAACTCCGAAGGTGAATCTTGAACGCTGAATCACTCAGTCTGACCCAAGCGTAAAGCAAAACACAAAACACTCAAGTTAGGACATAAGTACTTATGAACTATAAATCAACTCAAGTGAACAGTAACAAAATGCATCAGTAACTTAAAGGATGCTTGGGATCGTCCATCCTTTAAGGATCCGTTAAACTATTTACTGTAGTAATATTGCGCTATTATAATAACGTCTAACAGTAAAATAAAAATAATTTAAAATAGCGTTAAGGATTGACCCAATATTCCCCTTAACATGCAATAGTGCCTATAGTCTATACAGTGCTTGCATATCTCCTGATCGAGAGACTATAAGAAGATACTCCATAGGTACGACACAAATCAAACTCGTAGTAAGGCTCGCTATGGTAGGTGACACGGCACACAAGGCAATGCCAGGGTAGATATACCAATTACGCATAGGGGATGGCGGTAACGTAGCAGCCACTACACCCACCTCGGAATACACTCATAATCAAAATCGGAGGATGGCCATCAAATCAACCATAAGTAAGAGTATAATATCGAAGAAGTATGTCCAACCAGAGAAGTTACCCCTTTTGGCCCGAGATCGTTCTTATTTTAGCCACTTTAAGCCAACTACGGGAGTCGGGTCCACGTAATATACCTCAAGAACGTCGCCACCATCCTACTTCATTCTAGAATCTCCACCGCATACACAGTTGTTAAAGTGGTTTTCAGAGTTGGAAGAGAGTACGGCAACTTTCGATCCCGGTCTCTTTAACAACCGAACGTTATTATAACGCCGTGGTTATTTCAAAATAGTTTATACTACAAAAAAATCAAATCATTTCATTTCAAAACTATATTCCTTTCAAAATAGTTTATACTTCGAAACCAAAACCATTTTTATTTCAAAACTATATTCAAATCAATACGATATCATTTCCATTTCAAACATGTATTCATCTTTCAAAAACCATAATACTTCCAAAGTCATAACTCTTCCGAAACCAAAATACTTGAAATCATTACACTTTGAAAATCATAACATTTCGAAATTATACATTTGAAATTATGATACATTCCTTTAATTCTTTACATTTTACAGATTTATTCAATTAAACCCAAATTTTCAAATTTCCAATTTAATTCAATTCAAACCATCAGTTTCAATTCAATTCAGTTTCCCAACAAACCATTTCAAATCCTACAAATTTCAAATATAGATTTGATCCACAAAATAAACTATTAAAATTTTAATATATTTCAAAACTTTAATATCCCACATTTCAAAAATAATTTTTATAATTTCATATATCTCAAATTTAACTTCATTATTACTTAGTTTTGAAATATTCATTTTGTAAATCCAATATCATTTAAATAAACCAGAATTGCAAATAAACTAAATATCCTTCGTATTAATATAAACTTCAAATATTCATTTTTCAAATAGATCAAAATCAAGTATCATTCCAAATTCACATTCTTTATGAAAATAAAGATCATGTCATTCAAAACCTTTTCAAAATCATTTCCTTTTTAAATCCACTATAAATTCATTATCATTCTTAAATTAAAATATTCAATTTAAATATCATTTTAAAATAAAATATGTCATTCATTTATTATTTCAAATATCATTACAAAACACATTTCAAAATTCCTTTCAAAAATTCATTTATCTCATTACATTTCATGCCATTTAACACATAACCAAGTAAACCTTATTTAATTTCAAGTTCAATTTAAATTCCTTAAAAAATTCAAATTTAAATATAAAAAAAGATGCATTCAAACTCCTTAAATTTCAAAAATAATCAATTCCAAAAGTTAAATCATTTAACACTTTAAAATATAACTCAAACAGTGTTAAAATCTATAATATTTCAAAACATTGTCAAATTTTAGCAACGACAGCATTTATAAAGTGTTGTCGTAGCTTATAGTTTCAAAATTAGATTAGTTCAGGAATAACGGCATTTATAAAATGCTGTAATAGATATTTAGTTACTTCAAACATAGTTAAATTCAAAAACAACAGCACTTAAAAATGTTGTCATAAGACCATAGCATTTTTGGAAATGCTATTAATAAAATTCCAGATTTTATTATAACTTCAGAAACATCAACGCTCCAAAATTTTTGTTATTTTAAACTTATAAATCATATTTATAGACTTCAAAATTTCACATTTTAATTATTTTTACATATGATTTATCACAACAAAATTTTTAAATCAAATATCCAATATAAAAACTCAATTCATTTGTTAAGTCCAAATTCACTGTTTTCTTAACTTATTAATTAAATAAAACTTAACATTTTACTTCAAATATCATTACAAAACTTTAAATTTAATTTACATTATTTATTTACATTTTTAAAAATAAAATTTAAAGTCAAAAATCACATTTACTTCAAATTTACATACTTAAATTCACAAAAAAAAACTTAATATTTATCCTTCTTAAAAAAAATTAAATCAAAATTTCATACTTTAAAAATACATATCATAAGAAAAATCATTTAAAATGTACCACGGGGTCTACATATAAATTTCTATCCTATTCAAGTGATACGAATATGTATCATTTCAATCCGCAGTTTAAAAAGAAAACCCGGGTTCTATCATTTCAAACCCGCAATCCCAAGTCAAATAAAATACAATAAAAATCACTTTAGCCTATCATTTCAGCTCGTAATGATTTTTCCCTAATCTAATGTCTGTTTGGTTATGTATAATTTCAACCCAAATTGGTTCTAATCTAACAGGGAACTTGTAGTGTGAACATATGCATAAAAAATATAAACAATTATACTAACATGTCGGTGTCATAATATACTGTCATATATCATATGCCAGGTGATAATTAACAAAGTTAACATGGTAATAATATGATATAACATATCATAAAATCATCATTAACTTGCATAAACATTTTAATTACTAATCACTTTTCATCTATTTACCATTTGATAAGTAAAATTGTTAGAGTGAGAAGGACTCACCTTTATCAAAGCTAGAGACCACTACGACACACAAGAACGATTCCAAAGGCACGACGAGCACGATACAGCATGACTTTTGATTTGAATGAATGGAGAGCCTAAATGTTTATCTTGTATACAAAAATTAAACAAGATAATATAAATATATGAACTCAATACAAAATACGTTGAAACAATTAGAATTTTGAATTAACAAAGAACATCACCTAGCTTTAACACAAAAGTGCTTGACCAAGACTCAACATGGGCTCGGCCTCTGTTCAATAATTTGCTCGACCAATGTGTAAATATGGTGGTGAGGGCTCGGGTTTGGCATTACATAAGCACGACAACATGGGTAAGTGAATGGGTTGGAGTTACAAAGTGAAGAAGATCATGGGACAAGGCAAATGAGTGGAATATGGTGCACCACTAGGCTCGGCCAGGGATCAATTGGGCTCGGCCTTGGAGGCTTCAGGTCTGGTCAGAGGTGAAGTGATGTCCAGAGGTGATGTACTTGCTGGTGGTGGTGGCTAAGGGTGTGGCCGTTGCAAACTATGAAGGGTAGGGTGAAGCTATGGTCGGCTAGCATGGTTTTGGTGGAGTTTTTTAGCAAATTTTTGGTGATAGCATCATATGATGGTCATAGCCAGATTTGTACAAAGGGGAAGGTGGTGGTTGCTGCCATGTATGGTAATGGTGGTGGTCGGTGGAGAATAGGGTGGTAGTGGCCGAGCGTAGCTTGAAGAGGAGGAAGGCAGAAAACATTGAAAATGAAGAGGAAAAGTGAGAGAAAGAAGCCATTAACTTACAATTTTTTTAGAAAATAAAAATGGCCATGAGTTGTTGAAGAGAAGAGAAAATTTTCATGATGAATGAAGATGAGAAATACACGGCTAATAGCTAGAGAGATGTACGGCCAAAAGCAATGCAAGTGAAAAGCCAAAGGAAAAATGAAAAGACAAGTAAATGAAAAGACACAAGTAAATGAAAAGGTTTGTCTCCTTGAATTTCTAATTTCTTTTAATCAAAACAATAAAAAAAATAAACAAAACTAAAAGACAAACAAAAATAAAGTGAAAAAGAAAATAAACAATTATTCTTAGGAAAAATAAAAGTAAATAAAGAAAATAGTTTATTATATTGAAATTAGAATTAAAAATTGTAAACAAAATACAATAAACATTTGAAAATTATAACTACACTTTAAAAATGTTTTAAAAATAAAATATATACATAAAATGTCATGTTACACATACATACACAAATTAGAACATGATATGATAAACAAAAATATTATTTATATAAATTAAAATAAACAATTTTGTTAAATAAATCAATTTATATACAATAGTGTAAAAAGCATAACTTTCACAATATTAATCATATTTCAACGAAACAAAAAGCAGTATACTTAAAATTTTATTTATTTTCATAATAAAAGATAAAACTCAAAGATTCCAATTTTTAAATTTGAAATTTAGAAGTCAAAGTTTGACCATATTAACCAAAATTCACGTTTTTGGAAAATATTCTATTTTTTCATGTTTGGAATTCTAATTTACATCAAAATCAAAATTTATATTTAAAGTAACAAAATTTATTCATTTTAATAAATAAAATAAAGTTTTTTAGATTAGGAAATTCAATTAAATAACTAAAATATACAATTAAAATAATCACAAAATACAGGGTACTTACAGTATATGTACTTTACATATGTATTTATTTTCTTAAGTTATTTGGTAATTCATTAAGGTTCCACCTTCAGTTTATACATTTATATTATATAAGTTTTATCATTATATAACTTTTATACTTTTTTTGAGGTAAAGGATCTATGGTCCGAGGACCATATGCCATACTATATATATACATATAGATAAAGATACATAAGTCTAGGATCTAGAGCTCCACCCAACATTCACAAACCCAACATGCCTGGCATGGTAGCATAAAGAGAAACAAAATAAACCCAACCTACCTGGAACAATAGCAAAAGGACAACCAATATCCAAAAAAACATTATGGCAAACTCAGTAGCAAATTGCATCCCATAACAAAAAAAAAATGCTAAATTCCAACACATGATGTGTGGGGCAAAAAAATGAATTTATAGTCTCAATCCTTACAGTTAAAATCTCTTCGTTGTTAGCATCGAACTTGCCGTCATTGTAGAGGACCAACTCATCATCAAAAAGTCTATAGAAAAGTTCCTGATCATTTTTTTCATAATTACAGAAAATCTTCCACTTTGAGTGGTACCAATAGCCACCATCCCAATGAGTCTAGGTTCCAGCCTTCCTGCACCAATCTAAAGGAATCTGCAAGCCTCTTAACAATGAGCCCAGCACTAGGAGGGTATGTAATTAGGGCATGAACAAAATGCTTCTTAAGTGATTAGGTCAGGGAGTTAACGTTAGAAGAGGGAACTAGATATAAGTGAAATGTGGCATATCTGAAAGAGCTAAGATGCATGCAGTTGAAGATTGGATCGTGATACGGATTGCGATGGTCTGAAGGGATGCAATAGGAGGAGAAGCGAGCAGCAACAATGGATTGACCATCCCAGAAGAATCCAAAGTTATAACGGACATGTGATCGGTTAGAGGTAGGAGGTTGGGAGGCTTTGGGAGCTTTGACCTGCCAATGCCAACTAGGGGACTTTTGTAGAGGATTCTTAGAAGGAAGGCTTGTAGAATCGGTACTAGAGTGAGTGTAACTGGGAATTTATGGCCAAAGGAATGTCACAGATCATAAATAAGCTGTTTCCACCGATATGAGATGTTAATGCGGGCAATCGTCCCCTCAGTAAGGGAAACAAGAATGTGAGACAGTGTAACGCACCGATATTTTCAACCATTCGCATCCGCACATGTCGGACTAGAATTGCTCAAAATACCGAATTGTAAAATAAATTTGGAAAAACACAGCTTAAACAGCAAATAAATAAATCACAGATCACAGACACAGAGCAATAAATGCAGCGGAAGTAAAGAAATAGTAGTTCATGAAGCTACTATATAAATACATCAGAGTCAAACAAGATACAACAGAGATAACAAGATACAATGGAGGTCTCAACATGATAACCGGGTATGAATCATAATACATCACTCGAACCAACCGGAAAACTGGAATCAACTGGATAACCGAAAGTGAAATAGATAGTTGGATCTTCAAGAAAAGCTCCAACTTCGAAGATGAGTCTCTAATGCTGTATCACTCAGTCTGACCCGAGCGTAAAATAAAAACATAAACACTCGAGTCAGGACATACATACTTATACAATGTAAGCTAACTTAAGTGAACTGTAATATAAAGTACAAGTAACTTAAAGGATGCTTGGTACGCCCATCCTCTAAGGATCCGTTAAACTATTTACTATGTAGTAATATTTCGCTATTATAATAATGTCTATAGTAAAATAAACTTACTTTTAAATAGCATTAAGGAGTGACCCAATATTCCTCTTAACACATAATAGTCCCAGTAGTACATCCAATATCATAGTCCCTCCTGATCGGGAAGCCACCACAGGATACCACACGGGTTACGAGAGAAAACCAAACTCGTAGAAGGCGTGATAGGGTAGGTGACACGGCACAACTAGGCAATACCAGGGTAGATATACCAATTACGCTTCCGGGTCGGTGGTAACACGTAGCGCGTAGCTACCATCCACCTCGAGCCACATCCCCAAATAAAAATCAAAAGCGGCCGCCGAATCAATCCAAAAGTCAAAGTATAATATCGAAGGGATGTGTCCGATCAAAGGTGTTACCTTATTAACCCGTCGATCGCTCCTGTTTTAGCCACCTTATGCCAACTCACGACAGTTGGGTCCACGTATTTACCTTAAAGGAAACGTCACAACCATCCTACTTCATTCTGGAATCTCCACCACGTACACGGTTGTTAAAGTGGTTTTCGGAGTTGGCAGAGAGTATGATAACTTCCGATCCCGGTCTCTTTAACAACCAAACGTTATTATAACCCATGGATATTTATTTCAAAATCATTTGTACTTTCAAAACCAAACTAGCATATCCATTTCAAAATCATATAATTTCTTTCAAAATAGTATATACTTTCAAAACCAAAATATCATACTCATTTCAAAACCATACCATAATGGTATCATTTCCATTTCAAAAATAATTCAATAATTTATCATTTAAATCGAACCCAAATTTCCAAATCATTGAATATTTCTTTCAATTTATTAAACTTGAAATATTCCTTTAAATTATCATAGCATTTTGGAACTGTTACCTTAAGGAATCATAGCATTTTTGGAATGTAATATTTTCCAATTTATCATTTTATATTATCAAAGTATTTATATGCTTACAAATTTAACATGGTCAATTTATCATAGCCTTATAGTTAAATAAACTTTGTTACCGTAATATCTAATATAAAGCTGAAATTCTTATGTTAAGTTAAAAGTACCTTATTAACTTACATTATTATTACAATAACGAAAATTTATTATTTTAATCATTTAAGATATGCCATTTACATGAATTAAAACTTACATATCAAACGTACATTATCAACTTACATTTTATTATTACAGTAAGGAACATTTATCATTTTAATCAATTTAAAATACACCATTACATTAATTAAAAATTATATGCCAAATGTACGTTTTAACTTACCTTTATTACAATAAAGAGCATTTATCATTTTAATCAATATTACACTAATTAAAACTTACATTATCAAATGTACATTTTTATTTATATTTCTATTACAGTAAAGAGAATTTATCATTTAGTCAATATTACACTAATTAAAACTTACATTATCAAATGTATATTTTAATTTATATTTCTATTACGGTAAAGAGCATTTATCATTTTAACCAATGTTACATTAATTAAAACTTTACATGTCACACGTATGTTTTTAACTTACATTTTTATTTCAATAAAGAGCATTTATCATTTTAATCATACATTAATTAAAACTTTACATGTCACATGTATGTTTATAACTTACATTGTTATTACAATAAAGAGCATTTATCATTTTAATCAATATTACATTAATTAAAATTTTACATGTTTCTTTCAATAATTTAAACTTTACATGTTTCTTTCATTAATTAGAACTTTACACGTTTCTTCACTAATTAAAACTTTACATGTTTCTTGCATTAATTAAAACTTTACACGTTTCTTTCATTAATTAAAACTTTACACGTTTCTTTCATTAAATTAAACTTTGCACGTTTCTTTCATTAATTAAAACTTTACATGTTTCTTTCATTAATTAAAACATAACATGTTTCTTTCATTAATTAAAACTTTACATTTTACTTGCATTAATTAAAACTTTACACGTTTCTTCAATTTAAAATACCTTATTTTATTAAATCAAAATCTCCATTTGGAAACCAATTTCCAATCATCAAGTTAAGTCATATATATAAATTATATTTTATACATTAACTTATACAACTTAACTTATAGAAAATCATTGTAAACCTATTTATACAAACATATCCACTTCATGGAATAAAATTCATTCCAACTACTAGGCTAGATTTAGAATTCCACATTAAATCAATTTTCATTATTTAGTTGTTTATTATATTCCAAATCTTTAAATTACAAATTTAAAACCAAATAAAGATTTTTTTTTTCATTTCACTTAAAAACCAAAATCAACTTATAAAATTTTAACTTATAGAAAACCAATATCTCTTTATATTCTAAATCTTTAAATCAACTTTTTATTTAAATTTCCATTTATTTATAAATTCAAAATACTTAATAATTTTAGAAAACTATTATAAAATTTTATCCATGGGCCTGTATAAAATTTTCTAACCTAGGTCAAGTGATACAGATATGTATCATTTCAATCCGTAATTTAAAAAGAAAAATCCAGGTTCTATCATTTCAAACCCGCAATCCCAAGTAAAATAAATGCAATAAAAATCATTTGAGCTTATCATTTCAGCCCATAGTAATAGGGAACTTACAGTGTGAGATACAGTTTGTAAAATGAATAGTATAACATATAAATACATATTAGATGATGCAACAAATATATAAACAACATTTAACATCATATAACATATCATAGGCATGTATGAATGACATATCAATATATACAGATCCACTTGTCATTATTCCACAATAATATAAGTTCATTTGTCTAGAGTGATAAAAACTCACCTTTTAAAAGCTAGAATCAAATTCACAATACACAATTGAAACTCCGCAAAGCACGACAAGGCACGACCAAACTTTTGAGTAGATGGAGAGTCAAGATTCATATCTTGTATATAAAAAATACACAAAGAAAAAGATTAAAATTAAAAAATTCAATTTCTTTATTTAAACTGAAAATTCAATTTTTGACCAAACTAAAAAATTTTCAAAAATTGTTTATTTATTGCATTTGAAAAATAAATTACAAACAAATTCCAAACTTACATTGGAAAAAATTCTAAAATTCACTTTTATTAAGTCCATTACTACTCTACAAACCTAATTAACCATTCATTCCTTAATATACTCCAATTTAACAACTTTTAAACATTGTATTGCATTTCACACAAATGTAACTTTTGTTTATATTTATTAAAAATTGACTTCTCATTTTAATTTAATAGAATAAATAAACATGTAACACATAATAATTGTCACTGTTTACTTTTAACTACATTTATAAGTTTATTGCCTACATACCAAAATTACAATTACTTACAGGACCATGGTCTTACTCAATTTCCATTCATTATATAATACCACATTCATAAATCTCCTTTAATCTTTCAAAAATTTAGCTTTAATTACTTTTTTTTAGCATTCAAATTAGTTATTAAATCCACATTAATTAACCAATTTCTATTTCATTTAATATTTTAATTACATAATCTTATTAAATCAACTATTTTTAATTTTCAAAATTTACGGATTGTTACACTCTCCCCCACTCAAAACTTTTCGTCCCAGAAAAGGAAAAAGAAGGGCAAAGAAGGAATTAAGTAAACAATAAATCTTATTCAAAAACACTAACTTTATAAACAAATAAATTTACAAAATTAATTAATTTAAATAAAATATACCAATTTACTTAAAAATTCTTTTAACACCATTTATACTGTATATTATTCAATGAACCCTTCATTCTATTTACCTCTATTAATCTTTTTATAACTAAAATTTAAGTGTATAATGTTTATTATGACCACTCAAATTTTTGTTTACAAAAATCCTTTTTATATTGTATATTATCCAATTACATAGTTAACTTCTGAATGATTTAGGTAAGTTATATTGGAATGCAATTGAGTATTATACAAATGAAATTTTCTAATTCAATTATTTCAACTTAAATATTTATTCAAAAAATTTGGTTCATTTTATAATTGAAAACAATCTTTAAGGAAACTTAAGAATTACATTTTCGATTGACTTCAAACCATTTAGAGGTAAATAAATATATATACAATTTATATCAAATTAAATTTAAGTCATATATCCATATATATTATAAATCAAGTCATATTTTGAAATTCAAATCAATTAAATTTCAAAGAAAAAAAACAGTAGCAAAGCTACAGAATTGTCTCGTCACTTCGAAACTCTAAAATGAATGTCGATGATGTTGCAGTCATCACCGAAATTATTTTCCAACGACAAAGAGAAGAGCACTAATTTAAAACTTAAAATTCTTTGAAAACGATTTCTATTCGAAAAATACTTCAAATAATATATCTTTTGAACTTTAAAAACCCAAGTTTGAAACTATCGGAAATTAAATTCTCAATTTCTTGATTTAGATTCATTTTAATTTCCAAATTAATTTATACTATGTTTTATTGTTCGGTTATTTATATAGGAGACAAAAGACAATGGTTACAGATATATATAAAGTCAAATATTATTTCTTAATAACCTATTCAATTAATTATCAGAGTTCAGAAAAATCAAACTCATACATAATATAATTATACAAAATTTATCATTTACTAAATTTTGAAATCAATATGGTGTCAGTTTGCTCTATTCAAGTGTTTTGGAAATCCTATCGATAGCATTGATCAGACGAATCGATTGAATACCCAAATCAACATCAACAACTCAAACAACAAATATATAAAACATTTTAAATATAGGTTTACAAAGCAAGAATAGGGATTCAAATTTCATTGAATCAAATCAAGAGAATTCTGATTCGAAGATAAGTTGGAAACAAAAGATAAGATGATTAAATTGACAGAATAAGGAATGGATAAGCTTACATAAATCACGGGCAACCTTAACTGGGTCAACCGTGACTTTAAGAATTAGATCAATGTGGAATTCTGAGGTAATTGTACATTCGATCTTAAGAAATAGAATTCGGAATAACAAGAGGTACTAGCATCTAAACCGAGGATACATATAAATCTCCAGTGAATCAATGCTGATTGCAAAGGAGTTTCACCCCTTTACAAGTCATCTGAATGTTGACGAGACCGCCAATTCATTATAAAGATCATTTGAAGTGGAGTTATGGGATACTCTAGAATCAAAAGAAGAAGAATAGTGAGGGACAAGAATGAATTTTGAAATCGCAGGGAAAGTTCCAAAACTCAAAAGAAACCCAAGTCAAAAGGGAAGAAATTCAAATCAAATGAAAGTGATTCTGTAAATAAATTTACCATATATGCTAAGTTTGCCTAGAGCCAAAGTTCTGATACCAAATGTAACGCCCCGATATTTTCAACCATTCACATCCGCACATGTCGGACTTGAATTGCTCAAAATACCGAATTGTAAAATAAATTTGGCAAAACACAGCATAAACAGTAAATAAATAAATCATAGATCATAGACACAGAGTAATAAATGCAGCAGAAGTAAAGAAATCGTAGTTCATGAAGCTACTATATAAATACATCAGAGTTAAAAAAGATACAACAGAGATAACAAGATACAATGGAGGTCTCAACATGATAACCGAGTATGAATCATAATACATCACTGGAACCAACCGAAAAACTGGAATCAACTGGATAACTAAGAGTGAAATAGATAGCTGGATCTTCAAGAAAAGCTCCAACTTCGAAGGTCAGTCTCTAATGCTGTATCACTCAGTCTGACCCGAGCGTAAAATAAAAACATAAACACTCGAGTTAGGACATACATACTTATACAGTGTAAGCTAACTCAAGTGAACTGTAATATAAGGTACAAGTAACTTAAAGGATGCTTGCGACCACCCATCCTCTAAGGTTCCGTTACACTATTTACTATGTAGTAATATTTCACTATTATAATAATGTATATAGTAAAATAAACTTACTTTTAAATAGCATTAAGGAGTGACCCAATATTTCTCTTAACACGTAATAGTCCCAGTAGTCCATCCAATATCATAGTCCCTCCTGATCGGGAAGCCACCAGAAGATACCACACGGGCTACGGGAGAAAACCAAACTTGTACAAGGCGCGATAGGTTAGGTGACACGGCACAACTAGGCAATGCCAGGGTAGATATACCAATTACGCTTCCGGGTCGGTGGTAATGCCTAGTGCGCAGCTACCGCCCACCACAAGCCATACCCCTAAATAAAAATCAAAAGTGGCCACCGAATCAATCCAAAAGTCAAAGTATAATATCGAAGGGATGTATCCGATCAAAGGTGTTACCTTATTAACCCGTCGATCGCTCCTGTTTTAGTCACCTTATGCCAACACACGGGAATCGGGTCCACGTATTTACCTTAAAGGAAAGGTCACCACCATCCTACTTCATTCTGGAATCTCCACCGCGTACACGGTTGTTAAAGTGGTTTTCGAAGTTGGCAGAGAGTATGACAAGTTCCGATCCCGATCTCTTTGACAACCAAACGTTATTATAACCCATGGATATTTATTTCAAAATCATTTATACTTTCAAAACCAAACTAGCATATCCATTTCAAAATCATATAATTTTGTTTCAAAATAGTATATACTTTCAAAACCAAAATATCATACTCATTTCAAAACCATATCACAATGGTACCATTTCCATTTCAAAAATAATCCAATAATATATCATTTAAATAGAACCTAAATTTCCAAATAATTGAATATTTCTTTCAATTTATTAAACTTGAAATATTCCTTTAAATTATCATAGCATTTTGGAAATGTTACCTTAAGGAATCATAGCATTTTTGGAATGTAATAATTTCCACTTTAACATTTTATATAATCAAAGTATTTATATGCTTACAAATTTAACATGGTCAATTTATCATAGCCTTATAGTTAAATAAACTTTGTTACCGTAATATCTAATTTAAAGCTGAAATTCTTATGTTAAGTTCAAAGTACCATATTAACTTACATTATTACTAAAATAAAGAAACTTTATTATTTTAATCATTTAAGATATGCCATTTACATTAATTAAAACTTACATATCAAATGTACATTATCAACTTACATTTTTTTTATTATAGTAAGGAACATTTATCATTTTAATCAATTTAAAATACACCATTACATTAATTAAAAATTATATGTCAAATGTACGTTTTATTTTATCTTTATTACAATAAAGAGCATTTATCATTTTAATCAATATTACACTAATTAAAATTTACATTATCACATGTACATTTTTATTTATATTTCTATTATAGTAAAGAGCATTTATTATTTAATCAATATTACACTAATTAAAACTTACATTATCAAATGTATATTTTAATTTATATTTCTATTACAGTAAAGAGCATTTATCAATTTAACCAATGTTACATTTATTAAAACTTTACATGTCACACGTATGTTTTTAACTTACATTTTTATTTCAATAAAGAGCATTTATCATTTTAATCAATATTACATTAATTAAAACTTTACATGTCACATGTATGTTTTTAACTTACATTTTTATTACAATAAAGAGCATTTATCATTTTAATCAATATTACATTAATTAAAACTTTACATGTTTCTTTCAATAATTTAAACTTTACATGTTTCTTTCATTAATTAGAACTTTACACGTTTCTTCATTAATTAAAACTTTACACGTTTCTTTCATTAATTAAAACTTTATACGTTTCTTTCAGTAATTAAAACTTTACACGTTTCTTTCATTAATTAAAACTTTACATGTTTCTTGCATTAATTAAAACTTTACACGTTTCTTCAGTTTAAAATACCTTATTTTATTAACTTAAAATCTCTATTTGGAAACCAATTTCCAATCATTAAGTTAAGTCATATATATAAATTATATTTTATACATTAACTTATACAACATAACTTATAGAAAATCAATGTAAACCTATTTATACAAACATATCCGCTTCATGGAATAAAATTCATTCCAACTACTAGGCTAGATTTAGAATTCCACATTAAATCAATTTTTATTATTTAGTTGTTTATTATATTCCAAATCTTTAAATTACAAATTTAAAACCAAATAAAGACTTTTTTCATTTCTATTAAAAACCAAAATCAACTTATAAAATTTTAACTTATAGAAAACCAATGTCTCTTTATATTCTAAATCTTTAAATCAGCTTTTTATTTAAATTTCCATATATTTATAAATTCAAAATACTTAATAATTTTAGAAAACTGTTATAAAATTTTATCCATGGGCCTGTATAAAATTTTCTAACCTAGGTCAAGTGATACGGATATGTATCATTTCAATTCGTTATTAAAGAGAAAAATCTGGATTCTATCATTTCAAACCCGCAATCCCAAGTAAAATAAATGCAATAAAAATCACTTGAGCCTATCATTTCAGCCCATAGTAATAGGGAACTTGCAGTGTGAGATACAGCATATAAAATGAATAGTATAACATATAAATACACATTAGATGATGCAACAAATATATAAACAACATTTAACATCATATAACATATCATAGGCATGTATGAATGACATATCAATTTATACAGATCCACTAGTCATTTTCCACAATAATATAAGTACATATGTCTAGAGTGATAAAAACTCACCTTTTAAAAGCTAGAATCAAATTCAAAATACACAATTGAAACTCCGCAAAGCACGATAAGGCACGACCAAACATTTGAGTAGATGGAGTGTCAAGATCCATATCTTGTATATAACAAATACACAAAGAAAAAGATTAAAATTCAAAAATTCAAATTTTTTATTTGAACTCAAAATTCAAATTTTGACCAAAATATAAAATTTTCAAAAATTGTTTATTTATTGCATTCGAAAAATAAATTACAAACAAATTCCAAGCTTACATTGGAAAAAAATTCTAAAATTCAGTTTTATTAAGTCCACTACTACTCTACAAACCTAATTAACCATTCATTCCTTAATATACTCCAATTTAACAACTTTTAAACATTGTATTACATTTCACACAAATGTAACTTTTGTTTATATTTATTAAAAATTGACTTCTCATTTCAATTTAATAGAATAAATAAACATGTAACACATAATAATTGTCACTGTTTACTTTTAACTACATTTATAAGTTTATTGCCTACAGACCAAAATTACAATTACTCACACGACCATGGTCTTACTCAATTTCCATTCATTATATTATACCATATTCATAAGTCTCCTTCAATCTATCAAAAATTTAGCTTTAATTACTTTTTTTAGCATTCGAATTAGTTATTACATCCACATTAAATAACCAATCTCTATTTATTTTAATATTTTAATTATATAATCTTATTAAGTCAACTATTTTTAATTTTCAAAATTTACGTATTGTTACAGACAGTAACTGCCTAGAAAGGTTATCTCAGTCAGAGATTTGGCATAATGGAGAAGCTATCTATGTTCAGTAGAAATGTCAAAAAAATTCAATTTCCCAACATGGTTGGCAATCCAATTAACTCCCACAAGCGATTGAAAAATTGAAGGTATATTTGAGATGTGCGCCTAAATGGGAATAGATAAAGCATGCACACGGGCCTGGTCGACAGATGCGTTTTATTCAGTAATGATAAACAATTCACCTTCAATAATATTAGAATCCAATTCAATAACATGAGATCTCTTTCCAAAGCAAGAAAATTTGAAAAAATTCATTGAGTTATCACATCTGACATTAACAGAACCACGCAATCGCCACAAACCAAGGACATGTGTTTCACAACCAAGTGGTGGGGAGCTTCATCCAAAAAGAAACCCACTAAATTATCTTTCCAGGATTCGATATCAGCATCAATAATCTCCTTATAGGGCATAATAGGTATATTAATAAAATTAACTTCAAGATGTTTGGGAGCATAAGAGCCTGCATTCTAAGGCCAATTTATGAACAAAGAAGACCATTCACTAACCTATGTTGGCTTTACAACAACATTTTTAGAGCAAGGATTGGTTCCAGCAGAACAAAAAGCAGGTTTAGGAAGTACCTTTGATTGCAGCATAATATTAGAAGCATCCAGCCTAGAAAATGATTGCTCAAAATTCATCAAACCCCCACCAGCAAATTTTAAAGAAACCACCACAAATGAACCAGCAGCAGCCCCAAACTTCGACCGAGGATCACCTGAAGCATGAGAAGCGCTCACGAGAGAAGCACCTGAAGCGACATCTTTGGAGCTTGAAGCCATCTTAGGAGGAGGAAAAATAATACAAGCAGACAGAGGGGGAAGGTCAGAGTTATCAAAAGACAACATGATGTAGAAACAAAGGCCCAAAAAAGAAGAAATCACCCAAAATCAAACATGAACCAGAAACACCTCGATCTAAGCCGAGTATTATTTAAGAAGAAAATAATAAATGGATCAGTCTAGCTATAAATATCATATAAGATGAAATAGGATAAGTATATATGATAACAACAAAAATCATACAATATCTCAAATTTTCTCAAACACCAAAAAAAGAATGTCATATTTTTTAGCTTGTTCACCAAACCACAAATATCGATAAAGCTTATCAAAGCAAATCGTAAGAATTGGTGAAACAAAAATTCTAGGAGCTAATAATTCGAAATCCAGAAAAACACAAAGGGGGAGGCCTATCACAAATGGAAGCATGAAAACTCTCCAACACGTGTATCACAAACGGAACGCTATTCCATGGGTCGCTAATCCACTAAGCCGGTGCAACGATGTAAGATCCGCTATTTTATACCATTCAAATCGACAATAAAACCACACGTATTGGACTTGAAAAATTCAAAATACCAGATTATTAAATTAAATTTGGAAAAACTCTGCATATATGGTAAATAAAATAACCACGGAATTACAAACACGGAGTAATATATCAATAATGCAGCGGAAACAAGATGAAAATAGTTCATGAAGCTACTGTATATGTAACAGAGTCAAATAAGGTACAACAGAATTCTCGAATACCGTAGTCAAATACAAAATCAGAATACATCACTAGAATCAACTAAATATCTGAAAACTGGATAGATAGCTGGATCTCTAAGCGAAGCACCAACTCCAAAGGTGAGTCTCAAAAGCTGTATCACTATTCTGACCCGAGCGTAAAGCAAAACACAATACACTCGAGTCAGGATTAACATTCTTATATCAATAAAATCCAACTCAAGTGAAATGACAATTGAAATACAAGTAACTCAAAGGATGTTTAGGAAATCATCCTTTACGGATCCGATAGACTATTTACTATGTAGTAATATACGCTATTATACTAATGTCTAACGTAAAGTAAACTTACTTAAAAATAGCATTAAGGCTTTACATTTTCCACCTTAACACATACATAGTCTCAGTAGTTTATCCAGTATCATAGTCTCTCCTGATCAGGAAGCCACCAGAGGATACTTCATAGGCTACGGCACAAAACCAAAATCGTACAAGGCACGCTAGGGTAGGTGACACGGAACAACTAGGCAACGCCAGGGTAGATACACCAATTGCACTTCCGGACCGATGGTAACGCGTAGCAGCTACTACCACCCACCTGGAGCCACACTCCTAAAAAATCAAAGGTGCACACGATCAATCGCAAAGTAATAGAATGGTATCGAAGAAGTGTGTCCGATAAGAGGAGCGACCTCATTAGCCCGTCGATTGCTCCTGTTTTAGCCACCTTATGCCAACTCTCGGGAGTCGGGTCCACGTATATACCTCAATAGGACATCGCCACCATCCTACTTCATTCTGCAATCTCCACCGCATACACGATTGTTAAAGTAGTTTTCAGAGTTGGTAGAGAGTATGAAAATTCCGATCCCGGTCTTTTTAACAACTAAACGTTATTATAGCACCATGGTCATTTCAAAATAATTTATACTTTAAAAAAATATCATTGCCTTTTTAAAAACCATATTAATACCATATCATTTCCATTTCAAAACCAAATACTATATAATTTCCACTTCAAATATATCCTTTTCCAAAAATCATAGCATTTTTCAAAGTTATAACACTTTCGAAACCAACCACTTGAAAATATAACATTTCCAAAACACAGAAATTCATAGCTTTGAAACCATAACTTTCACCACTTAAACAGTTTAGATATTCAAATAGTACATGTAATAAAATAGTCTTATATGTGAAATTACTTTATAAAATAAACTAATTTCCTCAACTTCACGAACTGATTCAAATCAACTTGAATCCAAAATTCAATTTAAATTAAATCTCAATTCATAAATTTCAAATCAATTCGATTCTCAATAAATCATTTTCAAATTATATCGATTCTCAATATAGATTTTGAACCTCAAATAAACCATTCCAAATTCCATATATTTCAAAGCTTAACTATTCAATATTTCAAAACTAAATTTGATAATTCATATATATATATATATATATATATATATATATATATGTATGTATGTATGTATGTATGTATGTATATGTATATCAAATTCGCTGTACTATTATTTAGTTTTGAAATACTTATTTAATAAATCCAATATCCTTTTAAATAAAACTTCAAATTTCAATGACGGAATATTCCTTCAATTTATTTAAACTTAATGTATTCATTTAAATCACCTTGAACCAGAATTAAGTTATAAAACCGTATTCTTTTGAAATCTCAATTTCGATAAGTTCCAAGTGGAGTCTTATTAATTATAATTCTTAATTAAATAAAATTTCAAATCAATTACAAAACTATCTTATTAACCTTAATTTATAAAAGGGGAATTTCACTAGAAGGACAACCTTTGCGGTCCAATTAGTTTCTAGGACATACATCCATAGAAATTAATTTCAAGGCCAAAGTCAGCAGAATAATTAGTTTTAAGGACAAAATCAGCAATCTAATTACTTTCAAGGACATAATTCCAAAGGTTTTTAGACCCTAGAAACTAATTATTTTGCATTTTGTCCTTAAAAGTAATTATTTCAGTTATGTGTCGTAGAAACTAATTGCACATGCTAAAGAGGCCATTGTGGCTAATTTCCACTTTACAAAAATCATTATAAACTCTATATTAAAGTATAATTTAAATAAATACTTAACCATACTATATTTCACTAAAATCAAACTTTATTATTAAACTTATTTCATACTAAAAAAATTTATATATAGCTTAAATTTAATAATTTAACTATGTATAAAATAATATTTATATAATATATAAAATCAATATTTATATAAAACCATATATTTCTTTCCAAAAACCATAGAAATCATTTCAAAATATTTTTATACATAGACCATGGTGTTTGTATATAATTCTATCCTATGGTCAAGTGACATGGATATTTATCATTTAAATCCACAATTTAAAATATAAATACGGGTATATATCATTTCAACCCGCAATCCCAAATTCAATTCAAATGAACATCGCTTGGGTTTATCATTTCAACCCATAACGATTTTCTCATATTCTAAATTCCGTTCGGGTATGTATCATTTCAACCCATAGTGATTCTACTAATAGGGAACTTGCAAAGTGATAACAGATATGATAATAATATAACATGCACGTATCATCAATATAAATAACAGATAATGGTGTCAGATGTCACTAGTGAATAGATACAGATAACAGCATATATATAGCAATGTAAATAAATAACAACAGCATATTTCAATTGTCGTTTCAATTGAAATCAAATTTAATAAATATAAGAACGTTAGTATGAGTGATTGCTCACCTTTCGAGGCTAGAGATATGGACAATGAAGTTAAGTTACGAAATCCAGACACGAATCCATAACAACAAGGTTGGCACGAATTCGACGAATATAGCTGATAAAAAGGAGTCGATGGAACACATCAGAACGAGATCAATAAAGATAATTGGTATAAGTGAACACTTATATAAAACTGTATACATAAATCATATTTTAAATTCACACATATAGTAAATTAAATATATATCTATAGTTCAAAATTATTGTTTTGAATTTAAAACATATATTAAACTCAACATACCTACATAATATAGTGAAATCATTATATATATAAATAGACAGATATAAATATATATATACACACAAATATATAAATATATGTATTAAACGGTTTTAAATCAAATGGTGTGTGTGTGTGTGTATACTTTAAAATCCAACCTTACATACATACAAATATGTACAGACATTGCATATAATATTATATTCATACTAATACATACACAACACTGTATACTCATATATATATATACTGTTTCAAGAAAAAATACTGTAACAACGGTATGTAAAAAAATATATAATTTTTTTTCCAAAACATCAGTAAAACTAATATAACATAAAACTAATATAAACTTATACTCAAAAAAAATATGCAACCTATTCATATACAGTAAAATATGCAGACTGCCCTAACATTGACTATCAAATCAACTAAAACAATGCATATATAAACTATGCATATAAAAATATATAAACTAAATCCATATAAAGCTAGATTTTACATAAACCAAACTTGTTCATAACTGTATATATATAAATTTAAATTGAATACAAACATTGATTTATATAACCCATATAAAAATATTTAAATAAGTAACACAGAATGAAAATATCGACGAACAAACAGATACTATACTAGATAAGTAACCCATATATATGCATTAGAAAAGTACTTAAATAGTTATATAACATATATATACGGTTAAGCTTGTATAAGATATATATCATATACATGCTTATATAACCTTATACTTAACATAATACTGCAGTATATATTATATATAATATATAAGCTCATAACATAAAACTATACTGCAAAAGTACATGTAGTTGCAATTTATAATACTCTTTTTTTATACTTTCTTATGCAATATACTCAGTCAACAAGTTATATGTATAATACTTGTATTGGCTTATAACAAATTATATACAAATTTAAATAGCTTCCTGTAACAGATTTTTAGATATTTGTGAAAAAAATGCTACATGTACAAATATACATGCCTTATAAATATTATACTTAGGTATAAGTAACATATTATTTATAAACAAAATAGTTTGCATAAAGCTTTGCATACAGCTGTCAACAAGTTATATTATGTATAATATTTTTAAAACAATATTTAAGAAGACAAATACTTGTATTGCATTACCTTTCAAGATGGCATATATTTGTTAAACGTTTGTCGCAAGGTGGAATGAGTGACAAGGTGAGGTGCAGCTAATAAAAGGAAGAGAGCTGCCTCGATTGCCGGAATTGAAGGAAGTCGGCATGGTGTTGTGCTCGGCTTCATGGCTGGAAGCTCGGGGTAGGGGAAATGAGTGGAGGGGCGATGATTCATGCGAGCAAGGGTGGTCGGTTTCCTGTACATGTGGCGTGGATGAGGAAGACGAGAAGATAGGGTCGGAGGATAAATTCATGGGTGAGATAAAATGGCAGCAAGCACACAAAGAGAAGGCAAGTATAATTTAAATGCAGAGAGCAGGGAGAAGGGGCGTGAGTCACGGGGCATCAGGATGAAAAGAAGAAATATATAAGGAGAGGGATGGTTTTAGGAGCTAAAGGAAGAAAGCAGGTTTCAATCTAAATATAGCTTGGATTTAAAATATTAATTTCCTTATCAAAGCCCAAACGAGTGAAACAAATTAATGCTTGAACCGGTTGGAATGCTAATAGCCAAAAGATATGAGCTGTCCAGTTTATAATTTACTGCTATATATAATTTAATGAAGAAGAAACGGTAGAATAGTAATAGGCTTGGAACTATATATGGGTTGAATTTTGAAAGGCAAATAGAAACAATGGTTATAGATACGGTACCGATACGGAATCGTTTCCAAAGATTTTGCTATGTACCGAACTTCAAAACACAGAATTGAATATACCATGGTGATCAGAGCAATGAGACGGACAGGAGGAAACAGAAATATCCGTGTCAGGACCTTCCTATCAAAAAGTCCATACGGACATCGATATATGTTGCTATTCCGTACGGAAAAATCGAAACGAAGATAGAAACGTTCGAAATTCGCAAAACGAATTTCTCAGTCTAATTTAGAGTGTTCTAAATAAATTTTGTCATGTTGACATATTTGGATTTCGGAATGCTTTTAAATTCAAATGTTATTAACTGATATAAACTGAATTTCTAGCGATTGATAAAAAATCCATATTATTCGATGAAAATTTGCCATTTGTTATGTCTCGATGGACGCATAGCAAATATCAAATTTCAGTCATAAAATTCTATTGTTTGTTTAAATGGTAGATTTCAGTTTATTGTATTCAAAAGAAATTCACCTTTATTTAATTTCCAAATAAACTATATTTCAAGTTATAAGAATTGAATATACCACAGAGATCAATACGACGAGACAATAAAAACGGTATACAGATATCAGTGGTACGATCATCCTATTAAAAGTCGATATTCGTTATCGAAAAAGCTGCTATTTCGTTGAAAATTAGATCGATGGAGCAATAACAATCCAAATTTGACGAAATGAAAATGACATCTTACTCAGAAGATGATTTACAAATTTATTGTATAAAAATATTGAAGTTTGGAAAACATTTTATTATCATCAAATATTAATTGATTTAAATTGAAATACCATTACAAAATGAAATAAACTTCCATATTATCAGTTGAAAATTTACCATTTGCTATGTTAAAGTAGATGTAAAGGCCCGCAAATCCGTACACCTTTTGAGCTAGCAAAATCCCACAACAATTCAGCCCAAAGTGGAACAAATGTACGAGTCTTCGGGTTTAAAGAAGAAAGAGGTAGAAGAAGAAGAAAAGAAAACAATATCAGAATCTCACATAACGTAGCGGAACAAATATAACAGATAAATGAATATCTTTCAAACAAATAACTATATCAGTTATTACATTACATCACATTACATTATCAGAGTGTTACAACAACAAAACGTCGGAAAAGAATCTAACATATACTAGTGATACGCTTTGCCATCCAGCTTGCTCCTGATTTCCACAGCATCTCTTTTCTGACTTCGCTCCAGAATAATGATAACCTGACTCTTGGCTGCCCGTGTGGAAAATTATGGGCACCTAGAGTTTAGAAAGGGAACAATAAACTCCAGGTCGGTCGTGGGACTGGTGTGAGATCTTAAAAATAGTTATTTCCACAAAGAAAGGAAAAGAAATCCGCAATGTTTTTTTGGAAAATGAAAGTAGCATAAGGCCTTCCGGCACACACGTAATGCAATCACAGACTTGGGGGAGATTTCTCCTTATGATAGTCAAACATGCTTGATACGCAAAATCCTTTCTAATATTATCATTAGTGCATAGTGTGCAAAATATTTCGAAAGTATAATATTAATCTTAGACAGCATAGGTACCATTATATTATGCCTACTATATCTACCTCCTGAGAAGGCAGGTTATACAATTGCAATCGTAAAAGGCTCGTATTGTTTCATTGGATTTCCAACAAATGGTTAGGCTAAGGAACTTCCTACTGCCACATGGATACGCCTTTGGAAGGACGCCATGAGAACTTAACCAGCTCTCTGCCAACACAAGGCCGGATTACCTCCGTAACTAGGTAACTACTACACGAGTATGCCATACCCCAGTTGTTCGCGACCTTTATCCGAGGATCCTCAACCAAAAAGCAATAACCACAAAGTATAATAAATTTGCAGCATCAACATAGGTAAAATATCTAGGCTCCATACCATGATACTACCCTTTTCCAGAAGGAAATGACATACCCTCAGGGGGCGCTACTCCCAAACAACCTTGCCACATCCTTCCTGTTTTGACCATTTCCGGATTGTGAGGTCCGACAAGGTCTCGTCCACAAAGCTACACTTTTCGCATAGTCATGCTTCGATCAACAAATGATCAGCAGCACTTCGTATGCCACATTACCAAATTGGGAATGTAACACTAGTGACCATTAACTACATAACCTTTGAGCCCGTACGTCTAAGAGAAGGGTGTTAAGCTAAGAGAATAAATTCTCCACCGCCAACAGAAATGTAATTGATAGAAACCAGCTTTACATCTCAAAGTGTAACGTAAGACACACATCCATACAAGTCTGTTCCGGGATCGAACGGAACCGAAGGCACTTCTAAAGAATCCCTTACAAATCTGGATATTCACTAATAACGTCTGCAATCCCCATCACAAAGTGTGATAAAATCCCTATACCGGACAACCCGGTGCAGTGACATTCGACAGGTAATCCTTTTGTTTTCGAAAATACCCGATCTTCAACACCTTTTTAAAATGCAATCCCATTTCGTCATATCATTATTCGGAATGGGTTTTATGACACAAGGTCCTCTCCCGGCTAATCCAATAATGAGTGCTTACTTAAAAAAAATAAGTGTTTTTTCAGATTTCAAACAAATTACAACAATTTCCACGTTGATCTTCTAAAAAAAGATCCATTACAATCACAAAGGTTCGATGTGGGTTTCGAATATCCATTTGGAATTCGACTCTCGGTCGCGTCGAAATTCTAATGCCATTTAAAGGCCAATATTGATAGTCGGTTATTTAACTATCAATCAACATTCACAACAATTACCAGATTTAAATAATTTTCCCCAATTATTTATTTTCAAAATATCTTCGCAAGGTATATTTCACACTTCAACCATTTGAAAACAAATTTCAAATCAATTTTCACTCGCTAAATAACAATTTCGATATTATTTATTTCCACTGAAAGTCTGCCAAGTTCAAATACTTTAAAATACTTTAAATCACTTATCCAAAATATATACTTGGAAACATTTAGATAAAATTATTTTAAAATATCATTTAAATATTAGTTATGGAAATATTATACCAATACCTCATACAAAACTTCAAGTCTAAACTAACTTTAAAATAAAATTAGTAGATAGCGTATAACTATTATAAAAAACCATTTTCCAAAACAAATATCAATTTAATCTTTAAATAATCACTTCGATATTAAAATAACTCTTTACTTTAAAGATTTTCAAAATAACCCAAGTAACTAATTTCTCTAAAATAATCTTTCCTTAGAACCATCTTCACAATTTCAATTTCATATTTATAGACTATATTGAAAACATACTCGGCTTTCCAGGAAAAGTACACCTTCCATTCTAAAATGGTTCATTCAAATCAATTTATAAATCCTTCTGGATTTACTTTAAATTTACGTTCCAAATCTGTAAATTCCTTTCCACACTTTTAAAAATAAAACAATATTTATTTTTAAAACAAATTTCCCTTTCTTTTATAAAATTCCCATTGTGAACTTAAATTCCCAAATATCCACTGATATATGATTTTTAAATCGATTTCAAAAATCGTAAACAAACAGCAAATCAATTTCCAATTTGATTTCTAAATTTATTTCAACACTAAATCGATATTCATTCAAAAACCAAATCAATTTTCATATCGATTCCCCAAAGATTTATTCTTTTAACACCAAATCAATTTTTGAATTTATTTTTAAAATAAATTCCTTTATCCTTTCCAAATTATTTAAAAATCAAAATTTTAAAATAAATTCTTCACCTTTTAAATATTATTACTTGAAATCCATTTATTAAACTTTTTCCCATACTTTGGAATTTTATTCAATAGGATTTTACTATAGATTTTATACTTAACTTTAAAAATCCCATTTTATTTATTTCCGGTATCCTATGATACCAAAAATATTATTTGGCTAAATTTTAGCCTTCAACGATTTTAATAACAATATAATCACACACAGATGTTAAATAATCAACATACAATATTGAAACAAATTCAATTATTTGAGGAATCCAGTTGGATCCCTCCAACCTGTTACCCTGCATTCACAGATGTTCGCACGACAATTAAATACCAATTCCACTTCGAGGTGGAATATCATGGTATATGGGATTTATAAAATATCATCTGCTATTTTGCGACGCATATGGTCTATTTCAATACAACTGATAATAAATTATCATCCAAGCACACAATCAACAATTTAAATTTAACTATCACAATTCAACAATCAATCAATAACTGAAATTTTCAATTATTAAAATTTGAGTGAGAAGATCTCACCTTTTATTTGCAATCCATTCTAACTCATTTCCATTCCGGCTTGTTTCTCCATTTTAGACCTTGAATAAAAATTAATATGATTTATTAATATTCGAACAAGTCGAAAAATCAATTACCGTTTAATAAATTTATTTTAAACTAAAAATTTACTTTTTCTAAAATTAACATTTTCTTTTAGAAACCTTTTTATAACTAAAATAAATTACAAAAGTTTATTGATCAAATAAATCACTATAACACCTTATTTAAAATAACTAATTATTTTATTTAAACTAAATTTCCTAAATGAATAAATTTTATGTTACAAAATAATTAAATAAATAGATTTTCAAAATACCTTATTTTTAAACAATCAAGCAGGTTTTACATGTATACTTATAATTTCAAATAGCTCTACAACACCCCAATATTTCCATATTTGCCCAAAATCATCATATATAATTACTTTCTTAAAACTGTATATGTCAACATAATCTGGATAAGTCCAATTTTATATTAATTCCAACATATTCTCCAAAATCCTTGCTGGTGAAACACTTTACTGTATATGTATGTATTTAAAATCTGAGGTTTTAAAACTTACAGTGAGATCCAGTTATTACATTGAATCTGATTTTTAAACTAAAATTAAAATAGTATATTTGTATAACAATAATCTGGTTTTAAAATTAAACTAAAACAATATCGGTTTATTGAGTTAAATAAAAATAAATAAGGATTATTATAACAGGATTAATATACCTTGCCCTGGTCAGTCGCTTCATCGCGACCCCCAAAATGATAGCATCGAACGAACCTCTCCACGAACCCTTATCGACCCCCTCCTTGCAACGATCACCGCCCCCCTCTGTTCCGAATCCTTCAACTCGAACCACAACTACCGATGACCCAAATCGAAATCCTACTCACTGTGAATCTCCATGCTTCCACGCTCGCGACTCTCATACTTGCTAAATCACACGCATTCATCTCGACATTCCCTTCGAGAGTCGCGAATGTCTCGAAATCGAGTTTCAAATCTTACGCAGCCACTCGCTCCGAGAGTCGAAATCGAATTGAAAGGAAGAAAGGAGGGTTTTTAACTGATTCGATTTCTTTCGTTTAAATTTCCTTTCATTTTTGTTTTTTTTCCTTTCTTTTTTTCTGAGTTAAAGAGAAGAAGGAATGAGGGTTGTTTTCGTTTGGCAGAAGATTCGAAAATAAGGAACTGGGATAAAATTTGTTTCGGCCATTAAAATTTATCTGAACTTGATTTCGATTCCTTTTACTTTTGAAATGATTTTTATGTGAGATTTGTAAAAGAAATGGGGAGACAAGGATTTGATGGTGGCGTGTGGAGGAAGGCTGTAGTGCTTCAGAGGTGTAGAGAAAAAGTTTTGATGTGAGGGAATTTCAAATTAAGTTGACCAGGATAAAATATAGTTTAAATTTAAATTCAAATTCAAATTGTCTCGATTAACGCAGCTTAAAATCGCAAACCCATATCGAGGCATGCCGCCAGGCGTTTATAATGTTATACCCATATTTTGAACGCATTGGAAAAGGTTTCGAGTCCTAATTCGATCGTATGGAGAAGATAGCTTTTTGAACCCAGCTATTAAATTAAATTTCGATTTAATTTTCAACGCGTTTGCTTATCGTACGGCCAAACGACAACTCCAAACATTACGAAAATTGAAATCCGATGATAACACAATATTACGGATCCAATGGAACTGGTTCCGTCGAAATCCGAGACTGTGCCTCGGAAGGCTATTTTTAAATATCGATTTAAATGATAAATTTTCAAAACTGAACAAAGCATTTTCAAATCCAATTCTGAAGCATCCATTGTCTTCAGTATTATTAATATGAATTTCCTAAGCCTTTGAAAAATATTTTTAATCAGCTTAAACTGAAGATTCAATTTTTTATCCAACCTCAATAAATTAAATTCAATAATTAAATTGCCAAATTCATAGTTAATTTTGAAATTCAAGTTAAACTAACTTCCAAATATTTAAAATCAATTAAATATTTCGATTTCAAATGTTCAAAATTCTGGGTCGTCACATCCTTCCTTCCTTAAAAGAATTTCGTGCCGAAATTTCTAGTTAAGAAGATTGATCTTTAACCCATTTGCTATCTTTCCAAAACTAAACAGTTTTATCAACTTGCCCAAAACAAATCTTTTTATCAAAGATCCATTATCATTTCAACTAGCTTTGCGAAATCTTCACATTTTCCAAACCAATTCATTTACTTCACAATTCAAATTTAAATTCAAATTCAAATTTTAAATTATCAAAAAAATTCTCAAAATTTTTCTAACTCCCTAAATTTTGGAAAAATTTCGCCAGCGTCTCATTTGCGCGGCTAGCTCGGTACGACTACAAAATGGCACCACGACACCCAGATTTCAAAAAGAAAACAAAAAGCCAAGTGGCTAGACAAGAAAATCACCAAATTTCATATAGAAATTTAAATACATACCTTTACGAGCAATTCAAATCTATCTTCAAGATCAAAATCACAATTCCATTTCCCTGTAACACACTAGTATATTCTACTAGCCATAATATCCAATTACAACATTCAAATATGATTTTGCACATTTTATTACAAAGTTTAAATACTTACTTCTTATACCATTTTTACTTCACTATTGAAGTTACATATCCATTATCATTCAATCTTGCATTTTCAATTTCATTTGAATTCGATTTACACTTTCAATTCTGTTTGGATTCAATTTAACATCTAAATATTAAATTTTTATCAATTATCTTTCATTCACAACTGATTCCTATTACTATTTCAAATTAGTTTTATTTACTAATTCATTACAATTCCAATTCATTTCATCTCAAACCATTTCTTTATTTCACCTTTATTATCTTTAGTTCACTTCGAACTAATTTTACAACTTCATTTTATTTCACACAATTCAAATTGGTTTCAAATATTCAGTTTCAATTCCAGTTTTTTTATTCTTTTGTTCATTCCCAAACACAATTCAATTTCAATTCACGATTTTGGTTTACAACCACTTATATTTAAACAGGATTTCAAATTCCATATGAATTCAATTTATCTCAGACCACTAGAGATCCCCGGATTGAAGAGAGTCACTAATTAGTTTCACTTACTAATTTTATATCAATACTTCGCTTTGCTTATAACAATTCAAATTCAAATTCAATTCCAATTCAATTCTATTTGCTTACAAATTCGAAATGAATTCAAATATTCAATTTTCACTTTCATTTAATTTCAATTGTAAATTTATTTATTCGTTCACAACTTTATTTTCCACCTTATAAAATTTTATTCCATAATTTTTTTTATAAGATTCCAGAGTCTTTTCAACAATTCAAAACCATTTTTGAAATCAATTCAAATTATCCCTTTAAATTTCTAAAACCAAATCCAATTTGCAAACAGCTTCCATTTAAAATAATTTGGCAGCAATTCCTCTCTTGGAAACTCGAAAATGAACATCGATGATGTTGCAGTTATCACCGTAGTTATTTTCCAGTGACCTAAAAGAGTATAGAGCTTTCATCCCTTCAAAACACTTTTTCAAAACCTTTGAAAATCGTCTTCAAAATTAAAAAGGGGTTTAAAATTTCCAAATCTCCAAAATTTTCAAATTATTTTCAAAACATTTTTCTGGAATTCCATTTCAAATTATAAATCACATTTACAATTTACATTCTCAAATTCCATTTGTATGTAATTTTATTTCCTTAGCTTTAAGTTATGATTTCAACTTCTTACAATAATCAATGATAATAAATTAATATTATTAATTCCTAACAAACAAGCAACCATATACTATATAATTTATGGAAATCATTTCTTTTTATACAAAAAATAATTTGGGTAAAATTACTTCATTTACCCGATTTTAAAACAATATCGTGTCGAATTGTCCTGTACGAGTGTTTAGAGAGCTCTATCGATAGAGTTGTACAGACTATACCGACCAGAATCCATATACCACTCAACAAACCAATCATCACAATGTAAAACAATTTTTATATTCACTAACAAATACGCGCTCATATCTATTATTACACTCACACTCATTCTGGAGTACTACTGACTCTATCTCTAATGAGTAACACCCAACAGAGCCAAGGTTGTCGCTTAACCAAATGCTCTGATACCACTGCAAAGGCCCGCAAACCCGTACCCCTTTTGAGCTGGCAAAATCCCACAAGAATTCAGCCCAAAGTGGAACAAATGTACGAGTCTTCGGGTTTAAAGAAGAAAGAGGTAGAAGAAGAAGAAAAGAAAACAATATCAGAATCTCACATATCGCAGTGGAACAAATATAATAGATAAATGAATATCTTTCAAACAAAGAACTATATCGGTTATTACATTACATCACATTACATTATCAGAATGTTACAACAACAAAACAGCGGAAAAGAATCTAACATATACCAGTGATATGCGTCACCATCCAGCTTGCTCCTGATTTCCACAGCATCTCTTTTCTGACTTCGCTCCAGAATAATGATAACCTAACTTTAGGCTGCCCGCGTGGAAAATTATGGGCACCCAGAGTTTAGAAAGGGAACAATAAACTCCAGGTCAGTCGTGGGACTGTTGTGAGATCATAAAAACAATTATTTCCACAAAGAAAGGAAAAGAAATCCGCTATGTTTTTATGAAAAATGAAACTACCATAAGGCCTCCCTGCACACACACAATGCAATCGCAGACTTGGGGGAGATTTCTCCTTATGATAGTCAAACATGCTTGATATGCAAAATCCTTTTTAATATTATCATTAGTGCATAGTGTGGAAAACATTTCGAAAGTATAATATTTATCTTAGCTATCATAGGTACCATTATATTATGCCTGCTATAGCTACATCTCGAGGAGGCAGGTTATACAATTGCAATCGTAAAGGGCTTGTATTGTTTCTTTGGATTTCGAACAAATGGTCAGGCTAAGGAACTTCCTACTGCCACATGGGTACGCCTCTGGAGGAACGCCCCGAGAACATCACCAGCTCTCTACCAACACATGGTCGGGTTACCTCTGTAACTAGGTAACTACTACACGATATTCCATCCCCCGGTCGTTTGCGACCTTTATTCGAGGATCCTCAACCACAAAGCAACAACCACAAAGTATAATAAATTTGCAGCATCAACATAGGTAAAATATCTGGGCTCCATACCATGATACTATCCATTTCCATCCCTCAAGGGGCGCTACCCCCAAATAACCTTGCCGCATCCTTCATGTTTTGACCATTTTCGGGTTGTGAGGTCCGACGAGGTCTCGTCCACAAAGCTACACTTTTCCCAAAGTCATGCTTCAATCAACAAATGATCAGCAGCACTTCATATGCCACGTTACCAAATTGGGAATGTATGACTAGTATCCATCAACTACATAACCTCTGAGCTCGTATGTCTCAGAGAAGGGTGTTAGACGAAGAGAATAAATTCTCCGCCACCAATAGAAATGTATTTGATAGAAACCAGCTTTACATCTCAAAGTGTAACGTCAGACACACATCCATACAAGTCCTTTTTGGGATCGAACGGAACCGAAGGCACTTCTAAAGAAGCCCTTGCAAATCCGGATGTTCACTAATCACGTCCGGAATCCCCATCTCAAAGTGTGATAAAAATCTCTATACCGGAACAACCTGGTGCAGAGACATTCGACAGGTAATCCTTTCATTTTCGAAAATACCCGATCTTCAACACCGTCTTCAAATGCAATCCCATTTCTTCGTATCATTATTCGGAATGGGTTTTATGACACAAGGCCCTCTCCCGGCTAATCCGAATAATGAGCGCTTATTTTTTTAAAAGAAGTGTTCCTTCAGATTTCAAACAAATCACAACAATTTCCACGTTGATCTTCTTAAACAAAAGATCCATTACAATCACAAAGGTTCGATGTGGGTTTCGAATATCCATTTGGAATTCGACTCCCAGTCGCATCGAAATTCCAATGCCATTTAAAGGCCAATATTGATAGTCGATTATTTAACTATCAATCAACATTCACAAAAATTACCAGATTTAAATAATTTTCCCCAATTATTTATTTTTAAAATATCTTCGCAAGGTATATTTCACACTTAAAACATTTGAAAACAAATTTCAAATCACTTTTCACTCGCTGAATAAGACTTTCGATATTATTTATTTCCACTGAAAGTCGGCCGAGTTCAAATACTATAAAATACTTTAAATCACTTATCCAAAATATATACTGGGAAAAATTTAGATAAAATTATTTTAAAATATCATTAAATATTAGTTATGAAAATATTATACCAATATCTCATTTAAAACTTCAAGTCTAAACTAACTTTAAAATAAAATTAGTAGATAGGGTATAACTATTTTAAATAACCATTTTCTAAAACAAATATTAATTTAATCTTTAAATAACCACTTCTATATTAAAATAAATCTTTACTTTAAATATTTTCAAAATAATCCAAGTAAATATTTTCTCCAAAATAATCTTTCCTTAAAACCATCTTCACAACTTCAATTTCATATTTATAGACTATATTGAAAACATACTCGGCTTTCCAGGAAAAGTACACCTTTTATTCTAAAATGGTTCATTCGAATCAATTTATAAAACCTTCTGGATTTACTTTAAATTTACGTTCCAAATCCGTAAATTCCTTTCCACACTTTTAAAAATAAAACAATATTTCATTTTAAAACAAATTTCCCTTTCTTTTATAAAATTCCCATTGTAAATTTAAATTCCCAAATATCCACTGATATATGATTTTTAAATCGATTTCAAAAATCGTATAAAAATACGAAATAAATTTACAGTTTGGTTTCTAAATTTATTTCAACACCAAATCGATTTTTATTCAAACACCAAATCAATTTTCATATCGATTCCCCAAAGATTTATTCTTTTAACACCAAATCAATTTTCGAATTTATTTTTAAAATAAATTCCTTTATCTCTTCCAAATTATTGAAAAATCTTATTTTAAAATAAATTCATCACCTTTTAAATATTATTACTTGAAATCCATTTATTAAACTTTTTCCCATATTTTCACTATAGATTTTCTACATAAATTTAAAATCCAATTTTATTTATTTCTGGTATCCAATGATACCAAAAATATTATTCGGATAATTTTAGCCTTCAACGATTTCAATAACAATATAATCACACACAGAATTTAAATAATCAACATACAACATTGAAACAAATTCAATTATTTTAGGAATCCAGTTGGACCCTCCAACCTGTTTCCCTGCATCCACAGACGTTCGCACAACAATTAAATACCAATTCCACTTCGAGGTGGAATATCGCGTATATGGGATTTATAAAATATCATCCGCTATTATGTGGCGCATAGGGTCTATTTCAATACAACTGATAATAAATTATCATCCAAGCACACAATCAACAATTTAAATTTAACTATCACAATTCAACAATCAATCAATAACTGAAATTTTCATTTATTAAAATTTGAGTGAGAAGATCTCACCTTTTATTTGCAATCCATTCTAACTCATTTCCATTCTGGCTTGTTTCTCCATTTTAGACCGTGAATAAAAATTTATATGATTTATTAATATTCGAACAATTAAAAAATCAGTTACTGATTAATAAATTTATTTTAAACTAAAAATTTACTTTTTTTTAAATTAACATTTTCTTTTAGAAACCTTTTTATAACTAAAATAAATTACATAAGTTTATTGATCAAATAAATCGCTGTAACACCTTATTTAAAATAACTAATTATTTTATTTAAACTAAATTTCCTAAATGAATAAATTTTAAGTTACAAAATAATTAAATAAATAGATTTTCAAAATACCTTATTTTTAAACAATCAAGCAGGTTTTACATGTATAGTTATAATTTCAGATAGCTCTACAACACCCCAATATTTCCATATTTGCCCAAAATCATCATATATAATGTGACGCCCCACCTCTATACCCACGCTAGCCAAGAACACTCCGGAGTAGTGCTGTCAACTAGCACGGAGAATGAGGCTGTTGAGGAGCGACCATCCATGTAATTGCTTATCACACGGTGGCTATAAATAATCTTCGGAAACAAACATAGAAATAATCATATCACAAATCAGTCACAGACATCCATATCACAAAGGCGGAAGAAGATATGAATATATAACTAACACATGAAAGTGTACATCAGAGTAGTGGTCAGTAAGTCCCACGATAATACAAAAGAATAGCAACACGTGCTATACAAAAGAATACAACTATGAGTCTATATCTCAAGTGTATACAACAAAAACTGCTAATCTAAACAGTTAGCCAAAAGTCAGAGTGATGAATCCCTGGGAAGAAGTCAAGCAGAAGCACCTGTAACATCTCGGTCTGACCCGAGTATTATTTAAGAAAATAATAAACGGGTCAGTCTAGCTATAAATATCAGATGACATGATATAACATAAAAGATATGGCATAAACATAAACATCCATAATGACATACCACTATAAGTATGTAAATAATGATCAACAGAAGATCAATCAATAAGAGATAATCAATATCACAAGAATCTTCTCAAAGATTCGAAAAGGGCATCATACCCCAAACTTGTACTCATAACAAGTCAATGACATAAATTCTAGAAATCAGTGCAAGAAGTCCAGAAATCATAGAAAAGAGAAAGAGGCCTATCACATGACGGTCCGAAGACCAAGGGGAGCTACCCCACATGTGTGAATGGAATCACACAGATTAAGGTCCAGACTAACCAAAAAGCAAAAAGGTATGTGTGAGTGGAATCACACAAGTGGTGTCTAGTCTAACCTCGCAACAAGAGACATCGCACAGTTGCTAGTCTAAATCATCAGAATGATCGTCATGATCAACGAGAAGTGTCAATTACACTAAGCTAGTAAATATAGAAGTTTAGCTTCATGTCCCATAACCACTTGCTTAACTTAAATATTTACGAACAAACTGTAAATCTTCACTAATAAAATTGTCACAAGAGGTTCAATCGAACAAGTCCAGGAATTAACCGACGAAGTGAACGCAAGCGTTTCATACCACTTGTTTTACTAAGTCGTTTAATTAGATTTCTCATCCGAGTGAGGTAAAGGTTTGTATATACTAATAGATTGGAAAACGGTTTAAGAAAAGAGCTTTGTTATTAAAAATAGAGTTGAAATTGTTTGTTAAAAGAGTTTTGATATTTACTACTAGTATTGAAACCTTTATATTATAAAGTGACAAAACACAGAAGCAATTGTAGAAACAATCAGTCACAAAAATCGCATACGGAGATGTGAATAAAATCCAAGGAAATCAGCTCAATGTTTTTCAGATAAGATCCCCTACGGAGGGGGGGGTCCAGGGGGGGTGGCAACCCCCCTAGGTGGGGGTGCGGGGGCAACGCCACCGCTTACGGGGTTCGACCTGCCCGGTCAGGTCGCGGGGGTCCAGGAGGCAGCGCCCCCGGCGGGGTGCGGGGCAGCGCCCCGACCAAAATGGTACGACCTAGTGAAGACAAAATGAGGTCTAACGACCTAACGACTCAAGGGTCATATGACCTAACGGCTGCGACCTAGGGGTCTAAGGGGTCAAGCGACTTAGTGGTTGCGACCTAGAGGTGTTCGCGACCTAACGATGACTCACGACCCAACATGGCCGACTTAACAGAGGTCGCGACCTAACAGGATAACTCGTGACCGACTTAAGAGTTGTGTGGCTGAAGGGTTCCACGACTTAAGGGTTGCACGACTTAAGAGTTGCACGACTTAAGAGTTGCACGACTTAAGAGTTGCACGACTTAAGGGTTGCACGACTTAAGGGTTACACGACTTAAGAGTTGCACAACTTAAGGGTTAGGCCAGGAGCGACCTAACGAGATAAGGTCCAACGACCTATCGGGATAACTCGTAAACGACCTATGGATGAACGACTTAACTCCGAACGAGCTAAAAATGGCCAGAACGACCTAAGTTTAACTCGTGAACGACTCACGACCTAGGGACGAACGACTTAACTCCGAACGACCTAAAAATGGCCAGAACGACCTAAGTTTAACTCGTGAACGACTCACGACCCATGGACGAACGACTTAACTCCGAACGACCTAAAAATGGCCAGAACGACCTAAGTTTAACTCGTGAACGACTCACGACCTAGGGACCAACGACTTAACTCCGAACGAGCTAAAAATGGCCAGAACGACCTAAGTTTAACTCGTGAACGACTCACGATCTAGGGACGAACGACTTAACTCCGAACGACCTAAAAATGGCCAGAACGACCTAAGTTTAACTCGTGAACGACTCACGACCCATGGACGAACGACTTAACTCCGAACGACCTAAAAATGGCCAGAACGACCTAAGTTTAACTCGTGAACGACTCACGACCTAGGGACGAACGACTTAACTCCGAACGACCTAAAAATGGCCAGAACGACCTAAGTGCAGAAAATTCACCAAAACGCTAAAAATTGGAGTTTTTCGCCAATCCAATCCAAACCAAATGCAAATGTGCATGCAAAAGTGATAGGGAATCATTCCCAACAGTCCAATATAGTTATAGACTAGATTTGTGAGATAAAAATCTCACCTTTGCACCAAATATCAATGAAAATGAAATTTTAAGCAAGCAAGAATCAATCCTTCTTCTATCTAAGCACAAGAAGCTTGAATCCAATGTCTTCTTCTTGAATTTGGAGTAGAAAGATGGATTGCAATTGAATTTGAGTTTTGGAATTTTAATTTCCCATTCCCTCCACCATTAATGCCAAAGCTTGATTAGTTAGGAAATTTATGAAGAGTGAGGAGAAGAGGGTTGGAACTTGGGCTTAATAGGCTAAACTAACCCAAAGTCCAAAGCGGGAAAAGTTAGTGAAATTTCACTAACTCCAAACCTATCGACGTTTATACTTAAAAAAGTTGTAAACGACATTTCGAACTCAATGGAAGTGGTCTCGAGTCCTAATTTGACCGTTTGCAAAAGTAGCTTTTCGGACCAAAATCCGATTAACGAGTTAATATTTAAATAAAATATTTAAATACAAACTCGATAAATATGCGGGTTGTTACATATAATTACTTTCTTAAAACTGTATATATCAATATAATCTGGATAAGTCCAACTTTATATTAATTCCAACATATTCTCCAAAATCCTTACTGCTGAAACACTTTACTGTATATGTATATATTTAAAATTTGAAGTTTTAAAACTTATTGTGAGATCCAGTTATTACATTGAATCTGATTTTTAAACTTAAATTAAAATAGTATATTTTATAACAGTAATCTGGTTTTAAAATTAAACTAAAACAGTATCTGTTTATTGAGATAAATAAAAATAAATAAATAAAAAAGGATTATTATAAAGGATTAATATACCTTGCCCAGATCAGTCGCTTAATCACGACCCCCAAAATGACAGCATCGAACGAACCTCTCCATGAACCAATATCGACCCCCTCCCTGCGACGATCACCGCCCCTTCTGTTTCGAATCTTTTAACTCGAACCATAGCTGTCGATGACCCAAATCAAAATCCTATTCGCAATGAATCTCCATGCTTCCACGCTCGCGACTCTCATGCTTGCTAAATCACACGTAGGCATCTTGAGATTCCCTTCGAGAGTCGCGAATGTCTCGAAATCGAGTTTCAAATCGTACGCCACCACTCGCTCCTAGAGTCGAAATCGAATTGAAAGGAAGAAAGGAGGGTTTTTAACTGATTCGATTTCGTTCGTATAAATTTCCTTTCGTTTTTGTATTTTTTTCCTTTCTTTTTTTCTGAGTTGAAGAGAAGGAGGAATGAGGGTTGTTTTCGTTTGGCAAAAGATTCAAAAATAAGGAACTGGGATAAAATTTATTTCGGCCATTAAAGTTCATCTGAACTTGATTTTGATTCCTTCTGCTTTTGAAATGATTTTTGCCTGAGATTTGTAAAAGAAATGGGGAGACAAGGATGAGATGTTGGTGTGTGGAGGAAGGTTGCAGTGCTTTAGAGGTGTAGAGAAAAAGTTTTGATATGAGGGAATTTCAACTGAAGTTGACCTGGATAAAATATAGTTTAAATTTAAATTTAAATTCAAATTCAAATTGCCTCGATTAACGCAGCTTAAAATCACCAACCCCTATCGAGGCATGCCGCCAAGCATTTATAATGTTATAATCATATTCCGAACACATTGGAAAAGGTTTCGAGTCCTAGTTCGATCGTACGGAGAAGATTGCTTTTTTAACACAGCTATTAAATTAAATTTCGATTTGATTTTCAAAGCGTTTGCTTATCGTACGGCCAAACGACAACTCCAAACATTACGAAAATTGAAATCCAATGATAATACAATATTATGGATCCAATGGTACTGGTTTCGTCGAAATCTGAGACTGTTCCTTGGAAGGCTATTTTTAAATATCGATTTAAACGATAAAATTTCAAAACTGAACAAATCATTTTCAAATCCAATTCTGAAGCTTCTATTATGTTCAGTATTATCAATATGAATTTCCTAAGACTTTGAAATATAGTTTTAATCTGCTTAAACTAAAGATTCAATTTTTTTATCCAACTTCAATAAATTAAATTCAATAATTATATTGCCAAATTGTTAGTTAATTTTGAAATTCAAGTTAAACTAACTTCCAAACATTTAAGATCAATTAAATATTCTGATTTCAAATGTTCAAAATTCTGGGTCGTCACAGTAGACGTATCCCAAATATTAAATTCTTATTTCAAAATTTTATTGCTTAAAATTTCAAAAAAATTAAATAAATAAAACCATAAAATTTTCGAGTTGTTACACTCTCCCCTACTCATAACTTTTCGTCCTCGAAAAGGAAGGAGGTAGGAGAATAGAACAACCAAAAGAAAATAGATTGAAATACAAAATAAATAATTTATTTAAAACAATATAAATTTCAATTTAAATTAATTAATATTCTATGATTGATTTTAAATTCAAGGTATTCCGTTAAGTTGATTTAGTTCCAATTTATTAATATTTGATACAAAAGGTTTCCTTCAAAACAAAATTCTATTTAATTCGTCTCATTTACTATTCAATCAACTTATTATTATATTTATCCCTATTAACATTTTTATAAATAAAAATTTAAGTGTATAACCTTTCTTATAACTACTCAAATTTCACTTATAAATTCCTTTAACATCCTTTACATTGTAAATTATTCAATTACCTATTCAACTTCTGAATGATTTAGGTAAGTTATATCAGAATGTAATTGAGTATTATACAAGTAAGATTTTCTAGTTCAATTATTTCAAATTTTAATATTATTCAAAATGTTTTTAGATTTATTATAACTAAAATATTCATTAGAAAAACTTTAAGAATTAAATTTCTGATTAGCTTCAACAATTTAGAGATAAATATGTGTGTGTGCATATACTATATATAACAAATCAAGTTTATAATCATATACCAATATATATTATAAATCAAGTCATACTTTAGAAATTCAAATCAGATTTAATTTTCCAAAACAAAAGTGTAGCAAAGCTACAGAATGGTCTCTTCACTTTGAAATTCGAAAATGATTATCGATGATGTTGCAGTCATCACCGAAATTATTTTCCAGCGACAAAGAGAAGAGCACTGGTTTAAAACCTTTAAAATTCTTTGAAACAACTTCTATTTGAAAATACTAAATATACAATTAAAACTTTTAAAACCAAAGTTTGAAATCACTGGGAAATAAATTCTAAATTTCCGAATTTAAATTCATTTTTAAATTCTAATTCAAATTATAACCAAGTTTTATAAATTCATTTATTTATAATATGCAATAGTCAATGGTTTACAAAACTATAAATGAAAGTCAAAAAAATAAAATTTATACTTATATATAATATAATCATACAAATTATTTTATTTACCAAATTTGAAAACAATATTGTATCAGTTTGCCCAGCTCAAGTGTTTTGGAAATCCTATCGATAGCGTTGATCAGACGAATCAATCGAAAACCCAAATCAACATCAACAACTCAAACAACACAATATATATGTTAAACATTTAAATATTAGTTACAATATACTCCCTCACTCGATGATAAAAGAATAGATTCCAAAACAAGAATAGAGATTCAAATTTAGACGGATCCTAACCAAAGAATTTAACTAGAAGATAGGCTCGATAGAGAGATAAATAGTTTTCAAAGAGAGAAAAGAATGGATATACTTATATAAATCACGGGCAACTTTAACCGGTCAACTGTGACTTAAAATAAGATCGGGGCAGAATTCTGAAGCAAATCAACATTGGATTGCCAGAGATAGAATTCGGGTATAACAAAAGATTGCGACATCTAAACTAAGGATATATAAATCTCTAGTGAATCGATGCTATTGTAAAGGAGTTTCACCCCTTTACAAATCATTCGAAGATTGGCGAAATCGCCGATTTACTATAGAGATTATTCAAAGTGGAGTTATGCGATACTCCATAGTACAAATAGGGATGGACAAAATGGATTTCAGAATGAATGTGAGAGTTCCGAAATTCGAAAGAAATTCGGATCAAAGGGAAGGAAATTCAAGCTCGAACGAAAATAATTCTGTAAATAAATTTACCATACATCTTAAGTTTGCCTAGAGCCAAAGCTTTGATACCATCTATAATGATCCGCTATTTTGGACCATTCAAATCGACAATAAACCACACGTGTTGTACTTGAATAATTCAAAATACCGGATTTTTAAAATAAATTTGGCAAAACTCAGCATATACAGTAAATAAAATAACCATAGAATCACAGAAACAGAATAATATATCAATAGTGTAGTAGAAAAAAGAGGATTGTAGTTCATGAAGCTACTGTATATATAACAGAGTCAAATAAGATACAACAGAAGTCTCAAATACCATAGTAAAATACATCAGAATACATCATTAGAATCAACTGAATATCTGAAAGCTGGATAGATAGCTGGATCTCCAAGCGAAGCTCCAACTCCAAAGGTGAGTCTCAAAAGCTGTATCACTAAGTCTGGCCAAAGCGTAAAGCAAAACACGAAACACTAGAATCAGGATTGACATTCTTATATCAATAAATCCAACTCAAGTGCAATAACAACTGAAATACAAGTAACTCAAAGGATGTTTGGGATAACCATCATCTAAGGATCCGTTAAACTATTTACTATGTACTAATATACGCTATTATAGTAATGTCTAAAGTAAAGTAAACTTACTTAAAAATAGCTTTAAGGCTTTACATTTTCCACCTTAACACATACATAGTACCAGTAGTCTATCCAGTATCACAGTCCCTCCTGGTCGGGAATGCACCATAGGATACTCCATAGGCTACGGCACAAAACCAAAATCGTACAAGGCATGCTAGGGTAGGTGACATGGCACAACTAGGCAATGCCAGGGTTGATAGACCAATTGCACTTTCGGAACTACGGTAGTGCGTAGCAGCTACTACCGCCCATCTCGAGCCACACTCCCATAAATCAAAGGTGCAACCAATCAATCACAAAGTAATAAAATGCTATCGAAGAAGCGTGTCCAATAAGAGGAGCGAACTCATTATCCCGTCGATTGCTCCTGTTGTAGCGACCTTATGCCAACTCACGGGAGTCGGGTCCATGTATATACCTCAATAAGACGTCGCCACCATCCTACTTCATTCTGGAATCTCCACCGCGTACACGGTTAAAGTGGTTTTCAGAGTTGGCAAAGAGTATGACAACTTCCGATCTCGATCTCTTTAACAACGAACGTTATTATAACACCGTGGTCATTTCAAAATAATTTATACTTTAAAACCAAAATATCGTTGCCTTTTAAAAACCATATTAGTACGATATCATTTCCATTTTAAAACCAAATACGATAAAGTTTTGATTTCAAATATAACCTTTTCCAAAAATCATGGCATTTTTCAAAGTTATAACACTTTCGAAACCAACCACTTGAAAATATAACATTTCCAAAACACAATACTTTGAAATTCATAGCTTCGAAACCATAACTTTCACCACTTAAACAGTTTAGATATTCAAATAGTATATAAAATATAATAGTCTTATATTTAAAATTACTTATAAAATAAACTAATTTCCTCAACTTTACTAATAGATTCAAATCAACTTGAATCCAAAATTCAATTTAAATTAAATCTCAATTCATAAAATTCAAATCAATTCAATTTTCAATAAACCATTTCTAATTATATCTATTCTCAATATAGATTTTGAACCTCAAATAAACCATTCCAAATTCCACATATTTCAAAGCTTAACTAATCAATATTTCAAAACTAAATTTGATCATATATATATATATATCAAATTCACTTTACTATTATTTAGTTTTGAAATATTTGTTTAATAAATCCAATATCCTTTTAAATAAAACTTCAAATTTCAAATCAATTTCAAAACTATCTTCTCAACCTTAATTGATAAAAATAAATAAACTCTATATTAAAATATAATTTAAATAAATACTTAACCATATTATATTTCGATAAATTCAAACTTTATTACTAAACTTATTTTATATTAAACAAATTTATATATAGCTTAAATTTAATAATTTATATATATAGAAAATAATATTTATATAATATCTAAAATCAATATTTATATAAAAACATATATTTCTTTCCAAAAACCATATAAATCATTTCAAAATATTTTTATACATAGACCACGGCGTCCGTATATAATTTTATATCCTATGGTCAAGTGATACAGATATTTATCATTTCAATCCATAATTTAAAATATAAATACGGGTATATATCGTTTCAACCCGTAATCCCAAATTCAGTTCAAATGAAAATCGCTTGGCTTTATAATTTCAGCCATAATGATTTTCTCATATTCTAAAGTCCGTTCGGTATGTATCATTTCAACCCATAGAGATTTTATACTAACAAAGAACTTGCAGAGTGATAACAGATATGATAATAATATAACAGGTACATGTCGTCAATATAAATAACAGATAATGGTGTTAGATGCCATGGTGAACAGATATAGATAACAACATATATATAGCAATGTAAATAATAACAGATCCATATTTCAATTGTTGTTTCAATTGAAATAAATTTAATGAATATAAGAACGTTAGTCTGAGTGATTGCTCACCTTTCGAGGCTAGAGAGATGGACAATGAAGTAATGTTACGAAATCCAGACAAAAATCTAAAACAACAAGGTTGGCACGAATTCGACGAATACAGCTGATAACAAGGAGTCGATGGAACACATCAGAATGAGATCAATGAAGATAATTGGTATAAGTGAACACTTATATAAAACTATATATATAAATCATAATTTAAATTCACACATATAGTAATTAAATATATATATAGTTCAAAATCATTGTTTTTAATTTAAAACATATATTCAACTCAACATACCTACATAATATATTAAAATCATTATATATATATATAAACAGATAGATATATACACACACACATACATTAATATATAAATATATGCATTAAAAGGTTTTAAACCAAATACTGTATATATATATATATATATATATATTTTAAAACCCAAACTTATATACATACAAATATGTACAGACATTGTATACAATATTATATTCATACTAATACATACACAACATTGTTTACTCATATATATATATAAATCGTTTCAAGCAAAAATATTGTAACAGCGGTATATATAAAAATACATAAAAAAAAAATTCCAAAACATCAGTAAAACTAATATAATATAAAGCTAATATAAACTCATACTCAAAATAAATATGCAACCTATTCATATATAGCAAAATATGCGGACTGCCCTTACATTAACAATCAAATCAACTAAAATAATGCATATATAAACTATACATATAAAAATACATAAACTAAATCCATAAAAAGCCAGATTTTACATAAACCATACTGTTTCATAACTGTATATATATAAATTTAAATTGAATACAAACATTGATTTATACAACCCACATAAAAATATTTAGATAAGTAACAGAGTATGAAAATATCAACGAACTAACGGATACTATACTAGATAAGTAACCCATATATATGCATTAGAAAAGTGCTTAATAACAAATAGTTATACAACATATATATACGGTTAAGCTTGTATAAGGTATATATTGTATACATGCTTATATAACCTTATACTTAACATAATACTGCAGTACATATTATATATAATATATAAGCTAATAACATAAAACTATATTGCAAACGTACATGTAGTTGCAATTTATAATACTCTTTTATTATACTTTCTTATGCAATATACTCAGTCAACAAGTTATATATATAAGACTTGTATAGGCTTATAATAAATTACGTACAAATTTAAATAGCTCCTGCAACAGATCTTTAGATATGTGAGAAAAAAATGCTACACGTACAAATATACATGCCTTATAAATATCATACTCAGGTACATGTAACATATTATTTATAAACACAATAGTTTGCAAAAAGCTTTGCATACAGCCGTCAACAAGTTATATTATATATAATATTTTTAAAACAATATTTAATACAACAAATACTTGTATTGCATTACCTTTCAAGATGGCATATATATGTTAAACGTTTGCTGTAAGGTGGAATGAGTGACAAGGTAAGGTGCTGCTAACAAAAGGAAGAGAGCTGCCTCAGTTGTCGGAATTGAAGGAAGTCGACACGGTGTTGTGCTCGGCTTCACGGCTGGAAGCTCAGGGTGGGAAAAATAAGAGGAGGGGCGGTGGTTCACGCGAGCAAGAGTGGTCGGGTTCCTGTGCATGAGGCGTGGATGAGGAAGACGAGAAGATAGGGTCGAAGGATAAATTCATGGGTGAGATAAAATGGCAACAAGCACACAAAGAGAAGGCAAGTATAATTTGAAAGTAGAGAGCAGACACAAGGGGTGTGAGTCACAGGGCATCAGGATGAAAAGAAGAAATATATAAGGAGAGGGATGGTTTCAGGAGCTAAAGGAAGAAAGCAGGTTTCAATCTAAATATAGCTTGGATTTAAAATATTAATTTCCTTATCAGAGCCCAAATGAGTGAACCAAATTAATGCTTGAACCGGTTGGAATGCTAATAACCAAAAGATGTGAGCTGTCTAGTTTATGATTTACTATTATATATAATTTATTGAAGAAGAAACAGTAGAATAGGAATAGGCTTGGAATTATATACGGGTTTAAATTTTGAAAGGCAAATAGAAACAAAGGTATAGACAGGTACCGATATGGATTCATTTACAAAGATTTCGCTGTGTACCAGACTTCAAAACATAGAATGGAATATACCATAGTGACCAGCGCGATGAGACGGATAAGAGGAAACAGAAATATCTATGTCGGAACCTTCCTATCAAAAAGTCCATACGGACACCTATATATGTTGCTATTCCGTATGGAAAAATCCAAACGGAGCTAGAAACGTTCGAATTTCGCGAAACGAATTTTGCAGTCTAATTAGAGCGTTCTAAATAAATTTTCTCATGTTGACATATTTAGGTTTCAGAACACTTTTAAATTCAACTATTATTAACAAATTTAAACTGAATTTCTAACGACTGATAGAACATCTATATTATTGGACGAAAATTTGCCATTTGTTATGTCCAAATGGACGCATAGCAAATATCAAATTTCTGTAATGACGCGGAATTTTTGATCCCGAAAATTCCAGATAGTTAGGAAAAAAAAGAAAGAGATAGAAGAAGAAGAAGAATATCAGAAACATCAAACATCTCACACTCGCAGCGGATAAAATATAATAATAAATAATAACAGTTTACAAAGCATTCTGTATCTGTCGATTACATTTTATTACATCAGAGTTACACACATACTCAAACACTGGACATATACAAATCAACATGCCTCAGATTTACAATAATATGATACAGCGGAAATACACTATACGTTCCTGCCATCCAGCTCGCTTCCTGAGCTCCAGAATGTCCCTACTTGAAAATCTGTAATACTCGGTCTGACCCGAGCATTACACCAAAGTAACACCCGGGTCAGGCTGGAAACCAGCGTGAGTAAACCTAACTAACATGGAATATCCAAGCAAACAACTTATATAAAACCCGGGGTAACTCGAATCGACATACAAATTCACACTTTGTTATAGTCTTCTCTAATTTCACACTTCAATATCCCAGTACCAAAACTTTAGATTAAATAGTCCAATTCACTTAAATCATTTCATTTCAGCCTATTGATTTCCCATATCAATATATAAAATTTCGAAGTGGTTTTGGATATTTCCCAATACCCGACCCCGGTCTCTTCGAAACTCATGTCATCCTAACCCAAGTTATCCAAATGAAATACATAATATTTCATATCGGATATATCAACTCATTCAAAGCATTCAATATCATTCAATCATCCATAAGCAAAGCGTAATTACATATAAATTTAATTTTATTAATCCTGATTGAATTACTAACCTAAACCACTTAGATTTCTTCATTTAACATTAATTAATTTCAGATCAATTAATCAATCATCCTTTCATTATTCATCTTAATTAATCATCCTGGATTAATTATCCTTCGATTACATTCAAGTAATTAACTTTAATTATTTCACGATATCAATTATTCTATCAAAATCAATAAGTAATCTTTAATTACTTCATCAATTAACTAGTTATTTTAATTACATTAATCCTTAATTACCTATATTAATTAATTCCTCATAAGTCACTTATTATTGATTAATTAATCTTAATTAGTCAATCCTTTAATTACATCATTAATTATATAAATTAATGATTTCCAATTATATTTCAACTTATCCTAATCTAAATTAATTACATTAAATAATTAATCATTAACAAATCATAAATATTAATCACTCTTGATTTATCTCAACTAGTAATTTATTATCTTTTATTTACTTCATTAAATAAATTAATTACTCATTTTATAATAGAAGCTTAAAGGAATTTAAAACAAAATTTATTTTTAAATTCAAATCAATTTACAAAGCATTTTAACATTCAAGTTGTTAAAACACTTAACTTTTAAAAACTTTATTTGTTAGATTTTACTTTGATTTAGAACTTGTTTTAAATCCCTATTTTACAATTTAACTCCAGTTTTAAAACATCACTTTTAATTCTTTCCAATTCATTCTTTTTTTATTCTATAATTATTTCACTTTCAAATTTTCTTCCTTATATTTCTTTCAAAAATCCAATTTTATATATTTCGATAACTCAAGGCACCGAAATATTGAAGTAAACCACGGCATCCAATATTCCAGTTACCAATAATATCCATCATAGAATATCAATCACTCCATAATATACTACTATATAAAATGTAGCACAACAAAACAATTCAATCATTCAACCAATTTTTAAATTTAACCATTTAAATTTTAAATTAACCCAAATAAGTGAGATTAACTCACCTTTGTTTTTGATGCTTGCAATCGAGTCCTATAATAATTCCAACGCGTAGGTCTCACGGCTACGAACCAACCCGACTATCGCCATCCATTTGAACCTTATATGAGACGTTATAAAATTTTATAAGTATCCATTTTAAATCAAGTGAATTTATTAAAATAAATCGAGAATGCAGACAGCAAGTTACCCTCTCACACGATCGGCACGCGAAACACAGTCGACCAACATCCCACTTCTAGCTTCGGCCAAGCCCTACCATCATCCTCCGACTGCAGCGTCACGAAGGCGAGCCCTAAAGCCAACACCTCTACACAAACTTGACGCGGCGGCACCCGCTACCCCAATTCGAACGCACCCAATATCTTGACCGTCGGTCGCCACATGCTCGCGAAAACCCTAAGTGGCTCCCTCTTCACGCGAATCTTCCATCGCGACTCCAAATCCCTAACGACCCCGACCTCGAGCTCTTCGGAGAACTCCATCCCTTACCTCTAAGAACTGCTACCATATTCTCTGCGTGACATCCCACCTCCATCAATTCGCGCTGCGATTCGTGGTGGCTCGAAAACGAGCACGCAAAATTTCCCTCGGCCCCCCCTTTTCTCATGCGACTGCACCTCTTCCCCCTCGAGTTCGAGCTCGACTAAGACCGCGTCGCCATGTTTTTTTATTCGAGTTCGATTTCTGTTCAAAGATAGAGAGGAAGACGAAAATAAATAACGGTTTTAGGGGAATAGCTTCTTGAGTATGCGTTCCTGTTAGTAAAAATATCTTTGCTATTTGACTCTAAATTTTATTATATTATAAAACTTCAAAACGTCTCGTTAATCGCCATTTAAAATTTTGAACTCCTCTTAAGGAATGTCGCTAGGCGATTATAAGGTTTTACCCGCATTCCGAACACAATGGAACTGTTTCAAAAGCTAATTCGATCATATGCGCGAGTTACAGAAGTAAACGATCAATTTTAAATTAAATCGATTAAAATAGTTCTAAGCGTTTTGAGCTGCCAGGGTCAAACGATAACTTCGATTGCTGCAAAAATTGAAATCCGATAATAACTAACTATTACGGATCCAATGGAACTAGTTTCATCGAATTCCAAGACTGTGCCTCGGAAGGCTATTTGTAAATTCAATTTAAACGATATATTTTCAAAACTGAACATATCGCCTTTAAATTAAATTTCAACCATTCTATTATCTCCAGTATCATCATTATAAATTTTATAAGCCTTCAAATTATTTTTAACAGGCTTAAACATGAAGATTCAATAATTTACCCAATTTCGAATTATATAATTCAACAATTTAATTATCAAGTAAATATTAATATTTGGAATTCAAGTTAAAATTAACTTTTAAATATTTAAAAGCAATTAAATATTCCAATCTAAATTGTTAGAAATTCCGGGTCGTCACATTCCTCCTCCTTAAAAGAATTTCGTCCCTGAAATTACTAGTTAGGAAGAATGGTCCAACACCCGTTACCATTTTCTTAAAACCAAACAGTTTTATCAACTTGCCATAACATATCTTTTTATAAAAGACCCATTATCATTCTTACTAACTTTCCAAACTCTCCCACAGTTTCCAAACAATACCCTTTTTGTTCAATCATTCAAATTCCAATTTAAAACCAAATTTTGAATTATCAAAATTTTCTCGAAATTTTTCTAACTCTCTAAATTTCTGAAATTTTTTTCCAGCGTCTCCTTTGCGCGGCTAGCTCGATACAACTACAAAAGGCCTCTACGTGCTCCCAAATTCCGAAAAAAAAAACAGAAAGCCAAGTGGCTAGATCAAAAACCCAATTCAATTTCATATAGAAATTTAAATACATACCTTTTAGTCGGGCAATTCAAATTATCTCCCGAAATCAAATCCAAATTTTCTTTTCCCTTTATAATACATGCATATCCTACTTAACAATAATATCCAATCTTGACTTTTAAAATCATTTTATGCATTTCCTTATAGAAGTTTCATCTCTACTTCAATTCAAATTAGTTTTCCCATTTCCATATGAATTTAATTTGTCTTCACTTCTGAGTATTGAATTTTATCTTTCATTTATAACTGATTCATATTAGTTTCATCTACTAATTTACTTTAATTTCCAATTTGAAAATGTTTTGTCCTTAACCAAAATTTTCCAAAAATTTTCAAAAATTTTCTAACTCCCAAAATTTCCGAAATTTTTTGGCAGAGTCTCCTTTGTACGGAGGAGCTTTTGCAATTTGACAAGAGATATAAATATATATACATCGACCCACACGGTTGGAAAAAGCAAAAACAGTTCATATTTCCTATTTTTATTGCGTAGGCGTACCTTTATTTAGCATTTTGAGCAAGCAGCTTATTTATTTTAGCAATTAGTGCAACCAAATCCAGCCAAACGGCCTTCAGGTACCTGTACTTACTCAATTTAAATATGTAAGTGCCATATATAGAAAACCTATTAGCATTTCACTTATTTTCAATAGCTGAACACAAGCATTTCAAAAGCAACAAACACCGAACGCTTACCATAAGCGATTTATATGATTTAAAGCTATTTCCAATTACTTCCAACCAAATTTATGTGCCATTTCATTCAATTTTAATGGTTTATGTTTGCATAAAAAATGGACAAACACCTCAAAGTCGTATGATTTAGTTGATTTTATGTTGTTCTTAGCGGTTTGGGTGATTTATGCAAATATAAAAAAACAGGGGCTAAACTGTAAAAGACATGCAGATTTATAGTGGTTCGGCCAGAACGTGCCTACGTCCACTTTATATGTTATTCTCTTTTTTTTTTCAGATTACAAGTACAAAGCTTTGTATACAAGTATATGAAAGTTGTTTGAAAGTTCCTTCCGTGCTTGAGCTCTCAAACTTGTCTGCCATTGTTGTACCCCTGCCCCTCTATTTATAGAGTGAGGCTGGGGGCAGGGGTCTTGGATGTATATAGCTGCTGGTGGGCCTGGGCCGATGTAATTTGGCCTAGCGACGTTGGTTCGGCATCCTCTTAGTTCGGAGATGGATGGAGATGTAATTTGGTCCGGCGATGGTTGGTCCGGTAATGGTGTTGGTTTGGTGTGGGCTTGGTTCGGCGTGTGTTGGTCCGGTGGGACATGGTGGAGTTGGTTCGGTGCGTATGGAGATGCGGTTGGTCCGGCATGTAGTAGAGCAAGGTTTGGCTCGGTAGGGGATGGTAGAGGAGCTGGTTCGGCATGTAGGGGGAGAGGCATTGGTTCGGCATGTAGGGGGGAAGCATTGGTTCAGCATGTAGGGGGGAAGCATTGGTTCGGTGGTGTCCCTATGCTCGCTGGTTCGGTGGAAATGCACACAACACTTGCCCCCCAAAGTAGGGCATGTGTATGCACATGGCGTGCTTTGTTTTCCTGTAGTCGTTCGGTCCTGGGTATGCCGAACCGGTTGGTTCGGTCGATAGGTTTCGCCTATAAATATGGGCTTCAGTCCTTCGTTCATCCTCTACCATTTGAGACAGCCGAACCATATAAGTGCCGAATCACCTAGTTGTGCCGAATCATACGTGTTTAGCCGGATCAAAATCTTTGCTAAACCAGGTGAGGATCTATCCTGCCGAACGATTTTTATATTCAATCACCGAATGAGCTCGGGGACTCGCGTACCAAATGAAACTTATTATTTACTTTACCGGATGAACTTTATGCCGAATGGGCTACGCCGAATGAGCTTTCATATTTGAGTCTTGAGTGGAACACTGGACCTATATCCACCTGCTCGCTTTATGCACTTGCTTGCTTATATTTCCATACTTCTTGTTTTAATAACGTGCTTTTGCTTTTGTGTTTGTAGATAAATGTCTCACAAAGTGGAAACCCGATCAGATAAATGGAAGTCTAAGGGCGAAGGAGAGTCCTCCTCCGTGCCCCCAGCCCAGCCAAGACCGGCGCAACATGGACCTGCCTCGAGGTCGTCAGTGGATGGGTATGGTCCCCAGGAACTTCTGGTCTCCCCTCCCAATTGCTTTCCTAGCTCCCTAAAGGAGGAGCAACTTTATGTTATATCTCGTTCCTTCGGGATAGATAGAGCGCTTATGCGGTTGCCGGGGGACGGGGTGATGCCGTATGACCCCCCCGAAGGCTACTTTACTTACAGCAGATATCATTGCATGTGTGGTGCTATCCCGCCTCTTAACGCTTGGATAGTTAGCTTTATCACATATCTGAAGGTGGCTCCATTCCAGCTTCAGCCTAACTCCTACGCCATTCTGGTGAGTCTTTTCGTCATCTTTCAGAGGAAATATGGGCGTCCCCCTTCCAACCGGGAGATCCGATATCTATACAACTTGAGAGGCTATAAGAAGGGGTCTCCATATATCAGCTTGGAAGCGGTCGTGCACTTCAAGCCTGTTCTGGATTTGTACTCGAAGTTTAGTATGTTCAAGAAAGAATGGTTTTTCATTAAGGATGACTCTGTTTCTTTCCGCCTTTTCACTTCCGGCTGTAAGTTGAACTTCATTTATAATTTCCTCGTCCCGATCGCAATGCTTCTTCTTATATGCTTTTATTTCTTGCTAGCAACAGGTGGCTTTGCGGTCATGGAGAATGATTCTTTGGCGCGGATAGCTGCTGAAATAAAGGTCATTTCGGAAAGGGATAGGTCGGCTTCTTACCTGATCAGGAATGCCACTCTCCTGGAGTATAACCTGATTCTGCCACGTCAATCTGTGGTTGAACAGAGAGATACAGCCAAGGAGAGGGCTGCTAAAGCTAAGGATGGGGCTACTGTGAAGAGTAGCAAGAGGAGACGTTTCTCGATACCTCCGGTCGTTGGGGGAAAGAAGCTTAAGAAGTCTGATGGACCCTCTCCTAGCACATGTCCAGACATTCCGGAGGAGGAAGGTGGAGAGGAGGAAAGAGGCGAGGAGGAGAGCGGAGGAGATGGAGAAGGTGAAGGACAGGGTGGTAGTGGTGCCGGGGCTTTGTCTTCTGAGCAGGCAGGGGAGATTCAGGAGTGGACGGATGATGCCTTCCGCCAGGCTTTTGAGGGGTTGGAGGAAGGATCAGCCTCGGTGGAGAAGGCAAAGGAGGTTGACAAGGCTGGGGCTGGTGCCGATCCATTCTCTAAGAGTTCTTCAGCTAAGGCGGCTCCAGGGATTCAAGGTGAACTTTTGACTTCTGCAGACTCCATTTACGATAGGGACTTAGGAATATTTTATGGTTCGCTTCCGTCCTGGAATGAGATTCAGGACTTATTGCAGTATTCTACTCCTCCGCAAGGTTTGTATAACAGACGTGCCTTCTCATTCTTTTTATGTTAACATATATCTTGAATTATGGATCATTGCACGTTCGTAACACTTGGTTTTTATTCCCGGAGCAGGTAAGGCAGCCAAGTCATCAGATATCTAGCACCGCCTCGAACATTATAAGCTACTCAAAGCTTCTGCCAAACCAAAGCCGCCAACTAGCCGTCCTGGGGATGAAGTTAAATATCGCCCTCTTCTTGGAGTCATTGAGGAATATATGCAAAAGAGGAAGAGGGGCCGATTTTCGTTTGAACTTTCTCCTGGCCCTCAGCCTCCAGTCCAGCCCATCCATGATGTGACTGAGGAGGATACTGGGTTTATGCCTTCCCCCCATCCGCCCAAAAATCCAACCTTCACTCCGATAGACCATCCTGGTTTGGATCGCAACCCATTTGCCGGCCACCCTGATCTGGACCCGAGTTTTCAGGATATCTCTTTTGACGAGGTCACGGGTGTGCATCTTCTTCCCCGCAATCCCATGGTACGGGTGCTTGATGAGGCTAAGTCGTTAGACCTTGATTTGCTTACTACTCGGATTGTGACCATGGGGAATGAGGCCAAGGCAAGCATCGATCGGGTGGCTGAGGAAACTAAGAGGCTAATGGAGCATCACGCTCGACTGGCCAGGGCTAGGGAGGAAATCGGAAGTGCTAACATCCGGTTGCGGCTACAGGTTTCTGATCAGGCCAAACAGCTTGCCGATCAGGCTATCCAGATATCCCAGCACGAGGCGGCCTCTCGACGACTAAATAAAACCATGGAGGAGGCTAGCAAGGCTGAGTTGCGAAAGATGGAGGCCGCCTACAAGGAGCGGATCGACATAGCTATTGCTACGGTGGACGAGGTTCGAAGGGCGGATCTCGAGCAGGTAGAGGAGTTATCAGGGAGGCTTGAGGCCGCAGAGCTTGCTCAGGCCAGGCTAAAGGAAGAGATGGAGGAAATGAGGAGGACTCTCCAGGCTGACTGCTTGAGATATCGATCGGAGAGGGATGTTACCGTTGCTAAGTTGCTGTCCTCCGAGGCCCGGGTGAGGGAGTTTGAGGAGAATGAGGGGATGATGGATGAGATGTTGCAGGATATGTACTTCCGTACCTGGAAGCAGGGTAATCTATCCTGGATGGATGATTATCCCCGGATCATGGCTAGGATCTATCTTCGGGCTTTGGAGGAGGCCAGGGCCGATGCGGATAAGGAAGGTGGAGCGGCATTCAGGATGGACATGGTTACCGCCCAGTTCTCAAAGGAGGAGAAGGTAGCGGTGAAGGAGGGGATGCGACTACTTGCTACAGAGGAAGCCGGTGTGCAGTTGGGGGATGAGGACCAAGAAGCGGGTGTTGGTGAGTTTTCCCTTTTTAGCTTTTCACAACTTGATCGTTCGTTGCCGGTTTAATGGACTCTTTTTCTGAATTGGATAGTTGGGGCCTTTGGTCATCATGCTGGGAGCTCCGATCCTGCAGCTAAGTAGATTCAGAGAGCTGGTTCTTAGGTGTAGTGGTTAGCGCTAATGCAGCTAGTTACTTTGTTTGGTCTGCTTGACATTCCTGTATATGCTAGTTCAAAACATTAATGTACTTTTGAGCAGTAATTATGTCGTTGAACGACTTTATGTAAGTTTATAGCACAAGCTGATTCTGTTATATTTTGAATGCTGTTATTATTTTGATGTACTGCATAAGAAGTATAACTATGCATATGCCTGTGATTTAGTTGTGTTTGATGCTAGGCTCTTGCTTGAAGTATAACTTCATGTTTTGCAATGTTAGTGTGATGTATGAATAAGTTATAGTTACATGTTTATGTACAAGAGGAGAAAGTACCGCCCTTTATGTTTTAGTTTTAGGGGGTAGCTTTGAGCGTCTTGTGCATCTGGTCATGGATACAGCTGAGTGCCTCGTTATCCAGCTTGCGGGCTCCGATCCTTATGAGCGAATGTCTCCTAGTCGGTGTCCTGTTCTTTAGGGACCGTTACACAAGATAGGAGAAAAGTATTTAAATGGAATGGAAATATAGGAAAAGTAAAACTTCCAGTCACGGAAGGCCGTCGATGTGCTTAAGTTCGTGGCAAACGAGTTTTGTAGTCACTTTCCCTAGCTGTGAGTCTTGAAGACATTTGTCACCCATCTTACGCCTCTGCGGGGAGTTTTCTTTTTTACCATAGCCGCACTTAAGACACATCGGAGCCGATCGCGCACAGTAACTACCCGGGCCATTATGGCCCGTAATCGCGGGTATTATTCGATTTACTGTGGCCGGCTAGCGTGGGGGCCGATCATCAACTGTGAACTGCCCCTGGCTGGCCACACCTTATGTTGGGGCTTATGGTCGGTTCACAGTTGCCGACGAGCCGAATCGCTGTAATGAGCTGCCATGGCATAATCGGCCTTCTCGGTGGCTTATACTCGGCTTATTACAGTCGGCTTTAAGGGCCGAGGCAAACAATGAGTTAACTCACGGTAGAGGGATACCGGAGCAAAGTGTCTCATTGGCGAGGGCATAGGATCGTAGCGTACCTGTTAGATTTTGTTCAGGTGGAGTTGTGTTGTGAAGCTCTGAATTGAAATGTCATCTGCAAAGGATTTTGTTCAACAGCAAAGGATAAAGCTTAACAAGTAGCCAAGATATAAAGGAACAAGTTAATAACAGCCAAATTTTTTAAAGTGGTTCGGCACGAAAATGCCTACGTCCGCTGATTCTCTTTGTTAATTCACTTCATATGGGCAGTACAAGTTAAGAAAAGTATCGACGGAGGTGTCGGATGTTCCATGCCCTCTGGAACACCTCTCCGTCCACTGTTGACAAAATATAAGCTCCGTTGTGGAGATCTTTATGAATTACATATGGTCTGTCCCAGATTGGATCCAGCGCTCCTGGGCGCGGAAAGATTCGCTTGAGGACAAGATCTCCTTCTTGTAAGCTGCGATGTTTGACTTTGGAGTTGTATAGTGCTGCCGCTTTTTGTCTGTGAGCTGCTGCTTTGAGTGCTGCATCATTTCTTCTCTCCTCAATTAGATCCAAAGACATGTGGAGGAGTTCTTCGTTTTCTTCGGGGTTGTTGTGGATCCTACGATGAGAAGGTACAATAGTTTCAACTGGGAGCAAGGCCTCTGATCCGTATGCCAAAGAGAACGGAGTATGCCCTGTTGATGTTCTGAAAGAAGTTAGGTAGGCCCATAGTGTTGTAGGAAGTTCGTCCACCCAAGCGCCTTTTGACTTTTCAAGCTTCTTCTTGATTATACTCTTGAGAATCTTATTGACAGCTTAGACTTGTCCATTTGCCTGGGGATAAGCTACGGATGAGAAGCCCTTATGAATTCCATGCTCTTGGCACCAGTCGGCAAATTCCTCGCTGTCAAATTGAAGCCCGTTGTCTGATATGATTCTGAGTGGAACCTCGTACCTGCACAGAACGTTTTTGATCAAGAAGTTGATAACTTTAGTTGAAGATATTTTATTCAGAGGCTCCGCTTCCACCCATTTGGTGAAATAGTCAACTGCTACTATAGCATATTTAGCTCCACCTAGGCCCATTGGCAGTTCACCAATCAAGTCAATTCCCCATACTGCAAAGGGCCAAGGGCTAGTCATTTGGGTAATCTCATTTGTGGGTAGTCGAGGAATCTTGGAAAATTTCTGACATCTGTCGCATTTCTTGACGAAGTCTAAGGCATCTTTGTTTAAAGTGGGCCAGAAATACCCATATCGGAGTATCTTTTTTGCTAGGGTCTGCCCTCCGGTGTGGTCTCCACAACTTCCCTGATGGATATTGGATAGAATTTCCTTGGCTTCTCTTCCAGCAACGCACCTCAATAAGGGGTTAGAGAAGCCGCGCCGATAGAGGATGCCTTCTTGCATTGTGTAGCGGGAAGCTTTCCTTAGAATTTTCTTAATTTCATTTCGCCCGTCGGGTAGGGTGCCGCTTTGTAAGTATTCTCGGATAGGGGTCATCCATGTTTCTTCTTCGGTTGCAGCTATCAGATTTACTTGCTCGAAACTTGGTGCCAGCTGTTTTGAGATGGTTAATGCTCCGAAAATAGCGATGTTCTTCATGCTAGCTTGTTTTGCTAGTTCGTCGGCCTCTTGATTCTCTTCTCGGGGAATGTGTTTGATTAAATAGTGATCTAATTGATTGAGCAGTAGCCTGGTCTTCTTTAGATACGCTGTGAGTCGTTCTCCTCAAGTCTGGAATTCTCCCAGTATTTGATTTACAATAAGTTGAGAATAACTATGGAGACATAAAGAACTGACTCCAATTTCCAGTGCAAGTTCTAATCCGGCTATCACTGCTTCATATTCTGCGTCATTGTTGGTGGCAGCGAATTCCAATCTTAGGGCGTAGTGCAGCTTCTTTCCCCTGGGGTGATTATCACAACACCTGCCCCCGAGCCTTGTTCGTTCGACGCTCCATCTACGAAGAGATTCCACTTGATATCTTCTGCTATTTCAGATTGGTCCTTACCTTCGCTAGTAGTGAATTCGGCAATGAAATCAGCTATGGCTTGCCCCTTGATAGCGGTGCGAGGATGGTAAGTGATATCATATTGACTTAGTTCGATGCACCACTTAAGTAATCGCCTAGAAGTGTCGGGGCGATGGAGCACTTGCCTTAGCGGTTGATTGGTTAAAACTCTGATGGAATGAGACTGGAAATAGTGTCGCAGTTTCCGCGACGTGATAAGCAAACAGTATGCTAGCTTTTCAAGTTCAGGGTATCTGACTTCTACCCCTGTGAATCTCTTGCTTACAAAGTATACGGGTCGCTGCGCGCGGTTGTCTTCTCTCACAAAAGCGGCGCTCAAAGCGTGGGATGATACAGCAAGGTATAGGTATAGTTCCTCGCCTTCATTTGGAGTTGAAAGTACCGGTGGTCTCTGGAGGTGTCCGATTAAGTTAAGGAAGGCTGTCGAGCATTCGTCAGTCCATTCGAACTTTCCTTTGTCTTTCTTTAGAGCTTCAAAGAAAGGGATGCATTTGTCGATTGCTTTAGAGATGAACCTACTCAGGGCGGCCACCTTCCCGTTTAGGCTTTGCATCTCTCTTCGAGTAGATGGTGTCTTGATATCTTGTAAAGCTCGGACTTGTTCGGGGTTTGCTTCAATCCCTCTGGCGTGAACAATGAATCCCAAGAACTTTCCCGATGATACTTCGAAGGAGCACTTTAGAGGGTTCAGCTTCATTCCATATTGGTGAAGTACTTGAAACATCTCGTCCAGGTGGTTTATATGGTCGTTGGCTTTCCTCGATTTTACCAGCATGTCATCCACATAAACTTCCATAGTTCGTCCTATCAGTTCTGCAAACATCTTGTTGACGAGGCGCTGATAAGTAGCTCCGGCGTTTTTAAGTCCAAATGGCATTACCTTGTAGAAGTACAATCCTCGGTCAGTGATGAAGCTAGTGTGGTCTTGATCGGGGGCGTGCATAGGGATCTGGTTATATCCTGAGTATGCGTCCATAAAGGATAAAAGTTCGTGTCCGGCAGTGTTGTCCACGAGTTGGTCGATTCGGGGGAGTGGGAAGCAGTCTTTCGGGCAAGCGTCATTTAAGTTGGAGAAATCGATGCATGTTCACCACTTCCCATTAGCTTTCTTTACCAGTACCGGGTTGGCGATCCATTCCGGGTAGACGGCTTCACGTATGAAGTCATTGGCAAGTAAGTTCTTTACTTCTTCCTCGAGGGCTGCTGATCGTTCTGCCCCCATACTTCTCTTCTTTTGCTTTACCGGTACCTTGGTAGGATCGATGTTTAGTGCGTGGCATGCTATGTCCGGGGAGATTTCAGTCATATCAGCGTGCGTCCATGCAAATACATCCATGTTGTGGCGAAGAAAATCAATGAGTTGATTCTTTAATTCTCTTTTTAACTAAGATCCGACTCTCAGCAGTTTACTTGGGTCGCGTTTGTCTACAGATACGAATTCCATAGCCTCTGCAGGCTCGGCGGTGGCCTCCTCCTCTTTGTCCCTGGGGTCTAATTCATTGAAAGGATCACTGGTATACCGAAGAGGAGGGGCTCTCTTTAGTTGCTACGCTTCCAAGCTTTTCATGCAGAGAATAGTCTCTGCATTTTTCCCTTTATCTCTCCTGCGATTATTGCGAAGTTCGGTTACATAGCAGTCCCGAGCGGCGTCTTGATCCCCTTCTACTTCTCCCACTCCATTATTCGTTGGGAACTTCATCTTCAGGCACCATGGGGCAAGGACAATTTGGAAGTCGGACAAGGCTGGTATTCCTAAAAAGGCATTGTAGGCCGAGTGGTTGTTTATTAGCATGAATGTTTGTTTCCGAATGGCGGAGCAGGGATGACTTCCCAATTCAACAAAGAGATCCAATTGTCCGAGGGGAATCTTTGCTTCTCCAGTGAAGCCGTGTAGCGGTTTGTTGCAAGGAGACACGTCCTTCATTGACAACTTCATTTTGTCGAAAGCATGCTTGAACAGAATATTTACTGAGCTTCCAGTGTCTACTAGGATTCGAAAAACTTCAGCTGGGCCGAACCAGGCAGAGATCACCATAGGATCCATATGAGGGTATTGCCTTCCTTCTAGGTCGCGCCCACTGAATGTGATGTCATTATTTTCCTTTCGCTTCGGGTGACGTTCTTCCATAACAGAATTGACGCAGTTTCCATCGTTTCCGAGTGAGTTTCCATATCTTTCCATTTCTGCCCAGCTCTTGTCGGCGATGTGTGGCCCTCCTGATATTGTATGGACCACTATCTTCTCTTGGCTGGAACCGCTGGTGTTGCGATTTCCTCCGCCTGTCTCTGGGTGGAGCTGCCCTGGGTTTTCCTTGGTAGGAGCTGGGGTCCTGTCCTGTCCCTTTACATAGCATTCTAATCTCTTTCTTCTGATGTGTTCTTCGATTAGGTCGCGGAGGTGGCGACATTCATTGGTATCATGTCCATAAGATTCGTCGAAACGACAGAACTTTCCGGACTGGATTGCGTGATCGAACTCCTTCTTGTACGGGGGGCGCTTGTATGTAAGTTCGTCCTGGGTGGCCAGGAAGATGTTCTCGACTGTTTCATTCAAGGGAGTGTAAGCGTCGAATCTCAGTCCTGGTCGGTACAAGCGTTTTTCTCCCTTCTTGCCCCCTGCATTGTCTCTGGAGTCGTTTCTCCGAATGTCCTTCACTGCGGCTGGGGCGTTTCCATGAGCCACCTTAGCCTGTGGTCCTGTCTGCCTTTCAGTGGCAACCTCTTCGAGTCTCATGTACTTCCCAGCTTCATGGAAGAAATCGGGCAAGGTAGCTGGTTTTTCTTTAGTTAGTCTTCTAGCAAACTTGGTATCTGGGTGCACACCACTACAGAGGGCCATTAGGGTGAGTTTCTCATCGGCATCTTGGACTGCGGCCGCTGCGGCGTTGAACCGGGTTAGATATTGTTGCAGCGTCTCTCCGGATTTCTGTTTGACAGTAGATAGAGAATAAGCATCCTTGGGTTGTTCCACATGAATGCGGAACTGGCTAATGAACTTTTCTTTCAACATCTCCCATGAGCTGATAGATCCTTGGGGTAGATGGCAGAACCAGGAGGTAGCTAGGTCTGCTAGGAATAGCGGAAAGCATTTACACAACACTCCTTCCGTTGCTCCGCTCATGAGCATATGCTGTGTGTATCTCTACAAGTGTACAACGGGGTCAGAAGTTCCCTTGTACGGTTCCATCATCGGCATTTTCCATTCTCGAGGGGTGATGGCGGTTTCGATGTCACGGGTGAAAGGGCTGGTTACCCTATCGCCTATCCCTCGATCCCTTTGCTCCCTTCGGATGCATTCCCTGAATAATCGTGCCATTCTTTCATCAGAATTTGGAGCGGACGAAAATGAGCTTGGTTCTTCCCTGCGGGATCAGTCTCGTCCAGATGACCTGTAGGGATGGTATAGTCTATCACTTCTGACGTTATCCAATGGCTGTCTTTGGCTGCTCGGATGCATGCTGGGACCAGCTACAGTTGCCTCCTTCCTTGATCTTCACCTGCGGGGTTCTGTTTCGAGCATTTCCATGGGGTCAACTTCGGGCTGGGTTCTAGCTCGGCTCCGTTCAGCGGGGTTTCTATGATTAGGCGGCTTGACTGGCTCAGCTACATCCGACCCTCGCCTGGTGCCTCCCCCATTGGGTTCGGTTCCAAGCGCTTCCTCGAGTCAGAGTTCGGTCTGAGTCCGGGTGCGGCCCCTATCATTGTTGTTCATGTTGATAGCTTCTTCGAAGAGGGAAGACCTTTGTTGTCTCCGAGATCCTCCAGATTGAGACTCACCCCATGATTCAGTGTTGCGGTTGGATTCTTCGGCATCCCTCAAGCGTGACATGAGTTGGTTCACCAAAGCTTCTTGTTGGGATGCGAAGCGGTTAGTTACTTCAGCCACAACTCTGTCTAGATCTGCCCCAGTAATTGCTGCCGGTTGTTCTGTGGCAGGGGCTATCAGAATTGCCTGATCTACATTTGGCACTGCTGTCGTCGTGGGATGGTTCTCTTGATCTGGATCCACTGGATCTGGAGCGCTGCTGGTTGCAACGTTCTTTCCCTTGTTGGCGTCTTTTCTCGGCCTGGAAGTCATGTTTCCTAGGCAATGAAGGGTGCTATTGAGAAAGAAGGTTGAATGAGGGAAGCTGAAGCTTCGAGTTCCAAGCTCTCAATGAAAGCACCAAAAATGTTTTCACAAAAAATGGACAAACATCTCAAAGTCGTATGATTTAGTTGATTTTATGTTGTTCTTAGCGGTTTGGGTGATTTATGCAAATATAAAAAAAACAGGGGCTAAACTGTAAAAGACACGCAGATTTATAGTGGTTCGGCCAGAACGTGCCTACGTCCACTTTATATGTTATTCTCTCTTTTCTTTCAGATTACAAGTACAAAGCTTTGTATACAAGTATATGAAAGTTGTTTGAAAGTTCCTTCCGTGCTTGAGCTCTCAAACTTGTCTGCCATTGTTGTACCCCTGCCCCTCTATTTATAGAGTGAGGCTGGGGGCAGGGGTCTTGAATGTATATAGCTGCTGGTGGGCCTGGGCCGATGTAATTTGGCCTAGCGACGTTGGTTCGGAATCCTCTTGGTTCGGAGATGGATGGAGATGTAATTTGGTCCGGCGATGGTTGGTCCGGTAATGGTGTTGGTTTGGTGTGGGCTTGGACAGCAAGCAACTCAACATGATCAAGCAATTAAGGAAACATGATCAAGAATATCAAGTAAATAACAAAAATCAACCAAACCTGGACAGCAAGCAAAACTGGTCCAGGCAAAATCTAATCAAAACAAGATCAAGCAATTAATATCAAGCAAGGCTTTGCAATTGTGTCTCTGTTCTTCTCTGCATCATCAACACTGTTAGTAAACCTCCTTTTTTAAAACCAGATTTCTTTGCTTCTTTGACCAGTGAGCAAACTTAACCTATTACATTTTGATGTTATGGTTGACACTTGATAATGGGTGATGAAATGTTATTTGTCGTGCCTGCATGTCTGAATACATGAGTTGGTATGTAGGTCTGTATGTATATGTATATCCTGTTATAAGTACAGGTTCTTAAACATAATTTGAAAATCCAAATCATACAACAGAATGATTTTTAGGCTACCACCTCTTAATGAAAAAATGTTTGTATGTATGTGACATCATTTTTAAAATTAAATTCAAGTATTCGAAGTTAAGTAATTCACTTTAAAGATAGTTAATTGCAGAGATGATTTTCATTAAGTAAGAGAAAGAAAAAAAACTCAAAAATTTAAATACCCTGTGAGTGAACTTCCATCTTAAGCTTAATCTGTTTTATATAGGTTTACAAGTGATAAATATTTGAAAATAAAACATGTTGTATGGGTGCCAAATGTCTATGTGAACATAGATGACGGGTGCATGTCTGTTGGAAAGGCTTATATAGCCTCTGTTGTAGTTGCAGGTTTCAAACCATGTCTAGGATTTAAACAAAACATGTTACTCCGTGTTGTGGGTATATTTATAGGTGAATCTTTTGTGTGTGTATATGAGTGGATTTATGTGCGCATATTGTTGTTTTATACTACCCTGTTTTTAGATCCCAGGTTCAAAAATTTATTCAAAAATCTTTAGCTCATGATCTAATCTGAGTTAGGGTACAAGTTTCAAGCAAAATTTGTTTATTTTATCAATAATTAAAGTTTAAAAATTTATTCAAGTTAAAAAGAACTTTGTATTGCCTCTGGAGGTCATAAACCACATAGCAAACTTTGAATAAATGAAAACCCAAACATCATAATTCAACATTTCAGGCTTAGGATCTGAAACCTCATTCAAAAAAACATGATTTTTAAAAGAGGAATCAAATCATTTAGTTGAGTTTTTAGTTTGCATTGCTGGGTTGAACAAAAATGGGGATTGGGTGGTTTTTGGGTGATCTCGGGGTTCTGGAAGGCCAGGATCTTGGGTAATGATGGAAGGGGTGATCAGTGAAGATAGGAAAATTGTCTAATGATGGTGCATTTCAGTATGTAAATGGTGGCTGTTGTTTTAAGTTTGGAACCCTAGTTTAACTAGGATAGGTTAAATCGATCATCACAGCAATTGGAGTGGATCGAGTGCAGAGAGATTTTGGGTGATGGTAGTAGGCATGTTGGCGAAGGCGAGGACAGAATTGCATATTTTCTGATGATCGGAGTTTAGTAAACGAGGCGATTTACTGGTGATGTTTAGGTTCCAGTGTTACTTGAGTTGTTCTCGAGTGTTGCTCGAGTTTTTAGCGTGGGTTACTCGTAGTAAAGAATATTCTGGCTCGGGTTTTAAAAGTCTGGACTTGAGTATGATTTATGTTTAGTTTCAGGTTTTAAAACCTGTAGTGTTTTGTTTTAAAAAAAAATTGAAAATGAAGTTTAAAAGGGAAAGTAAAGTTCTAAATAATTTTTAAATAAAAGTTGAATAAAAAAAGTAAATAAAGCTTTTAGAATTTAAATTGTTTTAAACCTTAAAATATTTAAGTAATTGGAATTTAAAAATGAAGTTTTAAAATATGAGCAAAGTTTTAAATCAAGTTTAATCTAGAATCAAATTTAAGCTGTATCCTGTTTTGAAATGAAAGAAAGTTTTTAAATTTAAATTTTATTCATTTTTAACCTTAAATTTAAAAAGCAAATTTGGAAGTAAACTTGGAATTGAATTGTTTCAATACTTTGTGTAATGACATCATTAATAAGAATAATGTTTTTCTTAAAATTTAATCAGGATTTAATGATTTGAAATCCATTAAATTAATAAGTTAATTAAAAATGGATAATTTATTTATTTAATTAATTTTCAATTTGGATTAATTAAATAAGTAATTAAAGGTTTAAATTAAGATTTAAGATCTATTAATTAAAGAATAATTAATTGGTAATTAAGGATGATTAATTAGACATTAATTTATGATTTAATTTGATAAATCAAGTGATTAAGCAAAAATAAATTTTAGGATAATTTATTAATGGGATTAAATAATTTGAGAATAATTAATTAATTAAAGGTTAATAATTTAGTGAAAGTAATTAAGGGATACTATAAATTAATAATTAATTAATCTTGTAATTAACTTAAGGTTAATCAATTGTTTGTAACTAATTAAAGGATAATTTATGTAATAGTAATTAATCGAGGGTTAATCAATTAATTAAAGATAATTTATTAAATGGTGAATTAAATAATTAAAGGTTAATTATTTAATAATTGAAAGATGATTAATTCATCAGTTTAGGTTAATTAATTTATTGTTAATGGTTAATTCATAAATGATTTGTAATTTATTAATGTTAATTAACCAGGATTGGTAATTATTCATATGCAATTAAAATTGATTTGAATTTATCAAACAATTAACTGATCTTACTTATGGATGTTTGGATTCTATTGGATGGTTGTATTGTTTTGATATCCCTGATATGTGATGCTCTGTTTTGTTTTGAGCTGTGTTAATGTAATTTATTATCTGTGATATATATCTGTGATCTGAGAATGCACGATAAGTGTTATAGTTTATACCGCTTATCAATTATTCTTCTGTGTTTGAATCTGTGACTGATGATGATGTTGCACTTTTATTGTGTAAAACCCTGGACCACACTTATACACACACAAATATGAATTGCACGTGGAAATTGGTTGAGTCACAGATTTTTTGAAATTGTTTTAAAATTGAATTTTTGAATTTAAATGGTTTTGGGGATGGATTGGGTTTAAAATAAAAAGCTTTTGAAAAGGAGTTTTCAAAAAAAAACAAAGTTATTTTTGACTAACTTGATAAAAGTTTGGAATTTAAATAATTTGATTTAAATTTGAATCCAAAATTTGAAATTGAATTCCATTTATAATTTAAAAAGATTATACAAGTTTAATGGGTTTTAAACCATTTTAAAAAGGTATTGTTTTGGGAATTAAAGTTTAACCCAAAGATTTAACTTGTATAAATGAAATCGGATTTTTCTGAAAAACAAAGACTATTTGTTTTTAAATAATAAAAGCTTTCATCTAAGAATTGAACTTCCAATTTGTGTTGAAAAGAATTTCAAATCTAAAATGAAAATGTTATCCAAGTTATGAATGAATCTTTGGAAACGGTTTCGAAAGCTATGAATTAAATTTTGATTTAAAAAATTTATTTGAGTTAATCCAAATGGAAATGGGGATTGTTTTAAAATCTATAAATAGATCATTGTGAAACTAGGTGAAACTTTGTGAAATGAATCTTTTTATTTAAAGATTTAAAATGGTAATTTGTTTGACCATTTAAAAAGAAAAAAAAATTTGGATTTTCAAGTTGTGACTTAACTGAAATTTCATATACATATGTTTTAAATATTGCGCTCGTTATTTAGTTTAGCCGGGAGAGGAACTTGTGTCATATAGCCCATTCCAAATAGTGATACGACGTTATGGATTGCATTTGAAGACCGGTGTTGATGACCGGGTGTCTTCGAGAACGTTAGGATAACCTATCGATTGTCTCTGCACCGAGAAGCTACGGTATAGAGATTCCCTAAGTGATGGGAAGTCCGATCGGGATTGTGAATACCCGGATTTGCAAGGGCTTCTTTGGAAGTGCCTTCGGTTCTGTTCGAACCCGGAACAGACTTGTATGGTTGTATGTCCGACATTACACTTTGAGATATTAAACTGATCTCTATCAAATACATTTCTGCTTGGTGGCGGAGAATTTATTCTCTTAGCTTAACACCCTTCTCTGAGACGTACGAGCTCAGAGGTTAGTAGTTGATATTTATCGGTGATATATTCCCAATTTGGTAGTGTGGCATGCTAAGTGCTGCTCTGTGTTGATGATCATTTGTTGATCATTTGTGATCAAAGCATGGCTTTTTTATAAAGCATAGCTTTGTGGATGAGACTGCATCAGGAACTCACACCCCGGAAATGGTCGAAACAGGAAGGATGCGGCAAGGTTATGAGGGTCGCGCCCTTTAGGGTGTGTCACTCCCTTCTGGTAAAGGGTGGTATCATGGTATGGAGCCCAGATACTTACTCATGTGGATACTGCAGATCTATTACTTTGTGATTGCTTTGTGGTTTTGAGGCGCCTCGGATAAAGGTCCCAAAGGACCGGGGGAGATCCGGTTACAGAGGTAACCCGGCCTTGTGTTGGCAGAGATCCGGTTAGGTTCTCGGGACGTCCCGCCAGAGGCGATCCAATGGACAGTTGGAAGTTCCTTAGCCCGACCATTTGTTGGAAATCCAATCAAAACAATACGCGCCCTGTACGGTTTTAGTTGTATAACCTGCCATGGAATGTGGTGGTAACCTGCTATTGAACGTGGTAGCTATAGTAGGCATAAGTGCGAAATGCCTATGCTGGCTAGGATTTATATTATACTTTCGAAATGGTTTTCCACACTTTGCACTTATAATAATAATATCAAAGAAATTTTCTCGTATTAAGCATATTGACTATCATAAGGAGAAATCTCCTCCAAGTCTGCGTTTGCATTGTGTGTGTGGCGGGATGCCTTATGGTAGTTTCATTTTCTAAAAAGCATTGCGTATTTCAAATTTAAATTCTTTTGTTTGTTTTAAAAGACCAAATGTTTTTGTTTGCTCATACCAATCCCATGACTGACCTGGAGTTTATTGTTCATTTCCTAAACTCTGGATGCCCACTATTTTCCCACACGGGCAGTCTAGAGTTGGGTTTTTCAGATAATCAATAGTAGGTGTAGATTCGATAGCTTTCAGCCTAGGATTTGGCAATCGCTTGCGGACGAGACTTGCTTATCTTTGTGCATCATTATTGGGAGTTCGAGTTATTTCTGGATTTTTGTTTTGGAGATATAGTTCTTTCTTGAAGACCATATTGGAGTTTTTGTTCCGCTGCTAGTGTTATCTTTCTTTCCGCTGCTATTGTCTTGTATCATATCTCTGATGTATATTCATTATATCATCTGTTGTATCATATTGTATCTGATATTGTATCAATGTTGTATATTGATATATGCTATTCTTTTTCTTCCGCTGTGTTGTTTTACTTAATGGTGTTATAAGCTCTGGCGAACCAGATTCGACGTTTGGATCTGCGGCATTTGAATACGAGTGTCGTATTTGATGCCGATTTTCGAAGGCCGAATCAGGGTCGCTACATTTGGTATCAGAGCTAAGGTAAAACTTTAGCTCAGGAGTATAAACACATTAAGTAACTCATTAGAGATAGGGTGAACTATACCCTAGAATGAGTATCCCTAAGATATCCGTCTGAATGTCTCAGTAAATTCTCTTACTATTCACCGATAGTATGTATGAGTGCGAGAAGAGGACAAGGTAGGGGACAGGGAAGTACCACTACAAATGGTCAATACCCTACAACAGTGGAAACACCTTTCTCTATCAATCTCCTTTGATTCGATTTCAATTCTTTATCGTTTTCGTGGGAGCTCAAGAGAGAAGCTTTAGTAGATTATCATTATTTTGGTTGAACCAAAAGTTGAGTTGATATGGGACATAAACTCCAGATGGGCCAGAATTGTTTGTTTGGATGTATTGATTACTTTGGTTGCTATGGTTGATAGGTATATTTAGTTTCTAAACTAAGAAATTTTGAGATTGTATCCATGTATTTGTCTATTCTTTTGGGTCCTGATATATTCTACGAGTGGTTAGTTATTCCTTCGAACTAACCAACGCCTTGCATACTTCGTAGATCTAGATAACTCGAATATCTTGTGAAAAGTTAAAAAGATTCGTTCTTGTGCCTATTGTTGATATTCTGATTTGGTAAGCCAAATGCGGAATAATTATTCAGTTTGATCTGGAAAGATATTTCTCTATCTTTCATCCTATCTTTTTGTCTCCCTAGCAAATTTCGGGGACGAAATTTCTTAAGGAGGGGAATCTGTAACATTCCTGAAATATTAGCCAAAATAATTCAATAATTAATTTAATTTTGAATTTAAACTGTGAATTTAATTGTGAATTAATTTGAGATTTCCAAAATAAACTTAAATTTTAGATTATAAATAGAAATTTGGTTGGAATTTAAGGATAAGTATTTTACAATAAAAAATGGATTTAAGGATAATTATATTAGAGATAAATATGCATTATAATTTGAATATATATATATATTGAAAGTTAAAATTGTAAATAAGATTTTGATTTGGAAAATTCAAAATGTATATATTTATAAATTTGGATTTGAAAACCACATAATTTTGTACTAGTAGAAATTGGTAATATTTATTTTGAAAATTTTATTTTGAATTAGATATAAATGATTTTCAAAACAATTGTTTAAAACTAAATACTATTTTATATGGGTTTATTTATTAAAAGCATAATTATTTTAAAATTCATTTTCCTTCTCTAAATTAATATAAGCAGAAAATAATAAACAAGAAATAAAAAGTTTAAAATAATATATATATATATATATAATTATTTATTTAAAAGGTATACTAGTTTTAATTCAAAGAATATAATGAACTAAGCTTAAAAATAATATTGGTTTAAAAGTAATATTATAAAAATTGATATAGATAAAAAATTTACAAATACAGTTTAAAAAAAAATTCAATTATATACTTAATAATTAGATTTGATAAAATAAGGACTTAAAACAATTTGTATATAGGTATACAAACAAATATAACATGTTTAAAGATATAAAGACCTCACATATCTACATATATACAAAATGGCATCATTATTTTATTTTTTTAAATAATAAAATTTAAAATTACAAGAAACTTTACATCTTCCCATAAGTAATTATATTTACTCTCACCAAATCTGGCCAAATCAGTAACAAGATCTTGCATTACAAACTCCAACACACAAGCAAGAAAAAAGAAAAGAAAATTTGAACAAAAGGGTTTGGGCATCGCAATATCATAAAGCTCAACCTGTTTCAGTTAATATTCATCAAGCCTACAGATCGAAATTCAAATAGCAAAGTTTGAAAAGGAATCAAACAAACCAGAAAAAAAAACAGTTCCTCTCCATATTCTCAACCTGAGAATATGAAACAAATGAAATGAAACCTGAAACAAAGGAAACTCAATACAAACCAAGTATGGATTTAAAATCAAATCGGGAAGCATGCAAGTTCAAAGCAAATTCAGATAGAATGCAAAAGCTTTTACCTGGGATAGGCTTCGGTTTTGTCAAGTGCAGTTTCCTTTGAAAATAAATAAAGGCAAAGATCATCTCAAACCAGAAAGCAAATCAAATCTGGAAATAAAAGTAGGCAGTGAATTCAAGAAGCAAAGCAAGTGGAAAAAGAAAATATAATCAAAAGAAGACTAAGCTTCAGTTTTTAAATCTGGGGAAAATGCAAGCAAATTCAAAATCCTATAAAATTTTGGACCTTGAAGCATCTCAACCAGGGAGAGCAAATGCAAATTCAACCTAAATCAAAAGCATGAAAAGCTCAAGCAACTCAAAATGATCAAGATTATCAAGTAAATAAAAAAAATCAAGCAAACCTGGACAGCAAGCAAAACTGGTCCAGGCAAAATCTAAACAAAACAAGATCAAGCAATTAATATCAAGCTAAGGCTTTGCAATTGTGTCTCTGTTCTTCTCTGCATCATCAACACTGTTAGTAAACCTCCTTTTTTAAAACCAGATTTCTTTGCTTCTTTGACCAGTGAGCAAACTTAACCTATTACATTTTGATGTTATGGTTGACACTTGATAATGGGTGATGAAATGTTATTTGTCGTGCCTGCATGTCTGAATACATGAGTTGGTATGTAGGTCTGTATGTATATGTATATCCTGTTATAAGTACAGGTTCTTAAACATAATTTGAAAATCCAAATCATACAACAGAATGATTTTTAGGCTACCACCTCTTAATGAAAAAAATGTTTGTATGTATGTGACATCATTTTTAAAATTAAATTCAAGTATTCGAAGTTAAGTAATTCACTTTAAAGATAGTTAATTGCAGAGATGATTTTCATTAAGTAAGAGAAAGAAAGAAAAATCAAAAATTTAAATACCCTGTGAGTGAACTTCCATCTTAAGCTTAATCTGTTTTATATGGGTTTACAAGTGATAAATATTTGAAAATATAACATGTTGTATGGGTGCCAAATGTCTATGTGAACATAGATGACCGGTGCATGTCTGTTGGAAAGGCTTATATAGCCTCTGTTGTAGTTGTAGGTTTCAAACCCTGTCTAGGATTTAAACAAAACATGTTACTCCGTGTTGTGGGTATATTTATAGGTGAATCTTTTGTGTGTGTATATGAGTGGATTTATGTGTGCATATTGTTGTTTTATACTACCCCGTTTTTAGATCCCAGGTTCAAAATTTTATTCAAAAATCTTTAGCTCATGATCTAATCTGAGTTAGTGTACAAGTTTCAGGCAAAATTTGTTTGTTTTATCAATAATTAAAGTTTAAAAATTTATTCAAGTTAAAAAGAACTTTGTATTGCCTCTGGAGGTCATAAACCACATAGCAAACTTTGAATAAATGAAAACCCAAACATCATAATTCAACATTTCAGGCTTAGGATCTGAAAACTCATTCAAAAAAACATGATTTTTAAAAGAGGAATCAAATCATTTAGTTGAGATTTTGGTTTGCATTGCTGGGTTGAACAAAAATGGGGATTGGGTGGTTTTTGGGTGATCTCGGGGTTCTGGAAGGCCAGGATCTTGGGTAATGATGGAAGGGGTGATCAGTGAAGATAGGAAAATTGTCTAATGATGGTGCATTTCAGTATGTAAGTGGTGGCTGTTGTTTGAAGTTTAGAACCCTAGTTTAACTAGGCTAGGTTAAATCGATCATCACAGCAATTGGAGTGGATCGAGTGCAGAGAGATTTTGGGCGATGGTAGTAGGCATGTTGGCGAAGGCGAGGACAGAATTGCATATTTTCTGATGATCGGAGTTTAGTAAACGAGGCTATTTACTGGTGATGTTTAGGTTCCAGTGTTACTCGAGTTGTTCTCGAGTGTTGCTCGAGTTTTTAGCGTGGGTTACTCGAAGTAAAGAATATTCTGGCTCGTGTTTTAAAAGTCTGGACTAGAGTATGATTTATGTTTAGTTTCAGGTTTTAAAACCTGTACTGTTTTGTTTTAAAACAAAAATTTGAAAATGAAGTTTAAAAGGGAAAGTAAAGTTCTAAAATTTTTTTAAATAAAAGTTGAATAAAAAAAAGTAAATAACGCTATTAGAATTTAAATTGTTTTAAACCTTAAAATATTTAAGTAATTGGAATTTAAAAATGATGTTTTAAAATATGAGCAAAGTTTTAAATTAAGTTTAATCTAGAATCAAATTTAAGCTGTATCCTGTTTTGAAATGAAAGAAAGTTTTTAATTTTAAATTTTATTCATTTTTAACCTTAAATTTAAAAAGCAAATTTGGAAGTAAACTTGGAATTGAATTGTTTCAATACTTTGTGTAATGACATCATTAATAAGAATAATGTTTTTCTTAAAATTTAATCAGGATTTAATGATTTGAAATCCATTAAATTAATAAGTTAATTAAAAATGGATAATTTATTTATTTAATTAATTTTCAATTTGGATTAATTAAACAAGTAATTAGAGGTTTAAATTAAGATTTAAGATCTATTAATTAAAGAATAATTAATTGGTAATTAAGGATTATTAATTAGACATTAATTTATGATTTAATTTGATAAATCAAGTGATTAAGCAAAAATAAATTTTAGGATAATTTATTAATGGGATTAAATAATTTGAGAATAATTAATTAATTAGAGGTTAATAATTTAGTGAAAGTAATTAAGGGATACTATAAATTAATAATTAATTAATCTTGTAATTAACTTAAGGTTAATCAATTGTTTGTAACTAATTAAAGGATAATTTATGTAATACTAATTAATCGAGGGTTAATCAATTAATTAAAGATAATTTATTAAATGGTGAATTAAATAATTAAAGGTTAATTATTTAATAATTGAAACATGATTAATTCATCAGTTTAGGTTAATTAATTTATTGTTAATGGTTAATTCATAAACGATTTGTAATTTATTAATGTTAATTAACCAGGATTAGTAATTATTCATATGCAATTAAAATTGATTTGAATTTGTCAAACAATTAACTGATCTTACTTATGGATGTTTGGATTCTATTGGATGGTTGTATTGTTTTGATATCCCTGATATGTGACGCTCTGTTTTGTTTTGAACTGTGTTAATGTAATTTATTATCTGCGATATATATCTTTGATCTGAGAATGCACGATAAGCGTTATAGTTTATACCGCTTATCAATTATTCTTCTGTGTTTGAATCTGTGACTGATGATGATGTTGCACTTTTATTGTGTAAAACCCCGGACCACACTTATACACACACAAATATGGATTGCACGTGGAAATTGGTTGAGTCACAGATTTTTGAAATTGTTTTAAAATTGAATTTTTGAATTTAAATGGTTTTGGGGGTAGATTGGGTTTAAAATAAAAAGCTTTTGAAAAGGATTTTTCAAAAAAACAAAGTTATTTTTGACTAACTTGATAAAAGTTTGGAATTTAAATAATTTGATTTAAATTTGAATCCAAAATTTGAAATTGAATTCCATTTATAATTTAAAAAGATTATACAAGTTTAATGGGTTTTAAACCATTTTAAAAAGGTATTGTTTTGGGAATTAAAGTTTAACCCAAAGAATTAACTTGTATAAATGAAATCGGATTTTTCTGAAAAACAAAGACTATTTGTTTTTAAATAATAAAAGCTTTCATCTAAGAATTGAACTCCCAATTTGTGTTGAAAAGAATTTCAAATCTAAAATGAAAATGTTTTCCAAGTTATGAGTGAATCTTTGGAAACGGTTTCTGTAACAACCCACATATTTATCGATTTTATATTTAAATATTTTATCGTTAGTCGGATTTTGGTCCGAAAAGCTACTTTTTGCGTACGGTCGAATTGGGACTCGAGACCACCCCCATTGAGTTCAAAATGACGTTTGCGACCTTTTTGAGTATAAACTTCGATATGTTTGGAGGAAGTTGATTTTTGCTACTTTTTCCCGCTTATGACTTTGGTTTGGACTGCACCCTTATTAGCTCAGCCCAACCCCTTCTCTTCATAACTTCTCCTCTTTAATTAAAACACTTCAAGCTAAGTAAAAATGGTGGAAGAGATGGGAAAAGGAAATTCCTAAGCCCTAGTTTTCTTTGCAAATCAATTTCTAGCTCCAAACTCAAGAGAACCCATTGGTAAGCTTCCTCTTCGTCTTCTCCAACTCATTCTCTCTTTGATTTCAGAAATTTCCTAAACCTAATTTGGGAAATGTTTATCTTTTAAGCTTAGATTGAAGCTTCTTGAGTTGTTATTGAAGAGAAATTGATCTTAGCTTGCTTTCAAGCTTCTTCTTCATTGATTTGGGTTCAAAGGTGAGATTTTTATCTCACATCTATGCTTATATTTATCTTCGATTGTTAGGTATGAATTCCTAACACTTATTCGTGTGCATTTGCTTTTGCTTTGGATTGATTTGGTGAATATTCCAATTTTTAGTGTTTTGGGTTCAATTCCTTAAAAATCATAGCTTTGATCTTTGATCATGTTTTTGGAGATGCATCGAAGAGCTTATAGGGCCGGGTAGTCGATTGGCATAAACCCTTAGCGTCGTTGCTCAAGAGAATGAAATTTGGACGAGGTTGGAGCTCATTACTATGGGCTGGGAAGAGGCTGGCAACAGGTCCGGTCGACCGAGCTCCCTGAGTCGGCCGACCGACCTGCTGCCGAGTGCATAAGCACTCCTCTGTTTAAGGCTCGGTCGACCGACTCAGGGAGTCCGGTCGACCGACCTGCTGTTAATTGCCAGATTAGCCTATTTTGCTAATCCGTTTGAATATCCAACTTTAATCGATTCGTGTAGTCTCCCTTTTGTTGTTGTCATTTATTATCGACTTAGATGACCTTTTCTTTGGGAATTTTAGATATATCCACTTTGATGGATTTTATATCGATTTCTTTGGATTTTATTCACGTTTTCGAATGTGAATCTTAGTGATTGATTGTTCCTACAATCTTCTTTGTGATTTGTCACTTTAAAAATATAAAGGTTTTCTATACTAGTAGTAAATATCAAAACTCTTTCCTCAAACGATTTCAACACTATTTTAATACCAAATTCGTTTATAAAACCGTTTTCCAATCTATTAGTATATATAAACCTTTACTTCACTCGTATGAGAAATCTAATTAAACGACTTAGTAAAACAAGTGGTATGAAACGCTTGCGTTCACTTTGTTGGTTAATTCTTGGACTTGTTCGATTGAAACCCTTGTGACAATTTTCTAGTGGAAATTTACAGTTTGTTCGTAAATATTTAAGTTAAGCAAGTGGTTATGGGACATGAAGCTAAACTCATATATTTACTAGCTTAGTGTAATTGACACTTCTCGTTGATCATGACGATCATCTTTGTGATTTAGACTAGCAATGTGCCTCTTTGTCTGCGAGGGAAACTAAACCCCGTTTTGTGGAGTTTCGACTCAATTTGTGATGGGGTAGCAACCCATGGTCTTCGGGCCGTTTGTGGAGCTTCGGCTCAATTTGTGATGGTTAGCGACCATGGAATTAGCGTTCCGTTTGCGATACACGTGTTGGTGAGCTTTATGCTCCCGTTTGTGATAGGCCTCCCCCCCTTTGTGATTTCTGGATTTCTTGAGATGATTTCTAGAATTTGTGTTTCACCAATTTTTCGTGATTTCCATTGATAAGCCTTATCGATATTTGTGCATTGGTGAATTTGTGTGTCATTGACTTTAGTGATTTCTGGGTTTCTTGTGTAGTCTTCTGGAATTTGTGCGTCATTGACTTTTGTGATTGGCATTGATATTATCGTCAATATTTGTGGTTTGATGAACGAAATAAAGAGTATGACACTTCTTTGATTCTTGTGTAGATTTTGTGATATTGATTAATCTCTTGTTGATTATCAACTACTTATATATCACAGCTTGGTCTTGTGATTATTATGTGTTTAGTCATAACTCTGATTCTATATCGTTTCATCTGATATTTATAGTTAGACTGATCCGTTTATTATTTTCTTATTAAATAATACTCGGGTCAGACCGAGATGTTACCGGTGCTTCAGCTTGACTTCTCTCTTGGGATTGATTTCTCTGACTTTTGGTTGACTACTTAGATTAGTAGTTTTTGTTGTATACATTAGAGATATAGACTCCATAATACTTATTTTTTTGTGTAGTTCGTGTAACTATTCTTTTGTGATATTGTGGATCTTTCTGACCACTACTCTGATGTACACTTTTATGTGTAGTATTCATATCTTATTCCGCCTTTGTGATATGAATTTTCTGTGACTGATTTATGTTATGTTTATTCCTATATTTGTTTTTCCGAAGATATTTATAGCCACTGTGTAGTAGCTTTGAGTTTGTGTCGGTATGTCGGATTTCCTCTGGATAAAGCATTGCATGTTATACTATCTGACATATCGGTGCTCGCGCAAAGAAATTACACGGATGGTCGCTCCTCAACAGCCTTATTCTCCGTGCTAGTTGACAGCATTCACCGTAATGTTCTTGGCTAGCGTGGGTATAGAGGTGGGGCGTCACAGCTTGGTATCAGAGCCAAACTTCGGAACAATATAGAATAATTTAGCAAGGATCATGTCCTAAGTCTTTCTTAGGAGTTGTGCTTTAGGATTTTATTCGGGTCTTCGTACCGTTCTATCCTACTTTCTTTTATGATTCCTTGTTTTATCTATTAAGATTGCTTGATATTTATTTTGAGAGTAACTTTTTCCTCTTCTTTCTTTCTTTCTTAAAGAAGAGAAATGGTTAGACCAGGCCGTCGCAGCGCCGGTCAATCTAGTGCTACTCCTCAGGATGGAGTATTTATGTCTGCCCAGCAACTTCTAGATCTTGTTAAGAACGCTCAAGCAGCCGGTCCCAATCCAGAGCCTACTCATCCTAGATCCGGTTTTGCACGCTTGTGCAGAGACTATACCGATTTGGGTGGAGGGCCATTCAGGGGATCCGAGAGTGTTATAGAAATTCAAGCTTGGCTCAAATCATGCGATCGCATCTTTTCTCGCATGAACCTTATTGACCTTCATCGAGTCCAAGTGGCTTCTAGCATGCTCCAGGAAAGAGCGTTAGATTGGTATGAGCTCCTAATTTCTGAAATCATTAAAACGGATGTCACTTGGGAGTAATTCCGGGAAAGATTCGAATCGAAATTTGTGCCGGAGGCTGAAAAAGTAACTTTAGCCCGGCGTTTCATAGACCTTGTTCAAGGTGAATCTTCTGTGACAGACTATGTCGCATCCTTCGAATCTCTGTCCAAATACGGGGTTGAGTACATTAATACCCCATTGAAGAAAAATCAGAGATTTGTCTATGGCTTGAATAAGAATCTTAAGAAGCCATTACTCCTGAAACTTGAAGTTTCATTTGATCAGCTTATTGATATCGCTCTTCGTCTTGAAGAGGCCGATAATGAAGGTGATGTTGAAGTTGTGCGTGCCCAAAGGAACTTCGACAATAACTTGAAGAGGCCTATCAAATTCAAAGGCCCCGATTCTAATAAGAAAGGAAAGCAACAAACTCAGGTAGCAAAAGTTCCTACCTCTAGTCGTGGACAATGCTACAATTGTGGTTCCACAGACCACCATGTAGGGGAGTGCCCGAAACCCCTCTTTTGCCTTTATTGCAAAGGTTCGGGTCATCTTTTATCTTCGTGTCCTAGGCTTCCAAGCAAGTGAGAAGGAAAGCTGCAGGCCCCTGGCAACTCTTCTCTTGGTCAAGGTATTTCTCATTTAATCCTTGACTACATTTATTTCGTGATCTTCTTATTTGAGTTCTTTTTGATATGGGTTTCATCTCACTATTTTATATCAAAAGAACTTGTCGATTCTTTTCTTTGAAAATATTTTGTGCTTGATGACTTCTTTGAGAGCTGCGAATCCGGATGGTTGATCCGCAACACTCAATTTGCTTTCTATTGATGTCGAAATTATTTTATGTGATTTATCTTTCCGAGCCGATATTTTTACTTAGGCTTCGGAATTTACTTTTGTAAGGATTGGCTTAATCGTTGTGAAGCCCATATCCTATTTTCTCGTGTGGACTTTTCCTCTTCGACATTTTCAATCTGTTAAGCAGATTTCTATTTTTCCTTTATGAATTGATTCCAACTTGATGGCATCATTTTATTCCTTAAGCCCACTTATAAGGAAAGTGTTGTTTCTCTTATCTAAATAGTTTGAGAAATCTTTGGTGTGGTGTTAAGGTCTTTCTAGTTTGACCTTGCCACCGATTTTCGTTTGCTACGAGTTGCAGAAATTAGCATTCCACTTATCGCATTCCGCACTCGTTATGATTCTTATGAATGACTTATTATGTCATTCAATTTGTCCAGCTTGTTTCATCCATTTTATAAATCGAATATTCTATGAATATTTCGATGAGACTATTCTTGTATTTACTGATTTTGGATGAAAATAGTAATTTAAAATTTTGCAAAATCTTTTTCATAAGATTTATTTAGAAGTATAACTGGATTTTTGTTCTTGAAACGAACAAAGAAAATTCTTAAAACTTTTTAAGAGATTTATTTATCCTATAAAAGATGATTTTGTGATTGTATTGCCCGTTGAGTGCTTTAAGAATTTTGGTCGATGCGCTTGATCAACATTATCGATAGGAATTTCCTAAACGCTTTGATGTGACAATCAGACACGATTTATTGACTTGTAAAAATGTAAATTTTTCTAGAAAGATTATTACATAAAAATAAAATTGTAATTTTGAAAGTTTTAACTTTTCGGGAAAGAAGATTATTTAAAAGAAATTCTTTCTTTTCGATACTCTTATTCTTGTGATTCCTAAAGGGGAACCAAGACTTTGCTATTTGTACCGATACTAGTCATATTGGTTTGTATGCCGTTCTCTTGCAAAGGAGAACGTGCTATCACTTGTGCTTCTAAATCATTATAGCTTATCGAGACTAGGTATGCCACTCATGATCTAGTGCTCGCGGCTATTGTTTTTGCATTTAGAGTTTGACATCATCATCTTTGGGGGAGAAATTTGTTCTCTACCTCGATCATAAATTTTTGGAATAATTATTTTCTCATATGGAACTCCATGTTGACTCGAGTTCCTAACATCTTATGATCTTGATATTCTTTTTATTCTTGGAAGGGAAATCGTGTTGCCAATGCGCTTTGTCGTAAGCAACAAGTGGTTGATTCTTTGATGTTGTCTGAATGGAATCATCTTTTCATCAAGTTCATCGGACGTTTTGGTATACTTCGTTTTATTGAGTTTTATCTCATTCCTTTTATGGACTAGTGTCCGATGTTCTTTTATGGTGTTCGGTTCATCGGATGTACTGTTATTATACTACATCGATGTTCCGTCTTATTTGATTCATTGGATGTACCGTTTGTACTACATCAATGTCTTTGCTATTTGATACATTGGATGTACCATTGTACTACATCAATGTCTTTGCTATTTGATTCATTGGATGTACCGTTGTACTACATCAATGTCTTTGCTATTTGATTCATTGGATGTACCGTTTGTACTACATCAATGTCTTTGTTATTTGATTCATTGGATGTACCGTTTGTACTACATCAATGTCTTTGCTTTTGATTCATTGGATGTACCGTTTGTACTACATCAATGACTTTGCTTTTGATTCATTGGATGTACCGTTTGTACTACATCAATGACTTTGCTTTTGATTCATCGGATGTACCGTTTGTACTACATCGATGTCTTTGCTTTTGATTCATCGGATGTACCGTTTGTACTACATCCGATGTACCATTTGTACTACATCGATGTCTTTGCTTTTGATTCATCGATGTTCCGTCTTATTTGATACATTGGATGTACCGTTTGTACTACATCAATGTCTTTGCTATTTGATACATTGGATGTACCATTGTACTACATCAATGTCTTTGCTATTTGATTCATTGGATGTACCGTTGTACTACATCAATGTCTTTGCTATTTGATTCATTGGATGTACCGTTGTACTACATCAATGTCTTTGCTATTTGATTCATTGGATGTACCGTTTGTACTACATCAATGTCTTTGCTTTTGATTCATTGGATGTACCGTTTGTACTACATCAATGACTTTGCTTTTGATTCATTGGATGTACCGTTTGTACTACATCAATGACTTTGCTTTTGATTCATTGGATGTACCGTTTGTACTACATCAATGACTTTGCTTTTGATTCATCGGATGTACCGTTTGTACTACATCGATGTCTTTGCTTTTGATTCATCGGATGTACCGTTTGTACTACATCCGATGTACCATTTGTACTGCATCGATGTCTTTGCTTTTGATTCATCGGATGTACCGTTTGTACTACATCGATGTCTTTGCTTTTGATTCATCGGATGTACCATTTGTACTACATCGATGTCCTTGCTTTTGATTCATCGGATGTACCGTTTGTACTACATCGATGTCTTTGCTTTTGATTCATCGGATGTACCGTTTGTACTACATCGATGTCTTTGCTTTTGATTCATCGGATGTACCGTTTGTACTACATCGATGTCTTTTCTTTTTGGATACATTGGATGTACCGTTTGTACTACATCAATGTCTTTGCTGTTAGATTCATTGGATGTACCGTTTGTACTACATCAATGACTTGGCTTTTTGGTTCACTGGACGTACCGTCTTTGTACTACGTCGGTGTTCCAAATTATTCGAGTTTCTAGTTTCTCGAAAGTACCGTGATTGTACTACGCCGTTGCATCGGCTCAACTTTCTGTTATTCTTGACGTTTTCCACGCCTTTTATCTACTAAAATGCCTTAGGGATTCCGGTTTTCATTCTTGAGCCCGGTAATATTGTGGAAATTGAAGTTTCACCAGATTTCTTGCTAACTCTTTCGTGCACTTTATGGTGAACTTCCTATTTCAAATTTTCTTTTGTGTTGATATGCTTCCATGGTTGTTACTTCTTATTTTCCTCTTAAGTATTGCGAGGACGCAATTTCTTTAAGGAGGGGAGTCTGTAACAACCCGCATATTTATCGATTTTATATTTAAATATTTTATCGTTAGTCGAATTTTGGTCCGTAAAGCTACTTTTTGCATACGGTCGAATTGGGACTCGAGACCACCCCCATTGAGTTCAAAATGACGTTTGAGACCTTTTTGAGTATAAACTTCGATATGTTTAGAGAAAGTTGATTTTTGCTACTTTTTCCCGCTTATGACTTTGGTTTGGACTGCACCCTTATTAGCTCAGCCCAACCCCTTCTCTTCATAACTTCTCCTCTTTAATTAAAACACTTCAAGCTAAATAAAAATGGTGGAAGAGATGGGAAAAGGAAATTCCTAAGACCTAGTTTTCTTTGCAAATCAATTTCTAGCTCCAAACTCAAGAGAACCCATTGGTAAGCTTCCTCTTCTTCTTCTCCAACTCATTCTCTCTTTGATTTCAGAAATTTGCTAAACCTAATTTGGGAAATGTTTATCTTTTAAGCTTAGATTGAAGCTTCTTGAGTTGTTATTGAAGAGGAATTGATCTTAGCTTGCTTTCAAGCTTCTTCTTCATTTATTTGGGTTCAAAGGTGAGATTTTTATCTCACATCTATGCTTATATTTATCTTCGATTGTTAGGTATGAAATCCTAACACTTATTCGTGTGCATTTGCTTTTGGTTTGGATTAATTTGGTGAATATTCCAATTTTTAGTGTTTTGGGTTCAATTCCTTAAAAATCATAGCTTTGATCTTTGATCATGTTTTTGGAGATGCATCGAAGAGCTTATAGGGCCGGTAGTCGATTGGCATAAACCCTTAGCGCCGTTGCTCGAGAGAATGAAATTTGGACGAGGTTGGAGCTCATTACTATGGGCTGGGAAGAGGCTGACAACAGGTCCGGTCGACCGAGCTCCCTGAGTCGGCCGACCGACCTGCTGCCGAGTGCATAAGCACTCCTCTGTTTAAGGCTCGGTCGACCGACTCAAGGAGTCCGGTCGGCCGACCTGCTGTTAATTGCCAGATTAGCCTATTTTGCTAATCCGTTTAAATATCCAACTTTAATCGATTCGTGTAGTCTCCCTTTTGTTGTTGTCATTTATTATCGACTTAGATGACCTTTTCTTTGGGAATTTTAGATATATCCACTTTGATGGATTTTATATCGATTTCTTTGGATTTTATTCACGTTTTCGAATGTGAATCTTAGTGATTGATTGTTCCTACAATCTTCTTTGTGATTTGTCACTTTAAAAATATAAAGGTTTTCTATACTAGTAGTAAATATGAAAACTCTTTCCTCAAACGATTTCAACACTATTTTAATACCAAATTCGTTTATAAAACCATTTTCTAATCTATTAGTATATATAAACCTTTACTTCACTCGTATGAGAAATCTAATTAAACGACTTAGTAAAACAAGTGGTATGAAACGCTTGCGTTCACTTTGTTGGTTAATTCTTGGACTTGTTTGATTGAAACCCTTGTGACAATTTTCTAGTGGAAATTTACAGTTTGTTCGTAAATATTTAAGTTAAGCAAGTGGTTATGGGACATGAAGCTAAACTCATATATTTACTAGCTTAGTGTAATTGACACTTCTCGTTGATCATGACGATCATCTGTGTGATTTAGACTAGCAATGTGCGATGTCTCTTTGTCTACGAGGGAGACTAAACCCCGTTTTGTGGAGTTTCGACTCAATTTGTGATGGGGTAGCAACCCATGGTCTTTGGGCCGTTTGTGGAGCTTCGGCTCAATTTGTGATGGTTAGCGACCATGGAATTAGCGTTCCGTTTGCGATACACGTGTTGGTGAGCTTTATGCTCCCGTTTGTGATAGGCCTCCCCTCCTTTGTGATTTCTGGATTTCTTGAGATGATTTCTAGAATTTGTGTTTCACCAATTTTTCATGATTTCCATTGATAAGCCTTATCGATATTTGTGCATTGGTGAATTTGTGTGTCATTGACTTTAGTGATTTCTGGGTTTCTTGTGTAGTCTTCTGGAATTTGTGCGTCATTAACTTTTGTGATTGACATTGATATTATCGTCAATATTTGTGGTTTGATGAACGAAATAAAGAGTATGACACTTCTTTGATTCTTGTGTAGATTTTGTGATATTGATTAATCTCTTGTTGATTATCAACTACTTATATATCACAGCATGGCCTTGTGATTATTATGTGTTTAGTCATAACTCTGATTCTATATCGTTTCATCTGATATTTATAGTTAGACTGATCCGTTTATTATTTTCTTATTAAATAATACTCGGGTCAGACCGAGATGTTACCAGTGCTTCAGCTTGACTTCTCTCTTGGGATTGATTTCTCTGACTTTGGTTGACTACTTAGATTAGTAGTTTTTGTTGTATACATAGAGATATAGACTCCATAATGTATACTTATTTTTTTGTGTAGTTCGTGTAACTATTCTTTTGTGATATTGTGGATCTTTCTGACCACTACTCTGATGTACACTTTTATGTGTAGTATTCATATCTTATTCCGCCTTTGTGATATGAATTTTCTGTGACTGATTTATGTTATGTTTATTCCTATATTTGTTTTTCTGAAGATATTTATAGCCACTGTGTAGTAGCTTTGAGTTTGTGTCGGTATGTCAGACTTCCTCTGGATAAAGCATTGCATGTTATACTATCTGACATATCGGTGCTCGCGCAAAGAAATTACACGGATGGTCGCTCCTCAACAGCCTTATTCTCCGTGCTAGTTGACAGCATTCACCGTAATGTTCTTGGCTAGCGTGGGTATAGAGGTGGGGCGTCACAGTTTCGAAAGCTATAAATTAAATTTTGATTTAAAAAATTTATTTGAGTTAATCCAAATGGAAATGGGGATTGTTTTAAAATCTATAAATAGATCTTTGTGAAACTAGGTGAAACTTTGTGAAATGAATCTTTTTATTTAAAGATTTAAAATGGTAATTTGTTTGACCATTTAAAAAGAAAAAAAATTTGGATTTTCGAGTTTTGATTTAACTGAAATTTCATATCAATATGTTTTAAATATTGCGCTCGCCATTCGGTTTAGCCGGGAGAGGACCTTGTGTCATATAGCCCGTTCCGAATAGTGATACGACGTTACGGATTGCATTTGAAAACTGGTGTTGAAGACCGGGTGTCTTCGAGAACGTTAGGATAACCTATCGATTGTCTCTACACCGAGTAGCTATGGTATAGAGATTCCCTAAGTGATGGGAAGTCCGATCGGGATTGTGGATACCCGGATTTGCAAGGGCTTCTTTGGAAGTGCCTTCGGCTCTGTTCGAACCCGGAACAGACTTGTATGGTTCTATGTCCGACATTACACTTTGAGATATTAAACTGATCTCTATCAAATACATTTCTGCTTGGTGGCGGAGAATTTATTCTCTTAGCTTAACACCCTTCTATGAGACGTACGAGCTCAGAGGTTATGTAGTTGATATTTATTAGTGATATATTCCCAATTTGGTAGTGTGGCATGCTAAGTGCTGCTGTGTGTTGATGATCATTTGTTGATCATTTGTGATCAAAGCATGGCTTTTTTATAAAGCATAGCTTTGTGGACGAGACTGCATCAGGACCTCACACCTCGGAAATGGTCGAAACAGGAAGGATGCGGCAAGGTTATGAGGGTCGTGCCCTTTAGGGTGTGTCATTCCCTTCTGGTAAAGGGTGATATCATGGTATGGAGCCCAGATACTTACTCATGTGGATACTGCAGATCTATTACTTTGTGATTGTTTTGTGGTTTTGAGGCGCCTCGGATAAAGGTCCCAAAGGACCGGGGGATGGCATGCTCGAGTAGTAGTTACCTAGTTACAGGGGTAACCCTGCCTTGTGTTGGCAGAGATCCGGTTAGGTTCTCGGGACGTCCAGCCAGAGGCGATCCCATGGACAGTTGGAAGTTCCTTAGCCTGACCATTTGTTGGAAATCCAATCAAAACAATACGCGTCCTGTACGATTTTAGTTGTAAAACCTGCCATGGAATGTGGTGGTAACCTGCTATTGAACATGGTAGCTATAGTAGGCATAAGTGTGAAATGCCTATCTTGGCTAGGATTTATATTATACTTTCGAAATGGTTTTCTACACTTTGCACTTATAATAATAATATCAAAGAAATTTTCTCGTATTAAGCATATTCGACTATCATAAGGAGAAATCTCCTCCAAGTCTGCGTTTGCATTGTGTGTGTGGCGGGAGGCCTTATGGTAGTTTCATTTTCTAAAAAGCATTGCGGATTTCAAATTTAAATTCTTTTGTTTGTTTTAAAAGAACAAATGTTTTTGTTTGCTCATACCAGTCCCATGACTGACCTGGAGTTTATTGTTCATTTCCTAAACTCTGGGTGTCCACTATTTTCCCACACGGGCAGTCTAGAGTTGGGTTTTTCAGATAATCAATAGTAGGTGTAGATTCGATAGCTTTCAGCCTAGGATTTGGCAATCGCTTGCGGACGAGACTTGCTTATCTTTGTGCATCATTATTGGGAGTTCGAGCTATTTCTGGATTTGTGTTTTGAAGATATAATTCTTTCTTGAAGACCATATTGGAGTTTTTGTTCCGCTGCTTTTGTTATCTTTTCATTCCGCTGCTATTGTCTTGTATCATATCTCTGATGTATATTCATTATATCATCTGTTGTATCATATTGTATCTGATATTGTATTAATGTTGTATATTGATATATGCTATTCTTTTTCTTCCGCTGTGTTGTTTTACTTAATGGTGTTATAAGCTCCGGCGAACCAGATTCGACGTTTGGATCTGCGGCATTTGAATACGAGTGTCGTATTTGATGCCGATTTTCGAAGGCCGAATCAGGGTCGCTACAGAAATTTTAGATAATTGTAAAATAGTTGTAAAATTGTAATTAATTTGTGAAATAGTTGAAAAATAGTAATTAGTTTATAAAACAATTAAAAAATAGTTAAATAACTCCAAAAATAATTATAAAATAAGTATAAGATAGTTTTGAGTTTAATAAGAAAGGTTGTATATATAATAAATAACTTGGAAAAATAGATTTATACTAAAAAAATTTATTTAAAATAGTCTAGAGTCAAAGCATTCAATTCCCAATCTCCATTCTCATCAAGTCAATTTAAATTTCCAATTCCATTTTAAATTGACCCAGTTCCAATTTAAATAACTCCAATTTCCATTGGACTTGATTTATCCCCAATTCAAGTTGAATTAATTCTCAATTTCTTTCCAATTTCAAATCAAATTCCATTTGATTCTTACTTATTCAACTTTATTTACAGTTCCAAATTACTCAAATAATTTTGGACTAATTTGAAATTGAATCCGCTTCAATTTCAAATCATTTCAATTCCTGCTTGAGTTTAATCCCAATTCTCATTCAATTTTAAACCTTCAGATTAATAACCTTTCCACTTAAGTTTAAAACTTGCTTCACTTTGGGTCTCATCACATTTCAAAGAAATTCAAAACTCAACCTTAGAGTTTATTTCATATTTATTTCTTTACACACCAGGCTAATTTTAAATTTTAAACCACCCTTGGTTTTAATTTCAAAACAAATCCCTTAAAAATCTTCCAAACATTTTTTGTTTTAAGATAAGACTACATTTGAAATAGTCTGAATTATATTAATTGTTATTTTCTTTAACTCTTTGAAACAATTGATTGTTTCTAGACTTAGGTTTTGAAACTTCACAATTTTTAAAACCTATTTTAATTTACAAGTTATAATCATCTTATAAATTTACTTCATTTGGCTTACTTAATAACAAATATATCATTATTAAACATAATAAATATTTACGATAATAACCCAGGTTATCATATCTGGATACCAATTCCTTTTTATATTATTCTTACTTTTATAAATTCAAGATTAAATTTCAGTTTGAATCCATTTCAAACTTACCTTTATTTAAAGTTTTTAAACAATTTAACTTTTGGGCTCAAATTCTAGAATTTCATTCCAATCAGTTTAATTTTAATTTGGTTGTATTTCTATTACCACTTAATTTAATTCCAGTTCAAGATTTCAATTTGGTTGTATTATATTACTTCTTAATTTAATTCCATTAATTTAATATCCAATTACCTTAATATTTATTAGAAGGAAACATTACTTTATATATCAAAATATATTTTATATAAAATCATTTAAAACCTTTATATAGGAAAATAACAAGTAGGCTCTCATATATATGTGTGTGTGTGTGTGTATGTGTGTGTGTGTGTATACTCAACTCATCCTAGAGTACTATGGACTCTATTTAATGAGTAATCCCCACCAGAGCCAAGGTTCTCTCTTAACCTTTCAGCTTTGATACCAACTGCAACTGTGACGCCCCACCTCTATACCCACGCTAGCCAAGGACACTACAAGGTAATGCCGTCAACTAACACGGAGAATAAGGCTGGTTAGGAGCGACCATCTATAGCCTTGCTCTAACTATCTATTGAATACATCAACAATAAACATACCAACTAGGTCGACGTACCTAATGAATACTTAAAACAAAACCATAGGTGGTTGGATCTATCAGCCTTATTCTCTGTGTTAGTTGACGGCATTACCTTGTAGTGTCCTTGGCTAGCGTGGGTATAGAGGTGGGGCGTCACAGCGTGGTATCAGAGCTGAGTTCAGAACAAAATATGATAAACACAGAATAGATGCATATATTATGGTACATCAAAGTGTATAAGTGATACAAATCTTTGAATCATCGTGTCTCTTTATTCCATCAAGGTTAGATAGAGTTTGGGAATACGTCTAGGAATGCATTTTATTCCGTAGTATTCCATATTGCAATATCTACCTTGTGAATAATCTTGTTCTTATCTTACCTTCAGCGTATGGCTGGAAGAGGCAGGGGACGACGTTCGGATGCCGGGCAATCCAGTGGATCACATCCGGATGGTGTTTATATGTCTGCTGATCAGTTTTTGGAGTTGTTTAGGAGTACTCAGCCTCCAGTTCCTCCTCGAGTGTCTCCAGCTCGCAAGCCTACCTTTGCACGTCAGTGTAGTGATTTTTCTCATCTTGGAGGGAAGCCATTTAAGGGCTCCGAATCCGTTCTTGAAGTCCAAGCTTGGCTACGCACGTGCGAGCGTATCTTCTCTCGCATGGATCTTTCCGACCATGAGAGAGTTCTTGTGACTTTTAGTTTATTACAAGAGCATGCTCTTGATTGGTATGAGCTTCTTGTAGCCGAGATTGATGAGTCTACTCTTTCTTGGACTCAGTTTCGGAAGCGATTTGAACTCAAGTTCGTTCCTGAATCTGAAAAAGTTTTATTGACCCATCGCTTCCTTGAGTTGAAGCAAGGGAAATCTTCTGTTTCTGAGTATGTCGTATCGTTCGAGGCTTTATCTCAGTATGGTCTTGAATTTATCAGTACTTCTTATAAGAAGAATTTGAAGTTTGTTTCTGGTCTTAAGAAATATCTTAAGAAGTCTTTGTTGCTCCAGCTTAAACTTTCTTTTGAGGAGTTGGTTGATTCGGCACTTCACCTCGAGACCGTCGAGAAGGAGTGTGATAGTGATGTTGATGTTGAGGTTTCCAAGAACCCCAACAAGAGGCCGTTTTCAATTCATAAGAAGCCTTTTCCTTCTAAGAAAAAGAAGATCGATGGTCCTAGCTCTCAGCCTCAGTCTTCCGGAACACCTTTCGTTCGAAAGTGTTTCAATTGTGGTTCTCCGGATCATATTATTCGAGCTTGTCCTAAGCCTCTCTTCTGCCGTTATTGCAAGAAGGAAGGTCATCATGTTTTAGCTTGCCCTACTGTTCCGGCTAGTGCCAAGTCTAGCAGGCTTTATGCTGCTAAGGCTTCTGAAGGTCCTTCTCAGTCCAAAGGTACATCTTCATCTATTTTGGAAGGTTCTATTTTATTTCATGACCATAATATACGAGTTCTTTTCGATACGGGTGCATCACATTCTTTCGTATCGAAAAAGCTCGTTGATGATTTATCTTTGGATGTTTCTTGTTTGATTACTTCTTTAAGGATTGCGAATGCAATTGGGGGATCCGCGACCCTTAATTTGCTTTTTGATGATGTTGAGATTGTTTTATGTGACTTTTCTTTCCGTGCGAATCTGCACGTTATTTCTTGTCTGGGATTCGATATGATTTTGGGTATGGACTGGCTAGTGAGATATGATGCCAGGATTATTTGTTTGGAGAGAACTATATATCTTCGACATCCGGATTCGCCTACTCAGCTATCTCTTGTTCTTCGGAATGTGGATAATTCCAAGATGGCTTTATATTCTCTTGACTCGCGAGATGATGATGATATATCTCGTATTCCGGTTGCTTGTGACTTTTCTGATGTTTTTGAGCCTGTATCGGGTTTGCCACCCAACCAGGCAATTGAGTTCCGCATTGATCTCATTCCAGGCACGTAGCCAGTTAGTCGTCCTCCCACGAGGATGTCTACAAAAGAAAACGAGCAACTCAAGAAGCAGCTTTTGGAGCTTGAGTCCATGCAGTTGATTCAGTCCAGTTTTTCTCCGTGGGGATCCGCGGTCGTCTTCGTGAAGAAGTCTGATGGAACTCTTAGGCTTTGCATTGATTATCGCAAGCTTAACGAGTTAACCATCAGAAATAGGTATCCATTGCCTAGGATCGATGACATGTTCGATCTATTGAGTGGTGCTAAGGTCTTTTCTCAGCTCGACCTTGCCACGGGTTTTCATCAGTTACGAGTCGTGGAGGATAGCATACCTCTTACAGCTTTCCGCACTCGATATGGTTCTTTTGAGTGGCTCGTTATGCCGTTCGGTTTGACGAATGCTCCTTCTTTCTTTGTCGATCTCATGAATCGAGTATTCCGGGAATATCTCGATAAGTTCGTCCTTGTGTTCATTGATGATATCCTTATTTATTCTAAGTCTGAAGCTGAGCATGCTAATCACTTGAGAATTGTCTTGAGTACCCTCCGTCGTCATCAGCTTAGAACCAAATTCTCCAAATGCCACTTTTGGGAGAATAAGGTTAAGTTCTTAGGCCATGTTGTATCTTCCGATGGCATTTCTGTCGATCCGTCAAAGATCGAAGCCATCCAGAATTGGAAGAGGCCTGAAAATGTTCATGAGATTCGTAGTTTCCTTGGATTGGCGGGTTATTACCGTCGGTTCATTGAGAACTTTTCCCATGTTGTGCTTCCTCTCACCTGCCTTACTCGTAAAGGCATTCATTTTATTTGGTCCGACAAGTGTGAAGCTTCCTTTTTGACATTAAAGGAACTTCTCACTAATGCTCATATTCTTGTGGTTCCCGAAGGGAATCATGATCTTGTTGTCTACACCGATGCTTGTGGTAGTGGTCTCGGTGTTGTTCTTATGCAGAAGGATCGGGTAGTTGCTTATGCTTCTAGGCAACTGCGTCCGAATGAAGTTCGCTATGCCACTCATGATCTTGAGTTAGCCGCCATTGTCTTTGCCTTGAAGATTTGGCGACACTATTTGTTGGGCGAGCGCTTCATTCTCTATACCGATCATAAATCTTTGAAGTATTTGTTCACTCAGAAGGAACTCAATATGAAGCAACAGCGTTGGCTCGAGTTTCTTGCTTCTTATGACTTTGATATCCAGTATACCCCTAGTAAGGGTAATCATGTTGCAGATGCGCTTAGTCGCAAACATTCGGCTGTTGTTTCTATGATGTTTGCCGAATGGGATGTTCTTGAGACTCTATCTTTTTGTGAAATTCATGATCGAGGTTCATCTTCTGATTCTCCTATTCTATTATTTAGTATGGGAGCTCGACCTATTTTATTGGATCGTATTGCCGATGGTCAGCGGCGTGATCCTGAGTTGTTGCATCTTGTTCAGCTTTGTGACTCTGGATCTTGCGATGAGGCGTTGCAAGATTTCAGCATTGATTCTCATGGGTGTCTACGTAAGAAGAACCGTCTTTTTGTGCCTTCTGATCTTGCACTTAGGCATGACATTCTTGATGACTGTCACCGTTCTAAGTATACCATTCATCCCGGTAGTAGCAAGATGTATGCCGATATGCGTCGTCTTTATTATTGGGAAGGCATGAAGCGCGATGTGGCGAGTTATGTGAGCAATTGCACAACTTGTCAGCGTTTTAAAGCCGAGCATCAGCGTCCTTCGGGTCTTCTTCAGCCTCTTGAGATTCCATTGTGGAAATGGGATCAGATTTCTATGGATTTCATAGATGGCCTACCTCGTTCGAGATCTGGCCATCCTAGCATTTGGGTTATTGTTGATCGCCTCACCAAGACTGCTCATTTTGTCCCTATTAAGTCTAATAGGACTGCTTCGCTTTTGGCTAAGTTATATGTCAAGGAAATCGTGAGACTTCACGGTGTTCCTAGTTCTATTATGAGTGACCGTGATCCTTTATTCACGAGTCATTTTTGGAAGAGTCTTCAGCAAGCTTTGGGAACAAAGCTTAATTTTTCTACAGCTTATCATCCGCAGTCTGACGAACAGACTGAACGGGTGAATCATATCTTGGAAGATCTTCTCCGTATTTGTATTTTTGATTTTGGTGGAAGTTGGGAGGATCACCTACCTCTTGTAGAGTTCTCCTACAACAATAGTTTTCAGTCCAGTATCGGTATGGCTCCTTTCGAAGCCTTATACGGAAGGCCATGTCGATCACCTTCTTATTGGTTGGAATCTGGGGAGAAGCTTATTCTTGGCCCGGACTTTGTTCGTCATTCTTCTGAGAATATTGATCTTATTCGATTGAGAATGAAAGAGGCACAGAGTCGTCAGAAATCCTACGCGGACAACCGTAGGAAGCCTCTCGAGTTCTCGATCGGCGATCTTGTTTTTATTCGTGTTTCTCCTTTGAAGGGGGTTATGCGTTTCAGTGCGACTGGGAAATTGGCTCCTCGCTTTATAGGACCATTTTCTATTACTGAACGTGTTGGCCCTGTGGCTTATAGAGTTTCACTTCCAGCTCATTTATCTGGCATTCATGACGTGTTTCACGTCTCGCAACTTCGGAAGTGTCTTCGGAAGTCGGATTCTGTTATTACTTCTCCTGATTTGCAAGAGCTTGAGATCTCACCGGACTTATCTATTGTACAGCAACCTATTCGCATGCTTGACACGGAGGTGCGACAGCTTCGGAACAAGGACGTACCGCTCGTTAAAGTTCAATGGTCCGCTAATCCCAATGACTGTACTTGGGAAACCATAGAGTATATCGAGCGATCTTATCCGGGTTTTCTATCTTTGCTTGTCGATGGTGAGATTATCTTTTCGTTTCTAACTTGTTTCCTTCTTTTTGTTTGAATGTTGTATGTATGTAGTTGTTACAAATACCGTCTCTAGGAATTGCGGGGACGCAATTTTTTAAGGAGGGGAGATCTGTAACAACCCGCATATTTAACGATTTTATATTTAAATGTTTTATTTAAATATAGCGTCGTTAGTCGGATTTAGGTCCGAAATGTTACTTTCTGCAAATGGCCGAATTGGAACTCGAAACTACCTCCATTGGTTCCAAAATGGCGTTTGCGATCTTTTTGAGTATAATATTTGATATGTTTGGAGTAAGTGAAATTTTGGCTACTTTTCCTGCTTGGACTTGAGTTTGGGTTCAGCCCAATCTCCACTTAACCCTCTAGCTTAGCCCCTTCTATTCATTCATCTCCATTACATTTCTTTTCTCAAGCAAAAACTGAAATGGTGGAAGGGAAGAGGAAATAGAAATTGCAAGCCCTAATTCCATTTGCAAACTCCAAATTCTTGCTCCAAAATCAAAGAGAAGCCATTGGTAAGCTCTTCTTCATCTTCTCCAACTCTTCTCCTCTTCAATTTCCGAAATTTTCCTAAACCTAAATTGGGAAATATGTGTTTTATTCTTAGATTGAAACTTGTTGAGTTGAAGTAGTGTTTGGTTGGTCTTCTCCTTGATATTGAGCTTCATCTTCTTTGTTTTTGGGTAAAAGGTGAGTTTTGAACTCACATCTACTTCTTTTGATATCATTGATGTTAGGAATGAATTCCTAATACTTGTTCATGTGCATTTGCTTTCGATTTGGATTGCTTTGGTAAAATTACCAAATATTGAATTTTGAAGCCAAATCTATGAAGAACCTTATATGGTTGATGTTTTTGTTGTTCGGAATGTTTGGAGGTGTTGTCAAGGTTGGGTTATCATTTGACGCAAGCCCATAATCAACACGCATCCAATTGCTTTCGATTTGTTTGGCCATAGTTGGCCTAGGTTCAGGAATTGCCTGACCATCTGGTTTCAGACGTCTGAAACCCTATTTTCAGACGTCTGAATATTGTTCAAGGGAAATTTCAATCCCCAGATTCAGACGTCTGATTTTATATTCTAGACATCTGAATTGGCTAAATTTCGACTAGAAAGGAAATAGGCAAAATATTGCCCATTTCAGACGTCTGGATGTTAGGATTCAGATGTCTGAATTCTGTTTTGGAAAACAAATTGATTTCCACATTCAGACGTCTGAATCCCTTCTTTCAGACGTCTGAATATGCTGTTTTTGGCCAAGTTGCTTTGTTCGTTTAATTTTCCAAATTTGATCGATGCATATTGATACCAATTACTTGTTTATGCATATTTGACCTTGATAATTTCTTTTTGAATCCATTCACGGGTTTTTATAAATTATTTCTTCAAATTGTATTAAAAGTTCGCTTCTCCGATTTATAAATTCTATTTAAACCACACGTACAATTTTGCACTTCGAGCGAAGTGGAAGGGTGATTAAATGGTTGGGCAAAACATGGACCATGAATCTGTGCATTTATCCTTCCGATTAATTCCCGACCTATTCAATTGATCGTTTTAACCTTCGGGTTTGGTTTACCGGTGAACTTTGTACTACTTTGAGTGTGAAAGTGGCTGACGGATAGTAAACCGTTTAGTGCGAACAAGTGGTTATGGGACATACGTTAACACTTTTCGGATTCCTTTTCGAGAGTTTTGACACATTCCGCCAGTTAGTGGTGTCCAGTACTGGGTCTCTGACCTTCACCACTACGGTTTGTTGCCTTCGGGTATGTGCCTTCGGGTTTGTGCCTTCGGGTTTGTTGCCCTTTAGTATCGCTTCCGATGTTGGTCATTATGAGCCGCATGGGTGATATTGGGTTGCCCTTTAGTATCGCTTCCGATGTTGGTCGTTATGAGCCGCATGGGTGATATTGGGTTTGGAGTCTTCGGGCTCATAGATCCTTGTTTATACAGTACTGAGCTCGAGCAATATTCTGATGTTTCATTCATATGTATATTCTCTTGGTATCGCCCATCGGTGTTGGTCATTATGAGCCGCATGATGCGTAGAGTTTACCTTGTGGAACTTGTATACCTTATTGGTATTTGTTATTGCCTTTTGGCTTGTTTTGGGATATTCGTATCCTTTGTTTCTATATGTTGCCGATGATATGAGGCTTGTTATCATATGATTCATCTTTTGTTAGATGATTGTGTTATCTCTTTTAGAGATATTTGCTATACCTTGTAACCTTGCAGGTTTATTGTTGTTCAGTTTGTCTAACTGATTTGTATAGCTAGACTGACCCGTGTATCTTATACTCGGGTCAGACCGAGATGTTTCAGGTTAGGTGCTTTTGGACTTGGCCTATTTTGCTTCCGCATGGACTATTCAGCTTGTTCTTTTTGTCATAGTTTTTTTTGTAGTCCTATTTTGTAGTAACTCTGATATGTATTCTTTTGACTCGTCTGTAAATGGTGGTTTGCTATACCACTTGATATGTATTATTTTATAACTCTGTTATGTATCTGTATATGTGTATATGATGATTTACTGTTCTGTGATATATATTACATTTGATTATTATATTCTGTTCTGATAGATCCAACCACCTACGGTTTTGTTTTAAGTATTCATTGGGTACGTCGACCTAGTTGGTATGTTTATTGTCGATGTATTCAATAGATAGTTAGAGCAAGGCTATAGATGGTCGCTCCTAACCAGCCTTATTCTCCGTGTTAGTTGACGACATTACCTTGTAGTGTCCTTGGCTAGCGTGGGTATAGAGGTGGGGCGTCACAGCGTGGGAAGTAGATATGAGTTCAAAACTCATCTTTTACCCAAAAACAAAGAAGATGAAGCTCAATATCAAGGAGAAGACCAACCAAAGACTACTTCAACTCAACAAGCTTCAATCTAAGAATAAAACACATATTTTCCAATTTAGGTTTAGGAAATTTTCTGAAATTGAAGAGGAGAAGAGTTGGAGAAGATGAAGAAGAGCTTACCAATGGCTTCTCTTTGATTTTGGAGCAAGAATTTGGAGTTTGCAAATGGAATTAGGGCTTGCAATTTCTATTTCCTCTTCCCTTCCACCATTTCAGTTTTTGCTTGAGAAAAGAAATGAAATGGAGATGAATGAAGAGAAGGGGCTAAGCTAGAGGGTTAAGTGGAGATTCGGCTGAACCCAAACTCAAGCCCAAGTAGAAAAAGTAGCCAAAATTTCACTTACTCCAAACATATCAAATATTATACTCAAAAAGATCGCAAACTCCATTTTGGAACCAATGGAGGTAGTTTCGAGTTCCAATTCGGCCATTTGCAGAAAGTAACATTTCGGACCTAAATCCGACTAACGACGCTATATTTAAATAAAACATTTAAATATAAAATTGTTAAATATGCGGGTTGTTACAGTAACGACCCAGAATTTTCGATCCGAAAATTCCAAATAGTTAGGGAAAAGGAAGAAAGAGATAGAAGAAGAAGAAGAATATCAAAAACGTCAAACATCTCACATTCGCAGCGGACAAAATATAATAATAAATAATAACAGTTTACAAAGCATTCTATATCTGTCGATTACATTTTATTACATCAGAGTTACACACATACTCAAACACTGGATATATACAAATCAACATGTCTCAGATTTACAATAATATGATACAGCGGAAATACTCTATACGTTCCTGTCATCCAGCTCGCCTCCTAAGCTCCAGAATGTCCTTACCTGAAAATCTGTAATACTCGGTCTGACCCGAGTATTACACCAAAGTAACAACCGAGTTAGGCTGGAAACCAGCGTGAAAACCCAACTAACATGGAATATCCAAGCAAACAACTTATATAAAACCTGGGGTAACTCGAATCGACTTACAAATTCACACTTTGTTATAGTCTTCTCTAATTTCACACATCAATATCCAAGTACCAAAACTTTAGATTAAATAGTCCAATTCACTTAAATCATTTAGTTTCAGCCCATTGATTTCCCATATCAATATATAAAATTTCGAATGGTTTCGGGTATTTCCCAATAACCGACCACGGTCTCTTCGAAACTCATGTCATCCTAACCCAAGTTATCCAAATGAAATACACAACATTTCATATCAGAGATATCAACTCATTCAAAGCATTCAATATCATTCAATCACCCATAAGCAAAGCTTAATCACATATAAATTTAATTTAATTAACCCTGATTGAATTACTAACCTTAACCACTTAGATTTCTTCATTTAACATTAATTAATTTCAAATCCATTAATCAATCATCTCTTCATTATTCATCTTAATTAATCATCTTGGATTAATTATCCTTTGATTACATTTAAGTAATTAACTTTAATTAATTTCACGATATCAATTATTCTATCCAAATCAATAAGTAATCTTTAATTGCTTCATGAATTAACTAATTATTTTAATTACATTAATCCTTAATTACTTATATTAATTAATTCCTAATAAGTCACTTATTATTGATTAATTAATCTTAATTAATCAATCCTTTAATTACATCATTAATTATATAAATTAATGATTTCCAATTATATTTCAACTTATCCTAATCTAAATTAATTACATTAAATAATTAATCATTAATCAAATCATAAATATTAATCACTCTTGATTTATCTCAACCAGTAATTTATTATCTTTTATTTACTTCATTAAATAAATTATTTATTCATTTTATAATAGAAGCTTAAAGGAATTTAAAACAAAATTTATTTTTAAATTCAAATCAATTTACAAAGCATTTTAACATTCAAGTTGTTAAAACACTTAAATTTTAAAAACTTTATTTGTTAGATTTTACTTTGATTTAGAACTTGTTTTAAATCCCTATTTTACAATTTAACTCCAGTTTTAAAACATCACTTTTAATTCTTTCCAATTCATTCTTTTTTTAATTCTATAATTATTTCACTTTCAAATTTTCATCCTTATATTTCTTTCAAAAATCCAATTTTATATATTTCGACAACTCAAGGCACCGAAATATTCAAGTAAGCCACGGCATCCAATATTCCAGTTACCAATAATATCCATCACAGAATATCAATCACTCCATAAATTCCATATACTACTATATAAAATGTAGCACAACGAAACAATTCAATCATTCAACCAATTTTTAAATTTAACCATTTAAATTTTAAATTAACCCAAATAAGTGAGATTAACTCACCTTTGTTTTTGATCCTTGCAATCCAGTCCTATAATAATTCCAACGCGTAGGTCTCACGGCTACGAACCAACCTGACTATCGCCATCCATTTGAACCTCATATGAGACGTTATAAAAGTTTATAAGTATCCATTTTAAATCAAGTGAATTTATTAAAATAAATCGAGAATGCAGACAGCAAGTTACCCTCTCACACGATCGGCACGCGAAACACAGTCGACCAACATCCCACTTCTAGCTTCGGCCAAGCCCTACCATCATCCTCCAACTGCAGCTTCACGAAGGCGAGCCCTAAAGCCAACACCTCTACACGAAGGCGAGCCCTACCATCATCCTCCGACTGCAGCTTCACGAAGGCGTCGCCATGTTTTTTTTTATTCGAGTTCAATTTCTGTTCAAAGAGAGAGAGGAAGACGAAAATAAATATCAGTTTTGGCGGAATAGCTTCTTGAGTACGCGTTCCTGTTAGTAAAAATATCTTTGCTATTTGACTTTAAATTTTATTATATTATAAAACTTCAAAATGTCTCGTTAATCGCCATTTAAAACTTTGAACTCCTCTTAAGGAATGCCGCTAGGCGATTAAAAGGTTTTACCCACGTTCTGAACACAATGAAACGTGTTTCGAAAGCTAATTCGATCCTATGCGCGAGTTACAGAAGTAAACGATCAATTTTAAATTAAATCAATTAAAATAGTTCTAAGCGTTTTGAGCTGCTAGGGTCAAACGATAACTCCGATTGCTACAAAAATTGAAATTCGATAATAACTAATTATTACGGATCCAATGGAACTGGTTTCGTCGAATTTGGAGACTGTACCTCGGAATGCTATTTTTAAATTCAATTTAAACGATATATTTTAAAAACTGAACATATCGCCTTTAAATTAAATTTCAACCATTCTATTATCTTCAGTATCATCATTATAAATTTTATAAGCCTTCAAATTATTTTTAACAGGCTTAAACATGAAGATTCAATAATTTACCCAATTTCGAATTATATAATTCAATAATTTAATTATCAAGTAAATATTAACATTTGGAATTCAAGTTAAAAATAACTTTTAAATATTTAAAAACAATTAAATATTTCAATTTAAATTGTTAGAAATTCCGGGTCGTCACAATTTCCGTCATAAAATTCTATTGTTTGTTTAAATGGTAGATTTCAGTTTATTATATTCAAAAGAAATTTACCTTTATTTAATTTCAAAATAAACTATATTCCAAATTACAAGAATTAAACATACCGTAGAGATCAACACGAGAGACGATCAAAATCGTACACAGATATCAGTGGTACGATCATCCTATTAAAAGTCGATATTCGGTATCGTAAATGCTGTTATTTCGTCAAAAATAAGATCGACGGAGCAATAACTGTCCAAATTTGACGAAACGAAAGGTGATGTCTCACTCATAAGATGATTTACAAATTTGTTGTATAAAAATATTTAGGTTTGGAAATTTTTTTATCATCAAATATTAACTGATTTAAATTGAAATAGAATTACACAATGAAATAAACTTCCATATTATCAGCTGAAAATTTACCATTTACTATGTTAAAGTAGACGTATTCCAAATATTAAATTCTTATTTCAAAATTTTATTATTTAAAATTTCACAAAAATCCAATAAATTAAATAAATAAAACCATAAAATTTTCGAGTCGTTACAAACGACGTAGTACAACGGTACGCCCGAAGAACCTGAAACTTAAATAAGCCGGAACAACGACGTAGTATAGCGGTACACCCGATGAACCGAACTCCAAAAAACAGTTAAAAGACCATGGGTCGCATAAAAATGAGACGAAGCTCTATAGAATGGGGTATAGTCCCCCACGCGGGCAAAGAGACATCGCATATTGCTAGTCTAAACCCTAAAATGATCATCATTGATTAATAAGAAGTGTAAATCACACCAAGCTAGTAAATAAATGAATTTAGCTTCATGTCCCATAACCGCAGGCTTAATTTAAATATTTTCGAATAAATTATAGATTTCCACTTGAAAATTATCACGAGATTTCAATCGAAAAAAATCTAAGAATTAACCGACGAAGTAAATGCAAGCGTTTCATACCACTTGTTTTGCTAAGTCGGTTAATTTGATTTCTCATACGAATGAGCTAAAGGTTTGTATATACTAATAGATTGGAAAATGTTTTTAAAATGAGCTTTGTATTATGTTGAAATCATTTTTTTAAAGAGTTTGAGTATTTACTACTAGTATAGAAACCATTGTATTTTAAAGTGACAAATCATAGAAACGATTGCACAAACATCTATCATCAATATCCATATTCGATGACGTGAATTAAAACCATAAAAATCGATATCAAATCCAATCAAATGGATATTTCCAAAAATGCAGAAAAGAAGTCATCAAAGTCGATAATAAATGATAACAACTAACCGGATCAACAAAAATCGACAAAAATTGGAAATGCACTCATAAATAGGTAAATAGGCAAAATTTCATAGGACCGGACGTATGATTGGTTTGGCCAGACGTCTGACCTAGGGTTTTGGAAATTTAGTTTTCTTTTCCTCTTTCATTTTTTAATTCTAGAAAACTCCTAAACATTGGGTAAGTTATAACCAGATGTCAGGTTCTTGGCTTTGCCATTTTTCATTCTGCTATTTTCTTTTTTTCTTCTGGTCAGACGTCTGGGTTCTTCAACCAGACGTCTGGTTGCCTGTGCTGGGCAACAATTTGCGTAGGCCAATAATGGCCAAATCTATTCGGAAGCGATCGAACGAGAGATGGAGGCTAGGGATTTATACCAAGCGACAACCCAGCCTTATAAGCTCTTCAATACACCCCAAATAACATGTACAAATATCCAAGATACGATCATTAAGGATTTTGACTTCAAAACATCAAAATTGGAAAATTCACCAAATCCATTCAAATCTAAAGCAAATAAACATGGAATAGATGTTAGGATATCATACCTAACAATAAAAGCTATAGACATAGATGTGAGTTTCAGAATTTACATTTAGACTCAAAAACAAGGAATGAGAAGCTCTAAAACAAAGCAAGACCAATTCTTCTTCACTACACCACTAGAATCTTCAATCTATTATCAAATGCAAATTTTTTTCTAAGTTAGGTTATAGAAAAAATCAAGAATTAAAGAGAGATTGAGATGGAGAAGATGAAGAGGATGCTTACCTAAGCTTCTCTTTGATTTATAACTTAAATTTGAATTTCCAAAGAGAACTAGGGTTTAGGCATTTCTAATTTCCTCTCTTTCCCCCATTTTCATTTAGCTTGAGTGTTAGAAAATTAGAAGTGGAATAAATGAATGAAGAGGAGTGGATTGGGAGCTATTTGGTAGAAGAGTTTGGGTCCTCTTGTTGGGTTAGTTGGCTAGAACCCAACCCAAAGCCCATACAAAATTCCAAAATCCTAATCAACTCCAAACATATCGATGTTTATACTCAAACAAGTTGTAAACATCCTTTTGAACTCAATGAAAGTAGTCTCAAGTCCAGATTCAACTGTTTACAAAAATTCACGTTTCGGACTTTAATTCAACTAACGATGCTATATTTAAATAAAATATTTAAATATATAATCGTAAAATATGCGGGTTGTTACACGAGTCCTAAATCCAGAAAGTACTACCGATCTAAATGCAGCTACCACTAACATATGGATTTAATTTAATTTTGGTGTATGACTTGTAATTTTGAGGAAGAGAAGGTAATAGAGGTTGGCCTTTTCTAGTTTAGAATTGAGAAAAAAAAAACATAGTAAAGAATTAGGGTTGGAGGCAAATAAATAGGAAAGGGCAAGGAGTGAAAAGAGGATCCAGATCCTTCTTTTCCTCTTTCCAAATCTCCTTCTTTTTATTCAAAATTCCGTTCTCTTCCTACCTGATACAGCCAGCTCCCTCATGGTCCTATTTAGGCCTCAAATTTGCTTCAAGCTCGGTCAATAAATACTGCATTTAAATCTAATTCAAATGCACGTCAATATCGTATATCGATATGTGTGTTTATAACTATTATATACACATTATATAATATTTTTCAACATAGATTAAATAAAATTTCATAATTAGTATTTCATAAATATTAATTAATTTAATTAATTCATAATGATTATAAATAATTACATTAGGTAGTTATAGGAGTTTTCAACTTTCCAGTTGTTTAACTCTTAGGTGTAAATTCGGTCAGCGACTAATATCAAGCAATTCGAATATTAACATTCACACCTCATTTAGCAGGTGGTGTGACATTGTGGCCAAATTTATCACTTACTTGCTTCAGTAAAATCCAATTTACTAATTTAAGCATTGCTTGGAAGTGACAATTATTTACAGTAATTCTCTTCGTCAAAACTTTATCTTTTAGGAATTATGGAATTTGGTAATGGTCAAAATTCTAATATCATCCATATTCAAATATTCAAATTTAAGTGTTACCCGGTAGTGATAATTATTTACTCCAATTCTCTTTATCAAAACTATATCATTTAAGACTTACGAAATTTGTTAATGGTCAAAATTCCAATATTGTGCATGTTCAACTTTATAGTACAAACACAATGTCCTCGGTTCAATAATAACAATTACTAGTAATCGAACTGCTTTATTTGAAAACTTTGACTTTGAGTTGACATCTGTTGGCCATGATACTAATCTCGTATAACCGAGGAGACAAATCCCTCTTTTTAATAGTGTTTCACTTCCAATGCTTCCACTCAACCAACTATAGTCATTCGATGGATGTTGTGACACGGTTAACTATAATCAAAGCGGAGCTTCCACATTAAAGATCAACAATATCCTCATATTAAAGTTACTACATAATATTGTCACATTGATATTTCATGTTTGATCCTAGTTATTTTAACCAATAAAAAACTTTCGAGTAAGTCATTCTATAATTATCCAATACTATTAGTATGTAACCCGTTGATGCCTCGAATGGTCCTAAGTAATACACTGCTCTACATTTGGAGAGCTTACATACTCTAGTCTTAATGGATGTATCGATCTGCTCTCTACACATCTTGACTAAGAATGTTTAAAATTGTATATTTGTTTTATTGTCATAAATCACTCACAGTTACAACATATTGTAACTACTCTATATAAAGCATATTATTTATAGATTTTCTATTAAATATACTTCTAATTAATTTAATTAATAATATAACATTACAAGGATCAATATCCTACATCATTTTTTAGTTTCTATTGAAAATGGCGGCTCCCTCCACCATTTTTTTTATCTCTTCCTATCCCATCCCTATCAACTCCCCATGTTTCTACTTCTCCCCTTCCCATACCTCCTCTATCCCGCTTCATACCTGATACCATCCTTTCTGATCCCCCTCCTATTGTTTCGCCTGGCCCTTCTCCTTCCTTTGCCTCTGTTCCTCCTCTGTCCTCTTGCCTTACTAGTGATTCTGCTTAGGTAAATGTAGTTCTCTCCACCTCTTCTAATCCTCCTCCACGTAAACTAGCTTGGACTTTGATGCAGCGCATCAGCGCCAAGAGCCGCGACCTAAAGAATCGCGACCTAACACAATGAGTCACGACCTAAACTTATGGCGCACCAAAGCAGCAGATCATACCTTTGAGTCGCATATGTGCAATCTTAGGCGACTTGGCGAGTTAAGCCAAACCGCTTATGCTATCTTTTCCTTGGGTCGTAACGACCTACCGGCTACGACCTAACGAGCCACAACCTAGCAAGTTAGGTCGCTCAAATCGTTAAGTCGCTCAATCTTGCTATCTCATAAGGTCGCTAAAAGGGTATGTCGTCCTGATCTTTATGTCCCTGAAGATGTGTACCTACTTAGGTCGCTCCAGATGATATGTCAAGTGATGTTGTTGTTGCTATGTCGTTTTGTTCTGAGGTCGTAACTCGTAAGTTGTATCTGTTGTAACTTGTACATATTAAGTCGCATATTGTTAGGTCGTTTACTGTTAAGTCGTAGGTCGCGTATCATCTAAGTTAGGTCGAGTACCTGTGTGTTATAAGCCTATAAATAGGCGGGTTGTGCCATTTGTAAACTTGGTTGATTTGGAATGAACTTTTGTTTGAGTGCTTTGTGCCTCTTTAAAATTGGAAGTTGAGTGTTATCTCTTTTTTCTATTTTCGGTTATTCGAGTGCGCTCGAATCAACGGATTTAAAGCCGATTCACGGAATCTCGTGCGCGAGATCAATATCGAAGAATTGTAGATCTTCTAACACGGTATAGTGCGCGATCAACGTGTTAAAGATAGCTAGAATCCGGTATGTAGCGAGATCAACGGATTTGAGCATTTATCCTTGGTATCTTTAATCTATCAATCCATATTTGCATTATTCCATCGTTATTTGTTCGTTGTGCATCATTTGATCACAACTTGAAGTTATCAGCTGCGTCAGTTTGGTATCAAAGCTAGACTTAGCCAATCATAACTAAGCCGAGCCTATTGGGAGCCGAGTTGAAGTGTTGGAGATTGTTTGTTGATAAGTTGGATCCAGGCCGAGAGTTAAACTTTAAGCCGAGCCAAGCTAAGTGCAGAATTCACAGCCGAGAGCTAGAACGAGACAAGTATCAATTTGAATCACTTTGTATCAGTTAGAGATTGTGTATCAACATGCCGCCGAGACGTGCTAACCATTTTCAAAATGTTGAAGATGTATATCGAAGACAAGAAGCTGAGCAAATGGAACAACTATCAATGAAAAGTTCGATGAAGGTATTGGAAAGTTAGAGAAATTGATGAATGACATGAATCAAAGTCAAAGGAGAAGGTCACCAATCTCGAACCATAGAGGAAACAGGGTTTCGCCATCGGTTTCGGAAGTAAGGAGGGTGTCACCACAATCTTGTCGAGAAAGAAGAGAATCATCAGTTTCACTGAGGCGTGAACACCATGAGTACAGAAATGAAGAGAGAAGAAATCCACGAGAGTTTGGAGATGAGCCATATCATGATGCTGAAAGACATAGTAGAAGAGATATGTGTGATCTTGGAAATGTTGATGGTCGAGATCAATATCGAAGTACATTTGATTATGATGAAGATGGCGATAGAGGTAGTGTTCATTATCGTGATCGAGACCAAGTACGAAATCAATATCGGGATGTAGAAGATGATCGTCTATGGGAGTCGGGGATGAGAACAGAGATTTCAGAATTTAAAGGAGGAATGATAGCGGAATAATTTTTGGATTGGTTATCAAATGTTGAAGAAATTTTTGACTTCAAGGAAGTACCCGAGCATCGTAGAGTTAAGTTGGTTGCTACACGATTGAGGGGAAGAGCTATGACATGGTGGCAACAAACTAAACTTACACGGGAAAGAATGGGAAAGTCGAAGATTGTTTCATGGAAAAAGATGAAGAAGTTGATGAAGGCTACTTTCTTGCCTTATAATTATCAGTCCCTTATGTATCAGCGCTTACAGAATTTGAGATAAGGGACAAAGTCGGTAAATGATTATGCGGATGAGTTTTATCAACTGAATGCTAGAAACGATATCATGGAGACGGAGGAACAGTTGACAACTAGATTTGTTGGAGGATTGAGAATACAAATTCAGGATATGGTGAATATGTTTGATCAAAGATCCGTCGCTGAAGCACACCAGAAGGCTCTAGCTTGGGAAAGGCAAGGTAGAAGAGGAGGTGGGGTGTTTACAAATTCTAACAATCAGATGAAAGGGGCTAGTAGCAATACTAATGTTTCCAAGGCTGTTAGTAAACCGGTTGTCAATGAAGTTGCTAAGAGCAAGGTCAACAACAATTTCAAGTGTTATAACTGTTAGGAGTTTGGTCATAAGAGAAATGAATACTTGAAGCCTAAGAAGCTAGTGATGGTTGCTGAGGTTGAGGATGAGGATGCAGAAATATAATGTTCTTATTAACCACAAGTTGAGGAGGAAGAAGAATTATTGGCGGGAGACGAAGGATATTCTTTAATGATAAGGAGATCTTGCTTGACACCAAAGCAGGAAGAGGAGACTAGTTGGTTGAGGAGTAACATTTTTCAGTCAACGTGCACTATTTTGGGAAGGATTTGCAAGTTTGTTATTGATGCAGGAAGTTTTGATAACATCATCTCTACAGAAGCTGTAAAGAAGTTAGCGTTAAAGACAGAGAAGCATCCCAAACCCTACAAATTAGCTTGGTTGAGGAAAGGTGGGGAAGTGAAGGTTAATCGAAGAGTTTGTGTAACTTTTTTCATTGGAAAGAAGTATAAGGATGAAATTTGGTGTGATGTGGTAGATATGGATGTATGCCATTTGTTGTTGGAGAGACCACGGCAATACGATAGAGCCGTGCAACATGATGGAAGGACTAACTGCTACAGTTTCATGTTCAATGGCACAAAAATCACTTTGGTTCCTAAACAACGACAACAAAGTGAAAGCAAGTTGGAGGAAATTGAAGAACTAAAGACGTTGTTATCTTTGAAGGAGCTTGTTAAAGAAGTAGAAGATGAGCCCGAAGTATTTCTATTGATTGGACGTGAAAGTAGTGAAGCGGTTGAAATTCCTGAAGAAGTTAAGCCAGTGTTGAAGGAGTTTGAAGATATATTTTCTAAAGAGTTACCCAAAGAATTACCATTGTTGAGGACATACAACATCAGATTGATCTTGTTCCGAGAGCTGTGTTGCCACATAGACCACATTATAGAATGAGTCCAAGGGAGCACGAAGAGTTGAAAAGGCAGGTGGAGGAGTTACTTGAGCAAGGGCGCGTACAAGAAAGTTTAAGTCCTTGTGTAGCACCAGCATTGTTAGTGCCGAAGAAGGATGGAACTTGGAGAATGTGTACAGATAGTCGAGCATTAAACAAGATTACAGTGAGGTACAGATTTTCAATGCCGAGATTGGATGATTTGTTAGATCATTTGAATGGAGCTGCTATCTTTTCAAAGATTGATCTGAAGAGTGGGTATCATTAGATTCGAATTCAACCAGGTGATGAATGGAAGACATCATTAAAGACACGGGAAGGATTGTATGAATGGTTGGTCATGCCATTTGGTCTTTCGAATGCACCATGTACTTTTATGCGAGTGATGAATCGGATCTTTCGACCAATTATTGGAAAGTTTATAGTGGTATATTTTGATGATATATTGATATACAGTGGAAGCACAGAAGAACACCTACAACTCTTGCGGGAAGTGTTGATGATACTTCGTCAGGAGCAATTTTACACGGCAACAAAGAAGTGCGTGTTCATGACTCGAAGTGTTTTATTTCTGAGATGTGTTGTATCTGAAGGAGGAATACAGGTGGATCAGAATAAAGTTGAAGCAATCAAGGAATGGCCACAACCCAGGACGATAAAAGGAGTTAGAAGTTTTCATGGTTTAGCATCATTCTACCGAAGGTTTATTCCATATTTCAGTAGCGTGATGGCACCTGTTACTGATTGTATGAAGGGAAAGCACTTTTCATGGTCAAAAGAAGCAGGATTTTCTTTTGAGCGAATCAAGGAACTTTTGACGACAGCACCAATTCTAGTTTTGCCGGATTTTCATTTGCTATTTGAATTACATAGTGACGCATCTAAAGTTGGAATTGGAGGAGTGTTGAGTCAGAGGGGACGTCCAATTGCTTATTTCAGTGAGAAGCTTTTTGGAGCAAAGACGAGATACAATACTTATGATATGGAGTTTTATGCTATTGTGCAAGTTGTGAAGTATTGGAGACATTTTTTGCTCCATAAAGAATTTGTTTTGTATACAGACCATGAAGCTTTGAGACATTTGCAGGGACATGATAAGATTGCAGCCAGGCAAGCGTCATGGATTGCATACTTGCAACAATTTACATTTGTGGTAAAGCATAAGTCGGGAGTTACACCACGTGTGGCAGACGCATTGAGCAGAAGAAATCATTTGTTTACTACGATGAGAGTTGAAGTGACGGGGTTTGATGTAATTCCAGAATTATTTGTTGTGGGTCCTTACTTTGCTAAGATTGTAGATGAAATCAAGAAAGGGAAGACAGATGAATATATGTTGGTAGATGGTTTTCTATTCAAAGGAAATCGGTTGTGTATACCAGAGTGCAGTTTGCGAACGAAGAATGTGAAGGAATTGCATGAAGAAGGACATGTGAGAAGAGATCGTACCTTGCAGTTGACTTCTCAATCATATTTTTGGCCTTCATTGAGGAAAGAAGTTGAAAGATTTGTCCAGAGATGTCACATATGTCAAATTTCCAAAGGGACAGCTACGAACGCAGGATTATATATGCCATTGCCCGTGCCTACTAGACCATGGGTTGATATTAGCATGGATTTTTTTTTGGATTTGTCAAGAACTCAACGAGGGAATGATTCTATATATGTTGTGGTGGATAGATTTTCGAAGATGGCACATTTCATAGCTTGTAAAAAGGCCACCGATGCAGTCTGTGTTGGTCAATTGTTCTTTAAAGAAGTTTATCGACTACATGGGCTACTTGAGACCATTGTTTCTGACCGGGTTACTCGATTTCTAAGTCATTTTTGGTTGAGTTTGTGGAAGATGGTTGGAACTAAGCTGAATTTTAGTAGCGCCTATCATCCACAAACGGATGGGCAAACGGAAGTGGTGAAAAGATCTTTAGGAAACTTGTTAAGATGTCTTGTGAAGGATAATTTGAAGTGCTGGGATATGAAGTTGTGCTAAGCAAAATCCGCACATAATCATGTTGTTAATCGAAGTACTGGATTCAGTCCATTTCAAGTAGTATATTCAGCCATTCCGAAGGGACCGTTGGATTTGTCGATAGTTCCACGTCAGAAAGGAGTTGTTAAACGAGCGTGTGATTTCGTGAATGAGCTGCAGGAGTGTTACAGGACTGTTCATGAACGATTGCTTAAGTCAAATGAGAAGTATAAGCAACTGGCAGATAAGAAACGAAGGAGTGTGGACTTCAAAGAAGGTGATTTTGTTTACGCAGTATTGACGAAAGATCGTTTCCCAGTTGGAACTTACAACAAATTGAAAGCTCGAAAGATTGGTTCGGTAGAAATCTTGAAGAAGATCAATGATAATGCTTATCAGTTAAGGTTGCCGGATCATATCCATACTGCTGAAGTTTTCAATATCAGACATTTGATTCCGTATCACGAAGATAAGTTTGTCGAGGAAGAGGAAAGTGTGAATTCGGGGTCGAATTCTTGTCAACCGGGGGAGGATGATGCAGCGCATCAGCGCCAAGAGCCGCGAACTAAAGAATCGCGACCTAACACAATGAGTCGCGACCTAAACTTACGGCACACCAAAGTAGCATGTCATACCTTTGAGTCGCATACGTGCAATCTGAGGCGACCTAGCGAGTTAAGCCAAACCGCTTATGCTATCTTTTCCATGGGTCGTAACGACCTACCGGCTACGACCTAATGAGCCACAACCTAGCAAGTTAGGTCGCTCAAATCGTTAAGTCGCTCAATCTTGCTATCTCGTAAGTTTGCTAAAAGGGTATGTCGTCCTGATCTTTATGTCGCTGAAGATGTGTACCTACTTAGGTCGCTCCAGATGATATGTCGAGTGATGTTGTTGTTGTTATGTCATTCTGTTCTGAGGTCATAACTCGTAAGTTGTATCTGTTATAACTTGTACATATTAAGTCGCATATTGTTAGGTCGTTTACTGTTAAGTCGCAGGTCGCGTATCATCTGAGTTAGGTCGAGTACCTGTGTGTTATAAGCCTATAAATAGGCGGGTTGTGTCATTTGTAAACTTGGTTGATTTGGAATAAACTTTTATTTGAGTGCTTTGTGCCTCTTTAAAATTGGAAGTTGAGTGTTATCTCCTTTCTCCATTTTCGGTTATTCGAGTGCGCTCGAACCAACGGAATTGAAGCCGATTCACGGAATCTCGTGCGCGTGATCAACGTCGAAGAATCGTAGATCTTCTAACACGGTATCGTGCGCGATCAACGTGTTAAAGATAGCTAGAATCCGGTATCTCGCGAGATCAACGGATTTGAGCATTTATCCATTGTATCTTTAATCCATCAATCCATAGTTGCATCATTACATCGTTGTTTGTTCGTTGTGCAGCATTTGATCACAACTTGAAGTTATCCGCTGCGTCAGACTTCCCTCTCTAAGCGTTTTCCTCGAAAGGCAAGGAAGTACATGCTTATTCAAGTTCCTATAACATTCCAAGGGGAGGCTTTGATCCCCCTCCTAATGTCATCCAGGTTGGCAGTCATATTTGGGGTGAGTATGTTATTGGCTTCTTCCTTGATAAACCTCTATCATTTACTGTAGTGGTTGAACACTTGAAAAAATATGGAAATTGCAAGGTAACATCAAGGTGAAATCAGATGGAGCCATTTTCCTGTTCCCATTTTCTGACGAACTTGATAGGCAGCGTATTATTCAGAGTGACCCTATTGTAATAAGAAACAAGTTGTTTATTGTAAAACGATGGGATCCGTTGGTTAGTAACGTATATGGATTGATGTTGTGCCTATATGGATTCACCTATCTAATATTCCAATGTTTGCATAGTGGTCGCTGGGTATAAATTGGTTAGCAGATCGTTTGGGAAAGCTTGTTTGCTTAGATGAATCTATGAAAAAATGGAATGTATTCAATATCCAAAGTGTTTAATTGAAATATCACGAGATGAAGAACTGGTTGACTCATTCATAATTCAGACCCATGATGGTTCAAATTAGATAATTGAAGTGAATTACCAATGGAAGCCGAAAATATGCATCAACTGTAAGATGTTTGGTCATTCGACCCAACATTGCCAGATTTGTACCATGGAGGATCAAGGTGCAATAATAAAGAGATGAATGAAAATAATGTAGTACACAAAGCAAATTATGACAGAGCTGAAAAAGGAAAAAAACAAGCAGAATACAAAAGAAACAAGGTGAATCATAAATCCTATGTTAATGGGAAAGAGGGTTTCATGAATAAGCAGGTTTGGAAAAAGGTGATGAATCCTAGGAAAAATGTGATTGGGAAGGAGGTTGCCGATGAAAAAATTGAAAATGATATGATGAATGATAAAGGTGATTGAAAGGTGTTAACTGGTGAGGAGGTCATTGAATGAAAATAGTATAACCGGCAACATATTTGAAATTCTTGTGAATATAGAAGGAGGTGAAATGAATGTTGAAAAAATTGGAACAGACCTAAATTACCACGTGAGCGAAACTGTCATTCCCATGATCCTTGAAAAAGATGTATCTAGGCAAAATGAAATCTTTTCCTCAATCAATGCAGTGGATGATTTTAATGTTTGAAGTTTTCATCCTATATCTAATATCACATGCATTTTATCACTTCTGCTAGTACTCCATCTAATTCCTTGCTTGATCCAAATCTTAATCCTGTCTAATACATTGGTGTCTTCTTTAATAAAATTTCCCTCCTCTCTTGATCATGTAGGCTTTGTTCCTGTCTCCTCGCTGAATGATATTGCTTCTAATGCCAATTCTCCAGAAATCATTAATAACAATGCAACAAATGCACATGTCGACATGCACACTTATACTCCCTCTGATAAAAAAGCTCCTGCAAACATACAATCTCGAAATCCTTTATTGCTAATTGTAGGTGAAATATCCATATTTGTCAACTAGATCCATCTAATATTCCTTCTATTCCTTTGATATCATCTCTTGAAAAATCTCCCCTTAAAAATAAGTATAAAATCTCTTCAACTTATCCTGCAACTAAAAATAAGATTAATAGAACAAAGAGTAGAAGTAGATCTTTAATCTCTCTCAAACTTGCATTAAACTCTTTTTCTTTTCCATCTAAATCTAAGAAAAGACCAAAACACTCCTCTCACTCTTTTGGTTCCAACTCTCATGATGATACAAATAATGAAATGTTTATCCTAAAAGTAATCCCTTTACTTTTCAAAGAAGTCCCACAGGCACTCTTAAATCCCCTAACAAAGTTTGCCAATAATGAACAACATTGCGGCGTCGACTATTAGGGGGCTCATAAACAATGTAAACTTTCTCAAACTAAATGCCTAATTAAGGACCATAACATATCTCTCATTTCAATTTCTGAAACTAAGCTTAATGCTAATCTATCAGAAAGAGCTGCTGGCATATCAATCCATCATTGTCCATCCTAACTAATCTATCCCATGCTCCATATGGTAGATTACTGGTTTTATATGACCCTAATGTATATAATATAAACTTAATCCTTCATCACAAACAATTTATTAATACCCATGCTTTCCACATTCCTTCATTCACTTCTATGTTTTTTTACATTCATTTCTACTGAAAATTCAGTTGTTCAAAGAAAACTCTTTCATGAATAACTTCCTTATCTAAATTAGAAATCTCATCCTTGGATTGTTATTGGAGGTTTCAATTGTTCCTTTCCCTCTTCTCATAAATCAGCCAGCAACCGTTTGTCCCAATCCGACCTTGCTTCTCTCAATGAATCTATCATAAATGCTTCCCTAATTGATATTCCGACGAATGGTTCCCCATTCAAATGGAACAATAAAAGCAAGCATGGCATAAAAACTCTAACCAAAATTGATCATGGATTAGAAAATTTCAAATCTATTTCATTATGGCCCACCATTCAAATCCACATTCCTATGCACATTCTTTTTTATCATTGCCACCTAACCTTATCCTTGGAGCTGCTGCCTAAAAAGGTTAGTTTCAAATTTTTTGATTCATGGATACATGAAAATGAATTTGTGCAGGTTGTTTCAGATGCTTGGGATCTTCATACTTTTGGGAATCCAATGCTCAAATTACAACAGAAACTTAAAAACACAAAAAATAACTTAAGGATATGGGCTAAAGAGAAATTTGGAGATGGACGGGAGCTATCATCACCAATTAAAGAGGAGTTGGAAATTATAAACAGAGAACGATGAGAACCTCCTCTGATCCTTCTTTATCTTTTATAGTAACAAACTTATTCCGGAGATTGGAAGATGCTTTAAGCTTAGAAACAAATATGATCAAACAGAAAAATAGAGAATCATGGGACCTTTATGGGGATCGTAGTTTGTATTTCTACCATGCCTCTCTGAATATTAAACAAACAAAGGCTTTCATTCATATCTGATGAAACACAACAAAGCAAGCAGCAACTTAACTCAACCCTAGGCATCGTTTCTCTATAACCATCAGATTATACAACATCCAAGGGCTCATAATGCTTAAGAGTGAATGTCACAGATTACTACGTTCTGGGCCTGGACCATCTTATGTATATAAATACATATCTGTGTTGTACATTTTTGTATTCAATTTTATACAACAATTCTACTTTCTGTAATTCAAAACAATATCAGTTTGTTAATTTGGTATCGGAGCCAATTCGCCTAAAGGCATGTTATTCTCCGCTGATCATCACAGAGACGAAGCTTTGCTTCATTCCCCTCAGAATTTATCTTCATCACCGGGGAGTATACCTCTCCGATCAAGTATAATTCTCATATCCCACGATCCAGCTGTCTGTGCCTCGTCAAGAAAGGATCAGATCAGTATCCTATCTCCTTCTCCGGCTGCAACATTTCACCTATTCAAGAAATAAGGCAATAATCAGTTCTTATCAAGTTTTTCACAATGGCAAATGATGAAGACGATGTAACATCAGCAACATCAAGAAATGTTGTAAAAGAAACTTCGCCATCCCTCGTAAAGCTTAAGAGCAATATCATAAGCACTCCTCTCGATGAAGACAACTACATATTATGGAAGTACCAAATTGACACAGCCTTGAAGGGACATGACCTTCAAGATTATATCAATGGCACCATATCCATTCCACCTGTCATGAAGAAAGACAATGAAGGAAATCTTGTCAGCAATCCAGAATACACCAATTAGCAAAAACAAGATAGTCTATTATCTTCATGACTACTATCTTCTATAAGTACCACTTTACTGTCGCAGGTTGTCGGATGCAATTCCTCTCATGAAATATGATCATGTATTGAACAAATATTCAATTCACAATCGACAGCAAGGATAAGGCATTACAAGAGACAATTACAAAGTGCAAGAAAAGAAGATACAAGCATGAGAGACTATCTTGCTAAAATCAAGAACTTGTGTGATAAACTAAGTGATGTAGGTCACAAGATATCAGATAGTGAACAGATCCTCACTATAACTAATGGTCTTGACGAAGAATACGAGTCAGTAGTTACCTTCATCGCATCACAAAAGACACTTCCAGAATTACAATATGTGCAGTCTACCCTCCTTGCTCATGAAGGCAGAATAGAGCAAAGAAAGGCAATGCAAACAAAAATATCAGTCAATTATGCATCTGGGTTCAATTCAATAAACAAGAACCAGCAAAAACCCACTCAAAACCAAAATTCCAGATCAGACAATCAACAACAAAGAAGTAATCCATCGCAAAGAGAAAGAGGTAGAGGCAGAAACAACTATAATAACGGAACAAAGTGTCAAATATGCAAAAAGTTCAGCCATACAGCAAACAAATGCTACTTCAGATTCAACTCTGAATTCAATGCTGGCCAGTCAATTCAAAGGGGGATTAATGCTAACATGGCTCAGATAAATCAACAGCTAAAAACCAACAATGAAGGTTCTAAGACACAAGGAAGCAATGGTGATGAATTGGTCAAACCAGAGGATGTAAACATTGAAGACTGGTACTCCGATTCAGGTGCAACAAACCACATCACTAACAATCTTCAAAACTTGAATCTTGGCAACAAAAGCTATTCAGGTATGGCAGCTATACATATGAGCAATGGTGAAGCTATAAGTATATCACATGTTGGAATTGGCAGCATTACAGGTAAAAGGGAATTATTTTTAAACAACCTATTAAGAGTACCCAAAATCAAGAAAAGCTTGATAAGTGTCTCCCAATTCGCCAATGACAACAATGTATACTTTGAGTTTCACCCTAATTTCTGTTTAGTTAGGGATTTATTAAACAATAACATATTGCTACAGGGTAGTTTGGACAAGGGCTTATACAAACTCACTTCCATCAAGTCGAATAAAGACCATATAAAGAGAAATTGGTGTAATCATGTCAATACTAGCATGTTATGTAAGGGAAATGCTCTTGAATGTTGGCACAAAAGACAGGGACATCCCAGCAATGATATTGTAAAAAGAATTCTTGTAGATAATAAAATAAAATTTAATGACATACCTATTTCTGATATTTGCAAACACTGCCAAATTGGCAAATTGCACAAATTACCATTTGCTAGATCTGAAACAGTGCACAGACAGCCACTGAACCTGATTGCAGCAGACCTATGGGGTCCAGCACCGCATGGTTCATCTTCTGGCCATAGGTACTATCTTTCCTTCGTTGATGCTTATTCAAGGTATACATGGATATTCTTCCTTAAATCAAAATCTGAAACTGCCAACATAGTAAAACAGTTTATTACACTCATAGAAAAACAAATTAATCATAGTGTAAAAAAATTTCAATGTGATGGAGGAAAGGAGTTCTTACCTCTTAAAGAGTTTTTCCAAGAAAAAGGCATTTTTCATAGAGTCACATGTCCTCATACATCAGAACAAAATGGGTTAGTCGAAAGAAAGCATAGACATATAGTAGATACTGATTTAACATTAATGTCACAAGCTTCTATGCCCATGAAATACTGGAATGATGCATTTACATTTTGTACATCAGTTTATCTCATAAATAGAATGCCCACTAAAATTCTAGAGAACATGTGTCCCTATGAGAAACTTTATGGTATAAAACCCAATTATGTTTTCTTAAAAAATTTTGGATGTCTTTGTTTCCCATATCTTAGGCCTTACAACAGGAACAAGTTAAGTTTGAGGTCAAGTCCTTGTATTTTCTTGGGTTATGCTAATAATCAAAAAGGCTACAAATGTTTAGACAACAAAGGAAGAATTTATATTTCAAGACGTGTTATGTTTAATGAACACATATTTCCTTTTGCAGAGAAAGGTACTACTACAAGAAAGCAATCAGATACCATAAGTATTGCAGTTCAACCCATTCCAGTCTTGCCTAAACATTCTGCCACCAACAAGAATAACAAAGATCAAAACCATACTAAAGAACATCCTTCTGATACAAGGTCAGAATACAGTTCAGAAAATTCACACTCAGACATACTGCCACAATCTTATGAAGACACACAACAAACTGGCAACAATGGAAACAACACATCCAATGAGAATACTAACACGGAAAACACATCAAGTGAAAGTGATCAGGAACAACAAAATGCTGCAGGCACTGGTCACCATATGACAACAAGGTCAAAAAATGGTATTTTCAAACCAAAGATATACTCAGTCTCTATCAGCAATGCAGAACCACAAAATTATGAACAAGCTATCAAACATGATGAATGGAAAAAGGCCATGGATGAGGAATATCATGCTCTCATGAAAAACAAAACAAGGAGCTTAGTCGATCAACCAAAACACAAAAACATTGTGGGATGCAAATGGACTTACAAGATTAAGAAAAATGCTGATGGCAGCATAGCCAAGTACAAAGCCAGATTAGTGGAAAAAGGCTATTCGCAACAGTTTGGCTTTAACTTCAATGAAACTTTCTCTCCTGTTGTAAAACCAACCACTATTCGACTTATGCTAACTCTAGCACTATGCAATAATTGGAAAATTCGACAACTGGATGTATGCAATGCATTTTTAAATGGAGATCTGCATGAAGAAGTTTTTATGCAGCAACCAGAGGGATACATCACAGAAAATAACAAAATATGCAGACTCCATAAAGCCATTTATGGCTTGAAACAGGCATCAAGATCATGGCATGAAAAACTAAAGGCTATTCTCCTGAAATTTGGATTCACCCCAACCAAATCAGACAATTCATTATATATGAAGAACAATGGCAATATTATCTATTTACTGGTCTATGTGGACGACATCATCATCACTGGCAATAATGATAATGAAATCACAAACACCATACAGCTACTTGATAAAACATTCGCCATCAAGGATCTAGGGGACATAAACTACTTCCTAGGGATACAAGTCACAAAAAGGTCCTAATCAGAACTATTTTTATCTCAAAAGAAATACATTGGTGAGATCCTTAAAAGAGATAACATGAATGAAGCCAAACCTTTACCTACTCCTATGACTACGAACTTGCATTTATCAAAACACAGACGGGAGGCTATTGACAACATTAAACAATACAGAAGTATCGTCGGTGCTCTACAGTATGTCACAATAACAAGGCCTGACATATGCTACAGCGTGAATAAAGTTTGTCAACATATGCAAAATCCTCTCGACGAGCACTGGAAGGCTGTCAAACGTATCCTTAGATACTTAAGAGGGACTCAAAACCATGGATTATCTTTAAAAGCATGCAATGGCATAAATGTAAATGCTTACAGCGATGCAGATTGGGCTAGAAACGTGGATGACCGTAGATCGACCTATGGATATTGTGTATTTCTCGGACCAAATCTGATTTCATGGTGCACGAAAAAGCAAACTACCACTTCTCGGTCTAGCACAGAGGCCGAGTATAGGTCTCTCGCAAGCGTCACTGTCGAAATTGCTTGGATTGAAACCTTGATGTCAGAATTAAGATTCAACATTCGAAGGAAGCCGATTTTGTAGTGCGACAATCTGAGCAACATTTCCCTCTCTGCCAACCCCATTCAACATTCACGTACAAAACACATCGAGATCGACCTGCATTTTGTACGCGAGCGAACAGAAGATGGAAGATTGGACGTTAGACATGTTCCCACATACTACCAGCGCGCCGACATCTTAACCAAGGCTCTCTCAACCAAAAACTTTGTCAGATTAAGAGAAGAATTGAAAGTTTTACAGGATGAAGATGAGAAGGGAGGAACGAGAGAAACCCTAGATAAAATTGAGGGCGGCTATCTGAAGAAACGCAACAAAGCAAGCAGCAACTTATCTCAACCCTAGGCATCGTTTCTCTATAACCATCAGATTATACAACATCCAAGGGCTCATAATGCTTAAGAGTGAATGTCACAGATTACTACGTTCTGGGCCTGGCCCATCTTATGTATATAAATACATATCTGTGCTGTACATTTCTGTATTCAATTTTATACAGCAATTCTACTTTCTATAATTCAAAACAATATCAGTTTGTTAATTATTCATAACATCTCAGATATGCAAGGTAATATGCACTCAACTCCTTCTTCGATGGATAATGCTTTTCTTGGCTATATCAGGTCTATTCTTGGTACTGCTAGAGTTGAACCCTTTAATCCCTCTTTCTCCACCTCTCCTCCCTTCATATTCTCTCTAAATCACAAGTTCTCAACAACTCTCTCTGTCTATCCCTGTAACATATGAAGAAATTAAAAACTCAAATTTTACTATGAAAAAAGTTGCATGTGGTGGTCCAGATGGATCCTATGCTGTTTTTTTCATTTATTGCTGGTGAATCATACCTTCTAATGTTATTAAAGTAGTTCGCAACTTTTTCATCACAAATAAAATGCTAAGTACCATCAACTCAACTAACCTGGCCTTAATCCCTAAGATAAAAAACCTATCTGATATTTCTCAATTCAGACCGGTAGCATGTTGTAACATCATCTATAAAAGCATCTAAAGAAGTCTAGCTTCAAGGATGAAACTTGTACTTAATTCTATTGTATCTCAAAATCAGGAAGCTTTCCTTCCTGGAAGAAATATTCTAGATAATGTTCTATTATCTTATGAATTGTTGAGTGGATACTCAAATAAAAATATCTTGCCGGAGCTATGATGAAGATTGACATAAAGAAAGCTTTTGATACAATGGAATGGTATGCCCTTGTGTATATATTTAAGAAAAATAAATTTTCCCCCCATTTTTACAAACTGAATATATTAATGTATAACTACAGTTATATATTCTTTGGTATATAACGCTCATTCTATGGGATATTTTAAAGGAATGAAAGGCCTAAGGCAAGGCAAGGCGACCCGATCTCTCCATATCCATTTATAATAGTTATGGAAACTCTATGTAACGACCCATAACTTTCGATAATATAAATATGTTAATTTAATCAGAAATTGTGGATAAATATTGAAAGATATAAAAACATTGTAATTTATTTAACGAAATAATAACTAATGTGAAACGCAACGATGTTATTTATAGTTAATTATTTACAACTTGAATGGAATTCCAATTAGTTGAATATAAGGTAAATGTATGCTTGATTATAAATTTAACAAAAGAAAATAAAAGTAAATATTGAATTAACCAAGAAAATAATACTGTGATTAATAGTAATTGAAAGAAACTTGTTTAATAAAACTAATGGTAATATTGGTCGTAAGTAATAAACTTATAAATAAAATCGATAGTGAATATTGACAATTCTTATAAGTTACCCATTTATGTGGTCCATTTAATTTAATTGGAAATTAATTGTGATTAATATGAAATTAAATAATTAAATAGTACGTTAATGGAAATTAAGTTGAAAATTGAGAATATTATGTAATAAATTATGAACCAATGTTAATTTCATCCATTTGATAATAATGGATTGAATAATACAATGAAAGTTCAATTAAATTGGATTATTGGGGATTTAATTTATAATTACTGAATTGATTGAAATTGAAATGTAAACATTGAAATTGGTGGAATATGCAATAATAAATTAACATGAGAATTGTTTAAAGGATTCTAAATTTACTAAGTAATCTAGAATGATAAAATTTGTAAATAATTAAATCTTGATTGAAAAGTGGTTTAATCAATTAATTATTAATTTATTTAATTAATAGGAAAATAGCCATTTTGGCCACGGACTCGGATTTCGACGAAACCAGATTCATCGGATCTACAACAGTGGATTGTTGTAGGATTTCAAGTTTCGTAGTGATCGGGCTTGTCATTTTATCGTACGGGCTCGAAAAGCCTCGAAATCAATTTAATTGAAATGAATTGAAATCAATTTGTAATAACTTGATTTTAGCATAACTTCTTCATACGATGAAATTTGGACTTGAAACTTGTCCCATTGATTTAAAATATTCAAAAACGTCTATTTTGATATATGAGTTGACTCATTTTCATTCCGGAGTCGAAACAGGCTTTTCGGGTCGTTATCATTCAATTTTCTAAATTAATCAAGCCCATTTGTTTCTATTGGGTTCTGCCTATATATATATATATATATATATATATATATATATATATATATATATCTTATAAACCCTAGAAGTCTTTGTATTTCTCATTTCTGTACGTACATAATTTTAGTTTGCTCCTCTTTCTCAATGGCAGACAAAGCCTAAAATTCACAACCCAGTTTCAATACAAATTCAACGTCAAAAATTCAAACTCCTCAATACATATCAAATTATATATCAATTTGAAGCTCTCGACGAGCGCATCTCAGAATGGTAATTCTTTTTCCAATTTGAGCATCCATTTGACCATAAATTTTTGATCATTCTCGATAATCCATCGCGTCGAGATCGACTCTGCCTGATCGACAAATTGATGGTACCGTTGGATGGAGATCGACAAGGGGAGTTCATTGGCGTGGGTGGTTGGTCGATTCAACGGTCGGATTCTCGTCAAAATTCAATTAGAGCTTGGGTATATTCAGCGACGGCTGCTCGTTTTTCATGCCTGGAAGGTCGTAGTATTCGACTTGGGGTCGCAAGTGACTGTGGACGCCGGCGTGACTCTGGGGGAGGTGCGGTGACGTCTCGAATTGGCGGCAAACTTAGGCGAGGTAAATGGGTTTCATTCGCGACCTGGTATTGCCATGCTAGGCTTCGGGTAGAAGCTCCAACGTAGTGTGTTGTGATTGGCTGCTCTAATTTATTTTATTATTTAATTAAAATTCGAATCGTATAACTTCAAATCTGAATAACTTTCACATTTGAATTCAGATTCATGCGCGGTTTTCTCTTCTAGGATCGTATTTGAATTGCGGATATTTTGGCGCTTGTTTGGACGAATTCTGAGATCGTTCAAATTTTGGATTTAGTTTGGATTTAAATTCAATTTAAATTCAAAAGGTACATATTTTAACCCACTCACAACTTCTAAAATTTCTTATGTTTGTTAAACTGATTTATGATGTGATTAGAAATTTATTTATGACTGTTTCATATATTTCTAATCATCATCTCAGTTAAATTGAATTTACTGAATTAAATTGTTATATAGTTTATTATTGCATATAAACTGCCAGTTAATTTTTATTTAATTTATTGTTGCATATAAACTACCAGTTAAATTGTTATTTAATTTATTATTCAATATAACTGCCAGTAAATACCTGTTATTTGTTATTTGTTCTATATTGATGTTATTGGTTGAATTAGATGATGATTGTGATAAATGTTTGATGTTTGATATTCGATGAATGGATGTTGTATTTTATATTGTTATAAACTGCAAGTTGTTATGGATTTTTATTTCATTCGGGATTGCGGTTTGAAATGATATATAACTGTATCTATATTTTGAATTGCGGGTTGAAATGATAAATATCTGTATCACTTGACCATAGGATATAAAATTATATATAGAAACCGCTGGTCTATATATAAATATTTTTGAAAATGATTTCTATGGTTTTATATAGAAATATATGTTTTTATATAAATATTGGTTTTAGATATTATATAAATGTTATTTTATTCTTGATTTTTTGAGCTAGGTATAAAGTTGTTTTAATATAGAATAAGCTTAATAATAAGTTTGTTTTCTTAGTGAAGATAATATGGTTAAGTATTTAAATTATATTTTAATATAGAATTTATAATGATTTAAATAAATTAAGGTTGGAAGATAAACTTTGAGATTTATTTGAAATTGAATTTATTTAAGAATTAAACTCTAAAAGTTTGATGTGAAATTCATTTAATTTGAAATTTTAGAGGGTAGGATTTTTATACCTTGATTTGGTTTAAGGTGAATCAAATGAATATTTCAAGTATAAATAAATGGAAGGAAATATCTAGTTATTTGTAATTTGAGCTTCATTTAAATGATAATGGATTTATTATGTAAAGTATTTCAAAACTAAATAATAGAAAATTGAATTGTTAAACCGGAATTACCAAACTTAGTTTCGAAATTGTTGAATACTTAAGTTTGAAATATATTGAATTTGAAATGATTTATTCTATGGATCAAATCTATTTTGAAATCGATAAATTTGGAATAGTTTATTTGGAAACTGAATTGAATTGAAATTTATGATTGGGATTTGGTTAAATATAAGATGTAGAAATTCGATTTGTGTTGGATCGATTTGTGAAATTGAAAAGGCTATTTTATTATATAAAGTATTTTATTATTTAAACCATTTAAGTGATGGAAGTTACGTTTCAAAATTTTGAGTTTCAAAGTATTATGATTTGAAAGTGTATAATTTCATAAGTGTTTGGTTTCGAAGTGCCTAACTTTGAAAGTGCTTTAATTTTTGGTAAAGAATATAATTGAAATTTGGTTTTTGAAATGGATAGTATATTTTGGTTTTGAAGTATAAATTATTTTGAAATGACCGTGGTGTTATAATAACGTTTGGTTGTTAAAGAGACCAGGAACGGAAGTTGTCATACTCTCTGCCAACTCCGAAAACCACTTCAACAACCGTGTCGCGGTGTAGACTCCAGAATGAAGTAGGATGGTGGCTACGTTCTATTGAGGTTTATACGTGGACCCGACTCCCGTGAGTTGGCATAAGGTGGCTAAAACAGGAGCGATTCTTGGGCCAAGGCGGTAGCCCCTCTAATTGGACACACTCCTTCGATATTATATTCTGACTTTAGATTGTTTTGGTGGCCACTTTTGATTTTTGATTTTAAGGGTGTGGCTCAAGGTGGGCGGTAATAGCTGCTACGCGTTACCACCAACCCGGATGCGTAATTGGTATATCTACCCTAGCATTGCCTTGTGTGCCGTGTCACCTACCTTACCGCGTCTTGTACGAGTTTGATTTGTGTCGTACCTATGGAGTATCCTTTGGTAGTCTCCTGATCAGGAGGTATTACGGTATTGTATAGACTAGTGGCACTATTACGTGTTAAGGGGAATATTGGGTCACTCCTTAACGCTATTTAAAAGTAAGTTTATTTTACTAGTGGACATTATTATAATAGCGAAATATTACTACATAGTAAACAGTTTAACGGATCCTTAGGAGATGTGAATCCCGAGCATATCTTAGGTTACTGCACTCATGTTAGACACTGGATAGGACATATCAAATCCCATAAACATCTCTGACGCCGTTCCACTCATATTTATTATGTTGATTTAACTCACATAAGATCTTTTTGTTCCGACTCGAGTATTTTGTCTTTTCAATATGCTCAAGTCATTCTGAGCATTTTAGGATTCGAAGATTTATTTCTAGAGGACGAAGACGAAGATTGTATTATTACTGTTTATTATTATTTCACTGCATCACATTGTTCCATTGCATTGTTATTTATTATTCTTGGTATATGTAACTCTGATATGTATTGTATTAGTAAAATCAAATATTTTATAAAACAGCTTCATGAACTGTTTATTTGATTATTATATTTTGCCATTCCGCTGAAAGATTCTATTTTTTTTATTTCTATCCATTCTTTTCTTATTCACCCCAATAACAATCCGCCCTTCTGTATGGTTTGAGTCTGACGTGTGTGATTTATCGTCGATTTAAAGCGTACAAAAAGACGGGATGTTACATCTGGTATCAGAGCTTTGGTTTAGTGATAAACCTTAGCTTTGTGGGGTCTGAGTCTGTATTAATAGGGTAGTAATACCCTATAATGACTCCCTGAGCGTATATATGAGAGAGCGTATTTGTTAGTGTTATAAAAGGTTTTAATATTGTGTTAATTTGTTCCGTTCTGTATTTATAAATTCTTGTTGGTGCATAGGACGCTATGACACCAATAGGGATTTCTAAACACTTAATAGGACAGACCGACACAATATTGGTTTTGAAATAATTTGCCTATTATATTTTCTGTGTATAAAGCAATAAATTTTATAAAGGCTATATTTGGTTGTATTATATTGGTTGTAAGGTAGTGAAATTTATAAATATTGATTGGAAACAAGTTTTGAAGAAATAAAATAAATGAAAATTGGAAATTTTAGAACTTAAGTTCTAGGGTATTTGAGAATTTCTTTCGAATGATTTTGGAATATAATAATAATATTATTAGAAGTATTTTTCGATATAAATATTTTAGTATAATTTGAAAGAATTGTTTTAAAGAAATTTTAGAAAGAAATAAGGTCTGAACTCCCCTCTATGTCGTTGGGAAATAATTTCGGTGATGAGTGCACGCATCATCGACATTCATTTTCGAGTTTCAAAGTGGGTAGGCCACTGTATTAGTTTTACTACAGATTTATTTTGATAAACAAATGTAAATTTTAAATTGTTTTAAGTGTAATTGGATGTATAAGTTGTAAGTATATACATTTATCTATTATTTTAAATGATTGAAATTTAACCCTGTATTTAGTTCTTAAGTTTCCGTTAATTAATAGTTTCAATTATTTTAGTGAAATGGAATCTAACTAATAAATAATTATAACCTCTAAATGAAATAAGTAAATTTTCTATAACTTTCAATTACATTCTTAAAGCATATATATAACTTATCAAAAGATTTAAAAGTTGAAAAGTCCGATAAGAAAATGTAATGGGAAATTTTACAAATAGAACTTATGTAATATGAATGTTCAATGAATTACTTTTATAAATAAGAATTTGATGTTGTAGTTGTTATAAACTTAAGTATAATTGAAAGGCTACTAATTAAATAAATAAAAAGGTAATTATTATAATAAATGAAATGAATACTAAATGAATGAACGAAAATATGGAAATTTGCAAGAAATAAATGTAAAATTTAAAAGATAAATCATTAAATGAATGAAAGGGAAATCAAACAACAAATATTATGAAATGAAATTAATAAGAATGAACTTGAATAGTTGTTTGGAATTGTTGTTTGTTTGGTTTATGGTTGTTTGGGCAAGGATACTTTAAAATTGTTGGGATGCAAGAATAATCTATTTAGTTTCATCCAAGACAGTTGAGTAGTGCACTTAGTGGTTTACTTTGCATTCTGTACAATTTAAAGTTTTAAACCCGAACAACTATTTGACTGTTTGCTATAGATATATGGATGGTTGATTTTATTGGCTTCATATGATGGTTGTATGTTGTGATTGCAAGTGATTGTCGTTTTATATTGTTTTGTTTGTTAGTGGACGAAACAACTTTAAATATTTCATTTTATATAAGTATTAACCTCTCTTTAGATTATATAAGTAGAATACAAGTTATGGAAGCAATTGCTACTGTTTTGGTTTCATAAATAAGCGTTATTTGCCAGACAAATAGGTACGTTTTCGGATTACGGTTTATAGCGTTATTATATTATTTTCCTGTGTTGGGATATATATTATTTTGGAAAATATATGTTGTATATTGTTATATTTGATATTATATTTTCTCCCGAGCCTCTCCGTACAAAGAAGACTCTGTCGAAATTTTTCGTAAATTTTGGGCTTAGAAAAATTTTGAAAAATGTTTTCCAAACTTTATTAAGTTGAGTATAAAAAGATTTAATGGTTATAAATTGGTATATTTTATTTAAATTTAGTAATTTTGTAAATTTATTTCTTTATAAAAGTTAATATTTTTGAATAAGATGTATTGTTTATTTAATTCTTCCTTTTCCCTTCTTTTCCTTTTCGGGGACGAAAAATTTTAAATGGGGGAGAGTGTAATGACCAGCAACTTTCGATAATATAAAAATGTTAATTTAATCAAAAATTGTGGATAAATATTGGAAGATATAAGAATTTTGTAATTTATTTAACGAAATAATAACTAAAGTGAAACGCAACAATGTTATTTATAGTTAATTATTTACAACTTGAATGGAATTCCAATTTGTTAAATATAAGGTAAATGTATGCTTGGTAATAAATTTAATAAAGGAAAATAGAAGAAAATAAAAGTAAATATTGAATTAACCAAGGAAATAATACTGTGATAATAGTAATTGAAAGAAACATGTTTAATAAAACTAATGGTAACATTGGTTGTAAGTAATAAACTTATAAATAAAATTGAAAGTGAATAGTGACAATTCATATAAGTTACCTATTTATATGGTCCATTTAATTTAATTGAAAATTAATTATGATTAATATGAAATTAAATATTTAAATAGAACGTTAATGAAAATTTAAGTTGAAAATTGAGAATATTATGTAATAAATTATGAACCAATGTTAATTCCATCCCTTTGATAATAATGGATTGAATAATAAGATGAAGATTAAATTAAATTGGATTATTGGGAATTTAATTTGTAATTACTGAATTGATTGAAATTGAAATGTAAACATTGAAATTGGTGGAATATCCCATAATAAATTAACATGGGAATTGTTTAAGGGATTCTAAATTTACTAAGTAATCCAGAATAATAAAATTTGTAAATAATTAAATCTGAATTGAAAAGTGATTTAATCAATTAATTATTAATTTATGTAATTAATAGGAAAATAACCATTTTGGCCACGGACTCGGATTTCGACGAAACCGGTTTCATCGGATATGTAACGGTGAATTACTGTAGAATTTCATGTTTTGTAGCGATCGGGCTTGTCGTTTGATCGTTTTGATCGTACGGGCTCGAAACGCCTCGAAATCAATTTAATTGAAATCAATTTGTAATAACTTGATTTTAGCATAACTTCTTCATACGATAGAATTTGGACTTGAAACTTGTTCCTTTGATTTTAAAATATTCAAATCTATTTTGATATATGGGTTGACTCATTTTCGTTCCGGAGTCGAAACGAGATTTTCGGGTCGTTATAATTTAATTTTTCCAAACCAATCAAGCCCATTTGTTTCTATTGGGTTTTGCCTATATATATCTTATAAACCCTAGCAATCTTTCTATTTCTCATTTCTATACGCACAGAATTTTCTGTTACTCTTCTTTCTCAATGGCAGACAAACCCTAAAATTCACAACCCAGTTTCAATACAAAGTCAACCTCAAAAATTCAAACTCCTCAATACATATCAAATTATATATCGATTTGAAGCTCTCGACGAGCTCATCCTAGATTGGTAATTCGTTTTCCAATTTGAGCATCTGTTTGACCAAAAATTTATGATCAATTCTCGGCTATCCATCGTGCCGAGATCCACTCTGCCTGATCGATAAATTGATGGTACTGTTGGGTGGAGATCGACAAGGGCATTTCATCGGCATGGGTGGTTGGTTGATTGAACGGTCGAATTGTCATCAAAATTCAATTAGGGTTTGGTTATATTCAACAGCGGCTGCTCATTTTTCGTGCCTGGAAGGTCATAGCATTCGACTTAGGGTCACAAGTGACTGTGGATGTCGACGTTACTTTAAGGAAGGTGCAGTGACGTCTCGAATTGGTGACGAACTCAAGCGAGATAAATGGGTTTCATTCGCGACCTGGTGTTGTCGTGTTAGGCTTCGGGTAGAAGCTCCAGCGTGGTGAGTTGTGATTGGCTGCTCTAATTTATCTTCTTATTTAATTAAAATTCGAATCGTATAACTTCTAATCTGAATAACTTTCGTATATGAATTCAAATTCACGCGCAGTTTTCTCTGCTAGGGTTGTATAGGAATTGCGGATATTTTGGCGCTGGTTTGGATGAATTCTGAAATCATTCAAATTTTGGCTTTAATTTGGATTTAATTTTAATTTAAATTCAATAGGTGAGTGTTTTAACCCACTCACAACTTCTAAAATTTCTTATGTTTGTTAAATTGATTTATGATGTGATTAGAAATTTATTTATGACTGTTTGGCATATTTTTAATCATCATCTTCGTTAAATTGAATTTATTGAGTTAAATTGTTATTTAGTTTATTATAGCATATAAATTGCCATTTAAATTGTCATTAAATTTATTATTGCATATAAACTGCCAGTTAAATTGTTATTTAATTTATTATTGAATATAACTGCCAGTAAATACCTGTTATTTGTTATTTGTTCTATATTGATGTTATTGATTGAATTGGATGATGATTGTGATAATGTTTGATGTTTTATATTAGATGAATGGAATAGATGTTGTGTTTTATATTGTTATAAACTACAAGTTGTTATGGATTTTTATTCCATTCGGGATTATGGTTTGAAATGATATATAACCGTATCTATATTTTAAATTGCGGGTTGAAATGATAAATATCTGTATCACTTGACCATAGGATAGAAAATTATATACAGGAACCACTGGTCTATATATAAATATTTTTGAAAATGATTTCTATGGTCTTATATAGAAATATATGGTTTATATAAATATTGGTTTTAGATATTACATAAATGTTATTTTATTCGTGATTTTTTAAGCTAGGTATAAAGTAGTTTTAATATAGAATAAGCTTAATAATAAGTTTGTTATTTTAGTGAAGATAATATGGTTAAGTATTTAAATTATATTTTAATATAGAATTTATAATGATTTAAATAAATTAAGGTTGGAAGATAAATTTCGAGACTTATTTGAAATTGAATTTATTTAAGAATTAAACTCTAATAAGTTTGACGTGAAATTCATTTAATTTGAAATTTTAGAGGGTAGGATTTTTATACCTTGATTTGATTTAAGGTGAATCAAACAAATATTTCAAGTATAAATAAATTGAAAGAAATATTTAGTTATTTGTAACTTGAGCTTTATTTAAATGATAATGGATTTATTATGCAAAGTATGTCAAAACTAAATAATAGAAAATTAAATTATTAAATCGGAATTACCAAACTTAGTTCTGAAATTGTTGAATACTTAAGTTTGAAATATATTGAATTTGAAATGGTTTATTCTGTGGATCAAATCTGTTTTGAAATCGATAAATCTGGAATAGTTTATTTGGAAATTGAATTGATTGAAATTTATGATTTGGGATTTGGTTAAATATAAGATGTAGAAATTCGAGTTGTGTTGGAACGATTTGTGAAATTGAAAAGGCTATTTTATTATATAAAGTATTTTATTATTTATACCACTTAAGTGACGGAAGTTACATTTCAAAATTTCGAGTTTCAAAGTATTATGATTTGAAAGTTATAATTTCAAGTGTTTGGTTTTGAAGTGCCTAACTTTGAAAGTGCTATGATTTTTGGTAAAGGATATAATTGAAATAAAAACGATATTATATTGATTTGGTTTTTGAAATGGATAGTATATTCTGGTTTTGAAGTATAAATTATTTTGAAATGACCGCGTTGTTATAATAAAGTTTGGTTGTTAAAGAGACCGGGATCAGAAGTTGTCATACTCTCTGCCAACTCCGAAAACTACTTTAACAACTGTGTATGCGATGGAGACTCAAAAATGAAGTAGGATGGTGGCGATGTTCTATTGAGGTATATACACGGACCCGACTCCCATGAGTTGGCATAAGGTGGCTAAAACAGGAGCGATTCTCGGGCCAAGGAGGTAGCCCCTCTTATCAGACACACTCTTTCGATATTATATTATGACTTTGGATTGTTTGGCCACTTTTGATTTTTGATTTTGGGGGGTGTGGCTCGATGTGGGCGGTAGTAGCTGCTATGCGTTACCACCAGCCCGGATGCGTAATTGGTATATCTACACTGGCATTGCCTTCTGTGCCGTGTCACCTACCCTAGCGCGCCTTGTACGAGTTTGATTTGTGTCGTACTTATGGAGTATCCTCTGGTAGCCTCCCGATCAGGAGGTATTATGGTACTGTATAGACTAGTGGCACTATTATGTGTTAAGGGGAATATTGGGTCACTCCTTAACGCTATTTAAAAGTAAGTTTATTTTACTAATAGACATTATTATAATATCAAAATATTACTACATAGTAAATAGTTTAGCGATCCTTAGGAGATGTGAATCCCGAGCATCTCTTAGGTTACTGCACTCACGTTAGATACTGGATAGGACATGTCAAATCCCATAAACATCTTTGACACCGTTCCATTCATATTTATTCTGTTGATTTAACTCACATAAGATCTTTTAGTTCTGACTCGAGTGTTTTGTATTTTCAATTCCCTCGGGCCAGTCTGAGCATTTTAGGATTCGAAGACTTAATTTCTGGAGGACGAAGACAAAGATTGTATTATTACTATTTATTATTATTTCACTGCATCACATTGTTCCGCCGTATTGTTATTTTTTATTCTTGGTATGTGTAACTCTGATATGTATCGTATTAGTAAAATCAAATGTTTTATAAAACAGCTTCATGAACTGTTTATTTGATCATTATATTTTGTCATTCCGCTGCAAGATTCTATTTTGTTTTATTTCTATCCCTGCTTTTCTTATTCACCCTAATAACAATCTGCCCTTCTGCATGGTTTGAGTCTGACGTGTGTGGTTTATCGTCGATTTAAAGCGTACAAAAAGGCGGGATGTTACACCTTAACTCAGGCATTAATTTTGTAAGTCAAGAAAAAAAGATTCTCTATCCATTTAAAGTTTAAATCTCCTATAATAACATCCCTGGATTTTGCTGATGATCAAATAATTTTCTTTAAGCCTTCTATTGATTCCCACTCCTGCATCATGAAAACCTTGTATAATTTCTTTAAGTTCTATGTATTAGGAATTAATCCTCATAAATCTCATATTCTTCTTGCTCGTATATTTGATTTACTGAAACAACAATGCCTTAGTGTAACACATATGAACTCCCTTCTAGACATCAACATGTCTTATCTAAGTTTCCCTTTGGCTTCAAAAAGAATAACCATCATCTAGTGCATGCCTCTATATGAAAAGATAACAAATGTTCTTAATAGACGACAAAATTGATATCTCTCTCAACCTGGGAGACTAGTGATCATAAATTCCTTGACTGTGTCAATCACAGTATATTAGTGCACAACCTTTATGTTTCCTCTTAAACTTGTTTCAATAATAAGAACAACTCGTATCGGATTTCTGTGGACCGGTAATATATCGCAAAAGAAATTAGCCCCTATTACTTTCTATAAAGCTAAAATGCCAAAAAGTAATGGAGGTCTTGGTATTATAAAGTTGCAGGCTTGGAACTATACGGTTTTCTCAAAGCATTTTGATAGCCTGATAAGTAAGAAAAATTCCTTGTTGGTTGATTGGACCATTAAGAACAACCAGAAAAATGAAGATATTTGGATGAGTACTCCTAAGCAAGCACAGAGCTAGGTATGGAAACTTATTCTCAAAATAAGGGACTATATGATACCTCATATTAAAATTGCCTTGATTCTCATAGTAGATCAAAAATTTGTATTGTTCCACGGATTAAGAAAGGCCTAATTCTTCAAAATTATTTTTTGCATGTACAAATACAGAACAATGACATTCCTATCAATGCTATTGCTACCTCATACATAAGAAATGGAAAAATAATGTTAACAAGCTCTTTTAATTCTAGAGTTTCTCTGCAATGGAATAAGTTTAGTAATTCTAGCTATATGCACTCTGATGTGGATGATTACGGGTGGATGGATGACATGAAGGAACATACAATATTTGTGGCATACAATGCTTTATCTGAGGCATTATTACAAACGAAATTGGTTCAAAAGAGTGTGGAACAAACATACTTTTGAAAAACTCAATTTCAGGTTATGGAAGGTTATTAGGAATGATATTGACACTCTCTGCAATTTAGCATATAAAGGTATGAATATAAGCATGTATGTATTTTTTGAAAATGTAGATATGAGCATAATTTACACATGTATTTTAAGTGTTCCTTCTCCTTCTTCATATGGAAGAGAATCAAGGCTAAAGGTGTATATATAAATCCAATATGGGATAATACAACTCAATGGGCAAATATATATAAGGCTGCTAAATGGAAAAAGGTAGACTTATATCAGCTTCTGACAATGTTGAAAGTTTTTGTGTCTATTTTATAGACAAAAAGAATAAAAGAATTTTCAAAAAAAAAGATAAGGATGGAGATGTATAAGAAATGTGCAAGATATATATCAGGCCATGAGATCTTTTTTTTTTCTATAAGCGGGCTGCTATGCAAATGTGGAGAGTATTTTTAGCGATATGTATGTATTATGTGTTTTTTCCCTTTCTTTTGATCTTAATTTATTTTTCATAGTCTATATTTTTCATCTTTATGTTTTCCTTTTTAAACTTGTAAGTGTTTTTTGCTAGCTGTTATCCCGATTTTTTAACCTAGCAGAATCCAAAGGAAGTCGGAATAGCTTTGTCGAGTTAGAACAGCTTTAGAGCCAGCCAAAAGGACTAGATGAACCAACCAAGAAGGATCAAAGAAAAAGAAATTAAAAACATGCTAAGGTCATGATGTTCACTCGTGGGTCCATCAATCCTCTTGCATCATGATCCAATGGGCATTCCTAGAATGATGGCTAAGTTTGATGGAATTCCAAACTAGTTAGATCGAGAAGTGAGCATCCGTTTAATCTAATTAGTAATCTAATGCAACCAGTGTGTGGGTCATCATTAAAACAAGGCAACAAGCTACGAAATTACATGGAGAACACCAACAGGAGACAACAAATGTAATCCGAAAGGCAAAATCCAAAAATACTTTAAGTACATGGATCGCTGGCAATCCATGTACCATGGATATCTAGCGATCCATATAATTGTGCCAAATTGCCAAGGAGTTTAAAGAAAAGGATGAAGGAAAGCATCATAAGCAATTGGATCGTCAGTGACCCAAAAGCTATGGATTACTAGCGATCTATCAAATTGATTCAGCTTGTCGTGAAACTTTCAAGGCACCTTTATATGTTCATTCGCAAGCATCTGGCAAGTCGACCTAGCCCAATAGCTTTCCAACCCTATAAATACAATCTTACCTACAACATAAACAGGATCTTCTGGACTGGCTTCCAACGCTATACAAAACTACTCTTCATTCTTCATCTCCCATACAACGGTCATCTACATGGTTCATTGTGATTCTCCAGTGAACTCTAGCAATGGTGGTTTGATCCTATTTACATAATTAGATTCAACTTGTAATAGAGCTCAATCAATAGGAAAAGTTATAAACTGGACGTAGGCTTCATTAACAGCCAAACCACTATAAAATTATCTTGTTTTTTTATTTTATCTACTACTATTGGTCTCTATTCAATTTGCGTTAATAAACCGGATTGGTGCTTTCACACTCAATCCAGGGTGTTGATCCACTTTTTGGGTTAACATTTTGGTGTTTTCACTGAGAACTCCAACTCAGATTTAGATCTAGCTATGTACTTTGCATCAGATAGGTCCAGAAGTTAGGTCTTCATTTCTATTCAAAAGATCTACTGCTAAGAATCGATGGCTCTATGAAGAAAAATAACTGCCTTTAGAAGATCCATAGGGGCAGTAATAGCCAAAGAAGAAAAGAATCATCAACAAATTGAAGTAAATGGCGCCAACGTAGGAGATCATGTGCCAGTATCCTCAAATCAATGCAACGTGGTTACAAGAGATGAATTGAATAACATGGTTTATGAAATCAATCATAAAATGGAAAGCAGTCTGAGAGCTCTTATGGATAAGCTTAATGCCTGCTTGTTCCTTACAATCACATCTTGCTCCAGGGACCATGGCAGAACCCGTGGCTGCCGTAGAACATGGAAATTCTTCCGTTTCTGGTCTAAACAAAAGAAACGGGAAGCAGCCGCAAAAAGAAGTGATAGCTGGAGTCGTGGGAACCATGTAAAAGGAAACACAAGTACTCCACTATCTGCAAGGCAACCAACTATGGACTTGAACCTAGGAGTGAGGTCGCACAAGAGGATACAACCATGGACCACTCTGACTTGAAAGATGAAAGGCAAGTTAATGACACCAAGTTAGAAGAAAATGCCAATGCATTCGATAACACCAAGAATATCCAAACTACCCTGATTAGGCCAACCACAAGCCAACAGAATCCCGAGGGGGTGAATCTACCAAGAAAGAAGAGCCTAGGCTTCAGCCCACTCACTAAGACCATTTGCAAAGCCAAACACTTGGTGTAGTGACTGACAGTCGACCCACGGACTACGTGACATCTAAGGAATATATCGCGGATATGATCAAGCGATTGACGGATGAGAACAAGAATATAAGAGATGATGAGTGGAGATTCACTCCAAATTAGACTCCCATCATCGAGGAGATCTTGAATGAACGGTACCCAAAAAAGTTCACTATGCCAACTATTCAATCCTGTGATGAAACAAAAGACTCGAAACCCTATCTATACAAGTATAGTTGGTACATGGATGGAGGGAAAGCTTCGGACACTGCTTAATGTAGAGGTTTCCCAATTTTTAAAGATGGAATTGCTTCCATGTGGTTCACTAGGCTTTCGCCAAGACCCATCTCCACTTTCGATCAGCTAGCAACAAGATTCCTTGACGATTTCAGGCTTCACATGGCATAGCCTAAAGATGTAATGCCCTTGTCCAGTCTATTCCAAGGACAAAAAGAATCTCTAAAGTCTTTCATGAACCGGTTAACACCATAGTGACAGAAGTAAGCAATCTGAATGAGGATATGGTTTTTATGGCCTTTGTTCGCGCCGTCCGCCCCGAAACTTGGTTCAGAAAATGGGTCAAGATGAAACAACCTACCGCTAGGAAGGACTTCAATCGTAAAGCGAGTCAATACTTGAGACTAGAAGGGGCGCAGGAGGTAGAAAGAAGGTCTACTAGCTTGTAACTTATGAACATTGGGCGGAGCGATATGGCGATAAACCAGAACATAAATGCCTTTGATACCGCTGATGGAAGTGCGGGAAAAGACGAAAACCCAAAAAGAAAAAAAGAAAAATTCCAATAAACGAAATTTTAACAATAAGTGACTTAAAGGCTTCAGGCCCGAAGATAATGCCCCGCTCAAAGATACTCCAGAAAACATGTATTTCGCAACACAGGGAATAGAGAAGTACAAGAAAGCCCCTAAGAAGGAAGCAACTGAACAACAAAAGAGCTTTAGGAAGTTCAGTCGCTTCCACGAAACACATGGTCACAACATAAACGAGTGTTGTCACCTAAAGAACTTGATTCTAGAACTGATTCGAGAAAACTAGCTTCAGCAATACATGAGAAAATCACAAAATCCTGACAACTTACGGCTCCATAAGCTCCTAGGGATCGAACAAACCAAGCTGGAACTAGCGAAGAGGGATCTAAGTGAATTGACCAAAGACTCATCATTGGAACGACATCCGGGGAACCGCATCCCGCATAGAGGAGTTGGGGAGAAATGTAGCATTATGAGAGCTCGTTCAAACATGTCTAAAGGGTTCACACCTCGCGATCGAATATGTAGCCCCAGCCAAGTGGTAGAAAACTCTAAATGATGACATAGTATTCCAAAATGTGTTACCGAAGGGATCGAAGTTCGAACACTCGATCCCGTGGTAGTGACAGTAGGGACTAGACCCGCTATGGTCCAATGAGTATAGGTTAACAGTGGTGGTTCTGTGAATATTCTATTCAATCACACCTTTGACTAGCTGAAGATCAGCATGAAAGATGTATCTACCTGCCAAACAATAATTCAAGGATTCACCGACGAACCCAAACAACCCGTCGGGAGGATTGACTTTCCTGCAGAACTTGGGGAAGGCGACCGAAGAGTTACCCTCGTTCAAACTTTCATGATTATAGATGAAACTTTTGCATACAATGCCTTCCTGGGATGGTCGCGCTGGCTGATTTCAGAGTCGCTTTAGCTCGGTAGTGCCTCACCATGAAATTCCCAACGACGAACTGTACTGGGATAATTAAAGGAGATTAATGTGCCACAAAGGAATGTTACATTGCAAAACTGCACGAATCTAAAGGAAAGGAAAAAGGAAAGGATGTGGGGAGAACCCTCCACATTCGCGAACCAGTCAAACAGCAACTACAGAGCTGCCCCTGGCTTGGGGACCATAGCCGATTCGACAAGGCTTTGAACCTTAGAAAGGAGAGTTGAGTGGAGGATCGGGCAACACCAGCAGAACTAACGGTGTCCGTTCCAGTCGACATGGATGACCCAACGTGGGTCTTGAAAATTAGAACACACCTTGGAAGTAAGATGCGATTAGAACTCATTAAATTTCTTCATGCTAGCTTAGATGTATTCGCTTTGACACATTCCGATTTGTGTGGGGTATAACCAGACATTCCATGTCATACACTCGACATTGATCCTAGGTTTATGCCGATAAAGCAGAAAAATTAAAGCTTAGGCCCCGAGGCGGTCCAAGGCGTTGAGAGAAGAAGTAGACAAGCTGATAGCCAATGCTTTTATCCATGATGCGACCTACCTCGAATGGGTATCTAGTTCGGTTTTGGTCAAGAAATCCAATGGAAAATACTTAAATAAGGTTAGGCCTTCCACTATCTTGAATTGAACAGCTTATGGACGGGACAACTGGAATGAACTGCTATCATTTATGGACGCATACTCGGGATACAACTAGATCCTGATGCACGAACCTGACCAGGAAAACACCGGCTTCATCACCAATCTAGGATTATACTGCTTCAGGATAATGCCGTTCGGTTTAAAGAACGCAGGGACAACCCACCAAAGATTAGTAAATGCCATGTTCAAGTGTCTGATCGGAAATAGCATGGAGTTCTATGTTGGTGACATGTTAGTGAAATCACGAAAAACAGGCAATCGCCTAGATAATCTCGCCAAAATGTTGAAATACTTTGAAAACATGGAATAAAACTCAATCCACTTAAATGTCATTTTAGGATAGCCTCTGGAAATTTATTAGGATTCATAGTGAGCGCCAGAGGCATTGAAGAAAATCCAAAGCAAATAACCGCCGACCGAGAAGTCCAAGCCCCGAAGAACAAGCAGGAATTACAAAGCTTGAATGGGAAAGTCGCATCGCTAAGCCGGTTCATCTCGAAAGCCACCTTCAAATGTATACCGTTCTTTGATACATTAAAGAAAGGAAAGAACTTAGAATGGAATGAGGCTTGTTAAACCATGTTTGAAGAGTTGCTCTGACGTATGGAAACCCCGCCAATCTTATTAAAGCAATAGACGGAGAGGACTTGTTCATCTACTTAGTAGTTTCACCTCACGCGTTGAGTGCTACTCTTGTATGTGAAGAAGCTAGAATTCAGAGACCTGCATACTACATTAGCAAGCGGTTCACTGGAGGCGAGAAAAATTATCCAAGATTAGAAAAGCTAGCGTATTGCCTCTTGATCACATCTAGGAAGTTATGACCATATTTCAAGCCACATCCGATCAAAGTATTGGCCGATCAACCCTTAAAGCAAGTATTGTATCGACCCGAGACTTCTAGGCGACTCATCAAATGGAATATCAAGTTAAGCTAATATGAAATCACTTACCATCCTAGAAGGTAAAACAATGGGCAAGCGTTGGCGGATTTCATCGCTGAATTTACCATATGGGATGGTGAAGAATAAATTTGAATAAGAAGAGGGAATAAGTTTACCATATAAGTTGATATAAGAAGAAATTTACCATATAAGTTGATATAAGAAGGGCGAAGAAGCCGAATGGAAGATCATTGCTCACCAAAAAAGGATCACATGGTACTTCAACTCAAAAGTTCACAACCAAACCTTCAAAGTGGGAGACCTCATCCTGAAACAAGTCTATACCATACCGGGAACCTTTGGACCAAATTGGGAAGGGCATATGTGATCAGTCTAAAGCTAGGGGACGAAACTTTCAAACTAACAACCATTAACGGAATCCAAATTCGCCGAGCATGGAATAGCAAATCGCCGCGTCGTTACTTTATCTAAAAATATCTTATATATTTCCTCTTTTTCAGCAAATAGGCCATCCTCGGATGTGGGGAGCATTGTAAATAGGCAAAATTTGCCCAACCATTCTTAATAAAATTATTTTTCTTTTTGAGCCAATAAAACTGCATTCATAAAAGTAACCTGCTAAGTTGATAGGGTCAAATCGATTCGAAACCATTCAATTACTGCTTGAGATCGTCGAATCACGCTCAAGTACGCCCCACCTACCCGTCGGGTTGAAGAAAACAAATCGACTCAAACCGTTGGATCAGCGGAACTCGATCCTCACATTTTTAGAACCGGTGTTGCTACGGCGGCACAGGGAAGGCCTAAACCAAAGCCGCACAACCCATATGTCATGCATTACTTATTAAGCTATGGATTCACTCTCTCAAGGCATAAATTCCTCACGTTGTCCGAAGATTGGTAACGTCAAGAAGTTCCAAAATCATTTCGGATTGACGGGTCATATCGGTCCTAAAAGTCATACATCCTATAAGCCAGACACACCCTTAAGTATCGGTATTTCCCCGGTGATCCTGGGAAACTCGTCTATTGTAGAAGAATCAACCTACTCCTACTATTGGGAGCAACGGGTATGAATCCAACAACGTCAAAATACAACAAGTCAGCAAAAAATTCCAATGGTTGGCTGACAATAAGTCTAAAATCAAGTCGTCCAAAATATATGCCCTCGAAGATAGAAACCAAAAAATAGGTCCATTTACAAAACAAAAAACAAAAAAAAATGAACAAACACTAGGATCAACCGGCCATTTGTCTAGTGTTTGGAGTAACCAGCCCCGTAAATTAGGGTGCACATCGATACTAAAATAAAAAAAATCCAACCACTTCATAGTTCTGTTACTCCAAACAAAGAATTTTGGTGGTAATTACAGGATTAAACAAAATAGCAGTTAAAATCAACATAAGTACATGAAATACAGGTAGGTAGATAGGTAAAATTGTAATCAAAGTGACAACATTGTATTACTTACAATAATTTCTGTACAAAGTCAAAATATGGGAGCCGTACCCACACAATATCGACCAACAAAACGGAAAGATGCAGACGCTACAACAATCCAAGTAGTAAGTGCATACTCTGCATTTGAACAAAACACATATCAAACAAAACGAAATATCTCAAAAAACTTGCTCCATTGCTATCCAGACCTATCATCGCCTCTTTCCACCGCTCCCCTTCCTACCTTTAATTGGAAGTTTCAGCTTCCCCTCAAAACGCAGCCAGCGGTAGTGCGCTGCCCATGATGTCAACTATGTCCTTGGTACCGGCATCTCCTCTTTGTTCTTCGACCTTCTCGGAAGAACTGCTTTTCGTCTTATGCTTCTGTGAATTGCAGGGGCTCGTCGAAGATTTTATCGCTTCAACCTTTTCCTTCTTAATGGCAACCGGTTGTTGTTTAGATTTACGCGGCTGTTCAGTCTGGACCTCTTGCTCTCAAGCTTCGGCCGCCGTAAAATCCTCCTTCAAAGATAAGGAAGGGTCATCTAGACCATGTAATGCAGCGATCTTCTTAGATTCCAGCCTCGACTGCAAACCGACGACAGACACAACAATTGGAGCAGCTACGGAGGCAAGCATCGAGGAGGTTGAAATAGCCATGGGCCCAGACACAGAGAAAACCGACGGATCAATAGGTGAAGAAGACAGACCTATAAGATCCAAAATGAAAGCATTAAGTTTTTCTTATTCTTACGGCATGATCTGAAAATTCTCAAATTCGGGGAAAGTAAGATGGTTACCTACATCAGAGGAATAGCTAGGAATGTCGATCTCATATTCCCTGCCTTCTTCTTTTGATGGCTCCATAATATTTGGAGAATTTTCGATCTAAGAACTCACTAATTGATCGCGAGGCTATCTTGATGATTCGCCTGGCCTAGAAACAAGGGACTCCGACACCATTTTGGCAGTGGAAATCACAACAGCATCTGCAACCTCTTGTTCCTTGTCAATTTGCAGGACCTATGACGACCCACATTTTGGAAGGTTTAAATTGACAATAATCCACACATATCCAACTTAAACAATCCAAAATACAGATAACCAATGGGGTTAAATAAGAAAAATAAGAAAGAATAAGAAATGAAACATAGAATCTCACAGTGGAATGACAAAATATAATAATCAAATAAATAGTTCATGAAGCTGTTTACTATACATTTGATTATGATTTATACGACATTTATCAGAGTTATATATATATAGTAGAACAATAGGATAATGTAGTAGAACAACATGTAGTGGAATAATACTAGTAATAAAATACCAATCTTCGTCTTTGTCCTCTAGAAAATAATCTTCAATGCGCTGAAAAAATCAGGACCGACCCGAACGTAATGAAAAGACAAAACACTCAAGTCAGGACTAAAATATCCTTATATCAGTCAAATCGATAACACATATAACATGAGTGTCATAGCATCAGAGATGTTTACGGGGTTTTACATCTACTATCCACTATATAACATGCGTGCAATAACTCAAGAGACGTTATGCGATTTTCCATCTCTTAAGGATCCGTCAAAATATTTATACATAGTAGAATACGCTACATATATAATAACTAATCAATAAAATAAATATTTTTCTTAGCGTTAAGGCTTTACATTAATCCCCCTTAACACGTTTATAAGCATTGTCGTATAGCTTTCATATAACGCCTCAGTAGCATGTCGGGGAATAGGGATGCGTCATGATACGACAACACTAAACCAAAATCGTAAGGCTCCCGTATAGGGATAAAAGTATGACAAGACACATGAGGCGAGGCCCAAGGTAAGATACTACCAGTTTAGGTTGCAGGGCTGGTGGTAATGCATCGTAGCCGCGATCGCCTACTGCGTCCATCCATCCCAAATCGAGTCAGAGAGAGGTTATCCCAAAATCAAGGTGCACCAATCAAAACCAACAACAAGAATAATAATATGGACCAAGTCCAAGAAAATCGAAGAACGGAAGTCCGCTAGGGGTAGCTAACCCACTTGGCCCTGTCAAGTTATCCTATTTTAGTCATTTCAAATTGGTACAAGTGCTGGGGTCTATCCGTCATCGTTCTCTTTCCTTAAATCTAGTAAACGACCCCAAATTTAACCACTTCATTCTAGAGTCTCCTTCACATACATAGTTGTTAAAATAGTTCCAATATTGTCAGAGAGTATGCCAATAAGAGGCTCCGGTCACTTTAACAACCAAACGTCATTTTACACACCGGTTGGTACTTTTACATTTCGAAATGATTCATAATTGAAATCAAAATATCATATATTCTACAAAAATCAATTTCACTTCAAAATATCATATTCACTTCAAAAATCATATTCGGTTCATATGTCATTTTCACTTGAAAATATCATTTTATTCAACTTTCCATTTTGAATCACAACTTAGGTTATAACTTCATTTTAATCCAATTTGCATTTAATCCACGTTTTGAATATAAACAATTCCCATTTTAACCTGTTTGAATTTTTATAAACTAGTTTTAATAGTTTCAAAAACTTAAAATAGATTGATAAAATGGTTTGGATATTAAAAATGATTTATATAAGAAAATAGTTTGGAAAATCAAAATAATTTGAATATTCAAAAAGATAGATTTTAAACAGTTTACATCAAAATAATTAATTTTAAAAATAATTCAAAACAAATTATCTCTTTCCATTTCAAAAAATATGGACCCACGTCCAAATTTATATCAAACTGATTCAATTTCAATTATTCCAATTCAAATCAATTTCAATTTCCATTTCAATTCAAATCGATCCAATTTCAGTTTTAGTTCGAATTAATTCCCATTTAAGTTTCAATATAATTCAATTTTGATTTTGATTTCCATTTCGATTTCAATTCTAAATTCGAACTAATTTTAATTCAATTCTCAAATTTAAACAATTTCAGGTTGGATTTCAAAACACTGATTTTAATCACTCAAATCAATTTAAACTTCAATGTTTAATTTAAGGTTCAAATCTTTAAAAATAATTCAATCTCGAGCCAAATTTTGAAATATCAACATATATCACTTTTACATAAATAACTTCGATGTTCAAGTAAAAGTTCAAATCTTTTAAAACAATTCAATTTCCATAAGTCAAATATATTTCAACTTTAACTTCAAATTTCAAATTGCATTCTTAAAACAATTTCTTTTAACCAATTCCAATTTCACGTTTCAAGCTCGGTTCAAAAATAATTCAATTCATATATTTCAATTCAATTTTTGTTTATAAAACAAAATCATTTGAATAAATTCAGATCCAAGAATTTAAAGTTATTTAATTTAACCAATCCGATGATCGTATATAATTTTCTATTCTATGGCCAAGTGATCAATTATTTCAATTTCAAGATGGATATATATCATTACAATCCAAATTAAAGTGTGATAGGTATATATCATTTCAAACTGTTTCTTAGTTTACTCGAAATAATTCCAATAATAGTTTATATATTTCAAATATTTATAGGGTGATAACATGATATATAAAAATGAATAAACATCCAAAGCGTCCAAAATATCAACCAACAGCGGTCATCACAATCAACATCCAAATAAGTCAAATATCACACCAATTTACTAGTTATCAATATCGGGTGTCTAACTGGCAATTTAAGTTTAATTTTAGATTTTTCTATCAATTTAAATTTCAATCAATCGTAATCATCTGTCAATTTAGACGCCAATTAAATTTCAAAACAACAATCGATAATATTAAATTACTTCGTGATTATCAATTTAACTAACATAAAATATTTAGTACTTCGTGAGTGTATAAAACACTTGCCTTTTATTTGAAACTGAAATATTTTAGCTTCAAATAAATTTTATACCAACTCCATTCTATATACGCCATCGATACGGTCACAAGCGACTCGTTTCACTCGAAACAGATCTCATATGCAAAAGTTATGATTAACTAGCTTTAACGATTTTAATTAATAATTAACTAAAATAAGATAATTAATTTAACCTTAATCATGTTTCTCTCTTGCTCACTCACCAGTCGAACGCACCCATCATGGACCACAACCTTACGCACAGGCGATGCTACTGATGATCGAACGTTGATCAAAGGTCGCCATCGCGCATGCCTCCGCTCACTCACCCACCGCCAGCTGCCTTGGCCATACCACCCCGCCAATTAATGAGAGAAGCCCAAAAACTGCCAGCCTTTCTCACTCAGATCTTGAAGATTTCACAAGATTTTGGTTCGATCAGACCATATGATATGTAGAACCCGTCGAGCTCTACATTTTCCTTTTCGGGGTCGAATGATTTCAGTGAATGGATTTGGAGATATCGAGGAGAGAAGGAAGGAGGATATCAGCTATTAATCATTTAAAAAGGAAGGCTGCATGATTTTCTTTCTAGGTTTACCAAAATGAATAGCTTATTATATAAGTTTTCGACCCAATTGACCCACAAAAATTCGGAATTCCAAACGAAGCGTACTGCCTGGCATTTTATGTGTTATACCCCCTTTTTAAACACAATAGAACTAGTCTCGAAGCCTAATTCATTGTATTTAGGAGATAGCTTTTCAAACTCAATCTATTTTAATTTAATTCCTTAAATTAATTTCTACGCATTTCAAGCTTGCGCGGTAAACGACAAGTCTGATCGCTACGAAACTTGAAATCCTATAATAACTCACTATCACGATTCCGATGAAATCAGTTTTGTCGAAATACTAGGCCATGGCCTAAATGGCTATTTTTACTCGTTAATTAGAACAAGTAATTTCCAAAAATTAATTTAGTCACTTTAAATTCAATTTAAAAATCTAAAAATCTTCAGATTGTCGTTTAAATAAAATTTGAATCAACTTTTGAAATCATTTTCATTCACATTAAATTTAGAGTTTAATTATTTAAATAAATCCCAATATCAAATTTAAACAATTAAATCATCCAATAAATTACGTTAATAGTCATTAAATATCAAATGAATTTAGTTATCAACAATTATCTTATTTTCATCTAAATAATTCAACATTTATTATCCAATCCAACCATCGATTATAAACATATTCAATACATAGAATGTAATTTCATTACTTGTTATTGCATAAATCTTTGTAATTGATTATTTCATATTTTATTCAAGTTCCTATTAAATAAATTACATAAATAAAATATAAATTTTTGTTTCTAACCATTTTTGTTTAATAATCATGTTAAATTCAATAATTTAAAATAGTTAAAAATACGGGTCGTTATATTCTCCCCCACTCAAAACTTTACGTCCTCAAAAAGGGGTTAAGTAGAGAATTTAAGACTTGATATATTTTATTCAAAATAATTAACTTATAAACATTAAATCTTATTAGAAAACCTTTGCTACGCTTCCACTATGCCACTTTGACCGGCTTACGGAAACTACAATTTAGTTATAAAATTATAAAACCTCAAAAAATTTCTAACATCTGGATTTACGAAAAATTTCGACAGCGTCTCCTTTGCGCGGCTCGATCGAAAATTTTACAACACAGTACACACACACACACACACACACACCCCAAATATATCAAATGTACATCTCATCTTAATAGTGAGGCATCCCGAAGGGAAAAATATAAAATTGCAGTATGTAGTCCGAGATATGTACCTTATTATTTTTAATACAAGTGAGTTCGCTCATATTAAGCATGCAAAAGCAAGTTAAAACTGTATACACGTTCAAATGGTCTTTGTATGTACCTACCTCAACTCAAATTTAGAATATTAGTCACTTATAAAAGATATAGAACATGTATGAGTTTAACAGAACCATATAACATGATTTTGAATCCAAATCATAAGCACAAGCATAAATACACAACATATAACAAACATATGCAATCAAAAACATTAATAACAATGATTTGTAACTAAAGAAACCGTTCAACCATCGGTATTCATCCAATTAATCCAATTAATTCATAACCATGTGAATTCACATTATGCAATGTCAATATTTAATTTATACACTTCATTTCATATTAACATCCAATTTTAATTAACAGTTAACTTGTTTGCTTCCAATTTATTTCATCTATTTCATTTATATTTAATTTATGCAAATTTCAATTTATTAAATTTCCGTCGTTTCATTTTATGTTTAACAACATATTATATCAAATTATTTTATAAATTATTCCATTTAACCTTGTTTAAGTTAACTTTTATTTTATTACTACACAGTATATTCTGTTTAATACTAATATCATTTATAAATCATTTCATAAAACCATTTAAATTTATTATAAACATTTTATAAAATGCAATTCATGTTTATTATTGCTTCATAACTTAAATTTATTTTAGTTCACTGACTCACTTCGTCAGTTCATTCTATTAATTCAAATTCATACCAATAATTTTACTTAAGAAAATTTTATTTTATAATTCAAATTCACGTTAATAAATTTTTCTTTTTTTATCAAAATCAATTTCATCCAATCTTTCACAAGTTAACTTTCATCTTATAATTTATTTCACTAACTTATTTCATCAATTCATTCCATTCAACTTGACTTAAATAAAATTTTATTTCATAATTCAAATTTCAACTTCCTTATTTTGTTAATCATTTCTTAAGTTCATAATCATTTTATGCAAATGTATCTTCTTCTACACATATTATTTAAATTATAATTATCTCAGAAAGCTATAATTAAATCTTAAAACATAGTTTGCAAAAAATTTCTTTTATTTTACAAATAATTCACAAGGACATAATTTATTATTTGTTTACCTTCTCTTAAGTTCATGTCCAAATAGTATTTTCTTTTTACCACTCAAATTATTCATTTAACCTTTCTTAGAACGTTAACTAAGATTATACAATTTTTTTATTAATTTTATAAACATTTCTTTGAACATAATTTCAACTTGAAATATTTCTTTAAACGTTTCTTATTACTCAAGTTCGAACTTGTATAATATTCTATTACCATTCATATTTAACATTTCAAATTTTTAAATATTTCTGATAAGTTTTATATATGTTTTTAGAATGTAATTGAATGTTATACAAATTTGTCTTATTAATTTTAGTTCATAAGAATGTTCAATAATTTACACAAGTTTAAATTTCCATTGTCTTGAAATTTGAGAGTTATAATTTAACTTCTTGTATTTTATATAAACAATTAGCTTATATTTCTTATTTCTCATTTTAGAAGTTTCTAACTATTCAAAAACTCGTTTTATTTCTATAAGTGGAAATCATTAATTAACAAGAACTTAAGAATTCAAATGTCGGGTTCATTTAAATCACTTTGAAATAATATATATACTCATATCTTTTATATATATCAAATCATAGTAAGAAATTTTAAATCAAAATCTGTTTGTCGAATCAAAAGCGCAGCAAAGCTACTAAGTGGCCTCCCCACTTTGAGACTTGAAAATGAATGTCCATGATGCGGCCACCATCACCGAAATTATTTTTCAACGATAGAAGAGGGGAGTACAAGATTTATTTCCTTTTAATTTCTTTTAAACAATTCCTAGTCGTAAATATTTTTAAATAATACAAATAATATTTTTTTAAATCTTAGAAATTTTTCAGAAGCACCCGAATTCAAGTTTCCAAATTCCAGTTTTTAAATCCCTTTTTTTAACTTAAACTAGGATTAGATTTTTATTTCATAACTCATTACTTAAGTTTATTAACATCCATAAAACAAATTAGTTAAGTTAGTATTTCCAAACTTGGTTTTACAATTTATTAACTTCGTATTCGATTTATTTTATAAATCTATTCATTTCATAATTAAACATATTTCTTACCCCTTATACATAAGTGTATCAAATTTTCTTTATTTAACATTCACTTATTTCATTTGCATTCAATTTATTTACATCCATTCTTAAATCATATTTAAATCAAATCTATTTACTTACATTAATTTCACTTACTCATTTATTCTCATTCAATTTCTTTTTATATATAATATGTAATTTAGGTAAAATTATTTCATTTAACTATTTAAAACAATATTATGTCGACTTGCCTCTTTTAAGTGTTTAGAAACCCTGTCGATAACACGGCGTTCCACTCACCGACCTGAATTTATAAACAACTCAATGGATTAGTAAACACAATATAAAACATTTTATAATACTAAAAGTACGTGCTCTCATATATATACGCGCAAACAAACAACTCATTCTAGGGTACTACTAACCTATCTCTAATGAGACAATCCCACAAAGCTTAAGTTATGGTTAAACTAGTGCTCTAGTACCAACTGTGACGAATCACATTTCGAAAGGTTTAAATTGAAAATAATCCACACATGTCTAACTTAAACAATACAAAACACAGATAATCAATGGGGTAGAAAAATAAGAAAGAAGAAGAAAACAAACACAGAATCTCGCACCTAAATGACAAAATATAATAATCAAATAAATAGTTCATGAAGTTGTTTACTATACATTTGATTATAATTTATACAACATGTAATGATCCGTAATTTTTGATAATTAAAATAGTTAATTTGATTGGATTCTGTATTTAAATATTGAAAGAAATAAAAATTTGAGATTTATTTGTGAAATAAGAACCAGGATGGAAGGTTATAGTGTTAATTTAAGTTAATTATTAGCGACTAGAATGGAGTTCCAATTTAATGAAATAATATAAAGGTTGTGCTTGTTTATAAGTTGAATAGAAGAAAACAAATGTAAATAGTTAATTAACTAATGAGATAATGTATTGTTAATGATAATTGAATGAAACTAGCGCTATAATAAGAAATAGTAACATTTGTTTGTAAGTAATGAACTTATAAATATAACTAAATGTAAATACGACAATTGGTTGGATAAAAGAATGGATATCAAGATTTATTACTATATTAGAATTTTTAATTTTAATAATTGGATTAATTGCACATAAAGGAAATTAAATATTTAAATATTACATAAATGGAAATTAGGATGAAATTTGAGAATATTAATGTAATAATCATAAACCAGTGTCAGTTTTATCCACTTGATAACAAGTGATTGAATAATATGATGAAATGTCAATTAAATGGAATTATTGAAATTTAATTTGAAATTACTGAAATTATTGAATTGGAAGTAAACATGAGAATTAGTGAAATAATTAACATGGAAATTTGTTTTAAATTGTTATAAATGTCTAAGTAATCAAAATTAATAAAATTTGACAATTATAGAATCAGAATTGAAAAAGTGATTTGATTAATTAATAATTTATTTATTTAATTGACTGGAAAATAGCCATTTTGGCCGCTGACTCGGATTTCGACGAAACCAGTTTCATCGGATCCGTAATGATGAATTATTGTAGGATTTCAAGTTTCGGAACGATCGGACTTGACGTTTGATCGTACGAGCACGAAATGCCTAGAAATAAATTTAATTGAAATAAATTTGAAATAAACTGATTTTAGCATAACTTCTTCGTACAACGGAATTAGGCTTTGAAACTTGTTCCGTGAGTTTAAAAATGTTGAAAACATCTATTTTGATAAATGGGATGACCCATTTTCGTTCCAGAGACAGAACGGGCTTTTCGGGTCGTGTATAATTCAACATTCCAAACCAATCGAGCCCATTCATTTCTATTTTGTGCTGACTATATATATATATATATATATATATTATAAAACCTAGGTCGTCTTTTAATTTTGATTCAGGTTGTACAATTCCATTTTCTCCGGCTCTTTCCAATGGAAGACAAACCGTAATTCTCAACTGCAATTTCAAATCAAATTCAAATCCAAAAATTCAAACTCCTCCAATCCAAAAAAATATATATCGATTTGAAGCTCTTGAAAAGCACAATCTTTCGATGAAATTTATTTTTTGATTCGATGCATCGTTTGTCCTGAAATTTAGGATGAACTGCAACTGTTCATATTGGATTTTGGTCGATCCAATGGTGGATCTACATCCGTTTGTCGATCGGTTGGTGCCACTGTGTAGCTGGTGTCGAGCAGGTTTCGGGGACGTAGCCACTCATCTCCAAGTGGCCAGAGTTTGAAATTTTTTTTGTTTGAATGCCTGCGATGGCGGTGTGTAAATCGGTGGCTGAAGATGGCCGCGTGGTCACCAGAGCGGCGGTTTTGGATGGTGGGGCCTCCGACGTCATTGGATTCGGTCAGAGTGGCTGAGGAGGCATGCATTGATTGATGTATGTGGCGGTGCTATTCTGCGCATGCTTGTTTATTGTTTTGATGAACTGATTTCGCATGTACAGTTTGGAGTCGATGACGTGGCAGAGTGTGGAGTGTAAGTTATTTATTTCGTTTTAACTTAAATTTTGTTTTCAAACGATCTAACGCTTATAACTTTTGCATACGAGGTCTGATTCATGCGTTGTTTCTTGTATTGGCATCATATCGAAATTTCCGACATTTTGACGCTGGTTTTGACGAATTTGGAGACTGTTTGAATTTTAGGCTTAAATTGGATTTAAATTCAATTTAAATTCAAAGGTGAGTGTTTTAACCCACTCACAACTTCTAAAAAAAATTATGTTTGTTAAATATAATTTATGATGTGATTAGGAATTTATTTATAACTGTTTGGTTTATTTTGAATCATCATCTTAGTTAATTTGAATTAAATCATTATTTAATTTATTATTGAATATAAATTGCCAGTTAAAACCTGTCATCGATTATAAGTTCTATATTGACATTTATTGATTGATTTGGATGATGATTGTGATGGATGTTGATTGTTGATATTGGATGAATGGATGTTGTACTTTACATCGTTATAAACCGCTATGGGTTGAAATGATACATAGCCGAATGATCTATAGATTAAGGAAAAATCGTTATCGGTTGAAATGATAGACTCGTGTGATTTTATGGATTTTATTCAATTCGGGATTGCGGTATGATATGATACATAACCGTAAAGTTTTAAATTGCGGATTGAATTGATAAATATCCATATCACTTGACCCTAGGGAAGAAAATTATATACGGACACCATGGTTAAATTTAATGATTTTGAACTTCTTAATTTTTGAATTAATTAAATAATATCATGAAATAAATTTTGAAATATATAAATAGAGGTATTATTGGAAAATCAAGTTTTGTGCTGAAATGTGAATTGGTTTAAAAGGAATTGCTTTGAGAAATTAAATTAGAAGTTTAAAGTTAAACTTTTATGTATAAATGAAATTCTATCGAAATTAATTTATCTAATTTGTTTGAAATAACCTTGAAATATTTTGAAATTGGAGTAATCCGAATTGATATTTTGAACATGGATTGAAACGATATGGAATTCATAGTTTATTGAAATGTTAAATTGAAAGGTTTGGAATTTGGTTTGTTGACTTGAAAATTGAAAATGGTCCAAATGTGTTGAAATGAGATGAATAGTTTAATTTGATATTAATTCCAAATTCATGTTTTAATATAAAATTTTTAAAAATATATTATTTCAAAATTTCTAATTATTAAGATTTTCAAAGTATTAAACTATTTTAACCCGTATTAATTTTATTAAATCATTTTAACCTGTTTTAAACCATTCAATTTATTTAAACTAATTAACCTGCTTTTACTTATTTTAAATCTAATTAATCTATTTTAAAGCTATTTAATCTTTTTAATTTTATTTAATCTATTTTAAATCTATATTAACTATTTATAACAATTTAAGTCTATTTTTTTTAAATTCCAAACTAAGTAAAATGGATAGGTTATATTCAAATTCTCGATTTTAAAGTGAATATGGTTAATGATGTTATAACCTAAGTTGGGATTTAAATGTTAACTATTGGGATATGATGATTTTGAAATAAGGATTGAACTTATTCTGGAAGTACGATTTTGGAAAAAAATTTGATTTTTGGAAACGTTATGATTTTGAAAGTGTATATGATTTGAAGGTGAATATAATTTCGAAAGTGATGGTTTTGAGAATATGATATTTTGATACGAATTGCGAATTGACTTTTGAAATATAAAAGAACCATCCAGTGTGTAATAAGCGATTGGTTGTTAAAGAGATCGGGATCGGATATTGTCACACTCTTTGCCAATACCAAAAACCACTTTGCCAACTATGTACACGGTGGGGATTCCAGAATGAAGTAGGATGGTGGCGACGATTCTATATGAGGTATATATGTGGACCCGACTCTCATGAGTTGGCTTAAGGTGGCTAAAACAGGAGCAATCGACGGGCCAAGTGAGGTCATTCCTCCAATTGAGCACACTCCATATATTCTATTTTTTGATTTATTTGGTGGCCACTTGCAATTTTTCTCGGGAGTGTGTTCTGAGGTGGGCGGTAGTAGCTGCTATGCATTGCCACCAGTCCGAAAGTGTAATTGGTATATCTATCCTGACATTGCCTAGTTGTGTCGTGTCACCTACCCTAGCAGGCCTTCGAGTTTGTTTTGTACCATACCAATGGAGTGCCCTATGACGGCGTCCAGTACGGGTGAGATTACGGTACTGTGTAGACTATGAGAATATATTAAATCTGTTAAAGGGGAAAATGTAATGTCTTATCGCTATTTTAATAGTTTACTTTACTTTAGATACTATTATAATAGCGTGTCCTACTACATAGTAGATAGTTTAACGGATCCTTAGGAGATGTGAATCCCTAACATCACTTAAGTTACTGTACTCACGTTAGACACTGGATAGGAGATGTAAAACCCCATAAACATCTTTGACGCCGTCACACACATGTTTACTGTTGATTTAACATACATAAGATCTTTTAGTCTGACTCGAGCATTTTGTCTTTTCAATTTGCTCGGGTCAGCTTAAGCATTTCAGGTTTGACAACCTTATTTCTGGAGGACGAAGACGAAGACATTATTATTATTATTTAATATATTGTTCCTTTGCATCACATTGTTATGTTGAATTATTATTTACTATTCTCTGGTATGTGTAAATCTGATTCTGCATTGTATTAGTATAATCAAATGTTTTGTAAACAGTTTCATGAACTGTTATTTGATTATTATATTTTTTCATTCCGCTATGATATTCTATTTTTTTTCTTTCTCTGCTTTTCTTATTCATCCCAATAACAATCCGCTCTTTTGTATGGTTTGAGTTTGATATGTGTGGTTTATCGTCGATTTAAACTATCCAATAAGACGAGATGTTACACAACATTTATTAAATCTATATATATATAGAACAGAATAATAGGATATGCAATAGAACAACATGTAGTGGAATAATACTAGTAATGATATACCAATCTTTGTCTCCGTCCTCCAGAAAATAATCTTCAATGCGTTGAAAAACTCTGGACTGACCTGAGCGTAAAGAAAAGACAAAACATTCGAGTCGGGACTAAAATATTCTTATATGAGTCAAATCGATAACACATATAACACGAGTGTAATAGCATCAAAGATGTTTACGAGGATTTACATCTCCTATCCAGTGTACAATGTGCTTGCTATAACTCAGGATATGTTACGGTATTTTCCATCTCTTAAGGATCTGTCAAAATATTTATATATAGTAGAATATGCAACATATATAATGTCTAATCAATAAAATAAATATTTTTCTTAGCGTTAAGGCTTTACATTAATCCCCCTAAACATTTTTTTAAGCATTGTCGTATAGTTTGCGTATAACGCCATCATAGCATGTCGGGGGATAAGGATGCATCATTTTATGACAGCACTAAACCAAAATCGTAGGGGTCTCGTATAGGAATAAAAATATAACAAGGCACAAGAGGCATTGCCAAAGGTAGGATACTACCAGTTCTAGTTGCAGGGCTGGTGGTAACGCATCGTAGCCACGATCGCCCACCGCGTCCATCCATCCCATATCAAGTCAAAGGGAAGTTATCCCAAAATCAAGCTGCATAACAACAAGAGTAATAATATGGACCAAGTCCAAGAAAATCGAAGAACGGATGTTCGCTAGGGGTAGCTAGCCCGCTTGTCCCTGTCAAGCCATCCTGTTTTAGTCATTTCAAATTGGTACAAGTGCCAGGGTCTATCCATCATCGTTCTCTTTCTTCAAATCCAACAAACAACGCCAAATCCAACCACTTCATTCAGGAGTATCCTCCGCGTACAAAATGGTTTAAAAGGTTCCAATATTGACAGAAAGTATGCCAATAAGAGGCTATTTTCTCTTTAACAACCAAACGTCGTTTTGCACAACGGTTGGTACTTTTACATTTCGAAAATGATTCATACTTGACATCGAAATATCATATTCTCTTCCAAATCAATTTCACTTCAAAATTATCATATTAACTTCAAAAATCATATTTAGTTCGATATATCATTTTCACTTGAAAATATCATTTTATTCAAATTTGCATTTAGAATCACAACTTAGGCTATAACTTCATTATAACCCAATTCGCATTTAAATCCACGATTTAAATATAAACAATTCCTACTTTGACTAGCTTGAATTTTTAGAAAACAGTTTTAATAGTTTTAAAAAGTTAAAATAGTTTGATGAAAGGGTTTGGATATTTAAAATTATTTATATAGGAAAATAGTTTGAAAAATCAAAATAATTGGAATATTTAAAAAGAATGATTTTAAACAGTTTATATCAAAAAAAATTATTTTAAAAATAATTTCAAATCAGACCGTCCCTTACCATTTCAACAAATATGGACCCAAGTCTAAATTTAAATGAAATTGGTTAAATTTTAATTGTTCCAATTCAAATCAATTTCAATTTCCATTTGAATTTAGATCTAACCAATTCCGATTTCAGTTTGAATTAATTTACATTTCAATATCAATCCAATTCGATTTCGATTTCAATTTCCATTTTGATTTTTGATTTTAATTTCAATTCCCAGTTCGAATTAATTTCAAGTCAATTCTCAATTTTTAACAATTTCGGGTTCGATTTCAAAACACTGATTTAAATAACTTAAATCAATTTATACTTCAATATTCAATATAAGGTTCAAATCTTTAGAAATAATTCAATCTCGAGCCAAATTTTGAAATATCAGCTTATATTACTTTTACTAATAACTTCGAAGTTCATGTAAAAGTTCAAACCTTTTAAAACAATTCAATTTCCATAATTCAAATCATATTTCAATTTTAACTTCAAAATTCAAATTGCATTCTTTAAACAATTTCTTTTAACCAATTCCAATTTCACATTTTAAGCCCGAGTTTGAAAATAATTCAATTCCCTTAATTCAGTTCAATTTTTTTATAAAATGAAATCATTTGAATGAATTAAAATCCAAGAATTCAAAATCATTTAATTTAACCAATCCAGTATTCATATTTAATTATCTATCCTATGGCCAAGTGATCAGTTATTTCAATTTTTAATTTCAATGATGAATATATATCATTTCAATCCAAATCAGAGTGTCATAGGTATATATCAAGTCAACTTATTTCTTCATTTACTCGAAATAATTCCAATGACAGTTTATATACTGTCAAATAATTTACATGGTGATAACATGATATATAAAAATAAATAAATACCCAAAGCATTCAAAATATCAACCAATAGCAGTCGTCACAATCAACATCCAAATCAGTCAAATATGACACTAATTTACTGGTTATCAACCTCAGGTGTCTAACTTGCAATTTAATTTTAATTTCAATTTTTCTATCAATTTAAATTTCTATCAATCCCAAGCATCTGTCAATTTAGATGCAATTAAATTGCCAAAAACAATCAATAATATTAAATTACTTCACGACTATCAATTTAACTAACATAAAATATTTAGTACTTCGTAAGCGCATAAAACACTCAACTTTTATTTGAAACTGAAGTATTTCAGCTTCAAATAATTTTGAAACCAACTCCATGCTGTAAACGTCGGCGGTACTGTCGCAATACGACTCATTTCACTCGAAACGGACCTCGCATGCAACAATTATGATTTAATTAGCATTAACGATTTTCGTTAACATTTACTGTAACGACCCGGAATTCCAAATAGTTAGAGAAAGAAGAAAAGAAAGAGATGAACAACAAAAAAGAAAACACACAATCTCACATTCGCAGCGGATAAAATATAATATCAAAATAATAATTATACCAAAGAAAACTGTATCTATCAATTTTACATCGATATATCAGAGTTACAACAATTTTATACAACATTGGACAGATACAATTTAACATGTCTCAGATATATACAATATCATAGTGGAGACTCTCCATACGTTCCTGCCCTCCAGTTCGCCTCTTGAGCTCCAGAACGTCCATACCTGAAAATCTGTAATACTCGGTCTGACCCGAGCACTACACCAAAGTAACACCCGGGTCAGGCTGGAAACCAGCGTGAGTAAACCCATCCGACATGAAATACAAAAGCATACAACATATATAATCCCGGGGTACCTTGTATCAATTTATAACTTCCCAAGTCATTATAGACATCACTTATATCACACATCAATTTCCAAGTGACAAAACTTAGATTAAATGGTCCAATACAATTAAATCATTCCAAACCAGCCTATTGGTTTCACATATCAATCTATAAGGAATCGAAGTGGTTTCGTGTATTTACTGATACCCGACTCCGGTTTCTCCGAATCCAATGTCATTTTAACCCAACTTATTCAAATGGATCACAGTTCAAACTTCAAATACAGGGTGTCATCTTATACATATTAACTCATCATCGATGATAACCACATTATCTCAGTTTAACTCAACATATCATATCACATAGCAATTCATATCGGAGATATCGACCAATTTAAAACACCCATCATCATTCAATCATTAATAAGCAAGATTTGTCACTTCCATTAATTAACTTAATGATCCCTTAATTACTTCATCAATTAAATCTACTCCTGGATTAATTATATAAATTTATCCTTCCATTATACTGAGAAATCATTACTTAATTTCTTTCATCAAGTAATTATCCTTTAATTACTGCCCATCAAGTAATTTCCTTTAAATTAATTACATCCAGTAATTAATTACCAATTACTTAACTAAGTAATTATACCTCATTAATTACCTTAAATATTTATACGTAACTCAACATCAAATGATTACCGTTGTTTAATTAAACTTAATTAATTAACTAAAATTAACCACATCAACTTAATTAATTACACAGAGTAATTAATTCCTCAAATAATTATCCTGATTAATTATTCTATAGTTAATAACTAATATTCATTAATTTACTCACCCTTAGTTTTTTTTAACCAATTAATCTTCAATTACATCATTAATTATATTAATTAATGATCCTTAATTATATTATAATTAATCATCCCGTCTAAATTAATTATATCAAATATTTAATCTTTAATTAAACCACATTTATTAATCACACTTGTTTAATCTCATCCAGTAATTATCTATCTTTATTTACTTCATTTAATAAAATTTATCACTCCTTAATTGGTTACTCAAATAACCCAACCTTCACCCATTACCTAATTACCTTTATCTTTGATTAATTTCGCAATTTATTTTCCTATAATCATTTATCTTGATTTATCATCCTATAATTAACTCCACTTATTAATTTACTATTCCCTAATTAATTTCCTTAATAACTCAACCCTTTAATTAATTACACTACATAATTTAATTCGCAATTATTTTCCTTTATGAATTTACCATTTAGGTGATTAGTTTTCAATTACTTAACAATAAAAACTCACCACTTTAGATATCATTCCGTTATAAATTTTGCAAGGCTCAATTCGTTTGGATTTTGTTTTACTCTACCAATTTCTTTTATTAACAATCTTATTATAAATGAAACAAGGACCCACTGGCCCAAGCCCATAACTAAAAAAAAAACTAAACACACATGCTCCGGTTACACATCCCATACACAGCTAAATTGGGCCGAAGCCCAATTTCAAACCACCAGAATGAACGTGCAACACAACCCAGGAATCCTCCTACCTTCCTCATCCTCTCTCTACCTCTAATTTCAAATCTTCAGGAACATGACCCACACGATCAACGCAAGGAGAAGATAACCCAAACTCGATCGGTTCGAGCTTCTCTTGGAGAATATCCCAAGACCATTACCGATCACGCACTACTCAAACATGAAGCTTCTTCTACTGGTCCTCTTATGCACGGAAACATTCGTGCACGTGCACAACTACTTTGCTGACCATCTCGCCGTGGTGCCGCCACCATCGCGTCTCTCAATACCTCCTGGTCCAAAACGTCACTTCACTAAGGACCCCACTATCCTCTGGTCGAGCCTCGATCATAATCCCAAACTTCCAGAATCGAACAAACTCACATGCCTCCCCAAATCGAAAAACTACGATCATCGCTTACATCTGATTCCCCTGCCGCTTTTACCAATCAGAAGCCCACACACTTCTCTTCCTTCCTGCAAAAAATCTCCCCCTCCGGTTGCGCCTCCATATTCTGGTTCACCCGCGACACCACCCAAATCAAAGCCGACCCTAAACCCTAACTCGTCGCCGTCAGAACACTACAGCCAACTACAAATCTCGCCACTAATTTTTTTGATGACCGCCAACTCACAAACTACCTCTGACCAAAATTTTAGCCCTTAACTCGCCACCGTTCATTTGAATTCGCCCACAAACCCAAATATGGACAACTAAAGATATCTCAGCTTATACAAGTCTAAAAATCTCGAAATGCTAATTAAAATCCTTGTACTCGAAATTGAAATGGATTATATACCTGAATCAAACATTTATTATGGTTGGGATTTTGACATGTATTTGAGTTCAACTGTTCTTCTTCCATTTATAAAAAATTAACTTCATACTTAAATCCTGGAAATATTTAAACTTGATATCTTGATGTAGCAAATATATTGGTTTACATATTAAGGTCTAGACAATATTAAATGAAGAGCAGTTTAAATTTTGAATCCTTCTTGAATTCTAGAAGATGAAGAACAGAATAGAATGGTGAAGTACAGGCATAAACACAGATATCTATATACTTATAATCATGTATTTATCATAAAACCACCATGTAATCATCTCATTAAGCATTTGCCAAAGTCCTACTACAAGAATTTCCACATGCATCAAATTTAAACTGTTTTAAACTTAAGTTTACTCACTTATTATAAACAGAGATGAACATGCACAGACATTTCCTGCAGACCCATTCTTAAATGTATGCATACATCCACATTCCTATAACATTTAAACTAAATACTGATATATTTTACTCTGTTAACAATCATAATAATCATGTAAAACTATTTTTAGAATGGTAATTTTACTCACCTGAACAGATTAAAAACAAAGCATTATTATTTTATTGAAATAGCTTCTGAACTTTGAAAACTGTAGTTGCAGAGTTTGCTCCAGCCTCTGATATGAAGCTTGAATTAATTTGCTTGATTATGATCAAAGATGATCTTTGAATCATTCCTTACTAATGTTCGAAATGCATTTGAATTTCTCCACTATGCTTCTTGTTTGATCTTAGAACCGCTTCCAGGATGTTTTTTTAATTTCTAAACTGAATTTTTTTGATCTGCTGAAATTGTTTTTGTTGATTTCTCTTTTGATTTTGCTTTTTGAGATAATGAGGAAAACGATTTAGAAAAAAATCAACAGGTTTCTTCCTGAACACTTTAACATATATTTTTAAGTTAAAAGAACAAATGTTTTTGCCACTTGTTATTTCAAGCTAACACATGTTTTAATGCATATAAATTTTAACTTACACATGTTAAATTATATTTCTAAAATTCTTACACTTGTTCAATACATTTTTATTTTACAAATGTTTAATATCTCTTAAATTGCTTACTCTTTGTATTAACTCCATGTTTTTCAAATATTTACATATGCTTGTTTACATTAATAAATATTTATAATAAATTAAAAATTTAATTCTATACTTAGAAATATCTTAAGTGTATTAATATTTAAATTACCCCTTTCTATTCATCAATTAACAATTAAAAAGAAAATGATAAAAATTCTAATTATACTTTTATATTAAATTTTCTATTGAGAAATTTACTTTCCTTAATTTATATAAAATAATACAAACAAATTATATTTTTAATGAAATCATATATGTATTTTATATCCAATTTATTTTAAGATATTTTACTCTTTGAATTTCCAATTTATTACAAGAATTGTTTATATAACTTATAAATCAGTGTTTCTACTGATTAAACCCAGTTAATCCATCAATTACAGATATCCTAAAATCCGGGTTATCACATTCCTCCCCCCTTTGAATCTTTTCGTCCTCGAAAAGGAACAAAGCCAATTTTTTTTTTATTAAAATGCTTTTATTATAAAAAAATTATTCTTTGACCATTTTAAAACACTTTGAAAATCAATATAGTATTATAAAATAGTTTTTATGAAAATACTTTTTATAACTCGATGTCAGAACAAGTCCATCCTCGTTCCCATAGAAATTCGATCATACGTTGATCAGACGTAAGACTGAAAATCTATAAGTACTTAGCATACCCATTTTCAACACCCTGTGAAAATACTTGGAAAATAATTTTATTGAAAATATTGAAAACATTTTTGAAAATAGAGGGTATATCTTTGGTGAGAATGCTCTGGAAATCATCACCCCCATCCATGGTCAAAGTTACATTCCAGGGTTACGTTGCCGTCACAGCAAAAGTCCATGCAACTGCAGGCTCTCAGCGGCCTCTCGATTACGCCATGGATCCCACACAACAGATCACAGTTACACCCAGGGTTACGTTGCCGTCACAGCAAAAGTCCATGTAACTGCGGGCTCTCACGGCCTCTGATTTTCGCTGTCAAAATGAAACTTCTCCACTCCTACATAGGTCGCAGTCTGCCGATATAAAATCAAACGCAGACTGTTGGCTCTCAGCGGCACACACGACTTTCGCTATGTTATACCATAGGTCGCAGTCTACCGATATAAAATCAAACGCAGATTGTTGGCTCTCCGCGGCACACACGACTTTCGCTATGGTATATTCTACTCATAATCCCCAGAAACTAGTTTTGTCCGGACTCCTCACAGGATCAACTTTAGAACCCCCCCTTGGGGCTCAAGGCAGCACCACCCGGTGGTACTCCTGAGAAGTTCATTTCAAGGGAGCGCCTTTTTCCCAGAGTCATCATTAAAACATTTTATACTATACATATATAGTATCTTTAAATCTTACACCTAATATGATCTCATACAAAGCTCCTTTACACCAAAATCGATTATTCCAAAATTGATAATTCTCAAACTAGGCTTTCCAAATTCTCATATTTATTTTACCCAAAAATCAAAAGCCTTTTCCAAATCCAAAGGTTCCCAAAACCCTTTTTCCAAAATCCTCATACGATCCTTTATATATAGATTCAGATATATACAATCTTTTAAAACTTTGGATCATTTCAAACTTGTATAAACTCCTTTTATACTTCAAACATTTCCAAAAACCCTTTTTCTTCTGGCAAAAGATTCAATAAGGGGAGTTTTATCTTATATTACTAGGATATATAACTTTATTTATCCAAAATCAAATATTCAAATTTGATTACTCCTTTAATATCATTTTCATTCAAATCCGTACGATGTACACATATCATCCGTACGCTATACCAATCTGATCGTTCACTCGATCACACAATTTCATTTTCGAACTAGTATCGTCCACCCGACTTCCTAGTGCGGACATAGATCTGGTTTCTTGATCAGAAACCGTCATTCTCCTTGCATAGTCATAACTATGATAGAGAATATCCAGAACCAATCAACAACCCATATCCAGGTTCGCCGTCGAAAATCGAATGAAAAATCCCAACTCGGATCGACATACTATCTCAAAATTCTATGCTCGAATCTGGATCAAATCACTATGCGAATAGAATAAAATACGTACACCCTACGTACTTATCTTTATTGGTTATTAGCCAAATCAATTTCTCTTTCTATTCACATTCACTTTAATTTTCATACACTTATTCACAATTGCTTAAATCCATTCGGATTATCACCTCTATTCTTATCTCAATTGGGATTTAACCAATAACAGTTTGAACTCCTACCTGTTTATTTAGAAAATAGCTTGAAAATTTTAAAAATAGGTAAGTAGTTGGAAAATGATTACTAGTTTGTAAAATAGATGTAAAATAGTTAGAAAATAGTTAAAATAATTATAGAAATTTTAGACAATTGCAAAATTTTAGTAAGATAGTAATTTGTTTTGTAAAACAGTTGAGATATAGTAATTAGCTTATAAAACAGTTGGAAAATTGTTTAAACTGTTTCAAAAATAATTGTAAAACAAGTATAAGATAGTTTGGCTTTTAAAAGAAAAGTTGTATATAATAAATAGCTTTGAAAATAGGTTTATATTAAAACAATTTATACTAAAAATAGTCCAGAGTCAAAACTGTTCACTTCCCAATCTCTATTCTCATCAAATTTAATTTAAATTTCCACTTCCATTTAAATTGACCCAATTCCAATTTAAATAACTTCAAATTCCATTGAAATTGATTCAACCCCCAATTCAATTTGAATTAACCTCTGTTTCTTTCCAAATTTAACTTTATTCAACCTTGATCTCAAATTCTACTAATTCAAATAAATTTCAATTGAACTAGTTCCAATTTCAATTCATTTCAACTCCAGTTTGAATTAATCTCAATATCAAACTCTATTTTCAAATCAAGTTGAATTAATCTTGATTTCCTCCCAAATTAAATTCAAATTCCATTTGAATTTAAAACTATTCAACTTTAATTACAATTCCAAATTATTCAAATCAATCCAATTCAAATTTTCCATTTGAACTTTATCTTATACATCTTCAATCACAATTTCAATTAATTCAAATCAAATTCAATTTGAACTAATTTCAATCCAAATTCCAAATTATTCACAATTTAAATATTTCCAGTTTCCAGATCTCAATACCCATTATGAGATCACACAAACTCCCCATTCAGATTAACCATTTAACCTCCCAAGTTAAATTCCAATTCCTTCTTGAAATTCCCAAATCAGGTTGATCATTCCAACTTATTTAACTTTTTCCAAGTTAAATTTAATTTACTTAATCTAGTCAAATTTACACAATTTGAATTCCTATTAAAATTTCAAAATACTTTCCCATCTATAAGTTCAAAAACTTATCACTTTGGTTATCACATCCCATTTAAAATTTAAAACTCAACATTTAGAGTTTATCTCAAACCATCTTTGATATTATATATATTCCTCACATATATACACATTTTCTTCTTGGCCCACCAAGCCGAATTTTAAAATTTAAACCACCTTTGGTTTCAATCCAAAACAAATTTTCTTTAAAATTTTCAAACATTTCTTATTTTAAAATAAGATCATATTCAAAATAGTTTGAATAATATTATCTCCTTTAACATTTTGAAACCAATTCAAATGTTTAAGTTTAGAATTTAAAACTTCACAATTTTGAAACCCACTTTAATTTACATTATTTCAAATTTACAAGTTTATTCTTCTTTTTAAATGTTTACTTCCTTAAAACATTTTATTGTTTATTGAAGAATAATCATTCCATTTTAAACACAATAACCATCTATTTATTTGGTTTGAAACCAATTCTAATTCATCTTATTTTGAAATAATTCTCTAATTCAAGATTTCAATTTTAGTTTGAATCCATTTCAAACTTATCTTTATTTAATTCCAATTTCAATTTGGTTGCATTCTATTACTTCTTAATTTAATTTTTACTATTACTTTTAATTTAATTAATACTACAACCAATTTCCTTAATATAATAGATAATCTATTTCTTATATAAGATTCGTTTACTTTTGAAATCATTTAAAAACCTTTATATAAGAAAATAAAAAGTACGCTCTCTCATATATATATACACTCAACTCATTCTAGGGTACCACTTACCCTATCCTTAATGTGTAACCCCACCAGAGCCAAGGTTCTCGCTTAACCTTCAGCTCTGATACCAAATGTAACGACCCGGAATTCCAGATAGTTAGAGAAAGAAGAAAAGAAAGAGATGAAGAACAGAAAAGAAAACACACGATCTCACATTTGCAGCGGATAAAATATAATATCAAAATAATAATTATACCAAAGAAAACTGTATCTTTCAATTTTACATCGATATATTAGAGTTACAACAATTTTATACAACGTTGGACAGATACAATTTAACATGTCTCAGATATATACAATATCATAGTGGAGACTCTCCATACGTTCCTGCCCTCCAGTTCGCCTCTTGAGCTCCAGAACATCCTTACCTGAAAATCTGTAATACTCGGTCTGACCCGAGCATTATATCAAAGTAACACCCGGGTCAGGCTGGAAACCAGCGTGAGTAAACCCATCCGACATGAAATACAAAAGCATACAACATATATAATCCCGGGGTACCTTGTATCAATTTATAACTTCCCAAGTCATTATAGACATCACTTATATCACACATCAATTTCCAAGTGACAAAACTTAGATTAAATGGTCCAATACAATTAAATCATTCCAAACCAGCCTATTGGTTTCACATATCAATCTATAAGGAATCGAAGTGGTTTCGGGTATTTACTGATACCCGACTCCGGTCTCTCCGAATCCAATGTCATGTTAACCCAAATTATTCAAATGGATCACAGTTCAAAATTCAAATACAGGGTGTCATCTTATACATATTAACTCATCATCGATGATAACCACATTATCTCAGTTTAACTCAACATATCATATCACATAGCAATTCATATCAGAGATATCAACCAATTTAAAACACCCATCATCATTCAATCATTAATAAGCAAGATTTATCACTTCCATTAATTAACTTAATGATCCCTTAATTACTTCATCAATTAAATCTACTCCTGGATTAATTATATAAATTTATCCTTCCATTATACTGAGAAATCATTACTTAATTTCTTTCATCAAGTAATTATCCTTTAATTACCGCCCATCAAGTAATTTCCTTTAAATTAATTACATCCAGTAATTAATTACCAACTACTTTACTAAGTAATTATACCTCATTAATTACCTTAAGTATTTGTACGTAACTCAACATCAAATGATTACCTTTGTTTAATTAAACTTAATTAATTAACTAAAATTAACCACATCAACTTAATTAATTACACAGAGTAATTAATTCCTCAAATAATTATCCTGATTAATTATCCTACAGTTAATAATTAATATTCATTAATTTACTTACCCTTAGTTTTTTTTAACCAATTAATCTTCAATTACATCATGAATTATATTAATTAATGATCCTTAATTATATTATAGTTAATCATCCCCTCTAAATTAATTATATCAAATATTTAATCTTCAATTAAACCACATTTATTAATCACACTTGTTTAATCTCATCCAGTAACTATCTATCTTTATTTACTTCATTTAATAAAATTTATCACTCCTTAATTGGTTACTCAAATAACCCAACATTCACCCATTACCTAATTACCTTTATCTTTGATTAATCTCGCAATTTATTTTCCTATAATCATTTATCTTGATTTATCATCCTATAATTAACTCCACTTATTAATTTACTATTCCCTAATTAATTTCCTTAATAACTCAACCAATTAATTAATTACACTACATAATTTAATTCGCAATTATTTTCCTTCATGAATTTACCATTTAGGTGATTAGTCTTCAATTACTTAACAATAAAAACTCACCACTTTAGATATCATTCCGTTATAAATTTTGCAATGCCCAATTCGTTTGGATTTTGTTTTACTCTACCAATTTCTTTTATTAACAATCTTATTATAAATGAAACAAGGACCAAATGGCCCAAGCCCATAACTATAAAAAAAAATTAAACACACATGCTCCGGTTACACATCCCATACACAGCTAAATTGGGCCGAAGCCCAATTTCAAACCACCAGAATGAACGTGCAACACAACCCAGGAATCCTCTTACCTTCCTCATCCTCTCTCTACCTCTAATTTCAAATCTTCAGGAACATGACCCACACGATCAACGCAAGGAGAAGAAAACCCAAACTCGATCGGTTCGAGCTTCTCCTCGAGAATATCCCAAGACCATTACCGATCACGCGCTACTCAAACATGAAGCTTCTTCTACTGGTCCTCTTGTGCACGGCAACATTCGTGCACGTGCACAACTACTTTGCTGACCATCTCGCCGCGGTGCCACCACCATCGCGTCTCTCAATACCTCCTGGTCCAAAACGTCACTTCGCTAAGGACCCCACTATCCTCTGGTCGAACCTCGATCATAATCCCAAACTTCCAGAATCGAACAAACTCACATGCCTCCCCAAATCGACGAACTGCGATCATCGCTTACATCTGATTCCTCTGCCGCTTTTACCAATCAGAAGCCCACACACTTCTCTTCCTTTCTGCAAAAAATCTCCCCTTCCGATTGCGCCTCCATATTCTAGTTCACCCGCGACACCACCCAAATCAAAGCAGACCCTAAACCCTAACTCGTCGCCGTCAAAACACTACAGCCAACTACAAATCTCGCCACTAATTTTTTTGATGACCGCCAACTCACAAACTACCTCTGACCAAAATTTTAGCCCTTAACTCGCCACCGTTCATTTGGATTCGCCCACAAACCCAAATATGGACAACTAAAGATATCTCAGCTTATACAAGTCTATAAATCTCGAAATGCTAATTAAAATCCTTGTACTCGAAATTGAAATGGATTATATACCTGAATCGAACATTTATTATGGTAGGGATTTTGACATGTATTTGAGTTCAACTGTTCTTCTTCCATTTATAAAAAATTAACTTCATACCTAAATCCTGGAAATATTTAAACTTGATATCTTGATGTAGCAAATATATTGGTTTACATATTAAGGTCTAGACAATATTAAATGAAGAGCAGTTTAAATTTTGAATCCTTCTTGAATTCTGGAAGATGAAGAACAGAATAGAATGGTGAAGTACAGGCATAAACACAGATATCTATATACTTATAATCATGTATTTATCATAAAACCACCATGCAATCATCTCATTAAGCATTTGCCAAAGTCCTACTACAAGAATTTCCACATGCATCAAATTTAAACTGTTTTAAACTTAAGTTTACTCACTTATTATAAACAGAGATGAACATGCACAGACATTTCCTGCAGACCCATTCTTAAATGTATGCATACATCCACATTCCTATAACATTTAAACTAAATACTGATATATTTTACTCTGTAAACAATCATAATAATCAGGTAAAACTATTTTTAGAATGGTAATTTTACTCACCTGAACAGATTAAAAACGGAGCATTATTATTTTATTGAAATAGCTTCTGAACTTTGAAAACTGTAGTTGCAGAGTTTGCTCCAGCCTCTGATATGAAGCTTGAATTAATTTGCTTGATTATGATCAAAGATGATCTTTGAATCATTCCTTACTAATGTTCGAAATGCATTTGAATTTCTCCACTAAGCTTCTTGTTTGATCTTAGAACCGCTTCCAGGTTTTTTTTTTTAATTTCTAAACTGAATTTTTTTGATCTGCTGAAATTGTTTTTGTTGATTTCTCTTTTGATTTTGCTTTTTGAGATAACGAGGAAAACGATTTAGAAAAAAATCAATAGGTTTCTTCCTGAACACTTTAATATATATTGTTAAATTAAAAGAACAAATGTTTTTGCCACTTGTTATTTCAAGCTAACACATGTTTTAATGCATATAAATTTTAACTTACACATGTTAAATTATATTTCTAAAATTCTTACACTTGTTCAATACATTTTTATTTTACAAATGTTTAATATCTCTTAAATTGCTTACTCTTTGTATTAACTCCATGTTTTTCAAATATTTACATATGCTTGTTTACATTAATAAATATTTATGTTAAATTAAAAATTTAATTCTATACTTAGAAATATCTTAAGTGTATTAATATTTAAATAACCCCTTTCTATTCATCAATTAATAGAAAATGATAAAATTTCTAATTATACTTTTATATTAAATTTTCTATTGAGAAATTTACTTTCCTTAATTTATATCAAATATTTAAAAAAAGAATACAAACAAATTATATTTTTAATGAAATCATATATGTATTTTATATCCAATTTATTTTGAGATATTTTACTCTTTGAATTTCCAATTTATTACAAGAATTGTTTATTTAACTTATAAATCAGTGTTTCTACCGATTAAACCCAGTTAATTCATCAATTACATATATCCTAAAATCCGGGTTATCACATTTACTTAACTAAAACAAGATAATTATCTTAAACTTAATCAACTTTCTCTCATGCTCGTGCATGCAGCAGTCGAACGCACCCATCCTGCACCAAAACCCTATGCACGGACGACGCTATTGATGATTAGACGTTGATCAGATGACGCCATCGCGCGCGCCCCCTTTCATTCCCCACTTCCAGCCGCCTTATCTATACTGCCGCCGCAAATTGACAAGAAGAACCCAAAAACTACTGGCCTTTTACATTTGCATCTCGACGATTTCATGAGCTTTTGGCTTGATCCAACAGTACAATGTGTATAGATCATCGAGCTCTACATTTTCCTTTTTATGGTCGAACGATTTCGATGAACGGATTTGGGGATATCGAGGAGAGAAGGAAGAATGATATCAGCCATTAATCATTTAAAGAGGAAGGCCACACGATTTTCTTTCTAGGGTTAACAAAATGAACGGCATGTTATATAAGTTTCCGACCCAATTGATCCAGAAGATTCCGAACTCCAAACGAAGCATGACACCTGGCATTCTATGTATTATACCACCATTTCGAATGCAATAGAACTAGTCCTGTAGCCTAATTCGTTTGTATTCAGAAGATAACTTTTCAAACTCAATTTCTTTTAATTTAATTCCTTAAATTAATTTCTGCGCGTTTCAAGCTCGCACGGCCAAACGACAAGTATGAATGCTTCAAAACTTGAAATCTTATAATTACTCACTACTACGGATCTGAGAAACTGGTTTCGTCGAAATTAAAAAACTCAGTTTATTTCTACAACTGAAAATCATTAATAAACAAGAACTAAAGAATTCAAATAAAGGATTCATTTTAAATCATTTTGAAATAATATATACTCATATCTTTTATGTATATCAACACATATTAAGAAATTTGAAATCAAAATATGTTTGTTGAATCAAAAGCATAACAATGTACTAAGTGGCCTCCCCCACTTTGAGACTCGAAAATGAATGTCGACATGTGGCCACAATCACCGAAATTATTTTTAGCGATAGAAGAGGAGAATACATGATTTATTTCCTTTTAATTCCTTTTGAAACAATTCTATTCATAAACATTTTTAAATACTACAAATATTATCTTTAAAAATCTTATAATTTTTTTAGAAGCACCCGAATTCAAGTTTCCAAATTCCAGTTTTCAAATCCCTTCTTGTAACATGAACTAAGATAAGATTTTTATTTCATAACTCATTACTTAAGTTTATAAACATCCATAACTCAAATTAGTTAAGTTAGTATTTCTAAACTTGGTTTTACGGTTTTACAACTTATTTACTTCATATTCAATTAATTTTATAAATCGATTCATTTCATAATTTAAACTTATATTTCTGACCTCTTACACTTAAGTGTATCTACTTTTCTTTATTTAACATTCAATTATTTCATTTGCGTTCAATTTATTACATCCAACTTTAAATCTATTATAAATCAAATCAAATTACTCAAATTACCTTCACTTACCCATTTATTCTCATTTAGTTTCTTTTTATATACAGTTTATAATTTAGGAAAAAATATTTTATTTACCCTATCTTAAAACAATATTATGTTTACTTGCCTCTTTTAAGTGTGTACAAACCCCTATCGACATAACGCCGTCCCACACACCGACAGAATTTATAAACAACTCAATGGACAAGTAAACGCAATATAAAATGGCTTTATAATGCTAACAATTATGCGCTCTCGTATATATGCTCAAACAATTTATTCTAGGGTATTACTAACCTGTCTTTAATGAGTCAAACCCCACAAAGCTAAGGTTATCGCCAAAACCAAAGCACTGATACCAGCTGCGACGACCCATATTTCGAAAGGTTTAAATTGACAATAATCCACACATGTCCAACTTCAACAATCCGAAACACAGATATTCAATGGGGTTAATAAAGAAGAATGAAGAAAAAGACAAACATAGAATCTCGCAGCGGGATGACAAGATATAATAATCAAACAAACAGTTCATGAAGCTATTTACAATACATTTGATTATAATTTATACAATATTTATCAGAGTTATATATATACAACAAAACAATAGGATAATGCAGCAGAAAAATATGTAATGAAATAATACTAGTAATAATATACCAATCTTTGGCTTCGTCCTCCAGAAAATAATCTTCAATGCGCTGAAAAACTCAGGACTAACCAAAGTGTAATGAAAAGACAAAACACCCTTGTCGGGACTAAAATATCCTTATGCGAGTCAAATCGATAACACATATAACATGAATGTAATAGCATTAGAGATGTTTACGAGGTTTTACATTTCCTATCTAATGTATAATGCACGTGCAATAACTTAAGAGATGTTATGAAATTCTCTATCTCTTAAGGATCCATCAAAATATTTATATATAGTAGAATATGCTACATATATAATGCCTAACTGGTAAAATAAATATTTTCTTAGCATTAAGGCTTTACATTAATCCCCTTTAATGCATTTTTAAGCATTGTCGTACGGTTTGCATATAATGCCCCAGTAGCATGCCGGTGGATAGGGATGCACTGTGATACGACAACACTAAACCAAAATCGTAGGAGTCTCATATAGGGATAAAGGTAGGACAAGGCGCATGAGGCAATGTCCAAGGTAGGATACTACCAGTTCGGGTCGCAAGGCTGGTAGTAACGCATCGTAGCCACAATTCCCCACCTCGTCCATCCATCCCATATCGAGTCAAAGGGAGGTTATCCCAAAATCAAGGTGCACAAATCGAAACCAACAACAAGAGTAATAATATGGACCAAGTCCAATAAAATCGAAGAACTGATGTCTGCTATAGATTGCTAGCCCACTTGGCCCTGCCAAGCCGTCCTATTTTAGTCAATTCAAATTCGCACAAGTGCCGTGGTCTATTCATCACTTTCTTCAAATCCAGCAAACGACACCAAATCCAACCATATCGTTGTGGAGTCTCCTCCGCCTACACGGTTGTTAAAGTGGTTCCAATATTGACAATGAGTGTGCCAATAAAAGGTCCTGGTCTCTTTAACAACCAAACGTCGTTTAACACACCGGTTGGTACTTTTAAATTTCGAAAACGATTCATATTTGATACCAAAATATCATATTCTCTCCAAAAATCAATTTCACTTCAAAATTATCATACTCTCTTCCAAAATCATATTCAGTTAGATATGTCATTTTCACTTGAAAATATCATTTTGTTCAAATTTCCATTTCGAATCTCAACTTATGGTGTAATTTCATTTTAACCCAATTCGCATTTATATCCATGATTTAAATATAAACAATTCCCACTTTGACCGGTTTGAATTTTTAGTAAACAGTTTTAATAGTTTTAAAAAGTTAAAATAGTTTGATAAAATGGTTTGGATATTAAAAATGATTTATATAGGAAAATAGTTTGGAAAATCAAAATAATTCGAATATTTAAAAAGATAGATTTTAAACAGTTTATATCAAAATAATTTATTTTAAAAATAATTTCCAACCAAACTATCTCTTTCCATTCCAACAAATCTGGAGCCAAGTCCTAATTTAAATCAAACTGATTAAATTTCAATTATTCTAATTCAAATCAATTTCAATTTCCATTTTGATTTAAATCGATCTAGTTTCAATTTCAATTTCAATTAATTTCCATTTCAATTTCAATCCAATTGAATTTCAATTTCGATTTCCATTTTGATTTCAATTTCAATTCTCAATTCGAATTAATTTCAAGTCAATTCTCAATTTTAAACAATTTCTTGATCGATTTCAAAACACCGATTTAAATCACTAAAATCAATTTAAACGTCAATATTCAATTTAAGGTTTAAATCTTTAAAAATAATTCAATCTCAAGCCAAATTTTGAAATATCAACCTATCACTTTTACTTAAAAAACTTCGAAGTTCAAGTAAAAGTTCAAATCATTTAAAACAATTCAATTTCCATAATTCAAACCATATTTCGGTTTAACTTCAAATTTTAAATTGCATTCTTTAAACAATTTCTTTTAACCAATTCCAATTTCGCGTTTCAAGCTCGAGTTTGAAAGTATTTCAATTCCTATATTTCAATACAATTTTTTTTATAAAACGAAAACATTTGATAAATTCAAATCCAAGAATTTAAACTCATTAAATTTAACCAATTCGGTGTTCGTATATAATTTTCTATCGTACAGCCAAGTGATCAGTTATTTCAATTTTTAATTTCAAGGATGGATATATATCATTAATTTAATCCAAATCAAAGTGTCATAGATATATATCATTTCAACCTATATCTTAATTTAATTGAAATAATTCCAATAACAATTTATATATAGTCAAATAATTTACAAAGTGACAACGTTATACATAAAAATAAATAAACACCTAAAGCATCCAAAATATCAACCAATAGCATTCATCACAATCAACATCGAAATCATTCAAATATCACACCAGTTTCCTAGTTATCAACATCGGGTTTCTAATTAACAATTCAATTTTAATTTCAAAATTTTCTACCAATTTAAATTTCTATCAATACCAATCATCTATCTATTTAGACATCAATTAATTTGCTAAACAACAATCAATAGTAATAAAATTACTTCATCGCTATTAATTTAACTAACATAAAATATTTAGTACTTCGTGAGGGTATAAAACACTCGCCTTTTATTTAAAATTGAAATATTTCGGCTTCAAATAAATTCGAAACTAACTCCATACTGTAGATGTCGTCGATACGGTCGCAACGCGACTTGAAACGGATCGCATATTCAAAAGTTATGATTTAATTAGAATTAACGATTCTAGTTAACATTTTATTAACTTAAATAAGATAATTAACTTAACCTTAATCACCTTTCTCTTTTGCTCGTGCATGCACCTGTAGAATGCACCCATCATGGACCATGAACCTACGCACGGACTCTGCTAATGATGATCAGACTTCGATCAGAGGACGCCATCGTGCGTGCTCCTTTCACTCTCCCACCGTCAGCCGCCTTGGCCATACTGCTGCCACCAATTGATGAGAAACACCCAAAATTTGCCGGCCTTTCACACTCAGATCTCCGCAATTTCACAAGCTTTTGGCTCGATCCGACCGTACAATATGTAGAGCTCGTCGAACTCTACGTTTTTCCTTTTTGTGGTCGAATGATTTCGACGAATGGATTTAGAGATATCAAGGAGAGAAGGAAGGAGGATGTCAGCAATTAATCGTTTAAAAAGGAAGGCTGTGCGATTTTCTTTCTAGGTTTAGCGAAATGAACAGCTAATTATATAGTTTCCGACCTAATCAACCTGCGAAAATTCAAAACTCCAAACGAAGAGTGCCCTTGGCTTTCTACATGTCACACTGCCATTCCGAACATAATGAAAAAAGTCTCGAAGCCTAATTCGATTGTATTCAGAAGCTAGCTTTTCGAACTCAATTTGTTTTAGTTTATTTCCTTAAATTAATTTCTACGCATTTCAGGCTCGCATGGTGGAACGACAAGTCTGATTGCTATGAAACTTGAAATCCTATAATAACTCACTATTACGGATTCGATGAAACTAGTTTTGTCAAAATCCGAGGCAGCGGCCAAAACGGCTACTCGTTAGTTAAAACAAGTAATTTCCAAAAATTTATTTAGTCGCTTTAAGTTCAATTTTAAAATTTAGAAATCTTCATTCTTGTTTAAATAAAATTTAAATCAACTTTTAAAATCATTTTCATTCACATTAAATTCATAATTTAATTGTTTAAATAAATACCAATATCAAATTTAAACAATTAAATTATCCAATAAATACATTAATAATCATTAAATCTCAAATGAATTTAGTTATCAACAATTATTTTATTTTCATCTAAATAATTCAACATTTATTATCCAAACCCAACTATAGATTGTAAACATATTTAATACATAGAATTTGATTTCAATGCTTATTATTGCCTAACACTTTTTAATTGGTTATTTCAAATTTTATTCAAATTCATATTAAATAAATTACATAAATAAAATATAAAATTTCATTTCTAACCATTTTTGTTTGATAATCATATTAAATTCGATAATTTAAAGTAGTCAAAAATATGGGTCGTTACAGGACTTCTCGACCCTCTATCAGTGCCCTCTTTGATTCCTCATTAAGGTAGGCCTCCTCCAACTCTCGCTCGGTATAGAAGTCCCCGTTCTCTCGAAAATGGGCCAGAATTTCCTCCCAAACCACGTCGAAAATGCGTGGAAACTTGGAGCCCAAATAATTGAGACTCTTCTGTGCAACAGTTAGTTAACTTGGAAGTTTAAGATGGTACCACCCATCTTCTCCATTTTCTTCTCGAAAGTGTCATGTAGCTCCAAACAATCTGTTTTAACGACAGCCATCTCAACTCCAACATGATTTTTATCGATGCTAAGTTGCGCAATTCTTTCTTAGCGCAAGGCAATCGTCTGGGCTTGATCAGAAACAGTCTTATTACGGGACCTCATGATCCCCTCATCAATTGTTTTGTTACGCCCTTCAACAATCTTGTCGTGATCAGCAATATTCTTCTTCTGGGCTTCACTAATCATGTCGCGAGCTTCGAGCCCCTCTTTCAATTTTACTTTGTTTGCATGGGCTTTCTTGATTTCATCTCGAAATACAATTTCTTTCTTCGCATGGGCTACTTCAGCTCCTTTAGCAAGCCGGCGTTATTCTTACTCTCTCGGGGCGTCGCATCCCTCTTTTGTGTCGGTCACTCAATTTTGGCATCACGTTCTGCTAACGCCATCTTAAAGTTGTCTTTCTCCGATTCAAAGGGGAGGATCTCCTGATAATCATTGCAGTCCGTGTCGACCAGCTGCTTGCACAACTTTTCCATCCATCGGCTTGTTCTAAATCTCTTTGGATCGCCTGAAGGTGGGGCGTAAAGGAATCTTTACGGACTAGGTGAAGGTCACAGTCAAACTTAACTCCCTTTAAAAACCACCCAGGGAGCACAAATTCAAGTCTAGAGGGACCATACGGAAGAATGTAAGCCGTCCCCCAGTGAGGGCACGAGGAACCAAAAGCAAGCGCCACGTAGGTTGATGGAATTTGAGATGAAGACGGAGCCTGAACGGAAGAAACCAGAACTTCAAGACCGACGGAAACTGGGGCCGGGGCGAAGGCCTATTTCTTAGAAGGATAAGAACCACGATCAACCTTTGACTTCTTGGACAGTTCCTCTTGGCCATCAGGTTTTTTTTCCTCTTCTCATAGCCACTTTTATACCTACGACCCCGTTCCCTATCATCCTGTCGACGAGCTTCGGCCTCCAAGTCTTTTCTCTTTCTCCATTCCTATCCGGTCTCACGAGGCTGATAGCGGCTTGTAAACCATTTCGACCAACGCTACGAATCGGTGAACAGCTCGAGATTGTCGTAAAGTCCACGACCTCTTATGGTATGCGACATAAAGAATAAATAAAGAGCTTTAATAACGATAAATAGACCTAAACAATGTGTGTGTAAGTGAACATGACCTTAATGAAATGTGTAATATGTCTTACGGGGCCTAAAAGGACTTCACTAACCAGATCGGGAGGCTATTGTGCGGGCTAACACCAGCGCAATATGACCCGTGTAAGGGGACGTCCCTTCGAATCCGAAATCTTCCCCTATAAGTTCGTCGATATCCATGTAAACATTGCTCAAATCCCCAAAGTTTACGTTGGCATCATTAATGGGGAATCATGACGTTGCTCGACTACTGAGGGAGCATCTTTATTGCGAATCTCTCGGAAAGGCGAATTCAAAAGAACGGAACTCATTCCTAGAGTCTCGTCACACGATTCAGAGTCTCATCACCGGAACCTACCTTGAATTCATCATCACCATAGGAAGAATCATAACTAATGCTACTCTCAACTTCACCTACTCTTTTTCTGTTGCCACTGTAGCCTTGCCCTCTCACTACTTGAACTCTTCTTCCCCTTCGTTTGGAATTGAGGGTATTCTGGTTGGACAGTTGGCTTCAGTCATGACATCCCTTCTCTCATGAGTTTCTTCTGTAGACTCACCAGACAAGCCTTCCTTTTCTTGAAAAACACCCTCTATAGAGCCATGTGATAAAAAAGTGGTGCATGTTTGTACTCTAGAACGAGAAGGAGACAGGACTTCAATCGCTACGGTGGTTCTCCCATGATGCAATAGCCCATACTAAAGTGAATTTTTGTGTGTCAGCAAAAAGTTAACCGATCTTTCCCCGGCATCTACGGCCTTCAGGATATGGAAAATCTAGACGAGTGATAGGTCTTTATTTGGCCTTGAAATAATTGCAGGAAGTATTCGACCTGTCAGAAATCCTATAGCCACATATCAAAACTTGATAAGTAAGGAAGAAAACTTACCCCATGTTGTCCAAAGACGGTCAAACCCTTCGGGACATCTAACGATGAAGTGCTGAGTCTTGAAGTGAAATAGATTGCTTTGAAGCTGTAGCACGATCTTGTGATTCCTCTGGGCCTCGATAACGACAAGGGATGGGCACTCGTTTCTTCTCTTAAACAAGAGAAAACATCTCGACTCATCAAAAATCTGGACACGATTAAATGTCCACATAAACAAAATGCGCAGGCAAGTTAAGATTGCGTATCCAGTAAGATAAATTTGGAATAGGGAAATTCCCAAGTTCGAAAGAGTTTCTCTCAAGAAGTCATTGAAGGGAGTAAATGCTCCATTTAAGCACATGTACCGATGGCAAGCAGTGTGTCCTAGAGGCGGCATATGGTCAAACTCATTCATCTCCAGAAGGCACACATCATCCTCTGGATGTCGTGTTTCAAGCAAATTTTATGCAGAACCTTAGCGGAATTTATGGAGGAAGCTCTCTTAGGTGGATTAAGAACTCTATAATTCGGAGGAGTCCAATTCACAACCCGACCAACCAGGACTAGTTGACCTTATTCAGCTCATGAAGCAGTAGAGGAAGGGGCGACGGATGACGTTTCAGCTTTTGAAAGTGCTCGACTTCCTCCACTGGACTTACGGCGAGAAGACAGGTACTTCATTCTATACATCAAAACTTATGTCCAATGCAGCCAGGTAATTCTATCTTTAACTAAAAATTCCCCTACAACCCTTAAATTTCGAAGGAATAACCGATTACACCAACACGTCAGATTTAAAGTATATGCCAGGGCAAGTGCAGTGTGTTATCAATGGAGGGTGAACTCGGTATCCTGAACACTAAGAATGCTCTATCCCATGTAGATAGTTCGCTTAAAGTAAAGAATTAAAGAGCTTTTCCATATCATTGTTTTTAAATTATTTCTTCTACACTAACTTGTTATCGATCAACGACCGATAACGGATCCGTTGTCCGCAGCGACGTAGAAAGATCTTCCTAGTCCAGGTACAATGAATGTGCAATAACGAGACCAATTAGAACTCTTCAGAAGGTGATAACAACATAAGCTGCTTGCAAGACGCTATCCAAATTCGTTATTCCCCTCCGAAAGGAATAAAACAAATTTACGATACGACGTGTTGTATCAGCAATGTAAATTAGTACCAGTCAATTTTGATTCTACGGACGAAGACATCAAAACATATCAAGCATCGGGGTTACGAAAGTGTGTTATGGATCATGTAATATGGATATACGATAATGCAGAGTATAATGATGATAATAATATTGTAAATAGTGAGGAATAAAAATCAGTACAGTAAAATGACACCAGTGATTTTTATACTGGTTCGGAGCACCGTTCTACGTCCAGTCCCAGACTCCTTCAGGAAATCCACTAAAACAACAACCCTCACTTAACCCAAAGGAATAGGTCTATACAACCCTTAACAGCCAAGCAGGGACCTGAGCAGCAGAACAGTATTTCGCCTCAACAGCGGAAGAGGACTTCAGACGCCTGAGCAGCAGAACGGGACTTCAACAATTACAGAAGATTGTTTTTGACCTTGTGTGTTCTAATAACACGGATTTGCCACTCGTAATACACCCTTTCTATAATATTTTCCTCTAGTATGGTGTGTGTAGTTGTGTGTATATGAAGATTAGGAAGTTTCGAATTTCTTGAAGAAAATTGAAATGAATACATAAGCAATGAATGTATGAATTCAAGAGAGCAGTTAATTAAGAAAATATGATTCAAGTATAAGAAAGTAAGTGAAGTGATTTGATCTTGAAATTAATGCATATATATATATATAGTAGTTAAGGAGTTGCAACTGCTGGTGAAGAGATCTCTGCGAATAGCAATGGTTACAACCCTTGGGGAGGAAGACAACTATTCAGAAAAGTGGTGTCTTTTCATAAAAAACGACAGCTGCAGGATTCAGAATATCGCAACCAACTTGGTTTTTCCACGACAATAATCGCCAATACAACCCATCGTCTAATTGCCTTTGCCAAACAAATGTCAATATCAACATTACCCACCTATAACCGAGAATCAAAAAGAAAACACGAAGTGATTAGATGATTAGTGGCCTATGCTAAGAAGGGTCAACAGTGATCCATGGATGTTTGGTGGCGATCCAATGAGAGCAAATCGATGACGATCCAAATGGATAGGATCGGTGGCGATCCAAGAGACGAGGTTTCAGGAACTAAGGTTGGAGTCAAAGCGACGATGAAATTCAGAGTGCTCAATGGAAAGAGACTTCGGTGGCAGATGGTCGACGATGGCAATAGGATGGATGGATTTAGAGTTTGGTCGAGTTTGGATCGAGTCGTAAGGAGTTAGCTTGGGTTGCAATAGAATGGTAATAGTATAGGGTAGGTTTGCTCGATTGAGTTAAATAGGAGATTGGGGCTTAAAAAGTACTAAGTCTTTGGATCGCTAGCGACCCATCAAGTTTTATCTGATCTCCCCCAAATTCATGTAACGGCCTTAACACAATCAATTGAACCTCACTAAGCGGGAACTTAAAGCTAGTTACTTCCACAGCACGCCTTGTTTCCAATGAGGGATATTCTAGGGTCAAATGTTATCCGAGTTTTTAAATCCAGCAGTACCCAAAGGAAGTCAGAACAGCTTCATCGAGTCAGAACAGCTCAAGAGCCAACCAAAAGGACTAGAAGAACCAACCAAGAAGGATCAAATAAAAGAAAAAACATGCTAAGATTATGGATTGTTAGCGATCTGTGATGTTCGCTCATGGGTCCGTCAATACTCTTGCATCAAGATCCAATGGGCATTCTAGGAATGATGGCTAAGTTTGATGGAATTCCAAGCTAGTTAGATCGAGAAGTGAGCATCTATTTAATTCAATCAGCAGTCCGATGCAACTAGTATGTGGGTTATCATCGAAACAAGGCAACAAGCTACAAAATTACATGGAGAACACCAACACCTGACAAAAAATGTAATCCGAAAGGCAAAGTCCAAATATACTCTAAGTACATGGATCATTGATGCACTATGGATCGCTAGCAATCCATATAATTGCGCCAAATTGCCATGGAGTTTAAAGAAGAGGATGAAGGAAAGCGTCACAAGCAATTGGATCGTCAGCAACCCAAAACCTATGGATCGATAGCGATCCATCAAATTGATTTGGCTCACTGTGAAACTTTCAAGGCACCTTCGTATGTTCGTTTGCAAGCATCTGGCAAGTTGGCCTAGCACAGTAGCTTTCTAAACCTTATAAATACAATCCTACCTGCAACATAAACAGAACCTTTTGGACTGGCTGTTGAAACTCTGTAGAAACTACTCTTCCTTCTTCTTCTTCCATACAACAGTCATCTACAGGTTCACTATGATTCTCCAGTGAACTCCAGCATTGGTGGCTTGATATCATTTACATAATTCAATAGCATTATACTCAGATTCAACTTGTAATAGCAGTCAATTGATAATAAAAGTTATAAAGTGGATGTAGTCTTCGTTAAAATCCGAACCCCTATAAATCTCTTGTCTTTTTTACTTTATTTGCGAGTTATTACTTCTGGTCTCTATTCTATTTGCCTTGATAAACAGAGCTGGTGCTTTCACACTTAATCCATGATATTGATCCACTTTTTCGGTTAACATTAGTTATAAATAAAATGGTTGGGGACCATTCAACCTCGTCATCTTTGCAAAAAAAATTAATAATGTAACAAATTGTGTCAAGTATCTAATAAAATGAAAACACCTTTTATTTTTAACAAGATTGGCTATTAAGTTAGATACATGTAACAAATTACATAAATGCCCAAAGGGCAAACCCCTAACTCTATCAAATAGTAATATGCCAACATAAATCAATAACAAGCATAGAAGAATACATGTTGTATCCACACTATACTTGCACATATATAATTGGCACATTGCAAACATCTTCCAAACAATAGCTTCATGAAATGGAACAACACTGAACTAGTTATGACTCGACAAGATTTGCATACTCAAGCACATAACATCTATTTAAATTCATATGTTTATTCTTCTTATGTTAAACATAAGCTCATTTTCCAAAATCCCTTTTTAAATCACTAAAATAATATTAATATGCCATGAGACAAAAAATTAGTTTTTTTTACCACCATTCGTAAGGTTTTGAAATAAGTAGAAACCTCATTATCTATTTTTCAACCTCTATTTTATATAAACCATAATGTAAGATTTTCAAATCAAATTACTTAAATCCATAAAAAAATTTAAACAATCAAATGTAGTTATAATATCACACAAGTCAACTTAACACGGTTCATAAACATCAGTTAATCATTAGCATGCATAGAAATCCAAATTTCAAAATCTCAAATTTCCTTTTTGTTAAAACCATATCTGATAAATCCCAAATTAATTCAAATGAATTCCATAAAACACTTTTTGAAATCATTGAAATATCATGATATGCCACTAGACTAGAAATCATATTTCACAAACTTTCACAATGCTAGAAATATAGCAGTCCCTCATTTTCTTATTTTAAACTTTCCTTTATAGCAATCCATAGCATATAAGTTCAAATTCAGTTCTTTTAAATCCAAAATGTATTATTTATGTCAATAATATTTGACTCAAATTTACTATATTAAAATAATTCTAACAACTACTAAAGTTGTATTTAGTCTTCTATCATCCAATAAAATCAATATATAATACCAATCAATTAATCACAAAACGGATCAATTCAATTTTCCATCATAGATATCCAATATGAAAGTAATCACACTTATCCACTTAGCAACATACCACAAAACCATATGTATTTGCATATTCATAACCAAATCCTATATATTTCTACCAACCTGATTAAACTAAGCCGTTCAATCATGCTTATAAGTCAACCACAAAAACTTGTACTATAAAATGAATTGCAGATTATATCAGGCACCAAAAAACCATCAAATATCATATATTAGTTAAACATATGTAAATTTTAATTCATTGAAATCAAAAATTTCCTCCAACCAACATTCACCAATCATCAAATTTGCAATTTTAGACATAATTCCAAACTGTTCCCTCCACCTACAAATAATGCCTCAACTCTGTCCATACCATCTGTAACAACCCTACTGTTAATTACCTAATTAATTAAATTTAATTATGGAAAATTGATTCTAAATAGTGATTTTGTGATGTCCCGGAAATTTAGGCAATAATTATTTAATAATTTCATTAATAATTATTTTAAAATGTGAAATATTGGTTTAATAATCTAATTCAAGCAGGAATTTTCTTTTGAAGATTAATAATTATTTAATTTGTCAAATGATTTTCTTTTCAAAATTTTTAATAATTTAATTTAAATTTAGAATCTGATTGTTTTAAAATGTTAAAAATATTTAAATGATAAATTCATCTTTCTAAACTGATTTAAAGATATTTATTTATAATGTATATATGTTAATACATTGTAAATAGAAGATTTGATTTTAATTTAAATATTAAATAAAGGATATTTTCTAATTATTATATATAAATGTATAAATTGTAAATTAATTTAAATTAGCATTGAAAACTTTCCAAAGGTAAATTTTAAAGTCTTTCTTATATCTTCATAGTAATGTAAGTAAGTATTTATTTTGTGTATAAAAATAAATGTAGTTTAAATTTTGTTTTATAATAAAAGTTTATTTTATTTTGTTTTAAAAATTGTTTTCTTTGAAATAATATTTAATTCATTCATATTAGAATATAATATTTGATTTGAAACTCTTGAATAAAATTGAATTCAACATTTCTTTTCTTTATAAAATCTTTTCTTTTGAAAATTAGTTTTAAAAGAATATTATTTTAAGACATTCAAATAAACATTTAAAATTATGTGTAATCTTATAAAAGTAGTAAATATGTAATCATTTTCAAGGATAATGTTAATAAATATTTAAAACATGCTAAAACAAATTAGAAATGGTTTTAGATAAATTTAAATACATTAATAAATTTAGAATTTTCTTTTTAAAAATGAACATGTATTAGCTTTTAAACTAATATAAGATACTTGTAAAAATTTGAGATGATAACCATAACAAGTGGCAAGCTAATTTATTTATAAAATTTAATTATATTGACAAGAAAATATAACAAATGCATTTTTGGTTCAAACCTTATTCTCATTTGAAATCTGATTCTCAGATTTCAGTATAATCAAAACCCAAAACAATGCATGTTAAAATCAGCAAAATCAAAATATAAATCAAAATCTGCATACACCTTCAAATCTGCAAAACCTATCTACATCTAAATTCTGTAAAATCAAACTTCAACTCTTTCTCAAGCATATGAAAGTGGATCTGCATATTTCAGTAATCAAATTGGAAGTTCAACTTCAATTCAAAATTGAGGGATGTCTGCAAGCAAATTCAGCCAGCCAATTGCATCCAGGTTCAATATGTAGTTCCTGGAAAAAAATGAAATCAGCATCTATTTGTTCTCTGCACCTTCATTAAAAAAAGTGAGTAGGCTTCTTTATTCAAAAACAGTTTTTTTTTAAATCAAAGCTAGATTAAATTTCCAGAACTAAAATACTAGTTCACATGAATTTAAAACTGTTGGATGAGAACTTCTCTATTTCTTTTGGAAGTGAGTAACCTCACAATGCAAAGAGTTTTGAATTTTTCTGATGCATGTAAATACTTAGAAATGAGCAAGCTTGTCTGAAACTTCTATTTTGATAAATACTGTGTGTGAATATGTATAAACATATATATAAGTTTACATGAAACTGTATATTTGATTCTGTGTATAAAAACATAAAATTTAAATAAGGAAAAACAAATACCTCTTGAATTTATTTCAATTAGGATTTTTCATGATAGTAAAGTAGGTTGCACAGTATAAAATTTTGATTAAATCATAATTTAGTTATATTGAAGTCTGTTACCCTCTGAAACAACTCTACTGCAAATATTTTGCCATAAAACAAAAGTATCAACATCATTAACTATTTAAAACAAGATTATAACATGAATATATGTTAGAAATCATAAATTTTTAAACAAATTTCACCTTTTAAAATGGACTATGGTATTAGCATTTTTGTTATGAACAGAAGTAGGAATTTTTGAAAGTATCTGATAGGTTAGTATTTCTGACTTGAACAAAATTGGGAAATCTAGGATCAACTAATTTCCTAGGGGTTTTGGGTTGATGTGGTTTGGTCTGGAGGTTGAGAATTGATGTAAGAATGGAGGAAAATTGAGCAATAGGTAATCAGAGGAAGGAGGAGATGGAAATTTTGATTTCCAGGTTTCAACCCTAGTCTTTGAGTGTTGTAGTTTTTAATTTCTCCTCATGCTCTATGTTGCATCGAGTGGGTTAAGGATTTGAGAGGTTGTAGAGGGAGTGTAGAGGTAGCTATGGCCAAGGTCGCGTCAACAATGGTGGCCGGAGGTAGGATTTCTCGGCGTTGACAGGTTTGAGTATTTTTGCTGTGAAGTTTTCCAGGTCTGAATAAATTCTTTGATTCCAAAGTTTTAGTTGCAGTGGAGATTAGGTGATTGTACCCATGTTAGGAGATGGTCGGCAACTAGGAGGAGTAGCCTAGGGTGTCAGGAGTTGATCAGAGCTCCGGTGTATATGCATCGTTCATGCTTGATGTCTGGTGAACTTCTGGGGTGTGCAGGGTTTCTAGCTCGAAGTATGCCTCGGGTTTTTGTGCTTTTGACTCGAAGCAAGTGAGTTGGCAACTCGATGTAAGGGAAGGGTTGCTCAGGTAAATATGGTTACAGGTTTAAAACCTGAGAGTTTTGCAGTTTTTAAAATTTTGAATGAATTCATATTTTTAAAGATAGAATTTGATTCAAATGTAAGTTGAATCTAAATTCAAATGAAGTTTGAAATTCAAAGTTTTTAAAAATGAAAATTTTAAAATTTAAACAAGATTTAAATTTAGTTTTAAATCAAGATTAAAAACAGTTTCAGGTTTACCTTTAAAAATCAAATTTTTGTTTCAAAACAGTTTTTGTGAGTTTTTAAATTATGATCAGATTTATATGATTTTAAGCAAGATTTAAATCTGTTTTGAAATCAAGTTTAAACAGTTTTCAGATTTACTTTGGAAACCAGTTTTGAATTCAAACAGTTTGTAAATTTAAAAAAAAAGAACATATTCAAATGTTTTAAAAGAATTTGATTTCAAATAAGTTTTAAAACTTGAAAGAATTTATTTCCTTTAGTATTTGAATTAAAATATGAAGTGTTTAATTTAAATTTGAAAGTTGAAATAATCAATTTATTTTCAAAGCTTAATTTATTTTAATCAAGTAAATTTATTTGAAACCTTTCTTGTATATTTAAGAAATGTTCTTTAACATTCATTTTATTTTAAGGTTTATATTTATTTAAATTTGGATTAATGTTTAAATAGTTAAACATTTTAAATATTAAATTTTTAAATAGAATTTGAATTTAAATTTAGAAATGTATTGTTTAAATACATTTGAATGTAAATGAAGTCATTTGATAAGTAAAATAAATTATTTTGAAAATAATTAAGATAATTAAGAATTTACTTAATTATTTGGTTTTAAATAATGGTTTAGATAAATTTTAATTAAAGATGATTTATTGATAATTAATCTACGATAAATTTTCTTAAGTAAGCAATTATTGAAATGTTGTTAATTAATAAAAATAATTATCTAAGGATAATTAAGTAATTAATTGATATAACTAATTTTGATAATTAGCTAGATAAAGTAATGGAATATAATCAATTGTAATTTGTTAAATATAATTACTTGATAAAAGTAATTAAGGAATTAATTACTTATTGTAATTAATTTTGATATGTGATTTATTTAAGTTAATTAATTTAGTTTAATTAATTTAAGTAAACCATCTAATGATTTTAAGAGTGTAATTACTTAATGAATATTAAGCAGAATTACTTAGAGAAGTAAGGAATGGTAATTACTGAAATGTAATAAGTAATTTGGATAATTACTTTTGTAATTAATCAAGAGATTAATTAATTAAGATAATTAATTATTGGATTATTAATTTGATTAATGAGTAATTGAAGATAGTTAATTACTGAATTGAATATTAATCAAAGTGATTAATAAATAGATTAATTAATAAATGTAATTAATTTTAATCAATTAATTTATTTAAATATTAGAGATCACTAATTAATATTAATGATAGAATAAATGATTGTTTAATTAAGTAATTTACATAAATATTAGAGATCATTATTTAATATAATTAATGATGTAATTAATGATTATTTAATTAAATAATAATTAATTAATTAAGAGATTAATTAATTGTAATTAATTAAGGATAAATATAATTAATTATAATTAATTAATAAATGAGTAATTAAATGTTAATTACTTATGATTAAGGTTAATTAATTTGTGAAAATTAATTAAAGACTAATTACTTATTGTAATTAGTAAATGATTAATCAAGGTGTTTAGTCAAGTTAAAGACTTAGTGAATGATTACTTAACTGGGTTAATTGATTAATGAATATTAAGCAGGATTTAAATGTGGTAATTAATTTAATTTAATTTAAATTAATTAATGATAGAAGTAATTAATTTAATTCATTTTAAATTAATTATAATTGATGGTTAATAAATCATTGCTTATGGATGTTATTGATTGAATGGTTGTGATCTCAGTAATGAGATTAGTTGTATTTGTATGATATGGATGATTGGTTTAAGTATGATGGTTTGTGATGGATTATTTGGTTGCGATAATTATCTGTTTGTGATGATGATACAAATTATATGCTTATGATATGAATGTGATTATCTATTGTGATATGTAGTTTATCTATCTGTGTGAAATAGATAATGATGAAACGAGTTAATTGTTTAAAACCCTTAACTACAACTTGGACATTAAGATGGCGTTTGGTTTCGATGAGACCGGGATCGGTTCTCCAAATTTGGATATCCAAAAACCACATCGATTCCAAATTGAACGTTAGATCGTTAATCCAAATGGGGCAAGTAAAGACTCGAGGTGTAAGGGCTATACGTCAGTATAACTCTGTGGGTGATTCCGTAATGAGTTTGACGGAATAGTACTTATAGGTTCGAGATGGTGATTTAGAGAGCAAGGGTTATCGTCGTTGACTCTGAGGGTGATTCCAATACAAGTGTAACGAGATTGTTCCTTCGGTTTCGTTCGAACCCGGAACGAACTTGTATGGATTGAATGCTTTCAGAACATCGTCAGGTGGACGATGAGCATTCTAAGATTGATGTGTTCTATAAAGGTAATCGTAGCCTCAAGCCTCATCAACCGGAAATGGCTAAAACAGGGGAGGTGCAGCAAGGCTTCGTGGGTAGCTCCCACTGGAGAGCAAGATTTATCCCTGTCTAGAGGTCCCTTTATATTCGGTTGTGTGGCAGTTGGCGACGGCCAATCTGCGGGGTGGTCTTGTTCGGGACTGTTCAGTAAGGAATGGTCCCGGCTTTGTGTTGCAGGGGAGAGGGCGTACTCCTCGGTACGGTGATCTAGGCCACGTACTGTGACGGGCGGTACCCCAGTAGCCCTGCCATTGATGGAAACCCATTCTTCCTACGAGACCCTACGGTTTTGATTGTATTACCCACTTTTGTGGCTAGTAGCTGGAATTTAATCATGTAACAATTTCGGCTATTTATTATTTATTTGAAAACCCTAAACACTATTATAATATCACTGGATTTCCTATCAAATGTTTTTGTTAGCATAAGGTAAAAACTTTTCCATGTTTATAAGTGGGAAGTCTTACGTGATACCTTTTGTTTCAAAGGATTTTTCTAAAGTTAAGCAACTTTTATCCCCCTTTACTCACACCAGACCCATGTCTGACCCGAGTGTTTATTTTCTGTTTTATTAAACTCTTGGGTACTCATATTACGTATGAGTAGTCAAGTGTTTTCAGGATTTCTTTGATGAGTTCTGGAGGAGATAATGGAGCAGGAGGCTTCAGCGTGTAGATATATGTAGTGGTTCCGCTGTGTTGAGTTGTATCTGTTTTCTCTGATGTACTTGGATTGTAATTGCTAGATAGACGTTTATAACTGTCTAGTATGTGTTGTATTAGTTGTAGAACTCTGATGTATATGATACTATGTAAAGTTTTATGTGATATAATATAAATTATTCGTTCCGCTGTGAGATTCTGATGTTGTCTGTTCCTTTCTTTCCTTTCTTTTCTCTTTTCTATCCCTTTCTTTCTTCTTAATGATGCGTCTTTCTATGGAATGAAAGGCGGGTCGTCTCATTGTGGTATCAGAGCTCTAGGTTGAGTGAATACCTAGACTCTGGAGTGGTGTCCTTCTTGAGAGAGCGTATTTGTAATTTTGAATATATATATATATATATATATATATATATATATATATATATTTATATATATATATTTCTACCTATTTGATTGGGTTACCTGTTCGGGTTTTCCAATATAAGTTCGAAAGGTAGATAGGGTAGTTCTGTGTGTAACACAACTACCAATGGTTGGAGTTCGAGTGCTTGAGGTTGGAAGTAATCTGCTAGGGCAGTATTGGGCATCTTGAGTAGTTTTGCAGTTTGGTGTAAAGGATTTCACCGATCTCTGAAGGAAATCTTTTCAAGATTCGGAGTTTATCTTTGGATTGTAAGCTTGGTAGCACTCGTGTGAGTGAATTTTCTTGAGTTTGGATTAGTTGGGAGTGCTGAAGCCAGAGTTGGTATTTTGGAAACTTTAGGGAGGAGTTCTATCTGTATTTGAGTTTGAGACTCAGTTTGGCAGAATGTTTTGTGCTTGGTTTGGGAGCGAGTTTCCTGAGAGATATCCGTCTATCAGGAAGGCTCTATTGTGAAGTGGCTGGTGTAGCTTTGGGATTCGATGAGCTTTTGGATAAGGATGTCTTTGGCAGCAGTAGCAACTATGAGTGGCTTGTTCATCGATGATTCAGAAATCCCTGTGATTCTTTTGTCAATAGTCCGGGCAGATGGTGGAGCTTGTCCATTTCTTCTGAAAGCTCAGCTGGGTGTGATGTTTGTGGTTAGAGGTGGACAATTAGATTCTTCTTTGATTTGAAGGCTTTAGCTGTTCTGATTAGTGAGAGAGAACGATTTCTTGGGATCTAAACTGAGTGGAATCGCAAAAGTGACTTGCGATGGTTCGAAGGTTCTCTGAGTGATCTTTGTTTGGATTGAAGCATCTCTAGAGGATGTTTGAGTCATCGAAGTGGTATTTTCTGGATATCTTCGAAGGAGTTAAGATTTGCATACACATCGAGGGTTTGAGTTCTGTTTGGACTTGGCTCTTAAAGCTTTACCGGTGGTTCAGCATAGTAGGAGGGCTCTTTTAGAATGAGATCTGTTTAAGATGGAAAAATAGATCAGATCTAGTTTCTGGTTGAATTTTTGCTATGGTGTTTGTGACCAAATCGGATAGGTCACTGAGATTTTATGGAATTTGATGAACAATGTTTCCGGGATAAGTTGATCAAGTTTATACTTGTGTTCATCAACAGCATTCTTAAATCAGAGTTGCACAGTGGAAGCATGGTGGCAGCTATTCCAGAATAGAAGCAACACCCGATTCTTTGGGAATTTGAGTTTTGTCTTGAATCAGAGGATTTCTACAGGAAATTCATTTGAATCTGGAAGCTTGGATGTCTTGTGCATCTGTACTGTTTTCCAAATAAGAGTAGTTTGTCTAAAGTCTTCTGATATTTGTGTAGAAGAGTTGTGTGGTAGATTTGATTGATCTAGAAGGTTGAAGGCACCCCAGGATCGTCAAGAGAGATGTGTGGATAAGAGATTGGATCTTTCTGTCTTCTCTGAAGGATTAAGTGTTCGATCTACAGGATTGAATTTCCAGTTCATATGGCTGGAATTTGTTTTGTTTTCACGTATCTCAGAGGGAGTACGTGTATGGTTTATCTCTGGTTTTAGAATCAGTGGTTCTGGGAGATTTGGAAGTTGATCAGGACTTGTCTGTAGTCCAGTTCTCTGTTTAGATTTATAGATCTAGATATATAGGAGCTCTAGACCTGAGTGGTGTAGTTAGTTTAGATTCTGTAGGGCGAGTGTCCCGGTATTATACCTGGGAAACTTTAGTGAATCTTATACAGAATTTTGTCTGGATAGTTAGAATTGTTTGTTTGAATTGGTTGTTATGGTTGCTAGTATTTTGGTTGATAACATATGTTTGCTCTTTTAAATTTTAAAATCTGTATGAGATTATTAAATTACCTTTGCTTTTAAATTTCGGGGACGAAATTCTTTTAAGGGGGGACGAATGTGATATCCCGAAAATTTAGGAAACAATTATTTAATAATTTCATTAATAATTATTTTAAAATGTGAAATATTGATTTAATAATCTAATTCAAGCAGGAATTTTCTTTTGAAGATTAATAATTGTTTAATTTGTCAAATGGTTTTCTTTTCAAAAATTTTATTAATTTAATTTAAATTGAGAATCTGATTGTTTTCAAATTTTAAAAATATTTAAATGATAAATTCATCTTTCTAAACTGATTTAAAGATATTTATTTATAATGTATATATGTTAATACATTGTAAATAGAAGATTTGATTTTAATTTAAATATTAAATAAAGGATATTTTCTAATTATTATATATAAATGTATAAATTGTAAATTAATTTAAATTAGCATTGAAAACTTTCCAAAGGTAAATTTTAAAGTCTTTCTTATATCTTTATAGTAATGTAAGTAAGTATTTATTTTGTTTATAAAAATAAATGTAGTTTAATTTTTGTTTTATAATAAAAGTTTATTTTGTTTTGTTTTAAAAATTGTTTTCTTTGAAATAATATTTAATTCATTCATTTTAGAATATAATATTTGATTTGAAACTCTTGAATAAAATTGAATTCAACATTTCTTTTCTTTTTAAAATCTTTTCTTTTGAAAATTAGTTTTAAAAGAATATTATTTTAAGACATTCAAATGAACATTTAAAATTATGTGTAGTCTTATAAAAATAGTAAATATGTAATCATTTCAAGGCTAATGTTAATAAATATTTAAAACATGCAAAAACAAATTAGAAATGGTTTTAGATAAATTTAAATACATTTATAAATTTAGAATTTTCTTTTTAAAAATGAACATGTGTTAGCTTTTAAACTAATAGAAGACACTTGTAAAAATTTGAGATGATAACCATAACAAGTGGCAAGCTAATTTATTTTTAAAATTTAATTATATTGACAATAAAATATAACAAATGCATTTTTGGTTCAAACCTTATTCTCATTTGAAATCTGATTCTCAGATTTCAGTAAAATCAAAACCCAAAACAATGCATGTTAAAATCAGCAAAATCAAAATATAAATCAAAATCTGCATACACCTTCAAATCTGCAAAACCTATCTACATCTAAATTCTGTAAAATCAAACTTCAACTCTTTCTCAAGCATATGAAAGTGGATCTGCATATTTCAGTAATCAAATTGGAAGTTCAACTTCAATTCAAAATTGAGGGATGTCTGCAAGCAAATTCAACTAGCAAATTGCATCCAGGTTCAATATGCAGTTCCTGGAAAAAAATGAAATCTGCATCTATTTGTTCTCTGCACCTTCATTAAAAAAAGTGAGTACGCTTCTTTATTTAAAAATAGTTTTTTTTAAATCAAAGCTAGATTAAATTTCCAGAACTAAAATACTAGTTCACATGAATTTAAAACTATTGGATGAGAACTTCTCTATTTCTTTTGGAAGTGAGTAACCTCACAATGCAAAGAGGTTTGAATTTGTCTGATGCGTGTAAATACTTAGAAATGAGCAAGCTTGTCTGAAAATTCTATTTTGATAAATACTGTGTGTGAATATGTATAAACATATATATATATAAGTTTACATGAAACTGTAAATTTGATTCTGTGTATAAAAACTTAAAATTTAAATAGGGAAAAACAAATACCTCTTGAATTTATTCAATTAGGATTTGTCATGATAGTAAAGTAGGTTGCACGGTATAAAATTTTGATTGAATCATAATTTAGTTATATTGAAGTCTGTTACCCTCTGAAACAACTCTACTGTAAACATTTTGCCATAAAACAAAAATATCAACATCATTAACTATTTAAAACAAGATTATAACATGAATATATGTTAGAAATCATAAATTTTTAAACAAATTTCACCTTTTAAAATGGACGGTGGTATTAGCATTTTGTTATGAACAGAAATAGGAATTTTTGAAAGTATCTCATAGGTTAGTATTTCTGACTTGAACAAAATTGGGAAATCTGGGATCAACTAATTTCCTAGGGGTTTTGGGTTGATGTGGTTTGGTCTGGAGGTTGAGGATTGATGTAAGAATGGAGGAAAATTGAGCAATAGGTAATCAGAGAAGGAGGAGATGGAAATTCTGATTTCCAGGTTTCAACCTAGTCTTTTAGTGTTGCAGTTTTCAATTTCTCCTCACGCTCTATGTTGCATCGAGTGGGTTAAGGATGTGAGAAGTTGTAGAGGGAGTGTAGAGGTAGCTATGGCCAAGGTCGCGTCAACAATGGTGGCCGGAGGTGGGATTTCTCGGCGTTGACAGGTTTGAGTATTTGTGCTGGAAAGTTTTCCAGGTCTGAATAAATTCTTTGATTCCAAAGTTTGAGTTGCAGTGGAGATTAGGTGATTGTACCCATGTTAGGAGATGGTTGGTGTGACGACCGCCCATGACTCCCGCACCAAAACAAGAGGATAAAGCGCTGAAGGTGTGTCAGGCAGCCATGGGTGACCGTCAAGGTAGAATAAACATCGCAGACTCTATCGTACAACTCACAGCGCATGGACAAAAATACAATAGAGAAATATAATATAGTGAAGCTCCATAGAACAGAACATCATCATATAAGCATCATAGAAGTTTTATACAAACATATGAATCATCCATACATCAAAGCCTCACTACATAACACTCAAACAAATACAGCAGCGGAACACCCAGTACATAATATGAAAATAATATGCAAAAACCTCCTGCTCGTCTTCGTCATCATCAGCATAGATCTCCAACAACAGCACCTGTCACCTGCTACCTAGTCTGCCCATCACAACATGGATGAACAGCCCAAGGTAATAAGAGGAGACATAAAACCTTGAGTCAGACAAAGTCTTAGTGAGCAGTAAATCAACTATCAAACATACCCAAAAGAGCATAAAGGATAAAGGAATAGGAACCAAACCATCCCACTCCACCTCTTTCTACAGTGATAGCCCCCAGACTCGTACAAAAGAGAAGCAAACATAACATAGCAGACAATTGAGGTAAAGCAATAATCACTCGAGTCAAGGTCGATGTTTTCCAAATACAAACCCCCAAGGCCTAAACCAAGATCAGATAAGCACCCAGAAAACACCGCTCTTGAGGCCGAATGATGGTACAATCAAACGTCCAAACATCCATGACTCTGGCTATCACTGTTAACCTTGCTTCGAAATCACCGTTAATTGAATGACCGACTCCTTCCTGAGCCATCCATCAAGGGCTAATGGTAACCCCGGTTCTAGACATAACTCCGCACGTCATCATGACCCGTGCCTAGGAATTTTTCGCAACTACCCAGAGTACTCGACCACCTACCTGTAGTTTTTAGGGTGTCCAGACCACCTACCTGTAGTCTTTAGGGCAACCCTTATACTCTTGCTTTGAGTCTGCTAGAACCTTCAACAACGATGAAATCCAAGCCTTCTAGTCATCCTCCTTGACGACTATTCTCAACCTAGCCCAAACTACCTCTTGAGCCATCCATTATCAATCAACTCGAACTACCCTTCAAGTTATCAACATGCTTGGAGTAATCCTTCTCGATTATACCAAGGTTACATCACATCATGCCTCGCCTCATCTTCATCATAGCAAAGGCTCATCTTAACATCATGGTTTGCCTCATCGCATCATGGCAAAATTCCATCTCAACATCATCCAATCCATACATATGAGCGTCAACATCCACTCCATATGCCTTAAGCAACTTTCACCATTCAAGAGCCTCTTTCGTAGCTCTTGAATCGACTTTGACCATACTTGTCCAAATCTATCAACTAGATAACTCATTCCCAACAATCAAACAAGGCAAACATTAATCCAAACAAATAAGTAGTCAATCAAGATCTAAATAGGCATTTATAACTATAATGACAATTTCGTAAATAAATGAGAATAGGTCTATCATACATGAATCATGGGTTCTTAGCATGGATCTAACAAATATAAATCATGGGTTTTGTCCCTACAACTTGATGAATGAACTTGCATAAGTAAACGTCTTCATAAGTAATGGATCTACACTTGGATCTAAGGAAAAATGCATAAAATTACTATCTACAACACTCCAACAAACCACCAATCCAATATACTCCTTTGGGTCCGCGTGAGAGATAACCACCACTCACCAAATCACCCAAACACTTCAAAAACTATCAACTTCAGATCTGGACAGCGAAGATTCAAGCATGATTCGTCGAAATCCCACTTGAAACGATGAAATCTAGCTTCGTTGGATGAAGATCTTCAGCTTTGGCTTTTGGATCTTCAATCTCGATCTTCGATCTTGGATGGATGTTAGAACTAGATTGGAATGGAGAAAAGGAGATGAAGAAATGTTGTAGTCGAGCTCTCAAAATGGTAGCACTTCGTCGCTTCGAAATCCGGTGCCAAAAAGTGAGCCAAACCCCTCTATTTATAGGCTGAAACCTCTCTGAGTCGTCCATCCATAAGTCGTCGCCGACCCAACCATGAGTCGTCACCGACTCATTACTTAAGTCGTTCGCGACTTAACCCACACGGCCTAACTCAAACGCACACGCGCGACCTACTGACACGGTAACCCTATCTCTAAGTCGCTTACGCGACTTAACACGACTCAGCCTACAAGCGATTCACGACCTAACCCTAACACAGGGTCTCAACGACTTATACTATAGCCGACTCAACACACAGGAGACGACTCAACGACTTACGACTTATCGAACCCAACGACTTAACTCGTATACGAGTCATGACCTAACTACACATGCCGTCCTAACACTAAGCCGGCACAATCCACTAACCCTTAACTCGGTAACTCTGCTAACTCGTTAGCTCACTAACCCGCTAACACACTAGCCTCACTAACTCGGCAACGCGCTAACTCCACTAACCCTTAAGTCGTTCAGTTCTTAAGCCGGTCAGACCTAACCTGTTAACTCCTATAACTCGGCCAACATACTAACACGCCAACTCGTCCCAGCCACTAAGTCGCTAACCTTTCTAACCCGATAACTCGTAACTCGCTAATATCACTAACCTGTTAACTCGCTCTAGCACTATCTCGAGTTAACTTCCCAATCTAACTTCCACGCGACTCAAACAACATACGAGTTATCCTCCCTTACGACTTAGGCTAAGGACGACATAAACAACACTAACGCCCTAGAATTCTACGATACATCGACACGTAAAATACGGGTCGTTACATTCTCTCCCCCTTAGGAATTTCGTCCCTGAAATTCCAAACAAACAACAACAATCAAAATTATTCTGCATGTCTACCATCCATAGTAATCAACAAACCATGCATCCAATTCTAGCCTAGCATGCAGAATTCTATGATTAGAACAAGTTACAAATTCATGAGATGTCACGACACCTTAGGGCCATACCTCGAAGAGTTCAGGATGAGCTGCTTTCATCCTCTCTTCCTCCTCCCATGTACAGTCGTTAACATCATCACTCCATTGTATCTTGAGCAATGTAATTGTCTTCCTCCTAAGCTGTTTCGTGTCGGTTTCAACAACACGAAGCGGCTTACGAGGTCTCGTAACTACTGGATCAACCTCTAAATCTTCACAGCTATCAGCAGAAACCACCGTATTCGAGTCATGCACATACTTCCGTAGATAAGATACATGAAAGACATTGTGCACACCCGCCATCTTCTCCGGTAACTCCAATCTATAAGCGAGCTTTCCAATTCGCTCGATAATCGGGAATGGTCCAACAAATCTCGGAGTTAACTTTCCTTTCTTCCCGAATCTAATAACATTCTTTAGAGGAGAAATCTTCACAAAAACCATATTACCTACGTCGAATTCCAAATCCTTACGACGATTATTGGCATAACTTTTCTGACGATCTTGGGCTGCCTTCATTCGTTGCCGAATGATCTTTATACAATCCGAAGTCTGTTGAATCATCTCTGGCCCAAGTATCAGTTTTTCTCCAGTTTCCAACCAACATGTCGGAGAGTTACACGGTCTTCCATACAATGCCTCATATGGTGCCATACCAATACTCGACTGATAACTATTATTGTATGCAAATTCCACCAAATGAAGATGATCTTCCCATGATCCTCCGAAGTCCAAAACACAAGCTCTGAGAAGATCTTCCAAAACTCGGTTGACTCTCTCTGTCTGACCATCTGTTTGGGGATGATAGGCTGTACTCAAACGCAACTCGGTTTCCAAAACTTCCTGGAAGCTCTTCCAAAATCCACTAGCGAACAATGGGTCTCGATCGCTCACTATACTCTTCGGAATACCATGGAATCGAACTATCCACTTAACATACAACTCCGCCAACTTTGATGCAGTCCTAGCTGATCGAACAGGAATGAATCTTGCACTCTTGGTCAACCGATCCACTATGACCCAAATTCCTTCATTTCCCGCTCTCGTTCTAGGTAGACCATCGATAAAATCCATTGATATTTGTTCCCACTTCCACATAGGAACTTCTAATGGATGAAGCAATCCACTTGGCTTCTTCTGCTCTGCCTTAACCAACTGGCAATTCATACACTTGGAAATAAAATTTCCAACATCCTTTTTCATACCTTCCCAGTAATAGGTTCTCTTCATATCCCGATACATCTTATTTCCACCTGGATGAATTGTCAACTTCGAGTGATGACTTTCCCTAAGAACTTCATCTCTCAATCCATCTACATCGGGAACAACTAGTCGTCCTTGCTTTCGAAGCCAACCCTCTCGATCGACTTCAAATCCTTTATTCTTTTCTGGATTCAATCCGGATTCCAAATCTCGGATAATCTTGACAAGCTTATCGTCTCGCTTTTGGCTCTCGCCAATTCTCTCCACAAGAGTAGGCCTTATCGATAAGTTTGCCAACATCTCAGGTTCCAACTCACATCTAGGCCTGAAATCAAATCCAGCCAAATACTCGAGACTCATCCACTCCGAAAACATGGTTCCTAGTCCTGCATGTCTTCGACTCAACGCGTCAGCCACTGCGTTACCTTTTCCCGGAGTATAGGCTATACCAAAATCATACGATGCTAAGAACTCTAGCCACCGTTGCTGCCTAAGATTCAAATCCTTTTGGGAGAACAGATACTTCAACGACTTATGATCTGTAAACAACTCAAATCTAACTCCCAACAGGTAATGTCTCCACATCTTCAAAGCAAATACAATCGCCGCTAGCTCCAAATTATGAGTCGGATAATTCCTTTCATGCGGCTTCAGTTGTCGACTAGCATACGCAACAACTTTATCTTTCTGCATTAGCACTGCTCCAAGTCCAGTACCACATGCATCGGTGTAAACCACCATCTCATCATTCCCACTAGGAATGGTCAAAACAGGAGCACTTGTCAGTCGCTTTTTCAGGATTACGAAAGCTTGCTCACAATTAGCGTCCCAACTGAACACTTGGTTCTTCTTCGTCAATCCTGTCAATGGTGCAGCTATCTTGGAAAAGTCTTTGATAAACCGACGATAATATCCTGCTAATCCAAGAAAACTTCTCACATCGGATGCATTCTTAGGTCTAACCCAATCCTGGATTGCTGCCACCTTAGCGGGATCAACCGCGATTCCATTTCCAGAGATAACATGGCCTAAAAATCTCACTTCACCCTTCCAGAAGTGACACTTCGAAAACTTAGCCTTCAGCTGATGTTTCCGCAAGATTTCCAAAACAATCCTCAAGTGTGTCTTGTGTTCCTCCTCAGTTCTGGAATAAATCAGAATATCATCCACGAACACAAGCACGAACTTGTTCAACTGATCTCTGAACACTCTATTCATAAGATCCACAAAATATGCCGGTGCGTTGGTCAATCCAAACGGCATTACCAGCCACTCATAAAATCCGGATGGTGTCCTAAAAGCAGTCTTCGGCACACTATCCTTCGCCACTCTCAACTGGTGAAATCCCGTCGCCAAATCCATCTGAGAAAACACCTTAGCTTCGTGAAGCTGATCAAACAAGTCATCTATTCTCGGCAATGGGTACTTGTTCTTCTTAGTCACCTTATTCAGCTCACGATAATCGACACACAACCTCAACGATCCATCCGCTTTGGTTGCGAACACAACTGGTGCACCCCATTCGGACACACTACGCCGAATAAATCCTTTCCGTAAAAGGTCATCAACTTGCACCTTCAACTCTTGTTGTTCCCTAGGCGCCATCCGCCTAAGAGGCATCACAACGGGTCTGGCTCCCTCAAGTAGATCAATACGAAACTCGATCTCTCTATGCGGCGGTAACCCTTTGACTTCATCAAAGACATCCTCAAATCCATTCACAATAGGCACCGATGACGGTCCATCCCGTGGAACAACCAGCGAATACATGAAGCTCATGAAGACGCCTTCCTCATGCTTACATCGTATCACAACCTTTCGCCCTTCCACATTCCCGACTGTCACCTCCAGCCTCTCACAATCAATCCTTGCCGCATACTTCCTAAGTCAGTCCATACCCAAAATAATTCCGAACCCCGCAAAGTTCAGAACAAAGCAATCACAAGCAAAAGAGCAATCACGACTCGACACAACTAGACCACGGCATATCATACACAAACAAGACAAACCCCCAACTGGATTAGTCACAACCAATGGTCTATCAACAATATCCGGTTCCAAACGTAACCGGCCTACAAGATCATCACAAATAAAAGAATGCGACGCTCCAGTATCAAACAACACTCTAACTGGAACACCACAAATGGAAAGAGTACCTTGAACCACCACACTCTTCCCTTTCTCTTCCGCAGTAGGAGCTTTCGAAGACGATGGAACAGCCCCCAAAGCATAAGCTTGCACAATCTGCCTGTCTTTCCTTGGTTCTGGGCAATCCTTCTTGATATGTCCCAGCTTATCACAGTTGTAACACTTTCCTGGCACCTTGGGATTCTTGCAATCTCTGAAGAGATGGCCCTTCTGTTGACAGTTGTAGCAGGTCACTTCACCCTTCGGCTTCTTCTGGCCATCCTTACCCTTCTGTTGCTGCTGCTTCCTCTTCTTGTTTCCACCCTGCTGTGGCCTAGACCCTTCCTTGGTTACAGCAACAACAGATCCTTCCTTAGGAAACAAACTCTCATGCCTGAGAGCTTTCTCCACAAGCTTCTCAAACGGATCGTCCAAATGATCCACCAACTGTCTCCCAAGATAAGTGTCCAAGCCTGTCACAAACTTCTCATTCTTCTGATAGGGAGAATCAATATACGATCTGGCATACTTGGACAAAGCCTCAAACTCAGAAACATACTCAAGGACCGATCTCCCACCTTGCTTGAGCTCTACAAACTTCTTGAACAAAACAGATTTCTGAGCTGTAGAGATGAACTTAGCTTCAAATCTAGCTTGGAATTGCTCCCAAGTAATCTCCTCCTCCGGAGTATCAATGGTGATAGAATTCCACCAATCTGAAGCTCTCCCTTGAAGTTGCCTTGATGCAAGCTTCCTCTTAGTCGCATCCTCAATTCCCAAGTCACCAAAAATCCTTTGACATGCATCAATCCATCTCTGCACCTCAATGGTCGATTCCGTCCCCAAGAAAACCTTTCCTCCAAGAGAAGTATAGTCCTTACAAAGCTTAGCAAAATCCACCGATCTTGGAGCTTGAACTTGAACTCCAACATCTACTGATGGCCCCGAGGCTGGTATCCTTCTCATGATCGAAGTCATCATGGCCACAAACATAGGAGCATAATCAACAGCTTCCCTAGCAGCACGACCTTCCCTAGCAGCTGGTCTCCCTCTTCGACTCATCCTTAATATCTACAAAAAGGAATGACTTAGAACACCTTGAGAGACGACCGCATAAGGAGTTCAAATCCTTCTCAACTACTATATTATATATAGTAATCATTCATCAAAATACAATTACGTCTCTCATACGTAGTTACGTCAGCGAGCGTTGGCTAAAATCGATTAACCAAAGCTCTGATACCAAATGTGACGACCGCCCATGACTCCCGCACCAAAACAAGAGGATAAAGTGCTGAAGGTGTGTCAGGCAGCCATGGGTGACCGTCAAGGTAGAATAAACATCGCAGACTCTATCGTACAACTCACAGCGCATGGACAAAAATACAATAGAGAAATATAATATAGTGAAGCTCCATAGAACAGAACATCATCATATAAGCATCATAGAAGTTTTATACAAACATATGAATCATCCATACATCAAAGCCTCACTACATAACACTCAAACAAATACAGCAGCGGAACACCCAGTACATAATATGAAAATAATATGCAAAAGCCTCCTGCTCGTCTTCGTCATCATCAGCATAGATCTCCATGAACAGCACCTGTCACCTGCTACCTAGTCTGCCCATCCCAACATGGATGAACAGCCCAAGGTAATAAGAGGAGACATAAAACCTTGAGTCAGACAAAGTCTTAGTGAGCAGTAAATCAACTATCAAACATACCCAAAAGAGCATAAAGGATAAAGGAATAGGAACCAAACCATCCCACTCCACCTCTTTCTACAGTGGTAGCCCCCAGACTCATACTAAAGAGAAGCAAACGTAACATAGCAGACAATTGAGGTAAAGCAATAATCACTCGAGTCAAGGTCGATGTTTTCCAAATACAAACCCCCAAGGCCTAAACCAAGATCAGATAAGCACCCAGAAAACACCGCTCTTGAGGCCGAATGATGGTACAATCAAACGCCCAAACATCCATGACTCTGGCTATCACTGTTAACCTTGGTTCGAAATCACCGTTAATTGAATGACCGACTCCTTCCTGAGCCATCCATCAAGGGCTAATGGTAACCCCGGTTCTAGACATAACTCCGCACGTCATCATGACCCGTGCCTAGGAATTTTTTGCAACTACCCAGAGTACTCGACCACCTACCTATAGTTTTTAGGGTGTCCAGACCACCTACCTGTAGTCTTTAGGGCAACCCTTATACTCTTGCTTTGAGTCTGCTAGAACCTTCAACAACGATGAAATCCAAGCCTTCTAGTCATCCTCCTTGACGACTATTCTCAACCTAGCCCAAACTACCTCTTGAGCCATCCATTATCAATCAACTCGAACTACCCTTCAAGTTATCAACATGCTTGGAGTAATCCTTCTCGATTATACCAAGGTTACATCACATCATGCCTCGCCTCATCTTCATCATAGCAAAGGCTCATCTTAACATCATGGTTTGCCTCATCGCATCATGGCAAAATTCCATCTCAACATCATCCAATCCATACATATGAGCGTCAACATCCACTCCATATGCCTTAAGCAACTTTCACCATTCAAGAGCCTCTTTCGTAGCTCTTGAATCGACTTTGACCATACTTGTCCAAATCTATCAACTAGATAACTCATTCCCAACAATCAAACAAGGCAAACATTAATCCAAACAAATAAGTAGTCAATCAAGATCTAAATAGGCATTTATAACTATAATGACAATTTCGTAAATAAATGAGAATAGGTCTATCATACATGAATCATGGGTTCTTAGCATGGATCTAACAAATATAAATCATGGGTTTTGTCCCTACAACTTGATGAATGAACTTGCATAAGTAAACGTCTTCATAAGTAATGGATCTACACTTGGATCTAAGGAAAAATGCATAAAATTACTATCTACAACACTCCAACAAACCACCAATCCAATATACTCCTTTGGGTCCGCGTGAGAGATAACCACCACTCACCAAATCACCCAAACACTTCAAAAACTATCAACTTCAGATCTGGACAGCGAAGATTCAAGCTTGATTCGTCGAAATCCCACTTGAAACGATGAAATCTAGCTTCGTTGGATGAAGATCTTCAGCTTTGGCTCTTGGATCTTCAATCTCGATCTTCGATCTTGGATGGATGTTAGAACTAGATTGGAATGGAGAAAAGGAGATGAAGAAATGTTGTAGTCGAGCTCTCAAAATGGCAGCACTTCGTCGCTTCGAAATCCGGTGCCAAAAAGTGAGCCAAACCCCTCTATTTATAGGCTGAAACCTCTCTGAGTCGTCCATCCATAAGTCGTCGCCGACCCAACCATGAGTCGTCACCGACTCATTACTTAAGTCGTTCGCGACTTAACCCACACGGCCTAACACAAACGCACACGCGCGACCTACTGACACGGTAACCCTATCTCTAAGTCGCTTACGCGACTTAACACGACTCAGCCTACAAGCGATTCACGACCTAACCCTAACACAGGGTCTCAACGACTTATACTATAGCCGACTCAACACACAGGAGACGACTCAACGACTTACGACTTATCGAACCCAACGACTTAACTCGTATACGAGTCATGACCTAACTACACATGCCGTCCTAACACTAAGCCGGCACAATCCACTAACCCTTAACTCGGTAACTCTGCTAACTCGTTAGCTCACTAACCCGCTAACACACTAGCCTCACTAACTCGGCAACGTGCTAACTCCACTAACCCTTAAGTCGTTCAGTTCTTAAGCCGGTCAGACCTAACCTGTTAACTCCTATAACTCGGCCAACATACTAACACGCCAACTCGTCCCAGCCACTAAGTCGCTAACCTTTCTAACCCGATAACTCGTAACTCGCTAATATCACTAACCTGTTAACTCGCTCTAGCACTATCTCGAGTTAACTTCCCAATCTAACTTCCACGCGACTCAAACAACATACGAGTTATCTTCCCTTACGACTTAGGCTAAGGACGACATAAACAACACTAACGCCCTAGAATTCTACGATACATCGACACGTAAAATACGGGTCGTTACAGTTGGCTACTAGGAGAAGTAGCCTAGGGTGTCAGGAGTCGATCAAAGCTCCGGTGTATATGCACCATTCATGCTTGATGTCTAGTGAACTTCTGGGGTGTGTAGGGTTTCTAGCTCGAAGTATGCCTCGGGTTTTTGTGCTTTTGACTCGAAGCAAGTGAGTTGGCAACTTGAAGTAAGGGAAGGGGTTGCTCAGGTAAATATGGTTACAGGTTTAAAACCTGAGAGTTTTGCAGTTTTTAAAATTTTGAATGAATTCATATTTTTAAAGATAGAATTTCATTCAAATGTAAGTTGAATCTAAATTCAAATGAAGTTTGAAATTCAAAGTTTTTAAGAATGAAAATTTTAAAATTTAAACAAGATTTATATTTAGTTTTAAATCAAGATTAAAAAAAGTTTCAGGTTTACCTTTAAAAATCAGATTTTTGTTTCAAAACAGTTTTTGTAAGTTTTTAAATTATGATCAGATTTAAATGTTTTTAAGCAAGATTTAAATCTGTTTTGAAATCAAGTTTAAACAGTTTTCAGATTTACTTTGGAAACCAGTTTTGAATTCAAACAGTTTGTAAATTTAAAAAAAAAGAACATATTCAAATGTTTTAAAAGAATTTGATTTCAAATAAGTTTTAAAACTTGAAAGAATTTATTTCTTTTAGTATTTGAATTAAAATATGAAGTGTTTAATTTAAATTTGAAAGTTGAAATAATCAATTTATTTTCAAAGCTTAATTTATTTTAATCAAGTAAATTTATTTTAAACCTTTCTTATATATTTAAGTAATGTTCTTTAAAATTTATTTTATTTTAAGGTTTATATTTATTTAAATTTGGATTAATGTTTAAATAGTTAAACATTTTAAATATTAAATTTTTAAATAGAATTTGAATTTAAATTTAGAAATGTATTGTTTAAATACATTTGAATGTAAATGAAGTCATTTGATAAGTAAATAAATTATTTTGAAAATAATTAAGATAATTAATAATTTACTTAATTATTTGGTTTTAAATAATGGTTTAGATAAATTTTAATTAAAGATGATTTATTGATAATTAATCTAAGATAAATTTTCTTAAGTAAGCAATTATTGAAATGTTGTTAATTAATAAAAATAATTATCTAAGGATAATTAAGTAATTAATTGATATAACTAATTTTGATAATTAGCTAGATAAAGTAATGGAATATAATCAATTGTAATTTGTTAAATATAATTACTTGATAAAAGTAATTAAGGAATTAATTACTTATTGTAATTAATTTTGATATGTGATTTATTTAAGTTAATTAATTTAGTTTAATTAATTTAAGTAAATCATCTAATGATTTTAAGAGTGTAATTACTTAATGAATATTAAGTAGAATTACTTAGAGAAGTAAGGAATGGTAATTACTGAAATGTAATAAGTAATTTGGATAATTACTTTTGTAATTAATCAAGAGATTAATTAATTAAGATAATTAATTATTGGATAATTAATTTGATTAATGAGTAATTAAAGATAGTTAATTACTGAATTGAATATTAATCAAAGTGATTAATAAATAGATTAATTAATAAATGTAATTAATTTTAATTAATTTATTTATTTGAATATTAGAGATCATTAATTAATGTTAATGATAAAATAAATGATTGTTTAATTAAGTAATTTACTTAAATATTATAGATCATTAATTAATATAATTAATGATGTAATTAATGATTGTTTAATTAAATAATAATTAATTAATTAAGAGATTAATTAATTGTAATTAATTAAGGATAGATATAATTAATTATAATTAATTAATAAATGAGTAATTAAATGTTAATTACTTATGATTAAGGTTAATTAATTTGTGAAAATTAATTAAATACTAATTACTTATTGTAATTAGTAAGTGATTAATCAAGGTGTTTAGTCAAGTTAAAGACTTAGTGAATGATTACTTAACTGGGTTAATTGATTAATGGATATTAAGCAGGATTTAAATGTGGTAATTAATTTAATTTAATTTAAATTAATTAATGATAGAAGTAATTAATTTAATTCATTTTAAATTAATTATAATTAATGGTTAATAAATCATTGCTTATGGATGTTATTGATTGAATGGTTGTGATCTCAGTAATGAGATTAGTTGTATCTATATGATATGGATGATTGGTTTAAGTATGATGGTTTGTGATGGATTATTTGGTTGCGATAATTATCTGTTTGTGATGATGATACAGATTATATGTTTATGATATGAATGTGATTATCTATTGTGATATGTAGTATATCTATCTGTGCGAAATAGATAATAATGAAATGACTTAATTGTTTAAAACCCTTAAGTACAACTTGGACATTAAGATGGCGTTTGGTTTCGATGAGACCGGGATCGAATCTCCAAATTTGGATATCTGAAAACCACATCTATTCCAAATTAAACGTTAGGTCGTTAATCCAAGTGGGGCAAGTGAAGACTCGAGGTGTAAGGACTATACGTCAGTATAACTCTGTGGGTGATTCCGTAATGAGTTTGACGGAATAGTACTTATAGGTTCGAGATGGTGATTTAGAGTGCAAGGGTTATCGTTGTTGACTCTGAGGGTGATTCCAATACGAGTGTAACGAGATAGTTCCTTCGGTTTCGTTCGAACCCGGAACGAACTTGTATGGATTGAATGCTTTCAGAACATCGTCAGGTGGACGATGAGCATTCTGAGATTGATGTGTTCTATAAAGGTAATCGTAGCCTCAAGCCTCATCAACCGGGAATGGCTAAAACAGGGGAGGTGCAGCAAGGCTTCGTGGGTAGCTCCCACTGGAGAGCAAGATTTATCCCTGTCTAGAGGTCCCTTTATATTCGGTTGTGTGGCAGTTGGCGACGGCCAATCTGCGGGGTGATCTTGTTCGAGACTGTTCAGTAAGGAATGGTCTCGGCTTTGTGTTGCAGGGGAGCGGGCGTACTCCTTGGTACGGTGATCTAGGCCACGTACTGTGACGGGCGGTACCCCAGTAGCCCTGCCATTGATGGAAACCCATTCTTCCTACGAGACCCTACGGTTTTGATTGTATTACCCACTTTTGTGGCTAGTAGATGGAATTTAATCATGTAACAATTTCGGCTATTTCTTATTTATTTGAAAACTGTAGACACTATTATAATATCACTGGATTTCCTATCAAATGTTTTGGTTAGCGTAAGGTAAAAACTTTTCCATGTTTATGAGTGGGAAGTCTTACGTGATACCTTTTGTTTCAAAGGATTTTTCTAAAGTTAAGCTACTTTTATCCCCGTTTACTCACACCAGACCCATGTCTGACCCGAGTGTTTATTTTCTGTTTAATTAAACTCTTGGGCACTCATATTACGTATGAATAGTCAAGTGTTTTCAGGATTTCTTTGACGAGTTCTGGAGGAAATAATGGAGCAGGAGGCTTCAGCGTGTAGATATATGTAGTGGTTCTGCTGTGTTGAGTTGTATCTGTTTTCTCTGATGTACTTGGATTGTAATTGCTAGATAGACGTTTATAACTGTCTAGTATGTGTTGTATTAGTTGTAGAACTTTGATGTATATGATACTATGTAAAGTTTTATGTGATATAATATAATTTATTCGTTCCGCTGTGAGATTCTGATGTTGTCTGTTTCTTTCTTTCCTTTCTTTTCTCTTTTCTATCCCATTCTTTCTTCTTAATGATGCGTCTTTCTATGGAATGAAAGGCGGGTCGTCTCAGATTTGTGAAATTTAACTCTGAAATTAAATCTAGTTTAAAGAATAGTTGATATGATTTATTAAGAAAAAAGCCCCACTTCTTAAAGTGGTTTTCAATTAAATTTGATATTTAGGATAAATTGTTAATATTGAGATTTATTGCTTTAAAATGACAATTTTCAATTAATAGTTTATTTTTATTTTATGAAAAATAATGAGAATTACTATAAAGGCTTGTATCTCCGTACCCTTCGAGTCGACTATAATTCACATCTGTTCAACTCAAATTGAACGGGAGTACGAATCTTTTGGGGTGAAGAAGAAAAGGTAGAAGAAGAAACAGAAAACAACAACACAGAATCTCACAATCGCAGCAGAACCAAATGTAATATATAATAACATATTTTTATACAAAAGAATCTGTAACTATTTTATACTTACAATCATCAGAGTAAAACAATCACTACATCAATCTGGACAGATAAAATAATTTGTCCTCATGCAATAGAAATATATGTCAGGTACGAAATACATCTCTGTCATTCGCTCGTTTCCTAAGTTCCATAACATCCTATCCTGAATCTTTAATACTCGGTCTGACCCGAGTATTATAATAAAATAACACCAAGTCAGTCTGGATAACTAGCGTGAGGAAACACACTCAATTTGAGTTATTAACTTTTATCAAAATCCTTTGAAAACAAAGGTATCTCGTAAGACCACGTCACACATAAACACGATCGGTTTTTACCTTACGATAACCAAAACAATTTTTATCAAAATCATCTGATATTATAATAGTGTCTATAGAAAGTAAATAGAAAATAGATGAAATGTTCGCATGTCACGTTTCAGCATATTTGGGCACAATCAAAACCGTACGGCGCGTATTGGAAAATGGATTCCATACAATGACTAGGCACTGGGGTGCCACCAATCACAATACACGTCTAGGAACATGTACCGAGGACATCGTCGGGATCCACTACAACACCAGACTAGCCCTATCCCTAACCTGGATAGAACCGAATATGTTATCACCCTGGGTGTTATCACCCTTATCGAGAGCTCTTTTGCATGAACCACCGTATTCATAATAATTAATATATCTGAAGGTATCTATAAAGGTGATAACATATCCTACTTGGATATGACCCACTTAGCCTTGCTGCATATCCCCTGATTTTCAGTCATTTCGGTTAATAAGGCTTGAGGCTATGATTACCTTTCAAGAATTATTTCATTTAGAATGCTCATCGTCCTCCAATGACGATGTTTTAATAGCATTTATCCCTACAAGTTATCATGGATTTGGACAAACTGAATCACCATCTTCATCATCTTCATGGTTTTCATTCGTAATTCTCAAATCGGATCGAAGTGGTTTTCGGATAATTAAATCCGATCTCGGTCTCTTCGAAACGATCAATAAAATTAGCCAAAATTAATAGTCAGTCATTTAACTATCAATAAAACATCTATAAACATCAGGCCTCATCATAAAAAAAAATTCCAAATTTTATTTTCAAAAACATATTTATAAGATTTATATATTCAAATTACTTGCATTATTCCTCCATTTGAAACAATTTCAAATCCTTATATTTTCAATAGAATATTTCCAACCTTCCCAATACATAGAATATTTTCCAACTCCATTTTATGTTCAACACTTAGGAAATATTCCATTTATTTCCTCTTTCCTATTTTCTCAAGATCATTTACAATTTATTTGTAAATTTCTTAACTCTTTTATAACGCAATCTATAAATTCCCGAGATTCTATTAATTATTTTCCTTTAATTCCAAAATCTATTTCGCTAGTCCACAGTTCCAAATATCCCTTCTACTTCTTCTTATGAATTCTAATTCTTTTTTTGCAAAGTTCATTCATATTTAACTACTTTGGAAGTTTTCTTTCTTTTCCTCAAATTCCATTTAGAGAATTCTCTTATAATCTCATCTACTGAATAACCCGTTTCCAACTCTCGAGAAGATTTATAAATAAATTTAAATCATTGCAAAATCTATATATATATATATATATATATATATATAAAATAAGTGTTCAAAAGAATAATAATTTATTTTTAAATATGTCCAAGTAATTATATAAAATATCGAAATTACTTTTTATAAACATCAATAACTCATTTTTGGATAAACAAATCAATTTACAAAGCTGATCTTAAAAACTAGAATTTAATTTCAATTAATATTAGATGCTTAAAAGAATTCACTACCGAAGTATTTCAGTCTTGACAAGTTTTAAAATTACATGGTTCAAGAAATAAAATTTTCCTTTTTTAGAAACAAACATATCATTTGAAAATTAAAAATAAAATTTCAAAATCTCAATAACCAATTCAATTTATAAATTCCTCTCTGTTCACAATACATCGATTTCATTTCGATTCCTTAACCATTTTCACTTTTAAAATAGTATTCACTTTTTTCTCAACCTCATTTCCATATTCTAATATAAACTTACCCTATGAATTTTAAATTCCCAATTTAACAAATGCTATCATTTTTTCTTATTTATAAATATTATTTATAATTTTATAACTCCTTTGAGTTTCACCCTTTTATAAAACTAATCTCACTTATAAAATTTTATTTTATAAGTCCACTTCTTTATAAATTACATTTATTTTTCAAATCTATTTTTAATATCGATTTCAACGACTTTCCATATTTTTATAGCTATTATTTTAAAAATCCACAGTTTAAAATCTTCTATATGAATTATTTTAAAATCTCTATAAAAATATTTTTTTCAAATTGTTAAGTTCGATCAAAATCAATTATCGCTTATCCAAATAATTTCTTTTAAATAATCCAAATTTCGATATAAATATTTCATAAAAAAATACCCTTAATTCCTTAAAAATACAAAATAATATTTATGGTATTTAAAATACCAACATTAAGGCCAGCGCTACTATAGCATCCAATAGTTCACATCACAAAAATAATCTACGACAAATTATTCTAATACTACATATATTATTATATATGAAAAATAATCTATATAATTTTGAGGAATCTAGTTGGATCCCTCCAACCAGTTTCCCTACATCCACAGATGTTAATACAACATAAAAATACCAATCCCACTTTGAGGGGGATATTGCGGTATATAGGGTCAACCGTTATTATGCAGGTTGCATAGGGTCTCATCCACTAAAATATGCGAGAACATCAATCCAACTACTAATATATATGCTACTATATATATATAATATCATTCAACAGATAATAATTTCTAAATTTAACCAAGCACACAATAATTTATTTTAGTGGAAATTAGCCATAAGGGCCTCTTTAGCAAGTGCAATTAATTTCTAGGACACACAACTGAATTAATTACTTTTAAGGACAAAATGCAAAATAATTAGTTTCTAAAACCTAAAAACATATGAAATTATGTCCTTGAAAGTAATTGGACTGCTGATTTTGTCCTTAAAAGTAATTATTCTGCTGACTTTGGCCTTAAAATTAATTTCTGTGGACGTGTGTCCTATAAACTAGTTAGACTGCAAAGTTTATCCTTCTAGTGAAATGCCCTTTTATTTTAACTATTTAAAATTAAATTGGCAATCCGAATGAGTGAGAATTTGCATACTCTGATTTTTAATTTGCAATCCGTTCCAATTTTATTTTATCAACCAATCAATACTTCAAATCTATTGTGTAACCCAAGTCGAGTTCCATCGAGTATCGGTCATCCACACATACATACACATCGACATATAAATAATATTTAATCAATTTTCAAATGGACAGCATTTCGTTTACAAATATACACTTCCTACTAACGCTATTCAACAACTGTCTATATCATTAATCAAATTTTGACTCAACATAATTCAATCGTGCAATAATAATCAGTATATATATATATATATATATATATATATATATATATGCGATGGATATAGATATAGATAAACCTATGAGTAAAATTTACTCACAAAAATCACTACTGGCCTAAGAATATATGCTTCAGCCTGAGATAATTGTGCCACTACCTCCTTCAGCTACTTGTCATAGCCTTCCACGTCTTCATCATGAAGAATATTAGACCATGACCTCCTATGTGGCAATGACCTATGCGCCTAGGTGTGATGCAAATCCCACATTCGCCTGCCTTAGTCGAAGATGCCCAACCTTCGAGCCCAATCGTGACTCGACCTGCTCGAATGAACCACCTTGAGACCCTCCATCCCGCTTGCCTTAATGCATCATGAGTTCTGCTCGCCATCGCGAGGTGTTGCCATCGCGATTCAAATTTTTTTATATGAGAACGAGATTTCTTTTTTTAGAACTTGTATTGAAGAAGGAGAACATATGTGATTTCAAATTCTTTTTTTGTTCTTCAATCGATTTTGGTTTTGAAGAATTAATGAGAAAGGGTGTTTGACTTATGAACTGAAAGAAAGGAAGGGGACGTGAATTTAATCATGATGGTGGTGTGTTCTAGAAGGTAGGTCTTGATTTTCATAGGTTATAATATTATTTAATTATAAATATCTCATTTAATGTAACTTAAAATGTCGATACCCTACCGAGGCATGCTGCTAGGCATTTATAATGTTGTACCCCTATTTCAAACGTAATGGAACAAGTTTTGAGTCCCAATTCAATTGTATGGAAAAGATAGCTTTTTAAACCGACTATTTAAATTAAATTCGATTAAATTATTTCCAGGCGTTTATATTCCGTACGATCAAACGATAACTCCAAATACTATGAAATTCAAAATCCAATAATAATACACAATTACAGACCCAAAGGAACTAGTTTTGTCGAATTCCATGACTGTGTCTCGGATCGCTATTTTAACTTGTTGATTGAATCGACAATTTCCAAAATTTACGAAATCGCTCAAAATTTTAGTTTTAGAAACTTACAACTCAATTATAACTCAAATAGAATTTATATCAACATTAAAAATCATTTTTGATTCATATTCTACTCCAATTTAAATCTTTCAATGATTTTCAATTATTAATTCAATAATTAAATTTATCCAGTAAATCATTATATTTGGAACTTAAGTTTTATTCCACTTATTTGATCTTTAAATTCCATATTCAAATTCTATTCACATTTCGAAACTTAACATTTAAAATAAATTAAATGTTCAAAATCAATGACCAAAATCTGGGTCGTTACAATAACTTTTATTTTCAAAAATCATATTTAATTGTACAAGTATCTCAATATTAATAAAAAATGAGAATTTTTAACTTGTACTTGTTTTGGTAAGTTTTGAGAAATTAGAATATGCTAAATGAAACATGTTTTAGTGTAAAATAATGTTTTATAAATTGTAAAACAAAGGAAATTAGTAGCTTAGGAATTGTAGCACCTTAATTATTGGATCCTTATCACATCCACATGGCCCGTCTAGAATAGTTTAAAGAAGATAAATAAAAGTATGTATAATTTCTTTCTCAATACATTCAGTTCCAAAAAATTTAATGAATACTATCTTTTATCTCATAAACCTTAGGTTCAATAATCCCCAATTCTAGTTATAAATCATAGGGTTTTTGGCTAATGATCACAAAAATCAACTTCAGGTAATGTCCTCCATTATCTATTGTATTTATTGAGTTGATTAATCTTAGTTTTGGTTTAGGATTATAAGATTTCTTTTTCAAAATTGCTGAAATTAAACCTAGAATTGTGGAAATGGTTGAGTTATGGATTCTAGAAAGCTATGGCAAGGGAAAAAGGTGAGTTTACCTCACATTACTATCCCTAAATGAAATCATGTTCCTTGTGTAGTAATTGGTTGAATGTAGGATTGAATTTCTCTCTATTTCTTGTATTAATTATAAGTTAGGCAGCGAAATTCATAGCTTGTCGAAACCATCATCTTATGATCACCTTCGACATCATTTTATAGTTGAGTATATGTGTGCATGTGGAAAAATTAGTGCTCTAGATGTCAGTACAATCACCGCCTAATAAGTCATCACCAATAGACTACCAGGCGCAACCTAGAGCTGATATAGCTCTAGGTTGCATCACCACCTGTGGACCCTAAGGGCACCACCAATGCACATGTGGCATGCACACCTAGAGCTATTTCAGCTCTAGTGCCACCCCGACTCGCCATTTTCGTACCTCGTTCTTTGTCTTGTTTGCTGATGTTGTGTGGTTGTAGCGACCCGAAATTTTGGATCGCTAGGTTTGAACATTGAATTCATTTTAAATGTTGAGTATGTCTTATAATTTGATTTTGAAGTAAAAAGATTTAGATTAAATTAATAGAATTAGTTAAATTTCAAATATGGAAATTCAATTGAAATTTGAATAATAATAATTTAATATTAGAATTTGGATAATTGGTGATTCTGGGTGTAAATAGATATAAAAATAGATTCTAAAATTTATTTTAAGTCTATTTGGATTTGGATTATAATATTGGACTGTTGGATGGAATTAAAAGTCGATAGGTTGAATTTTGAAATTTTATATTAATTTAATAATGGAATTTAATAATATAATAATGCAAATAATCAGATTTTGGTTCGAAATGAATCAGAATGGTTTTTGATGTGAATATAAATTCTGTATGATTTATAATCAAGTTAGTAAGATTTTAAAAGTGAAATTTTAAGTGATTTTGACAATTTCGGAAATCGCTCGAATTTATCGACGAGTTAAAATAGCCTTCCAGGGCCCAGTCTCGGAATTCGATGAAACCAGTTCCATTGGATCCATGATAGTTAGTTATTATCAGAATTCAATTTTCATAGCAATCGGAGTTGTCGTTTGACCCTGGCAGCTCAAAACGCATAGAAAATACTTTAATCGATTTAATTTAAAATTGATCGCTTTTTTCCGTAACTCGCGTATATGATCAAATTAGCTTACGAAACACGTTCCATTGTGTTCGAAAAGTAGGTAAAACCTTAGAAACGCCTGTCGGCACGTGTTGTTTGGAGATCGTTTGAAAAAGTTGCTTTAAAGTGAATTAAATAATTAAATAATATGTTATACGTGTATATATATATATATATATATATATATATATATATATATATATATATATATTCGCGTTCAGGGCCGAAAACCCTAGTTCTTCTTTTGAGCCACCGCTTGTTTATTTCAATGGCCGGTAACGTGCCTTCTTCTCCTTCGTTTAACTCCAAACCCACAAACTAATTTCAAAAACTTCCAACTGGAAATTCGACGAGCTCTCCGAGCTCTAGAGATCCAAAGGTAGAGATGCAGTTTGGTGGGGTGTAGAAACCTGGAGGGGGCCGTGTTCGTGAACGTCGCGCATGTTTTCTGCACGTGAGGGAAGAGGCCGTGTTGGGCGGCCTTGGGTCGAAGAAAGGTGGCGCGAAGGGCTTCGACGTAGGATATGCAGATCAACAATTAATGGAGTATGGTAAAAGCGGCGTTCAACCCTAGGGCGCGACTTTTGGGTTTGATTTTCCTGTGTGCGAACGCGAGAAGGAAGAAGATGGGAACGGCCTTGATTTCTTTCCCTTGGTATACGGCAGATCTAAGATTTATAAAAAAAAGAATTTTTTTAATTATATATATATACACACACAAATCTTTAAACTTGTATGTCTTTCGCATATATTATCAGATTTCAGCGAAACGATAAGCATCGGAATCGCAGCGATGCGATCTACGCAGTGGTGTAATTCTTGATTCATTCTGAGCAAGTAAAAAATTTAGGTTAAATTGAACGCCGTTCGATTTAACTTAAATTCGAATCTTCGCGTAAACCCAAGGTGAGATATTCTCACTCACATCTGGATACTAGTAATTTAATAGCTAATATTAAAATGTTTGAATGGTTGTTTAGCTGAGTATGATAATTATTATCAGATTGCATCGATATTTATTGGTTGTGCTAATATCTGTGGATGCAGGGAGCAGGTTGGGGGGATCCAACTGGATTCCTCACAAATAGAAATTAATTTATATTCTGTGATATATCTCATTTATTTTCTGTGATAAATTGTTTTAGATCCTGTTATGCTATGCTTTATTTATATACTGTGTTAGATTAAATTGAAATTAAATTGCGTTGTCCTATGATTTGGTGAATACAACCTGAAAATTTAAATATAAATAAATAAATTGGGTTTAAAGGAACTAAAAGAATTCTTAAGTAAAGAATTTAGAAGGAATTAAATTCAAGTAATTGGTTGATAATTTGAAATGTTTGAAAGTGTGATTTATAAAGGAAATGTGAATTGTTTTAAATAATAGCGAGATTTATTTTTAAAGAATGGGAAGTGTGCTTTCTCCTGGAAATTTTATTTTGTTTTTAAGAAAGCTTTCAAATTATAAATTTGCAGTTTAAAAATGTTTAGAATATTTTAGAAAGAAATATTATTTCAAAATTGTTTTAAGCGAAAGCAAATATTTGATTAAGTAATTATGGTAATTAATTATTTTATAAAGTAAAGTAGTATTAAGTTTTCAAAAGGAAATTATAATATAAATATTTAATTTAATAACTTTATTTTAAATGTTAAATTTGACTTAAAGTACTTAGGAAACCTCTATATATTTCCTTAAGTATTATTTTCAATCAAATAAGTTCTAGAAGCTTTAGTTTAAAAAATTTAAACATATATTTTGAAAGTGATTTCCAGGAAACAGAAATGTCTTTAAAAATAAAAGGATATATTTTTAAAGTATGGAAAGGATTTTACGGGATGAACGTAAAATTGAATTGGGATAAATCGTGTAGGATTTATAGAAGGAATTCTTTGGGTTATCCTGAAATGGAAGGGTATTTCCTTGAAAGTCCAAGTACGATTTTAAGCTGATTTTTGAAAAGTTAGAAGTTTGAAGTTCTATTAAAAATGGTTTTCAAGAAAATCATTTAAGTGGTAATAATTTTAAAAGTGAATATCTATTAAACTAGTTATAGAAGTACTTATTTTAAATGGTAAGTAGTATTATGTTTAAAAGAATATTATTAACATTTATACTTTATAAAATGGTATTAATTTAAAGATATTTAATTAAAGTTTTATTTGAAGCTTGTACAGGATTTCATAACTTTTTTTTAAAATTAGTATGACTTAACTTTATTTTAAAGAAAATAGTTTATACTTTATAAAGCAGTTTGATTCGCAATATTTTTAAAGGTATATATATATATATGTTTTAAATCAAGTATGTAAGGAGTTTTAATATGAATTTTTTAATGTATTTTCAAGAATAAAGCATTTAAATTATTTTAAACCTTAAATATTGGTACTTGGATGTTTTCAGAGGAAGTAAAGATTTGGAAATCTATTCCATGAGAAGAATTGGATTTGAAAAGTGTTTCGAAGGGAATTTGAAAATGAAAACATATCTAAAAAGATATTTTTAAGGAAAATAAATAATGTGGGAATTATTTATTATGTGATGGATGCTTGTGAATGTTAATTGATAGTTAAATCACCGACTACCAATATTGGACGAATGCGTTGATCGTTTTGAAGAGACCAGGATCGGGATTAATTTCTCGAAAACCACTTCGATCCGGTTTGTACGTTTTCATGGGAATAACGAGTTTGGAGTCGAAGATGAAACGGTGAAGTGCAAGGGCTAGTCGCTACTAATCCTGAGGTTTTTTCCAAAATGGATGTAGTGGGAGTAGTGCCTTCGGTTCCGTTCGAACCCGGGACGGACTTGTATGGACAAATGCTTTCGGAACATCATTAGGTGGGCGATGGGCATTCTAAGTGAAATGATCTAAAAGGTAACGCTTAGCCTCAAGCCTCATCAACCGGGAATGACTGAAAATCAGGGGTTATGCAGCATGGCTTGGTGGGCAGCACCCATTTCCAGGTAAGGTTATTCCTGTCTAAATGTCCCTTTTTATTTCGGCTTAGTGGTACGGTTGCTGATCCCAACCATGGGGTTATCTTACTCGGGATTACCCAGCAAGGAATAATCCGGGCCTTGTGTTGCAGGGGATCGGGCGTGGTCCTCGGTACACTAACTTAGACCAGGTACTGTGACAGGTGGTACCCCAGTGCCTAGTCATTAGTTGGAAATCCATTCTCCCTACGAGCCTTTTACGAGTTTTTTTTTGTATTACCCACTTTGTGGCTAGTAGATGGAATTTAATCATGTAACAATTTTGGCTATTTTATATGTATTTGTATATAGACCCTGTTATAATATCAGAGGATTTTTATAGAAAGTGATTTAGCTATCGTAAGGTAAAAACCCGACATGTTTATTTGTGGCATGGTCTTATGAGATGCATTTGTTTTAAAAAGGATTTTTGAAACTTTAATAATCAATTTGGGTGCATTATTATCAGCTGGTATTCCAGACTTACTCGAGTGTTATTTCATTATAATGCTCGGGTCAAACCGAGTATTATATGTTCAGGACAGGATGCTATGGAGCAGGAGAGGAGGTGGAGTCCGAGACGTATTATCCGTACTTGTATATAAATCCGTTGCTATGATTGTTTGAGATTGTCTGACTGGTAATTGTTGTTGCTTGAGATACTATGATGATATATTGTATAAAAAAGATATAGTTTTCACTTTGTGTAAAGATTTGATATTATATATTATATTTTATTCCGCTGCGACTGTGAGATTCTGATATTGTTTAGTTCCTTCTTTCTTCTACCTACTTTCTTTTTCCTCAACAATCTGTCTTTTGCGACACTTGATCATCGGCATATCATACTGTGGGGTATTTTGTGTCGATTTTCGAGGGTCGAGAAGGGCGGGTCGTCACACTTGGTATCAGAGCTTAGGTTGGCGACAACCTAGGCTTTGATGGGGAAATTACTCATTAAACAGAGTCAATAGTACTCTATAATGAGTTGAGTGTAATAATAACTATGAGAGCGTACTTGTTAGTGAATATAAAAATTGTTTTCATACTGTGTTGACTTATCGGTTGAGTGTTTATGAATTTTGGTCGATACGAGAAGTACAACCATATCGATAGGGGTTTCTAAACTCTTAAACAAGATAAACCGACATAGTATTATTTTTTAAAATGGGTAAATGAAATAATTTTGCCCAAAATTATATTTTGATACAAAAGGAATAATTTTTCTGAAATTATTATATATATTTGATTGTTTGGTTGTTAATATCTTAATCAAATAAGAATCTTAAATTTAATCTTAAATTTGAAAAAGGTGATAACCACATAAATGCCATGAGTATAAATTATACAAAAGAAGGATAACTAAATTTGAATTAAACCAGAATTTAGATCCCTGTAATTTTGAAAAGTGTTTTAAATGTGGTGAAAACTGAAGTTTGGAAATTTAAAATCTTAGGGATGTTTGAAATATTTTCCAAAGTGTTTGAAGGCAATGATGGAGTATTATTTTGGGAAGTATTTTGAATGAGAATTGTTTTGGAATGAATTTAGGAAAGTAAGGAAGCACTGAACACACTTCAGTCGCTGGAAAATGATCCTGATGATGATGGCCACATCATTAGAATTCATTTTTGAGTTTCTAAAGTGATGGATTGCTTCCATAGTGATTGGGTATGATATCTGTTTAGATTTGGTTGATATACAAGGTGTTTCAGAAATTTCAAAGGAGGAAATTTGTTTTGGTATAAACAAGTTATTTGGAATCTGGAAGTTTGATTTGGTGTACCAAGTGGGTATGAGTTGATTATTATTTCAAAATGGTTTAGAGATAAAACCGGGTGATTGAATTCTGGAAAATTCTATTTGAATAATGTGAAGGTTAAAATAAATCAACTAATGAACTTATTAAGTGAAGTGGATATTAATAAGAAGGGAATGAAAATTTTAATCTTGGAATTAAAATTTAATTTGAGTATGTGGAAGTGAATAAAATATATTGAAGTGAATAGTACGGTTGAATTTAACTTGGGATAAATTAAATGAATTGGACTTAGGATTAAATTGATTTGGATTAAATCGAAGTGTAAAATAACTTGGTAATTATGGGTCATTGTGTAATAAATTGTACTCATAAGCTAGTAAGTGTTATACTTATAATTTGAAATGGTGGATTTAGAATTTGCAAAGGATTAAGGTGAAAGAAAATTTGTATCCTTAAGAAATTCAGTGATATAAATATTGATAATCTGGAATTATGATTATAAGATGAAAATAATTCAAATGAGCAATATAAACTTTGAAGTAAATAATTTGGTGAACTTATAAATAGAAATGGAATTATAATCACAAATGGGAAATAGTTGAATGGTATGGTGAATTCAAACTTAATCTCAAATGAAATGTATAGTACGAAAGGTAAAGTGAGATATAAAAGGGTGAATTGAACTTAAGTCAGTAAATAAATTTTGAACTTGTATAGGGAGAATTAAAATTGGATTGAATTGGATTTAACTTCGATTAAATTAAATGGAGTTGAATTTGGATTGAATTAAAATCAAAATTCAGTTGTGCTACAAATAATTTTGAATAGAATTAAATTCTAATTTAAATAGTAAATGAAATAGAATGAATTCAAGTTGACTAACTAAAATTTAGTTGGTCTTGAATTAAATTTGAAAAAGAATTGAATTGAAAGAAATTTAATTAAGTTGAAATGATATTGTATGAATAAAATTTTAACTCAACTAAATTCAAAGAAATTGTTTGCGAATGAATTTAGCGTAAGCTGAATGAAATAAAGAGAAGCTTAAAGATGAATTTAGTGTAAACTAAATTAAATGGAATTTGTATTGGCATGGATGAAATTTTCGTGGTTTGTTAAGAAAATTTTGAAAAAAATAGGAAAAATAAAAACCTAGTTCTAGTATGGGATTTAATTTTGGCAATAAAAGTTGAGAGTGAATGAATAATGGAATTAGATTATAATAGTGATGGTTTGAATTATAAATAAATTCAAATGTGTGGAATAATTTAAAGTGGTCTCATTGTTAATAAAATAAATTTAAAATGGATGGAATAAATAAACAAATTGAATTAAAATTTGTAAATGGATTGGAATTTGATTGAACGAGAATCAAATTAAATAAAAATAAAATTTATATAAGAAGAAATGGAAATATTGTGAAATTGAAATAACTTAAGCAAATTGAAAAATAATTGTGGTCAAGCTTTATAATGTGGTCTTGGATAAATTTTTTTAGATTATAAAATTAAAATGCAAGTGAAAAGAATTTTAATTAATTATTGTGATAAAATGAAGGTGTATGAGTTGCAAATATTACAGAATGAGATGATATTAATTTAAACTTAAGTTGAATGATAAATTTGAAGTGAGAATGAGGAATTGAATTTAAAATTGCAAGGGAATAAGAGTATTTGGGTTGTGAATAATTCCGAATGGAATAAAATTAATATAAATTTAAGCTGGAATTAATTTTAATGGCTATAAGCTTAAGTGATGGTTATTTGCTTGAATGACATGAAAATTTGCATAAGAATTGGTCATTTTGTTGTATTCGAAATTGAGTTGGTTCTGACCCAATTGAAATAAGTGTAATATAATTAAGTAGTTTTGGATAAAAATGGAAGTAGATCATAAAAGAAATGCAAGGGTATCAAATTGAAAAAAAAATTGATTGTGAATCAATTTGGAATCGAATTGAAGTAAAGAGATGTAACCAAGGCATATGTTAATCACTTGAAGTGAAAATGAATTGGTTGTAATAAATATGAATTGTATATAGTGAACTTGAATGAAAATCATTCGAGTGGAATAAAATGAAGTTTGGGTTTATAAAGAGGATTTAAAATGGTGTTGAAATTGTGAATTGCTTATAAAGGTAGTTAACATGAATAATTATGAAGTTTGCTTGTTTAAACTTTGTAATTGACGTGTTGGGCTAGTTTAATGAATAGAATGTTGTTAAATTCTCATATTATTGAAAACTGATGTGTTTTTTTGAGTAAGTACGGGTACGAGAGGCAGTAGATAGAGTTGGAGTGTGTATATACAATATAAATTAGCCGCATGCTGTTAAAATGCTAATAAAGGTACGCCTACGCAATAAAAATAGGAAATATGAATTGTTTTTGGTTTTTCCGACCGTGTGGGTCGATCTATATATATATTTATATCTATTGTGATATTGCAAAAGCTCCTCCGTACAAGGGAGACTTTGCGAAAAAAATTCGAAAATTTTGGGAGTTTGAAAATTTTTTTGAAATTTTTTTAAAACGTTTCGTTAACGACAAATTGATTTCAAATTAAAATTAAATAAAAAGAATTTTGGAATAGGAATCGAAACTAGCAGTTTCGATTTGAAACTAAAGAATTTAGGAGAAGTGAAATTGAGATTTTAACCAAGTAAGTTTTGCTATTGAGTATGGAGCATTCTTTCTACCTTAGCAAATTTCAGGGACGAATTTTTTATAAGGGGGGAGGAATGTAACGACCCGTAATTTTGGGTCGCTAGGTTTGAACATTTAATTCGTTTTACATGTTGAGTATGTCTTATAATTTGATTTTGAAGTAAAAAGATTTAGATTAAATTAATAGAATTAGTTAAGTTTCAAATATGGAAATTCAAGCTAAATTTGAATAATAATAATTTAATATTAGAATTTGGATAATTGGTGATTCTGGGTGTAAATAGATATAAAAATAGATTATAAAATTTATTTTAAGTCTATTTGGATTTGAATTATAATATTGGACCGTTGGATGGAATTAAAAGTCGATAGGTTGAATTTGGAAATTTTATATTAATTTAATAATGGAATTTAATAATATAATAATGCAAATAATCAGATTTTGGTTCGAAATGAATGGGAATAGTTTTTGATGTGAATATAAATTCTGTATGATTTATAATAAAGTTAGTAAGATTTTAATAGTGAAATTTTAAGTGATTTTGACAATTTCGGAAATCGCTCGAATTTATCAAAGAGTTAAAATAGCCTTCCGGGGCCCAATTTCGAAATTCAACGAAACTAGTTCCATTGGATCCGTAATAGTCAGTTATTATTGGATTTCAATTTTCATAGCAATCGGAGTTGTCGTTTGACCCTGGCAGCTCAAAACGCATAGAAAATACTTTAATCGATTTAATTTAAAATTGATCGTTTATTTCCGTAACTCGCGTATATGATCGAATTAGCTTCCGAAACATGTTCCATTGTGTTCGGAACGTAGGTAAAACCTTAAAAAGCCTGTCGGCACGCGTTGTTTGGGGATCGTTTGAAAAAGTTGCTTTAAAGCGAATTAAATAATATGTTATACGTATATGTATTCGCGTTCAGGGCCGAAAACCCTAGTTCTTCTTTTGAGCCGCCGCTTGTTTATTTCAATGGCCAGTAACATGCCTCCTTCTCCTTCGTTTTTCTCCAAACCCACAAACTAATTTCAAAAACTTCCAACTGGAAAGTCGACGAGCTCTCCGAGCTCTAGAGATCCAACGGTAGAGATGCAGTTCAGTGGGGTGTAGAAGCCTGGAGGGGGCCGCGTTCGTGAACATCACGCACGTTTTCTACACGTAAGGGAAGAGGCCGAGCTGGGCGAGCCTTGGGCCGAAGGAAGGTTGCGCGTAGGGCGACGTGGGCTTGGCTGATCGACAATTAATGGAGTATGGTAGAAGCGGTGTTCAACCCTAGGACGCGATTTTTAGGTTCGATTTTCCTGTGTGCGAATGCGACAAGGAAGAAGATGGGAACGGCCTTGATTTCTTTCCGTTGGTATACGGCATATCTAAGGTTTATAAAAAAATAATTTTGTTTTAATTATATATATACACAAATCTTTAAACTTGTATATCTTTCGCATATATTATCAGATTTCAGCGAACTGAGACGCGCCGGAATCGCAGCGATGCGATCTACGCAGTGGTGCAATTCTGGATTCATTCTGAGCAAGTAAAAAAATTAGGTTAAATTGAGCGCCGTTCGATTTAATTTAAATTTGAACGCTCGTCGAAAACCCAAGGTGAGTTATTCTCACTCACATCTGGTTACTAGTAATATAAATAGCTAATATTAAAATGTTTGAATGGTTGTTTAGCTGAGTATGATAATTATTATCAGATTGCATCGATATTTATTGGTTGTGCTAATATCTGTGGATGCAGGGAACAGGTTGGAGGGATCCAACTGGATTCCTCACAAATAGAAATTAATTTATATTCTGTGATATATCTCATTTATTTTCTGTGATAAATTGTTTTAGATCCTGTTATGCTATGCTTTATTTATACACTGTGTTAGATTAAATTGAAATTAAATTGTGTTGTGCTATGATTTGGTGAATACAACCTGAAAATTTAAATATAAATAAATAAATTGGGTTTAAAGGAAATATGTAACAACCCGCATATTTATCGAGTTTACATTTAAATATTTTTATTTAAATATTAAATCGTTAATCGGATTTTGGTCCGAAAAACTACTTTTTGCAAACGGTCAAATTAGGACTCGAGACCACTTCCATTGAGTTCGAAATGTCGTTTACAACTTTTTAAGTATAAACATCGATAGGTTTGGAGTTAGTGAAATTTCACTAACTTTTCCCGCTTTGGACTTTGGGTTAGTTTAGCCTATTAAGCCCAAGTTCCAACCCTCTTCTCCTCACTCTTCATAAATTTCCTAACTAACTCAAGCTTTAGCATTAATGGTGAAGAGAATGGGAAATTAAAACTCCAAGCTCAAATTCAATTGCAACTCCATCATTCAACTCCAAATTCAAGTAGAAGATATTGGATTCAAGCTTTGGATTGCTTCTCCTTGCTTTCAAGCTTCATCTTCATAAATTTTAGTGCAAAGGTGAGATTTCTATCTCACAATTCTAGCCTATAACTATATTGGACTGTTGGGAATGATTCCCTATCATTTTTGCATGCATGTTAGCATTTGGTTTGGATTGGATTGGCAAAAAACTCCAATTTTTAGCGTTTTGTTGAATTTTCTGCACTTGAGTCGTTCTGGCCATTTTTACGTCGTTCGGAGTTAAGTCGTTCGTCCTTGAGTCGCTGAGTCGTTGGACCCTTGAGTCGCTGAGTCGTTGGACCCTTGAGTCGCTGAGTCGTTGGACCCTTGAGTCGCTGAGTCGTTGGACCCTTGAGTCGCTGAGTCGTTGGACCCTTGGGTCGCTCCTCAACAGCCTTATTCTCCGTGCTAGTTGACAGCACTTCTCCGGAGTGTTCTTGGCTAGCGTGGGTATAGAGGTGAGGCGTCACAGCTTGGTATCAAAGCCAAACTTCGGAACAATGTAGAATAACTTAACAAGGATCATCGTCCTAGGTCTATCTTAGGAGTCATACCATAGGATTAATTTGAGTCTTCGTACCGACTCATCCTATTTCCTTTATGATTCCTTGTTTTATCTATCAAGATTGCTTGATGTTCATTGGTAAATAACCTTCTTCCTTCTCTTCTTTCTTTCTTTAAGGAAGAGAATGTCTAGACCAGGCCGTCCCAGAACTGGATCATCTGGTGCTGCTCCTCCGGATGGAGTTTTTATGACTGCTCAACAGCTTCTTGATTTAGTAACTAATGCTCAAGCAGCTGGAGCTAACCCGGAACCTACTCACCCAAAGTCGGGATTTGCACGCTTGTGCAGCGATTACACCAACTTGGGTGGGAAGCCCTTCAAAGGTTCGGAAAATATCATCGAGGTCCAGGCTTGGTTAAAATCATGCGATCGAATCTTTTCTCGCATGAATCTTATCGATCTCCACCGCGTTCATGTGGCTTCCAGCATGCTCCAAGAGAGAGCATTGGACTGGTACGAACTCCTTATTTCAGAAATTAATGAAGCGGATCTCACCTGGGAGCAATTTCAGGGACGCTTCGAGTTAAAGTTTGTACCAGAAGCTGGGAAAGTAAGCTTGGCTCGACGTTTTATAGACCTTGTTCAAGGTCAATCCTCTGTGACTGATTACGTCGCAGCCTTCGAGTCGCTTTCCAAATATGGGGTTGAATACATCAACACCCCATTGAAGAAGAACCAGAGGTTCGTTTATGGCTTAAATAAGAGTCTTAAGAAGCCACTGTTCCTGAAACTAGAAGTCGCATTTGATCAACTCGTCGATATCGCTCTTCGTCTTGAAGAGGCTGATAGAGAGAGTGATGTTGAAGTGGAAGGCGCTAAACCAAACTTCAACAACAAGAAGAGGCCAAACAAATTCAAGGGTCCTTATCCCAACAAAAAGGGTAAGCAGGCAACCCCTGTGGCAAAGTATCCTTCTCCTAGTGGTGCGAGTTGCTTCAACTGTGGGTCTGGGGATCATTATGCGAATAAGTGCTCTAAGCCCAAATCTTGTCGCTATTGTAAGAGCCCAGATCACTTTATACATCAATGCCTCAAACGTAAAAGCAGGAATGAGGGAAAGTTAAATGTGGCTCAAGCCCCTGGCAACACATCTCGTGGCCAAGGTATTTCTCATTCCATTCTTGATGGTATTATTTTATTTCATGATCAACCTATTAGAGTTCTCTTTGATACGGGTGCATCCCATTCCTTTATATCAAAGGAACTGGTAGACACTTTTTCCTTAAGTGTTACTGCATTGATGACTTCTTTAAAAATTTCGAATCCTGTTGGTGGATCCACAACTCTTAGTTTGCTTTGTAAAGATGTGGAGATTATTTTATGTGATTTTTCTTTCCTAGCCGATTTGCATGTCATGCGTTACTTAGGCTTTGGAATAATTTTGGGAATGGATTGGCTTAACCGTTATCAAGCCCATATCCTATGTCCTGAGCGGACTATTCATCTCCGACATCCACAATCTGTTAAACATATTTCTGTTAATCTTAAAGATTCAGAATCATGTTTGGTGGCATCTTTATATTCTTTAAATCCTCGTGATAACGATGATGATGATGAAGATGATATTATTTCTTGTATTCATGTTGTTCGTGAATTTTCCGACATATTCGAGCCCGTTTTAGGTTTACCATCTAAACGAGCAATTGAGTTCAGAATTAATCTTGTTTCTGGAGCTCAACCTATTACTCGTCCTCCTTATCGCATGTCCAATAAGGAAAATGAGGAGATGCGTAAACAATTATCTGAGTTGGAGACGAGGCAATTTATTCGCTCTAGTTCCTCGCCTTGGGGAGCTTCGGCTATTTTCGTAAAGAAATCCGATGGTACTCTGAGGCTCTGCGTTGATTATCGCAAGCTTAACGATCTTACTATTAAAAATAAATATCCTTTACCTCGGATTGATGATCTATTCGATCAGCTTAGTGGTGCTAAGGTCTTTTCACAATTGGACTTGGCTACCGGTTTCCATCAGCTTCGTATCGCTGAGGATAGCATTCCGTTGACATCATTCCGTACTCGATATGGATCTTATGAATGGCTTGTTATACCATTTGGGTTAACGAATGCTCCAGCTTATTTCGTTGACCTCATGAATCGAGTTTTCAAAGATTTCCTCGATCGGTTTGTTCTCATATTCATTGATGATATTCTTGTGTATTCAAAAACCGAGGAGGAACATGAGAAACATCTTCGGATTGTATTGGAAACACTTAGGAGTAATCAATTAAAGGCGAAATTTTCTAAATGCCACTTTTGGCAATCTCGTGTGAAGTTTCTCGGTCATATTATTTCTGAATCCGGGATATCTGTGGATCCTTCAAAGATTGAAGCGATTCAAGATTGGAAGAGACCGGAGAGTGTGACAGAGATTCGTAGTTTTCTCGGATTGGCGGGCTATTACCGTCGTTTTATTAAAGACTTTTCTAAGATTGCCGTGCCTCTTACTGGCTTGACTAAGAAGGGAGTTAAATACATTTGGTCGGACAAATGTGAAGCCTCTTTTCAGAAATTGAAAGAACTCCTTTCCGATGCTCCTATTCTTGTTATTCCCGAGGGGAATCAAGATTTTGTTGTTTATACCGATGCTAGTCACGTTGGTTTGGGTGCCGTTCTTATGCAAAAAGAACGTGTTGTTGCTTATGCTTCTAGGCAATTGAAGCCGGCCGAGACTAGATATGCCACACATGATCTAGAGCTCGCGGCTATTGTTTTCGCCCTTCGAATGTGGCGTCATTATCTATTGGGAGAGAAATTTATTCTTTACACGGATCATAAGTCTTTGAAATATTTATTTTCTCAAAAAGAACTTAATTTACGTCAACAGCGTTGGCTCGAGTTCCTTGCACCTTATGATCTTGATATTCTTTATACCCCCGGTAAGGGTAATCGTGTCGCCGATGCTCTTAGCCGTAAGCAACAAGCAGTTGTTTCTATGATGATATCCGAATGGAACGATCTCGAGATCTTATCCACTTGTGAGATTCGAGAGCGCGTATCCGATTTATGCTCATCGCTTGTTTTATGTAGCCTTGAGGCTCATCCTTCTCTTTTAGACCGCATTCTTGAAGCTCAAGGGCTAGATTCTGAATTGGCTCTTCTTGGCAAAAATGTTAAGGATAAAATTGATATTGAAGGTTTGAAAGACTATGATATTGATTCTCGTGGCGGCATTCGAAAATTTGGTAGACTTATCGTACCAAATATTGGAGATCTTCATAAAGATATTTTAGAAGATTCCCATTGTTCTAAATTCACCATTCATCCCGGTAGTAGTAAAATGTACGCTGATATGAAGCGACTTTATTATTGGGAGGGAATGAAATCTGATATTGCTAACTTTGTTAAGTGTTGCATGACTTGCCAACTTGTCAAGGCCGAACATCAAAGGCCTGGTGGGTTATTGCAACCTTTAGAAATTCCAATTTGGAAGTGGGATCAAATTTCCATGGACTTTATAGATGGCCTTCCCCGTTCTCGTTCGGGTCATGATAGCTTATGGGTGATTGTTGATAGACTTACTAAATCCGCCCATTTTATTCCGGTTCGGTCTAACCGAACCGTTCCTCTTTTGGCCAAACTATTTGTCAAGGAAATTGTAAAATTGCATGGAGTTCCTACTTCTATTGTTAGCGATCGTGATCCATTGTTTACTAGTGGATTTTGGAAGAGTCTTCAAAAAGCTTTAGGAACGAAGCTTAATTTTAGCACCGCTTATCACCCCCAGTCCGATGGACAAACCGACCGTGTGAATCAAACTCTTGAAGATCTTCTTCGTGCTTGTGTGCTTGATTTTGGTGGAAGTTGGGAAGATCATATTTCACTTGTTGAATTTTCCTATAATAATAGCTTCCAATCTAGTATTGGTATGGCACCTTTCGAGGCACTCTATGGAAGGCCATGCCGATCTCCTTCTTGTTGGCTTGAGGCCGGTGAGAAGCTGGTTTTAGGTCCAGACTTTATTCGTGATTCCACGGAAAAGATTGAACTTATTCGACATAGGATGAAAGAAGCCCAGAGTAGACAAAAATCCTATGCCGATAATCGAAGAAGGAAATTAGAATTTTCTGTTGGGGATCCTGTTTTTATTCGTGTTTCACCTATGAAGGGTGTTGTACGTTTCAGTCGATCGGGGAAGTTAGCGCCTCGATATATTGGGCCATTTCCTATCACTGAACGTATTGGTTCCATGGCTTATCGCCTTGCATTGCCGGCTCAGTTTTCTGCTATACATGATGTATTTCACGTTTCTCAATTACGGAAATGCCTTCGGGATTTCGATTCTATTCTTGAGCCTGCTGTTGTGGAAGAAATTGAAGTTTCGCCGAATTTAACTTATGAGCAGCATCCTATTCGAATTATAGCTTCTGAGGTTAAACGACTTCGAAATAAAGATGTTCCACTTGTAAAGGTTCAATGGTCCTCAAATCCTAAGGATTGTTCTTGGGAATCCAGAGAATTCATCGAGCGTACACATCCGGACTTGCTTACTCCTGCACTTTGAGGTGAACTTCTTATTTCAAATTTCTCTTGTGTTAATATGCTTTTATGGTTGTTACTTTTTATTTCCACCTTATATATATATTGCGAGGATGCAATTTCTTTAAGGAGGGGAGTCTGTAACAACCCGCATATTTATCGAGTTTACATTTAAATATTTTTATTTAAATATTAAATCGTTAATCGGATTTTGGTCCGAAAAACTACTTTTTGCAAACGGTCAAATTAGGACTCGAGACCACTTCCATTGAGTTCGAAATGTCGTTTACAACTTTTTAAGTATAAACATCGATAGGTTTGGAGTTAGTGAAATTTCACTAACTTTTCCCGCTTTGGACTTTGGGTTAGTTTAGCCTATTAAGCCCAAGTTCCAACCCTCTTCTCCTCACTCTTCATAAATTTCCTAACTAACTCAAGCTTTAGCATTAATGGTGAAGAGAATGGGAAATTAAAACTCCAAGCTCAAATTCAATTGCAACTCCATCATTCAACTCCAAATTCAAGTAGAAGATATTGGATTCAAGCTTTGGATTGCTTCTCCTTGCTTTCAAGCTTCATCTTCATAAATTTTAGTGCAAAGGTGAGATTTCTATCTCACAATTCTAGCCTATAACTATATTGGACTGTTGGGAATGATTCCCTATCATTTTTCCATGCATGTTAGCATTTGGTTTGGATTGGATTGGCAAAAAACTCCAATTTTTAGCGTTTTGTTGAATTTTCTGCACTTGAGTCGTTCTGGCCATTTTTAGGTCGTTCGGAGTTAAGTCGTTCGTCCTTGAGTCGCTGAGTCGTTGGACCCTTGAGTCGCTGAGTCGTTGGACCCTTGAGTCGCTGAGTCGTTGGACCCTTGAGTCGCTGAGTCGTTGGACCCTTGAGTCGCTGAGTCGTTGGACCCTTGGGTCGCTCCTCAACAGCCTTATTCTCCGTGCTAGTTGACAGCACTTCTCCGGAGTGTTCTTGGCTAGCGTGGGTATAGAGGTGGGGCGTCACAGCTTGGTATCAAAGCCAAACTTCGGAACAATGTAGAATAACTTAACAAGGATCATCGTCCTAGGTCTATCTTAGGAGTCATACCATAGGATTAATTTGAGTCTTCGTACCGACTCATCCTATTTCCTTTATGATTCCTTGTTTTATCTATCAAGATTGCTTGATGTTCATTGGTAAATAACCTTCTTCCTTCTCTTCTTTCTTTCTTTAAGGAAGAGAATGTCTAGACCAGGCCGTCCCAGAACTGGATCATCTGGTGCTGCTCCTCCGGATGGAGTTTTTATGACTGCTCAACAGCTTCTTGATTTAGTAACTAATGCTCAAGCAGCTGGAGCTAACCCGGAACCTACTCACCCAAAGTCGGGATTTGCACGCTTGTGCAGCGATTACACCAACTTGGGTGGGAAGCCCTTCAAAGGTTCGGAAAATATCATCGAGGTCCAGGCTTGGTTAAAATCATGCGATCGAATCTTTTCTCGCATGAATCTTATCGATCTCCACCGCGTTCATGTGGCTTCCAGCATGCTCCAAGAGAGAGCATTGGACTGGTACGAACTCCTTATTTCAGAAATTAATGAAGCGGATCTCACCTGGGAGCAATTTCAGGGACGCTTCGAGTTAAAGTTTGTACCAGAAGCTGGGAAAGTAAGCTTGGCTCGACGTTTTATAGACCTTGTTCAAGGTCAATCCTCTGTGACTGATTACGTCGCAGCCTTCGAGTCGCTTTCCAAATATGGGGTTGAATACATCAACACCCCATTGAAGAAGAACCAGAGGTTCGTTTATGGCTTAAATAAGAGTCTTAAGAAGCCACTGCTCCTGAAACTAGAAGTCGCATTTGATCAACTCGTCGATATCGCTCTTCGTCTTGAAGAGGCTGATAGAGAGAGTGATGTTGAAGTGGAAGGCGCTAAACCAAACTTCAACAACAAGAAGAGGCCAAACAAATTCAAGGGTCCTTATCCCAACAAAAAGGGTAAGCAGGCAACCCCTGTGGCAAAGTATCCTTCTCCTAGTGGTGCGAGTTGCTTCAACTGTGGGTCTGGGGATCATTATGCGAATAAGTGCTCTAAGCCCAAATCTTGTCGCTATTGTAAGAGCCCAGATCACTTTATACATCAATGCCTCAAACGTAAAAGCAGGAATGAGGGAAAGTTAAATGTGGCTCAAGCCCCTGGCAACACATCTCGTGGCCAAGGTATTTCTCATTCCATTCTTGATGGTATTATTTTATTTCATGATCAACCTATTAGAGTTCTCTTTGATACGGGTGCATCCCATTCCTTTATATCAAAGGAACTGGTAGACACTTTTTCCTTAAGTGTTACTGCATTGATGACTTCTTTAAAAATTTCGAATCCTGTTGGTGGATCCGCAACTCTTAGTTTGCTTTGTAAAGATGTGGAGATTATTTTATGTGATTTTTCTTTCCTAGCCGATTTGCATGTCATGCGTTACTTAGGCTTTGGAATAATTTTGGGAATGGATTGGCTTAACCGTTATCAAGCCCATATCCTATGTCCTGAGCGGACTATTCATCTCCGACATCCACAATCTGTTAAACATATTTCTGTTAATCTTAAAGATTCAGAATCATGTTTGGTGGCATCTTTATATTCTTTAAATCCTCGTGTTAACGATGATGATGATGAAGATGATATTATTTCTTGTATTCATGTTGTTCGTGAATTTTCCGACATATTCGAGCCCGTTTTAGGTTTACCACCTAAACGAGCAATTGAGTTCAGAATTAATCTTGTTTCTGGAGCTCAACCTATTACTCGTCCTCCTTATCGCATGTCCAATAAGGAAAATGAGGAGATGCGTAAACAATTATCTGAGTTGGAGACGAGGCAATTTATTCGCTCTAGTTCCTCGCCTTGGGGAGCTTCGGCTATTTTCGTAAAGAAATCCGATGGTACTCTGAGGCTCTGCGTTGATTATCGCAAGCTTAACGATCTTACTATTAAAAATAAATATCCTTTACCTCGGATTGATGATCTATTCGATCAGCTTAGTGGTGCTAAGGTCTTTTCACAATTGGACTTGGCTACCGGTTTCCATCAGCTTCGTATCGCTGAGGATAGCATTCCGTTGACATCATTCCGTACTCGATATGGATCTTATGAATGGCTTGTTATACCATTTGGGTTAACGAATGCTCCAGCTTATTTCGTTGACCTCATGAATCGAGTTTTCAAAGATTTCCTCGATCGGTTTGTTCTCATATTCATTGATGATATTCTTGTGTATTCAAAAACCGAGGAGGAACATGAGAAACATCTTCGGATTGTATTGGAAACACTTAGGAGTAATCAATTAAAGGCGAAATTTTCTAAATGCCACTTTTGGCAATCTCGTGTGAAGTTTCTCGGTCATATTATTTCTGAATCCGGGATATCTGTGGATCCTTCAAAGATTGAAGCGATTCAAGATTGGAAGAGACCGGAGAGTGTGACAGAGATTCGTAGTTTTCTCGGATTGGCGGGCTATTACCGTCGTTTTATTAAAGACTTTTCTAAGATTGCCGTGCCTCTTACTGGCTTGACTAAGAAGGGAGTTAAATACATTTGGTCGGACAAATGTGAAGCCTCTTTTCAGAAATTGAAAGAACTCCTTTCCGATGCTCCTATTCTTGTTATTCCCGAGGGGAATCAAGATTTTGTTGTTTATACCGATGCTAGTCACGTTGGTTTGGGTGCCGTTCTTATGCAAAAAGAACGTGTTGTTGCTTATGCTTCTAGGCAATTGAAGCCGGCCGAGACTAGATATGCCACACATGATCTAGAGCTCGCGGCTATTGTTTTCGCCCTTCGAATGTGGCGTCATTATCTATTGGGAGAGAAATTTATTCTTTACACGGATCATAAGTCTTTGAAATATTTATTTTCTCAAAAAGAACTTAATTTACGTCAACAGCGTTGGCTCGAGTTCCTTGCACCTTATGATCTTGATATTCTTTATACCCCCGGTAAGGGTAATCGTGTCGCCGATGCTCTTAGCCGTAAGCAACAAGCAGTTGTTTCTATGATGATATCCGAATGGAACGATCTCGAGATCTTATCCACTTGTGAGATTCGAGAGCGCGTATCCGATTTATGCTCATCGCTTGTTTTATGTAGCCTTGAGGCTCATCCTTCTCTTTTAGACCGCATTCTTGAAGCTCAAGGGCTAGATTCTGAATTGGCTCTTCTTGGCAAAAATGTTAAGGATAAAATTGATATTGAAGGTTTGAAAGACTATGATATTGATTCTCGTGGCGGCATTCGAAAATTTGGTAGACTTATCGTACCAAATATTGGAGATCTTCATAAAGATATTTTAGAAGATTCCCATTGTTCTAAATTCACCATTCATCCCGGTAGTAGTAAAATGTACGCTGATATGAAGCGACTTTATTATTGGGAGGGAATGAAATCTGATATTGCTAACTTTGTTAAGTGTTGCATGACTTGCCAACTTGTCAAGGCCGAACATCAAAGGCCTGGTGGGTTATTGCAACCTTTAGAAATTCCAATTTGGAAGTGGGATCAAATTTCCATGGACTTTATAGATGGCCTTCCCCGTTCTCGTTCGGGTCATGATAGCTTATGGGTGATTGTTGATAGACTTACTAAATCCGCCCATTTTATTCCGGTTCGGTCTAACCGAACCGTTCCTCTTTTGGCCAAACTATTTGTCAAGGAAATTGTAAAATTGCATGGAGTTCCTACTTCTATTGTTAGCGATCGTGATCCATTGTTTACTAGTGGATTTTGGAAGAGTCTTCAAAAAGCTTTAGGAACGAAGCTTAATTTTAGCACCGCTTATCACCCCCAGTCCGATGGACAAACCGACCGTGTGAATCAAACTCTTGAAGATCTTCTTCGTGCTTGTGTGCTTGATTTTGGTGGAAGTTGGGAAGATCATATTTCACTTGTTGAATTTTCCTATAATAATAGCTTCCAATCTAGTATTGGTATGGCACCTTTCGAGGCACTCTATGGAAGGCCATGCCGATCTCCTTCTTGTTGGCTTGAGGCCGGTGAGAAGCTGGTTTTAGGTCCAGACTTTATTCGTGATTCCACGGAAAAGATTGAACTTATTCGACATAGGATGAAAGAAGCCCAGAGTAGACAAAAATCCTATGCCGATAATCGAAGAAGGAAATTAGAATTTTCTGTTGGGGATCCTGTTTTTATTCGTGTTTCACCTATGAAGGGTGTTGTACGTTTCAGTCGATCGGGGAAGTTAGCGCCTCGATATATTGGGCCATTTCCTATCACTGAACGTATTGGTTCCATGGCTTATCGCCTTGCATTGCCGGCTCAGTTTTCTGCTATACATGATGTATTTCACGTTTCTCAATTACGGAAATGCCTTCGGGATTCCGATTCTATTCTTGAGCCTGCTGTTGTGGAAGAAATTGAAGTTTCGCCGAATTTAACTTATGAGCAGCATCCTATTCGAATTATAGCTTCTGAGGTTAAACGACTTCGAAATAAAGATGTTCCACTTGTAAAGGTTCAATGGTCCTCAAATCCTAAGGATTGTTCTTGGGAATCCAGAGAATTCATCGAGCGTACACATCCGGACTTGCTTACTCCTGCACTTTGAGGTGAACTTCTTATTTCAAATTTCTCTTGTGTTAATATGCTTTTATGGTTGTTACTTTTTATTTCCACCTTATATATATATTGCGAGGACGCAATTTCTTTAAGGAGGGGAGTCTGTAACAACCCGCATATTTATCGAGTTTACATTTAAATATTTTTATTTAAATATTAAATCGTTAATCGGATTTTGGTCCGAAAAACTACTTTTTGCAAACGGTCAAATTAGGACTCGAGACCACTTCCATTGAGTTCGAAATGTCGTTTACAACTTTTTAAGTATAAACATCGATAGGTTTGGGGTTAGTGAAATTTCACTAACTTTTCCCGCTTTGGACTTTGGGTTAGTTTAGCCTATTAAGCCCAAGTTCCAACCCTCTTCTCCTCACTCTTCATAAATTTCCTAACTAACTCAAGCTTTAGCATTAATGGTGAAGAGAATGGGAAATTAAAACTCCAAGCTCAAATTCAATTGCAACTCCATCATTCAACTCCAAATTCAAGTAGAAGATATTGGATTCAAGCTTTGGATTGCTTCTCCTTGCTTTCAAGCTTCATCTTCATAAATTTTAGTGCAAAGGTGAGATTTCTATCTCACAATTCTAGCCTATAACTATATTGGACTGTTGGGAATGATTCCCTATCATTTTTGCATGCATGTTAGCATTTGGTTTGGATTGGATTGGCAAAAAACTCCAATTTTTAGCGTTTTGTTGAATTTTCTGCACTTGAGTCGTTCTGGCCATTTTTAGGTCGTTCGAAGTTAAGTCGTTCGTCCTTGAGTCGCTGAGTCGTTGGACCCTTGAGTCGCTGAGTCGTTGGACCCTTGAGTCGCTGGGTCGTTGGACCCTTGAGTCGCTGGGTCGTTGGACCCTTGAGTCGCTGGGTCGTTGGACCCTTGAGTCGCTGAGTCGTTGGACCCTTGAGTCGCTGAGTCGTTGGACCCTTGGGTCGCTCCTCAACAGCCTTATTCTCCGTGCTAGTTGACAGCACTTCTCCGGAGTGTTCTTGGCTAGCGTGGGTATAGAGGTGGGGCGTCACAAAATAAAAGAATTCTTAAGTAAAGAATTTAGAAGGAATTAAATTCAAGTAATTGGTTGATAATTTGAAATGTTTGAAAGTGTGATTTATAAAGGAAATGTGAATTTTTTTTAAATAATAGCGAGATTTATTTTTAAAGAATGGGAAGTGTGCTTTCTCTTGGAAATTTTATTTTGTTTTTAAGAAAGCTTTCAAATTATAAATTTGGAGTTTAAAAATGTTTAGAATATTTTAGAAAGAAATATTATTTTAAAATTGTTTTAAGCGAAAGCAAATATTTGATTAAGTAATTATGGTAATTAATTATTTTATAAAGTAAAGTAGTATTAAGTTTTCAAAAGGAAATTATAATATAAATTTTTAATTTAATAACTTTATTTTAAAAGTTAAATTTGACTTAAAGTACTTAGGAAACCTCTATATATTTCCTTAAGTATTATTTTCAATCAAATAAGTTCTAGAAGCTTTATTTTAAAAAATTTAAACATATATTTTGAAAGTGATTTTTAGGAAACAGAAATGTATTTAAAAATAAAAAGAGATATTTTTAAAGTATGGAAAGGATTTTACGGGATGAACGTAAAATTGAATTGGGATAAATCGTGTAGGATTTATAGAAGGAATTCTTTGGGTTATCCTGAAATGGAAGGGTATTTCCCTGAAAGTCCAAGTACGATTTTAAGCTGATTTTTGAAAAGTTAGAAGTTTGAAGTTCTATTAAAAATGGTTTTCAAGAAAATCATTTAAGTGGTAAGAATTTTAAAAGTGAATATCTATTGAATTAGTTATAGAAGTACTTATTTTAAATGGTAAGTAGTATTACGTTTAAAAGAATATTATTAACATTTATACTTTATAAAATGGTATTAATTTAAAGATAATTAATTAAAGTTTTATTTGAAGCTTGTACAGGATTTCATAATTTTTTTTAAAATTAGTATGACTTAACTGTGATGACCCGCCCTTCTCACTACCAGAAAGACGCATCATCATTAAGAAAGAAAGGGATAGAAATAGAAAAGGATAGAAAAGAAAGAACAACAACATCAGAATCTCACAGCGGAATGGAACAAAATATAATATATCACATAACTATTACATAGTTTTACACATATCAGAGTCATACAATATCATATACATGGCTGATATACATACATCTGTCACTATAAACATCAGAGATACAGTATACATCAACTAACACAGCGGAACTAGATAGATATCTACAACGCTGAAGCCTCCTGCTCCATTGCTCCTCCAGAAGTCATCAAAGCCAACCTAAATCCCTTGGCTACCCGTAAAAATTTGGGTACCCGAAAGTTTATGAAAACAAAAATAAACTCTGGGTCAGACATGGGTCTGGTATGAGTAAACGGTTTAAATTGTTTAACTTTGAAAACCATTTAAAACAAAGGTATCACGTAAGACTCCCCACAAATAAATACGGGAAAGTTTTTACCTTACGCTAACCAAAACATTTTATAGGAAATCCAGTGATATTATAATAGTGTCTAGGGTTTTCAAGTAAAATACAGAAATAGCTGAAATGCTTACATCTCACATTTCAACATAGTTGGGCACAATCAAAACGTACGGCGCTTATTGGAAATTGGATCCCATACAATGGCAGGGCTACTGGGGTACCGCCCGTCACAGTACGTGGTCTAGATCACAGTACCGAGGAGCCACTCTAACTCCCCTGCAACACAAGGCCGGAACCATTCCTTACTGAACAGTCCCGAACAAGATAACCCCGCAGTTGGTGCGCAATTCCAACCGCCCACACAGCCGAAATAAAGGGACATCTAGACAGGGGTATATCTCGTCCTGCTTGGGCATGACCCAACTAACCTTGCTGCACCTCCCCTGTTTCAGCCATTCCCGGTTGACGAGGCTTGAGGCTGCGATTACCTTTAGAGAACATATCACTTAGAATGCTCATCGTCCGCCTGACGATGTGTTGAAAGCATTCAATCCATACAAGTTCGTTCCGGGTTCGAACGAAACCGAAGGCATTATCTCGTCACACTCGTTTTGGAATCACCCTCAGAGTCAACGACGATAATCCTTGCATTTTGAAAGCACCATCTTGATCTTCACTTGGGAATTCACGACCTAACGTTTAATTTGGATCGATGTGGTTTTCGGAATATCAATTGGATACCCGATCCCGGTCTCATCGAAATCCAAACGCCATTTTAAAGTCCAAGTTGTCTAATTAACTTAACAGTTTAATAATTTAAATTCAACAATTGAATTAACATAACATTTATCACAGATGAATCATATACAATTGCCATGGATATATTAAAGCATATCAGAGAGCATCATATAATATCATCAATAAACATCACAAGCAAATATACATCACATACAACATCCATAAGCAATCATCTTTAATTCTCAATTTAACCAATTCAATCGAATTAATTACTTGAGGATTAACCTCTTAATCCTGATAGATTAATCATTAGTTAATAACTCATTACTTATTCCATTTCAAATTATTTATTTAATAATCAACTCTTAATTAATAATTATATCTTAATTACTTAGTTTATTACTCCTAATTATTAATTAATAACTTTAATTATTAACTTATAGAACTTAATTATCAATTACTTAATTACTTTAGAGTTAATCTCTTAACTCTGTTTAATCACTTATTTCCCTTCAAATTATTTAATCAACAAATCATTTCTTAATTAGTATATATATGTGTCTTAATTGCTTTATTACTTAATTATTTTATTCACATTATTTAACTAATTACTTTCTTACTCAAGTTATCTAATTTTAATTACTTAAGTAATTATTTCTTAAGCACTATTCTTCGGCCTAAATAGAACTTAATCACTTGTTTATTTATTACTAATTGCTTCATTAATCATTTCTTAATTCTTAGTTTAAATCACTTGATTAATTAACTGTTACTCGTTCATTAATTAATTAAGTGTTTAATTACAATTTCACTTATTTCTTTATAATACACTTACTAATTATATTACAAAGTAATTACTCTTAATTACTTCTGCATCCAATCAATCACTATTGATCATTCACATAATTAATAATCATTACTTCTTGAAATTTGATATCTATTATATTACTAACTGGAATAATATTTGTTAATTAACTTCAGTTATGACTTTATATTAACAAGATTATAAAAACAAGGTTAAGCTTTAACAAAATAATTTGTTAATTCAAATAGTTAATCACGAGTTAAAAACTAATGTTAAGTCTTAACTAGGCTAATTAATACTTGGATTAAATTTAAACTAAAACTTTGAACAATATTTGTTTTTTTTTTCACTGTGATACCTTACTGAATCCCATACTTATTAACAAATTTTGTAAACAGCTTATACTCAAGTACAAAAACCCGAGCTCTCCCCTGATACACCCACTCACTGCTTCGAGTCATTCGCTCCTTCACCCGAGTTTCCCAACCCAGTAACGCGAATTCCATCTTCTTCTTTCATTTTGATTTACAGCAAGCTTTATTTAAAACTTAATTAAAGAATAACCAACTACCATTCTCGCACCCAACTCACAAGAAAACCCGAAGCGAATAACCCAAATTCTCGAGAACGACTCGAGACAGCGCCCCCACCTTGCACACGCTGACACGCCGCCGTGCTTGTACACGTGTACAACGCCGTTCGTGGCTCTGGTAATCATCCAACGCTTCAGGAAAATCTTAAATAGCATGAATATGAGAAAACCATAGTTGAAATAACACCCATACTTCAAATTCAAAAAAAATGCAGAACGAACGAAAGAAAGCATTCTTCCCCACGGCAAACAAATGCCTCGCCACCAAAGCGCAGGCCATCAGAGATGATGCAAACTCGTCTACACCTCGTCAACGTCCCCAGCAACCTACCCACTAAGCCATGAATCACTCGATCATAGGTACGAGACGAATTTCATACTTTACTGTCAGGTACCAAAAACGCACTGTAAACCCTATTTTGATCTCGTATACAATTTCTATGCAATGGAAATTTTTTTGAATATTTTTCCTAAGTCCACTATCCCTTACTCTTGCCTCGGTAAGAATTGCAACATTTTATATTGGATCAAATTCGTGAATTTGAAAAAAATTCAAATTTCATTCAACATCGAAATGTTCGTGAAATACTTAAGTAAAAGACTTTGTTTTTGTTTCAAAAATCATGATTTCCAATGATATTTCAAATTATAAACATGAATTAACTTATTTCATCAGATGAGCTTATCACATTTTTATTTCATCTTCTGTAATCATGGTTTCCAGATGCTGTTCTTGTAATATGTTTATAACAGTGTTAAGAATCTTAATCTAGACTTTAATCTCCTTATATATTTTGTAACTCTAACCTTAAACATGACTAGATGAAATATATATTTTCCTTTTAAGTTTTGAAAAAATAAATTTCAACTGATACCATCACAGAGCACAGAGCAACATATATTTATACAAAATAAGGCATATTCCAGATCATAGAATCATTGAATCATAAACTGATTTAAATTGAACTTAAACCTCAAATTTAATGTTTACTCACCTCCTATAATTGCTGAACAACAAGCCCTCTTTTTATGTCTTGAAAGTTGCAGTTGACAACAGTCTGTGCTAGTTCATGAATCTGTTCTTCTTTTAATGTGTTTCCTTCTCTTGTTTTTAGTTTCTTCAGGTTCCATTTTTTTTCTTTTTTTTTTCTTTTTGTTATACGGGGTAGAAGTAGCATAATAGATACATATAAGTAGAGAACATGATGGGGAGGCTTTAACTGGACAGAAGTTTCTTGATAAATATCTTGACTTGACAAAAATGGAGGCTGAGCATTAAATGGTTGCTTCCTAAACAGGTTTACACACTCATTGTGTTTAGCTGTATATAACATTCGTATACTATTGTTTTGTACTGTGCATATACAGTTTATCTTTTAATGCTTTGCTGACAAGCTTATTTTGACACTTGCAGATTTTGTTCCTCTTTTATTTTGCAGGCTATCAAAGCTTGCATATGAAGCCATTCATTTGTTCATTTTTTTTTTATATTTGTATTGTACCTTAATTTGTTTGCATAATTATTAACATATTTACATAGTTATCATGTTTGCTATGTTATATTTTCTCTGTCATTAAATATTTTATATGAAATTGATTAGTATACTTGCAAGTAGGTCTAAGGCTTGTGAAAGAAGATGTGTTCATATGTATTTGTTTTTGACAGCTTCTAGTTTACATATTTTGCATATTAGTGTCATATTCCATTTTATTTTGCTTACACATTTTAAAATTATGTTGTATGGTTGTTTATTTATTTAAATTCTACTTGTGTTATTTTATTTTATATATTGTTTTTATTTTACTTTATACCTTGTTCTTAATCATGTGTTATAGTTAATATCCTTATATTTATATTTTAACTGTCAATATTTAAATTAGATTCGTGAGTTTACCCATTCTTTATATTTATTTTATTTGTATTTATCTATAAATATTTAAATTATGAATAATATGATTTATTTACATTTATACTTATTTATCTCCATTTGTATTTTATTTAAATTATAAGCATAAGTTAACTTATATTTCACATTTATATTTTAATTCTATTTCAAACATTATCATTCATATGTATACTTACCAAATATAAACAAAGTAAGATATTTTAATTTAATCACAAAAGACAAATTTTATTATGAATATTATTGAGATGATTTATTACACTTCCAAATCAATTTCTTTAAAAATACCATTTACATAAACAATGGCAATTATTTGCAAAATCACATCCTTTTCAAATGAGTAAGTATACATTTTATTTAAATTGATTTGACTATTTATTAAAATAAATAGGGCCAAAATCCAGGGTCGTTACATTCCTCCCCCCTTAAAAGAATTTCGTCCCCGAAATTTAAAACAAAGATAATTTAAAAGTTGTCATATCAACCATTCAAACATACATATCATTCATATATTAGCAAACAACCAACATCTATCCTAACAAACATCACTAACTATCCAGGCATAAATCCAGATAAGCTTTCTTAAACTATCCAGAGTTTTCTAGGTGAAATACCTGGGATCCCCGCTGCACTACACTATGATAAGCTATACTACTATACTACTGAGTTGCCTCTCACCTTAACTAATAATCCGAACTGAATTTCTATCCACAGTCACATTCGGCTCATCTTTCAAGTCTTCCTGTACTATTGATTCTACAATTAATACTAAGTCAAGAACAAATTTCTTTAAATGGGTCACACAGAATACACTATGTATTCCAGACATCTTTTCTGACAATCCGACTCGGCAAGCTACAGTCCCAATCTTTCCAATATCCGAAATGGTCCAATATATCTCGAGTCAAAATTTTCCCGTTCTTCCGAATCTAATAGTTCCTTTTTAATTGGGAAACTTTGGCCAAAAACAAATTATCAAACTCAAATTCCAATTGTCGCCTTCTTATCTGCGTACTTCTTCTAACGGTTTTGAGAAGCTCTTATCCTATCCTTTGATAAGCCTAACCTTAGCAGAAACTTCACAAAACAAAACTTGGTCCAAACACAAGATAGTCTTCCACAATCTACCCAAACCAAAACTCAAACTTACCGCATATCCTCTAGAATACGGTTCAGTTTCTCTATTCGTCCAAGGATAATAGGCTGTACTAAATTTCTAACTCGATCCCAAAGTCAATTGTAGAACCTTCCAGAAATTTGCTGGTGAAATATAGGGTCACGATCACTTATTATGCTAACAGGAACGCCAAAATTTTTTATTATTCTCTTCAAGAGAATTTTGACCAGAAACTGTAGTCCGAGTTATCTAATCAGTATAGAATGATAATTCTTAGTTAACCGATTCACAATAATCCATATTCCATCGTTTCTTCTCGTTTCTTGGCAAACCGTCGATGAAATCCATCAAAATCATCGCTCACTTTCATCTGAGATTTTCTAAGATTGCAATAATCCTGGACAGCTTCTCATAATCACCTTAACTAACTGATATAAAGTACAACTATAAACGAAAGCAACTACGACCCTTTCCATTCTCGGTCTCCAGAAAATTCTCCTCATATCTTTATACACCTTAACGATTCTGGGTGAATATTCAGTCTGGAGTGATGTCATTTAGCTAAAACTTATTGCCTCAATTCATCTATATCAAGCTCACAAACGGCCACTAATCCTTTAGGCACCTTGATCATCCTCTTACAATCTGAACACCTTTCATCCTTAGTTTAAGAATCAATTCCTTAAAAGATCGATCCTCCCTTAGCTTACTTATGATTCTGCCCTGGAGAGAAGAAACAGCTTCTAAAAGAACAATACCGCATTCCTACTAAGAGCATCAACCACAACATTCACTTATCCTGGGTATACAGAATATCTATATCATATGATGTCAGAAATTCGACTCACCACTGCTGCCTCAGATTAACATTCCCTTAGAGAGAAAAGATATTCTAATGGTTTGTGATCCGTTAATAACCCAACTTCTCTTCCAACAGATAGTGCCTCCAAATCTTCAAAACAAACACAAAGGCTAACAACTCAAGGTCATGCGTAGCGTAGTTCCCTTCATGTTGCTTTAATTACTAACACACATACGTAGTTACTCTTCTATCTTGCATCAACACTACTTCCCAAACCAATTATACGAGCATCCTTATAAATTCCAAAGCTGCCCTTCACTTTCGGAATAACAATCACTGGAGCTCTGGTTAGCCTCGTCTTCCACTCTTAGAATAGATTCTCCCTTTGCTGGGTCTAAATAGATATTTTCACCCAATATAATGTGCCTCAAAAATAACTTCCGATTTCCAAAAAATGGCACTAAAAGAACCCGCCTTCAAAACATGCTTCCTCAGTGTCCCCAACACTATTCTCGAATACAGCTTGAGCTCTTCTTCAAACTTAGAATATGCCAAAACAAACTTATTCATACTCTTATCGATCCTAAATCCGTTCAACTAACTCTACTTCCTTCTCGGAGCCATTCTCCAACTAGACTGAATCACTAGCACTACCTTGGAATCAAATCAACACGAAACCCTATCTCTCTTCCAATTTGGATCACAACAATAACTTAAACCTTTCTTGAGAAGTCCCAACTCCAATAAAAGACTACTCAAATGTATTCCAGAATTGTCGTACAACATCCTGGTAATTCTACCCAAATAAGTTTGTTCTCCCTTCACAATCCAAAACAGTCATATACTGTTCGGATCAATCCACTCTGCTACTTCTGAAATCACCTTAAGAAAACTGCAAATCAACAAACCTTCTCGACAGCACACAGAGCACTTCAAGCTATATGGCTAACCTCGATGTCCAAAGACTTCTATTCAAAGCTCTTCGAGAAACTCGGGCCTCATCCAAACAAAAATACCCTTCTGGACTTAGTCACCATTCCGAAACGGACATACTTCCTTAACTTGTTCCAAAGGAACATCTTCGGAGACATCCAAACTCACCGAGTCTCATTACATAGCTACTACACCCTGAGATATCAAGATATCATGACTTGGTCCTGTCCATCCAATAGATCCAAACTCAAGTTCATCCAAAATTACATTTCAAACAATGAAATCCTCATATCACCCAAAGTTCACTCGAGACGATAATAGGTCTTCAGTCTCGACAGATACACTTCAACTACAAATATTCAAAACTCCAACCATCGGTAGTCGTGTTTCACACACCACTATCTTCCCTACCTTTATAACTTATATTGGAAAACCCGAACAGGTAACCCAATAAATAGGTAGAAATAAATAAATAAATATATAAATATATATCAAAATTACAAATACGCTCTCTCAAGAAAGAAATCACTTAAGAGCCTAGGTACTCACTCAACCTAGCGCTCTGATACCAGGTGTGATGACCCGCCCTTCTCACTACCAGAAAGACGCATCATCATTAAGAAAGAAAGGGATAGAAATAGAAAAGGATAGAAAAGAAAGAACAACAACATCAGAATCTCACAGCGGAATGGAACAAAATATAATATATCACATAACTATTACATAGTTTTACACATATCAGAGTCATACAATATCATATACATGGCTGATATACATACATCTGTCACTATAAACATCAGAGATACAGTATACATCAACTAACACAGCGGAACTAGATAGATATCTACAACGCTGAAGCCTCCTGCTCCATTGCTCCTCCAGAAGTCGTCAAAGCCAACCTAAATCCCTTGGCTACCCGTAAAAATTTGGGTACCCGAAAGTTTATGAAAACAAAAATAAACTCCGGGTCAGACATGGGTCTGGTATGAGTAAACGGTTTAAATTGTTTAACTTTGAAAACCATTTAAAACAAAGGTATCACGTAAGACTCCCCACAAATAAATACGGGAAAGTTTTTACCTTACGCTAACCAAAACATTTTATAGGAAATCCAGTGATATTATAATAGTGTCTAGGGTTTTCAAGTAAAATACAGAAATAGCTGAAATGCTTACATCTCACATTTCAACATAGTTGGGCACAATCAAAACGTACGGCGCTTATTGGAAATTGGATCCCATACAATGGCAGGGCTACTGGGGTACCGCCCGTCACAGTACGTGGTCTAGATCACAGTACCGAGGAGCCACCCTAACTCCCCTGCAACACAAGGCCGGAACCATTCCTTACTGAACAGTCCCGAACAAGATAACCCCGCAGTTGGTGCGCAATTCCAACCGCCCACACAGCCGAAATAAAGGGACATCTAGACAGGGGTATATCTCGTCCTGCTTGGGCATGACCCACCTAACCTTGCTGCACCTCCCCTGTTTTAGCCATTCCCAGTTGATGAGGCTTGAGGCTGCGATTACCTTTAGAGAACATATCACTTAGAATGCTCATCGTCCGCCTGACGATGTGTTGAAAGCATTCAATCCATACAAGTTCGTTCCGGGTTCGAACGAAACCGAAGGCACTATCTCGTCACACTCGTTTTGGAATCACCCTTAGAGTCAACGACGATAATCCTTGCATTTTGAAAGCACCATCTTGATCTTCACTTGGGAATTCACGACCTAACGTTTAATTTGGATCGATGTGGTTTTCGGAATATCAATTGGATACCCGATCCCGGTCTCATCGAAATCCAAACGCCATTTTAAAGCCCAAGTTGTCTAATTAACCTAACAGTTTAATAATTTAAATTCAACAATTGAATTAACATAACATTTATCACAGATGAATCATATACAATTGCCATGGATATATTAAAGCATATCAGAGAGCATCACATAATATCATCAATAAACATCACAAGCAAATATACATCACATACAACATCCATAAGCAATCATCTTTAATTCTCAATTTAACCAATTCAATCGAATTAATTACTTGAGGATTAACCTCTTAATCCTGATAGATTAATCATTAGTTAATAACTCATTACTTATTCCATTTCAAATTATTTATTTAATAATCAACTCTTAATTAATAATTATATCTTAATTACTTAGTTTATTACTCCTAATTATTAATTAATAACTTTAATTATTAACTTATAGAACTTAATTATCAATTACTTAATTACTTTAGAGTTAATCTCTTAACTCTGTTTAATCACTTATTTCCCTTCAAATTATTTAATCAACAAATCATTTCTTAATTAGTATATATATGTGTCTTAATTGCTTTATTACTTAATTATTTTATTCACGTTATTTAACTAATTACTTTCTTACTCAAGTTATCTAATTTTAATTACTTAAGTAATTATTTCTTAAGCACTATTCTTCGGCCTAAATAGAACTTAATCACTTGTTTATTTATTACTAATTGCTTCATTAATCATTTCTTAATTCTTAGTTTAAATCACTTGATTAATTAACTGTTACTCGTTCATTAATTAATTAAGTGTTTAATTACAATTTCACTTATTTCTTTATAATACACTTACTAATTATATTACCAAGTAATTACTCTTAATTACTTCTGCATCCAATCAATCACTATTGATCATTCACATAATTAATATTCATTACTTCTTGAAATTTGATATCTATTATATTACTAACTGGAACAATATTTGTTAATTAACTTCAGTTATGACTTTATATTAACAAGATTATAAAAACAAGGTTAAGCTTTAATAAAATAATTTGTTAATTCAAATAGTTAATCACGAGTTAAAAACTAATGTTAAGTCTTAACTAGGCTAATTAATACTTGGATTAAATTTAAACTAAAACTTTGAACAATATTTGTTTTTTTTTCACTGTGATACCTTACTGAATCCCATACTTATTAACAAATTTTGTAAACAGCTTATACTCAAGTACAAAAACCCGAGCTCTCCCCTGATACACCCACTCACTGCTTCGAGTCATTCGCTCCTTCACCCGAGTTTCCCAACCCAGTAACGCGAATTCCATCTTCTTCTTTCATTTTGATTTACAGCAAGCTTTATTTAAAACTTAATTAAAGAATAACCAACTACCATTCTCTCACCCAACTCACAAGAAAACCCGAAGCGAATAACCCAAATTCTCGAGAACGACTCGAGACAGCGCCCCCACCTTGCACACGCTGACACGCCGCCGTGCTTGTACACGTGTACAACGCCGTTCGTGGCTCTGGTAATCATCCAATGCTTCAGGCAAATCTTAAATAGCATGAATATGAGAAAACCATAGTTGAAATAACACCCATACTTCAAATTCAAAAAAAATGCAGAACGAACGAAAGAAAGCATTCTTCCCCACGGCAAACAAATGCCTCGCCACCAAAGCGCAGGCCATCAGAGATGATGCAAACTCGTCTACACCTCGTCAACGTCCCCAGCAACCTACCCACTAAGCCATGAATCACTCGATCATAGGTACGAGACGAATTTCATACTTTACTGTCAGGTACCAAAAACGCACTGTAAACCCTATTTTGATCTCGTATACAATTTCTATGCAATGGAAATTTTTTTGAATATTTTTCCTAAGTCCACTATCCCTTACTCTTGCCTCAGTAAGAATTGCAACATTTTATATTGGATCAAATTCGTGAATTTGAAAAAAATTCAAATTTCATTCAACATCGAAATGTTCGTGAAATACTTAAGTAAAAGACTTCGTTTTTGTTTCAAAAATCATGATTTCCAATGATATTTCAAATTATAAACATGAATTAACTTATTTCATCAGATGAGCTTATCACATTTTTATTTCATTTTCTGTAATCATGGTTTCCAGATGCTGTTCTTGTAATATGTTTATAACAGTGTTAAGAATCTTAATCTAGACTTTAATCTCCTTATATATTTTGTAACTCTAACCTTAAACATGACTAGATGAAATATATATTTTCCTTTTAAGTTTTGAAAAAATAAATTTCAACTGATACCATCACAGAGCACAGAGCAACATATATTTATACAAAATAAGGCATATTCCAGATCATAGAATCATTGAATCATAAACTGATTTAAATTGAACTTAAACCTCAAATTTAATGTTTACTCACCTCCTATAATTGCTGAACAACAAGCCCTCTTTTTATGTCTTGAAAGTTGCAGTTGACAACAGTCTGTGCTAGTTCATGAATCTGTTCTTCTTTTAATGTGTTTCCTTCTCTTGTTTTTAGTTTCTTCAGGTTCCATTTTTTTTCTTTTTTTTTTCTTTTTGTTATACGGGGTAGAAGTAGCATAATAGATACATATAAGTAGAGAACATGATGGGGAGGCTTTAACTGGACAGAAGTTTCTTGATAAATATCTTGACTTGACAAAAATGGAGGCTGAGCATTAAATGGTTGCTTCCTAAACAAGTTTACACACTCATTATGTTTAGCTGTATATAACATTCGTATACTATTGTTTTGTACTGTGCACATACAGTTTATCTTCTAATGCTTTGCTGACAAGCTTATTTTGACACTTGCAGATTTTGTTCCTCTTTTATTTTGCAGGCTATCAAAGCTTGCATATGAAGCCATTCATTTGTTCATTTTTTTTTATATTTGTATTGTACCTTAATTTGTTTGCATAATTATTAACATATTTACATAGTTATCATGTTTGCTATGTTATATTTTCTCTGTCATTAAATATTTTATATGAAATTGATTAGTATACTTGCAAGTAGGTCTAAGGCTTGTGAAAGAAGATGTGTTCATATGTATTTGTTTTTGACAGCTTCTAGTTTACATATTTTGCATATTAGTGTATTATTCCATTTTATTTTGCTTACACATTTTAAAATTATGTTGTATGGTTGTTTATTTATTTAAATTCTACTTGTGTTATTTTATTTTATATATTGTTTTTATTTTACTTTATACCTTGTTCTTAATCATGTGTTATAGTTAATATCCTTATATTTATATTTTAACTGTCAATATTTAAATTAGATTCGTGAGTTTACCCATTCTTTATATTTATTTTATTTGTATTTATCTATAAATATTTAAATTATGAATAATATGATTTATTTACATTTATACTTATTTATCTCCATTTGTATTTTATTTAAATTATAAGCATAAGTTAACTTATATTTCACATTTATATTTTAATTCTATTTCAAACATTATCATTCATATGTATACTTACCAAATATAAACAAAGTAAGATATTTTAATTTAATCACAAAAGACAAATTTTATTATGAATATTATTGAGATGATTTATTACACTTCCAAATCAATTTCTTTAAAAATACCATTTACATAAACAATGGCAATTATTTGCAAAATCACATCCTTTTCAAATGAGTAAGTATACATTTTATTTAAATTGATTTGACTATTTATTAAAATAAATAGGGCCAAAATCCAGGGTCGTTACATTAACTTTATTTTAAAGAAAATAGTTTATATTTTATAAAGCAGTTTGATTCGCAATATTTTTAAAGGTATATATATATATGTTTTAAATCAAGTATGTAAGGAGTTTTAATATGAATGTTTTAATGTATTTTCAAGAATAAAGCATTTAAATTATTTTAAACCTTAAATATTGGTACTTGGATGTTTTCAGAGGAAGTAAAGATTTGGAAATCTATTCCATGAGAAGAATTGGATTTGAAAAGTGTTTCGAAGGGAATTTGAAAATGAAAACATATCTAAAAAGATATTTTTAAGGAAAATAAATAATGTGGGAATTATTTATTGTGTGATGGATGCTTATGAATGTTAATTGATAGTTAAATCAACGACTATCAATATTGGACAAATGCGTTGATCGTTTTGAGGAGACCAGGATTAATTTCTCGAAAATCACTTCGATCCGATTTGTACGTTTTCGTAAAACGAGTTCAAAGTCAAAGATGAAGCAGTGAAGTGCAAGGGCTAGTCGCTACTAATCCTGAGGATATTTCCAAAATAGATGTAGTACGAGTAGTGCCTTCGGTTTCGTTCGAACCCGAGACGGACTTGTATAGATGAATGCTTTCGGAACATCGTCAGGTGGGCGATGGGCATTCTAAGTGAAACGATCTAAAAGGTAACGCTTAACCTCAAGCCTCATCAACCGGGAATGACTGAAAATCAGGGGTTATGTAGCAAGGCTTGGTGGGAAGCACCCATTTCCGGGTAAGATCATTCCTGTCTAGATGTCCCTTTTTATTTCGGCTTAGTGTGCAGTTTCTGATCCCAACCGTGGGGTGATCTTACTCGGGATTATCCAGTAAGGGATAATCTGTACCTTGTGTTGCAGGGGATCAGGCATGGTCCTCGGTACACTGATCTAGACCAAGTACTGTGGCAGGTGGTACCCCAGTGCCTAGTCATTAGTTGGAAATCCATTCTCCCTACGAGCCTTTTACGAGTTTTGTTTGTATTACCCACTTTTTGGCTAGTAGCTAGAATTTAATCATGTAACAATTTCGGCTATTTTATAAGTATTTGTATATAGGCCCTATTATAATATCAGAGGAATTTTATAAAAAGTGATTTAGCTATCGTAAGGTAAAAACCCGACATGTTTATTTGTGGTGTGGTCTTGCGAGATGCTTTTGTTTTAAAAAGGATTTTTAAAACATTAATAATCAATTTGGATGCATTATTATCAGCTGGTATTCCAGACTGACTCGGGTGTTATTTCATTATAATGCTCGGGTCAGGCCGAGTATTATATGTTCAGGACAGGATGCTATGTAGCAGGAGAGGAGCTGGAGTCCGAGAAGTATTATCCGTACATGTATATATATCCGCTGTTATGATTGTTTGAGATTGTCTGACTGGTAATTGTTGTTGCTTGAGATATTCTGATGATATATTGTGTAAAACAGATATAGTTTTCATTTTGTGTAAAGATCTGATATTATATATTATATTTTATTCCGCTGCGACTGTGAGATTATGATATTGTTTAGTTCCTTCTTTCTTCTACCTTCTTTCTTTTTCCTCAACAATCTGCCTTTTTCGGTAGTTGATCGTCGGCATATCATACTGTAGGGTATTTTGTGTCGATTTTCGAGGGTCGAGAAGTGCGGGTCGTCACAGTGTTATTTTTCTTGTTTGTTTGTGGCCCTTTGGATGTCCATTTACATTGATTTGCTAGTCTAGAAAATAGAATTGGAAATGATTTAGAGTAGAAACTTTATGGACCAATTCATGACTATAATCTTGTGATCACTTAGTATTTTATTGTAGTGAATTCTGACTTTGAATCGCTTTGATTCAAAGATTTGAAATTTTATAAATCTAATCCATCTATTTTATAAATATAAACACCAAATTTTATATATAAATAATTTCATAAAAGAGAGTTATTTATGTTTACAAACATCAAAATTATTTTCTAAATAAATCTAGTTCTTTTATAAATGGTTTTATGAGTAATTGTATACCTATAGTATATCTTGTTAGGAAGAAAGATTATGGATCTTTATCACGTGGTTTTGGTAAATTTATGATGTAAGGGTTTTATTTAAACAAGTGTTTATACACCGATATAGGTTGGGTTTCGAGTATTGTATTTTGATAAAATTAAGAAAAATTACTTATATATGTAGCCTTTAGAAAATAATTTCTGAACTTTGGATCTTTTAAAAAGGAATATGGAACAATTATATATATGTATATATGTATTTATATGAGATTATTTTGGTATTCAAAGTGAAATATTGGGTTATTTCTTCTATGGAATATATATACTCGGGAAATAAATGAGATTATGAATTTCAAAAGATAAGTCTGAAGATAAGTTTATAAATAAAGTATTTAAAAATCATTTCCTACATGAAGATTATAATATAGGATTTCTAAACTATAAACTTTTATAAGATAAATATTTTGAGAACCTTAGTTCTATAATATAAGGAGTACTAATAATCAACTTAGTATTACCGATTGGTTTAAATGCTCTCGAGTAACACTTCATCAAATATTGTACATCTCATTGAATAGAATGTTTGAGTGGTACTTACTAACCCATTAGCGAATACTCAAATTTCACAAGTTGTATGGGATGCTTTGGTTAAATTCTTATGATTGCTATCATGAAGTATTTAACACTTTAAGGTTGTATTCTCTTTTGGTGTTCGGTGGGACCGATAGATCCTTAAGAGAATATAGTTTAGGTTTTTCGGTGGTATCCATAACGAGTGAGATTCACTAGCTTCTAGTAAATACATGAATTTCAAAAGGCATTATGGGATGTTTTGGTTTAGTTCTAGTGATCACTACAAGTGATAGCATTTAGCACTTTAGATTATATTTCCTTATGGTGTTGGTAGGATCGATAGATCCTTAAGAGATATACTTATGGATTTCTTTACAATTATAAATTTATAAAGATGAATAATCTAGAGTCTTCGAGTGATGGTTGCTACCATCGTCTTGATTGTTATGGACAATCCTTGAGATCAATTATGATTCTATGTTACTAGTATGAATATGATCTTTGGCATCGGAATAGTATGAGTAATACCTTGGTTTGTTTTTTTGTTTTCCACGTCTAAGTACAACCATTACAATTAGTATGGATGATCATTACGACAGGTATGGATTAAGATCTCTTGGATTCTGGAAATTTGGATTCTATGACTATTCTTTGTTCGTGAAATAAATATATACTCTTGTGTCCTGAGGTGGATTCAGTGTTAAATTAATTCCATGACTTATCATACCTTGAACATCTGCATTTACTTATATATCATATATCTTTATGTTATATCTTATTCTCATCCTTTCGATATCTAGAGATAGTCTGATCTAGGTGTTATTTCAATGCTCGGGTCAGACCAAGACTTTTCAGGTTACAGGATAGGTTGACCCTTGGATGGTTGTGATAGCAAGGAGATAAACATTTTTGGCTTTTAGTTTGTCTCATTCAGGATTCGTGTTTGTTTATGAGATGTATAATTGAGATAGAGATTTGTATCGGATGTATATTATATGAGTATAGTGTTATATTTGATAAACTCTTACTTTTGTATATGTATATGATGTTTATTATTCAGTTGTGATATATGATTATTATTTATATGATATGTTTTTCAGATTCTGAGGAACTAGTGTGATTATTACTTTGAACCTAGACTATGCATGTCAAATTTTATTACAGAGATTAAATATATTTGTTAAGGGTTTTGGTGAGTTTAAGCTCATCCCTTTACTAAAGTTTCTATTTATTAATGATGTATGATTGTTTGTAAAACCATTGCTTGATTTTTTTGGCTATGTTGTTGCTTATATGTATATAGGTATTGGATGTAAAGGTTGCTTAAACATAAGTTAGAGTTGGTAAAAAAAAATCAAGCTAGGACCTTGGCTTATATCATGAAGTCATGTTTTGTATTTATGTTTGTAAACATATATACAATGTTGTAAGGTAAGGAAAATGAGCATTTTAGTTTGTGAATTGTATTGACATTGAGATCCCTTGTTAAAATTTTGTTTTCTTACTTACTTTATTTTTAGAAAGTTCTCTTAAAGTTTTAAAGCTTTACTTCTAGTTTCGAAACATTAATTTAAAGTTTATAAGAGCATTCCCGACTGATGGGGGCGGGATGTGTCGATTCAAGGAAATCGATCCTAAACCCTCCCCCAATGATTGGGAAGAAAGCACAAATGCACTTTACCTTAGCCGGCTAAGGTATAGGCCATGGATTGCAATCCACAGCGCTCACTTAGCCGGCAAAGTGAGAAATGGGAACCGGCTATATAATAGCTGGTTACCCATTTCACTCCCCCACACTCTCTCTCTCATTTTGCCATATTTCTTCCTTCCAGCAAACAAGCTTCGGCCAAAAAATAATAATAATAAATGAGAAGAGATTTGAGGAAACTCCGAGGTAGTGGCAGTCATAGCGCTGGAAATGTTCCACTGGCCATGGAAAATGCCCCTACCGAAGACAGCGCAGTCGTACCATCGATGGTCACCGAAGGTCGACGAAGCACGGTGGCTAGCCGAAGACATGTAGGCAAAAATACAACAAATGCGGTTCAGGACCCCACATCGACCAAAATTTGGACCTGACGAAAGTTTGATTAATTTACGTATACTCAAACGACGAAGTATACGTTAGCACGTGTGTTGATAATTTTATAAGTTATCCACCTTCAATTTATTTATGAATTAAAATTGTACAATAAAAATTGAATATGCGACCTATTTTATATTAAGCTCGTTGCAAGCACACCCATGGACCTTGGGTTAGCGTACTACGCCTTTATAGAATGATCTGATCTTATGATGCCGATGGAATTATTCATGCTTTGCTACGAGATATAGGATTTGGAAATTTCTTGAGCACTTATTTACATAATTGTTGTTTATTTATTTAATGTTGTTTAGGGCTTTTAATAATCGTAAATTGCTTTAACAAGTATCGATAATCTTTTAAATTCAGATGCTCAGTTATGCGGAGCTTTAGCCTCCTGTTGGTGGAAGACTACTCATACCTTCCACTTTAGTTTTGGAGAGTTAGGTTTTACCCCATTAGACTTTACTATGCTTATCGCTTTAGGCATTGGAAGGGGGAGACCTTACCGTATGATGAGGAGAACCATCACTTCCACCATTTATCCAGTGTACTTCCACATCTTTATTTACATGAAAAACTGTCATCTGGACTGCAGATTAAACGCTCTTACATTAGACAAGCAATCGACGAATTGATACATGGTGCTAGTTCAGAGAACTATTTGGAGATTGCTAGACTTCTCTGTACATGATAAGGAACTTATTTTTTACAAATGCAACGAACATATTCCTGGCCGCATGTGTTGCAGCTCTAGCGAAGTTGTTGTTTGATAGTCCAGTCGCATATGATTGGGGGACTCTGATATTAGCGAATTTGTATCGCTCTTTGGATCATCGGTGCATCGTTAGGAGTAGATCCACATCCATTATCGGTTTTTGGGAGCTTTTACAGTATTGATACTATGACTACTTCCGCAACATGACCTATCCGATGTTGGACTCCACATTACCCCTTTTGCTTTCTTCGAGTTAGAGCATGGGCCCGTGGTAACTGCAGAGCAATGCAAAGAGGGGAAGCACGTTATATTTTTCTATGGACCAAAATCAAATCAAGTTACGGACCACACGAGAGAGTGTTGTTTAGCATCCATATGATGGTTCCCTTTTTATGACCGACCCTATCGCAGTGCACACTGCATTTCTTTCTACGAGACGTTTTCCATTGGTTTCATCCTCATCCAGCCTAGGATGTAACTAGTTCCTCGATGAGCATAGTTGGAGGCAGACGTTAGATGGTGATTTTGTTCCTAACGATCCATATCCAGATACTCCTTTTTGAGGGTTTATGACAGCGTTGCATTACAGGAGTATGCAGGGGAGTGGTGGTCTGCTAATTACTTCATCATCGTGAACGTAGATTATACTTCTTTTCGGCGATGGTTTTACTCCATCACATATGGCTACTTTTGTTCATGCTGCATCCGTTGATTTGGTAGTGCCCTCGGCTATCCAGAGTGGTTTTGCCCTTATTTTGCAGGACCTTACACAATGTACTCAGGCATATCATGCTCCACGGCCCTCCCAAGTAAGAGATTATAGTTGGACAGTCGGTATACTGACAACGTCTAGGGTTGATAGATATGTTGATATTTCACGGCCAAAGATTTCGTAGTATCCTAATCCAGTGGCATTTTCATATGAGGATTTGTTTCAGATGTAGATAGGACTCCGCTAGGTAAGGTACATCGGAGCATAGATGAGTTGACTACTCGTTTTAATGAGCTTACTACAGTTGATGAGCAGCAATATCAACCTACACGTAGATTAGATGACGACGACGACGATGGTGATGCAGTCAATCTTTTTGATGATGAGTTTGATGAGCCATAGTGGTTGTATGTACTATTACTGTTTACATGTCATATCCGTGTGTGTACCATTGTATTATCATTGTTATGTATTTCTTAGCAGAGTTTGTATTACTATATTTCCAGTGGTTTGTATGCATTAGCATTAGTTGTATCAGTGTATTATCGTTGTTTTTTATTTACTGGCATTGTTTGTATCGGTGTATTATTCGTATGCGTACTTACTAGTTCTATTTGCATAACCGTATTAGCTTTGGATTTCATACTTTTCTTGGCTATGTGTAAATCACTATGTTAAGGAACAGACACACTTGTGTTTGTTTATATTCACGTTTGTGGATGCGTACCACGTGGTTGATTAAAAGGCACTTGATTCATGAGATGTGGATCATGAACTTTCTGTTTAAACTAAATTTATGTATTGAAAATTCACAACATCTTTAATTATTCTCAACATCGTCAATAATCTTCAATGTCAATTGAAAGTTTGAATGCCGACGATTATTTAGTTCTAATCAAATCATATATGGAAACCGACCGTAGACACATGAAAGAGGAGATGGAGCATGATTTTTGGGTTAGTCATCCTGATCATAGATTAATTCGAAGGATTTTGGAAACTCAAAGCACTTTAGTTACATTTACTAGGGCTTGTTGAAGATATAGAATCATTATAAAATAGTGCAGAAAGAAGATCTATTTCAGTTAATAAGAGCTACGTTTGATTCCCGTTATTTGTGGAGTATCACGTTGATTTTGTTGGACATGCTACATACAATCTCTGGGTTAGATATATTAGACAGTTTGAATGACGTATAGGTTGGTTAAGTATGTTTGTTAGGTTAATTGCCTTCAGCTAGTTTTTGCACTATCAGTAACTTATATGTACTTTCAAATTCAAATAAAATTTGTGTTCTCATAATCTACTGCGCACTTAACATAAGAACAACATGTAATCATTTGGAAATCAGTAACAACAATACCTAACTTACGAAGACAACAAATAATTGCTTTCATAGAAAACGAACAAGACAACAAACCGCAAAACACGACAACATCATGGAAAACAAAAAGGACAATAATCAAAACAACTGATAAATTTAAAAAACTACCTTCGACCACTTGATAAATTAATTGAACCCACCATCCTTTGAAGCATATGAATTTGGTTTTCAAGTTCGTTAGCATAAACAACTGCACAGTGAGGAAGAGGATCGTCAATCCATTATCACAGGCCACAATCATTAGGAGAATTACGACATCTGTAGTGCCACCGACCGATGTTTGTTCCGCTACTTACAATAGCATATAGAATAGAAACCCCACAATTATAGTAGATCTTTCGAGAATTAACCTCTTGATTCGTGCAAGGTACTTGGTGTCGTATTAATTCCTTTGTTTTCTATTTTCATTATGGCTACGCAGCTCTTCTCTTTGATATTTTCCATTTTCTAGGTGCATGAGATTTTGCATCTCATGCTCTCTTACATTGGCATTGTTTCCTCCATTTCAATATACCACTCAACAGGTGGTTGAGGAGAGGATGTATTCAGTGGGCTATTATGCTGTAACGTACCTTTGTATGAGTATGAGGATGGAAACAAAATATGACTGTAATCGACCATTTTTATATACTACCACTACGATAATAATACAGAGAAGCATGGCAAGCAAAGCGATATTTATATAGCATGACACATTTCCCGTGTAAAGCAATGCAATCTGTACTGATTTGACCTGACATTGCTGTTATTCTTACTCTACATCCATCAGCTTTAATACCTTTACAGCACAGTGTATTGGTTGCATTAACTTAACCAGCTGACAAGACCCGACTTCCTGATTATCGTCATCTTTAATCATCATCAACCTGTTGTAATCAATATAACCAGCAGGTCCTTCGGCTTAAACTCTGTTTCAGGCAAGACCCGACCTCTTAAACACCGTCAGCTTTAATCAACATCAAATAGCTTTAATCAATCTGACCAGTGGGTCCTTCGGCTTTAGCTCTGGTCAGACAAGACCCGACCTCCTGACCACCGTCAATTTTAATCAATACAACCAGTGGGTCCTTCGGCTTTAAATCTGTTTCAGACAAGACTCGGCCTCCTGACCACCATCAGCTTCAATCAACATCAAATAGCTTAAATCAATATGACCAGCGGGTCCTTCGGCTTTAGCTCTAGTTAGACAAGACCCGACCTCATGCCACCTTCAGCTTTAATCATCATCAACCCAGCTATACTGCATAGTACGTTGTAGCTGATCTGACCCAAAACATTACCAGTCTTTAATCCATATGACCGGATCCTATGCCATTTCATTATCCTTTAAACATCAATAGCTTATAATTAGAAACTCTAGGATGTTGAATAACATACTCATTCAAAATTCCAAACTAATAACCACCGTTCTTCTACCTATAATAAATGAGTTCTCTAAAATGTTTATGGTGCTTCTCATCCTCATCTTCGTCATCTTTTTTCGACATTTTTATTGAACGTTGTATTACTCAACGAAGAATGTTTGTTATCGAAATGAGGGGTTTAGTGGCCCACGATATTGCTGAAAGCTCTGCGCCATCCCAAGGAGGTAGCATTGTGGGAAGAAAAGACTTGCGTTATAGACGTGACTATGCTACTAGTCATAATCAATTGATCAAGGATTATTTTACGGCAAACCCCATGCACGGGGACGTGGATTTTAGACGAAGATTCAGTATGTCGAAGAATATCTTTAATCAGGTTCTCGACAATTTAACTAAAATAAACATTTTTTTTCACCCACAAAAGAAATGGAATCAACGAAATTGGAATTTCTCCACTACAAAAGGTTACGACTGCACTTCACATGATATCATATGGAACTTCTGGTGATTTGCAAGATGAAAAAGTGCGGAATGGAGACTCAACAGCAATATTGAAAGATTTTGCAAAACCGTTGTTAGTATGTTTGATGAAGAATATCTTCGATCACCAACACCTCCAAACATTGACAGATTGCTAGCAATGGGATCTCACATGAATTTCCAGGTATGTTAGGTAGCTAAGGTTGTATGCATTGGAGGTGGAAAAACTCTCCAGTTGCATTGTAGGGCCAATATGCAGGACATTGCAAAAAGGCAACTCTGGTCTTAGAAGCCGTTGCTTCGTTCCATTTGTATATATGGCATGCTTTTTTTGGAGCATTATGTTGACTAAATGATATGAATGTTCTACGACAGTCATACTCATTTAGTGACTTATGTAATGACATATCACCTCCATGCTATTACAAAATTGGAGACAAAGATCATTTATGGGTTATTATCTGGTAGATGGAATCTACTCAAAATGGAAAACACTTGTTCAAGCTTACAAAAGGCCGAATAACGCAAAGGAAGCCAGGTTTACCAAACAACAAAAGATTTTGAGGAAAGATGTGGAATGAGCCTTTGGAGTGCTTCAAGGTAGGTTTCATATATTAAGAAAAGAGGTGTACTACCATGATCCGACAGTATTATCTAATATCATATACTGTTATATAATTTTACATAATATGATTGTCAAAGAAGAATATGGTAGGTACGAGTTCCAACCGAGAAACTATCTAGACATTGTTGTAGCAATTCGAAAAAAAGGCTTATAAGGACCCAAATACTTTTTTTTGAATACTTGTAAAGGGTACAAGACATTCAAGATCCACAAGCTCACCTTGATCTAGGAGATAAACTAGTGGAACACTACTAGGAACATATAGGAAACTGTTAGTAGAAATGATGTTAGATGGTGCTTATCTATTGTAATAGGTGGTTGTTGACATTTTGTACAAATGTTTGTATTTGAATTTGTTATATCTACTATACTAAGTTGTCGTTGACATATTAAAGTATTAAAATATGAGCATGAAACTATAACAATAACAATAACAAAAAAATTGACCACAATAGCCATTGTTTTTTCATTGTCTTTCAATTCTTTTTGTTTCTTTTGTTTCCAGGTATAATTTGTTTGCATCTTCCGCAGCTGCCATACGTTGTAATCGGGGGTAGTCTTTTTCTTACCCTTGAACCTTCCTAGCGGCCGACCGCCTAAACTAGTTATGAAAGGGATGTCTTCATGTGGATCACAACTACGAGGGCTGAATTCATCACTCGTCTTTTGAGGAAGAAAGCGCATTACTAAATGTTCTTGTCGCATTCGACTCTATTTTTTCCCTTTTGCGAGTATGTCATAAGAATGGTGCAAGTTGAATAGTTGATTATTATGTTCAGACATATACACTGCATTTTCTTGATTGACCTGTAGATGATGACATACTATAAGAAGAATAAAACATAAAACTTGATAATTCGAAGTCCAAATTTAAAATCATTACCAGGTCAATGTTGTTTGCCCCGCTTTGTTGTCCTGAATGCATGCCGGCCATTATTTCTTTCCAACGTTGACAAGTGGCATTTATTCTTTTCCTAGACTGCTTCGACGAATCTACCATTCTTGGTGGACTATTTAGAGTTCGAAGGTTGAACAAATTGCGTAAAAATTCCAAAACAAAGATTTTCTTAGCTTGCTCGTCCAGTGACCATTTAACCATTTTTGCGCCTTTTGGTTCCGCGTTTGCAAATTCGGTAATGTTGATTCTCGTTGGTTGATTTTTCCAAGTTTGAGTAAAAGACAAATTAGAATTCCTATAAACACCTTATTTTTCGGCTATTTCATTGCCACTGAATTCAGTTTCTTGATTTTTAAATCTGTTTTCTCCAAATAGATTATTGAGATTTCTCGATATATTTTGTAAACGATAAGGCAATACTGATCATTGTTGCCTATTGGGAGGTGTGTAGTTTTGATCATAGTTAAAGTTTTGTTGAAACGAACTATTATGTGAATAATTCACATTTTGAGAATTTTGGTATTACTTCGAATCTTGTTGAGAATGATAGATATTTTGATTTAGTTGTGGATGATATGAATTTTGTGCTTTTTGAGAATGAAATTAATTCTAACCATGTTGAGAATTATATATATGCTGATTGAATTGAGCTAAATTCTGATTATCCGGCCTTAGTTGAGATGAAGATTTTTGAGATTTTCCTTTAGAAATTTTTGACAATACAGATAGTGTTTGAACAAAGTGTGTTGAGGAGCAAAAAATTGTAATTGAAATGGTGTAAATAATATTTTGAAATTTGGAAGCTATATAGAGGGGGATGGAGAGCGATAGGCAATGGTCGGGTGGGGAGGATGGTGTAGCCATTGGCACTTAGCCGATTAAATAATAGACGACTAAGTGCTAGCGGCTATTATATAGTCGTTGGCGCTTAAGCTGTCAATGACTATATAATAGTCATTGATTTAGCCGGCGAAAATAAAGACGGCTAAACTTAACCGGTTTTATTTTCGCCCGCTAAGAAGCAACAGCCTGGGTTGATTTGGCAAACTTTTGGGTTGCCAAAGCAACCCAATTAGCCTCAACCGACCCCCCATTGGGGGTTGGTTGCTTCACAACTGTGTCACGGTTCGGAATGCTCTAAGGGCGAGTTAAAGATAAATATATGGATTTTTGATAGTGATTTCGATTCATAAAACAAGATTTGAAATTACGGGTCGTATAGCAATAGTCGCTATAAATGCAGTTCATGAAAACGCACCCTTTCTGATTTTTAGAACTTGTTTCATCTTAAGTATATTTTAAAAAGTGTTTTCAAACATATTTTAAGAATTTTAAATAATAATAATAATTACTTTATTAATTAATTATTTATTTATTTAATGATTATTTGATTAATAAATTAAGTTAATTAGTACTTAATCATTAGTTAACAGGATAATTAGTACTTAAGTATTAATTAAATAAGTTGATTATAATTAATTAATTAATTAATTAAGGGTTTATTATTATTTAATTATTTATTTAAGGATTAATTATTATTTAATTAATTATTAATTATTTATTTATTTGTAAAAGGTTAAATTAATAATTTATTACTGATCAAGTTAAATTTAAGCTAAGATTTAATTATTTTTGAATAAAGGTTTAATTTATTATTTAAGCTTTATTAAGGACTGTTTAATTAATTAATTGGGATTAATTATTATTTAAAAGTTTAAATTATTATTTAATAATTAATTAAAGATTAATTATGGTTTAATTATTTATTTAAAAGCTAAATATTATTTAAAACTTATTTAAGGACAATTATTATTTAATTATTGTTTACTTATTAATTAATGGTTTAATCATTACTAAATAGAGAATTTTAATGTTGTTTAATTATTAAATAAAAGTTTTAAAGTTTTAAATCACTTTATTTCTAGTTATCGATTTTGTTTCAAAGTAACCCTTTTTAAAAGGATATTTCAAACCAAGGGACTTCTTTGTCGACTACTATCAAGTAGCCTCAATTGTATATAAAACACAATGACATCTGTTTAGCAGAATAAACACATTCTACCATAGTTCTCCAAGTAGATTATATTGACATCTATTGAGCAGAATAAAAATTCATTCTACCATTATATTAACTTGGACATGTGTTTAGCAAAACAAATCCCCGTCCGCTATATTAGTAGCTTGGATATTTACGCATATGTTGATGGATTGTTATTGGTCGATTCCCATTACATACCTACTTGTTATGTAATACTAAAATTATAACTTGGATAGGTTAAACCCAATTAAATGAACCAATGTGGTCACGGAGCCTCCTTCTAATTTTACGAAGTCCAATATTTCATTTTATCCTTTTTGGGTTTAAAGTCTATTATTATTTTAAATATGATATATAAAAGACAGTTAAAGAATTATTTTATTAAATGTTTGAAGGTAATTTAATCTTTTTAAATTGTTGTTTAAAATCAGTGTTTTGTTAGTATGGTTTAAAAATAATTAAACAAAGAATATTTTTAAATACTAACTTGTTTATTTAAAGGTGTTTTAAATAAGTGATTTTATCAAGGGAACTTTATGGATTCAGTTTTATTAAAGGAGTTTTATTTCAAATAAAGAAGTTTTATAAATGATTTTAGAGATTTATAAAGAGTGTTATAAATGGTTTTGAACATTTATAAAAAATTACAAAATAATTTGAAGTTTTGGGTTAAGGAAATATTATAAGCAAAAAATATTTGTTAAAAGGATTTATTGAAGGAAATTTATAAAAGAATTTGAGACTTGTTTTCCTTCAGCTGATCTTCTTAAATCTGGTGGTATGGACATTCATTCCACACCTAACACCGAAGGAATATTATTTGAGGTTATCTTTATCTCCAACTTAAATAATATTTTGTTTTAATCCTTTGATATGATTTGTAAATTTGAAATCTTTAACAAATGTATTGTGAATATACTTATTCAGTCAGATAAATATATGGATGTTTTCTAGACACACTTTTGAAAATAAATTTTAATAGTTAAAAAATTGTTTTGAGGCTTCTTGGTTTGTATGGATAATTAAATCTCTTAATTGTTCTTGTTTGTTTATTTGATAGTTAAATAATCGACTATCAAATCTAGACCTGTTTTAACTCAGGAAGTATGTTAGGTATATTCGAGTTCCCTAGTGAGGACCTGAATACTTATTTCCATACTTCCAAAGAGCCGGAACTGAACTGGCCAAAAATTATTGCTTAGTTTGGAGACACTGGTTTTCTGGATTTATCCCAACCACTCTAAACTAATAACGTTCATGATGAAATATGATATGCAGCTATACTATTCTTCTTAGGTTTGAATCCAAAATGGAAGATAGTAAAACTTTGAATGCTTGTTCTATCCCATAACAACTTGTATGGATGAATGCTAGCAATGCATCTCTGCTTAGAGGGAAGTGTTAGCATTCTAAGATGTATGCTATTAGAAGAGGTAAAAGCGTAGCCTTATGCCTCACAAACCGAAAGAACGACTAAAATAGGGTATGCAGCAGAACCATGTGGTTAGCTACCATTAGTAGCCATCATCCCATACTAGATTGTCCCATAGAGTTGTTTTGCGCACAGGCATCGAGGGGCAGAGTAAAGCTGCCTCAATGTCAAAGGGGTGAAGTAATCCGGCTTGTCATGTTTAACGGGTAGGCCAGCTCTATGTTGTAGAGGGACAAATGCATCAATAGCCCTCCGGTACATTTTCTAGGGGTGTACCAAAGGAAGATAGTCCTTTACCTATCCATTGTTGGAATACATTCTCCAATACGAAACTTTACGGACTTAGATGTGCTCGATTATGTTGAAATATGAGATGCAAGCATTTCAGCTATATTTCGTATTTATTTTAAACCTAGACATTATTATAATATCACTGATTTTTTATAATAAAATGTTTTAGTTATCGTAAGATAAAAACCCATTTGTGTCTATGTGCGGCGTGGTCTTATAAGATACTTTTTATTTTGAACAATTTTTCAAATATAATAACCATATGATTTGTTTTGAGTCTTTCTTACGCTGGTTTTACCAGACTAACCCAGGCGTTGTTTTCCTCTAATGCTTGGGTAAGTCCGAGCATATTTTCCAGATTTAGTTAGATCCTTTGGAGCATTCAGGAAATGAGCTGGATTCCCCAAAATGTATTCACGTATCTTATATTCTTCCACTATTTGGTCTGCTTGGTTAACTGTCTGTATTTATCAAATTGTAAGAACGACCAATTATAACTGTCCAGTTGATAATAGGTTAATGTACTTTGATGTTGGATAATAAAGATGATTTCTTTCCGTAAAGTTCCTGTCTATATTATATGTCACTCTCACATATGTGAGATGTCGTTCCATCTTTTCTTTCACCCAAATGACATGCCTTTCGGCCATAAATAATTAGCACATGAATATCGAGAATGTATTAAGTGTCGTATTTAGGTGTAAAAAAGGTAGATCATTACACCACCCATAAACCGAATTGATGTAATTTATGGAGGTCCGCATTTGGCTGGAAATAGCATGGGAGCCAGAAATCGATACATTAGGGAGGCAAGAGATGGAGTTTTCTCTACTCTGGAAGAACCATCACTCAAGACTCCCACGTTCTAGATTCAAATGCACAGCTTAACCATCACACAATAGGAGCTAAGAGGAGTTAGTCATTCCTATAATGACCCACTTATGACCATTGCTCAAATCGGACTCTCTACGATTACCAAAATCCTTGTGGATATTGGGAGCACGGTCAACGTGAATTTTAAACATGACCAAATAGGAGTCCCGGAGAAAAATCTAGAACTAAGCTTTGAGCCCATTTTTTGGTTTAATAAATAAAAGATCAATTCCAATTGGGTAGATAAAACTTCTGGTGTAGATGGGGATTCCGTGGAATTCCACGACCTTCGAGACTCTATTTTTCATTGTGGATCAGCCTTCTTATTACTACCTTCTTTAGGAGGGCATCTTTGGATGGAGTCAATACTTTTATTTCACCAAAATACTTGATGGTAAAATTCTTGAGCAAAAGTGGTTGGGGAACAAGAAGGGGAGAGCAATTTAGCTTCCGCAAAATGTACTTGCCACACTTGAGCATTACAAACAAGGCCATCTTTCTTCTTATGACTTGAAGCTAAGTGAGTTTATCAGAATTAATACTACATAGCCTTTGGATGAAGGTTTCACAAGCCAATCATCCAATACAAAAATAGAGGCCGGGGGAAAAGATAAACGTGTACTTAGAAAATTTAACTCTTCTGAAACAAAAAGGAAGAGGAAAGAAGAAAACTTTGCAGATTACGAAATAGAGGGCAAGGAGATCGTCACAGACTTGGATTGTAGAGGAGAGCAAGAGAGAATAAAGCCCACAGAAGACCTTGAGGAGAAATGCTTTGATTTGGTTGATCCAACAAAGATCGTAAAAGTTAGAAAGGAGCTCGATAGCAAACTTAAAAAGAACTAATTCAGTTTCTTCAATTCAGTAGAGATGTGATCTCCTGAACCTATTTAGATAAGGTTGGCATAGATTCGACCGTCATGCATTGAATATAAACCAAATATCCCACCTATCCGACAAAAGAAAAGGTAGTTTGACAAAGTTTTATCCAATGCTTTGAAAGAAGAAGTTAAGTGATTACTCGAGAATGAGTTCATCAGTGAAGTACTTTATTCAAAATGGTTGGCCAATCAAGTATTAGTCAAGAATTCTAATATAAAATGGAGGGGATGTGTTGATTATACTGACTAAACAAAGCATGCTTAAAAGACTACTATCCGCTTCCAAAAATAGCCAGTTAGTTAATGCGACGAGTGGACACGGACTCCTATCTTTTATGGATGCATATTCTGAATATAGTCAGATTCCAATATCCAGGTTAAATAAGGAGAACACAAGCTTCATAATAGTTTTGGGAACATATTGCTACAAAGTAATGCCAATCAGATTAAAGAAGGCTGGAGCCGCCTACCAATGATTAGTGTATAGAATGTTTAGGGAACAGATTGGTCGTAACATGGAAGTATACATGGATGAGATGCTGGTGAAATCTCAAGAAGAAAGCAACTATCTAGGTGATCCTGAGGAAACGTTTGGAGTATTGAAAAAATATCAGCTGAAGCTAAATCCACAAAAATGTTCTTTCGACATTCAATCTAGAATGTTTCTAGGATATTTTGACAGTGCTCGGGGAATATAAGCCAACCTTAATCAGATCCAAGCATTTAAGGACAAGGCAAAGCCCAAGACATGTAAAAGTGCAATAAGCTTGAATGAAAGAGTAGCAGCATTGAATAGATTCCATTCCATGGTCATCGACAAAAGAATTCCATCCTTTCATGTGATTAAGAAGAAGAAAAACTTTGAATGGGGTAAGGATTGTCAAAAGGCTTTTAAGGAACTGAAAGACCATTTATAAAGAGCAATTTTATCCTATCCCATGGAAAGGGAAAATCTTTATCTTTATGTGGCAGTTTCTGAGCATGCAGACTATTCAAATAAGAGAAGAAAAGGGGATTCAGCTTCCGTTATACTATATAAGCAGAAGGCTTAAAGATGTAGAAACCAGATATCCGATCATAGAAAAACTAGCATGCCGTTTAATGTTCACAGCAAGAAAATTGAGATCATACTTTCAAGCACATTCGATTAAGGTCCTAACAAAGTTCTCTCTCAGGAAAATCTTTAGTGAACCCAATGCTTCTAGAAGATTAGTAAAATGATGGATATAACTTAGTCAGTATGATATTGAATTTCTACCACGGGTGGTGTAACGACCCGTAAATTTCCGACTATTTAAATTGTTAAATTAATGAGTTTTGGTAACTTAAGATGGAAAGGAACAAAAAAACCTGTAATGATCCGATATTTTCAACCATTCGCATCCGCACATGTCAGACTTGAATTGCTCAAAATAATATGTTGTAAATAAAATTTGGCAAAATCTCAAAATATACAGTAAATTAATAAATCACAGATCACAGACACAGAGTATTCAATAATACAGCAGAAGTAAAAGAGATGGTAGTTCATGAAATTACTACATACATATAAGATACATCAGAGTTAAACAAGATACAATGGAAAAGTAACAAGATACATCAGGTACAAATCAGAATACATCACTAAAATCACTAGATGTTGAAAGCAAAATGGATGGCTGGATCTTCAAGCAAAGCTCCAACTCCGAAGGTGAGTCTTGAATGCTGAATCACTCGGTTTGACTCGAGCGTAAAGCAAAACACAAAATACTCGAGTCAGGACATAAATATTAATGAACTGTAGATCAACTCAAGTGAACAGTAACAAAAATGCAACAGTAACTTGAAGGATGCTTGGGATCACCCATCCTTTAAGGATCCGTTAAACTATTTAATATGTAGTAATATTGCGCTATTATAATAATGTCTACAATAAAATAAACTTAATTTAAAATAGCGTTAAAGCGTTACCCATATGGCCCTTAACACGTAATAGTGCCAATTGTCTATACAGTACATGCATATCTCCTGATCGGGAGACTATGAGAAGTTACTCCATAGGTACGACATAAATTGAAACTCGTAGTAAGGCTCGCTATGGTAGGTGACACGGCACACGAGGTAATGCCAGGGTAGGTATACCAATTATGCACACGGGCTGGCGGTAACGTAGCAGCCACTACGCCCACCTCCACTCCCAGTCAAAATCGGAGGATGGCCATCAAATCAACCACAAGTAAGAGTATAATATCGAAGAAGTTCGTCCGACCAGAGGAGCTACCCCTTTTGGCCCGAGATCGCTCATGTTTTAGCCACCTTAAGCCAACTCACGGGTGTCGGGTCCACGTAATATACCTTAAGAACGTCGCCACTATCCTACTTCATTTTGGAAACTCCACCGCGTACACGGTTGTTAAAGTGGTTTTCGGAGTTGGCAGAGAGTATGACAGCTTTCGATCCCGGTCTCTTTAACAACCAAATGTTATTATAACGCTGTGGTCATTTCAAAATAGTTTATACTTCAAAAAAAATCAAATCATTCATTTCAAACTATATTCCTTTCAAAATAGTTTATACTTCGAAAAAAAAACCATTTTATTTCAAAACTATATCCAAATCAATACGATATCATTTCCACTTCAAACATATATTCAACTTAAAGTAAATCATAATACTTTCAAAGTTATAACTCTTTCGAAACTAAAATACTTGAAATCATTACACTTTGAAAAAATCATAACATTTCAAAATCATACATTTGTAATCATGGAACATTCCTTTAATTCTTTACATTTTACAAATTTATTCAATTAAACCCAAATTTTCATATTTCCAATGTAATTCAATACAAACCACTAGTTTCAATTCAATTCAGTTTCCCAACAAACCATTTCAAATCTTATCAAATTCAAATATAGATTTAATCCACAAAAATAAAATATTCAATTTTTTTAGTATATTTCAAAGCTTTAATATCCCACATTTCAAAGCTAAATTTTATAATTTCATATATATCAAATTTAACTTCATTATTACTTAGTTTTGAAATTTTCATTTCATAAATCCAATATTATTTAAATAAACTATAATAACCCTGTATTTTGTGATTTATTTTAATTGTATAATTTAATTATTTTAATTGAATTTTTATTTAAATTTATTTTATTTATTTAATTTAGAAAATTTTGTTATTTCAAACATAAACTTTGATTTTTATGTGAATTAGAATTCCAAATATGATTAAAAAAGAATATTTTCCAAAAAATTGTATTTTGGTCAATATAGTCAACTTTAACTTTTAAATTTAAAAAATCAAAGTTTTAAAATTTGAATTTTATCTTTTATTATGAGAGTAAATAAAATTTTAAGAACACTGCTTTTCGTTTCGTTGAAATCTGGTTTATAATGTGAAAGTTATGCCTTTTTAACTATTGTGTGAAATTTGCTGTATTTAACAAAATTGTTTATTTTAAATTAGATAAATAATATTTTATTTGGTCATGTAATGTTATAATTTATATTTATATGAGTAAAATAATATGTTATATATATATATATATATTGGTTTTATAACATTTTTGAAAGTGTAATTGACATTTTCCAGTGTCAGTTGTATTTTTTTACAATTCCTAATTTCCAGTTTTAATTTATTTAAGGAATTATTTATTTATCTTTATATTTTTCTTAAGAACTTATTCTATTCTCATTCCCACTTTATTTTATTCCTAATTTATTTATTTATGTGACTTTTTATTTTTTTTAAAGTGGAATAGAAATTCTTTAAGGCAAAGTGGTATTTTATTTGAAATTTTCATGTCCTGTTTTCAATCTTTAAACAATGTCTTAATTATTTTTCTATTATCTCTAAATTTAATTATTTTTTTCACTTTGAATATGTTTAAGAAATTATGTTGTTTCAAAAAAATTCTTTAGAATATTTTTAAAATGAAGTAAATATTTTTCCAAAGCCAGTGATGTTTTAATTGTAATTTTTGAACCCTGTTTTCAATTTTTAAGCAATTTCCTTAATTCTTTTTATATTTTCTTTAAATTTAATTATACGTTTTCATTTTATTTCACTTTGTTTCGGTTTTAAATGTATTTAATGAAATTATATTATTTTATTTGTTTTAAAGGATAATGGAAATATGAAGGGACTTAAGCATTAACTTGTGTGACCTTTCATTAGCCAAAACCTCTTCAATTTCCTAAGTCTTTTCATTTGCCTTGATTTTTGGCCGTGCATTTTTGTGTTTAGCCGTAAATTCCATTCATTTTCATGTGAGAAAACATCTTCCTCATCACATTTTCACTGCTAGCAAAACAGATTGGTAATGGCTTCTCTTTTGTCACTTTTCTTCTCATTTTTCATATGTTTTTGCCTTGTTCTCTTGCTTGTTTTGCTTGGCAACCACTAGCTAGCCTTGGCCATCACCTCCACTATCTCCTCCTCATCACCATCAGCCACCTAACCCTCTGATGTGACCAGGCCGCACCACCCATATGACCAAAATTCCTCAAAAAGGCAACAAATCCCTTGAAAACATGCATAACCAAGCCACTTTTGCTTCCACACCTTCGACCATCACCTTGGCCACCACCTCTAGCCGGCACCACTACCTAGCTATCACCACTACACATCATCCTAGCCTCTATCTAGATTTGAACTTGAATGGCCAAGCCAAACCACTGCAAGGCCGAGCCCTTTTGTTGACCAAACACATACTATTTTGCCTTAAATCCTTCACATTCTAGCTTGTAACTTCCTCCGCATGTTCTAACCCCTAGGCTGTGCATTTCTAGGACCCAAACCTGAGCTAAAGCATGTCCAAACCTGAAACAAAACATCTCCTAAGCCATGCTAGCAAGTGTAGAAAGCAAGGCAAAAAGTTGTGTATTCATATTACTTTTCAGTTCAATGTTGTATCGAATTATAACTTTATTTTGGTTTTGTTTATGGGCTGTGACAAGATCATTAGCTTGGTTATCATCCAATTGAATCCATCATTGTGTCATCGTGCCCTTGGAAATCTATTTGTGTCGTTTTCATTGCAATCTCCAGCACAAAGGGGTGAGTAAATCTCACACGACAACATATACTTATGCAGTTGTGAAACAACAACAACAACAACTGAATATGTAGAAAAATATATGATGTTATAAATGCCATGTGATTATTTATATATGATGTTCGACCTGTTAAATTTCATGTCATATCATCTATTACTGTTATATCATGATATTCTGTTATTTATATCAGGTTATCACACTGCAAGTTCCCTGTAGATTAGAATCACTATGGGTTGAAATGATACATACCCGAATGGACTTTAGAATAGGGAAAAATCATTATAGGCTGAAATGATAGGCCTGAACGGTTTTTATTTATTAGTCTTTAACTTGGGATCGCGGGTTTGAAATGATAGGACCCGGGTTTTTTGTTGTAAATTGCGGATTGAAATGATATATATCCGTGTCACTTGACCTAGGTTAGAAAACTATATACAGGCCCATGGTTATTTTATAAAGTGTTTTGGATATTTTAAGTATTATAAAAATATAAATTTATGAAATTTGATTTAAATAGATTTTTTGAAATGTTTTAAAATAAAGAAATTATTATTTTTCTATGAGTTAAAAATTTAATTAATGAATGGTTAAATTGGATTATTGAAAATAACTTAAGTTTGGAAATTTGGAATTTTGGTTAAGAATGATATTTAAGTTATATAAATAAAATGGAAATTTATTCTTATTTGGAAAATGGTAAATATGATAATTTGATTTAAATTTCAATTTAAATGATTTAATGTATTATTAATTTTTCTATGAATTAAAATGGTTAAGTAAATGAATGCTTAAAAGTGAAATTTTAAAATACAACTTGATTTGGAAATGTGGAATTTGGTTTTGTTTAAAGGTTTAAGTCAATTTAATAAATTGGAAATTTAGTTTAATTTGTGAAATGGAAATTTGAAAATGTAAGTGTTAATAAGGTGTCAAATGTAAAAATGGGAAAATTAAACAATTGAATTTGTTAAGTGAAATTATTGAAAAATTTGGATTTTCTGTATAGGTTTGCTTTATAAAAATCATAAATTAAAAGAGAATTTTAATGAACATCTTTGAATGTTAAAATATGATTTTTATAATGTTTAAATGGCTTAAATTGAAATGTTTTCAAATATAACTTACAGCAGCTTTTTTTCGAATGTTGTGAAAGGTTGAAATTTTCAATGTTTATGGTTTTAACTTAGTAAATGAACTCAGAATGGTTTAAAACTTTAGAAATTGAATACTTGATTTGAAAGTATATAAACTTCACTTTTAAATGGTTTAAATCAATTATTTGATTGAAATATAAGCTATTTAAAAGGTGATTTGGAATGATAATAAATGAATGATATCTTTGAATTTAAAGGGTATTTAAAGTTGAATAAAATGATTTGAAATGAAGTTCTGAAAGATATGCTATTTTGATATTAAAATGATTTGAAATGAAGTTCTAAAAGATATGATATTTTGATATTAAAATGATTTGAAATGAAGTTCTGAAAGATATGATATTTTCATATTAAGATGATTTGAAATGAAGTTTTGAAAGATACGATATTTTGATATTAAAATGATTTGAAATGAAGTTCTGAAAGATATGATATTTTCATATTAAAATGATTTGAAATGAAGTTTTGAAAGATATGATATTTTGATATTAAATTGATTTGAAATGAAGTTTTGAAAGGTATGATATTTTGATATTAAAATGATTTGAGCTGAAGTTTTGAAAGATATGATATTTTGATCTTAAAATGATTTAAAAGGAAGTTTTGAAAGGATATGATAATTTAATATATTGAAATGGTTAGAAATGACTTGATATTTATTTTTGATAAATATTTGAATTTGAAAGATATGGTATATTGATATATTGAAATGGTTTGGAAATGATTTAATCTTTATTTTAATAAAGGTTTGGATTGAAAGGATAATTTATTTTGAAGTATAAATATTATTTTAAAGTTATAACCACGGGTTATAATAACGATTGGTTGGCAAGGAGACCGGGATCGGACATGGGCATACTCTTTGTCGATACCGAAAACCACTTTGACTAACCGTGTACGCGGTGGAGATCCTAGAATGAAGTAGGATGGTCGCGGCGTTCTTGAGGTATGTTACGTGGACCCAACTTCCGTGAGTTGGCTTAAGGTGGCTAAAATAGAAGCGATCTTGGGCCAAAAGTGGTAGCTCCTCTGATCGGACGCATTTCTTCGATACCATACTATTACTTGTGATTGTTTGGGTGCCCCTCCAATTTTGGGAATGTGCTCGGAGGTGGGCGTATGTGGCTGCTGGGTTACCACCAGCCTGTGTGCGTAATTGGTATATCTACCCTGGCATTGCCTTGTGTGCCGTGTCACCTACCATATCGAGCCTTTACTATGAGTTTCTATTTGTGTCGTACCTATGCAGTATCTTCTCGTAGTCTCCCGATCGGGAGATATGCAGGTACTGTATAGACTATTGGCATTATTTGAGTTAAGGGGAATATTGGGCACTCCTTAACGCTATTTAAAAGTAAGTTTATTTTACTATTAGACATTACTATAATTGCGTAATATTACTACATAGTAAATAGTTTGACGGATCCGCAGAGGATGGGCGGTCCCAAGCATTCTTTAAGTTACTTGTACTTTTACTACAGTTCACTTGAGTTGGTTTACATTGTATAAGTATGTATGTCCTAACTTGAGTGTTGTATTTTTATTTATGCTCGGGTCAGCCTAAGTATTCACAGATTTGGATTTCCACTTTCTGAAGATTGGAATCGTTGGAGATTATCTGCTTGTCCAGTTTTATCTGGTTCACTTCCAGTTATCCTGTATATCCCAGTGTTGTATTCATCTTGTACTTGGTTATTATCTTGAGACTTCTTTTGTACTTTATTTCTTCTGTTGTATCTTTTGTAACTCTGATATATATATATTTACATAGTAGCTTCATGAACTACTATTTCTTTACTTCCGCTGCACTATTATTACTCTGTGTCTGTGATTTGTGATTTTATTTACTGTATATTCTGAGATTTGCCCAATTTTATTTACAACGCGGTATTTTGAGCAATTCAAGTCTGACATGTGTGGATGCAAATGGTTGAAAATACCTGGTTGTTACAGTTGGTATCAGAGCTTCGGCTTTGAGGCAAACTTTGAATATAAGGTAAATTATTTACAGAATCACTTTCGTTCGAGGTTGAATCTTTCCTCTTTGATTCAAATTTCCTTTGAATTTTGGAACGTTCCCTACGGTTCCAAGATCCATTCGTGTCCCTACTATTCATTTTCGTTTGATTCTGGAGTATCCCATAACTCTGCTTCGAATGATCTTTTTAGTGAGTCGGTGGTCTCGCCAATTTCAAATTGAATTATAAAAGGGGGAAACTCCTTTACAATTAGCATCGACTCACCAGAGATTTATATCTATCCTTGGTTTAGATGCTAATATCTTTTGTTATTCCAAACTCTATCTCTTGAGATTGAATGTAGATTTACCCCAGAAAATCCACATTAATCTTATTCTTTAAGTCACGGTTGACCCCATTAATGTTGCCCGCGGTTCATTTAAGCTTATCCATCTCCCTACTCTGTTAATTAATCATCTTGTCTTTTGTTTCCAATCTATTCTTCCAAACATTTTGAATTGTACTTGTATATCTATGTTTTGTTTTATATATTATGTTGTTTGAGTTGTTGATGTTGATTTGGGTTTTCGATCGATTCGTCTGATCAACGCTATCGATAGGAATTCTAAAACACTTTGACAGAACAAACTGACACAATATTATTTTAAATTTTGGTTAGTGAAATAAATTTTGATATAGAAGTAAATTTATGGAACTTAATAAATTGATTTAAATTGATTATTTGAAACGATGATACTTGGTTTATCATTTATTGTTCTATAAATGAATTTATAAATAGTTGTTTATAAATTGATTTGGGAACTGAAATGAATTTAAAACAAGAAATTTGAGAATTTAATTTTCGATGGTTTCAAACCTCGTGTTTAAGTTTTAAAGTATATTATTCAAAGTATTTTTTTAATAGAAATTTGTTTCCAAGGAATTTTAAATTTTAAAATTAGTGCTCTTCTCTTTGTTGCTGGAAAATAACTTCGGTGATGACCGCGGCATCATCGACATTCATTTTCGAGTTTCGAAGTAAAGAGACCGCTCTGTAGTTTTGCTACACCTTTGTTCTGGGAAATCAAATTGATTTGAATTTCTAAAATATGACTTGATTTATAATATATGTATATATATATATATGTATGTATATGTATATGTATATGTATGATTTAAATTTGATTTGATAAGTTATGTACATGCATTTATTCATCTCTAAAAGGTTTGAGGAAATATGAAATTTAGTTCTTAAATTTTGTTTCAAAGAATAATTTCAATTACAAAAAAAATCAATCAAAATTTTGGATGAATATTCAAGCATGAAATGATTTAATTAGAAAGTTTCATTTGTATAATACAATTGCATTCAAATATAACTTACCCAAATTATACAGAAGTTAACAATGTAATTGGATAATATACAATATAGAAAGATTTTATAAATGAAAATTTGAGTGGTTATAATAAAAGTTATACACTTAAATTTTAGTTATAAAACAATTAACAGAGGTAAATATAATAAAGGGTAATTGAATAACTTATAATAAAATAATGTTAAAAGGAGATAAGAATAAATTAAAACATTTATAATAAGTGTAAATATATTTGACATAGGTGATAAAATATATTGAGGAATAAATTTAAAAATTTTAATTAGGAATAAAGATGAATTAAATTTAAGTACATTATTAGTATAATGAATGATTATTTTTCAAATCCATGATCTTAGAAATTGTTAATTTAAGATGATTAGAAGATAAGATAATGAAATTAGAGATAGTTAAGGTTTATTTAACTGGTGTAAAATTAATTACCAATTTAAGTTGAAATTTTCATGGTTTCTAACTTATTATCGTATTTTGTTTTTCAAACTATCTTTTGGTTGTTCTTATTTTCTTTATCTTGCTACAGACTGTTATAGGTGTAACATCCCACGATTTTGAATTTTAAATTTGGTAACTTATTTAGATTTTTGAATAAATTTGAGAAGTTTCAAAAGAAATAAAATATTATTAGCATTAAATAAAAGAAAGATATATGGATATAGATAAATATTTGATAGTTTGATTTTTAAATAAATAATAATAATGATGAATAAAATATGTAACAAACAAGAAATTGTATTAAACAATAAAATAAAATTTGGAATGTATGTTGTAATAAGATTTTATAGTTATAAAATGACATAGAAATTCATACAAGTTTGCATGAGAGCTATATAAACCAGGAAACAATAGGAGCAATAAAAAAAAGTTGTACGCAGAACAAAACAAAATTTGATTACAAAGGAAAAAAATCTGCAAAGTAAAACAAAATTAGTACTTACAAAAATCAAAATGGAATTGCATGTTAACTAAGATGGGAACACAAGCGTTTAATGCTTTCTTTTTAAGCCTAAATCAAAATCATATCAGCCGAATTTACCTGGGCTAAGTCAACAAGAAAAAATATAAAAAACACATGATCAAAGAAAAAATTGTTCCAGTAAAACCTTCCCTTAGTACAAACCTCTTTATATATATGCACACATCCATATTCATTTTTGTTCGTTCACAGCAAAGTCAGGAAGAAAGGAAAACACAAGTATCACTATATTTTTCAATCTCAAGATCATTCAACTGAGTAAAACAGAAAAAAAAATGTAAAAGCAGATTATCTGTAGTTCTTCAAAACACAGAAGCATCTCTGTTCGTCAACATTCCTATGTGAGTAAACTTATTTCTTTAAATTAAAATCTAAGTATTTAGTTCATGAAATCTTGTGTTGTTGTATATGGAAATTTTTTTGTTCTATAGGTTCTTTTGTGATTCTAGAAATTATTATAAGATCTGTTACTTTTGTTTCAGAACAAAGTAAATTGAAGAAAAATTTCAAATAAACTTCATACAATCCTTTTTAGCTTAGAATTTTTAAATAAAACAAGTTTGTTAAACTTTAACACAGTTTAAAATTTGTTTCAAGCTTGATCATGAAGGGTTTGTTTTTGTAACCAAAGTTTTATAGTAAAAACAAAATCTTATGATAAATTCAAGTGTCTTAAATCATTGTTTTGATTATATAACTTGAATAATCACACAAAGAGATGATTTTTAAAATTAATATGATGATTTTTATTTAAGTGGTTCAAGAGCAGTTCACTTTTGAACAAATTTTATTCTTTTCCTTTTGCTGACGATCGATCGAATGTTAATTGATAAAATTTGGTGTGAGGCTAGCGTGTTGATCCAGGATTTCAGGAAAATTGTCAAAAAAAAATTCTGTTGTGTAAATTGATGAGTCGAATCCAAAGTATGGTTGCGTTTACAGTTTCACAGTGGGTTGGACGTGTGATGATTTCATCACCATGAAGCGATCGAGTTGCACGTGATGGTGGGGATGGTAGTATGGAGCATGGACATGATGTGGCCGAGGCCGTGGCGTCGCTGGTGGTCAGTGACGTGGTGGCGAGGTGTTTGGGTTTGGGTATGTTCGAGCTTCAGTTCCAACGAAGAGGCCAAATTCGATTTCGAGTTTTTTGAGTCGAATCGAAGCTCGATCTCGAGTGTAAGGGTATATTTCGACTTGCCGAAGTTATTAACGTTCACAAGAACGGCAGCGCAACGTCGTGCACGTGCACGACGTTGTTTTGGGTATCAAGTAGTTCTGCAGTTGGAAGCTCGAGTCGATACTTGAGGAAGATGATGCCTGGCTTCGGGAAGGAACTCGAGTACGCGAATAGCATTTCTGTTAATTCAGTTTGAACTCGAGTACACGAATAACTTGAACTATGGAAAAAAAAAGATGAAAGGAAGAAAAAGAAGTAATTACAGGGGGAGAAAGGAGATAGACTCGGGGAAACTGGCGAGAAACTCGGGTGAACACTCGAGTAAACCCCTGGGTTTGCTTGGGGTTGTTTCAGGAAAGAAAAAGGGGGTTTAGCCCAAATAAAAATTCAAGTTATAAAGTTACACAAATTTTAGTGTTTATAAAGCAACTAATATTGATTATGTTAAGTTAAAAACTTACTATAAGTTTTAAATTATTTAACAATGTCTTAAAAAATTTAATTAATCCTTTAACTAAATAATTAAATTTAAGATAAGAATTGAAGTTAATTAACATTAAAACTTTCAATACAACAATAAATCGATTTTCAGAATGTGGAGAAGATTTGTTAATGATAATTAAGGTAAATAATTTTTATTAACTAATGGTTTTGAAAAGTAATTAAGAATGATTATAATTTGTTATTAAATTTGATTAACGATTAAGTGTCTAAATTATTTAAGAATTGTTAGTTAGATAATTTAAGCTGATAATAATCTACTAACAAAGTTGATTAATATTTAATTAATTTATTTATCACTAAGAATAATTTATCATTGATTAAAATAATTGTGTGGTTAATTCACTTAAACCACATTGGAAAATAATTGACTATTGTTGTGCACGGGATTGATGTTTCTGTTGTGGTTATGATAATGTGTGATGTGAATTGCTCTGTACTGCACTATGATTTGTGATTTAATTCTGTATTGATGTGAAAACCCCTTTGTCCGTAAAACGGCATTTAATCTTTGATGCGACAGGGAGTCGGATTTCAGTTAGTTATCCGAAACCCACATCGAACCCTGAATGTGAATCTTTGTGATTGATATGTCCACGTGTTTTAAAATTAAACGCTCACTATTCGGTTTAGCCGGGAGAGGACTTTTGTGTCATATAGCCCATTCCGAATAAAGATACGTCAAAATGGATAGCATTTGAAAACCGGTGATGAAGACCGGGTGTCTTCGAAAACGATAGGATAACCTATCGATTGTCTCTACATTGAGCTGCTCCGGTATAGAGATTCCCTAACTGATGGGAAGTCCGATCGGGATTGAGGATACCCAGATTTACAAGGGCTTCTTCCTTTATTGGACGAAGTTCCTTCGGTTCTGTTCGAACCCGGGACATACTTGTATGGTCGTATGTCTGACACTACACTTTGAGGTATAAAGCAGATTTCTTTCAAATACGTATTTGTTGGTGGCGGAGAATTTATTCTCTTAGCTTAACACCCTTCTCTGAGACGTACGAGCTCAGAGGTTATGTAATTGAAGGTTATTAGTGGTATATTCCCAATTTGGTAGTGTGGCATGCTGAGTGCTGCTGTGTGTTGATGATCATTTGTTGATCATTTGTGATCAAAGCATGGATTTCGTGTAAAGCGTATCTTTGTGGACGAGACCTCATCGGACCTCACAACCCGGAAATGGTCGAAACAGGAAAAATGCGGCAAGGTTATGAGGGTCGCGCCCTTTAGGGTGTGTCATTTCCTTCTGGAAAAAGGTGATGTCATGGTATGGAGCCTAGATATTTACCTATATGTGGTAGCTCCAATCTCATTTACTGTGTGGTTGTTGCTTTGTGATAGAGGGCCCTCGGATAAAGGTCCCAAAGGACCGGGGAGTGGCATATTCATGTAGTAGTTACCAAGTTACAGAGGTAACCCGGCCTTGTGTTGGCAGAGAGCTGGTTAAGTTCTCAGGACGTCCCGCCAGAGGCGTAACTATGTGGCAGTAGGAAGTTCCTTAGCCTGACCATTTGTTGGAAATCCAAAGAAACAATACGAGCCCTGTACGGTTTTAGTTGTAAAACCAGCCATGCAGCGTGGCGGTAACCCGCCACAAAACATGGTAGCTATAGTAGGCATACGATGAAATGTGGTATGCTGGCTAAGATTAATATTATGCTTTCGAAATGTTTTCTACACTACGCTCTAGTAGTAATATCAAAGAACTTTTCTCCTATCAAGCATGTTTGACTATCATAAGAAGAAATCTCCTCCAATTCTGCGATTGCATTGTGTGTGTGGCGGGAGGTCTTATGGTAGTTTCATTTTCCAAAAGCATACCGGATTTTCTTTTATAAATCTAGTTTGTTTAAAAGCAACTGTTTTGTTTACTCATACCAGTCCCATGACTGACCTTGCTTATCTTTATGAAACGTGATTGGGGGTTCTTGCTTTTTGTTTGGTGGCGAGCAGGAGACTCTTACCCCTACACATCCTCTTTAAGGGGTTGGTTAGCCGTAAGGCGTGACAGTCGAAAGGCTAGCCGTAAAAGCAAGGGCATGGTACCAGTGTATGCCACGGCGGGGATGGGATGGTTGAAAAGCCTACTAGTCGATATTGGCCGCTGTCGATGGTTGAAAATCCTAGACCGTCACATTTGGTATCAGAGCTGAAGGTTGAGTAAGAACTTTAGCTACGGACTATAACACATTAGATGGCTCATTAGAGATAGGGTGAAGTATAACCTAGAATGAGTATAACCAAGACTGAAACTCCAAATTTTCTTAGTTTATTCCTATTTACTGCTAATATTCCTTAAGATATCTCGTCTGTATATCTAAATCAATTTTCTTACTAATTACAAATAGTAAGAATGAGCGGAGGAAGAGGAAGAGTTAGGGGTCAAGGAAGTGCCATAGCACCTAGTCAAGATCCCCTAACAGCAGTAGCAGCAATACCTATCCAGCAGCAGCCGAATCTGGCTGATTTATACAAGAATTTTTCAAGGCTTGGTGGTAAGCTGTTCACCGGTAAGGAGTCGATTGTTGAGGCTCAAGCATGTATCATGTGAGAAAATCTTTAGAGGCTAAAGATGCAAGACGATTAGAAGCGACTCATAGCTTCTTGGCAACTCCAAGAAGAAGCCTTAGCCTGGTGGGAGACAGTCATTGTAGATAAGCCAGAAGACGAGTTTACTTGGGAGAAATTCAAAGAAGCATTTGAGAAGCGCTATTTGCCATCAGCTGGAATTTCTCGAATGTACCAGGAGTTCATGGACTTAAAGCAGGGGAGTTTATCATTCGAGGAGTACCTAAACAAATTCAATGAATTGTCTCGTTTTGGCCCCGAATTGTTGAATATACCTTTAAAGTAGAATGAAAGATTTATTCGTGGAATGAATAAGAAATTCCACGAAAGGATGACTGGCCACGTCAAGGAATCTTTTTCAGATTTAGTTAATATGGGATACAGATATGCCACACTCGATATGCAAGAATCCCCGGTGGAGAAGGGAAATTCGGGCAATCAAAATTGGAAGAAGAGGAGATTTGAAGGCAAGAAACCATGGCAGGGCAAAGAGAAAAAGAAGAGCATTCAGGGAAGCGTGACAGAGAATGTCACTTGCTATAATTGTCTAGAAAAGGGCCACTACTCAAGCAGATGTACAAAGCCTAAGAAACAAGTCAGTCAATCCATTCAAGCGAAGCCCAGGAAATGTTATTATTGTCAGAAAGTGGGACACGAAGTTAAAGACTGCCTAGTTATGAAGCAAGCTCAGACAGCAAAGGTGTACGCGGTCAAAGTCCAACCTGCATCTTCCAAAGCATAGAAAGGGAAAGGAGTTCTGGAAGGTAACCTCATTATTTATGATAGCATTGTTAGAGTTCTATTTGACACGGGCGCTACGCATAGTTTTATCTCTCAGCAAGCTATTGATGAATTAAATCGTGAACCTGATTTTGTTGATGAGCCTATATGCGTAAAGAATCCTGTTGGAGGTCCCGCGAACCTTTGTCTTCGATGTAGAAATGTTCCTATCTCGTATTCTTGTTATCAATTTCCTATCGGTCTTTCTGTCCTTGATTTTAACGATTTTGAAGTCTTACTCGGAATGGATTGGCTAGCAAAATACGAAGCCAAATTGGATTGTAACAATCGACTGATTTCGATTAAAACCGATTTTGGAGATTTCATCAAGATTTCTTGTGAGGACCCTAGTCCGAAAAGAGAGGGGTTGATCTATAATTTGGGTTATCCCGAACCCAGTTTGGAGTCTATGCCCATTGTTAGAGATTTTCCGGACGTATTCGGAGAAGTGAAATCTTTACCTCCACATCGAGAAATAGAATTCAGAATCGACTTAGTATCTAATGCTCGTCCTATCGTTCACCCAAGTCGCAGGATGGCACCCAGGTAAAAGGATGAATTAGTTCAGCAAACCGATGATCTACTAGCAAAGGGATTAATTCGACCCAGTGGTTCTGAATGGGGTTCAGCAGTCGTGTTCGTTGCTAAATCGGACGGATCTTTGAGATTGTGTGTAGATTACCGCGATCTCAATAAGTTGACTCTCAAGAATAAATTTCCACTACCTAGAATTGATGATCTATTTGATCAATTTCATGGCGCTCGTTTCTTTTCGAAGATGGGTCTAGCCGAGGGATTCCATCAACTACGAACCACCGAAGATTGTGTCCATTTGACCGCTTTCAGAGGTCCTAATATGTTCTACGAATGGTTAGAGTCATGCCTTTCGGGCTAACCAATGCTCCAGCATACTTCATAGATCTTATGACTCGCGTATTTTGGAAAGTATTGAATAAGTTTGTGCTCGTGTTTATTGATGATATTTTGATCTACTCCAAGACCGAAGAGGAGCATGCCGAGCACCTTAGAATCGTTTTGGAGATATTAAGGAAGAATATTTTATTCGCAAATTTTTCCAAATGCCACTTTTGGGTCAAAGAAATTAAATTCCTTGGCCATATTGTTAATGAAGAAGGAATTGCTGTTGATCCTAGCAAAATTTCCGCTATTCTTGATTGGAGAAGACCTACTACCCCAAAAGAAGTTCGAAGCTTTTTGGGTTTAGCGGGCTATTATCGAAAGTTTGTTCATGATTTTTCTAAGATAGCTAGTCCGTTAACTAAGCTAACGATGAAGGACGTAAAGTTCAATTGGACTCCGAAATGTGACGAAGCTTTTCAGGAGTTGAAGAAGAGATTAAGCACTGCTGCTTTTCTCGCTATTATCAATGGGAATCAGGGATTATCTGTTTATACAGACGCATGTGGTGATGGATTGAGTGCAGTATTAATGCAGAATGGGAAGGTGATTGCCTACGCGAGTAGACAATTACGTCCTCATGAAAGAAATTATCCAACCCATGATTTGGAACTTTTAGCTGTTATCTTTGTTTTGAAGATTTGGCGACATTATCTTCTGGGTAAGAATCTTTTCAGCTTTCTTAACAATTTATGAAATTAACTTAACCTGATAAATATACTTAATGAATTCTTCTTTCTCTAGGTAAAAAATTTGAATTATTCACCGACCATAAATCCTTGAAATATCTCTTTACCCAGAAAGATCTAAATCTGCGACAACAACGTTGGTTGGAATTTCTGGCATCCTATGACCTAGATATCCAATATACGTAGGGAAAAGCCAATGTAGTTGCCGATGCTTTAAGTAGGAGGCATGATGTTCTTGCATATATTGTTGTCACTCCTACTCTCCTTGAAAAGATCGCCAGCAAGCAAAAAGAAGACCCGTTCCTTCGTGGGATTTGTAAAAGAATTCATCAGGATGAAGATTCTAGTTTTGTGATTGATGATCATGGAATTATAAGATTAAAAGGCAGGATTTGTGTTTCGGACATCCCTGATCTGCAACATGAAGTTTTAAATGAATGTTACAAATCTAAGCGTTGCATCCATCCAAGAGTTAATAAAATGTATAGAGATATCAAAAGAACTTTTTGGTGGAAGACAATGAAAAGAGACATATCTATTTATGTGAGTCGCTGTGCTACTGGCCAACAAATTAAAAGCGATCAAAAGAAAGTGGCTGGTTTACTTCAACCTTTGGAAGTACCAAAATGGAAATGGGATCAGGTATCGATGGATTTCGTCGACGGATTGCCACGAGCCAAAAAGGGAAATGAAGCAATTTGGGTTATAGTGGACCGTCTAACCAAAACTGCTCACTTCATTCCAGTGAAATCCACTCGGACTGTAGCAAGCTTAGCAGGGCTATATATAAAGGAAATTGTCCGTCTCCACGGTATTCCTAGTAGCATAGTAAGTGATCGTGACTCGATTTCACCAGTAGATTTTGGGAGGCATTTCAAGACGCATTGGGAACGAAATTGAATTTCAGCACTGCTTATCACCCACAATCTGATGGCAGACTGAGAGGATTAACCGAATTCTAGAAGACCTTTTGCATGCTTGCATTCTCGACTTTGGTGGTTCATGGGAGGACCATTTGCATCTGGTCGAATTCTCTTATAACAACAGCTATCAGGCCAGTATAGAGATGGCTCCTTTCGAAGCTTTATATAGTCGTCTTTGTCGATCACCTGTATGCTGGATCGAATCAGGTGATAGACTCATCCTTGGATCAGATATGATTAAAGAAGCCACAAAAAAGGCTGATTTTATACGAAAGAAATTGAGGACGGCTCAAAGTCGTCAAAAGAGTTATTATGACCGCCGAAGAAGAGATTTGGAATTTCAAGTTGGAGATTCTGTATTTCTGAAAGTATCTCCGATGCGGGGTGTATTGAGGTTTAGGAAAACTGAAAAGCAAGCACCGCGTTATATTGGTCCTTTTCCTATTCTGGAGAGGATCGGTGCTCTAGCATATCGAGTGCAGCTACCCAGCTGGTTATCTGGTGTGCATAATGTGTTCCACGTTTCTAGTCTTCGGAAGTATGTGCACAGTCCACATATTATTATTGAAGAAGCTGCTCAGTAGGATCTCGAAATCACTCCCAACTTGGCAGTAAAAGAAAAGCGATAAAGATTGTAGATCGTGATGAAAAGCGATTGAGAAACAAAGTTGTAAAACTGGTTAAAGTTCAGTGGAGTGGCGATCCGAAGGACTGTACTTGGGAACCGAAGATAATATGCTGAAGTCATATCCCAACTGTAGAGTGGATATTCTGGCTTAAATTGGTAACCCATTTCCTTAATTTTTCTGAATTCGTATATTCTTTATTTGCTTTTCTCTCTCTTTCAAATTTCGAGGACGAATTTTTTTTAAGGGGGGAATATTTGTAACATCCCAAGATTTTGAATTTTAAATTTGGTAACTTATTTAGATTTTTGAATAAATTTGAGAAGTTTCAGAAGAAATAAAATATTATTAATATTAAATAAAAGAAAGATATATGGATATAAATAAATATTTGATAGTTTGATTTTTAAATAAATAATAATAATGATGAATAAAATATGTAACAAACAAGAATTGTATTAAACAATAAAATAAAATTTGGAATGTATGTTGTAATAAGATTTTATAGTTATAAAATGACATAGAAATTCATACAAGTTTGCATGAGAGCTATATAAACCAGGAAAAAATAGGAACAATAAAAAAAAGTTGTATGCAGAACAAAACAAAATTTGATTACAAAGGAAAAAAATCTGCAAAGTAAAACAAAATTAGTACTTACAAAAATCAAAATGGGATTGCATGTTAACTAAGATGGGAACACAAGCGTTTAATGCTTTCTTTTTAAGCCTAAATCAAAATCATATCAGCCGAATTTATCTGGGCTTAGTCAACAAGAAAAAATATAAAAAACACATGATCAAAGAAAAAATTGTTCCAGTAAAACCTTCCCTTAGTACAAACCTCTTTATATATATGCACATATCCATATTAATTTTTGTTCGTTCACAGCAAAGTCAGGAAGAAAGGAAAACACAAGTATCACTATATTTTTCAATCTCTAGATCATTCAACTGAGTAAAACAGCAAAAAAAATGTAAAAGCAGATTATCTGTAGTTCTTCAAAACACAGAAGCATCTCTGTTCGTCAACATTCCTATGTGAGTAAACTTATTTCTTTAAATTAAAATCTAAGTATTTAGTTCATAAAATCTTGTGTTGTTGAATATGGAAAAAAATTTGTTATGTAGGTTCTTTTGTGATTCTGGAAATTATTATATGATCTGTTACTTTTGTTTCAGAACAAAGTAAATTGAAGAAAAATTTCAAATAAACTTCATGTAATCCTTTTTAGCTTAGAATTTTGAAATAAAACATGTTTGTTAAACTTGAAACCCAGTTTAAAATTTGTTTCAAGCTTGATCATGAAGGGTTTGTTTCTGTAACCAAAGATTTACGGTAAAAACAAAATCTTACGATAAATTCAAGTGTCTTAAATCATTTTTTTGATTATATAACTTGAATAATCACACAAAGAGATGATTTTTAAAATTAATATGATGATTTTTATTTAAGTGGTTCAAGAGCAGTTCACGTTTGAACAAATTTTGTTCTTTTTCCTTTTGCTGATGATCGATCGAATGTTAATTGATAAAAATTGGTGTGAAGCTAGCGTGTTCATCCAGGATTTCAGGAAAATTGCTGAAATTTTTTTCTATTGTGTAAATTGATGAGTCGAATCCAAATTAGGGTTGCGTTTGTAGTTTTCATAGTGGGTTGGAGGCGTGATGATTTCATCACCATGGAGCGATCGAATTGCACGTGATGATGGGGGAGGGTAGTATGGAGCATGGACATGATGTGGCTGAGGCCGTGGCATCATTGGTGGTCTGAGACGTGTTGGCGAGGCGTTTGGGTTTGGGTATGTTCGAGCTTCAGTTCCAACGAAGAGGCCAAATTCGATTTCGAGTTGTTTGGGTCGATTCGAAGCTCAATTCCGAGTGTAAGGGTAAATTTCGACTTGCCAAAGTTATTGACGTTCGCCAGAACAGCGACGCAACGTCGTGCACGTGCACGACGTTGTTTTGGGTATCAGGGAGTTCAGCAGTTGGAAGCTTGAGTCGATACTCGAGGAAGATGATGCCTGGCTTCGGGAAGGAACTCGAGTACGTGAATATCGTTTCTGTTATTTCAGTTTGAACTCGAGTACGCGAATAACTTGAACTTTGGAAAAAAAAGAAGAAAAGATGAAAGGAAGAAGAAGAAGAAGTAAGTATGGGGGAGAAAGGAGATAGACTGGGGGAAACTGGCGAGAAACTCGGGTGAACACTCGAGTAAACCCCTGGGTTTGCTTGGGTTTGTTTCAAGAAAGAAAAAGGGGGTTTAGCCCAAATAAAAATTCAAGTTATAATGTTACACAAATTTTAGTGTTTATAAAGCAACTAATATTGATTATGTTAAGTTAAAAACTTACTATAAGTTTTAAATTATTTAACAATGTCTTAAAAAATTTAATTAATCCTTTAACTAAATAATTAAATTTAAGATAAGAATTGAAGTTAATTAACATTAAAAGCTTCAATACAACAATAAATCGATTTTCAGAATGTTGAGAAGATTTTTTAATGATAATTAAGGTAAATAATTTTTATTAACTAATGGTTTTGAAAAGTAATTAAGAATGATTATAATTTGTTATTAAATTTGATTAACGATTAAGTGTCTAAATTATTTAAGAATTGTTAATTAGATAATTTAAGCTGATTAATTTATAGTTAGTAGTTAATTATGTTAATTAATTAAGAAATAATCTATTAACAAAGTTGATTAAGATTTAATTAATTTATTTATCATTAAAAATAATTGATCATTGATTAAAATAATTGTGTGGTTAATTCACTTAAACCACATTGGAAATTAACCGACTATTGTTGTGCACTGGATTGATGTTTCTATTGTGGTTATGATAATGTGTGATGTGAATTGCTCTGTACTGCATTGTGATTTGTGATTTAATTCTGTATTGATGCAAAAACCCCTTTCTCCGTAAAACGGCATTTAAACTTCGATGCGACAGGGAATCGGATTTCAATTAGTTATCCGAAACCCACATTGAACCCTGAATGTGAATCTTTGTGATTGATACGTCCACGTGTTTTCAAATTAAATGTTCACTATTCGGTTTAGCCGGGAGAGGACCTTTGTGTCATATAGCCCATTTCGAATATTGATACGTCGAAATGAATAGCATTTGAAGACTGGTGGTGAAGACCGGGAGTCTTCGAAAATGATAGGATAACCTACAGATTGTCTCTGCACTGAGTTGCTTCTATATAGAGATTCCCTAAGTGATGGGAAGTCCGATCGGGATTGTGGATACCCGGATTTGCAAGGGATTCTTCCTTTATTGGATGAAGTGCCTTCGGTTCTGTTCGAACCCGGAACAGACTTGTGTGGTTGTATATCTGACACTACACTTTGAGGTATAAAGCAGATTTCTTTCAAATACGTATCGGTTGGTGGCGGAGAATTTATTCTCTTAGCTTAACACCCTTCTCTGAGATGTACGAGCTCAGAGGTTATGTAATTGAAGGTTATCAGCGATTTATTCTCAATTTGGTAGTGTGGCATGCTAAGTGATGCTGTGTGTTGATGATCATTTGTTGATTATTTGTGATCAAAGCATGGCTTTCGTGTAAAGCGTAGCTTTGTGGACGAGACCTCATCGGACCTCGCAACCCGAAAATGGTCGAAACAGGAAAAATGCGGCAAGGTTATGAGGGTTGCACCCTTTAGGGTATATCATTTCCTTCTGGAAAAAGGTGATGTCATGGTATGGAACCCAGATATTTACCTATATGGTAGCTCCAATCTCATTTACTGTGTGATTGTTGCTTTGTGATACAAGGCCCTTAGATAAAGGTCCCAAAGGACTGGGGAGTGGCATATTCGTGTAGTAGTTACCTAGTTACAGAGGTAACCCGACCTTGTGTTGGCAGAGAGCTGGTTAAGTTCTCGGGACGTCCCGCCAGAGGCGTACCCATGTGGCAGTAGGAAGTTCCTTAGCCTGACCATTTGTTGGAAATCCAAAGAAACAATACGAGCCCTATACGTTTTTAGTTGTAAAACCTGCCATACAGCGTGGCGGTAACCTGCCACAAAACATGGTAGCTATAGTAGGCATACGATGAAATGTGGTATGCAGGCTAAGATTAATATTATACTTTCGAAATGTTTTCTACACTATGCTCTAGTAATAATATCAAAGAACTTTTCTCGTATCAAGCATGTTTGACTATCATAAGAAGAAATCTCCTCCAATTCTGCGATTGCATTGTGTGTGTGGCGGGAGGTCTTATAGTAGTTTCATTTTCCAAAAGCATACCGGATTTTCTTTTATAAATCTAGTTTGTTTAAAAGCAACTGTTTTGTTTACTCATACCAGTCTCATCACTGACCCGGAGTTTATTGTTTCTTTTCTAAACTCTGGGTGCCCATAATTTCCACACGGGCAGCCTAGTAGCAGGTTTCGGTGTTCTGGTGTTTGCAGTATTTTGGAGCTTTTGCTTTGGAGATATTTTAGAAGCTTTTGGGATCTCAGATGTTTAGTTCTTGGGAGTTCATTATCACTTCTTTCCTTTGAAGACTTTTGGATATATGATCACTGTTGTATTATTATGATGTTTATCTGGCATTGTGGTGTATGTATTAAAAATACGCTGATGTAGTAATGGATATTATGATGTTGTATCTGCGATGTATGCATGATATTCATTTTGTTCCGCTGTTTTATATTCATCTGATGTTGTTATAAGCTTCGACGAACCAGATTCGATGTTTGGATCTACGGCATTTGAATACGAGTGTCGTATTCGGTGCCGATTTTCGAAAGTCGAGTCAGGGCTTTCACAATAGGCATCTTTCTATAATCTTTCTGTTTCGAAATCTTTCTACAATCTTTGTTACTCATTTTGAATCCAACTTTTCGTGCTTGTGTTCCGATTCTGGGGAATCTTGGGAAGATCCTCTCCACCTTGTTAAACTTACCTATAACAACAGTTATCAGGTATAATCTCAATCTTCTTGTCACCTTGCTTTAATCTTATTTCATTTCTATCTTTTCTGTGCTTTCCCGTGCCTCATTCCTTTTCGGGGACGAAAAGTTTTGAGTGGGGAAGAGTGTAACAACCCTGTATTTTATGATTTATTTTAATTGTATATTTTAATTATTTAAATTGAATTTTGATTTAACTTTATTTTATTTATTTAATTTAGATATTTTTTTTACTGCAAATATAAACTTTGATTTTTATGTGAATTAGAATTCCAAATATGATTAAAAAAGAATATTTTTCAAAAAAATGTATTTTGGTCAATATGGTCAACTTTGACTTTTAAATTTAAAAATTTAAAGTTTGAAAATTTTAATTTTATCTTTTATTATGAGAGTAAATAAAATTTTAAGAACACTGCTTTTTGTTTCGTTGAAGTATGATTTATAATGTGAAAGTTATGCCTTTTTAACTATTATGTGAAATTTGGTGTATTTAACAAAATTGTTTATTTTAAATTATATAAATAATATTTTATTTGGTCATGTAATCTTATAATTTATATTTATATGAGTAAAATAACATGTTATGTATATATTTTGGTTTTAAAATATTTTTGAGAGTGTAATTGACATTTTCCAGTGTCAGTTGTATTTTTTTACAATTTCCAGTTTCAATTAATTTAAGGAATTCTTTATTTATATTTATATTTATATTTTTCTTAAGAAATTATTCTTTTCTCATTCCCACTTTATTTTATTCCTCATTTATTTTTTTATGTGACTTTTTATTTGTTTTAAAGTGAAATAGAAATTCTTTAAGGCTAAGTGATATTTTATTTGAAATTCTCATGTCCTGTTTTCAAATTTTAAACAATTTCTTAATTATTTTTCTATTTTCTCTAAATTTAATTATTTGTTTCACTTTGAATATGTTTAAGAAATCATTTTATTTCAAAAAAATTCTTTAGAATATTTTTAAAATGAAGTGGATATTTTTCCAAAGCCAGTGATGTTTTAATTGTAATTTTTGAACCCTGTTTTCAATTTTTAAGCAATTCCCTTAATTCTTTTTATAGTTTCTTTAAATTTAATTATATATTTTCATTTTATTTCACTTTGTTTCGGTTTTTAAATGTATTTACTAAAATTATATTATTTTATCTGTTTTAAACGATAATGGAAATATGAAGGGACTTAAGCATAACTTGTGTGACCTTTCATTAGCCAAAACCTCTTCAATTTCCTAAGTCTTTTCATTTGCCTTGAGTTTTGGCCGTGCATTTTTGTGTTTAGCCATGAATTCCATTCATTTTCACGTGATAAAACATCTTCTTTATCACATTTTCACGGCTAGCAAAATAGATTGGTAATGGCTTCTCTTTTGTCACTTTTCTTCTCATTTTTCATATGTTTTTGCCTTGTTCTCTTGCTTGTTTTGCTCGGTCACCACTAGCTAGCCTTGGCCATCACCTTCACTACCTCCTTCTCATCACCATCAGCCACCTACCCCTCTGATATGACCAGGCCGCACCACCCATATGACCAAAACTCCTCAAAAATGAAACAAATCCCTTGAAAACATGCATAACCAAGCCACTTTTGCTTCCACACCTTCAACCACCACCTTGGCCACCACCTCTAGCTGCCACCACTACCTTGCTACCACCACTACACATCATCCTAGCCTCTGTCCAGATCTGAACTTGAATGGCCAAGCCAAACCACTCCAAGGCCAAGCCCTTTTGTTGACCAAAAACATACTATTTTGCCTTAAATCCTTCACATTCTACCTTGTAACTTCTTCCACATGTTCTAACCCCTAGACCATGCATTTCTAGGACCCAAACCTGAGCTAAAGCATGTCCAAACCTGAACCAAAACATCCCCTAAGTCGTGCTAGAAAGTGTAGAAAGCAAGGCAAAAAGTTGTGTATTCATATTATTTTTCAATTCAAAGTTATTTCAATTCAATGTTGTATCAATTATAACTTTATTTTGGTTTTGTTTATGGGTTGTGACAAGATCATTAGCTTGGTTATCATCCACTTTAATCCATCGTTGTCTCATCGTGCCTTTGGGAATCTGTTTGTGTCATTTGCATTGCAATCTCCAGCACAAAGAGGTGAGTAAATCTCACACGACAATATATACTTATGCAGTTGTGAAACAACAACAACTGAATGTGTAGAAAAATATATGATGTTATAACTGCCATGTGATTATTTATATATGATGTTCGACCTATTAAATTTCGTATCATATCATCTGTTACTCTTATATCATGCTATTTTGTTATTTATATCAGTTTATCACACTGCAAGTTCCCTGTAGATTAGAATCACTATGGGTTGAAATGATACATACCTGAACAGACTTTAGAATAGGGAAAAATCGTTATGGGCTGAAATGATAGGCCTGAACGGTTTTTATTTATTAGTCTTTAACTTGGGATTGCGGGTTTGAAATGATAGAACCCGGATTTTTCTTTGTAAACTGCGGATTGAAATGATATATATCTGTATCACTTGGCCTAGGTTAGAAAACTATATACAGGCCCGTGGTTATTTTATAAAGTGTTTTGGATATTTTAAGTGTTATATAAACATAAATTTATGAAATTTGATTTAAATAGATTTTTTGAAATGTTTTAAAATAAATAAATTATGATTTTTCTATGAGTTAAAAATGTAATTAATGAATGGTTAAATTGGATTATTGAAATATAACTTAAGTATGAAAATTTGGAATTTTGGTTAAAAATGATATTTAAGTTATATAAATAAAATGGAAATTTATTCTTATTTGGAAAATGGTAAATTTGATAATTTGATTTAAATTTGAATTTAAATGATTTAATAAAGTATTATTGATTTTTCTATGAATTAAAATGGTTAAGTAAATGAATGCTTAAAAGTGAAATTTTAAAATATAACTTGATTTGGAAACGTGGAATTTGGTTTTATTTAAAGGTTTAAGTTAATTCAATAAATTGGAAATTTAATTTAATTTGTGAAATGGAAATTTGAATATGTAAGTTTTAATAAGGTGTCAAATGTAAAAATGGGAAAATTGTACAATTGAATTTGTTAAGTGTAATTATTGAAAAATTTGGATTTTCTGTAAATGTTTGCTTTAAAAAATCATAAATTAGACGAGTATTTTAATGAACATCTTTGAATGTTAAAATATGATTTTTATAATGTTTAAATAGTTTAAATTGAAATGTTTTCAAATATAACTTACAGTAGCTTTTTTCTGAATGCTATGAAAGGTTGAAATTTTCAATTTTTATGGTTTTAACTTAGTAAATTAACTCAGAATGTTTTAAAAATTTAGAAATTGAATACTTGATTTGAAAGTATATAAACTTCACTTTTAAGTGGTTTAAATGAATTATTTTGATTGAAATATAAGCTATTTAAAAGGTGATTTGGAATGATAATAAATGAATGATATCTTTGAATTTAAAGGGTATTTAAAGTTGAATAAAATGATTTGAAATGAAGTTCTGAAAGATATGATATTTTGATATTAAAAAGATTTGAAATGAATTTCTGAAAGATATGATATTTTGATATTAAAATGATTTGAAATGAAGTTTTGAAGGATATGATATTTTGATATTAAAATGATTTGAACTGAAGTTTCGAAAGATATGATATTTTGATATTAAAATGATTTGAACTGAAGTTTCGAAAGATATGATATTTTGATATTAAAATGATTTGAACTAAAGTTCTGAAAGATACGATATTTTGATATTAAAATGATTTGAACTGAAGTTTCGAAAGATATGATATTTTGATCTTAAAATGATTTGAAAGGAAGTTTTGAAAGGATATGATAATTTAATATATTGAAATGGTTAGAAATGACTTGATATTTATTTTTGATAAATATTTGAATTTGAAAGATATGGTATGTTGATATATTGAAATGGTTTGGAAATGATTTAATCTTTATTTCGATAAAGGTTTGGATTGAAAGGATAATTTATTTTGAAGTATAAATATTTTTTTAAAGTTATAACCACGGGTTATAATAACGATTGGTTGGCAAAGAGACCAGGATCGGATATGGGCATACTCTCTGTCGATACCGAAAACCACTTTGACTAACCATGTACGCGGTGGAGATCCCGGAATGAAGTAGGATGGTGGCGACGTTCTTGATGTATGTTACGTGGACCTAACTCCCGTGAGTTGGCTTAAGGTGGCTAAAGCAGGAGCGATCTCGGGCCAAAAGGGGTAGCTCCTCTGGTCGGATGCATTTCTTCGATACCATACTATTACTTGTGATTGTTTGGGTGCCCCTCCGATTTTGGGAAAGTGCTCTGAGGTGGGCGTATGTGGCTGTTGCATTACCACGAGCCCATTTGCGTAATTGTTATATCTACCATGGCATTGCCTTGTGTGCCGTGTCACCTACCATATCGAGCCTTTACTACGAGTTTCTATTTGTGTCGTACCTGTGCAGTATCTTCTCGTAGTCTCCCAATTAGGAGATATGCATGTACTGTATAGACTACTGGCATTACTTGTGTTAAGGGAAAAATTGGGTCATCCCTTAACGCTATTTAAAAGTAAGTTTATTTTACTATTAGACATTATTATAATAGCGCAATATTACTACATAGTAAATAGCTTGACGGATCCTTAGAGGATGGGCGGTCCCAAGCATCCTTTAAGTTACTTGTACTTTTACTACAGTTCACTTGAGTTGGTTTACATTGTATAAGTATGTATGTCCTGACTCGAATGTTTGTATTTTTATTTATGCTCGGGTCAGCCTGAGTATTCACAGATTTGGATTTCCACTTTCTGGAGATTGAAATCGCTGGAGATTATCTGCTTGTCTGGTTTTATCTGTTTCACTTCCAATTATCCTGTAGATCCCAGTGTTGTATTCATTTTGTACTTGGTTATTATCTTGAGACTTCTTTTGTACTTTATTTCTTCTGTTGGATCTTATGTAACTCTAATATATTTAGATAGTAGCTTCATGAACTACTATTTCTTTACTTCCGCTGCACTATTATTACTCTATGTCTATGATCTGTGATTTTATTTACTGTATATTCTGAGATTTGCCAAATTTTATTTACAACACGGTATTTTGAGCAATTCGAGTCCAACATGTGTGGATACGAATGGTTGAAAATTCCTGGTTGTTACATAAACTCAAATTTCAAGTAAACCAAATATCCTTTCATACTAATATAAACTTCAAATATTCATTTATCAAATAGATCAAAATCGGATATCATTCCAAATTCACATTCTTTATCAAAATAAAGATTATATCATTTAAAGCCAGTTCAAAATCATTAAAATATCATAGCCTTTCGAAACCTCATTTTCAAACCATTATTTGAATTTAAATTCAAATATTCAAATTTAAATATCGTTTTAAAATCCAATATATCATTCATTTTTTATTTCAAAAATCATTACGAAACACATTTCCAAATTCCATTCAAAAATTCATTTATCTTATTACATTTCATTCCATTTAGCACATAACCAAGTAAACCTTATTTAAATTCAAACTCAATTTAATTTCCTTAAAAATTCAAATTTAAGTATTAAAATATATATATATATATATATATATATATATATTCAAATTCCTAAAATTTCACAAATAACCAATTCCAAATGTTAAATCATTTAACACTATAAAATATAACTCAAATAGTGTTAAAATCTATAATATTTCAAACATTGTCAGATTATAGCAACGACAGTATTTATAAAGTACTATCGTAGCTTATATTTTCCAAAATAGTTTAGTTCAGGAACAACGGAATTTATGAAATGTCGTAATAGATATTTAGTTATTTTAACATAGTTAAATTCAAAAACAACAGCATTTAAAAATGCTATCATAAGAGCAATGCTATTAATAAAATTCCAGGTTTTCATTATAACTTCAGAAACATTTAAAACTTCAATATTTTTCTATTTTAAATTTATAAATCATACTTCTAGACTTCAAAATTCACACTTAAATCATTTTAACATATGATTTATCACAATAAAATTTTAAAATCAAATATCCAATTAAAAACTCAATTCATTTGTTAAGTCAAAATTTCACTATCTTCTTAACTTATAAATTCAATAAAACTTAATATTTTACTTCAAATATCAATTCAAACTTTAAATTTAATTACCGTTGTTTGCCTACTTTTTTAAAAATAAAATTTAAAGTCAAAAATCACATTACTTCAAATTTACATACTTAAATTCACAGTTTCAAAACTTAATTTTTTTAGCGTTCTCAAAACCATGAAATATATATTTTTAAAATCAAAATTTCATATTTTTTTTAAATACATATCTTAAGAAAAGTCATTTGAAAATATACCATGGGGCCTGTATATAATTTTCCAACCTAGGTCAAGTGATACAGATATGTATCATTTCAATCCGCAATTTAAAAAGAAAACCCGGGTTCTATCATTTCAAACCCATAATCCCAAGTCAAATAAAATACAATAAAAATCACTTGACCCTATCATTTCAGCTCATAATGATTTTCCCTTATTCTAATGTCCATTCGAGTATGTATCATTTCAACCCATAGTGATTCTATTCTAACAAGGAACATGCAGTGTGAACATATGCATAAACAATGTCAATGTCACAACATAATGTCATATATCATATGTCAGGTAATAATTAACAAAGTTAACATGGTAATAACATGGCATAGCATATCATATAATCTTCCTGCATAACATTTTAATTACTAAACACTTGTCATGAATTTACGATTTCATAAGTAAAAATGTCAGAGTGAGAAGGACTCCCCTTTATTAAAGCTGGAGTTAGTAAATCAAAACACACAGAATAGATTCCAGAAAGCACGACAAGCACGATACAGCACGACTTTTGATTTGAATGAATGGAGAGCCTTGATGATGATCTTGTATACAACAAATAAACAAGATAATATAAACATATGAATTCAATACAAAATACATTGAAACAATTGGAATTTTGAATTAACAAAGAACATCACCTAGCTTTTCATCAAACTTTGCTTGACTATGACTCAACATAGGCTCGGCCATGATCGGGTCTAGACTAGAAATGCTCATCCAATGGTCAGTAAAAAGAAGGCAAAACAATGGGATGCGAAGAGGTAGGAGTTACCAGTGAAGGAATACAAAGGGTTAAGGCCAAAAGATAGATTTTGGAGCAACCTAGGCTCGGCCTTGGCCAATTTTTGGCTCAGCCATAGTTCATGTCAGGTCAGGTCTGAAGGGGGCGGCCAGAGGTCATGTCAGGTCAAGTCGGTGGTGGAGCTAAGGATGGTGGCCGAGGCTATAACATGAAGTGGTGATGGGAAATAGGGAATTTTGCAAAGTTTTGTGGTGATTTCTCCATAGGGTGGTCACAGCGTGAATTGGTCAGAGGAAGAGGAGGTGGTGCTGCCGTGGATGATGAGGTGGAGGTCGGTGGCAATGGTGGAGTAGTGGGGCTGAGCAAAGCTAGAAGAAGAGGAAGGAAAATCACTAGAAAAATAAGAGAAAATGAGATAAAGGAAGCCATTACCATAAGATAGTCGTGAGTTTTCAAAGTGAGAAAGATTTCTCACGTGAAAAGCAGGAATAATACAAGGCAATAAAAAAAGAAATAGACGGCTACTCAAAATGAAAGGGCAAAAGAAAATGAAAAGTAAAGGTAAATTAAAAGTCACAAGGAAAATGAAAGGGTTTTATCTCTTAGAATTTCCATTTCTTTTAATCAAAATAAACTAAATAAAATTCAGTAAATTAAATAAAAGACAAACAAAATAAAGTGAAAAAGAAAATAAATAATTATTCTTAAGAAAAATAAAAGTAAATAAAGAAAATAGATAATTAAATTGAAACTAGAATTAAAAATTTGTAAACAAAATACAATAAACATTTGAAAATTATAACTACACTTTTAAAATGTTTTAAAAATAAAATTATATACATAACATGTCATCTTACACATATATACACAATTAGAACATGATTTAACAAAAAATATATTATTTATATAAATTAAAATAAACAATTTTGTTAAATAAAATGATTTACATACAATAGTGTAAAAGGCATAACTTTCACAATATTAATCAGATTTCAACGAAACGAAAAACAGTATACTTGAAATTTAATTTATTTTTATAATAAAAGATATAATTTCAAATTTCAAATTTTTAAATTTTAAATTTTAAGTTTTAAAGTCAAAGTTTGACCAAATTGACCTAAATTCACATTTTTGGAAAATATTCAATTTATTTATGTTTGGAATTCTAATTACATCAAAATCAAAATTTATATTTAAAATAAAAAATTTATTCATTTTAATAAATAAAATAAATTTTTTAATCAGGAATTCAAATAAAATAATTAAAATATACAATTAAAATAACCACAAAATACAAGGTTGTTACACTCTCCCCCACTCAAAACTTTTCGTCCCCGAAAAGGAATGAGGCACGGGAAAACACAGAAAAAGATAGAATGAAATAGGATTAAGACAAAATGACAAGAAGATTGAAATTATACCTGATAACTGTTACTATAGGTAAGTTTAACAAGGTGGAGATGATCTTCCCAAGATCCTCCAGAATCAAAAAAACAAGCACGAAAAAATCATCTAGAATCTGATTCACCCTTTCCGCTCGACCGACGGTCTGTGGATGGCAAGCAGTGCTCAGATTCAAAATGGGTACCAAAGACTATTAAAGATTATAGAAAGATTTCTAAATAGACTGGTATAAGCAATAGCCTCCCATTATGTAGCAAGATAAGGGAAATAAGGACAACCAAAAGATAGTTTGAAAAACAAAAACAAAAAATAAATTTGAAGCCATGAAAATTTCAACTTAAATTGAAAATTAATTTTACATAAGTTAAATAAATCTTAACCATCTCTAATTTCATTATCTTATCATCCAATTATCTTAAATAATAATCTCTAAAATCATGGATTTGAAAAAAATCATTTATTATACTTATAATGTACTCAATAAATTTAATTCTTCTTTATTCCTAATTATAATTAAATTAATTCCTCTCAATATATTTCATCACCTATATGAAATATATTTGTACTTACTATAACTGCTTTAATTTATTCTTAGTTCCTTTAACATCATTTTATATTATAAATTATTCCATTACCCTTTTCTCTTCTATTTACCACTGTTAATCTTTTATAACTAAAATTTAAGTTTATAACATTTATTATAACCACTCAGATTTTATTTATAAATTTTTTTTATATTGTATATTATCCAATTACATATTCAACTTCTAAAAGTTTAGGTAAATTATATTCGAATGAAATTGTGTAATATACAAATAAAGCTTTGTAATTTAATCATTTCAAGCTGGAATATTTATCCAAATCTTGAAATTATAGTTCAAATTATCCTTCAAGATAAAATTTAGGAATTAAATTTTCGATAAATTCTAAACTATTTAGAGATAAATAAATGCACATATACTATATATATCCATTCAAATTTAAATTATATATCAGCATATGTTATAAATCCAGTCTTATTTTAGAAAAATCAAATCAATTAAATACCCCAAAACAAAACTGTAGTAAGACTATAGAATTTTCTCTTCACTTCGAAACTCGAAAATGAATGTCGATAATGCTATAGTCATCACTGAAGTTATTTTCCAGCGACAAAGAGAAGAGCACTAATTTTAATTTAAAATTCTTTCGAAACAAATTTCTCTTCAAAAATACTTTATATAATATATCCTTTTAAAATTTTAAATATAAGGTTTGGAATCCATCGGAAATTAAATTCTCAAATTGTTGTTTTAAATTCATTTTAAATTTCCAAAAAAATTCATAACCATGTTTTATAGTTCAATTATTTATATATGAAACTAGGGATAATGATATACAAAATCAATTATTATTTCTTAACAACCATTCAATAAAATCAGAAAAATATTTATAGTATAGATACAAAATTTATTTCATTACTAAATTTGAGAAAAAAACCATATTGTGTCAGTTTGCTCTGTTCAAGTGTTTTGGAAATCTTATCGATAGCATTGATCAGACAAATCGATCAGAAACCCGAATAAATATCAACAACTCAAACAACACAATATATATAAAACATTTTAAATATTAGTTTACAAATATAATTCAAGAATGATTTGAAGATAAGTTGGAAACAAAGATGTGATATCCCGGGTTTTCGGGCATCAGATAATTGTATAGTTATCTAATTTAACTTCTAAAAATATTGATTTATAAATCGAACAAATTCAAATGTGATAATCTCCATTATAAATTATTCAAAATTTGGCAAGATTGTTAATTTCAAATCAATAATAATAGTATGTAGTGTGTGTATTGAAAATCTATATGAGTGGATCGTATAGGATGTATATGCAAGGATATGCAACTAATTATATAATATAACTTGATAGATGATAGTAGCAAGGTAAATTAAAATAATCACACCAGGATTTTATGCTGGTTCGGACCTCCCGTCCTACGTCCAGTGCCGAAGCTCCTCTTCGGAATTTCCTTTCAACTCACCCTTACTTGACCCGGAGAAACAAATTTACAATAGCAGAGTTTCTTTGTCAAGAATGTGTTCTATAACACGGATGTTGACTATAAAGTACAATTGCTTCCAATATATATATATAAAAGAGTCAATTACAGGTATTTTGATTGCTTAGAGATCAGGTATAAATCAGTGTGTAAGAGTTAAGAGCGTAAGTAAGTTAGGTGTTCAAAACTTCTCTTGAATTCTTGATTCTATTTATAGTTGTGGAGAGATCCTTTGTGTAGTTGCAACTGTTAGTAAGTGCTCTAAGGTTGCTTCTCATGGTGATGAAGAGTTGCAGTGAAGAGAAGCGAACGTGTCCTTTCGGATATGACAGTTGTTCTTTGAATTTACATAGCCGAGTTCAAAATCAGACGTCTGGAAAATATTTCAGACGTCTGATCTTCATATATTTTTTGTATCTGTTTATTTTCAGACGTCTGTGTTTATTAACCAGATGTTTGGTCTTCGTATATTTTTTATATCCGGATGCTTTTCAGATGTCTGAGTGTATTAACCAGACGTCTTATTCTTTCTGAGTTTCAAACCAGAGGAATCAATCAGACGTCTGGCTAGTGTACCCAGACGTCTAAATGTGTGCATGTTGCTTTATCCATGTCTGTGTCATCCCTCTTCCACTTCTATCGACTTGAAGTCTTTTGATACTTCTTTTGAGTGTTATTTTTGTCTCTTTGGTGATGTTACTTTATCAACTACCTGTAAATATAGATATATATATATATATATATATTATTTCCATTATATAGTTGTTATCATCGAAACCATAGAATTGATTTCCTAACAATCTCCTCCTTTTTTATGATGACGACTATTCAATGTACTTATATATAGATTTTGAATCTCCCCCTGAATATGTGCTTATTTTTAATGTTGTATGATTCTACCTATATTTTTTCCCCTTTGACATTATCAAAAAGAATTATAACAGTGAAGTCAGTCATCAAAAAGACAAATTTCATTAATAAGATGAAGTGATTACAATCATGGATTTGTACAAAAATTATAAAAACTATCTAGATTTCCTTTTGGGAAGCTTTATTTAGATCATCTTCCTTTGGTTCTTCCTTGTCATAAGTGCTAGCCTTTGAAGGAGATGTCAAAGCTTCCTTTGGAGGTTCATCCTCAGATAGTTTTGAATGTTTTGCGGAGGAGAAGGTACAGGGATTGTCCAATCCTCAGAAGGTGGTGTTGGACCACGAACCCGTTGTAAAACTTCTTTAAAAACCGATAAAACAGTTGAAAGAGATTCTTCAACTGTGGCTAGCATGTAGCAAATGAAGTTTCAAAACGGTCAATTCGCTTAGCCAAGTATTTTTTATTGTGGGACAGTGTATGTTGGTTTCGAAGTGTAAGATCTCGAATACTTTCATTTGGATTTGTATCCAATCGAGCCTCTGTAATTTCATCTTGTCCCGAATAATCAAATGGTTCATGAGGAGGAGGAGTAACTTGTCGATGTTGTACTTCTTCTTGGGATGGATCAATATGTGGTTGAGGAGGAGGCTCAACTCTTTGAGATTGACGATTGTGTATCCAATCTTCGAAGGACATAAATTTTGGAGGGATTTCAGGTAGGTGCATCAGAGAGAAAAATTTGGTGGAAGCATATTTAGGCAAAATTTCTTCGAATGTCGATAGGTAGGAAGGAATATTATATGCATGAGGAAGTCTCATAATATAAGTAGGGTGAATGATCGATGGTCGTGATCGAGTCCAAAAGTGCTTGAGCTCGTCGAAGATGAATTTGGCCCAATTTACCCGAGTTCCACTAAAGAGAGCATATAGAGCTTTGTGCTCCATTTCTGTTATTTGCTCATGACTCCCCATACGTGGAACAACTGTATTTATTATCATTCTTGTCAAGAGTCGAGCTTTTGGACATAAATATTTCGAAGCAAATTTTGGCATTTCGTCCTCTCAAATGTGATGAGTAATACTATTCCGTGGCTTGAAGCGCATAACCGGAATGTTGTATAAATCTTCCCCGGTGTCAGAGCATCCCAAAGTTCTACCAATTATCCCCGAAGTTAACCTAATTGTATTACCATATACACTAGACCATAGCCAGTTGTCTTCGTCTTCAGTATTCCATACTGAAGTACTGTCTAGATTAGCGTAGAATAAAAATATAGCTAATTATTCTATTTGAATATCATTAGGAGTAAAGGAGATTAGAGTTCTAATCCAACATTTTCACAAAGTTCATCTAGATCATACATAGGGAATTTAAGAAGATTGTAGAATGGACCTATGTGAAGTTTTTTCTTTTGGATGTCTTGATACCTTTTGATGGAATGCGGTGCATTATTCATCCATCTCTCGATTTGATCGTCGGAACACACCTGAGGGTTTGAAGATGAAGTGGGCTAGTCTTGTTTGCGTTTTGGAGCTTTGATATTCTTTGTTCGAGGAGGCATTTTGATTTAGTTATGTAGAAGACATTGATTTGGAAAAAAATCGTCATGAAGCAGATTGTAGAGCGGAATAATTTTGAGATAGAAAAAAATGATGTTATCTGGGTGTATTTAAATGGTCGACTGAATTCCAGACGTCTGGATTTGTAATCAGATGTCTGGTTTGCCCTAAAAATTGTACAGACGATAAAATCAAAGGTCTGATATTTAGAGTAGACGTCTGTTTTGGTCGAATTTTATGAGATGGAATAGGCAAAAACTTTAAACAGGCGTCTGGTTATATATGTCAAACATCTGGTTTAGATAAACTTGTGACAGAATACTTGGTCAGACATCTGGTTCAATGTGTCAGACGTCTGAAATTTTTGGAATTCTATTTTTAGGAGGCAGAACTTAAATTCAAACGTCTGGTAGATATATCAGACATCTGACATATGCACACTACTGAAAAAAATTAATTGTGTCAGACATCTGGAGGATGTGGACAGACGTCTGAAATTTGCATTTTGGCTAAAATAGCATAAAGTTTGATGGTTTCGCTAATTTATCGAATTTTGATAACAAATATCTTTGTTGTTGTAAAATATAACAACACATAAGTATAGACACATACAATAATTAATACGATTTATTTATTTAGCTGGCGACGGATTTTTACGATTTCCTGACTCGTTATCCTTCCATGGTCTAAGTGGAGACCATATATTTCCACGTTCGTGGGTCCGTGGCGAGCCAGAAAATCGTCTTGGTGAGGGATCTACAATACGAAGAAGATGGATCCAATGAACTACAAGGTTTGGTAGTGGTTCATGAACATCTTTCTTTCGTGACGAACAAAATTTCATCGCCACTTGCTCTAGAAAGCTTAGCTGTCGCGCCGTAACTTTTTGTTCGAAATAAAGTTCTCATTGAAGATCTATCTGTTGTTTCTGGTAATGATGAATTTAATCAATTTTCTCCTTTGTGTTAGGAGAAATAAACAGAGATATTTTAGTTTTCTTATTATCTGGAGTAAAACCCGTATGATATGAAGACCACCTATTTGTTGGGTCTTGTTTTGGTGTAGGCGTAGGAAGACGTTGTGGTGTGTCAACCGAGCTATCCGTCGATGGTGTTGAGATGGAGATGGATATATAGGAGTTCCGAGAAGACATTGTTATATTTTAAAAAAAAATTGATTTTTTTTATTTAGTTGTTATGTGACTATGTATATATATAAGCTGAAAACATTATTTTTAGAACAGCTAATTGTCTAAAAATTTAATGGTTCAGAAATTAATAAGTATAATTTGTGGTAATAAAATAGATAACTAAACTTAGTCTTTAAACGTATTAATTTTTTAAGTAAGAAGATCATGAAGTGAACAAATACCTAAACTTCGTCGGTGTTTAATGAAAGTTTGTTCATTTAATAGTCTGATTAATGAAAAATGTTTGAATAAAATTTCATATTTATATGCTTTTGATGTTATTGATAGGGTTAACATAACTGTAATTTATTACTTGAGAATATTACTATTGATGACTGTAGCATCAATGGCACTTATTTTCTGGCATTAAAATGAAGGATGTTGTAGGATAGTCCTGAAGTAAACTTTTCCACCTAAACCATGGAAATCTCGACATCATTTGGGAAAATCCAAAGCATATAAAGGAGCTGGGACTGCACCATGTGTTCATACAACAGTACTTTATTGGAGTTAATTTCCTCTGGCCTCTTCCTTGAAGATACCAACAAAGTCATAGTGGAATGTTCACGCACGAAACCTCAATTGCCTGATCAGAACCACTTCTAGTCTGATTTCTCTTTTTCACTTATCTGTAGACAAGAATTATTTGCAACTTCCTCAATTACTAGTAAGCATTACCGGAATTCTGTGGGTATATTCGTCTTATACTTATATATATATACATAATAACCATTAAAATATACAAGTACGCTCCCTTTGTATATGCCTAATGTGACACCGCATATTTTTATAACATTATTTGGAATATTTAATTAACAAAATCAAATAAAATAATATGGAGATTAATAAGTTGAGAATTGATTAGCTAAGGGTAACCGTGCCATGTTAGTATTTAAACTAAAATGAAATAACATAAGTTAACGTGTTAGGATATGAGAAGGGGGATATGGAAAATAGGAGAAGGGCTTATACCTAAACCCTTAGGAAATAGAACTCACGTTCATTTCATTTTCACTCAAACTAAAACTATATCAAGGCGGGCCACCATTACTGTTCTCAAGAGAAGATTAAAGCTAGAATTCAAGTAAAGGAAGACAATCAGCATAATCAACATCAAATCTCACATCTTATAATCACAAAGCTAAGGTGAATAATTACTAAATTCCATTTTCTTATGGTTTTTGGTTTTTGAGTAGATCCAAAATGTTTTTGCAAGTATATGTCAAGTTTTGATTATTAAAGTTATATATATGCTTGATGATGAATTATATATGTTCATGTTAGTTTTAATGATATGTTTGATATGAAAACCCTATTAGATGACATCTAAATGCCGTGAAAATTTAAATATAGGTCAAAATGATATTATAAAGATGGATTTCAATTTTCATAATTTTCCAAATTTATGGGGGTTTAATATAAATTTTCTAGTGAAGAAAATGATTTATTGGGTTATAAATTATTTACGGCTAAAATAATAAATATTTGGGTTTGCAGTTTTTATATTTGGAAAACATATTGAAATAGATTTTCTGGGGTTTTTCTAGATTTTTCCAAAGTTATTTGATGAATATACAAATTTGTTTAAGTTATGGGACTTAATTGTTTTATATATTTAATTAAGGAGAAGGGGCATTTTATAAAATAAAATGTGTATTTAATTTTGAAAAACAGTGGCAGAACTTTTCTAAAAAGTATTTGTTAACCAATGAGAATTTGAAAATATAGGCAAGTTAATTGAAAATTATCATTTTATATTAAAAACAAAGAAATCATAATTTTGGCATGTTTCAGCCAATTCTGGCATTAAACCTTCCGAACCAGACCTTCTGAAAAGGTCGAGAGGTTCATAGCTTTCGACAAGGTCAACCCAATGCATATGGTATCAAGTTATTTGGTGCGTAATGAATTGGACAAAGTCAAAGGGCTCTAAGTCGAAAGGTTGTTTGCCAAAGAGGTTGAAGTGCGTTTGTTTTATAAACGAAAGTTAGCCTACTTTGCTTTTGAATAAGAGCTTGCGACTTGGTTGCTTTCGATTAGGTCAAATGTTTAAAATAAAGGTTTTAAACCTTCCAACAAAGTCGAAAAGTTACTACTGCTTTATAACTATTTTGTTTTAAAACCTTCCGATGCAGTCGAAAGGTTACTACCGCTTTATTTGTTTTGTTTTCAAACCTTCCGACACAGTCGAAGGGTTACTGCCGTTGTATAAATGTTTTGTTTTGAACCTTTAGACAAAGACAAATGGTTTACTTGTTTTTAAAACTAGCCGCTTCTCTATGCTTTCGAAAGGAAGCTTTCGACTTAGGTGATTTACACTTGTTTTATAAACTAAAGAATAACCCAAGCTTTTGAAGGAGTTGTTTTAAAGGCAATGGCTTGTTGTTTTAAATAAAATGTTTTAAAGCTTTCGAAGGAGACCTTCAAGCAAAATTCGAAAGTTTTTAAAAGAAGGTTTTTCATTTGTTTTAAATATAACCTAGTAAGTCTTCAAAAGGTTTAAGTCAATAACTTTGAAAGGTTTAAGTTGAATGATTTCGAAATGTTAAGTCAAATGATTTCGAAAGGTTTAAGTTCAATGACTTCGAAAGGTTTAAGTTCAATGATTTCAAAAGGTTTAATGAATGGTTTTGAAAGGTTTTAGTCCATTGATTTTGAAAGGTTTGATGGGAGATTTCGAAAGGTTTTAATTCAATATAGTTTTGAAAGGTTGAGATGGAAAGTTTTCCAAGGTTTTTCTAAGGCAATGTTTTAGAGATTTTTTAAGAAGGATGTCCAAGGTTTCATTGCTTTTGGAAGGTTTACTTTTCAATGGTTTCAAAAGGTCTGATGAATGGTTTCGAAAGGTAAGTCTTCGTCCTGTTGGCCTAGATAATTAATAGGTTTTCACTTGGTTTTGGAAAGAGGCGCTTTCAATGATTTAAAAAGTGGTTTTGTCGAGTGTCTAAATGTTTCCGTCAACTAATATTGAGTAAAGAAGGTATACACACACACACACACACATAGCATGGTGATATGATTTTGAGTAAAGCATATAGAGTATATACCTTTCCTTGTTTAAGTTTAATTTAAAGTTTTAAATCATTTTGAAAATGTTTTCAAGGAAAATTATGGGAGGGGATCCTTAAGTGAAAATGACTCAGATAATAGAAAACCAGATAGGACTAGTATGGGGTCGCACCCTATACATTATCTATTAACCCGCCTAATTATTGTCCAAAATCCTAATGTGGGGCTTTGTCACAGGTAGACTAAAATTATGATTACACACCGAAAGGAATATATGTTTATATATAGATAGGTTATTGGTGAGCCTGAAAAACCATTATGATCAGAAAGACCTGGGAGATGATTAAGTTAGGGACATAACGTCTAGAAGAGAAGTATTTAACAGATAGTTAAGGTCAGACCTGTTGAATATGCGCTAATATGATTTTTGTTTGATGATAATAAACATATATACATTCGTTTAAATGTATTTGATAATATACTATTTTATTTTTCACAGATTAAATAAATATTTGCTGAATAAAATAAATAACACAGAATTTGAATTCAAACGAATATTTTATTCAAACAAATATTTATTACAATTTTGAATAGTACAAATTCAAGCTCTCACTACACTATACAACTTTGATACAAATTCAGTTACATTACAATTTCACATTTACAAATGTCCTCACTACATATCGCTCATTCACTCATATTTTATCTTCATCTTCATTCCAGTTTGAACCCAGCATCTGAGCAATCTGCAAAATTATTCACTAACGCAGTAAAATTGAAAAAGAAATATTTTTGCAATATAAAATGAAATGTGATTTTTGAAAATACGATTTGCCTCAGTTATTTGGGTTGTTCGTCATAATTTAAATTTGAATTCATCACACACACGAACAATGTGACATACACAGTGTATCACTGTATATGCCACAAGGCCGTGCACACCGATATATACACTTGATAATGCTACAGGGACAAGTGAGCACAGGTCAAACCCAAATGAAAAGCCGGGTTCAACTCACGTGCAACATAAATAAAATCTCGACTTCAGCACAAGGTCAAACCCGAGTTTGTGAAACTGGATTCAACACAGGTGCAAATGGCCAAAACTCAAGAATCAAGTGTCGAGTAGTCTAATATAAACAAGATAGTAAACAAGTAAACAACAATGTCGAGCTCAATGCAACACAATCAAACTACAACAAGGCAACTAGGAATGAACAGAACACAAGTGCAACAGAACATCAACTGACAGCAAACACAAATGGAATGCAACAGTGAAGTTCAACATTATCAGAGAGCATATGGAAGGGTCAGGTAAGTGGTAACTTCAAATAACACAAAAATCAATGTCGAAATCATTCCAGACCACATGGTTAGTGAGAACAGAGCAAAAGACACACAGATGTACACATGAACAAGTATGAAACCAAATCAAGCACCAAGTATACATGGAGCAATGGTCAAGTAAAGTCCAGGCCAAACCAACCATATGTTCAAAGCAGTAGGGTACATGTTTGAAACCATAAGAGAATGCAAACAACCAACTACATGCAGGAGAACAAAGACGAAGCGCAGCATCAGTGAAACCAAGATGCTACAGATATCAGCAACATCAAATAGACTCGACAATGAACCAGAATTCATATGTAACCAGTGGGCATAAACAGAGTGCATGCTAAAACAACAAAAACCAAGGCTACACAATGAACTGCATGAAACAGTCATGAACAATGCACAGCAGCGACCGAAGATAACAAATACAACACAAACATCCATATTAAATGCACAATATCAAAGACACGAAGGCTATTGACCGAAACAACCTGAATTCTACCCCAGACCAAATGCCAAAGCTCAATAAAGATTGCAGCAAAAAGTCTCGACCAACCAGAGTGAAGAAACCAAGTGCAGACCACAAAGACTCAAGTCTCAAACATGAAACAAGGTGCACAAGTCCAGCTACAAGTTGCAGACTCGAAGCATCAGTGGACACATGAACACATGGAAAGTGACACAGCAATTTTTGAGAAGAACCAACAGAACAACCATGTATCAATAACAATGCAACACAGTGGCAATCACAAGCTACAAACATCAAATGTCAACCAGACACAAAACAAAATCAAACAAGGCCAGAGACAAAGCTCGCAGGGATGAAAAACAGTGATGGTCATAGTAATGCAAAGTCGTGGAGTGGTATACACCAAATAAGTAACAAATTTCTGGCCGAAGTAAACACTCGGTAAGGCCGAAGTGACAGTGAAATCACCATGTCAATGTTGAACAAGTCAAAAAATGCTAGAAAACAAAATACCGTGGTAGCCAAGAAATCAAATATGACAAAGTCAAATTAAAGTCGTGGTCATCATCGTGTCAATCAAGCAATCGAAGTATATACGTTTATGAACAAGTCAATACAATCTCAATCATCAATAAAAAATCAAGTGGCCGATGTGAATAAGATGAAAAATTCAAATAGAGAATATACGATGCAAATCTAGGGTTACAAACCCTATATAATCAAATTCACCTCATCGGCAATAGGCATGGAGTTCAATCAAGCATAACAGTATAGCATAAACGAAAATCACATACCGAATCGGAGTCGAACTCCATCAACAACGAAGCAGCCGAAGTGAGCAACAATCGATCAACAGTACACGCGAATAATCATTGAATCAATCAACATATTATCGGTACTTCGAAAGCCCTAATTTGATCAAGGATGAAGCCCTAAATTTTGCAAGAGGAACGGCCGCCATTACGAACGAAGGAAATAAAAGAGACGGGTTGAATTACTAAAGAGGGCCGGCCTTATTCCTCTAAAAAGAATTCTATTTTATTAAGGGTTTTAAAATTTTTTAAATATGGTTATTTTGTTTTTAATTGTTTTTAATTGTATTTCCTTTTTTAAACCGTTTATTTTTCTAGTCGTGTGACTAGGGGACATGCTACGTGGCGTAGCTTGAGAATTCGCAACTCGGTGGTTGAGTTGTGGCAAGGTTTTGAGCGTAGAGTTAGATTAGTCAATAGCGGGTATAGCGAGTTTACGTGTGTAAGCGAGGGACTATCTAATTTCTAGTAGAAACCTTGGGGGAAGCACGTAGGCAGGGTTTTGCCGAAGCTGGGTAAATTCTGTGTTGTTCTGTTTTTTCTGTTATTTATATTCTGCGATATCTGTGCTGCTATTCTGTGATATGAATTGAATATTTTATAAGCTTCCGCGATTAATTTTTATAATTAACACTATCACCCTATTTACCCCCCCCCCCCACTTCTAGGGTGAAATCGATCCTACAAGTGGTATCGGAGCTAGGAACAAAAGCCGTTTTTGTTTTAAATTTTTTTTACAAAAATAAATTTTTGTTTTAAAAATTCGTGTATTAAGAATTGGTTTTTGTTTTAAAATTTTGAATTTTTGAAATGGCTTCTTTTATTAATACTTTTGTTGAGGGTCGCTCCAATATTATTCCTTCTATTTTCGATGGAACAGATTTTTTGAATTGGAAATTAAAAATGGAATTTTATTTAAAATCTGTTAATATTAAATGTTGGGATATTATTGAAAATGGGTGTGATATAACAGATAAGAAAACTATCTCGATTAATGCTATGGCTATGCATTTATTATATTCTCATATTAATCAAGATAATTTTAATTTCATCTCTCATTGTGAAAATGCACAGGAAATCTGGAATACTTTAAATGCAATATATGGTGCAAACGTCAACAGCAATGAGAAATCCTCCACAACCAACTCAGTTAAAGAAATGTACTTAACAGGATTTGTAAAAAGCAGTTGTGATGAGGATGATGATGATGGAGCAGCTGAGCTGGCATTAATAATAAAGAAATTCAAAAGATGGAACAACAAATACAGAAATCCAGCTCTAAATCAACAATTAAAAAGCAGAATAATTAAAGCACTGGACAACTCGGAAGAACACGGGATCACTTGCAACAAACCCAGTGATATCAAGCCCAATTATCCCCGATTTCAACTCGACAAAGAAAAGAAATTAAAACGAAGATGTTTTACAGCCACGTGGAATAAAAGCGATAGCAGTGAAAGTGAGAAAGCAGATATGTGCCTTCATGGGAATATAACCGATAGCGACGATGATGAGCCAAGCGAGGTATCAAAACTCACTCACTTTGAATTACTTATTTATTTCCACGAAGTAAATGGTTGTTTTGAACGACTTAGGGAGAAATATGCTAAACTTGAATCACAAAAATTTACTTTGATAGAATTAAATAAACAACTTGACCAATTAGTTAAAACCTATCAAAGTAGGATCCCTAAGTGTGATAAGTGTCCAACATTCGAAAACGAAATTAAAAAATCAAAAATCAATAAAAAATCACTTGAAAATGAAATTCTGATTTTAAAAGAAAGTGAAAATACAAGGAGAGAGAATTCTATCAAAAAGTGCACTCAATTGTTGAATGAAAATGAATCTCTCAAAACACAAGTCCAACATTTGTCAACGACTTTAGATAAATTTTCCAAAAGTGAAAAATCATTGAATATGCTATTAGGAAAGCAAACTGTTAATACGGTTAGACAAGGACTTGGATATAATAGTTCGAAAATTGTTGAAAACAAGATTAATCAAGAAAATTCAATGTGCACGATTTGTAGAAAATATGGACACAATCACAATAATTATTGGTATAGACCCAAACATGTGAAAACTATACCGATTTGGGTTCCAAAAGGCACAAATATAAAATCTCTCAAAGTTAAACAAATTTGGGTGCCGAAGGGAACAATTATAAATAGTTTTGGGTCTCCACAAAATTGTTTTTCAAAATGTTCTGCCACTAACAATCATGGACCTATAAAAACAAATAGGTCACATAAATCCTTTTCCGTGTAGGTGTGGTGGCAGGCTAAGGAACAACAATAGTGTTCTCTGGATATTGGCTGTTCCAGAAACACAACGGGCGACAAAGCAAAGTTCCTTAGCCTAGTATAAAGGTGACAGAATCACAATGGACAACAACGAAAAATATCGTAAAGGTAAAACAGGTAATGGTATGTTTTAAACGATATATTAAATGTGATAATCTGCACCGTATTCTGAATTAAAATCAGCCAATATTGAGATTGATGAAAAGATGATGATTTTGATTCTGACTTATTCAAAATAGTTGGCCAATTATATTCTTATGCCAAAAACACTATAAAAATCTCTAGACTCTTTGAATTACTTCATATATATCAGTTTGGATTAAAAATAGTGTTTTGTTGGATATTACAATTGGTTATAATATGGCTGACTCTATATTCACGGTTTTCTGATTATTTACACGGCTTCAATTCAGATTCAAAAGAATGTCATTTAAATTGTTGTTAAAATTGAGTTTGAAATTTTCGGTGCACACTTCATGTTTTGGTCTATAAAATTCAATTGATGATAATTTTGAGTGAAAGAGAAATTCAGATGCAGATTACACTGGTAATCTAGTTGATAGAAAAAATTACTAATGAAACGTGATTTTTGTTGAAACATTTAGCAACTGCATCGTTTTTCAAAGAAAATATCTGCATATTATTCATTTCAAATAATTTTCAAATAGCAGAAAATTTTCTTTTAAAACCCCCCGGAGAAATTCATTTTTGACCATAGTTTCAGATTAGTCATTTTTGAAAAATTAATTTCATAATTATTTTTGAATTGATTTTAAATGACTATTTTGACTAATCTGACTCCCTAATGTTTATCAAAAAGAAAAATAGTGATTGAAAAAGTGATGAGTGCTAATATTGATCAAATATTATGACTCGAGACGATATAATTAATAAATTTCTTTAGAAATTTAAACAAGAGTTATAAAACTGTTTGTTGGTAAAAATTCCATGACCATCTCTACATCTATCATATTTCTAACGACCATCACTCATCAAAATTCTATATAGTTTGTCGATATGTGGTACTTTAAACAGGAATCGTTCGTTTTTCATTTTTCACATTTTTTTTAAAAAAAAAGGGTAGTAATAATAATAATAATAAATACCAAAGTATTCACTCTCATTTAAAAGTCCTCACGGTTATGCATGGGTGAATTGCTTGGAATTTGTTATGTGCTTCCATGCTCATTTAAAAGTCCTCACGGTTATGCATGTATGGAACGCATATCAAAAGTTGATTTGTAAAATAAACAAGTTGATTCTAATCCCATTTAAAAGTCCTCACGGTTATGCGTGGTTAGAAGATACTTGAATTCATTTTTTTTAAAAATAAAATTGGAATACTACTAATCTCATTTAAAAGTCCTAACGGTTATGCATGGTTAGTAGATATTCAAATCCTGATATAAATATACCACAAATAGACACAACTGTATGGTTTTATATGATGACATCATTTCCATCATTCTAAAAGTGGAATATGCGCCTAACAAAATATTTATGATTTTTGTTTGATTTTTTATTGAAATTTAATATTTATATTCAATTGAGTTTTAATGTTGGATTAATATCGATCACTTTATCTCTGTTTTCTCTAACACTATTATTCTTTTGCCGATAACAAAAGGGGGAGAGAAAAGTTAAGATTTTGTCAAATAAAATCAAGCAAGGTCAAATAATTTTCTATTTGCATCTAGGCTCATTTGCATATTTTTATTTGTATGCATATATGTAGAGGGAGTATTGTGCAGTGAGGAAGCATTTAAATAGGGGGAGCAATACATATCCATGATCAAATACATTTAACATATTCAAAATCTTAAATATATGTTTGTTATCATCAAAAGGGGGAGATTGTTGAATATGCGCTTACATGATTTTTGTTTGATGATAATAAACATATATACATTCGTTTAAATGTATTTGATAATATACTATTTTATTTTTCACAGATTAAATAAATATTTGCTGAATAAAATAAATAACACGGAATTTGAATTCAAACGAATATTTTATTCAAACAAATATTTATTACAATTTTGAATAGTACAAATTCAAGCTCTCACTACACTATACAACTTTGATACAAATTCAATTACATTACAATTTCACATTTACAAATGTCCTCACTACATATCGCTCATTCACTCATATTTTATCTTCATCTTCATTCCAGTTTGAATCCAGCATCTGAGCAATCTGCAAAATTATTCACTAACGCAGTAAAATTGAAAAAGAAATATTTTTGCAATATAAAATGAAATATGATTTTTGAAAATACGATTTGCCTCAGTTATTTGGGTTGTTCGTCATAATTTAAATTTGAATTCATCACACACACGAACAATGTGACATACACAGTGTATCACTGTATATTCCACAAGGCCGTGCACACCGATATATACACTTGATAATGCTACAGGGACAAGTGAGCACAGGTCAAACCCAAATGAAAAGCCGGGTTCAACTCACGTGCAACATAAATAAAATCTCGACTTCAGCACAAGGTCAAACCTGAGTTTGTGAAACTGGATTCAACACAGGTGCAAATGGCCAAAACTCAAGAATCAAGTGTCGACTAGTCTAATATAAACAAGACAGTAAACAAGTAAACAACAATGTCGAGCTCAATGCAACACAATCAAACTGCAACAAGGCAACTAGGAATGAACAGAACACAAGTGCAACAGAACATCAACTGACAGCAAACATAAATGGAATGCAACAGTGAAGTTCAACATTATCAGAGAGCATATGGAAGGGTCAGGTAAGTGGTAACTTCAAATAACACAAAAATCAATGTCGAAATCATTCCAGACCACATGGTTAGTGAGAACAGAGCAAAAGACACATAGATGTACACATGAACAAGTATGAAACCAAATCAAGCACCAAGTATACATGGAGCAATGGTCAAGTGAAGTCCAGGCCAAACCAACCATATGTTCAAAGCAGTAGGGTACATGTTTGAAACCATAAGAGAATGCAAACAACCAACTACATGCAGGAGAACAAAGACGAAGCGCAGCATCAGTGAAACCAAGATGCTACAGATATCAGCAACATCAAATTGACTCGACAATGAACCAGAATGCATATGTAACCAGTGGGCATAAACAGAGTGCATGCTAAAACAACAAAAACCAAGGCTACACAATGAACTGCATGAAACAGTCATGAACAATGCACAGCAGCGACCGAAGATAACAAATACAACACAAACATCCATATTAAATGCACAATATCAAAGACACGAAGGCTACTGACCGAAACAACCTGAATTCTACCCCAGACCAAATGCCAAAGCTCAATAAAGATTGCAGCAAAAAGTCTCGACCAACCAGAGTGAAGAAACCAAGTGCAGACCACAAAGACTCAAGTCTCAAACATGAAACAAGGTGCACAAGTCCAGCTACAAGTTGCAGACTCGAAGCATCAGTGGACACATGAACACATGGAAAGTGACACAGCAATTTTTGAGAAGAACCAACAGAACAACCATGTATCAATAACAATGCAACATAGTGGCAATCACAAGCTACAAACATCAAATGTCGACCAGACACAAAACAAAATCAAACAAGGCCAGAGACAAAGCTCGCAGGGATGAAAAACAGTGATGGTCATAGTAATGCAAAGTCGTGGAGTGGTATACACCAAATAAGTAACAAATTTCTGGCCGAAGTAAACACTCGGTATCAAGGCCGAAGTGACAGTGAAATCACCATGTCAATGTTGAACAAGTCAAAAAATGCCAGACAACAAAATACCGTGGTAGCCAAGAAATCAAATATGACAAAGTCAAATTAAAGCCGTGGTCATCATCGTGTCAATCAAGCAATCGAAGTATATACGTTTATGAACAAGTCAATACAATCTCAATCATCAATAAAAAATCAAGTGGCCGATGTGAATAAGATGAAAAATTCAAATAGAGAATATACGACGCAAATCTAGGGTTACAAACCTTATATAATCAAATTCACATCATCGGCAATAGGCATGGAGTTCAATCAAGCATAACAGTATAGCATAAACGAAAATCACATACCGAATCGAAGTCGAACTCCATCAACAACGAAGCAGCCGAAGTGAGCAACAATCGATCAACAGTACACGCGAATAATCATTGAATCAATCAACATATTATCGGCACTTCGAAAGCCCTAATTTGATCAAGGACAAAGCCCTAAATTTTGCAAGAGGAACGGCCGCCATTACGAACGAAGGAAATAAAAGAGACGGGTTGAATTACTAAAGAGGGCCGGCCTTATTCCTCTAAAAAGAATTCTATTTTATTAAGGGTTTTAAAATTTGTTAAATAGGGTTATTTTGTTTTTAATTGTTTTTAATTGTATTTCCTTTTTTAAACCGTTTATTTTTCTAGTCGTGTGACTAGGGGACAAGCTACGTGGCATAGCTTGAGAATTCGCAACTCGGTGGTTGAGTTGTGGCAAGGTTTTGAGCGTAGAGTTAGATTAGTCAATAGCGGGTATAGCGAGTTTACGTGTGTAAGCGAGGGACTATCTAATTTCTAGTAGAAACCTTGGGGGCAGCACGTAGGCAGGGTTTTGCCGAAGCTGGGTAAATTCTATGTTGTTCTGTTTTTTCTGTTATTTATATTCTGCGATATCTGTGCTGCTATTCTGTAATCTGAATTGAATATTTTATAAGCTTCCGCGATTAATTTTTATAATTAACACTATCACCCTATTCACCCCCCCCCCCTCTAGGGTGAAATCGATCCTACAAGACCGTCCATAAGAGAAGTATTTAACAGATAATTAAGGATAGATAATCCAAAAGAAGAATAGCTAACAGGTGTTAGATTAATTTTGATTATATAGTCTGGTAGGCCCAAGCCAGCCAATGGTTAAAAGTTATCCAAACAAAACTTATGTGTTTGAACAGATAGTTCATTATTACCTGATGTTTATGTATGTTTACGTAATGATGCTTTACAGTGTTTAACCTGTTTTGATTGCAGGAAAAGTTTTGCAAAGGTATGTTTTAAAAGGATGTTAGTGAGGGGAAACCCGTTCCGCTAAGCGACGTGGTCTCACTTAACGTATATATTACGGGATATAGTATTATTCATACCAGGCTTTATGTTTGACTCGAAGCTTATGTTCTCCCCTTAAATTCACGAGTGCTCAAAATTTAGTTAGAGTAGGCTGAGGGTTTAAGGTCTTTTTAGGTTTTAGTAGGATGACAAATAACGATACTGGTGGCATGCAGGAGGCAAACGGGTAGCTATTTAGGAGTGGCAGTTCTTGTTTTATGTTTTGATGTATCTCCACTGTGTTTTGTATTAACTTTATTATGACAATATGACTCTGATCATCCAAGGTGGTATCTTCATATACCGATTTTGGCGTATTTGTAATAAGTATATTTTACCTGTGCCTGGGAACGTATTGGGATTATGTAAGTTGAATATGGAACATGTGTTTTAAATATAATGAAGTAATTTTTTTGAAATCTGTGTTTTGTTTCATATTCGAGTGCTTCTGATATTCTATATACCATTAATATGGCCGTATTTAGTCATCGGAAGCTAATACTATAGACGACTGTAGCATCTGTAGCGCTTAGTTTTGGGCCTCTAGATAGGGGATGTTACAGCTTGGTATCAAAGCATTGTTTATGAAATACGTTAACTAAAAATGGTTTTAAAAACATAATCCTTAGTTATTAGAGTTAAGATCGGGGTATGGGATAACGTTATTGTAACGTACTTGTATTTTCTATATATATAAGTTTACGCTATATCTCTAGACTCCTATCTTAGTTAGGCAATTCATCTGTATGTTATGAGGTTTGAATACAGATATGGAAGAAAGAAGAGGTGGAGTTAATCTTGGAGCTTATAGCCCCCCACTAATGGAGATGCCCGACCAAATGCTAGAAGAGGTCTAGGTCAGGTTCAAGCTGAAAATGTTCGTGCTGGAGTTGCCCAAGTGGGCATGGGAGCCATGTATCATTTTTTCGTAAACATGATGCAAGCTGGAATTGCAACTGGAGTTGTCGGAAGAAATGCTACTAGAGGTGGAGTTCAGGAAGTTCTGATGGTCAACCAGTATGCTAACTTGAGCAGAGATTACACCAGGCTTGGAGGGAAGCCATTCGTTGGAACTGAAGATATGATCGAGGTGGAAAACTAGCTGCTACATTGTGAGAGGATTTTTGCTGACTTAGGATTAAATGACGAGCACAAGAGGAGATTAGCTTTGAGACAGCTTCAAAGGGAGGCTCTGTTTTGGTGGAATACTATTGTAGCTGGTGTTGATGAGGAAACCATGACTTGGGTGGAGTTTAGGAGAAGGTTCCAAGAAAGGTTACGTTGGTGAAGGCGCAGTCTTCATTGGTTAGGAAGTTTGCTGAATTAGAACAAGGGAAGATGTATGTTCTTGGGTATGCAAGAAATTTTGAAGAGTTGTCCCAGTACGGGTATGCAGTAGTTGGTATGGTGATCAGAAGGAATGAAAAGTTTATAAGAGGCTTGAAGCCAGAATTGATTAGTGCTACTTTATCGCACTTAAGGGATCCAATTGATGTAGTGGTAGAAATGGTGCTAAGGCGGGAAGAGCTATTAGCTTGTTTGAGGAAGAAAATGAAGGAGGTCCAGGTTGGACAAGTCTAGAAAAGAAAGTTTTTCCACAAGAAGAATGCTCAGACGGAAGAAACACAAAAGAAGGGAAAAGCTGAGGTGATTTGTTATAAATGTGATAAGAAAGGACACTATGCTAATAAGTGTCATACTAGAAAAGGAAAAGAGAAAGGAAAGGAGGTGATTGGGAAGAAGAACATCCGATGCTTTAATTATGATCAGATCGGCCATTATAAGAACCAATGCAAGGAGCCTGCTAAAGAAGGAAAAGGGAAAGTTTATGCATTGGAGCCCGCAAATTCAAGACCAGTCGTGCAAGAGAAAGGGAAGGCTGTTCTGGGAGGATCGCTATAGATTCAGGCTATGTATGTTAGCGTTCTATTTGATATTGGTGCATCACATTCTTTTATTTCTTGATGTCTAGTAGATAAGCTTAACCTAGAGCTCTCATACTTAATAACTTCCTTAAGGGTTGCAAATCTGATAGGAGGATATGCAACACTTGGGATGAGGTGTGACCATTGAGAGTTTGATTTGCTAGGTTATACTTTTGATTGTTCTTTACATGTGTTTGACTTTGTGGGATTTGGTATTTTCCTTGGGAGGATTGGTTAAGTAAATAAGATGCTAGGATATTTTGCCACGATAGAAAAATATCAATTAGTCACCCGGATTATAGTGATCGGATATTTATACCGTAGAGAACGCTAGTTGCGAAGTAAATGCTTTACAAGGTGTCATGGAGTTGGGGTTGTGTTGCATCAAGTCTTTGTGGTTAGAGAGTTTGTAGGCGTGTTTAAGTCAGCAGTTGGATTACTACCGAAACGAGCGGTTGAGTTTCAGATTGATTTGGTGCTTGGAGAAGAATCGGTGAGTAGGCCACCATGCAGTATGACACCTACAGAGATGAGAGTGTTGAAAGTGCAGTTGGTGGATTTGGAAGGCAAGAATTTTATTCGACCAAGTAGTTTGCCATAAGGAGCTACCACGGTGTTTGTTAAGAAGTCGGATGGATCATTAAGGCTATGTATCGATTATCGTAAGTTGAATGAGAAGACAATAGAGAACCGATATCCATTGTCAAGAATTGACAATTTGTTCGATCAGTTAAGTGGAGCTAAAGTATTCTCTCATTTGGATTTAGCGATTGGATTTCATCAGCTTAGAGTGGCAGAGGATAGCATTCCTTTAACGGCGTTTAGGATAAGATATGGAGTGTACGACTGGTTAGTTATGCCGTTCGGATTAACTAATGCACCGACATTCTTCATAGATTTAATGAACCTAATTTTTTGAGAGCACATAGATAGATTTGTGTTGGTCTTCATAAATGATATTTTAATATACTCTAAGGATGAGAAGGAGCATGAAGTTCATCTTAGAATTGTGCTTGAGACGTTGAGGGAACATCAGTTGAAGGCTAAGTTTTAGAAGTGTCATTTTTGGAAGAAGGAAGTGAAGTCCTTGGTCATGTAGTCTTAGAGTAAGGGATGTCTATAGATCCGACTAAGATCGAGGCAGTGAATAATTGGAAGAGACCCGAGACAATGACCGAGATAAAGAGTTTTCATGGATTAGCCAGATATTATCCAAGGTTTATAAATGATTTTTTCGCAGATAGCTACACCGATGACTAAGCTTACACAAAAAGATGTGAAATTTGTATGGACTGATAAGTGTGAGGAAGCATTCCAGAGCTTGAAACACTTATTGACCCATGCACCGATGTTGGTGGTTCCAAAGGGGAATCAAGATTTGGTTGTTTATACCGTTGCATGTGGAACTGGATTGAGAGCTGTGTTGATGTAAAGAGGTAAAGTGATCGCTTATGCTTCTAGATAGCTCAGACCACATGAAGTGAGGTATCCTATGCATTATATAGAGTTAGCTGCTGTTATATTTTCTTTGAAGGTGTGGAGGCATTATCTTTTGGTAGAGCAATCCGAACTTTATACAGATCATAAATTTTTGAAGTACTTGTTCTCTTAGAAGGAGCTGAACATGAGATAGCAGGGATGGTTGGAGTCTATTGTTGCTTATGATTTTGGAATTGAATACACACCCAGGAAAGAAAATTAGTTAGCAAATGCACTTAGCAGGAAACTTCAGAATGCGGTATTAGCTATATTTACTGAGTGGAAAGGTTTAGAAACATTATTAGCTTGTAGAGTGCAGTTTAGATCCAAGGCAGGCTCTATTGCAAGAAGTGTTGTATTGTCTTGTTTAAAAGTTCGAACGGTAATGATTGAGACGGTAGCTTCTAAACAGGAGGAGGATCCAGTTTTGGCTGAACGGGTCGAAAGGTTAAGGGAAGGAACATAGGACGATGACTTAAAGGATTTAAGTCTCGACCGAAATGGGTGGTTGAGAAAGAAATAAAGGATGCGTGTTCTGAATGTAGGAGACATGAGGAAGGAAGTTTTGGATGAATGCCATCGTTCGAAGTTCACTATCCATTCAGGAGGAACGAAGATATATCAGGATATAAAGAGGAGTTTCTTCTAGGAAGGTATAAAACGGGACATTCTTGTATGTGTTAAGCGGTGCTTGAATTGCCAACAAGCAAAGGCTGAACACCAAAGGCCAAGTGGATTACTTTAACCATTTGAAGTTCCATTGTGAAAGAGGGATTCCATCTCAATGGATTTCATTGATGGGTTGCCAACTCTAGTAGAGGAAGTGAAAGCATATGGATCATAGTAGATAGACTGACAAAGAGTGCCCATTTCATTCCGGTGAAGTCAACTAGGACGACACCTATTTTGGCGAAGTTGTTTATGAAGAATATAGTTAGGCTGCACGGGATTCCTAGCAGTATTGTTACTGATAGAGATTCTTTATCTACTAGTGAGTTATGGAAGAGTCTGCAAAAAGCATTAGGAACCAAGCTCAATATGAGCACCACTTATCATCCACAGATTGATGGAAAGATGGAAAGAGTTAACAAAGTCTTGGAGAATTTGTTAAGAGCTTATGTGTTGGATTTAGGGGAGCATGGGAAGATCATATCCATTTAGTCGAGTTCTCGTATAACAATAGTTATCGGACTAGTATTGGAATGGCACCGTTTGAAGCTTTGTATGGAATGCCATACAAATCTCTCATATGTTGGTTGGAGACCAGGGATAGACTAGTTCTTGTTCTGGATTTGGTGAAAGAAGCCATGGAGAAGATTGAATTGATCCGAGCTAGGATGAAGGAAGCTCAGTCTAGGCAGAAAATTTATGCTGACGAAAGAAGGAAAGATTTGGAATTCTCAGTTGGAGACTATGTGTTTATTAAGGTTTCATCGATGATGGGTGTAATTAGATTTGGAAAGTCAAGGAAGTTAACACCTAGATTCATAGGGCCTTTCTACATTGTTGAGAGGATCGAGAAACTCGCTTATAGAGTAGAGTTAGCAAGCAGTTTGTCTGGAGTCCACGTTGTATTCCGTATTTCTCATCTCAGAAATTGTATTAGAGACCTAGAGACTACTATAGCACCTACAGTATTAGAGGATTTAGTAGTAGAGCCAGACTTGACTATAGTTAGAAAGCCAATTCAAATTGTGGCTAGAGATTAGAAGAAGTTGAGGAACAAGACAGCCAAATTTTTAAAGGTCCAGTGGAGTGACGATGCTAGAGGCTGTACTTGGGAGACTGGAGCGGGATTGGAGAGGCTTATCCAGTGTTGGTTGATGGTATGTTTTACCTTTGATTTTTTTGTTGTATGTGCCTTATAGTAATTTCGAGGACGAAATTCCTTAAGGTGGGGAGTCCGTAACACCCCATATTTTTATAAAATTATTTAGAATGTTTAATTTAAAAAATTAAATAAAATAATATAGAGATTAATAAGTTCAGAATTGATTAGTGTTAGTGCCAAAATTGGTCACTAACACCCAAATCCAAGCGAAAGCACCCAATACCAGTCGCAGCTCACAGATAGAATATAAGTAGAGAGTAATAATGTGAAGTACAGTCTAAAATGAAATGAAAGAAGTAAAGAACAACAGATTTTATAGTGGTTTGGCTAACTCCGACTTACGTCCACTCCAGAAGTTTCCCTTTTATTGCTGTAATAATCGATTACAGTTATAATCCCAAGTTTAACAATGGCTAAGTGCCTTAGCCTTAAAGAGATGAAAGTTAGAGAGGCGAAGGAAGATCCCCTTTCTGAACCCTCACATGTCGTATTTATAGGAAAATCCAAAATTACTAGGCTTCCTGAGTAGTTCGAGCCCATCAAGGCCATAGGCGAGCGATATTTTTCACCTCGACCGAACCATGCCGAATGGCCTATGCCGAGCCACATCATCTTGCCAACCCAAACCATACTGAGCCACCTCCAATGCCGAACTGTGCCACTACAATGCCGATCCACCCTGATCTCAACACAGTGTCGAACAACCCTGACCGAGCGACAATGCTGAGCGGCCCTGACCACTCCATATTGCCGAGCGACTTTGACCTCTCCATAATGCCAAGCGACCCTGACCTCAACAAAGTGTTGAACGACCCCGACCAAGCGACAATGCCTAGCGACCCTGACCTCTCCGTAATGCTGAGCAATCCCATCTAGGCCGAACCACCTCACCAAGGCCGAGTCGTGCCACCAATGCCGAGCCACAGCGACGAACCTCAATGCCGTGTGACTCATGACTTCCAGGCCAAATGACATTCCTAGGGTCGACCGACGCTTGACTTCCAGACGGAGCGGCATCTGCCGAACCACCTAGGCCGAGCCATAAATATTGAACCATCCCTGACCGACCGTTTATCCATCCAGCTGGCTCCAACCAATCACATTCTAATAACGACAAGTGAGCAATCGATTTAGTTAAATCCGCCTCTCCATGGCCTTATCAAAAGGCGGGTTAACATTTGTCCCCCCCCCCCCCCCAAAAAAAAACATGCCTTGCTATTGGAAGGTGTTTTTTGAATAGCCTCAAGTCCAATATCCTAAGTATGTATGTTATCCACATCCATACTTTCCGATTCATAATCCAATCCATTTTATCCAAGTGTCGTCGCCATATCCTAATCCGAATTTACGACTACTCTGAGTCGATATCCAATTCCGAATCCAGTAACCAAATCCTTAGCCAGATCGATATTCATCTGAACTTGACAATCGAGTTCTAATCCATCCATATCCAACAACCAATAACCACGTCCATGACCTCCCCGGGTCGATGTCCAAATTCAGGACCGTTCCGGGTCCATGCCCAAATCCTTAGTTGTTCATAGCCAATATCCAAATCTGAAACCTATCCGGGTTCTTGCCAAGCGCAATCCACACTTGACAACCTGTGTTAAGTAATTCCACAGTGTTCCTGGTTCAGTGTCCCTGAAAGCCGAATAATGGTGTGGCTTAAGTCCTAAGCCGAATCCTAGGCGCTTCAGATCCTTGCCAGTCATAGTCATTACTCGACGACCTGAAATAATAATCGATAATATAAAGCCTATGTCCTAGGCCGAATCCTGATCACTCCAGACCGTTGTCGAGCATAGTCCTTGCTCAATGACCTTTTAGCCAAAATCCATAGAAAATCCAATCTGAAATCCAAATCCAACCAGAAAATCAAAAATCCATATCAAAAATCCTAATCCTAATCCAAATCAAAAATCAAGCATTCATACCAAAATCCAAACCAAAAAACCAACAAAAACGGGAGTTCAAACTGAACTCCAAAACCAAAGCAGAAAAAGCAAATGTCCAAGCCAAAAGGACAAAAAAATAGATTTCACAAACCAGGGCATCATGGTTTATCATCGTCTCAGAGCATGCCTAAGGGTTATCTCTGACTCTGTACATGAGTAAGCGACTTAGCCATTTGTCCAGAGTTCGCTACTTAATTCAAACCATCGCGATCAGTTATGACCAACCGACCATTCCTGGTCCTCACACCGTCTCCTTTCAAGGTAGCTGATGGCTGCTCCTATTCCACCGTCGCATTTCAAGTTTTGACATATTGTCGCAACTGACCGTTCCTTACATGTTCATCTATTATATCCTTTAGATGCCTGCAGCTGTTAGTATCATGTTCATCCATGTCATGAGAGACAGTGCCTTCTAGATGCCCTTTCGTGTTCTGAGTGCTCCCTCCTTGCCGGCCTTTGATAAGGAAGGCGATCCCAAGTATCCAAGAATATCCATTCCGGTGTTGCTTTCAATCTTGTGTAAGTGGAGAATTTTGGTTCTCCCCAGCGCTTCCTTTTCCCTTTATCCTTGTCTTTACCCGAGCTTTCACCGGGCGGTCCTCCATCCTTAAGCATGTTTACTTCTTTTGATTTTATATCCAGACATGCATCCTCTAGTCGAAGAAATCTTTCAACTTCATGAAAAAAATTCCCGAGATCTAGTTATGGATCCCATATCAATGACACTTTGAAATCCAAATTATGCTTGACTCCTGATACTGCAGCCATCAAAACTATTGATGGATCCGGCCGATCCACCAAAGCGACTACTGCATTAAATTAGGTTAAGAAAGTCCTAAGCGATTGATCCGCCTCTGCTTGACTGAAGTTAGTGTCATCACATTCTTTGGCCTATTTATGTGAACTCGAAATTGTCTCAAGAACTTATCCATCGGTTCTGTCCGCGTCCCAATAGATCCATCCTCCAGCTCTCTGAACCACATAGTAGCTATATTGGTTAAGTATGGGGGAAACACCGAGCCATGACCTCATTTGTTGCCCCTAGCACTTCCATATGCCTCATGTACCTCATCAAGTGCTCAGTGGGATACGTCTTTCTGTTGTAAACTTTTAGAGTGAGCGGCTTGAAATCGGGCGGATTCCTAGCTATCTTGATGTTCCGAGTAAACGGACTTTTGTTGACTCCCTCCAAATATCTATTTGTCAGACCTCTGCGAATGGTTCATCTGATGATTTCAGCCAATCCAGTGTTACCTGCCAAGGGTTGCCCCATGTCCATGTTTCCTAACTATCCTCCTAGTCCATGAGGAAATTCTGGCACATATTCCTCATCACATACTCCTGTGTTCCTATTGTCGTCGGGCCATGTAGTGTCATCCGGTATCCCTCCATAGACTACTCTAGCATTACCTGTTGGTGTGCTCCCAAATCTAGGTCTATCTGGATGGTTAGTTGTTTGTTGATTGGGAGCTGCCCCCGCTAAATCACTCCATTTTCCTACCAGTTGAGTTCCTCTGGTGCAGTTCCAAGAAGTTGAGCACCTGCAGTTTCTGGTTGTCCGAATTGCCTAAGAAGAGCCTGCATCATCTCCTTTTGCCATTTCATCATCTACTCCTGCATAGAATTCATCATAACCTGCATCTCGTCCCGAGTTATGTAGATGGATGCATGATCCTCTCCAGCTCCAGAAGAGGCCGCTTTGACTTCCTTCCTGATTGCTCCTTTTCTCTGCTTGCTTCCTTGTTGGTGGTCTAGCCTTTGCTTTCTAGAATCCAAGTTCTCAAGCTTCTGAATCCAAAATCCAAGCTCCAAAATTCTCGAGTGCTAGCTTTCTCAGTGAAAGCACCAAAACGTTAGCGCCAAAATTAGTCACTAACACCCAAATCCAAGCGAAAGCACCCAATACCAGTCACAGCTCACAGATAGAATATAAGTAGAGAGTAATAATGTGAAGTACAGTCTAAAATGAAATGAAAGCAGTAAAGAACAATAGATTTTATAGTGGTTTGGCTAACTCCGGCCTATGTTCACTCCAAGAATTTCCCTTTTATTGCTGTAATAATTGATTACAGTTACAATCCCAAGTTTAACAATGGTTGAGTGCTTTAGCCGAGCCGAAAGAAGATCCCCTTTCTGAACCCTCACATACTGTATTTATAGGCAAATCCCGAGTTACTGGGCTTCCTAAGTAGTTCGGGCCCATCAAGGCCATAGCCAAGCCGTACATTTCACTCTGATCGAACCATGTCGAATGGCCTACGCCGAGCCACATCATCTCGCCGACCCAAACCATACCGAGCTACCTCCAATGCCGAACCGTGCCACTACAATGCCGATCCACCCTAACCTCAACACAGTGTCGAACGACCCCGACCGAGCGATAATGCCAAGCGACCTAGACCTCTTTGTAATGCCGAGTGAGCCTGACCTCTCCGTAATGTCGAGCGACCCTGACCTCAACACGGTGCCGAACGACCCCGACGAGCGACAATGACGAGCGACCCTAACATCTCCATAATGCCGAGCGACCTTGACCTCTCCGCAATGCCGAGTGACCCCATCTAGGCTGAACCACCTCACCAAGGCCGAGCCATGCCACCAATGCCGAGGTACAACGATGAACCTCAATGCCGTGTGGCTCGTGACTTCTAAACCGGACGACATTCCTAGGATTGACCGACGCCTGACTTCGAGACCGAGCGGCATCTATCAAATCACCTACGCCAACCCACACATATTGAACCATCCTTGACCGACCGTCTATCCATCCATCTGGCTCCAACCAATCTTATTCCAGTATCGAGAAGTGAGCAATCATTTTAGTTAAATCGATGGCCTTGCCAAAAGGCGGGTTAACAATTAGCTAAGGGCAGTCATGCCATGTTAGTGTATAAAATAAAATGAAATAACATAAGATAATGTGTTAGGATATGAAAAGGACAATATGGGAATAGGAGAAGGGCTTATACCCTAAACATTTATATGAGTAGTTGAGGGATTCAGGTTAGCTTGACGAATTATGGAGGAGATTTGGAGCAGGAGGCTTCAGCGTGTAGATATATTATGGTTCCGCTATGTTTGTGTGATATCTGTATCTTGTGATATCTTGAGTTGTATAGTTAGACAGATGTTTATAACTGTCTAATATGTGTTGTATAGGTTGTGTAACTCTGATGTATATGATACTATGTAATATTTTATGTGATATATTATATTTCATTCGTTCCGCTGTGAGTTATCTGATGTTGTTGAGTTTCTTCTTTCTTATCTTTTCTTCTTCTATCCCTTTCTTTCTTAAATCATGATACGTCTTTCTGGTAGATGGAAGACGGGTCGTGACAGCTTGAACCCATGTTCATTTCATTTTCACTCAAACTAAAACAATACCAAGGCGGGCCACCATTATTGTTCTCAAGAGAAAATTAAAGCTAGGATACAATTAAGGGAAGACAATAGACATAATCAACATCAAATCTTACATATTATAATCTCAAAGCTAAGGTGAATAATTACTACATCCCATTTTCTTATGGTTTTTGAGTAGATCTGAAATGTTTTTACAAGGATATGTCATGTTTTGATGACTAAAGTTATAAATATGTTTGTTGATGAATTAAATATATGTTAGAAATGATATTTTAGAGATGGGTTTTAATTTTCATAATTTTTTGAATTAATGTGGATTTTACATAAATTTTCTAGTGAAGAAAATGATTTATTTGGTTATGAATTATTTATGGCTAAAATAATAATTATTTGAGTTTGAAATTTTTATACGTTGGAAAACATATTGAAATGTATTTTCTGGAAATTTTCTACATTTCTCCTAAGTAATTTGATGAATATATAAAATTATTTAAGGTATGGGACTTAAATGTTTTATATATTTAATTAATGAGAAGGGGAATTTTATAATTATTAAAATCTAAAAAATAGTGGCATCACTTTTCTGAAAGTATTTGTTAACCAATGAGAATTTGATAAATAAAGGTAGGTTAGTTGAAAATTATCCTTTTTAAGTTAAAAAACTTGGAAAGTTTCAGCCAATTCCGGCATTTAACCTTCCGACCCAGACTTTCTGATATGGTCGAGAGGTTCATAATTTTCGACAAGGTCAACCCAATGCATATGGTATAAAGTTACTTGGTACATATTGAATTGGATAAAGTCAAAGGATTCTAAGTTGAAAGGTTGGTTTCCAAAGAGGTTGAAGTGTGTTTGGTTTATAAACCAAAGATAGCCTTCTTTTGCTTTCGAATAACAGCTTTCAATTGGTTGCATTCGATTAGGTCAAATGTTTAAAATAATGGTTTTAAACCTTCCGACAAAGTCAAAAGGTTACTGCTGCTTTATCACTATTTTGTTTTGAAACCTTCCGACATAGTCGAAAGGTTACTGCCACTTTATTTGTTTTGTTTTGAAACCTAACGACATAGTCGAAGGGTTACTGCCGCTTTATAAATTTTTGTTTTGAATCTTTCGACAAAGGCAAAAGGTTTACTTGTTTTTAAAACTAGCCAATACTCCATGCTTTTGAAGGTTGACTTAGGTGATTTACCCTTGTTTTATAAACTAAAGAATAAGCAAGCTTTTGAAGGAGTTGTTTTAAAGGCAGTGGCCTATTGTTTTAAATAAAATGTTTTAAAGCTTTCGAAACAGACCTTTCGACAAAGTCAAAAGGTTGCTTCCAATGAAGTCGAAAGGTTTCAAAAGAAGGTTTTCCACTTGTTCTAAATTGAACCCAGTAAGTCTTTGAAGGTTTGCTTTGAATGATTTCGAATGGTTTAAGTTCAATGACTTTTCAATGACTTCGAACGGTTTAAGCTCAATGATTTCGAAAGGTTTAAGTTCAATGATTTCAAAAGGTTTAAGTTCAATGACTTCGAAAGGTTTAAGTTGAATGATTTCGAAAGGTTTAATGATTGCTTTCGAAAGGTTTTAGTCCATTGGTTTTGAAAGGTTTGACGAAAGATTTCGAAAGGTTTTTATTCAATGGTTTTGAAAGGTTGAGATGGAAGGTTTTCCAAGGTTTTTCTAAGGTAATGTTTTAAAGAGATTTTTAAAGAAGGATATCCTAGGTTTCATTGCTTTCGAAAGGTTTACTTTTCAGTGGTTTCGAAAGGTCTGATAAATGGTTCAAAAGGTAAGGCTTTGGCCTATTAGCCTAGATAATTAAAAGCTTTTCACTTGGTTTTGGAAAGAGGTACTTTCAAAGATTTAGAAAGAGGTTCTTTCAAGTGTCTAAATGTTTCCATCAACTAAGATTTGAGTAAAGAAGGCATACATATATATATAACATGGTGATATGATTTTGAGTAAAGCATATATATTATATACGTTTCCTTATTTATGTTTGATTTAAAGGTTTTAGATCATTTTGAAAATGTTTTCAAGGAAAATTATGGAAGGGGATCCTTAAGTGAAAATGACACAGATAATAGAAAAAACCAGATTGGACTGGTATGGGGTCGCGCGCTATACATTAGCTATTATCCCAGCTAATTGCTGTCCAAAATTCCAGTGTGTAGGTTTTGTCACAGGTAGACTAAAATTATGATTACACACAGAAAGGAATATATGTTTGTATAAAGGTAGGTTATTGGTGAGCCTGTAAAACTATTAGGATCAGGAAGACCTAGGAGATGATTAAGTTAAGGACAGACTGTCCAAAAGAGAACTATTTAATAGTTAGTTAAGGACAGACCGTCTAGAAGTAAAGTATTTAACAGATAGTTAAGGATAGATAATCTAAAAGAAGAATAGCTAACAGGTGTTAGATTAATTTTTATTATATTATCTGATAGGCCGGAGTCAGCCAATGGTTAAAAGTTATCCAAACAAATCCTATGTGTTTGAACAGAAAGTTCATTATTACCTGATGTTTATGTATGTTTACATAATGATGCTTTACAGTGTTTAATCAGTTTTTATTGTAGGGAAAATTTTTTCAAAGATATGTTTTAAAAGGATGTTAGTGAGGGGAAACCCATTCTGCTAAGCGACATGGTCTCACTTAACATATATATTCTTTGATGTGTAGTATTATTCATACCAAGCTTTATGTCTGACTCGAAGTTTATATTCTCCCCTTAAACTCTTGGGTGCTCAAAATTTATTTGAGTAGGCTGAGGGGTTAATGTCTTTTCAGGTTTTAGTAGGATGACGAATAAGGCTACCGGTGGCATGCAGGAGGCAAACGGATAGCTATTTAGGAGTTGCAGTTCTTGTTTTAGGTTTGATGTATTTCCGCTATGTTTTGTATTAAGTCTATTATGACTATATGACTCTAATCATCCAAAGGGGTATCTTCATATACCGCACTTAGTGTTTTTGTAATAAGTATATTTTATCTGTGTCTGGGAACATGCTGGGATTATGTAAGTTGAATATGGAACACCTGTTTTAAATATAATGAACTAAAAGTTGTTTCGAAATCAATGTTTCGTTTCATATCCAAGTGCTTCTGATATTATAGATACCATTAACATGGCCGTATTTAGTCGTCGGAAGCTAATACTATAGACGACTACAGCATCTGTAGCGCTTAGTTTTAGGCCTCTAGATAGGGGACGTTACACCTAATCCCCAGGGAATCCTAAATCTAAGCTTTGATACTAAATGCAATAAACCACACCTCCGGACACACCTATTCAAAGCCTAAAAGCGTCATTTAAACTCTCCCAACGTTAAGAAATGCATATCGTTAGGTTTTTAACGGTTTATATGATACGGAGATAAATATAACTTTAAACATTATACACTTTCAGATCTCACACCGGAAGGAACAAAAAATAAATGCTAAAATCGACTAAATCGTTACTGTCTCAAAATAACAGTGGTCCGTACAAGAAACATCTAAATAAAGTCACCAAATAAAAATATGGTATACACTTGACTGATAGGTACAATAAGATATATAGAGAATGTCAAAAAACAAATATATCTCCAAAGCGCACGGTCATCTCCTTCACGCATCTTATTCATGTCATACCACTTTCTACCTTGTTATCTTGTAATAGGTATAAAGAGGAAAAAAATAGAGAGCCCTAAAGGTGTTCATTGGTATGTGCGTACTATGTATAAAGAATTAGTCAAATTACACATTACAAGGTAATAACCTTTAATACACCTAAATTTAGTATTAATCTACGAAGATTTACACCCAAAGGTTGGAGATCTAGAAACTGGGTAAACCTAGTAATATATCGCGAATACAGTCTCGATTGTAAACCACTTAACTATATGTTTATTAAACATCTCAATGGAAAACCACTTGAGTTGCACCAACATCGAGTATACCATCATGAATACCTAAGCACACACCGAGTCATAGCCCCGATGATAATCTACCACCAAAGCATCTGGTAAACAACCTCAGCAATTCCCACGCCCTACTCTCTATTCGACCTACAGCTAAAAAGGTAGATAATCAATTCGACTCTCTCGTAGGTGCATCCCCATAATTTCTCACCAAACCTACTATTGTGGACGTTCCCTCTCCTCCGTAGTTTGCAAATTAAAATATGCAATTGAGCAATAATAGTAACGATAAGAGCATCTATTTGCGTTACAATCGCTTGTCGCATTAAGCAACATGTTATACAAGATTATGAAGTGTGAACTCAAAAACGTCAACTAAGTGGGAAACAAAGTACCATAAGTTACACAACTTCTAGTAGACACGTAAGCTCTGAAAAGTCAAGAAAGTGGGAACAAATTCACCTAAGCTATTCTATTTGGCATGGACTAGGTCTAAGTTCAACCTATGTAACATCCCCTATCTAGAGGTCCAAAGCCAAGCGCTACAGATGTTGCAATCATCTATAGTATTAACTTTCGGTGGCTAAATACGTCTATAATAATGGTATCCATAATATTGGAAGTGCTTGGGTATGAAACAAAATCATAAATTTCAAAAAATAATGTTTTACTGATTACGTTTCAAGACACATGTTTCACATTCAAAACACATAATCCCATTGCTTTCCCAGGTTCAAATAAAATATAACTATTACATAAATAGGCCAAGAGTGACATATGATGATTCCTCCTTGGTTGACTAGAGTACCATATAATCATAACTGACTTAATACAAACATAGCGAAAATACATCAAAAATAAAAAACAGCACCTAATTAGCTATTCGTCAGCCACATGCTTGTCACTGGAAGCTTTATTCACCAACCTACTAAAACCTGTACCTCAACCTCAGCCTACTCAAATCAATTTTGAGCACCCAAGAGTTTAAGGGAAAAACATAAACTTCAAGTCAGACATAAAGCCTGGTGTGGACAATACTATACATCTCGGTTATTCGAAAATAAGTTAAACCACGCCGCTTAGTGGAACGGGTTTCCCCTCTCTAATATCCTTTTAAAACGTATCTTTTGCAAATTATAGTCCTACAACCAAAACTGGTTAAACATGTAAAGCAATATCATGTATTTGTACATATCAGTTATCAAATGGACTATCTACCCATACACTGTTGTTTTGTTTGGCTAACTACTAACCCTTAGCTGAATCGGGCGTACTAGAAAAATATAAAAATCTAACATTTGTTAGATACTCCTCTTCTGGACAGTCTATCCTTACTTACTTCTCCAGGTCTAACTGATCCTAGTGGTTTTGCGAGCTCACCAATACCCTGTCTTTCCTTTTTAGATTCCTTTCCGCGTATAACATAATTTTAGTCTCACCTGTGACAAGCCCTACATATTGGAATTTTGTACCAATATTAGCTTTGGGCTACTAGCTAAAGTATAGGGCATGACCCCATACTAGTCTCATCTGGTATTCTAATATCTGAGTCATTTTACTTAGGGTTATCTATCCATAAAATTTTCCTTGAAACCTTTTCTTTCATATTGATTTAAACCGTTAAACCGTTCTTTAAACAAGGATATTATATACTCTTTGCTTTTTCAAATCACCTTGCCATCTTACTTATTCTTTACACAAAACCTTATTGATGAAAATATTTAAATGTCCGAAAGTACCCCTTTCGAAACCTTTGAGAGTATCCCTTTCAATACAAGTAAAATCTTAGGCCGAAGGCCAAAACATACCTTTCGAAATCATACCTTTCGATACCATTCATATTTATCCTTTCGTAGGCATTGAAAAACATCTCCTTCAAAAGCTTTAAAACCTCAGACATCCTATCTTTAAAACACTTAAACATAGTCTTTCGAAACCATCAGAAAACATTTCCTTTTAGACCTTTCAAAACCATTGGGTAACCCCACCCCCTCAGAAACCTTTCTTTAAAACTTTTCAAAAGCATTAAAACATCAAACCTTTCAAAAGCATTTGGGTTTAATTTATAACATGTGAAATACCTTTCAAAACCATTAAAACTATCTCTTTCGAAACCATTTGGGTTCTATCTTATATAGAGCAGAAGGGTCATTAAAAAATTTAAGTCGAAAACATCCCTTTCGAAAGCATTCCTAGGCAAAGAAGTGATGGTGTCGAAACCATCACTTCGAAAGCATTGGAGAAGCGACTGGGTTTTTTTATAAACAATGTAACCCTTTTGAAACTAATCTAGGTCGAAAGGTAAAAACGGCAGTCAGGAATTTTGACCCCTTCGAAAGCATTGATTTAAAACAAAAGGCGCAAATCATTTGAAACCTTTCCTTTGAAACATTGGACTCAACCAAAAGTCAACCAAGTCGAAAGCACTTCCTTCGAAAGCAAAAGCAGGCGCATTTTCATTTTAAAACAAAGCATGCTTCGATCCCCTCGGAACCTTTAGTTTCAACTTAGTAACTTCGGCCTATATCCAATTAATTACGTACCAGGTATCAAATACTATGTGCATTGGTTTCGATGGAGTCGGAGGCGAAGGTAAGGAGTCGGAAGCCTGGTCGAAAGCATTGAAACAGGAAAAAACTTGTTGATTTGACTTTTTAAATTAGTCCTTTGTACCTAACCTGCCTTGTTTGTCAAATTATGATTGGTTGCAAAATTTTCTTTTCTAATAGTACTGTCGATTTTCAAAAATAACAATTTGAATTATTTTCAAAATACCCCTTCTCCTTTTTATAAATATATAAAACATTCAAGTCCCATAACTTAACTAATTTTATATATCAATTAAAATACTTAGGAAAATTCTACAAAAATTCCTTTAAATCATTTTTAATATGTTTTCCAACATATGTAAATTTTAGACCCTAAGCCAATATAATTTGGCCATAATTAATTTTTGACCCAAAATAGCATTTTCTTCACTAGAAAATTCATATAAAATCTACATTAATGTAGAAAATTATGAAAATGAAACCCATTACTAAATTATTGTTTCTAATCGAAATTTAAATTCACAAGGCAATTGGATATTATATAATGGAGTTTTCATATCAAAACATGTCATAAAATCTATGTGAATTAGCATAAATCATCAACAACATATAGATATGCATTTTATCATCCAAAATATGGCAAAACATTTGCAACTAATTCGGATTTCATATAAAAACCGAAAACCATTAAAAACTTGAGATGTAGTCATTATTTACCTTAGCTTTTTTATTAAAGATGTGAGATTTGTTCTTGATTAAGTGATTTGATTCTCCATCTTGAAATCCTAGCTTTTATCTTCTATAGAGCTTGCTAATGGTGGTCGGCCTTAGCTTATACTCTTGATTTGTGAAAAATGAAGTGAATGTGATTGTTAAGGAGTTAAGACTTTAGGGTATAAGGATATGCATTGTTCCTATTTTGCCCTTGTGTAGTTCCTAACCTTTTATTCTCTCTTTGTTCTTTAGTTCACTTGTTTAACATGGCACGGCTACCCCTTATTTAATCACGATTCTCAATCCGTTAATCATCTTACCGTATTTTATTTAATTTAACTAATTAAATATCCTAAATAATGTTACCAAAAATATAGAGTGTTACAGACTCCCCTCCTTAAAGAATTTCTGAAATTACAATAAGGTACACATCAAAATAATCAAAGGTAAAACATACCATCAAACAAATCAGGATAAGCATCTTTCATTCTGTTCTCAGTCTCCTAAGTATAGTCTCTGTCGTCTTCACTCCACTAGACTTTAACTAATCTGACTGTTTTGTTCCTGAGCCTCATCTCATCTCTTGCGACTATGCGAACTGGCTTTCTTACTATAGTCAAATTTGGCTCTACGACTAAGTCATCTAACATAGTCGGTGATATATTATCCGGATCTCAAATAAAGTTCCTTAGATGAGAAACATAAAACATCATGGACTCCTGCCAAACTGCTCGGAAACTCTACTCTATACGCGACTTTCCCCATCCTCTCAATAATAGGAAATGGTCCAATGAACCTCAGTGTCAACTTCATTGATTTTCCAAATCGAATCACTCACTTCATCGGTGACACCTTAATGTAAATACGCTCTAAAACAGAAACCTCTAAGTCTTTCTATCTTTTATCCGCATAACTCTTCTTCCTAGGTTGAGCTTCCTTCATTCTAGCTTGAATTAACTCAACCTTTTCTGCAGCTTCTCTAACCAAATCCGAACCAAGAACCAACCTATCCCCGGTCTCTAACCAACAAACTAGAGATTTGCATGGCCTAACACATAGAGCTTCAAATGGTGACATCCCTATACTAGCCTTATAGCTATTATTACATGAAAAATCGACTAGATGTAGATGGTCTTCCCATGATCCCCAAAATCTAGCACACAAGCTCGAAACAAATCTTCTAACACTTTGTTAACTCTCTCTGTGTGCCCATCAGTCTGTGGATGGTAAGCGGTACTCATCTTGAGCTTGGTACGTAAGGTATCTTAAAGACTCTTTCAAAACTCGCTAGTGAATAAAGAATCTCTATCACTCACTATACTACTAGGAATTCCGTGTTGTCTAACTACATTCTTCATAAACAACTTCGCTTACACGGGCGCCGTTATGGTTGACTTAATTGGAATGAAATGGGAACTCTTTGTCAACCTGTCCACAATGACCCATATGCCTTCATTTCCTCTATTAGACCTTGGTAACCCGTCAATGAAATCCATAGAAATAGAATCTCACTTTCACACTGGAATGTTCAAAGGCTAAAGCAACCCACTTGGCTTATGATGTTCGGCTTTTACCTATTGGCAGTTCAGCCACTGCTTCACCCATACACCTACATCTCTCTTCATACCTTCCCAGAAGAAATTTCTCTTCATGTCCTAATACATCTTAGTTCCTCCCAAATGAATAGGGAGCTTCGAACGATGGCATTCCTCCAAAACTTCCTTCCTAATGTCTCCCATATTGGGAACACACAATCTTCCTTTCTTTCTCAACCACTCATTCTGGTCAAGACTAAAATCCTTTAAGGTATCACTCTCCATTTCATCTCTTAGCTTTTTGATCCGTTCAGCCAACACTAGATTCTCTAGCTATTTAGAAGCAGTCTTTTCGATCATAACTGGTCGAACTTCCAAACATGATAACAAAGCAGTTTCTGTGCTTCAACTACTTTAGTTCTCCACCGAACTCTGCAAATCGCTAATGCTTCCCAATCTTTCCACTCAGTTATCATTACTAACACTACATTCTGATGTTTTTTTCTAACCGCATCTACAACCTTGTTGCCTTTCCTTGGTGTGTACTCGATACCAAAATCGTAATTAGCTAAGAACTCTAACCACCTATGATGTCTCATGTTCAGCTCCTTTTGAGAGAACGAATACTTCAACGATTTATGATTCGTATACAACTCAAATCTTTCTCCCAAAAGATAATGTCTCCACATCTTCAGTGCAAAACTTACCGCAGCAAACTCCAAGTCATGGGTTAGGTATCTGACTTCATGCGGTCTAAGCTGTCGAGAAGCATAGGAAATTACTCTACCCCTCTACATTAACACAGCTCCTAACCTAGCCCCGCAAGCATCTATGTACACCACCAAATTCTGATTCCCCACTTGAACAACTAACATATGTGCATTAGTCAATAAGTGTTTCAACTTTTATAATATCTCCTTACACCTATCGGTCCAAACGAACTTCACATCCTTTCGAGTTAGTTTGGTCATTGGTGCCGCTATCCATGAAAAATCTTTAATAAACCACCGATAGTAACCGGCCAACCCCAGAAAACTTCTTATCTCAGTCACCATTTCTGCTCTCTTCCAACTATTCACGGCCTCGACCTTAGCCGGATCCACTGACAACCCATTCTCTGAAACTACATGGCCAAGAAACTTCACTTCCTTCTTCCAGAAATGACATTTCGCGAACTTCGCTTTCAGCTGAAGCTCCTCAATATTTCAAGCACTATTCTAAGATGAACTTCATGCTCTTTTTCATCCTTAGATTACACTAAAATATCATCTACGAAGACTAATACGAACCTATCGATGTGCTCTCGGAAAATACGGTTCATCAAATCTACACAGAAAGCTAGCGCATTAGTAAGTCTGAACGGCATCACTAACCATTCGTATGATCCATATCTGGTTCTAAACGCCGTTAAAGGAATACTATCCTCTGCCACTCTAAGCTGATGGAAACTTGTTGCTAAATCCAACTGCGAAAATATCTTGGCTCTACTCAACCGATCGAACAAATCGTCTATCCTAGGCAACAGATATCGATTCTTTATCGTTTTCTCATTCAACTTACGATAATCGATACATAACCTTAACAATCCGTCCGGCTTCTTAGCAAACACTACGGCTTCTCCCCAAGGTGAACTACTTGGTCTGATAAAATTCTTACCTTCTAAATCCGCCAACTGCATCTTGAGCTCCCTCATTTTGGCAGGTGTCATCCTGCTTGGCGGTCTCCTTATTGGTTCTGCTCTAGGCACCAAATATATCCGAAACTCAAGGGCTCGTTTCGGTGGCAATCCTATTACAGGTTTAAAAATATCTGCAAATTCTCTAACCACAAAAACTCGATTTGGCTCGTCTTCTATCTCTACAACACCCAACAAAGCATTCACCTCACAACTAGGGTATTCTATGGTATATACAATGCGCTCCCTATAGTTTGGCTGTCTAAGCGATACTTTCCCATTATGGCAAAACATCGTACTTGCTTAACTAATCCATAACCAAAATAATTTCGAACCCTACGAAATCAAACACATGCAAACTGCAAACAAAAGTATGACCCGACAAGTCAAACTTTAGGTGGTCATACATCATCCCAAGTGTCGCATACCCTCCTATCGACTTTGCAACCCTTAAGGAAGTAACTAGGTATGAGGGTTCTAGGTCAAGCTTATCTACCAAACAATGAGATATAAAAGAACATGATGCACCAGTATCAAATATAACATTAACTGCCATACCAATAATCATAACCGCACCTCCTAACAACGCTTTCCCTTTTTCCCCTGCCATGGGTCTTGAGGTAGATGGTTCCAATGCATATACTTTGCCCTTTCCATCCTTAGAAGGCTCCTTGCATTGGCTCTTATAATGACCCATATGATCGCAATTGAAGCATTTGATATTCTTCTTCCTAGTCACCTTTTTTGCCTCTCCAGAACGACATTCATTTGCAAAATGCCCTTTCTTGTCACACTTAAAACAGAACTTCTGACTTTCCCCTCTTCACGGCTCCACTCTTTTGGGCTCCCTTTTTAGGAAGGAACTTCCTTTTCTGACTCTTCCATACCTGGACCTCCTTCGCCTTATTCGTCCCTACAAAAGTAATCATTTCCTCGTGTCTTAGATCCATCTCTACTACAACATCACAAGGATCCCTTATATGAGGTAATGTAGCCCTGGCCAATTCAGGTTTTAACCCCATAATAAACTTCTCGTTTCTCTTAATCACGGTATCCATAGTGGCATGACTATATCTTGCAAACTCCTCAAACCTTGTAGCATACTCTAACACAGTTATCTATCCCTGCTCTAATTCGGCGAACTTTCTGAGCAAGGTAGACTTTGTAATCACAGACATGAATCTCTCCTCGAACCTTCTCTTAAACTCAGCCCATGTCATTGTTCCTTCATCCACTCCAATTGTCACACTATTCCACCAGTATAAAGCTAATCCTTGAAGCTTCCTCGAAGCGAGCCTTTTTTCTGCTTATCACTGAGCCCTAATTCTGTAAAAATCCTCTCACAATGCAGCAACTAGTTCCCCACGTCTATGGTGTCTTCGGTCCTAATAAATGGTTTTCCTCCCAACCTAAGATAGTCCTTACTCAAAGCAGCAAAATTGTTGACTACTGGAGCCTCCCGGGCTCCTCCTCCAACTACTCTAGCAACAACCCCCGCTTGCATCATATTCACAAAAAAATGATACATGGCTCCCATGTCAACTTGCGAGACTTCAGCACCAATATTTCCAGCTCGTGCTTGACCTTGGTTCCTTTTAGTTTTAGGTCTAGCATTTACATTTGTAGTGGTGCTTCCTCCACCAAATCTCTTCGAGAATCCATATCTACATTCGAACCTTCGTGAGATACAGAAAATAACCTAATAGAGATAGGAGACTAGAGACAAAACACATACTTATATATAACAAATACAAGTACATTACTATAGCGTTATCCCATACCCTGATCTTACCTCTAATTCTTTAGGATTATGTTTTTTAAAAACCATTTTTAGTTAAAGTTTTCCATAAACCTATGCTTTGATACCAAGTTGTAACATCCCCTATCTAGAGGCCCAAAGCTAAGCGCTAAAGATGCTACAGTCATCCATAGTATTAACTTCTGGCGACTAAATACAGTTATGTTAATGGTATATCATAAACAATTGAGTATGAAACAAAATCAAAAATTTCAAAAAACAACATTTTACTGATTACATTTCATGATAGATGTTTCATATTCAAATTACATAATCTCATCGCTTTCCCAGGTTTAGACAAAATATAGTTATTACATAAATATGCCAAGAGCGACATATGATGAAGCTTTATCTGCCAACCCACTAACGCTTGTAAATCTCAACTCTCGGCCTACTCAAATCAATTTTAAGCACTTGAGAATTTAAGGGGAAAACATAAACTTCAAGTCAGACATAAAGCCTGGTGTAAACAATACTATACATCTCGGTTATTCGATATTAAGTGAGACCATGTCGCTTAGAAGAACGGTTTTTCCCGCATTAATATCCTTTTAAAACATATCTTTTTCAAATTATAATCCTACAACCAGAAATGGTTAAACACATAATGCAATATCTTGTATCTGTACATATCACTTATCAAATGGACTATCTGTCCATGCACTATAGTTTTGTTTGGCTAACTACTAACCCTCGGCTAACTCGGGCCTACCAGAAAAACATAAAAATGTAACATCTGCTAGATACGCCTCTTCTGGATGGTCTGTCCTTACTTACTTCTCTAGGTCTAACTGATCCTAGTGGTTTTGCAGGCTCACCAATAACCTGTCTTTCCTTTTTAGATTTCTTTTTGTGTGTAACATAATTTTAGTCTCACATGTGACAAAGCTCTACACACTAGAATTTTGGACTTGAAATAGCTAGGGGCTACTAGCTAAAGTATATGGCGCATCCCCATACCAGTCTCATCTACCTTTCTAATATCTGAGTCGTTTTACTTAGGGTTATCTACCCATAAAATTTTCCTTGAAAGCCTTTTCTTTCAAATTGATTTAAACCTTTAAATTATTCGTCAAACAAGGAAATTATTTATATATACTCTTTGATTTACTCAAATCACCTTGCCATGTTACTTATTCTTTACACAAAACCTAGTTGATGAAAACGTTTAAACGTTCGAAAGTACCCTTTCCGAAACCTTTGAAAGTATCCATTTTAATACAAGTAAAACCTTAATCCTAAGGCTAAAACATACTTTTCGAAATCATGCCTTTCAAAACCATTCATATTTATCCTTTCGAAAGCATTAAAATTATCTCTATCGAAAGCTTTAAAACCTTAGACATCCTATCTTTAAAACACTTAAACATTGCCTTTCGAAACCATTGAAAAACCTTTCCTTTTAGACCTTTCGAAACCATTAGGGAACTGCCCCTTAGATACCTTTCTTTTAAACTTTTCGATAGCATTAAAACATCAAGCCTTTTGAAAGCATTTAGGTTCAATTTATGATATGTGGAAACACCTTTCAAAATCATTAAAACTATCTCTTTCGAAAGCGTTTGGGTTCTACCTTTTATAGAGCAACACGGTCATTAAAACATTCAAGTCGAAAGCATCCCTTTCGAAAGCATTCCTAAGTAAAGAAGTGATGGTGTCGAAATCATCCCTTCATAAGCATTGGAGAAATGGCTGGGTTTTTTAAAAACAAGGTAACCTTTTCGAAACCAATCTGGATCGAAAGGTAAAAGGCGGCAGTTAGGGTTTTCAACCCCTTCGAAAGCATTTGGTTAAAACAAAAGGTGCAACCCATTCGAAACCTTTCCTTTAAAACATTTGACTTAGCCGAAAGCCAACCAAGTCGAAAGCAATTCCTTGGAAAGCAAATGTAGGCGCATTTTCAATTTAAAACAAAGCATGCTTCGATCGCCTCGAAACCTTTGGCTTCGACCCAGTATCTTCCGCCTATATCCAAGTCACTACGTACTAGGTATCCGATACCATGTGCATTGGTTTCGATGGAGTCGGAGGCGGAGGTAAGGAGTCGGAAGCCTAGTGCTAAAAGCATTGAAACAGGAAAAAGCATATTGATTTGACTTTTTAAACTAGTCATTTGTGCCTAACCTTCCTAGCAAATTATGATTGGCTGCAAAAAATTTCTTTTCTAAAAGTACTGCCGATTTTCAAAAATAACAATTTGAATTATTTACAAAATACCCCTTCTCCTTTTTATAAATATATAAAACATTTAAGTCCCATACCTTAAATAATTTTATATATCTATTAAAACACTTAGGAAAATTCTACAAAAATTCCTATACTTATTTTTAATATGTTTTCCAACATATGTAAATTTCAAACCCTAAGCCAATATAATTTGGCCATAATTAATTTCAAACCTAAAATAGCATTTTCTACACTAGAAAATTCATATAAAATCCACATTAATTCAAAAAATTATGAAAATTGAAACCCATTTCTAAATTATTGTTTCTAATATAAATTTAAATTCGTAAGGCAATTGGATGTCATATAACACTACACCATAACAGTCATTTTGTAACACTTATTTTTTTCAATTGCGAACACTTATTTGTGTTGTAAATTAATCACAATAATAACCGTTGGTAAGCAAAAATTGTGTGGCTGAAAATACACATTTATAAAAAAAAATTGCTAACACATATATGCGTTGGAAAATCTAGTTAAATTGAAATTAAATAAACTGGTTTGGGTAAAAAAGTAAATGAGTGTCATTTTCATCTGTAGCCCTAATTCCCAACCTCTCCATGCTTTTTTACTTCTGTTGACACTTAAAAAAGTCCATCACGTGATTTCATTTCTGTTTCCTTTCGCCCTTGCATCGGATCAGTGTTTTATAACTTCGGGCGATTAAGTGTTGTCAACATATATATAAGTTTAGGGGATCGTCGACAACATTTATAACTTTAGGCGATTCAGTGATTCAACATCAATATATTTAGGTTATAACTTCAAGTGATTCGGCATCTCGACTTCAGGTATCGGATTTTGCCCTATCGACTTAATTGGTTGTTGTTCATATAGAATGGTTGCATCATTTGTGGTTAGTAAATTAAGTAAAGTGGTTGAGTTGTGTATTTTATGAAAGGCTGTTCTTGTATTGGAATTATAAGCCCATGTTTTAGGTGTATGTTTTATTGAAGTTTTTCCTTAAAGTTACTTAATCAGTGTCTTGTTAGTTTATAGCAACTTTCAAATTTATCTCTTCAAATATTTCTTGAACATTTTACATTTTCTACATAAATTTAATGGCTATTTGAAGGAATGTGGTGATTACATCAAATTTTACATGTCCTTGGTACTCCTTAAAAAGACATTCTTGGATTCCCATAAGCCAAATCCAGTAACATCAATTGATATACCAATATACTTTTAAGTTCTAAACTTCTATTCGTAGATTGTACTATGTTTAATTCTAGAAGCCATTCGTGATATAACGCGGATTCAAATGAAGACCTATCCTGCTAATATAAGTTCTTATGTAAATCATTTTTATTTATTTATTTATTTACATTTCCTTTATAAGCTAGAATTCAAAATGCAACCACTGAAATAAATATGAGCAGTGATAAAGATAGATTTCTCACGATCTGTAACGACCCAATTTTTTGACTTTCGTAAGTCGACATTGATACGTCCACTATATCAAATGCCGCACAGTCGAATGTCGAAAAACCGAACCGTTAGGGTTAGAAGAAGAAGAAGATAGGAGAAGAAACAGAAACAACAATTGAATCTCATATTTTGCAGCAGAACAAATATAATGGATAAATGAATAATCTTTAAAACAAAGAACTATATCAGTTTTACATACATCACATTATCAGAGTTTACAACGACATCATTCAACACTAGGCATTTACAACATTTAATCTAAATTAAAACTGGACTTACAGCAATCCCAACGCAGCGGATAATACATAATATAATGATACGTCTCGTCATCCAACTTGCCTTCAAATCTCCACAGCAACTCTTTTTCTGACTTCGCCCTAGAATAACTGAAACCTGACTCTAGGCTGCCCGTGTGGAAAATTATAGGCACCCAGAGTTTAGAAAGGGAATAATAAACTCCAGGTCAGTCATGGGACTGGTGTGAGATCTTAAAAACAGTTATTTTCATAAAGAAAATAAAAGAAATCCGCTATGCTTCTTGAACATGAAACTACCAATAAGGCCTCCCGGCACACACACAATGCAATCGCAGACTTGGGGGAGATTTCTCCTTATGATAGTCAAACATGCTTGATACGCAAAATCCTTTTTAGTATTATCATTAGTTCGTAGTATGGAAAACAATTCGAAAGTATAATATTAATCTTAGCCAGCATATGTACCATTATACTATGCTTACTATAGCTACCTCCTTAGGAGGCAGGATATAGAATTGCAATCGTAAAGGGAGCGTATTGGTGATTAGATTTCCAACAAATGGTCAGACAAAGTAACTTCCTATGCCACATGGGTACGCCTCTAGAGGGACGTCCCGAGAACTTAACCATTTCTCTGCCAACACAAGGCCGGTTTACCTCTATAACTAGGTAACTACTACACAAGTATGCCATCCACCGGTCGTTTGCGACCTTTATCCGAGGATCCTCGACCACAAAGGAATAACCACAAAGTATAATAAATTTGCAGCATCAACATAGGTAAAATATCTGGGCTCCATACCATGATACTACCCTTTTCCAGAAGGAAATGAAATACCCTCAGGGGGCGCTACCCCCAAATAACCTTGCCGCATCCTTCCTGTTTCGACCATTTCCGGGTCGTGAGGTCCGATGAGGTCTCGTCCACAAAGCTACACTTTTCACAAAGTCATGCTTCGATCAACAAATGATCAGCAGCACTTCGTATGCCACATTACCAATTTGGGAATATATCACTAATAACCATCAACTACATATCCTCTGAGCTCGTACATCTCAGAGAAGGGTGTTAAGCTAAGAGAATAAATTCTCCGCCACCAACATAAATGTATTTGATAGAAACCAGCTTTACATCTCAAAGTGTAAGGTCAAACACACATCCATACAAGTCCGTTTCGGGATAGAACTGTAACAACACTATATTTTCAGCCATTCATGTCCTCACATGTCGGGCTTGAATTGCTCAAAATACCGCATTGTAAATAAATTTGGAGCAAATGAAATACAATCACAGAATCACAGACACAGAAATATCAGAATAACTCGCAGCGGAAATTAAAATACCATAGTAGTTCATGAAGCTACTATAACAAACTCTCAAAAAACATAATATCAGTCTAAAACATATACAATAGAAATCCCAAATATATAGAAGCTTATAAATACCAGAACTGAAATAGAACAACTAAAACTTAAAGGGAACAGACAACTAGATAAGCAAAATCTCCAGCAATTCCTAGCTCCATAAAAGAAATCCAAAGCTAAGCTGTAAATACCCAGGCTGACCCGAGCATAAAGTAAAACACAAAACACTCGAGTCAGGACATGTATACTTATATAATGTAAACCAACTCAAGTGAACTGTAGTAGTAATGCACTATAACTTAAAGGATGCTTGGGATTGCCCATCCTCTAAGGATTAAACCATAAATTAAATACGTCCCGTGGTCAAAATTTCAAAATAGTAATTTAAAGTTCGAAATCAAATACCATTTCAAAGTTCAATATCATTCAAAAATCCATTTCAAAATATCAAAATAACATATCTTTTCAAAACCACGTTCATTTTTATTTGAAATACCATTTCAGCACACATTTCAAAATAGTTTATATTTCAACACAAATTACTTCATTTTAAATCATTAAAATGAAGTTATTATATTTAATAATTAAATTATTAAATTTTCAAAATTAAAACTTTCAATGTTCATTTATTCACTTAAATTTATTAAAACAATGAAAATTCAACTTTCGTAGCATTTAGAAAATGCTACGGAAAGTTACTTTTAAAACAATTCAATTTAACAAAAGACAGTATTCAAAAATGCTGTAATACGGTTACTTTAGTTCAAATAAAACCTTAGTTAGTTTCAGCAAATACAGCACTTACAAAGTGCTATAATAGCCCTTAATTCAATTTAGCCATTTAGTTCATATCTATCAACTATAGCATTTACAAATGCTGTAATATCCTTTACATTAGAAATAATAATATTTCAAAAATGCTGTTAATTAAATTCCAAATATTCAATATAATTTCACAAACAATTAAATTTTTATTTAAACCATTTTAAACTTATAAAATCATATATTTTCACTTTTAAAACAATCATTTAAATACCCTTATATTTATGATTTTATAAAGTTAAATTTTCATTCAAAAATCAATATTTAATAATAATTCACATATTAAATTCACTCATTTAATTCCAATTCTTATAATTAAAGTTTTAACTTAACACTTAAGTTTAAATTTTCAAATATAACTTATTTTTCATCTTATTTACTTAACTTAAAATTCACTTTTAAACAAAATTCACAAATTTCCAATTTAAGTTATATTTCAAAATTCAACTTAAATATTCATTTATTTCACCTTTTAATTTATTCAAAAATCATTAATACTTTGTAAAAATCATTTAAATTTATTTTAGTTCAAATTTAAATCAATTTATCATATTTCCTACTTAATTTAAATTCCATTTATAACCAAATCATAATTGCCAAAATAACTTATATTTCAAATTTCTAACTTTGCCATTAATTTATTTCACTTATAAATTTTAAGAAAATCAGTAATGCTTTATAAAATCCTTTTTAATTAAGTTTAAATCAAAATATTATAATATTTACATTTCTAAAATATTTTAAAAAATTTAGAAAAATATATTTTAACCACGGTGCTGTATATCATTTTCTAGCCTAGGTAAAGTGATACGGATAATATATCATTTCAATCCATAATTTACAAAGAAAACCCGGGTTCTATCATTTCAAACCTGCAATCCCAAGTAAAAATGAAATAAATAAAAACCGTTCAGGGCTATCATTTCAGCCCATAACGATTTTTCCCTATTCTAAAGTCCGTTCGGGTATGTATCATTTCAACACATAGTGATTCTAATCTACAGGGAACTTGCAGTGTGATAAACAGATATAAATGAACAGAATATCATAATATAACAGTAACAGATGTTATAACAGGTAAATAAGCATGGGTGAACATCATACGATCATAGCATAGCAGATATAACATAATGATATGGGTTTACAGATTCAATTGTGATCAGTTTGCTAGTCATGTAAGTATACATTTGTCTGGTGAGAATTACTCACTTGTACGAGCTGGAGATGACAACCAAATGCACAAACAAAGATCTTCAAAGGCACGATAACACGACAATGATTTAAGAGTGGGAGAGAAAAAGCTAAATGCCTTGTTAAATTTCAAACAAAACAAAGTACAATATGAATTACAACCAAACTATTACAAAACAATGCTAGGAATAAACATGAAACACAAAGCTAATGCTTTTGCACTTGCATTCAACGACTTATGCTTCAGCTATAGGTTGTAAAAGCACTATGATGGGATGGATTTGGATCAGGTTTGGATCAGGTTGAGGTCTAACAGGGGTCGGACATAACAATATAAAGGAGATAAAGGGTATGTGTGCATGAATTTACAAAACAAGGCAACACAAGTTGGTTTTGTTGCCATTTAAGGTCTCGGCCAAGCATGGATGGACAAGATCAAATCTGTGAAGGTCCACTACAGGTGTTACAAAGGTCCAAGGCTCAGGTTGTGTCTAGTGGTAGTGGTGTTTGGGTCGGCCAAAACATGATTGGAGTGGTGGAGACAAGGGGAGATCGGCTATGGAGTTTTAAAATAAAGTTTTCTTCAAAATTTTGGTGGATCATCAACTTGGAGGGTCTTGGCCATAGAAGGAGGGGATGATGGCTGGTGTAGGTGGTGGTAGAGGTGGCCAAAGTGCTGGAGTAAGGAGGGGTCGAACATAAGAGATGAATGCATGTGCAAAAATCAACAAAATCAAGCAGAAAATGTAAAAAGAAATGAAAGTTTTACCAAAATTTTTGCTTCAGGGATGGCCGATAGTTTTTCTAGGGTTTGAGATAAATTTACCACGTGAGAAGTAATGGGAAAGTCGGCTGAAAGAAAGGTATAAGGCAGCACATTGAATTGATGCATTGATTGGTAAAAAGGTGGAGTGAATGTGAAGAGACAATGAACACAAAAGGTCACAAACTATTCAAATTTCCTTATTCCTTTTTGCAATTTTAAATACATGAAAAATACTTATAAATAAAGATAAAAACACAAAAATAAATTGCATGCATAAAAATAAAAAAATAAATTTTAATTAAATATAATCAAATGAAGAAAATAGTTGAAAATTAAAAACTAGGCTTAAAAATTTGAAAATAAATGCAATAAATTTTGGAAAAATTTTTATCATCACTTTAAAAATATTTAAAAATAAAATATATACCTAACATGTCATATAAAACAAATTAGAACATGATTTAAAAAATAAAAATATAATTTATATAATTTAAAGTAGACAATTTTATTAAATAAATCAATTTGCACCCCATATTGTAAAAAGCATAACTTTCACAATATAAATCAGATTTCAACGAAACGAAAAGAAGTATTCTTTAAATTAAATTTATTTTCATAATAAAGGATAAAATTAAAATATTTAAATATTTAAATTTTAAATTTAAAAGTCAAAGTTTGACCAGATTGACCAAAAATCCACTTTTCCTAGAAATATCCTATTTATTCTGGTTTGAATTATAATTCAAAAAAAAATCAAAATATACTCTTAAAATAATAAAATTCATTTATTTTAATAAATATAATAAAGTTTTTAAATCAGGAGTTTCAATTTAAATAATTAAAACAAACAATTAAAATAATCACAAAATACTGGGTTGTTACACTCTCCCCCACTCAAATCTTTTCGTCCTCGAAAAGAACGAACAAGGAAAATAAAGAAAAGCAAGATAGACAATAAATAGTACCTGGAAAAACAATTTCAAATTCGAAGCACTAATGCTCCCCTCCGTCTTCCAGGTACAATCTCGATCATCAGTACCCCATCGTACCTCGATCAGAGTAACAAATTCCCTTCTTAACTGCTTCATACCTCTGCTGATAATGGCTTACTCTCGATAGTCAGATTAAGCTAAATATCCAAAGTATCAAAGGCAGTTTGCTGAACAAAAAGAGATGGGTCAAGAAGATACTAGAGGAGATGTGAGACGAGGAATACATCATGCACTCCAAAAAGTTTCTCGGGCAAACCCAAACGATAAGCCAAAGAACCAACTCTATCCATAATACAGAAAGGACCCTCGAAGAGGAAGAAGGTAGGAATAGCTGGAAGGGAAAGTAGGTTGAAAGACAAGGATGAACCATTATTTTAAAACCATATAAATTTCAATTTAAAATTTTATGACATTTTATAATATGATGAATAGTCATTTGATTCAAATTTGATAGTTCGAAGTAAAAAATATTTAAAACATTTTTAAATCATTAAGAAAAGTAAAATAAATGATCAAAATATCCTTTACATAATGCTTTATCAAATTAATTTTATAACTCGGTGTCTTAACAAGTTTACTTTCATTCCTGTAGACTCTGGCCATGCATTGATCAGGCGCAAAGCTAGAATTCTCTAGGTACTTAGTAGACTTGTTTCAACGCCCAGTGAAAATACTGGAAAACCTTTTAAAACAACAGATATGGTAAGTACAATCCAAACAAATCATCAAACCCAACATTTGTTTAACCATGGATCGCAGATACACAATGGTTATGCTTGGATCCCCTAGGAAACATCCTACTTGTAAGCTATCTCAGCATGCGAATTACGCCATGATGACTAGTAGACCGCAGATACACAATGGTTACGCTTGGATCGCCCAGGAAACATCTGTACCCTTAAGCTACCTCAGCCGGCGAATTTCGCTACTACTACGACCTACGTAGATCGCAGGATACACAATGGTTATGCAGTCGCAAACATAAGACCATGGAGATCGCCATGGAATTCGATGGACACTCGAGTATCATATCCGAAAAACCCAAATCAGAGAGAATAATATCGATAGAATGAATCCACAGTGTGGCCATAAAGCGAATATCAAGCAGAAGGCACTTTCCATATCTTTACTTCGAAAATATGTATCATATAGTACCTTTCAAAATCTCTTTCAAATATCATATTTATATAAAGTCCATTATATATAAGATTTTATTTCAAATCGAATACTTTCCAAAATCAATAGTATATCAAATCGCACTTATATAGACTTAGATTATATAAGATTTCACTTTACAAATTGAGTATCTTTCCAAAACAATAGTTTTCAAATCAACTTCATGCCTATACAAATCAATTTTATATAAGTTCGATAACTCCCAAATCAAAGTATTTAAATAAACAAAGTTCTCAATTTCAAACCATTTCAATATCAATTCAGTTTCAAAATCATATATGATTTCCCCAAATTATTTCTTCCTAATTACACATATTAAGTTTCAAAGTTTCTTAAAACAATAGATTTAGAAAATAATCCAAATTTCCAAATCAACAAAATTTATGTCTGACAAATTCATTTCCATTTCAAACATATATTCACTTTCAAAAATCATAATACTTTCAAAGTTATAAATCTTTCGAAAACAAAATACTTGAAATCACTACACTTTGAAAATCATAACCTTTCGAAATCATACATTTGAAATCATAAAACATTCCTTTAATTCTTTACATTTCACAAATTTATTCAATTGAACCCAAATCTAAAATTTCCAATTTTAATTCAGATCAAACCATCAGTTTCAATTCAATTTAGTTTTCCAACAAAACCATTTCAAATATTATCAAATTTCAAATAAAGATTTGATCCATAAAATACACTATTCAATCTTTAATGTATTTCAAAACTTAATATACCATATTCCAAAACTAAATTTTATGATTTCATATATCTCAAATTTTACTTCATTATTACTTAGTTTTGAAATATTCATTTCATAAATCCATTATTTTTAAATAAACTCAAATTACAAGTAAACCAAATATCCTTTCATACTAATATGAACTTCAATTATTCACTTATCAAAATCAATTATCATTTCAAATTCACATTCTTTATCAAAATAAAGATTAAATCATTTCTAAACCATTTCAATCGTCAAAATATCTAAAATGGTTACTAAGTTTAAAACTATACCTTTTTAAAACCTTCAAACTATTTATTTGTATATGGAAAATCCAATTTACCATTGGAAAGATTATTATTCTATATATATATATTTTCAAAACATTTTAAATCTATATTTCTTACCAGTATAATTCAAATAGTCTTATTTATTTCACTCAACAAACAGTTTCAAACTTATATAAATCATATTACTTTATACTTTAATCATACCAAACTAAACTTATATGCTTTATCAAATACCCTATACCTCTCGAAATTACTAAACTTTGAAAAATTAACATTGATATAGAAGTGCTCGAACCTTCAAAATAGTCGAAGAAATCATATTTTCAATCTAAGAGTTTGAAATCACCAACAAATCAGTAAACCAATTCCAAAAGATAGGGTTATATCAAAACAAATCTGAATCTTGAGGACTGAACACCGGCTTACTTTAAATCATTTCAACTATATATATACACACACATATATGCATATATCTTTCGAACATTAAACCATACTTCAAAATCTGAAATCAAAATTTGGTTTCACAAAATCAATTGCATAGCAAAGCTACTAGATTGGCCTCTTCCCACTCAAAAACTTGAAAATCAATGTCGATGATGTATGCGTTCAACACAGAAATTATTTTCCAGCGACATAAGTGGGTTCTGGACTTTTATTTTCTTGAAACTTCTTTGAAATATCTTCGAAATCATTGGAATTCATTCAAATACATTGAAACATTTCTTATTCAGAAAATATCTTTAAACCATATTGTTATTATATATTTTCCAAAATCTTAGAACCGATTTCAAAACACCGGAGTTCGATTCCTCGAAATTCAAATTCAAAACCCTTCAGTTATAAATCATTTTATATAAGTCAAATTCTTATAAATTTTCAAAATTTCAAATCCTTTCGAAACTTCAAATTTCTCATTTTAAAAGGTATATAATCCTTATCGAAAACATTTCACTTTTATATACAAAATAAGGTCATCCTTATCAAAATAATAATTTCGATGTATGCACAAATTCCAAAATACAACAAACACAAATTCCCAAAGAATGATTCTAGGATAGATTTCAAACAAACAGAGATTCAAATTTATAGGACTCTAATCAAATACAATTCTGGTTCGAGGATAAGCTCGAACGAAGATTAGATAATTTAATTACCGAATAGATGATGATAAGCCTACATAAATCGCGGGCGACCTTAACCGGTCAATCGTGATTTCATGAATATAAAAAATTCGAAAATCTAAGGCAAATCAACATTCGATCGCTAGAGATAAAATCCAGATATAGCAGAAGGTAGATAGCATCGACATCCGAGGATACAGAAATCTATGCTGAATCATTGCCAATTGTAAAGGAGTTTCACCCCATTACAAATCATTCAAATATTTGCGGAATCGCCGCTCTTTATAGAGGTCATTTCAAAGTGGATTTATGAAATGCCCAAAATCAAAAGGATAAAATAGGGAAGACAAGACCGAACTTCAGAACAAGTGGGAGCATTTCAAAGTTCAAGGAACCCTAATCGATAAGAATCCAAACCAAGAGATTTCTAACAAAGTGGATACCAAAGGGATGAAGTTTAGAAAAATCTTGATTTCAGAATAAGAAAATTTTTATACCAAAATAATCTTTGAAAATCCTTTAAAAATCATTTGGAAATCATTTATACTCCGAAAATACGCTCTCTCACAAGGAAACGATTCTGAGATTGATTTCACTCGTTCTAGGGTATTTTTACCCTATCTCTAATGAGTTTTTGCTCCGCGGGCTAAGGTTTGCCTAAAACCAAAGCTCTGATACTAACTGTAGCAACCCGATATTTTCAGCCATTCACATCCTCACATGTCGGACTTGAATTGCTCAAAATACTGCATTGTAAATAAATTTGGGGCAAATGAAATACAATCACAGAATCACAGACACAGAAATATTTGAATAACTCGCAGCGGATACCATAATAGTTCATGAAGCTACTATAACAAACTCTCAAAAAAACGTAATATCAGTCTGAAACATATACAATAGAAATCCCAAATATATAGATGTTTATAAATACCAAAACTGAAATAGAACAACTGAAACTGAAAGGGAACAGATAACTAGACAAGCAGAATCTCCGGCGATTCCTAGCTCCAGAAAAGAAATCCAAAGCTAAGCTGTAAATACCCAGGCTGACCTGAGCATAAAGTAAAACACAAAACACTCGAGTCAGGACATATATACTTATATAATGTATACCAACTCAAGTGAACTGTAGTAGTAATGCACTATAACTTAAAAGATGCTTGGGATCGCCCGTCCTCTAAGGATCAGTTAAACCATAAATTAAATACATCCCGCGGTTAAAATTTCAAAATAGTAATTTATACTTCGAAATCAAATATCATTTCAAAATTCAATATCATTCAAAAATCCATTTCAAAATATCAAAATAACATATTTTTTCAAAACCACATTCATTTTAATTTCAAATACCATTTCAACACACATTTCAAAATAGTTTATATTTCAAAACAAATTACTTCATTTTAAATCATTAAAATGAAGTTATTATATTTAATAATTAAATTATTAAATTTCCAAAATTTAAATCTTTCAAAGTTCATTTATTCACTTAAATTTATAAAAACAATGAAAATTCAACTCTCGCAGTATTTAGAAAATTCTACGAAAGTTACTTTTAAAACAATTCAATTTAACAAAAGACAGTATTTAAAAATAAGGTTACTGTGACGACCCGCCTTTCTACTCACAGAAAGGCGTATCATCAATAAGAAAAGAAAGGGATAGAAATAGAAAAGATAGAAAGAAAGAATAACAACATCAGAATCTCACAGCGGAAACGGAACAAAATATAATACATCACATAACTACTACATAGTTTTGCATATATCAGAGTTATACAACATCATACAACAAGCCAGTCATTTATACATCTGCCATTACATACATTCCAAAATGTAACATACATGAACTAACACAGCGAAACTAGATAGATATATACGCCTGGACTCCTGCTCCAAGCTCCTCCAGAAACCAACACTCCAAAACCTATCACTTGGCTACTCATAAAAATTTGAGTACGCAAGAGTTTATGGAAAACAGAAATAAACTCCAGGTCAAACATGGGTCTGGTATGAGTAAACGGTTTAAAGTTGTTTAACTTTGAAAACATTTGAAAATAACGGTATCACGTAAGACTTCCCACACATAAACACGGGTAAGTTTTTACCTTACGCTAACCAAAACAATTTAATAGGAAATCCAGTGATATTATAATAGTTTCTAGGGTTTTCAAGTAAAATACAGAAATATCTGAAATGCTTACATCTCACATTCCAACGTAGATGGGCACAATCAAAACGTACGGCGCTTATTGGAGATTGGATTCCATACAATGGTAGGGCTACTGGGGTACCGCCCGTCACAGTACGGGGCCTAGATCACCGTACCGAGGATCACTCCCGACCCCCTACAACACAAGGCCGAAACCATTCCTTACTGAACAGTTCTGAACAAGATAACCCTGCGGTTGTAGCTAGCAACTGCCCATACAGCCGAATAAAAAGGGACATCTAGACAGCGGTATATCTCGTCCTGCTTGAGTGCTACCCAACTAACCTTGATGCATCTCCCCTGTTTTGGCCATTCCCGGTTGATGAGGCTTGAGGTTACGATTACCTTTATAGAACATATCTCTTAGAATGCTCATCATCCACCTGACGATGTTCTGAAAGCATTCAATCCATACAAGTTCGTTCCGGGTTCGAACGAAACCGAAGGAATTATTTTGTTACACTCATTTTGGAATCACCCTCAGAGTCAACGACAATAACCCTTGCATTCTGAAACATCATCTCGATCTTCACTTGAAAATGTCACGACCTAACGTTTAATTTGGATCGATGTGGTTTTCAGATAATCATAACTGACACCCGATCCCGGTCTCATCGAAATCCAAATGCCATTTTAAAGGTCAAGTTGTTTAATAGTTTAAACAATTTAATTTAATACTTTGAATTCACATAGCATTTATCACAGATAAATCGTACACAATCATCATAGATATATTCAAGGCATATCATAGAGAATCACGGAATATCACCCAATAAATATCACAAAAATCAGATATTCTACTTATACAATCATTCATAAGCACACATCTTTAATCCTTATTTTAATTAATGCAATTTAAATTAATTATTTGAGAATTAATCACTTGATCCTGTAAAATAAATCATTAATCAATTAACTATTCCATTTCAAATCATTTAATTAATTATTTCTTAAACAATTTATTAAACCTTAATTACTTAATTAATTACCCTTTAATTATTAATTAATAACCTAATTATTGATTTATAAAACTTAATTTTAAATAAATTAATCCTTAATTATTTATCTAATCAATTATTAATTGTAAATTAATTAACTTTAATTACCAATTTTTAGTTACAAATTAATTAGACACTTAATTATTAATTAACCAATCTTTAATTACAATTATAATTAATTTTTCTTAATAACTTTCCAAAATAATTAATTAATAATAATAATTTATCTTGTTTAAAAGAAATCTTCTTTAACTTTGAAAATCAAATCATTACTAACAACAAAACTTTAATGTTAATTAATTTAATACTTAACTTAAATTATCTACTTAATTAAAATATTAGTTAAGATTTTAGAAAACATTGTTAAGTATTTACTTGGTTGATTAAAACTTGAAGCAAATTCTTAACTTAAGTTGTCAAACAATAATTACTTCATTAGTACTAAAATTTGTTTAACATCATAACTTTAAATTTATAAAGCTTAACCCCTTTTTGAAAACAAACCCGAGAATACCAGGTTTTTACTCGATTAATCACTCGGGTTCTTTTCCATTCCACCCGAGTCGCTCTCTTGTTCTTCACGCACTCCTTCTTCTTCTTCTTTTTTTAATTTTCAGTAAGTTAAGTTTAGTTTAAGTTATAGTATCAGGAAAACTCTCTCGTGCTCCGGTTACAACTCGAAACAATCAATCCATATACTCGAGTAACAACTCGAGATTGCCCACCAACAAACAACGCTGACACAAACTGTGACGACCCGGAATTTTTGAGCATTTAAAATCGAAATATTCAATTGATTTTAAATATTTAAAAGTTAATCTTTAACTCGAATTCAAAAATCACAATTTATTTGATAATTAAATTATTGAATTAAATAATTTGTAATTGAGTAAAATGTTGAATCTGAAATTCTAAGCCTGTTAAAAATAATTTAAAGGCTTGAAAAAATTATATTGATAGTACTGAGAATAATAGAAGTTGTAAAATTAAATTTAACAGTGATTTGTTCAGTTTTGAAATTTTATAGTTTAAATTGAATTTAAAAATAGCATTCCGAGGCACAGTCTCGGAATTCGACAAAACCAGTTCCATTTGATCCGTAATATTGTATTGTTACCGGATTTCAATTTTCGTAGTGATCGGTGTTGTTGTGTGAGCGTATGGCATATAAATACGTTGAGATTTATATCAAAATTTTAAATCGATTTCATTCTTTCTCAACGAGAATAACAATATAGAATAATAGCGTCGCCTGCCTCTTTCCCTTCCTTTTTAAATCACGAAATTTCTTTTTATTCCAGGCTTCCTAATCGAATCGAATAAAAGTAATAACTTCATTCCTTCCTAAGCAAGCCAGCGTTTGTAGGACACTTTCTTTAATTTCACACGCAACCCTCCCTTCAAAAAATGTTCCTCGTGCTTCCAAAACAATCCAGCCGAAGCCTTCGTTTTCACATCAGTTAATCTTTGAAAAAAATGGCGGACTGAGGTTCGAACGATTTGCATTCGAAAATCAAAATCAAGGTAATCTCGTCCTAGATCGGCAACTCGATTCATGTCGTTCGATGTAGGGGGCGCGAGTTTCATCCTTTCTGTTTCAATCTTCTTATAGTCGGCTCGAGTACAAGGAGACGTGCGACATTGGGAAGGGGTCGGCGTCGACCATGGCCAATGGGAGTGGTCATTTGGGGCTGCGCGTGAAGGGATGGTCGCGATTAGGGTTTGGTCGCGATGTCAGAGTTCGAGGCGTGGTGATCCCAGAGGGCTTGACTTAGGGTTTCGTGGTGGTGAACGAGGTGTCGCGTCCGTGTGGATGAGGCAGTTAGGCCGTAAGGTATTTGTGTTTGTTTTTGATTTAGCTTGATTTAATAATATATGTATATGCAGAAAAAAATGTTGTAGGGTTTATGAAGATTTGATTTTTAGGTATAAGTGATTTCAAGCAGGAAATGAAAATGAATATTTTTAATCTAATAGTTTAATTTTAAAATAAATGGATTTGAAGTTTTAAACTGTTTTAATTTCCTTATTTAACTATTTAAGTTACTAAAAAGATTTATTAAAGGAAAATTAGTTTAAACTAAGTCGTTAGTTAATTAATTGGAAAATGGCAATTAATTTTCCGATTTATTTAAAATGTTAATAAATCATATAAATATTTATACAAGGTCAAAAATTGGGAGATAATGGTCGAGATGGAATTGGATTGCCAAACGTAAAGCAAAGGTGAGTTAATCTCACTCAGTTAAATTTAAATTTAAATGATTAAATTTAAATAATTGTTCGAATGATTAAATTGATTGATGTGCTATAGTATGGTATATCTTGGAATTGGTATTTTATATTGTGTTAACGTCTGTGGATGCAGGGAAAGCAGGTTGGAGGGATCCAACTGGACCCCTCAACATTTATTTAAATTATTTAATATTCTCTACTGTGAATTTTGATATTCTATGATGAGTTATATTGGAATATCGAATGTTATGGTTGATGGGATATTTAGGTATAATGAATTACCAAAAATATATAAAGTGGATTTTGGAAAGAAAATAAAAGAAATGAATTTGTAAGCAAAATAATTATAGGAAATTTGAATAAAATTAAGAATTGAATTGAAAAGAAACAGAAGTAATATGAAAATAATAATAAATAACATCGAGTATGGAAGGAATTTTGAATAAACCGAATTTAATGAATTGTTAACTTAAGTTATATCAATTAAAGGAATAAAGAATTATTTTAAAATTCAATGTTTAAATTTATTTAAAAGGATTAAGAAGTAATTTGAGAAATCAAAAATTGGTATTCTCAGTTAAAAATATTTTAAATCATAATTAAGAAATAAAATCTGAAATTAATAGATTTTCAAGTAAAAGGGAGTAAATTGGAAATCAATTTGGAAATTGAATCAAATGTTTGAAATTGAAAATTTAAAGAAGAATCTGAAGAGAAGTATATTTCTCTGGATAGCCAAGTACGTTCAAAGTAAATTTTTAAATATAAGTTAAAAGATTTAATGTTGTTTTAAATTGCATGTTTTAGAAAATTTATTATTTTTAATCTTTTAAATTCTAAAAGTAGATATTTTTCAAATCTGTTATCGTAGTAGTTATTTAAAAGGTGACTTAGTAATTCTGTTTTAAAAAGTGAAAAACTAGTTTTATATTTTATAAAGTAACCTTATTTTTAAATATTCATATAGTATATATTTTAGCCAAATATTGAAGTAGTCTTAACTTAAATGTTCTAAAGTAAATTCCAAAGTAAGTATTTTATTTTAATCTGTTATTGTAATAATTAATTAAAGAATGATTTGGTATTTGAAAGAAGAAAATCTAATGTATAGTTATAAGGTAACCTTATTTTAGTTATTTCTGGAGTATTATTTTAAATTACGTATTAAAGTAAAATTTTCTAAATTAAATGTTAAATATATTTTACAATAAAGTGTTTTAAATTATTTTAAAAATCTAAAGTTTTGTGCTTGGTGATTCCAGTGGAAATGGAAATACTCGGAATTTATTCTGAGAAAATGGAAGATAGTTCGAAAACTGTTTTCAAAAGGGTTTGAAAGTGAAAATATATCTTGTGAAGATATTTTGAGATAAATAAATAATTTGGGAAATTATTTATTTTTTGATGGTTGTTTGTGAATATTAGTTGATAGTTAAATCATCGACTATCAATATTGGACAAATGCGCTGATCGTTTTGAAGAGACCGGGATGGAGATTTATTTCTCGAAAACCACTTCGATCCGGTTTGTACGTTTCGTGGAAACGAGTTTGGATTTGAAGATGGAGCAATGGAGTGCAAGGGCTAGTCGCTACTAATCCTGAGGATATTTCCAAAATGGATGTAGTAGGAATAGTGCCTTCGGTTCCGTTCGAACCCGGGACGGACTTGTATGGATGAATGCTTGCGAAACATCGTCAGGTGGACGATGGGCATTCTAAGGAATATGTTCTAAAAAGGTTACTCTTAGCCTCAAGCCTCATCAAATGGGAATGACTGAAAATCAGGGGTTATGCAGCAAGGCTAGGTGGGTAGCACCCAAGCAGGGTGAGGTCATCCCTGCCTAGATGTCCCTTTTATTTCGGCTTAGTGGGCGGTTGCTGATCCCAACCACGGGGTGATCTCACTCGGGATTATCCAGTAAGGGTTAGTCCCGGTCTTGTGTTGCAAGGGAGCGGGCGTACTCCTCGGTACTGTGATCTAGGCCACGTACTGTGACAGGTGGTACCCCAGTGCCTAGTCATTAGTTGGAAATCCATTCTCCCTACGAGCCTTGTACGAGTTTTGTTTGTATCACCCACTCTGTGGCTAGTAGCTGGAATTTAATGAATGTAAAAATTTCGGCTATTTTATAAGTATTTGTATATAGATCCTATTATAATATCAGAGGATTTCTATAAAAATTGTTTTAGCTATCGTAAGGTAAAAACCCGACATGTTTATTTGTGGCGTGGTCTTACGAGATGCTTTTGTTTTCAAAGGATTTTTGAAACTTTAATAATCAATTGAGTGTGATTTTCTCACGCTGGTATTCCAGACTGACTCGGGTGTTATTTAACTGTAATGGTCGGGTCAGACTGAGTATTATAGGATACAGGATATGGATCTGTGGAGCTCAGGAGACGAGCTGGATGACGATACGTATATACGTACTTGTTATATATATATATATATATATATATATATATATATATATTCCGCTGTGTAGAGTAGATGTGTATCCAGTTGTATGTTATTGATGTTGAGCTGTGATTGATGTACTCTGATAATGTAATATATAAACAGCTATATTTGATTTTGGTGTAAAGATATGTTAATATCTATTATATTTTATTCCGCTGCGATGGTTAGATTCTGTTGTTTGATTTCTATTTTCTTTTTCTACCTCTTCTTATTTAACCCAAAATGGTTCGTATTTATGTACAACTTGAGTTATTATAGGTAGAATAGTGTTAACTCAAGGGGTATGGATTTGCGGGTCGTTACAGTTGGTATCAGAGCATAGGTTGGTGATAACCTTGGCTCTGGTGGGGAAATACTCAAATTAGAGTCCGTAGTACTCTAGAATGAGTTTGAGCATATTAATAGATATGGGCGCGTATTTGTTAGTGAATATAAATTGTTTTGATATTGTGTTAATTGGTTTATTTAGTGGCGTATGAACCTTCATCGACACGGTCTGTACAACTGTATCGAAGGGGTTTCTAAACACTTAAATAGAACAATCGACACGGTATTGTTTTAAATGTAGGTAAATGAAATAATTTTACTCAAAAATATATTTTGATATAAAGAAAAGTTTTTGTAAACTATTTTAGCTAATATATGGTTGCTTGGATGTTAGAAATGATAATATTAAATTATTATCATTGTTGTGTAAAAATTTAACTACAAATTGAAAATATAACTAATGATTAAGGAAAATAGATCCACTTATAAAAAAAAAGAATGTATAAATATAAAATAACAACATGATTTATAAATTGAAATATAATTAAATGGGAATTTGTATAAGCATAAACTATACAAATGAATCATATTTAAAATTGATTTAAGAAGGATTTGGAAATTTAAATCTCAGAGATTTTGGAAGTGTTTATCGAAGTGTTTTGAAGATAAATAATAACATTATTGTTTTAGAGGTATTTCTGAAAGGAAATTTGTTTTAAATGGATTTTGAAAGTGATATAGCATTGAAATCACTTGGATTATTGGGAAATAGTTCCGATGATGACGGCCGCATCATCAGTATTCATTTTCGAATTTCTAAATGACGGATTGCTGCCAAAAATTTATTTGTTCAGAAAAGCTAGTTGTTTTGAAAATCTCAAAGGAAATTTGTTGGGAACCAAAACCTAGGAATGGATTAAATTTTTGAGAAATGTGAGTTGAGATGTTGGAGATTTCAAAATAATTTGAAACCAAAAGTCGGGTGTTTAAAAAATCCTTATGAGATAGTTGCAAGCTTATAAATTGAGATGATTTTTAAATCAGAAAAGAAATATAAGCTTTGAATGTTGGAAATTTAAATCTAAAGGTGAAAAGTTAAAAGTGAAATTAACTTGGATTGGGGAATAAAAATTAACTGGATTTAAATTAATTGAATTAGATTGAAAATAATATCCAGATGTATTCAAATTAAGTTGAAATCGAATTGAGTTAAATAAATCTGAGTTAAAATAAAAATTAAATTGGAATAAAAGTTCAATTGAGTTATTGAATGGAATTAGATTCTTACCTTAATAGATGGAAAATAAGTTGGATAAGGATTGGATTGAGATAAATAAACCAGAATAACTTATAAAAGAATTAAAAATCCATGGTAATAAAAAATATGATTGGGTTATAAATAAGCATAAGGCTTGAGTTAAAATAAAAGAAGAATATATTCAAGCCTATAATGAATGGAATTGTATAAATAATAAGTTGTGACTTATAAAATTTGAAAAGTGGGATAGAAAACCCAAAATAAATATTTTTGATGAATTGTAGAATAAAATGAAAATTAAAATTTGAACTATAAAATAAATTGAACTAAGAAAATTAAATGAAGTGATATTTGGAATTAAAAATCAAGTATTGGATTTTAAATAGGGGAAGAACTAATTGGATACTGAATTAGTTAATGAAATATATAAATGGAACCTATTGTAGTTTAATAGAAGCGGAATTGGTGAGTTAATATTGAGGTTTGAAAATAAAACTCAAGTTATAAATCAAATTCGACTTGAATCATTAGTGAAGAAAATATAATTGGAGGTGGCCTTGCAATTAATTAAATGAATTGAGTATGAAATTGAATTGTAAGTTAATAAATTGGATGGTAAATTAAAAGAGAATGGTAGAATCAGAACTTGAGCTATTAATTAAAATTCAACTTGAAGTGTTAACAAATTAAATATAAATGGAAATGTTGCCAAATAAAAAGAGAATTGAATTGAATTCAAACTTAAACTAAGTTAATGATATTGGGTTGGATTTAAATCAAGTGAAAATAAATTTGAATCAAAATAGAATTTGGTGGGTTATAAATAATATTTAAGGAAATGAAAATTCATAATGGATTGTGTGGATAAACTAATTATATTGAATAAATAAATGGACGGACTAAATAAAAATCAAATGAAGTGTGGTTTAACTAAGTTAAGCAATAAGTATTGAATGAAATAGCCTGGATTGTTTTTGAGCTAAATAAAATAGTTTGGAATAAACAAATATGGAATAAATTGAGTAAAGTAAATAAAGCTTGGGTTGAATTAAGTCTGGAATGGTTAGTAATATGCAGGCTTGGAATGTGTCGAGCTAAATAAATGGTCGTGGATGAATTAAAATAAAAAGGAAGTTTAATTGGTAATGAAGGTGAACCTAAGTTGTTAATGGTTTTGAATGAACTAGTTTGGTTAATAAAATGAAATGCAAGTGAAGGGATTCAAATTTAAAATGCAATGAAAATGAGAATATATGTTTTGTGAATAAATCTAAAAAATGGAATAGAATTAAGTATAAATTGAGTTGAAATCCATTTAAATTGGCTATAAAACATAAATACTTATTTATTCACATAAATCTCGTCAAATTTCATAGAATAAATTGTCATTTGATGTAAATGGAAGTACTTAAAATTCTATGAATTGATAGGAGTAAAATAAATTGATTTTGAGAGCAATTGAATTAAATATGAGTTCGGTTTGCTTAAAAATAAATTAAATGTAAGTGATTGAGTTTTAAACCATTCAAATTGATGAAGTTGTATACGAATGGATTGAAAACCATTCAAATTGAATGAAAATGGTTATAAATAAATTGGAACAGTGGAATTAGTATGAAATTTGTATAATTTGCTTACGGAAAAATGTTTAGTGTGAATTTCTTTTAGAATTCATGTGTTTAACCATTGCAACTAAGTGAAATATTGTTAAAATTGCATATATTTGGCTGTAACAACCCGCATATTTATCGAGTTTACATTTAAATATTTTTATTTAAATATTAAATCGTTAATCGGATTTTGGTCCGAAAAACTACTTTTTGCAAACGGTCAAATTAGGACTCGAGACCACTTCCATTGAGTTCGAAATGTCGTTTACAACTTTTTAAGTATAAACATCGATAGGTTTGGAGTTAGTGAAATTTCACTAACTTTTCCCGCTTTGGACTTTGGGTTAGTTTAGCCTATTAAGCCCAAGTTCCAACCCTCTTCTCCTCACTCTTCATAAATTTCCTAACTAACTCAAGCTTTAGCATTAATGGTGAAGAGAATGGGAAATTAAAACTCCAAGCTCAAATTCAATTGCAACTCCATAATTCAACTCCAAATTCAAGTAGAAGATATTGGATTCAAGCTTTGGATTGCTTCTCCTTGCTTTCAAGCTTCATCTTCATAAATTTTAGTGCAAAGGTGAGATTTTATCTCACAATTCTAGCCTATAATTATATTGGACTGTTGGGAATGATTCCCTATCATTTTTGCATGCATGTTAGCATTTGGTTTGGATTGGATTGGCAAAAAACTCCAATTTTTAGCGTTTTGTTGAATTTTCTGCACTTGAGTCGTTCTGGCCATTTTTAGGTCGTTCGGAGTTAAGTCGTTCGTCCATGAGTCGCTGAGTCGTTGGCCCCTTGAGTCGCTGAGTCGTTGGAGCCTTGAGTCGCTGAGTCGTTGGAGCCTTGAGTCGCTGAGTCGTTGGACCCTTGAGTCGCTGAGTCGTTGGACCCTTGAGTCGCTGAGTCGTTGGCCCCTTGAGTCGCTGAGTCGTTGGCCCCTTGAGTCGCTGAGTCGTTGGACCCTTGAGTCGCTGAGTCGTTGGCCCCTTGAGTCGCTGAGTCGTTGGACCCTTGAGTCGCAGAGTCGTTGGAGCCTTGAGTCGCTGAGTCGTTGGCCCCTTGAGTCGCTAGGTCGTTGGACCCTTGAGTCGTTAGGTCGTATGACCCTTGAGTCGTTAGGTCGTTAGACCCTTGAGTCCTTAGGTCGTTAGACCTCATTTTATCTTCACTAGGTCGTACCGTTTTGGTCGGGGCGCTGCCCCGCACCCCGCCGGGGGCGCTGCCCCCTGGACCCCCGCGACCTGACCGGGCAGGTCGAACCCCGTAAGCGGTGGCGTTGCCCCTGCACCCCCACCTTGGGGGGTTGCCACCCCCCCGGACCCCCCCTCCGTAGGCGATCTTATCTGAAAAACATTCAACAGAATTTGCTTTGTTGAGATGCTGAGTTGACCATTCTTCGAGACAAACCATCTCTGGTTATCTCGGCCACGTTTGGTCGTTGGGGAACTTCCACTTTGATGCTTTTGAGCCGATTTCCTTGGATTTTATTCACATCTCCGAATGTGATCTTTGTGATGATTGTTTCTACAATCTCTTCTGTAATTTGTCATTTTAAAAATATAAAGGTTTCAATACTAGTAGTAAATATCAAAACTCTTTTAACAAACAATTTCAACTCTATTTTTAATAACAAAGCTCTTTTCTTAAACCATTTTCCAATCTATTAGTATATACAAACCTTTACCTCACTCGGATGAGAAATCTAATTAAACGACTTAGTAAAACAAGTGCTATGAAACGCTTGCGTTCACTTCGTCGGTTAATTCCTGGACTTTTTCGATTGAACCTCTTGTGACAATTTTATTAGTGAAGATTTACAGTTTGTTCGTAAATATTTAAGTTAAGCAAGTGGTTATGGGACATGAAGCTAAACTTCTATATTTACTAGCTTAGTGTAATTGACACTTCTCGTTGATCATGACGATCATTTTGATGATTTAGACTAGCAACTGTGCGATGTCTCTTGTTGCGAGGTTAGACTAGACACCACTTGTGTGATTCCACTCACACATACCTTTTTGCTTTTTGGTTAGTCTGGACCTTAATCTGTGTGATTCCATTCACACATGTGGGGTAGCTCCCCTTGGTCTTCGGACCGTCATGTGATAGGCCTCTTTCCCTTTTTATGATTTCTGGATTTCTCGTGTTGATTTCTGGAATTTATGTCATTGACTTGTTATGAGTACAAGTTTAGGGTTTGATGCCCCCTTCGAATCTTTGAGAAGATTCTTGTGATATTGATTATCTCTTATTGATTGATCTTCTGTTGATCATTATTTACATACTTATAGTGGTATGTCGTTATGGATGTTTATGTTTATGCCATATCTTTTATGTTATATCATGTCATCTGATATTTATAGCTAGACTGATCCGTTTATTATTTTCTTAAATAATACTCGGATCAGACCGAGATGTTACAGGTGCTTCTGCTTGACTTCTTCCCAGGGATTCATCACTCTGACTTTTGGCTAACTGTTTAGATTAGCAGTTTTTGTTGTATACACTTGAGATATAGACTCATAGTTGTATTCTTTTGTATAGCACGTGTTGCTATTCTTTTGTATTATCGTGGATCTTATTGACCACTACTCTGATGTACACTTTCATGTGTTAGTTATATATTCATATCTTCTTCCGCCTTTGTGATATGGATATCTGTGACTGATTTGTGATATGATTATTTCTATGTTTGTTTCCGAAGATTATTTATAGCCACCGTGTGATAAGCAATTACATGGATGGTCGCTCCTCAACAGCCTTATTCTCCGTGCTAGTTGACAGCACTTCTCCGGAGTGTTCTTGGCTAGCGTGGGTATAGAGGTGGGGCGTCACATTGGCACTTACATGTTTAAGTTGAGTAAGTACAGGTACTGGGAAGCCGTGTGGCTGGATTGGGTGGCGCTAATTTCTAAAATTATAAGCCGCTTGCTTAAAAATGATAAATAAGGTGCGCCTACGCAATAAAAATAGTAAATATGAACTGTTTTTGGTTTTTTCGACCGGGTGGGTCGACGTATATATATTCATCTCTTTTGTCAAATTGCAAAAGCTCCTCCGTACAAAGGAGACTCTGCCAAAATTTTCTGGAAATTTTGGCGGTTAGAAAATTTTTGAAATTTTGAAAAATTTTGTTAACAACAAAACGATTTCAAATTGGAAATTGAAATAAATTAGTAAATGCAACTAATTTAAAATAATGACATGAATTAGTTATAAATAAATAAAAAATATGAAATTCAAATATTTAAAGTTGGAGATAAATTGAATTCATATGAAAATGGAAGAATCAATTTGAATTGAATTAGATATAAACTAAAGTGGTAAAGTGGGAATAAATATAAGAAGCATATAAAATGCTTATACTAACTTAAGAAAGGAATGGTAAATTCTTAATTGGAAATTATATATTGCGAAAATATTCTAAGTTGATATTTGAATGAATAAATAATTGACACTTGTAAGGAAATCAATAAATATTTTTTGGAATGTTGTGATTGGATCTTATTGCTAAGTGGAATATACAGGTATTATGAAGGAAAAGAAAATGGGTTTTTATTCCAGAAGATAAATTTTGAATTGCTTGACAAAAAGGTATGTCTTTAAATTTCTGTGAAAATTTGATTGGGTTTTTGGATCTAGCCACTTGGCTTTTTGCTTTCTTTTGGGATTTGGGATCCCGTAGAGGCCTTTTGTAGTTGTACCGAGCTAGCCGCGCAAAGGAGACGCTGGCGAAATTTTTCGGAAATTTATAGAGTTAGAAAATTTTTGTGAAATTTTGGAAGTTTTAAACTTGGTTTTGAAATTTAAATTGAATGGTTGAATAAATAAAGCTATTTGAAACTATGGGAGAGTTGAAAAGTTAATAAGAAAGATAATGGATCTTTTATAAAAAGAGATCGTTGGTAAGATGTTGAATTGTTGGTTTTGGGATTAAGTAAACGGGTATTGGACCATTCTCCCTAATTAGCAATTTCGGGGACGAAATTCTTTTAAGGGGGAGGAATGTGACGACCCGGAAATTTTAAGCATTTAAAATTGGATTATTTAATTGATTTTAAATATTTAAAAGTTAAGCTTTAACTCGAATTCAAATATCATAATTTATTTGATAATTAAATTATTGAATTAAATAATTTATAATTGAGTAAAATGTTGAATCTGAAATTCTAAGCCTGTTAAAAATAATTTGAAGGCTTGAAAAATTTATATTGATAGTACTGAGGATAATAGAAGTTGTAAAATTAAATTTAACAGTGATTTGTTCAGTTTTGAAATTTTATAGTTTAAATTGAATTTAAAATTAGCATTCTGAGGCACAGTCTCGGAATTCGACGAAACCAGTTCCATTTGATCCGTAATATTGTATTGTTACCGGATTTCAATTTTCGTAGTGATCAGTGTTGTTATGTGAGCGTACGGCATATAAACACACTGAGATTTTATATCAAAATTTTAAATCGATTTCGTTCCTTCTCAACGGGAATAACAATATAGAATAATAGCATCGCCTACCTCTTTTCCTTACTTTTTAAATCATGAAATTTCTTTTTATTCCAGGCTTCCTAATCGAATCGACTAAAAGTTATAACTTCGTTCCTTCCCAAGCAAGCCAGTGTGTGTACGACACTTTCTTTAATTTCACACGCAACCCTCCCTTCAGAGAACGTTCCTCGTGCTTCCAAAACAATCCAGCCGAAGCCTTCGTTTTCAAATCAGTTGATCTTAAAACAAAGAACGAAATGGCGGACTGAGGTTCGAACGATTTGCGTTCAAAAATCAAAATCATGGTAATCTCGTCCTAGATCGGCAACTCGATTCATGTCGCTCGATGTGGGGGGGGCCATGAGTTTCATCCTTTCTATTTATAGTCGGCTCGAGTACAAGGAGACGCGCGACGTTAGGAAGGGGTCGGCGTCGACCATGGCCGATGGGAGTGGTCATTTGGGGCTGCGCGTGAAGGGATGATCGCGATTAGAGTTCGGTCGCGATGTCAGAGTTCGAGGCGTGGTGATCCCAGAGGGCTTGACTTAGGGTTTCGTGGTGGTGAACGAGGTGTCGCGTTCGTGTGGACGAGGCAGTGAGGCTGTAAGGTATTTGTGTTTGTTTTTTATTTAGCTTGATTTAATAATATATGTATATGCAGAAAAAAATGTTGTAGGGTTTATGAAAATTTGATTTTTAGGTATAAGTGATTTCAAGCAGGAAATGAAAATGAATATTTTTAATCTAATAGTTTAATTTTAAAATAAATGGATTTGAAGTTTAAAACTGTTTTAATTTCCTTATTTAACTATTTAAGCTACTAAAATGATTTATTAAAGGAAAATCGGTTTAAACTAAGTCATTAGTTAATTAAATTGGAAAATGGCAATTAATTTTCTATTTATTTAAAATGTTAATAAATCATATAAATATTTATACAAGGTCCAAAATTGGGAGATAATGGTCGAGACGGAATTGGATTGCCAAACGTAAAGCAAAGGTGAGTTAATCTCACTCGGTTAAATTTAAATTTAAATGATTAAATTTAAATAATTGTTTGAATGATTGAATTGATTGATGTGCTATAGTATGGTATATCTTAGAATTGGTATTTTATATTGTGCTAACGTCTGTGGATGCAGGGAAAGCAGGTTGGAAGGATCCAACTGGACCCCTCAACATTTATTTAAATTATTTAATATTCTCTGCTGTGAATATTGATATTCTATGATGAGTTATATTGGAATATTGAATGTTATGGTTGATGGAATATTTGGGTATAATGAATTACCAAAAATATATAAAGTGGATTTTGGAAAGAAAATAAAAGAAATGAATTTGTGAGTAAAATAATTATAGGAAATTTGAATAAAATTAAGAATTGAATTGAAAATAAATAGAAGTAATATGAAAATAATAATAAATAACATCGAGTATGAAAGGAATTTTGAATAAACCGAATTTAATGAAATGTAAACTTAAGTTATATCAATTAAAGGAATAAAGAATTATTTTAAAATTCAGGATTTAAATTTATTTAAAAGGATTAAGAAGTAATTTGAGAAATCATAAATTGGTATTCTCAGTTAAAAATATTTTAAATCATAACTAAGAAATAAAATCTGAAATTAATAGATTTTCAAGTAAAAAGGAGTAAATTGAAAATCAATTTGGAAATTGAATCAAATGTTTGAAATTGAAAATTTAAAGAAGAATGTGAAGAGAAGTATATTTCTCTGGATAGCCAAGTACGTTCAAAGTAAATTTTTAAATATAAGTTAAAAGATTTAATGTTGTTTTAAAATGCATGTTTTAGAAAATTTATTATTTTTAATCTTTTAAATTCCAAAAGTAGATATTTTTCAAATCTGTTATCGTAGTAGTTATTTAAAAGGTGACTTAGTAATTCTGTTTTAAAAAGTGAAAATCTAGTTTTATATTTTATAAAGTAACCCTATTTTTAAATATTCATATAGTATATATTTTAGCCAATTATTGAAGTAGTCTTAACTTAAATGTTCTAAAGTAAATTCCAAAGTAAGTATTTTATTTTAATCCATTATCGTAATAATTAATTAAAGAATGATTTGGTAATTTAAAGAAGAAAATCTAATGTATAGTTATAAGGTAACCTTATTTTAGTTATTTCTAGAGTATTATTTTAAATTACGTATTAAAGTAAAATTTTCTAAATTAAATGTTAAATATATTTTACAATAAAGTGTTTTAAATTATTTTAAAAATCTAAAGTTTTGTGCTTGGTGATTCCAATGGAAATGGAAATACTCGGAATTTATTCTGAGATAATGGAAGATAGTTCGAAAACTGTTTTCAAAAGGGTTTGAAAGTGAAAATATATCTTGTGAAGATATTTTGAGATAAATAAATAATTTGGGAAATTATTTATTGGCTGATGGTTGTTTGTGAATATTAGTTGATAGTTAAATCACTGACTATCAATATTGGACAAATGCGCTGATCGTTTCGAAGAGACCGGGATCGAGATTTATTTCTCGAAAACCACTTCGATCCGGTTTGTACGTTTCGTGAAAATGAGTTTGGATTCGAAGATGGAGCAGTGGAGTGCAAGGGCTAGTCGCTACTAATCCTGAGGATATTTCCAAAATGGATGTAGTAGGAATAGTGCATTCGGTTCCGTTCGAACCCGGGATGGACTTGTATGGATGAATGCTTGCGAAACATCTTCAGGTGGACGATGGGCATTCTAAGGAATATGTTAGGTAATGCTTAGCCTCAAGCCTCATCAAATGGGAATGACTGAAAATCAGGGGTTATGCAGCAAGGTTAGGTGGGTAGCACCCAAGTAGGGTGAGGTCATCCCTGCCTAGATGTCCCTTTTATTTCGGCTTAGTGGGCGGTTGCTGATCCCAACTGCGGGGTGATCTCACTTGGGATTATCCAGTAAGGGGTAGTCCCGGTCTTGTGTTGCAGAGGAGCGGGCGTACTCCTCGGTACTGTGATCTAGGCCACGTACTGTGACAGGTGGTACCCCAGTGCCTAGTTATTAGTTGGAAATCCATTCTCCCTACGAGCCTTGTACGAGTTTTGTTTGTATTGCCCACTCTGTGGCTAGTAGCTGGAATTTAATGAATGTAACAATTTCGGCTATTTTATAAGTATTTGTATATAGACCCTATTATAATATCAGAGGATTTCTATAAAAATTGTTTTAGCTATCGTAAGGTAAAAACCCGACATGTTTATTTGTGACATGGTCTTACAAGATGCTTTTATTTTCAAAGGATTTTTGAAACTTTAATAATCAATTGAGTGTGATTTTCTCACGCTGGTATTCCAGACTGACTCGGGTGTTATTTAACTGTAATGCTCGGGTCAGACCGAGTATTATAGGATACAGGATATGATGCTGTGGAGCTCAGAAGATGAGCTGGATGACGATATGTATATATGTACTTGTTTTATATATATATATATATATATATATATATATATATTCCGCTGTGTAGAGTAGATGTGTATCTAGTTGTATGTTATTGATGTTGAGCTGTGATTGATGTACTCTGATGATGTAATATATAAACAGCTATATTTGATTTTGGTGTAAAGATATGTTAATATCTATTATATTTTATTCCACTGCGATGGTTAGATTCAGTTGTTGATTTTATTTTCTTTTTCTACCTCTTCTTCTTTAACCCAAAATGGTTCGTATTTCTGTACAACTTGAGTTGTTTTTGGTAGAATAGTGTTAACTCAAGGGGTACGGATTTGCGGGTCGTTACACAAACCCACGCCGTACACCTGCACGGCGTTTCGCCGTCACTCCGGCGAACTCCACCACCTCGGGCAAGTTGCGAATCACCCCAATACTCGAAATTGAAACACAATTCGACACCAAACATTCAAAATCGAAAATAAGCAATTCGTTCGGAAAAACCTACACTCAACTCCCCTCAGCAAAACACCTCGCCGCCATTACTCAGACCACCGGAGATGCTCCGATTCCGTCCACACCACGTCAACACCCTATGCTACCATTTTCCAGAGTTTCGAGAAGCTCGATCAAGCATAGGAGACGAACTCGTCTCGTTTCTTAACCACAACAAAAACGAACATTAAACCCTAAATTGATCTCGACCCATCAATTTATGCAATAGAAAAATTATCTGGCAATTTTCCTGAAATCATCAATGTTCAAACTTGCTTCAAACAAAATATTAACATTTAAAATTGATTCGATCATCAGGAAATGGTAAATATGCTTAGTTTGTTCAAATACGAACTGCTCTTAGAATACTAAACTAAAAATCTCCATTTTTGTTTTAAAAATCTTAATTTGCAGCAAGGATTCAAGTTATGAACTTGAATTGGCATTTTACAACAATCAAAATTATCAAAATATTATTTCATTACCTATAAAATAAGATTCCAGTGGTATATTTTACAAACATGTTTAATCAGCTTTTAAAAATCTTGATTGAGGTTTAAACTTCTTATTTGATGAAAACTTAAAGCTTTACAATGATCTGATGAAAATAATTTGAGTTTGGAATAAATATTCAACCCTGTAATCAATAACAGAGAAGATCAATATATTCAGTATTCATAGAACAACCTGTATATAAATACAGATCGATATTCAAAAATAAAACACATACAACACCATATTATCAATGAATCATCTTTACTGTTTAATTAAACTTCAAACTTGAAATTTATGTTTACTCAACTGAAAATACTTCTGAACAAATAGCAATACTGGTGTTTTGGAAACCTGCAGTTTGAATCTGCCTTTTGAATTATGTCTTGTTTTTGGTTGAATTGGATTTGAGCTTTGAAAAATGAAGATACTTATTTTCTTTTTCTCTGGTTTTGCTATGTGTTTGCTGAACGAACTGGAACTAGAGAGATACACATATATGTAGAAGAAAACAGTTTGTATAAGGGAAGGTATTATCTAGTTTAGTCTTCTTCTTTTTGGTTTGATCGGATTTTTGTTTCTTTGACTACACTAGATTTCTGAAATGAAAAGATCTGTAAAAATTTGAAATGGCTTAATTTTGTCTTGGGAAGATAGCATTTAATGCAATGGTTTCCTATTTTGTTTACATACTTATTCATTTGGTTTTTTTGTATGAAGATATGTTGTTTTTATTATCTTCTTGCTTTCACAATTCATATACATATATTGTCTGGTTTTATTTTATACACTTGTGCTTCATTTAAAATTGTTGCAGTTATTTATATGTATTTATCTTATGTTGGTTACACACAATAACCATTTAATCCTTGTTTTTATTTTTATTTCTATTTAACTATCAACATTTAAATTATATTCATATGTTTATACTTATATTTTATATGTTATATTTATATTTAATATTGATAGGATTTGATTTTATTTTAAACATTATCATCTATATACATATTCATACCAAATTTTAATAAGGTAAAGCACTTTAATTCAATTATATAAGATAGATTTTATTGTAAATATTTTTAAGAGATTTTATTTTAAATTTTCAAATCAAAGTTTCCTTTTCAAAATACAAATGTATATAAATAAATAACAAATACCCTAAAAGACTTATTCATTTTAAAATGATAAGTTTACATTGTATTTAATTGGATTAAATATTTATTAAAATATTATGGCTAAAATCCCGGGTCGTTACATTCCTCCCCCCTTAAAAGAATTTTGTCCCCGAAATTTAAAACAATAGATAATTCAAAAGCTTTTTATATCAACCATTCAAACATACATATCATTCATACATTAGCAAACAACCAAACAATCTATCCTAACAAACTTCCTTAGCTGTCCGAACAAAAATCCGGATAGGCTTTTCTAAAACTATCCAGAGTTTCCCAGGTACAATCTCGGGGATCCTCGCTCCACTGTATTTTGACAAGCTTCAATACCTTGCTCCTGAGTTGCCTCTCGTCTTGATCAACGATCCGAACTGGATTCCTAACCACAGGCAAATTCGGCTCGACCTCCAAATCTTCCTGGACTACTGGTTCCATAACCAGTGATGGATCATGAACAAATTTCCTTAAATGGGATACATCGAATACATTATGAATTCTAGATATCCGTTCCAACAATTCAATTCTGTAAGCTACACCACCAATCCTTTCCAATACCCGAAATGGACCAATATATCTCGGGGCAAGTTTTCTCGTCTTTCTGTATCTAATAGCTCCTTTAATTAGGGAAACTTTGACAAAAACTAAATCTCCGATCTCAAATTCCAATTGTCTCCTTCTCTTATCTGCGTACTTCTTTTGATGGTCCTGAGTAGCTTTCATCCTTTTCTTGATAAGCACAACTTTAGTAGAAGCTTCACGAATCAAATCTAGTCCAAGCACAAGACGATCTTTCGACTCTATCCAACAGGATGGGGATCTACACGGTCTTCCATATAGAGCTTCATAAGGAGCCATCTTAATACTTGCTTGGTAACTGTTATTATATGAGAATTCTACTAGATGAAGATGGTCTTCCCACGATCCACCAAAATCCAAAACACAAGCTCGCAGCATATCCTCTAGAATATGGTTGAGTCTCTCCGTCTGCCTATCCGTCTGAGGATGATAGGCTATACTCAATCTCAAACTCATTCCCATAGCTGATTGTAGAGCCTCCCAGAATTTGCTGGTGAAGATAGGATCACAATCACTTACTATGCTGACAGGAACACCATGCAATCTGACTATCTCCCTCAAGAAAATCTCTGCCAGAGAAGTTGCGGTACGAGTTTCCTTAACTGGTATAAAATGAGCGCCCTTAGTTAGACGATCCACGGTCACCCATATTCCTTTGTTTCCTTTCTTGGTTCTTGGAAAACTGTCGATGAAATCCATCGAAATCGTCTCCCATTTCCATTTTGGGACTTCCAAAGGCTGCAACAAACCTGTTGACTTCTGTTGATCTCCCTTCACTTGCTGGCAGATAGCACAACTATTAACGAAAGCGGCTACATCCCTCTTCATGCTCGACCACCAGAAAACTCTTCTCATATCCTTATACATCTTAGAGATTCCTGGGTGGATATTTATCCTGGAGCAATGACACTTAGCTAAGACTTCATGCCTCAATCCGTCTATATTAGGCACACATAAATGACCATTAATCTTCAAAACACCTTGGTCGTCCACCTTGAAATCCGAATATCGACCATCCTTGGTTTCAAGAATCAGTTTTTCAAAAGATCTATCCTTCATTTCCTTACTTATGATTCCGTCCTGGAGAGATGGAACAACATCCAAAAGGGACAGGACTGCATTCCTGCTAAGAGCATCAGCCACAACATTCGCCTTTCCCGGGGTATACAGAATATCCAAATCATAAGATGCCAAAAACTCGACCCATCGCTGCTGCCTCGGATTAAGATCCTTTTGAGAGAAAAGATATTTCAACGGTTAGTGATCCGTGAATAACTCGAACTTCTCTCCCAAGAGATAGTGTCTCTAGATCTTCAAAGCAAAAACAATGGCCAACAACTCAAGATCGTGCGTAGCATAGTTCCTTTCATGTGGCTTTAATTTCCGACTCAAATACGCAATTACTCTTCCATTCTGCATCAGAACTGCTCCCAGTCCAACTATACAAGCATCTGTATAAACTTCAAATTTGCTCTTCCCATCCGGAATAGCTAGCACTGGTGCACTAGTTAGCCTCGTCTTCAACTCTTGGAAAGCCTCTTCACATTGGGGTGTCCACTTAAATTTAGCTCCTTTCCTTGTCAACTTAGTCAGATGTGAAGAAATCTTGGAATAACTTCCTGTAGTAGCCAGCTAATCCTAGAAAACTACGAACTTCAGTCGGTGTCTTTGGTTGCTTCCACTCCAAAATAGTCTCAACCTTCGCTAGATCTACAGAGATACCTTCACCAGAAACAATGTGCCCCAAAAATTTGACTTCCAATTTCCAAAAAAGGCACTTAGAAAACTTCGCCTTCAAAACATGTCTCCTCAGTGTCTCCAACACTATTCTCAAATGCTGCTTGCTCTTCTTCAAATTAGAATAGACCAGAATATCGTCGATGAACACCAGAACAAACTTATTCTGTACATCCCTAAAAACTCGGTTCATCATATCAACAAAGTAGGCAGGAGCGTTGGTTAACCCAAAAGGCATAACTTACCATTTATAGAAAAAATTCGGTCCTCTAAATGCAGTCAAAGGGATACTGTCCTCAGCTACCCTTAACTGATGGAAACCTGAAGCTAAATTTAGTTGAGAAAAGACAGAAGCTCCATGCAGCTGGTCAAAAAGATCATCAATACGAGGAAGAGGATATTTGTTTCGGATAGTCACTTTGTTCAATTCTCTATAATCAACACAGAACCTTAGCGATCCATCCGATTTAGTGACAAACACCGCAGCAGAACCCAACAAGAAAAACTGGGCCTAATCAATCCCTTCTTCGAAAGATCCTGAGTCTGCTTAACTAACTCCTCCCTCTCCCTAGGAGCCATCCTCCTACTAGGCTGAATCATTGGCACTGCTCCTGGAATCAAATCAATGCGAAACTCTATCTCTCGATGCGGAGGCAAACACTTGACTTCCTCAAATACATCAGGAAAATCTTGGACCACATCGATATCTTCAACCTTCTCTTGAGAAGTCTCAACTCCATGTAAAAGACTACGCAAGTGAATTCCAGAATTATCACATGCCACTCTAGCAATTCTACCCAGATCGGTTTCCAACGAAACTGTTCTCTCGTCACAATTCAGAACAGCCTTATACTTGTCGAGCCAATCCATCCCCAATATAAGGTCAAAACCCCTTAAAATTCAACACATAAGGGTCACAAGAAAAACTATGGGATAGATAGGAAATTCTCAAGTCTTTACAGATCATATCTAATCTGGTTACCCCTCCTATAGGATTAGATACGAAGATGGGACAGTCTACAGTACTAGGGGTAAGAAAGAACTTCTCTACAGATTCCAGAGAATTAAACTCAAAGAAGCACCCGAATCAAACAAAACTTTAATATACTTGCCATCTAAAAGTAATGTACCTTCCACTACTCCCTTACCTTTAGATGAAGTAGATGGCACACCCTCCAAAGCAAATACCTTATTCTGCTGAGCTTTATAAAGAAGCGGGCAATCCTTGATCATATGACTTGGTTGGTGGCAATTAAAGCATAAGAGTCTCTGAACCAAAGCCGAACCCGGTCCACTCTGATGTGACTGCTGCGGCTGTTGCTGAAATCCTTTCCTAGGATACGTATTCGCCATGTGACCTTCTTGTTGACATATATAGCATTTGCAAGGTCCGTTGTTACTTCCAGTCCTCTTCTTGCTCTGCTTCCTCCAAATGGGATTGAACTTCCTCTTACTTGGATTAGCAAAATTCCCTCCTGATGCTGCTACTGGTGCCACTGATCTCTTATTTAACAAATCCTCATATCTCAGTGCTATATCAATTAATTCCACAAAAGACCTTTCAAATGCACCGTCATCTTTTCATGAAATTCTGGCATCAATACTTGCACAAACATTTCGTTCTTTTTTAGGGGAGTGTCTATGAGTCCTAATCCGTAGCAAGAAAGTTCATTGAATTTGGTCTCATACTCTGCTATAGATATGCTTCCTTGCTTCAAATTCAGAAAATCCTGATACAGAAGAGTTTTCCCTACCGTTGGCATGAATTTCTCCTCAAACAACTCTTTAAATATTTCCCAAGAGATGTCATCCTTAGAAATATTTGCAGCCACTGCATCCCACCAGGCTGCAACGCCTTGCTTGCCATGAAGCCATTTCCCTTTTACGCTCATCAGACAACTTCATACTCTTAAAGATGCGCTCACAAGAGCGTAGCCAAGCTTGGACCCCAATTATCAATTCTTACCCTTTAAATGGTTTACCTCCAAGGTTGATGAAGTCCTTGCATAAAGCAGCAAAACTAACCTGAGGCGGTACTGGATCTACTGCCTCACTAGCAGTTTGACTTCGTCCATTGTCAGTCGAGGTACTGCCCCTACCTCTGCCTCTTCTTCCAGAACTCATGTTGGCCACCTAAACAGGTAACTCAACAAATTTAGCTAGGTATATAATTATATGAAAATACAAATACGCACTCTCAAGATAAATATTATTCCAGAGCCTAGGTATTATCTCAACTTATGCTCTGATACCAACTGTAACGACCCGGCTTTCTACTCACAGAAAGACGTATCATCAATAAGAAAAGAAAGGGATAGAAATAGAAAAGATAGAAAGAAAGAATAACAACATCAGAATCTCACAGCGGAAATGGAATAAAATATAATACATCACATAACTATTACATAGTTTTACATATATCAGAGTTATACAACATCATACAACAAGCCAGTCATTTATACATCTGTCATTACATACATCCCAAAATATAACATACATCAACTAACACAGCGGAACTAGATAGATATATACGCCTTGACTCATGCTCCAAGCTCCTCCAGAAACCAACACTCCAAAACCTACCACTTGGCTACTCATAAAAATTTGAGTACCCAAGAGTTTATGGAAAATAGAAATAAACTCTGGGTCAAACATGGGTCTTGTGATATCTCGGAAATTTGGCAATATAAATTTAATAATCTGTGTTAAAAATTAATTTGATTTGATAAATTTTGATAATAAAAATTGAATTGATTTGATAATAAATTTTGAATTGATCTAATCTTCTTTTAATAAATATTTAAATTGGTAGATTTTATCTTTTTAAAGCTAATAATTTTTTTTCTGTTTATAATATATATAATTGTATATATTGTAATTGATAAACTTTGATTTGGAATTTAGTAAATAAATCAATTTTCTAATTTTAATTTATTTTGGTAAATTGGAAATTTGATTTAAATTTTGCATCTAACTTTTCAAAGTAATTTAATAAATAATTTTATGGTTTATACTTAAGGTAAATCTTATTTGTTTAAATTTATATTTTTAATTAGTTTAAATGTGAATTTAAATTTGATTAGCATAAAAACTTTGTTTTATTTTCTTTTAAAATATTACTTGAAATTTATATATATAAGAAGTTAAAATACAATTTACAGATGATCTTAATTTGTTTATAATCTCTTTTATAAATTATTTAATATTGTATCTTAGTTTGTTATTTTCAAATAATAATGATAATACTTAGTTTTATAATCATAAATAAATTTTGGTAAGAAATAGAATTGTTATTTTTAAATTTAATAAGAGTTGTATATGCATCTATATATATAACTTGATTTTTAAAATTGAATTTGATAAATTAATTTAAAATTTGAATCTAATGTCTTGAATTTAAAAGAATAAATACGTAAATATATTTGAATAAGCTTGTATTTATAATTTGATTGTTTCCATTTCTTTTTAATTTAAAAAGAGATAAATTCATTTATATATATATAAGAAAAAACAAATTTTGATTTATAGTTTTATAAACAATTTAGAATTTAAAATTAAAATACTTAATACATGTGTAAGCTTATTAACACTTAAAAGACATGTGTTAGTTATAAAATAAACTAAAGTGACAAACGTTTAAATTTGAACAAGTGTCATTTTAGTTTTCTTTTTCTTTTATTTTAATTAAATCAAAAAAAAATTCTTATATAAACCTATTACATCTCATTCTTATTCTTTTTCTATTCTTCTTTTTTTCAAAAACATGAGAAATCTTTAGCTGTTAAAGAATCTGAAATCAATAATCAAAACCAAAATCTGTTTTCCCCTCAAATTCAAATCAAAAACCTGTTTTCTGTTTAAAATAAAAATCTGCAAATGATCCCCTCAAAGAACAAATCTGCACAAATATTTCCTCAACCTGAAATTCATTTTGCAAAATCAAAGTAAAAACTGAATCTCTCTTCAAATATCAACCTGGAAATCATTCTGCAATCTCCTCCATTTCTGTATTAAAAAGAAAATAAAATTTGCAATTCAAAACTTTATCAAAACCTGCATGCAACAACAAAGTTCAATCAAAGCCTGCATTTTCCTTTCTCTGCTTTCTCTGGGAAACATGCAATCGTAAACCTGGAAGCATGCATCAGGAAGCTAGCATTTGCAAGTAAAACAAGATGAATGTTTTCAAAAAAGCAAGCTGCAGTTTTTAAGAAGCAAAACAAAAGCAACATGAGGTTTTCAAGTTCAGGCTTGTCAAACATGGATGCTCTGCTCTTATAAAATTCAGTGAGTAACATTTTTATTTAAAACTAACTTAAGTATAAATTAGTTGCTGGTTTTACTCAAGTAATAAGTGTGTTTTGCATGCAATTTACAAGTTATTTAATGGAAAATATATGGTTGTTTATAGTATGCTTGCTGCAGTGTACATTGTTTCATGTTCTTAAGTTCCAGGATTATAGAATTTCATTAAATTTCATTTCAGATGATTTAATATGTGTTAAGATTTAGATTTCAAACAAAATATAGTTGATTAGTATAAGTTTAAGGTTTAAATTTTTATAAAAATAAAAGGAAAAACCTGTAAATGTCTCTGAAACACTAAGTACTACAGAACAAACATTTGAAAGTAAGAATTTAAGTATCCAGATTCTTTGGTTTAAGTTTATAAACCAATTACATAATCAAAGACTTGAATTTTAAAACTAAAATTAGAAATTTTAGTTTGAAAGTGATTGTGCATTTCTGATTTAACTAGAAATCATATTTGGGGTTAGATTTGACAACCTAAAAGGTCGGGGTGGCCATGGTTTTCTCTGATGATGGAGTGATGATCGAGGAATCAGGGAAAAATGGTAGTTGATGGATTAATGCAGTGAGGCACTAGTAATTAGAAATTGAAGTATTTTAGCCCTAGTTTTTCTGTAAGCAAGAAATTGAGTAACGCGGCTTTTATAAGCGACCGAGTTGTCCCAAATTCAGGGAGAAGATAGATGGGGTATGGAAGAGGTTGTGGCCGGAGGTGAAGTTTGTCAGGTGATCGAAGATTGGTGATTGAGGCAATTACCTGTTCCGACATTACTACTGTTTTTTAGCTTGAAAGTTCGTTTTTGAAATTGGAGTTCTGCAATTGATTCGAAGGTCGGAATGGCATTGGGTGATGATCGGTGATTTGCGCAAGTGGTCGCGTAGGGGTCGGAGTTGATAGCGTGACGGTGTAGGTGCACGGCGGTCTTGGAGTATCAGCTGTTTTTTTTGGGAAGAAGGGTTTTCTCGAAAGTGTTTCGGGTTATTTTGAGATTTGCTCGAAGCTGTAGGTCAGTGGACTCGAAGGTGTTGATGTGTGGGCTCGGGTGAGTTAGTGAGTTCAGGGTTATGTATACCAAACAGTATTTCTTTCGAATAAATTCAGATGATATTCAAATGGAAGGATACTCGAGTTACACGAGTTTGGTTTGAATTTTTCTCGGGTTAGGATAGGATGAGGCCCGAGTGAATTTTGTGATTGCTCAAGTTGGATCCGTTTCAAGTTAGAAAACTGTCTTGTTTCCAGTTTTAAACTGAAAATTAAGTTATTAATCAAAGATTTAAATTAAGTTTTAAATCTAATTTTAAATTATGGATTCAAGTTAATTTGAATCTTGAGAAGGAAATGAATGAAGTTTTTTTAATTTCAAATTTGTTTAAAATACTTTAAGAGATTTATTGTTTAAAAATGTTTTTAAAGAAATTTGAATTTAAATTGGAATTTGAAAATTTAAAGAAATGTTTTAAATAAAGTTTAAACTGATTCAAATCTGATTTTGAATCTTTGATTTAAAATAAATTCAAGTTTATAAATTTAGGTGTTTAACAATTTTAAATGATAAGTAAAATTCAAATGTTTGAAATTAAAAAAGGAATTTGTTTTTAAACTCTTGTAAAAAAATTTATAAGCAAGGTATTATTTATTATTTATTATTTAAATTTAAAGGTTTTAAATTGATTTCAAAACTTGTTGAAGTTAAGTTAAAATTTAATAATTTGTTATGAATTTAATTATTAGGGTAATTAAATGAATAACTAATTTATTTAATAAATTAATAAAATGGATAATTACTTAAAGTAATTAAGGGATTAATCTTAAATGTCTAAGATTAATTATTTTTAGAATAATTAACTTGTAATTTAAGAATAATTAATTAATAAGATTAGATTTTTAATTAATGATTAATAATTAGTTAATCAAGTAATAAAGAATTAATTAAGTTATAATTAACACTTAATTAATTAAATAATTAAGGGGTTAATTAAATGGGTTATTAATGATTAATTAGTTAATAATGATTAAAATAAGTTAATTATTTTAGAAAAATAATTAATAAATTGTTAATAGTTAATGAAGGTCGTTAAATAAGGATTATTTAATAATTAATTAATGTGATTAATTTTTAATAATTAATTAGATTAATTAATTTAAAGATAATCATTTGTGTAAATTGTTAAGTATGATTACTTATGGAAGTAATTAAGGAATAAATTACTTATTGTAATTAATTGAGTTTAATTTGATTAGATAAGTTAATTAGTTCATTTTAATTAATTTAGAATAATCATTTGATGATTTGTGGAGTATAATTACTTAATGTAATTAAATGAAGAGAATTACTTAGGGAAGTAATTTATGGGTAATTACTGTATGTAATTAATTGAGGTGATTTATTGATAAAAAGTAATTTGAGTATAATTACTTTATGAATTAATCAAGGGATAAATTAGAGATAACTAATTAAGGAGTAATTAATTTATTTGGTGAAGTAATTAAGTGTAGTTAATTAATGAATTGGGTTAATCAAGGGTGATAAAAAATTAGGGTTTAAATTGAAGATTAATTGCTTAATGTAATTAATTTAAAAAGAAAATGTAATTAGAGAATCGTTAATTATTATAATTAATGAAGTAATTAAGAATGGATTTATTTAGAAATAATTAATAAATGAGGGAATTAATTAATGTAATTAATTAAGAAGTAATGTAATTAATTATAGTTAATTAATAAAGGCATTAATTAAAGATTAATTACTTTATTTGGTTAAGTATAATTAATTTGAGAAATTAATTAGTGAATAATTACTTGAGTGTAACTGAGGTTAATTAATCAGGGATGATTAATAAAATGAATAATTGTTTGATAATTAATTAATTGATTGATAATTGATTAATAGTGATGTAAGCAAGATTTATATTGGTGAAGTAATTAATTTAATTTATTTTAAATTAATTAGAAATGATGTAATTAATTTAATTCATTTTAAATTAATTATATTTGGTGTGATTATTAATCATTGCTTATATGAATGGATGATATGAATTGCCTTGAATGGTTTGAATCTCATATATGAAATTAGTAATGTTGAATGATATGGATGCATTGGATGCATTGTGATGGTGATTTGGATTACCTTTTGATAATGATAATATGGATTATCTGTTGTGATGATAATGTGATTATCTATTGTGGTATGTGTATTATCTATCTGTGTAATTGAATTATTTTAAACCTTTAAAACAACTTGGCCTTAAAAGACATGTTTTGGATTTCGATGAGACCGGGATCGGGTTTCCATATTTGGATATCCAAAAACCACATCGATCCAAATTAATGATAGGTCATGAATCTTTTGTGAAGAGTGAAGACTCGAGGTGTAAGAACTATTCGTCAGTATAACTCTGAGGGTGATTCCGAGATGAGTTTGATGGAATAGTACTTTCAGATTCGAGATGAAGATTCAGAGTGCAAGGGTTACCGTCGTTAACTCTGAGGGTGATTCCAAAATGAGTGTAACGAGATAATGCCTTCGGTTTCGTTCGAGCCTGGAACGAACTTGTATGGATTGAATGCTTTCAGAACATCGTCGGGTGGACGATGAGCATTCTAAGAGATGTGTTCTCTAAAGGTAATCGTAGCTCAAGCCTCATCAACCGGGAATGGATAAAACAGGGGAGGTGTAGCAAGGCTAAGTGGGTCATGCCCAAGTAGGACGAGATTTTCCCCTGTCTAGAGGTCCCTTTTATTTCGGTTGTGTGGGTAGTTGGAACGTACGCCAACTACGGGGTTGTCTTGTTCAGGACTGTCCAGTAAGAGATGGTTCCGGTCTTGTGTTGTAGGGGAGCGGGTGTACTCCTCGGTACGGTGATCTAGGCCACGTACTGTGACGAGCGGTACCCCAGTAGCCCATCCATTGCATGGAATCCAAAATCTAATAAGTGCCAACGGTTTTGATTGTATTACCACTTTTGTGGCTAGTAGCTGGAATTTAATAAATGTAACAATTTCGGCTATTTCATATTTACTTGAAAACCCTAGACCTATTATAATATCACTGGATTTCCTATCAAATGTTTTGGTTAGCGTAAGGTAAAAACTTTTCCATTTTTTATGTGTGGGAAGTCTTACGTGATACCTTTCTTTCCAAAGGTTTTTCAAAGTTAAGCAACTTTAACATGTTACTCACACCAGACCCATGTCTGACCAGAGTTTATCTTCTGTTTTCTTAAACTCTTGGGTACTCAAATTTTTACGAGTAGCCAAGGGATTCAGGTTAGCTTTTGATGAATTATGGAGGAGCAATGAAGCAGGAGGCTTCTGCATTGTAGATATATAGTCCCGCTGTGTGTTCTCTGTGTAAGTACTGCTTTGTTGAGTTTATTGAGTTGTATAACTAGACAGGTGTTTATAACTGTCTAGCATGTGTTGAAATTCTGTGTAACTCTGATTAGTGTTGTATACTGTGTAATACATATGTTATTAATATAATTTATTCGTTCCGCTGTTGAGATTCTGATGTTGTTTCTTCTTTCTTCTCGTTCTTTTCTCTTTTCTATCCCATTCTTTCTTCATGATGATGTGATTTTCTGTGGTGAGGAAATCGGGTCGTCACAGGTCTGGTATGGGTAAACGGTTTAAAGTTGTTTAACTTTGAAAACATTTGAAAATAAAGGTATCACGTAAGACTTCCCACACATAAACACGGGTAAGTTTTTACCTTACGCTAACCAAAACAATTTAATAGGAAATCCAGTGATAATATAATAGTGTCTAGGGTTTTCAAGTAAAATACAATAATAGCTGAAATGCTTACATCTCACATTCCAACGTAGTTAGGCGCAGTCAAAACGTACGGCGCTTATTGGAGATTGGATTCCATACAATGGCAGGGCTACTGTGGTACCGTCCGTCACAGTATGGGGCCTTGATCACCGTATCGAGGATCACTCCCGACCCCCTACAACACAAGGCCGGAACCATTCCTTACTGTACAGTTCCGAACAAGATAACCCCACGGTTGTAGCTAGCAACTGCCCACACAGCCGAATAAAAGGGGACATATAGACAGGGGTATATCTCGTCCTGCCTGGGTGCTACCCACCTAACTTTGCTACATCTCCCATGTTTTAGCCATTCCCGGTTGATGAGGCTTGAGGTTACGATTACCTTTATAGAACATATCTCTTAGAATGCTCATCGTCCACCTGACGATGTTCTGAAAGCGTTCAATCCATACAAGTTCGTTCCGGGTTCGAATGAAACCGAAGGCATTATCTCGTTACACTCATTTTGGAATCACCCTCAGAGTCAACGACAATAACCCTTGCATTCTGAAACATCAACTCGATCTTCACTTGAAAATGTCACAACCCAACGTTTAATCTGGATCGATGTGGTTTTCGGATAATCATAACTGACACCCGATCCCGTTCTCATCGAAATACAAACGCCATTTTAAAGGTCAAGTTGTTTAATAGTTTAAACAATTTAATTCAATACTTTGAATTCACATAGCATTTATCACAGATAAATCATACACAATCATCATAGACATATTCAAGGCATATCATAGAGCATCACAGAATATCACCCAATAAATATCACAAAAATCAGATATTCTACTTATACAATCATTCATAAGCAAACATCTTTAATCCTTATTTTAATTAATGCAATTTAAATTAATTATTTGAGAATTAATCGCTTAATCCTGTAAAATGAATCATTAATCAATTAACTATCCATTTCAAATCATTTAATTAATTACTTCCTAAACAATTTATTAAACCTTAATTACTTAATTAATTACCCCTTAATTATTAATTAATAACCTAATTATTGATTTATAAAACTTAATTTCAAATAAATTAATCATTAATTATTTATCTAATCAATTATTAATTATGAATTAATTAACTTTAATCAACCAATTCTTAATTACAAATTAATCAGACACTTAATTATTTATTAACCAATCTTTAATTACAATTATAATTAATTTTTCTTAATTACTTTCCAAAATAATTAATTAATAATAATAATTTATCCTATTTAAAGAAATCTTCTTTAACTTTGAGAATCAAATTATTACTAACCATAAAACTTTAATGTTAATTAATTTAATACTTAACTTAAATTATCTACTTTAAAATATTAGTTAAGATTGTAGAAAGCATTGTTAAGTATTTACTTGGTTAATTAAAACTTGAAACAAATTCTTAACTTAAGTTGTCAAACAATAATTACTTCATTAGTACTAAAATATGTTTAACATCATAACTTTAAATTTACAAAGCTTAACCCCTTTTTGAAAACAAACCCGAGAATACCAGGTTTTTACTCGAGTAATCACTCGGGTTCCTCTCCATTCCACCCAAGTCGCTCTCTTGTTCTTCATGCACTCCTTCTTCTTCTTCTTTTTTAATTTCCAGTAAGTTAAGTTTAGTATAAGTTATAGTGTAACAACCCGCATTTTTTACGATCGAATATTTAAATATTTCATCGTTAGTAGGATTATAGTACGAAAAGCTACTTTTTGCAAACAGTCGAATTTGAACTCGAGACCACTTCTATTGAGTTTAAAATGGCATTTGCGATCTTTTTGAGTATAAACATCGATATGTTTGAGTTGAGTGAATTTTTCTATTTTTCACTTAGGGGTTTGGGTTTAGGTTCAGCCCACTAACCCAACTCATCTTATATCATTACTCCACCCCTCTCTCCTCTTCATTACTTCACTTTCATTTCCTAACACTCAAGTTTCATCAAAAATGGAGGAAGAGATTGGAAACTAAAATCCTAAGCCCTAGGTTTTTTGCAAATCCAAGTTATAGCTCCATAATTCAAGAGAAGTTATTGGTAAGCATTCTCTTCTTCTTCTCCAACTCATTCACTCTTCAATTTCAGAAATTCCTAAACCCTAACTTAGGAAACGTTTTTCTTTTAAGCTTAGATTCAAGCTTCTTGGGTTAGAATTGAAGAGTGATTGTTCTTGCCGTGCTCTATAGCTTCTCATTCATTATTTTTGGGTTTAAAAGTGAGATTTTTATCTCACATCTAAGTCTATAATTATCTTTGATTGTTAGGTATGAATTCCTAACATCTTTACGTGTTCATTTGATTTTGATTTGGAATGATTTGGTGAATATTCCAATTTTTGGTGTTTTGAAAACAAAATCTATGAAAATCCTTATATGGATATTGGACATGTTGAGCGGAATGTATTGGTGAGTCTTTGAGGTTGGGTAGTCATTTGGCGTAAACCCCTCGTAACCGTCACTCATCCGATTGCTTCCAATATGGTTTGGCCATCATTGGCCTAGGCAAGAAAATGCCCAAAACTTCAGTTTCAGATGTCTGAAATAAAGGATTCAAACGTCTGAATTATATATTTCAGACGTCTGAAATTGCTCGTGTTCAACCAGAAAGGAAATAGACTAAAATTATCCCTTTTCAGACGTCTGAAATTGTAGATTCAGACGTTTGAATTCTCAACTGGAAAATATTTATTTTTCCAGATTCAGACGTCTAAATTGGAAATTTCAAACGTCTGAATGTGCTCATTCAGCCCAATTTGCCTATTTTGTGTTGATTTCCTATTTTAATCGATTCGTATTGATTCGACTTATTGTTATCATTTTTTGTCGACTTTGATGACTTCTTTTTGCAATTTTTGAGAATATCCATTTGATGGATTCGATATCGATTTTTATGGCTTTGATTCACGCCTTCGAATGTGAATCTTTGGTGATTGATTATTTCTACAATCATTTCTATGATTTTTCACTTTAAAAATATAAAGGTTTTCGATACTAGTAGTAAATATCAAAACTCTTTCATCAAAACGATTTCGACACTATTTTATTACAAAACTTGTTTTCTTCAACCATTTTCCAATCTATTAGTATATACAAACCTTTACCTCATTCGTATGCGAAATCTAATTAAACGGCTTAGCAAAACAAGTGGTATGAAACGCTTGCGTTTAGTTCGTCGGTTAATTCTTGGACTTGTTCGATTGAATCTCTTGTGACAATTTTCGAGTGGAGATCTACAATTTGTTCGTAAATATTTAAGTTAAGCTAGTGGTTATGGGACATGAAACTAAACTCATATATTTACTAGCTTAGCGTAATTGACACTTAACCTCGAGTGGAAGTCTACAATTTGTTCGTAAATAATTAAGTTAAGCTAGTGGTTATGGGACATGAAGCTAAACTTATTTATTTACTAGCTTAGTGTAATTTACGCTTATCGATCAATGATGATTATTTTGTGATTTAGACTAGCAATGTGCTATGTCTCTTTGCCTACGAGGGAGACTAAACCCCGTTTTTAGTGGAGCTTCGGCTTGGTGGGGTAGTGACGCATGGCCTTCGGACCGTTTTAGTGGAGCTTCGGCTCAAAGGTCTTCGGGCCGTTTTAGTGGAGCCTCCGATCAAACATTAATGGTTATCAACCATGGAATAGCGTTCCGTTTTGTGATACACATGTTGGTGAGTTTTCATGCTCCTATTTTGTGATAGGCCTCTTTCCCTCTTTTTGTGATTTCTGGATTTCTACTGATGATTTCTAGACTTTGTGTTTCACCAATTTTCGTGATTTGCATTGATAAGCTTTATCAATTTTTGTGCATTGGTGAATTTGTATTTCACTAACTTTTCCAATTGGCATTGATATGATTGTCAATATTTGTGATTTGGTGAATAAAATAAAGAATATGACATTCTTTTTAGTGCTTTGAGATTTCTTGTGATATTATATGATTTTTGTTGTTAGTTAATGTATACTTTTTATAGTATGACATTTTTGTTATCATACGTTTTAACCGCATCTATTATCCTATCTCATTTTATCTGATATTTATAGCTAGACTGATCCGTTTATTATTTTCTTCTTAAATAATACTCGGGTCAGACCGAGATGTTACAGGTGCTTCCTCTTGACTTCTTATCAGGGACTGTCACCTGATTTTTGGCTAACTATATTAGATTGGTAGTTTTTGATGTTACACATTTGAGATAAAGACTCCTTGATGTATACTTATTTTTTGTCTAGCACTTGTATCTATTCTCTTGTGATATTGTGGATCCTATTTGACCAGTACTCTGATGTACACTTTCATGTGTTATATTCATATCTGTTTTCGCCTTTGAGATATGAACATCTATGACTGATTTGTATTATGCTTATTTCTATATTTGTTTCCGAATAGCCACTGTGTATTAGTTTTGAGTTTGTATCAGTATGTCGGATTTCCTCTTGAGTTAAAATGCATGTTATCCTATCTGACATATCGGTGCTCGCACAAAGCAATTACACGGATGGTCGCTCCTCAACAGCCTTATTCTTCATGCTAGTTGACAGCATTACTCCGTAGTGTCCTTGGCTAGCGTGAGTATAGAGATGGGGCGTCATAGCTTGGTATCGGAGCCAAACTTCGGAACAATGTAGATAATTTAACAAGGATCATCGTCTTAAGTCCATCTTACGAGTCGTGCCTTAGGATTTAATTCGAGTCTTCATACCGTCCTATCCTATTTTCTTTGTGATGCCTTGTTTTATCAATCAAGTTTGTTTGATATTCATTCCGAGAATAACCTTTTTCCTCTTCTTTCATTCTTTCTTAAAGAAGAAGAAATGGTTAGTTCTGGCTATCCTAACACTGGTCAATCTAGTAGTCCTTCTCTGGATGGCGTATTCATGTCTGTCCAACAACTTTTGGATCTTGTAAAGAATCAAAGGTTTATCTGTACTTTGAGTAAGAACCCCGAAATGGTTTTACCTCTGAAACTGGAAGTTCCTTTCAATCAGCTTGTGGATATCAGTCTTCGACATAAAGAGGCTGATAGAGGAATTGATGGTGATATTGGGATTTTCAAGAAGAGGCATATTAAGTTCAAAAGCCCTAATCCCAATAAGAAAGTGAAACAAACTATTTTAGTAGCAAAGACTCCTATCCCTGATCGTGGAGGATGCTACAATTATGGTTCTACGGACCACTATGCTAATATGTGCCCAAAACCCTTTACTTGCCGTTATTGCAAAATTTCGGGTCATTATTTATCTTCTCGCCCCAAACTTCAAAGTAGGAGAGAGGGAAAGTTGAAAGTTGTGCAAGCCCCATGTGACACTTTTCTTGGTCAAGTATTTTCCATTCAATCCTTGATGGCATTATTTTATTTCATGATCTTCCTATTCTGGTTCTTTTTGATATGGGTTCATCTTATTATTTTATATCAAAAGAACTTGTTGGTTCTTTTTCTTTAAATATTTTAGGCTTGATGGCTTTTTTGAGAATTGCGAATCCGGTTGGTGGATCCGCAACACTCAATTTGCTTTGTTTTGATGTCGAGATTATTTTGTGATTTTTTCTTTCCGAGCCGATTTGCATGTTATGCGTTACTCTGGCTTCGGAATTGATTTTTGTGAAAGGATTGGCTTAATCACTATGAAGCCCATATCCTATTTTTCGAGTGGACTATTCATCCTCGAGATTCTCAATCTGCTAAACAGATTTCTATTTTTCTTTGTGATTTCGATTCCAACTTGGTGGCATCATTTTATTCTTTAAGCCCACATATTGAGTAAAGTGTTATTTATCTCATTTGGGTAGTTGTTAATTTTCCGGTATCTTTGAGCTTGTCTCAGGATTATCACCTAAGTAATCGTTTAAGTGGTGTTAAGGTCTTTTCAGCTCGACCTTGCCACCGGTTTTCATTAGCTACGAGTTGCGGAAGTTAGCATTCCACTTACAGCATTCCACACTCGTTATGGTTCTTGTGAATTACTTATTATGTCATTCAGTTTGTCCAGCTTATTTCATCCATTTTATATATTGAGTATTCTACGAATATCTCGATGACTCCGTTCTTGTATTTATTAATTTTGGATGGAAACAACAATTTAAAATTTTGCATATCTTTTTAAGAAGATATTTTATATGTATAATTGGATTTTGTTCTTGAAATGAGCAAAGAATATTATTAAAAATTTGAAGAGACTTATTTATCATATAGAAGATGATTTGGTGATTGTATTGCCCATTTGGTGCTTTAAGAATTCTGGTCGATGCGCTTGATCAACGTTATCGATAGGAATTTCCTAAACGCTTTGATGAGACAGTCAGACACAATAAATTGACTTGTAAAATGTGAATTTTTCTAGAAAGATGATTACATAAAGTTAATTATTATTTTTGGAAGTTTTAGATCAATTAAAGGAACTCTTTTCCGATACTCCTATTCTTGTAATCCCCGATGGGAACCAAGATTTTACTGTTTCTACTGATGCTAGTTGTATTGGTTTGGGTGTCGTTCTCTTGTGAAAGAGAATGTTCTATCATTTATGCTTTTATACAATTAAAGCCTATTGGGACTAGGTATGCCACACATGATCTAGTGCTCGCGGCCATTGTTTTTGCTTTTAAAATTGGTATCATTATTTTTGGAAGAGAAATTTGTTCTCTGCACCGATCATAATCTCTGGGGTATTTATTTACTTAAAAGGAACTTAATTTGCGTTAACAACGTTGGCTCAAGTTCCTTGCATCTTATGATCTTGATATTCTTTATACTCCAGAAAGGGAAATCGTGTTGCCGATGCTCGTAGCCGTAAGCAACAAGCGGTTGTTTCTATGATGATATCCAAATGGAATGATCTCGAGACTTTATCCACTTGCGTGATTCAAGATCGTGAATTTAATTTTTGTGCATCTCTTGTTTTATGTAGCCTTGAGGAACATCCCTCTCTTTTAGACCGCATTCTTGAAGCTCAAAAGCTAGACCCCGAACTGGCTCTTCTTAGCCAAAATAGTCGGGGTAAAATTGATATTGAAGGTTTGAAAGACTTTGATATTGATTCTCGTGGTGGTATTCGAAAATTTGGTAGACCTATCGTGACAAATATTTGTGATCTTTGTAAAGATATTTTATAAGATTCTCGTCGTTCTATATTTACCATTCATCCCGGTAGTAGCAAAATGTATGCGGATATGAAGTGACTTTATTATTGGGATGGAATGAAATTTGATATTGCTAACTTTGTTAAGTGTTGCATGACTTGTCAACTCGTAAAGGCCGAGCATCAAAGGCCCGTTGGGTTATTGCAACCTTTGATCATTCCAATTTGGAAGTGGGACAAAATTTCCATGGACTCTATTTGACGGTCTTCCCCGTTCTCGTTCGGGCCATGATAGCTTGTGGGTGATAGTTGATAGACTAACAAAATCCGCCCATTTTGTTCATGTTCAGTCCAATCGGACCGTACCTCTTTTGGCCAAACTCTTTATTAAAGAAATTGTTAAATTGCATGGAGTTCCTACTTCTATTGTTAGCGATCGTGATCCATTGTTTACTAGTGGATTTTGGAAGAGTCTTCAAAAAGCTTTGGGAACGAAGCTTAATTTTAGCACTGCTTATCACCCTCAGTCTGATGGACAAACCGAGCGTGTGAATCAAACTTCTGAAGATCTTCTTCGTGCACGTGTTCTTGATTTTGATAGAAGTTGGGAAGATCATATTTCTCTTGTTGAGTTTTCCTATAATAATAGCTTCCAATCTAGTATTGGTATGGCGCTTTTTGAGGCACTCTATGCAAGGCCATGTCGATCTCCTTCTTGTTGGCTTGAGGCCAGTGATAAGCTAGTTTTAGGTCAAGACTTTATTCGTGATTCCACAGAAAAGATTGACCTTATCCGCCATAGGATGAAAGAAGCTTAAAGTAGGCAAAAATCCTATGTCGATAACCGAAGAAGGAAATTAGAATTTTCCGTGGGAGATTTTGTATTTATTCGTATTTCGCCTATGAATGGTGTTGTCCGTTTCAGTCGATTGGGAAAATTAGCACCTTGATATATTGGTCCATTTCCCATCACCAAACGTATTGGTTCCGTGGCTTATCGCCTTTTATTACCGGCTCAGATTTGTGCTATTCATGATGTGTTTCACGTTTCTCAACTATGGAAATGCCTTCGAGATTCCGATTCTATTCTTGAATCCGGTGTTATTGAAGAAATTGAAGTTTCACCTATTTGACTTATGAGCCACATCCTATTCGCATCATTGCTTCGGAAGTTGAGCACCTTCGAAACAAAGATGTTCCTCTTGTGAAAGTTCAATGGTTCTCAAATCCTAAGGAATGCTTTTGGGAATCCAGAGGATTCATCGAGAGAACACGTCGGACTTACTCTCTCATGCTCTTTGAGGTGAACTTTTTATTTCAAATTTCTTTTGTGTTGTTATGCTTTTATGGTTGCTACTCTTTATTTTCTTCTTAAGTATTGCGAGGACGCAATTTCTTTAAGGAGGGGAGTCTGTAACAACCCGCATATTTTATGATTGAATATTTAAATATTTTATTTAAATATTTCATCGTTAGTCGGATTATAGTCCAAAAAGTTACTTTTTGCAAACAGTCGAATTTGAACTCGAGACCACTTCCATTGAGTTTAAAATGGTATTTGCAATCTTTTTGTGTATAAACATCGATATGTTTTGAGTTGAGTGAATTTTGCTATTTTCCACTTAGGGCTTTGGGTTTGGGTTCAGCCCACTAACCCAACTCATCTTATATCATTACTCCATCCCCCTCTCCTCTTCATTACTTCACTTTCATTTCCTAACACTCAAGCTTCATCAAAAATGGAGGAAGAGACTCGAAACTAAAATCCTAAGCTTTATGTTCTTTGCAAATTCAAGTTATAGCTCCACAATTCAAGAGAAGCTATTGGTAAGCATCCTCTTCTTCTTCTCCAACTCATTCACTCTTCAATTTCAGAAATTCCTAAACCCTAACTTAGGAAACGTTTTTCTTTAAAGCATAGATTCAAGCTTCTTGGGTTAGAATTGAAGAGTGATTATTCTTGTCGTGGTCTATAGCTTCTCATTCATTTTTTTTGGGTTTAAAAGCGAGATTTTTATCTCACATCTAAGTCTATAATTATCTTTGATTGTTAGGTATGAATTCCTAACATCTTTACGTGTTCATTTGATTTTGATTTTGTTGATTTGGTGAATATTCCAATTTTTGGTGTTTTGAAAACAAAATCTGTAAAATCCTTATATGGATATTGGACATGTTGATCGGAGTTTATTGGTGAGTCTTTGAGGTTGGTTAGTCGTTTGATGTAAACCCCTCGTAACCGTCACTCATCCGATTGCTTCCGATATGGTTTGGCCATCATTGGCCTAGGCAAGAAAATGCCCAAAGCTTCAGTTTCAGACGTCTGAAATAAAGGATTCAGACGTGTGAATATTGTCCTGGGTAAAAAATTTATTTTCCAAATTCAGACGTCTGAATTATATATTTCAGACGTCTGAAATTACTCGTGTTCAACCAGAAAGGAAATAGGCTAAAATTATCCCTTTTCAGACGTCTGAAATTGTAGATTCAGACGTTTGAATTCTGAACTGGAAAATATTTATTTTTCCAGATTCAGACGTCTAAGTTGGAAATTTCAAACGTCTGAATGTGCTTGTTCAGCCTAATTTGCCTATTTTGTGTTTATTTCCTATTTTAATCGATTCGTATTGATCCGACTTATTGTTATCATTTTTTGTCGACTTTAATGACTTCTTTTTGCAATTTTTGAGAATATCCATTTGATGGATTCGATATCGATTTTTATGGCTTTGATTCACGCCTTCGAATGTGAATCTTTGGTGATTGATTATTTCTACAATCATTTCTATGATTTTTCACTTTAAAAATATAAAGGTTTTCGATACTAGTAGTAAATATCAAAACTCTTTCATCAAAACGATTTCGACACTATTTTATTACAAAACTTGTTTTCTTCAACCATTTTCCAATCTATTAGTATATACAAACCTTTACCTCATTCGTATGCGAAATCTAATTAAACGGCTTAGCAAAACAAGTGGTATGAAACGCTTGCGTTTAGTTCGTCGGTTAATTCTTGGACTTGTTCGATTGAATCTCTTGTGACAATTTTCGAGTGGAGATCTACAATTTGTTCGTAAATATTTAAGTTAAGCTAGTGGTTATGGGACATGAAACTAAACTCATATATTTACTAGCTTAGCGTAATTGACACTTAACCTCGAGTGGAAGTCTACAATTTGTTCGTAAATAATTAAGTTAAGCTAGTGGTTATGGGACATGAAGCTAAACTTATTTATTTACTAGCTTAGTGTAACTTACGCTTATAGATCAATGATGATCATCTTGTGATTTAGACTAGCAATGTGCGATGTCTCTTTGTCTACGAGGGAGACTAAACCCCGTTTTTAGTGGAGCTTTGGCTTGGTGGGGTAGCGACCCACGGTCTTCGGACCGTTTTAGTGGAGCTTCGGCTCAAAGGTCTTCGGGCCGTTTTAGGGGAGCCTCAGCTCAAACATTAGTGGTTAGCAACCATGGAATAGCGTACCGTTTTGTGATACACGTGTTGGTGAGTTTTCATGCTCCCGTTTTGTGATAGGCCTTTTTCCCCCTTTTTGTGATTTCTGGATTTCTACTGATGATTTCTAGACTTTGTGTTTCACCAATTTTCGTGATTTGCATTGATAAGCTTTATCAATTTTTATGCATTGGCGAATTTGTATTTCACTAACTTTTCCGATTGGCATTGATATGATTGTCAATATTTGTGGTTTGGTGAATAAAATAAATAATATGACATTCTTTTTAGTGCTTTGAGATTTCATGTGATATTATATGATTTTTGTTGTTAGTTAATGTATACTTTTTATGGTATGACGTTATTGTTTTCATACATTTTAACCGCATCTATTATCCTATCTCATTTTATCTGATATTTATAGCTAGATTGATCCCTTTATTATTTTCTTCTTAAATAATGCTCGGGTCAGACCGAGATGTTACAGGTGCTTCCACTTGACTTCTTATCAGGGACTGTCGCCTGATTTTTGGCTAACTACATTAGCTTGGTAGTTTTTGTTGTTACACATTCGAGATAGATACTTATTCTTTTGTCTAGCACTTGTATCTATTCTCTTGTGATATTGTGGATCTTATTTGACCACTATTCTGATGTACACTTCCATGTGTTATATTCATATATGTTTCCGCCTTTGAGATATGAACATCTATGACTGATTTGTGTTATGCTTATTTCTATATTTGTTTCCGAAGATATTAAAGCCACTGTGTAGTAGTTTTGAGTTTGTATCCGTATGTCGGATTTCCTCTTGAGATGAAATACATGTTATCCTATCTGACATATCGGTGCTCGCACAAAGCAATTACACAGATGGTCGGTCCTCAATAGCCTTATTCTTCGCGCTAGTTGACGGCATTACTCCATAGTGTCCTTGGCTAGCGTGAGTATAGAGGTGGGCATCACATATAGTATCAGATAAACTCTCTCGTGCTCCGGTTACAACTCGAAACAATCAATCCATATACTCGAGTAACAACTCGAGATTTCCCACCAACAAACAACGCTGACACAAACCCATGTCGTACACGTGCACGGCATTTCGCCGTCACTCCGGCGAACTCCACCACCTCAGGCAAGTCGCGAATCACCCCAATACTCGAAATTGAAACACGATTCGACACCAAACATTCAAAATCGAAAATAAGCAATTCGTTCGAAAAAACTGCACTCAAATCCCCTCAGCAAAACACCTCGCCGCCCTTACTCAGACCACCGGAGACACTCCAATTCCGTCCACACCACGTCAACACCCCATGCTACCATTTTCCTGAGTTTCGAGAAGCTTGATCAAGCATAGGAGACGAACTCGTCTCGTTTCTTAACCACAACAAAAACGAACATCAAACCCTAAATTGATCTCGACCCGTTAATTTATGCAATAGAAAAATTATCTGCCAATTTTCCTGAAATATCAATGTTCAAACTTGCTTCAAACAAAATCTTAACATTTAAAATTGATTCGATCATCAGGAAATGGTAAAGATGCTTATTTTGTTCAAATACGAACTGCTCTTAGAATACTAAACTAAAAATCTATATTTTTATTTTAGAAATCTTAGTTTGCAGTAAGGATTCAAGTTATGAACTTGAATTAGCATTTTACAACAATCAAATTTATCAAAATATTATTTGATTACCTGTAAAACAAGATTCCAGTGGTATATTTTACAAACATGTTTAATCAGCATTTAAAAATCTTGATTGAGGTTTAAATTTCTTGTTTGATTGAAAACTTAAAGCTTTACAATGATTTGATGAAAATAATTTGAGTTTGGAATAAATATTCAACCCTGTAATCAATAACAGAGAAGATCAATATATTCAATATTCATAGAACAACCTGCATATAAACACAGATCCATATTCAAAAATAAAACACATACAACACCATATTATCAATGAATCATCTTTATTGTTTAATTAAACTTAAAACTTGAAAATTTATGTTTACTCACCTGAAAATACTTTTGAACAGAGAGCAATACTGGTGTTTTGAAAACCTGCAGCTGAATCTGCCTTTTGAATTCTGTCTTGTTTTTGGTTGAATTGAATTTGAGCTTTGAAAAATAAAGATATTTATTTTCTTTTTCTATGGTTTTGCTATGTGTTTGCTGAACGAACTGGAACTACAGAGATACACGTATATATAGAAGAAAACAGTTTGTATAAGGGAAGGTATTATCTAGTTTAGTCTTCTTCTTTTTGGTTTGATCAGATTTTTGTTTCTTTGACTACACTAGATTTCTGAAATGAAAAGATTTGTAAAAATTTTGAAATGGCTTAATTTTGGCTTGAGAAGATAGCATTTAATGCAATGGTTTCCTATTTTGTTTACATAATTATTCATTTGGTTTTTTTTTATGAAGATATTTTGTTTTTATTATATTCTTGCTTTCACAATTCATATACATATATTTGTCTGGTTTTATTTTGTACACTTGTGCTTCATTTAAATTGTTGTAGTTATTATATTTATTTATCTTATGTTGCTTACATGCAATAACCATTTAATCCCTGTTTTTATTTTTATTTCTATTTTAACTATCAACATTTAAATTATATTCATATGTTTATACTTATATTTTATATGTTATATTTATATTTAATATTGATAGAATTTGATTTTATTTTAAACATTATCATCTATATATATATTCATACCAAATGTTAATAAGGTAAAGCATTTCAATTCAATTATATAAGATAGATTTTATTGTAAATATTTTTAAGAGATTTTATTTTAAATTTTCAAATAAAAGTTTCCTTTTCAAAATACAAATGTATATAAATAAATAACAAATACCCTAAAAGATATTCATTTTAAAATAATAAGTTTACTTTTTATTTAATTGGATTAAATATTTATTAAAATATTATGGCTAAAATCCCGGGTCGTTACAGTTACTTTAGTTCAAATAAAACCTTAGTTAATTCTAGCAACTACAGCACTTATAAAGTGCTATAATAGCCCTTAATTCAATTTAGCCATTTAGTTCATTTCTATCAACTACAGCATTTACAAATGTTGTAATGTCCTTTACATTAGAAATAATAACATTTTGGAAATGCTGTTAATTAAATTCCAAATATTCAATATAATTTCACAAACAATTAAATTTTATTTAAACCATTTTAAAATTATAAAATTATATATTTTCACTTTTAAAACAATCATTTAAATACCCTTATATTTATATATATTTTCACTTTTAAAACAATCATTTAAATACCCTTATATTTATGATTTTATAAAGTTAAATTTTAATTCAAAAATCAATATTTAATAATAATTCACATATTAAATTCACACATTCAATTTCAATTCTTATAATTAAAGTTTTAACTTAACACCTAAGTTTAAATTTTCAAATATAACTTATTTTTCATCTTATTTACTTAACTTAAAATTCACTTTTAAACAAAATTCACAAATTTCCAATTTAAATTATATTTCAAAATTCAACTTAAATATTCATTTATTTCACCTTTTAATTTATTCCAAAATCATTAATACTTTATAAAAATCATTTAAATTCATTTTAGTTCAAATTTAAATCTATTTATCATATTTCCTACTTAATTTAAATTCCATTTATAACCAAATCATAATTGCCAAAATAAGTTGTATTTCAAATTTCTAACTTTGCCATTAATTTATTTCACTTATAAATTTTTAGAAAATCAATAATGCTTTATAAAATCATTTTTAATTAATTTTAAATCAAAATATTATAATATTTACATTTCTAAAATATTTTAAAAATTTTAGAAAAATATATTTTAACCACGAGTCTGTATATCATTTTCTGGCCTAGGTAAAGTGATACGGATAATATATCATTTCAATCCGTAATTTACAAAGAAAACCCAGGTTCTATCATTTCAAACCCGCAATCCCAAGTAAAAATGAAATAAATAAAAATCGTTCAAGCCTATCATTTCAGCCCATAACGATTTTCCCTAATCTAAAGTCCATTCAGGTATGTATCATTTTAACCCATAGTGGTTCTAATCTATAGGGAACTTGCAGTGTGATAAACAGATATAAATGAACATAATAGCACAATATAACAAAAACAGATGTTATAACAGGTAAATAAGCATGGATGAACATTACATGATCATAGCATAGCAGATATAACATTATGATATGGGTTTACAGATTCAATTGTGATCAGTTTACTGGTCATATAAGTATAAATTTGTCTGGTGAGAATTACTCGCTTGTACGAGCTGGAGATGACAACCAAATGCACAAACAAAGATCTTCAAATGCACGATAACACGACAATGATTTAAGAATGGGAGAGCCAAAGCAAAACGCCTTGTTAAATTTCAAACAAAACAAAGTACAATATGAATTACAACCAAACTATTACAAAACATTGCTAGGAATAAACATGAAACACAAAGCTAACGCTTTTGCACTTGCATTTAACCACTTATGCTTCAGCTATAGGCTGTAAAAGCACTGTGATGGGATGGATTTGGATCAGGTTTGGATCAGGTTGAGGTCCAACAGGGGTCGGCCATAACAATATAAAGGAGATAAAGGGTATGTGTGCATGAATTTACAAAACAAGGCAACGCAAGTGGGTTTTGTTTCCATTTAAGGTCTCGGCCAAGAATGGATGGACAAGGTCAGATCTGGGAAGGTCAACTATAGGTGTTAAAGAGGTCCAAGGCTTAGGTTGTGGCTGGTGGTGGTGGTGTTTGGATCGGCCAAAGCATGATTGGAGTGGTGGAGACAAGTGGAGATCGGCTATGGAGTTTTAAAGTGGAGTTTTCTTCAAAATTTTGGTGGATCGTCAACTTGGAGGGTCTCGGCCATGGAAAGTCAGCGGAAGGAGGGGATGATGGCTGGTGTAGGTGGTGGTGGAGGCGGTCAAAATGCTGGACTAAGGAGGGGCCGAACATAAGAGATGAATGCATGTGCAAAAATCAACAAAATCAAGTAGAATATGTAAAAAGAAATGAAAGTTTTACCAAAATTTTTGCTTCAGGAATGGCCGATAATTTTTCTAGGGTTAGAGATAAAATTTCCATGTGAAAAGTAATGGGAAAGTCGGTTGAAATAAAGGTATAAGATAGCACGTTGAATTGATGCATTGATTGGTGAAAAGGTGGGGTGAATGTGAAGAGACAATGAACACAAAAGGTCACAAACTATTCAAATTTCCTTATTTCTTTTCGCAATTTTAAATACATGAAAAATACTTATACATAAAGATAACAAAAATAAAATGCATGCATAAAAATAAATAAATAAATTTTAATCAAATATAATCAAATGAAGAAAATAGTTGAAAATTGGTAACTAGGCTTAAAAATTTGAAAATAAATGCAATAAATTTTGAAAAAAAATTTGTCATCACTTTAAAAATATTTAAAAATAAAATATATACCTAACATGTCATATAAAACATACTAGAACATGATTTAACAAATAAAAAGATTATTTATATAATTTAGAATGGACAATTTTATTAAATAAATCAATTTACAAATAATATTGTAAAAAGCATAACTTTCACAATATAAATCAGATTTAAACGAAACGAAAAGCAGTATTCTTTAAATTAAATTTATTTTCATAATTAAGGATAAAATTTAAAAATTCAAATATATAAATTTTAAATTCAAAAGTCAAAGTTTGACCAGATTGACCAAAAATTCACTTTTCTGGAAATATCCTATTTATTCTGGTTTGAAATTATAATTCACAAAAAAATCAAAATATACTCTTAAAATAACAAAATTTATTCATTTTAATAAATATAATAAAGTTTTTAAATCAGGAGTTTCAATTTAAATAATTAAAATAAACAATTAAAATAATCATAAAATACTGGGTTGTTACACGAACGGAACCGAAGGCACTTCCAAAGAAGCCCTTGCAATCTGGATATTCACTAATCACGTTCGGAATCCTCATCACAAAGGGTGATAAAATCTCTATACTGAAGCAATTCGATATAGAGACATTCCACAGGTAATCCTTTCACTTTCGAAATTACCCGTCTTCAACACCATCCTCAAATGCAATCCCATTTCGTCATATCATTATTCGGAATGAGTTTTATGACACAAGGTCCTCTCCCGACTAATCGGAATAACGAGCGCTTATTTTAAAAATAAGTGTTACATTCAGATTTCAAACAAATCACAACAATTTCCACGTTGATCTTTTAAACTAAAGATCCATCACAATCACAAAGATTCGATATGGTTTTCGAATATCCATTTGGAATCCGACCCCCGGTCGCATCGAAATTCAAATGCCATTTAAAGGCCAATATCGATAGTCGGTTATTTAACTATCAATCAACATTCACAACAATCACTGGATTTCAAATAATTTTTCCAAATTATTATTTTATCTTCGCAAGATATAATTTTAACAGATCAACCATTTGAAAACAAATTTCAAATCACTTTCCACCTTTCAATCCTTTGAAACAAATTTCAATTACCTTCCTTACGTGGAATAAATTTCCAAATATTTATTTAATTCCACTAAAAATTTGCCGAGTTCAAATATTTAAAAATCATTTAAATCACTTATCCATAATATTCTGGGAGACATTTAAAATAAAACTACCTTTACTTTATTATTAGTTATGAGAATATTATACTAATTATTACAAATATAAGACTTCAGGTCCGAACTAATTTTAAAATAAAATTAGTAGAGAGAGTATAAATATTTAAATAACTATTTTCTAAATCAAATATCAATTTAATCTTTAAAATAATCCCTTCTATACTTAATTAAATAAATCTTTACTTTAAAGATGAAATAATCCCCAAAAATAATTTCTACAACAATATTCTTTTAAAACCAAATCTATAACTTTTAATTTTATTTCAAATGCTATTTTAAAAATATACTCGGCTTTCCAAGAAAAATACACCTTCCATTCTAAAATGGTTCATTCAAATCAATTAATAAATCTTTCTGGATTTGTTTTAAATTTACGTTCCAAATCCGTAAATTCCTTTCCACACTTTTTAAAATTAAACAATATTTAATTTTAAAACAAATTTCCCTTTTCTTTTATAAAATTCCCAATGTAAAATTAAATTTTCAAATATCCACAGATATACTATTTTCAAATCGATTCCCAAATATTCGCTTTCAACACCAAATCAATTCACAATTTGATTTTCAAATTTATTTCAAATCCCAAATCGATTTTTCCAAACATTTACTTCAAAACACCAAGTCGATTTTCAGAATTGATTTCCCAAAATTTATTTTTAAACACCAAATCAATTTTAGATTGGTTTCCCAAATATTTATTATTTTTTTGCCAAATCAATATCAAATTGATTTTCCAATTTATTTTCAAAACACCAAATCAAATTTCAAATTGATTCTCAAATTTATTTCAAACACCAAATTTATTATCTTTTGAAACAATTACTTCTTTTAAATTTATTTAATTTTCTAAAATTAATTTACTATAAATTTACTACTTAAATTTCAAAAATCCAATTTTTATTTATTTCTGGTATCCTACGATCCCAAAAATAAATTCTGCTAAACAATAGACTTCAACGATTTCAATCATAATATAATCACACGCAGATTATAAATAAATCAACACACAATATTGAAACAAATTCAATTATTTGAGGAATCCAGTTGGATCCCTCCAACCTGTTTCTCTGCATCCACAGACGTTAGCACAACAATTAAATACCAATTCCACTTCGAGGTGGAATATCGCGGTATATGGGATTTATAAAATATCATCTGCTATTATGCGGTGCATAGGGTCTCGTCCGCTATATAATGTGGGAAATCAATCGCTCCAAATGCATATATAATACCAATTCCACTTCAAGGTGGAATATCGCGGTATATGGGTTTAATATAATACCATCCGCTATTATGCGGCGCATAGAGTCTATTTCAATATAACTGATAATAATTTATCATCCAAGCACACAATCAACAATTTAAAATTTAACTATTTAAAATTAAATCAGAAAAATCTAGTTGAGTGAGAAGATCTCACATTTGCCTATGCATGCAATCCATTTTCATTCCATATTGTTTTCTTCACAGTTTTGACCTTGCAATAAACAATTTATATAATTTATTAATATTCGAAATAATCGAACAATTCAATTACTGTTTAATAATTTGATTTTTAAGCTACTAAATTTTTATTTTAACTAATACTTTTAATTTATTTAAAAAAAATTCTTTTATAATTTATTTTTAGTAAATTAAAATATGTATATTTATTTTATTACTTACATATACTGAAATACTTATATAGGTAAAATCTAATTCATATAAACTTCAAACATTTAAAATTTTGATTCAACTAATATTTTTAATTTTTAAGCTAATGATTTAATTTTTAAACAAAGAATTAAATTTTAAACAAATTCCTTTTGATAAATTTATTTAACTAAAATTTTAAATTAAAAACTAAGTTTCCTTTATTAATTTATTTTCAGTAATTAAGATAATTAAGTAGGTTAATAAAAATAAATTAATCACCAAACCGTTATAAAAAAATAAACTAGTAAATTAAAGTGTGTATATATATATATATATTAACTTTATTCTTTCCTTTGAAAATAATCTATATAAATTTAAAATTTATATTTATTATTATTTTTTCATCAAACTTTACTTATATAAAATATATTCTGTTCCCTGTAATACCAGCAGTAATTTTCTTTACTGTTTTTTTCCTTAGCCTTCAAAATAAAGAATTTAAACAAAACAACATATACCTTTACTGCCGCTCGAGCCAACGACGCCTTGAACGGAGCCGCCCTAGCCCTACATGTCGCTCGAGTTCACCAACGAACAAAAATCCTCATGCGTCAACCATCTGTGCGCTGCCTTGCTTCGAAGTCGCCGGTCCAACTGCGGCGCTCGTGCGATTCAAACCTCGCGAATCACAGTCCACGTCGCCGAGCAACCCCGACACCGAGCTTCGATCGCTCAAGCTTCAGCCCCACGCGTCTCGATCAATCCCCTTTTTTATATTTTGGAATCGAGTTCGGCCATTATCACGTGCGGCCATTGATTTTGAGCTGCTCATATTTTGTTTTGTTTTAATTTTTTTCCCCTCGGACGAATTTGTTCTACGGCCATTTCAAATAGATTCCGAATTTGGGAAAAATATGCTTCGGCCACTAATTTTTTTTATTGAAGCGAAGAAAGGACTTTCGAAACGAAAGATTTTTTATATATAGACTGACGATTACATTTTCCTTTTTCTAAGCAAAGAAAACAACGCATGTTGAAATTATCAGAGAAAGCGAGACACGTGCCTTGAAAAAGCATATACATGTTGAGAAGCAGAATAAGGGCTTACACAGTTATTATTTATATTTTTAAATTCAAATTCAAATTCAAATTGCTTCAATAAACGTAACTCAAAATTTCAATTTCCAATCGAGCGTGCAGCCAGGGGTTTATAATGTTATACGTCTATTCCGAATGCAATGGAAAAGGTTCCGAGTCCAAATTCGATCATATGGAGAAGATAGCTTTTTGAACCAGTTATTAAATTAAATTCCAATATAAATTTTAGCTCGTTTGCAATCCGTACGACCACCCAACAACTCCGAATGTTGCGGAAATTGAAATCCAATAATAATTCAATTATACGGATCCAATGGAACTGGTTTCGTCGAATTATGAGACTGTGCCTCAGAAGGCTATTTTTAAATATCGATTTAAACGATATAAATTTCAAAACTGAATAAAACATTCCCAAATCAAATTCTAAAGCTTTTATTATCTTCAGTATTATCCATATAATTTTTTAAGCCCTTTGAAATATTTTCAAACAGCTTTAAAACTCAAGATTCAATATTTTACCCAACTTCAAATTATTAAATTAACTTAATTGCCAATTTCATAGTTATATTTGAAATTCAAGTTAAAAATAACATCCGATATTTAAAATTAATTAAATATTTTCATTTTCAAACGTTCAAAGTGTTATTTCCACATTATATATGTGGGCGTGCAATGACATCTTAAAATTGAAGCCATGTTCGCCTCGGTCCTCATTTTAAAACTGAGGTCATTGTGGCCTCGGTTTAAAACTAAGTCCATGTTGGCCTCAGTTTAAACAACTGAGTCCATTATGGTCTTAGATTAAAACTGAGGCAATGTTGGCCTTAGTTTTAAATTGAGGCCACTGTAAACTGAGGCCATGTTGCCTCAGTTTAAAACTGGGGCCATGTCCGCCTTAGCTTTAAATTGAGATCATGTTGTCCGCCTCAGTTTTAAACAACGGAATGAGAAATTCTGGTAAAGTGTATATTCCAGGTATTGCTGAAAACACATATGCATAATTGTTTTAGATATTCAGTGTTATAGAAGAAAAGAAATGCCTTTAATTTCTGTTAATCAAAAAAAATTAAAAAACCATCTGAGAAGTTCTAGATTTTACCATCTCAAAAATCCAAACATATCATTGTATATATGAAGTACATAATTTCAAATTATCATCCTTGCATATTTTCTTATTTTATTTAATTTCCTTTTATTGTTAAAACATATGCTATCACCTTGATTACTATTTGTCGTTTTTTAGTATAAATTTCAATTTAATATGATATTGAATGCATGTGGGTACTTATAGAAGAAGCAGAAGAAAAGAGAAAATTGGATGACAGTTCTAGTGGTAATGGTGAAGTAGAAGATCTTGAAAATGATCCAATTGTGGAAGTTTTTAGTTCCGATAGAAAGAAAAATTATATAGGTGATACTCATATGAACAATAATTTGCAAGAAAAATTGATACTCAAATCACTTCAATTTTTATGAAATTTATACCTAATTTGCAAGAAAAGCATGTTGCAAGTCATTTGATGACTCCACATACGAAAGGTGCTTTAAATTTAGGTGAAACTCATATGAACAATAAACTAACCGTCTCATATAATGATATTCATTCATTTACAATGGAAAATAATAATAATGTTATTGTCACAAGATTTAGAGATGGATGTAGCCAAAGGTTATGCTAGAACACAAACAACTTGTCATTTTAGGAAGGTGATACCTAATGTAGAGAAAGTTATTTGGATGGTTGAAGTTCTTGAACCAGATGCACCAGTTTAAGATGGTCCTCGAAATGGAATGTACAAGCTATGTGAATTTTCTGATGGAGGCTTCGTTATATGGCCAGAGTTTCGTATTTGGTAATTGTAGACTTTAACCATGAACAATGTCTTTTTTTTTGTTATTGCAATTGGTATTAGTATGGAATTGGTAAACTATGTATTGATAACTTAATTATGTATTGAACTTCTCTTTTGTTAATTAATACTCTGTTTTATTACCAATTATGAATATTGTTTATTGATATTGATTGGGTTATAATTTGCTAAATTAAGATAATATTTCATGTTAAATATAGTCTATATTATATCTTTTAACATTCAAACCATTATATCTTTCAACATTTATATTACTGATAAATGTTTATTTTTTTGTATTTATTTGTAACGCTTATAAGCATTGGAAGATACTTTCCCCCAACGCTTATAAGCGTCGGAAGACCTTTTTTCCCAATGCTTATAAGCGATGGAAGATATTATTTCCCAATGCTTATAAGCGTTAACCAAAAAAATCTTCCAATACTTATAAGCGTTGCAAATAAATACCCATGCCCCTATAGTGACACATATAAATGTTACTGAGATTCTTGGCAACGCTTATACTCATTGGGAATCCTCTGTTTTTGTGTAGCGTAATAGGATTTTTATATCAAAACATATCACAAAATCTATGTGAATTAACATAAATCATCAACAACATATAGATATGCATTTTATCATCCAAAAACATGGAAAAACATTTGAAAATATTTTGGATTTCATACTAAAAACCGAAAACCATTAAAAAATTGAGATGTAGTCATTATTCATCTTAACTTTTTGATTACAGATGTGAGAAATGTTCTTGATTAAGTGACTTGGTTCTCCTTCTTGAAATTCTAGCTTTATCTTCTCTTAAGCTTGCTAATGGTGATCGACCTTAACTTTTATTTTTAATTTGTGAAAAATGAAGTGAACGTGAATTTTGAGGGGTTAAGGGCTTAGGGTATAAGGATGTGACTTGTTCCTATTTTGCCCTTGTATATTTTCTAACATTTTATTCTATTTTTATTCTTTAATTCACTTGTTTAACATGGCATGACTACCCCTTATTTAATCACAAATCTCAATTCATTAATCATCTTACATTATTTAATTTAATTTAACTAATTAAATATCCTAAATAATGTTACTAAAAATATGGGACGTTACAACCTAGGCTGTCCACAGGCTATCACAATGCGATAATCGATTGGACAAAATCAACCAGTCAGCTCCTACGATGTTCGGTCGACTTATACCTTTTAGTTATTCGTCTGTTCACATGCAATCTATTTTTAAGTTGTTGTTTTGTCTATTTTTAATTGTTTTTCATCCAATCATATTCGCGAATTTCGAATAAAATGTAAAATTCATTTTATGACTTATTAATACTTATTGACATCATATGATGTATTCCAAGGGTAATAAATTCAATAGTCGGTACAATTACTTCTATTAAATCATATAAATAACTACGATAGATATATTCACAGATTAAACTATATTCATCGATGAGGGTTATAGAATTATTTCCGACTCTTTAACAAAGCGTAGAATAAATTTATACATATGTCAATTTAATCCCAATTAACATTTCCCCCAATTTCCATCAACTTTATTATCAAAATCATTGTCTAGGTTTTCCAATTCTTGAAAAATATTAATTTAACAGTCAAATAAATTTTAAATTCATTTTTCAAATCTAAATAGATGTATAAGTAAAATTTAAATGCTTGTCTACACGACTACATCATATTCATTTCGTAGATAAACCCACTCATCTGTATTCACAGCCTTCGAAGTGATCCCTAAATCTTCTTTGCGGATTTGATTGGATTTGGTGTTCCTCCTTCTTAATTTAGCTTGCAAGTATTTGGACTTAAATCTCTCTCCCGTTTTAATTGATCTTCTTTTTTTTTCTAGAGGGATTTGATTGATATGTGTTTGAAGGGATTTTTTTTTTGAAATTGAAGAAGAAGGAAAAAATAGAGTTTAGGTGAAGCGACCTTAGCGACGACTACAGGATGAAGAAAAATGGAGAATGATATGAATTAGGGTTAGGAAATTCCCTTATATAGGCACTAATCCTGAAACCCCCCTCAATCTCACTTAGGCATGAACCTGTTTTACTTCGAAATACGTGCTACGGTAAACAACTCCATCTGGTGTCTATTTCTAATGTTCTATATATGAATTTGGGTTAGGAAAATCTATATGCAATGAAGAAGTCAATTTTTTCTAAATTTCTTCATTTGTAAAAATTCAATTTTTCAATGTTGTGTAAAATTGTAAAATGCGCTTTTTAATTAATTAATTATTGTTAGTAAAATTGGGATGTTATAATAAAGATTTTAAAATATAAACGAGGCAACAATTTTCTAAAACATTCAAACATTTGGATTGGTTGTTCAAACGCCTGAAAAAGCCAAACTAGATGTCAGGATAAAGGAAAAAAGTGTCTTCTTTCTTTCGGGTTTTAACTTTAAAACCATACGTTTGAAATTTTACTTTAGATGCCTGGATCTATAACGGATATTTTCTACAAAATTGTTTTTTAGTTTTGAAAAGTTTCTTCTCTACAAATGGCTGCATCCTTTTGTATCAATTTCTATTAATTTCAATGATTTACTAAAACCTTTTTAACATTATTTGTACGTGATCTTTTGGGTAGAACAACTTGGCTTTGTTAACTCTCTATACTTTTGATCTTAACACTCGTTATACTCTCTACATAATCAAAAAAATTTAGAAACTTTCTACTTCTTAAATCTTGCATTTTCAATTATTATCACCAAAAAATTATAGGAAGAGTGTACTCAAGTTGACAAATCTGTGTTGAATAAGAACACAAAGTTGTCAAAGTATTTTTTGTAATAAAGGAAGAAGTCTTTTTTGTAACGATCAGACAAAGTCTGTACTTGTTCCTCCGAGTCAAGAAAAGGCTTGGTCGACAGTGAAATGCAAAGGAGATTTTCGAGACTGGACGTACGATTATGGGTCCAAACCAGTATAAAACTCTACTATGATCGCTTCATTTACTTTATTTTACACTTATTATGTTACTTACACTTCAAAACTAGTATAAAACTCTAGCCATATATTCGTTCCTTTCATACTTTGCACTTTCAAAATCACAATATTGCGTAATCAAATGAAGAAGAAACGAACAACGAAAACAAGTTCAAACTATTACTGTTTTTTTCATTTTGATCTTCTAGGGTTTGGATAGCTATTTAGGATTGTGGAAAATAGGTATAAGGACAAACTTTGGAAAAAAAATTAGGCTGAATGACAATAAGTTTCATTTTCAGGCTGAAGGACAAACTTTGAAAATAATTAGCCCGAAGGACAATACTATTTAGAACTAGCATTTTGTATAGTGTAAAAACTAAATTAAATGCTAGTTAGAACTAGCATTTTGTATAGTGTAAAACTGAATATAATACTAGTTAGAACTAGCATTGTCCTTCAACCTAATTTTTTCCAAAGTTCATCTTTCGGCCAAAAAATGAATCTTGGTGTCCTTGAGACAGTTTTTTTTATCAAAGTTTTTCCTTTTCTCTAATTCCATCTTTAGGATTTATACTTTATTTTATAAGGATCACATAATTAGAATTTTGGGATGTACATTAAACTAACTTGAGAATTCTTCAACTTGGGTTCCATTTGATGATTGTACAAGTGTAAACTATTGATGGATTTCACAAATCAATCAAAGGTTGCTTTAATTAAACATGCTTAAAAAAGACCGGAGAAGAAAAGAAACAATGCTCAAACTTGGTCACTAGCACTAACCAAATTTGTTTTCATGGTGTAATGGAAATTGTAGGGTTGTCAATAGCACTAACCTATTTTGTTTCCATCGTTTTGGGTCTGAAGCAAAATTTAGAATATCTAACAAACCGTTAAGTGAAATGATATAATGTAGAACAAGTAATGGATTGGGTTTCTTTCATCTTCTATCTCTCTCTGTTTGTTCTTTATTTTTATTTTTTTGAAAAAGAGGAGAATTACTAGGACACCATGCGGATATACCACACCAACAATTTTTCTCATTGAAGTGTAATATAAGTTTGGTTAAAGAACGGACTTAAATTTCAACCATTCTTGGCCCAAGAAAGTATTCGCAGAACCCAACCAAAATGAAATGCCCAGTCAAGCATTTGACTTCTCTTTTGTTAATTGATACTCTGCTTTATTACTGATTATGAATACTGTTTATTGATATTGATTGAGTTATGATTTGCTAAATTAAGATAATATTTCATGTTAAATATAGTCTGCGTTATATCTTTTAACATTCAAACCATTATATCTTTCAACATTCATATTACTGATAAGTGTTTATTTGTTTGTATTTATTTGTAACGCTTATACGCATTGGAAGATATTTTCTCCTAATGCTTATAAGCATTGGAAGACCTTTTTTCCCAACACTTATAAGCGATGGAAGATATTATTTCCCAAGATTCCAATGCTTATAAGCATTGCAAATAAATGCCCACGCCCCTTTAGCGACACATATAAGTGTTACTGAAATTCTTGACAACGCTTGTACTCATTGGGAATTCTTTGTTTTTGTGTAGTGTAATAGGGTTTTTATATCAAAATATATCACAAAATCTATGTGAATTAGCATAAATCATCAACAACATATAGATATACATTTTATCATCCAAAACATGGCAAAACATTTGCAAATAATTTGTATTTCATACTAAAAACCGAAAACCATTAAAAACTTGAGATGTAGTCATTATTCACCTTAACTTTTTGATTAAAGATGTGAGAATTGTTCTTGATTAAGTGATTTGATTCTCCCTCTTGAAATCCTATCTTTTATCTTCTCTTGAGCTTGCTAATGGTGGCCGGCCTTAGCTTGTATTTTTGATTTGTGAAAAATGAAGTGACCGTGAGTGTTGAGGGGTTCAGAGTATAAGGATGTGCTTTGTTCCTATTTTTCCCTTACATATTTTCTAACATTTTATTCTTTAATTCACTTGTTTAACATGGCACGACTACCCCTTATTTAATCACAAATCTCAATTTATTAATCATCTTACATTATTTATTTAATTTAACTAATTAAATATCTTAAATAATGTTACTAAAAATATGGGGTGTTACAACCTATGTTATCCACAAGTTATCACAATGCGATAGTCGACTGGACAAAATCAATCAGTCGGCTCCTACGACGTTCAGCCGACTTTTAGTTAATCGTCTGTTCACATGCAACCTATTTTTAAGTTGTTGTTTTGTCCATTTTTAATTTTTTTTCATTCAATCATATTCCTGAATTTTGAATACAATGTAAAATTCATTTTATCGCTTATTAATACTTACTGACATCATATGATTTATTCCAATGTAAAAATCATAAAGGAAAATACAGATTTTCTTCTTCTTAAATCTTGCATTTTCAATTATTACCACCAAGAGATGATAGGAAGGGTGTACTCAAGTTGACAAATCTGTGTTGAATAAGAACACAAAGTTGTCAAAGTATTTTTTGTAACAAAAGGAAGAAGTCTTTTTCGTAACGATCAGACAAAGTCTGTACTTGTTCCTTCGAGTCAAGAAAGGGCTTGATAGACAGTGAAATGCAAAGGAGATTTTCAAGACTGGACGTAGGATGACGAGCCCAAACCAGTATAAAACTCTACTGTGATCGCTTCATTTACTTTATTTTACGCTTATTATGTTACTTACACTTCAAAACCAGTATAAAACTCTAGCCATATATTCGTTCCTTTCATACTTACACTTTCAAAATCACCATATTCCATAATCAAATGAAGAAGAAATGAACAACGAAAACAAGTGCAAACTAGTACTGATCTTTCTCATTTTGATCTTCTAGGGTTTGGATAGCTATTTAGGATTTATATTTTATTTTATAAGAATTACATAATTAGAATTTTGGGACCTACATTAAACTAACTTGAGAATTCTTCAACTTGGGTTCCATTTGATGATTGTACTAGTGTAAACTATCGATGGATTTCACAAATAAATCAAAACGTTGCTTTAATTCAACATGCTTAAAAAAAGGAAGGAGAAGAAAAGAAACAATGCTCAAACTGGTCACTAGCACTAACCAAATTTGTTTTTCATGGTGTAATGGAAATTGAACGGCTGTCAATAGCACTAACCTATTTTGTTTCCATCGTTTTGGGTCTGAAGCAAAATTTAGAATATTTAACAAACCGTTAAGTGAAACGATATAATGTAGAACAAGTAATGGATTGGGTTTCTTTCATCTTCTATCTCTCTCTGTTTGTTCTTTGTTTTTATTTTTTTGAAAAAGTGGAGAATTACTCGGACACCATGCAGATATACCACACCAACAATTTTTCTCATTGAAGTGTAAAATATAAGTTTGGTTAAAGAACGGACTTAAATTTCAACCATTCTTGGCCCAAGAAAGTATTCGCAGAACCCAACCAAAATGAAATGCCCAGTCAAACATTTGACTTCTCTTTTGTTAATTGATACTCTGCTTTATTACTGATTATGAATACTGTTTATTGATATTGATTGGGTTATGATTTGCTAAATTAAGATAATATTTCATGTTAAATATAGTCTACGTTATATCTTTTAACATTCAAACCATTATATCTTTCAACATTCATATTACTGATAAGTGTTTATTTGTTTGTATTTATTTGTAACGCTTATACGCATTGGAAGATATTTTCCCCTGATGCTTATAAGCATTGGAAGACCTTTTTTCCCAACACTTATAAGCGATGGAAGATATTATTTCCCAAGATTCCAATGCTTATAAGCGTTGCAAATAAATGCCCACGCCCCTTTAGCGACACATATAAGTGTTACTGAAATTCTTGACAACGCTTGTGCTCATTGGGAATTCTTTGTTTTTGTGTAGTGTAATAGGGTTTTTATATCAAAATATATCACAAAATCTATGTGAATTAGCATAAATCATCAACAACATATAGATATACATTTTATCATCCAAAACATGGCAAAACATTTGCAAATAATTTGTATTTCATACTAAAAACCGAAAACCATTAAAAACTTGAGATGTAGTCATTATTCACCTTAACTTTTTGATTAAAGATGTGAGAATTGTTCTTGATTAAGTGATTTGAGTCTCCCTCTTGAAATCCTATCTTTTATCTTCTCTTGAGCTTGCTAATGGTGGCCGGCCTTAGCTTGTATTTTTGATTTGTGAAAAATGAAGTGACCGTGAGTGTTGAGGGGTTCAGAGTATAAGGATGTGCTTTGTTCCTATTTTGCCCTTACATATTTTCTAACATTTTATTCTTTAATTCACTTGTTTAACATGGCACGACTACCCCTTATTTAACCACAAATCTCAATTTATTAATCATCTTACATTATTTATCTAATTTAACTAATTAAATATCTTAAATAATGTTACTAAAAATATGGGGTGTTACAACCTATGTTATCCACAAGTTATCACAATGCGATAGTCGACTGGACAAAATCAATCAGTCGGCTCCTACGATGTTCAGCCGACTTTTAGTTAATCGTCTGTTCACATGCAACCTATTTTTAAGTTGTTGTTTTGTCCATTTTTAATTTTTTTTCATTCAATCATATTCTTGAATTTGAATACAATGTAAAATTCATTTTATCGCTTATTAATACTTACTGACATCATATGATTTATTTCAATGTAAAAATCATAAAGGAAAATAAAGATTTTCTTCTTCTTAAATCTTGCATTTTCAATTATTACTACCAAGAGATGATAGAAAGGGTGTACTCAAGTTGACAAATCTGTGTTGAATAAGAACACAAAGTTGTCAAAGTATTTTTTGTAACAAAAGGAAGAAGTCTTTTTCGTAACGATCAGACAAAGTCTGTACTTGTTCCTTCGAGTCAAGAAAGGGCTTGATAGACAGTGAAATGCAAAGGAGATTTTCAAGACTGGACGTAGGATGACGAGCCCAAACCAGTATAAAACTCTACTGTGATCGCTTCATTTACTTTATTTTACACTTATTATGTTACTTACACTTCAAAACCAGTATAAAACTCTAGCCATATATTCGTTCCTTTCATACTTACACTTTCAAAATCACCATATTCCATAATCAAATGAAGAAGAAATGAACAACGAAAACAAGTTCAAACTCGTACTGATCTTTTTCATTTTGATCTTCTAGGGTTTGGATAGCTATTTAGGATTTATATTTTATTTTATAAGAATCACATAATTAGAATTTTGGGACCTACATTAAACTAACTTGAGAATTCTTCAACTTGGGTTCCATTTGATGATTGTACTAGTGTAAACTATCGATGGATTTCACAAATAAATCAAAACGTTGATTTAATTCAACATGCTTAAAAAAAGGAAGGAGAAGAAAAGAAACAATGCTCAAACTGGTCACTAGCACTAACCAAATTTGTTTTTCATGGTGTAATGGAAATTGAACGGCTGTCAATAGCACTAACCTATTTTGTTTCCATCGTTTTGGGTCTGAAGTAAAATTTAGAATATTTAACAAACCGTTAAGTGAAACGATATAATGTAGAACAAGTAATGGATTGGGTTTCTTTCATCTTCTATCTCTCTCTGTTTGTTCTTTATTTTTATTTTTTTGAAAAAGTGGAGAATTACTCGGACACCATGCAGATATACCACACCAACGATTTTTCTCATTGAAGTGTAAAATATAAGTTTGGTTAAAGAACGGACTTAAATTTCAACCATTCTTGGCCCAAGAAAGTATTCGCAGAAGCCCAACCAAAATGAAATGCCCAGTCAAACATTTGACGCGAAATGCGTTCATCCAGTTAAATTTACTCTTAAACTTACGGCTTAAAATCTGCCACCTCTGCAATCCTCAACAAATCATTCCAACCAATCAGCATACACTCTAGGCATTATATAAGCGTCCGTTCCGTTTATTCCCCTTTCAAATTCATCTTCCCAAATCAATCTTCCGATCCCTAAATTTCAAATCAGTAAAATCCTAGCTTAATCCATGGCACCCAAGGCAGAGAAAAAGCCAGCAGAGAAAAATCCCGTTGCCGAAAATCCCGAGGTAGAAAAGAAGGCTGCCGTTGATAAGTCACCTGCTGGCAAGAAACCTCGTGCGGAAAAGCGACTTCCTCCAAAAGAGACGCCTGAGAAGAAGAAGAAAAAGAAGGTCAAGAGCGTCGAGACTTATAAAATTTACATTTTCAAGGTTCTAAAGCAAGTCCATCCTGATATCGGGATCTCAAGCAAGGCGATGGGAATAATGAACAGCTTTATCAACGATATATTTGAGAAGTTAGCGCAGGAAGCTTCCAGGCTGGCCAGGTACAACAAGAAACCGACGATTACGTCAAGAGAGATACAGACATCTGTTAGGCTTGTTCTTCCTGGTGAATTGGCTAAGCATGCCGTGTCTGAGGGTACCAAAGCTGTTACCAAATTCACCAGTGCTTAAACTTGGGGGTTATGGGTATTCGGTCTTTTAAATTGCCTTTTTGTTTTCTTTTAATATAGTTTCATTCCAGAGATGTGAATGCTAGCATCAGAAGTTTTGTGTTGCTATTATATAATATATGGTATTGCGAAAATGGTGGATTATTTTGTTTGGTTACATTTTTGTTTTTGAACATTCGTATGTAACTCCAGATTTTTTTTGTTTTTTGTTTTTTGTTTTTGTTTTTGTTTTACTTCATCATCATAAGACAGTTTTATGTTTCTGAATTATGCGCATATGTGGTGAAAATCCCAACATCGAGGGAACCTGATATTTGAAATCCATGGAGAACGGTACACCGAAATCTCAAGCGAAGTTTCGTTGTTCTATCAGAAATACTTGATTTTAAAATTGTGTATTTGAATTTCAAAGACCTAATCAGTTGTTTATGATTCTATCTATGCTTCAGAGTTCTTGTTTATGAATGTAATTTTACTTTTCAGTGGTTAAATTATTGGAAACAGTTTGGTTCCCTTTTCTCTAGATCGATGAGTAAATTGTGAAAAGGTAGTTTTACCCGCAATCGAACTTTGGCGAACATATTGTAGTGTTGCGTAAATTTTGTTGGTGTATAAGTTTGTGTCTTATTGCTATAAGTTTTTAGGTTAAATATGCAGATTGTTCTACCTTTATTGAATGCTGTACTCAAGGATGTAAGAGTTGCGTGCAAACACTGCAATTTTGTTAAAATTCGTGATCGTAATGTTAACTTAACACGTTGCTTTGATGGTAGGAGGGATGAATACTAAGGGCGTGTTCTTGCACGAAACGAAAAAGACACACGAAATGGGCATTTGAAAGAAACATGAAAATAACATATATTATTATGTTACGAAAGAGACATTTTGAAAAGAATACGAAGGTAAATGGAAACAAACAAAATGATAGTTTATATGAGACAAATTATCTCTATTCATTCCAACTATTCAAATTTGTCCGTTTGTCTGAACTGAATAAAATGGTGCGCCTCACTTCTGACATCGTTGGAGATGCAAATGATATATAAGTAAAATTTAAATGCTTATCTACACGACTACGTCATATTCATTTCATATATAAACCCACTCATCTATATTCACAGCCTTCAAAGAGATCCCTAAATTTTCTTTACGGATTTGATTGGATTTGGTGTTCCTCCTTCTTAATTTAGCTTGCAAGTATTCTCTCTCTCGTTTTAATTGATCTTCTTATTTTTGTCCAAAGAGATTTGATTGATATGTGTTTGAAGGAATTTGTGTTTCGAATTGAAGAAGAAGGAAAAACGCAGAGTTTAGGTGAAGCGACATAAGCGACGACTACAGGATGAAGAAAAATGAAGAATGAGATGAATTAGGGTTAGGAAATTCCCTTATATAGGCACAAATCCTAAAATCCTCCTCAATCTCACTTAAGCATGAACCTGTTTTGCTTCGAAATACGTGCTACGATAAACAACTCCATCTGAGGTCTATTTCTAATTTTCTAGATATGAATTTGGGTTAAGAAAATCTACATGCAATGAAGAAGTCATATTTTTCCAAATTTCTTCATTTGTAAAAATTCAATTTTTCAATGTTGTGTAAAATTGTAAACTGCCCTTTTTAATTAACTAATTATTGTTATTAAAAATTGGGATATTATAATAAAGATTTTAAAATATAAACGAGGCAACAATTTTATCAAACATTCAGACATTTGGATTGGTTATTCAAACGCCTGAATAAGCCAACTAGACGTAAGGATAAAAGAAAAAAGTGTCTTCTTTCTTTCGGATTTTAACTTTTTAAAACCATACTTATGAAATTTTACTTTAGATGCCTGGATCACTGTAACAGATATTTTCTATAAAATTATTTTTTTAGTTTTGGAAAGTTTCTTCTCTATAAATGGTTGCATCCTTTTGTATCAATTTCTATTAATTTCAATGATTTACTAAAACCTTTTTAACATTATTTGTACGTGATCTTTTGGATTGAACAACTCAGCTTTGCTAACTCTCTATACTTTCGATCGTAACAATCTTTATACTCCCTACATAATCAAAAAAATTTAGAAACTCTATTTTCTACTTCTTAAATCTTGCATTTTCAATTACTATCACCAAATAATTATAGGAAGAGTGTACTCAAGTTGACAAATCTGTGTTGAATAAGAACACAAAGTTGTCAAAGTATTTTTTGTAATAAAGAAAGAAGTCTTTTTGAGGTCGTAAACGACCTAGCATAGGCATAATGAGCTATTTTGAGGCCATTTTAAGGTCGGATTGCCTAAAACCTAACGTTGTAGGCCATTTTAAGTTCGGAAACGAGCTATTTTGAGGCCGAGACTTTTCCACGCGAACGACCTAGCATAGGCAGACCTAAGTGCAGTTTTTCACTAAAAACACTAAAATTTGGGGTTTTTCGCCAATCCAATCCAAACCAAATGCAAATGTACATGCAAACATGATAGGGATTCATTCCCAACAGTCCAAGATAGTTATAGGCTAAATTTGTGAGATAAAAATCTCACATTTTCACCAAATTATGAAGGTAAAGCTTGAAGGTGAATGGAGAAGCAACTACAAGCTTGAATCCAATGCTTTTTGTTGAATTTGGAGTTGAATGATGGAGTTGGAGTTGAAACCTATGCTTGGAGTTTCTAATTTCCCTTTCCACTCACCACTTATGTTAAAATTTGTGTTTGGTAGGAATCTATGAAGAGTGAGGAGAAGGAGAGAAGTGGGTTTGAGTTATAATGGCTAAACTAATCCAAAGTCCAAAGCAGGAAAAGTTAGTGAAATTTCACTAACTCCAAACCTATCAATGTTTATACTTAAAAAAATTGTAAACGATATTTCGAACTCAATGGAAGTGGTCTCGAGTACTAATTCGACCGTTTGCAAAAAGTAGCTTTTCGGACAAATATCCGAATGACAATAAAATATTTAAACAAAATAATTAAATATATAATCGATAAATATGCGGGTTGTTACAATATGGCTAGAGTTTTATACTGGTTTTGAAGTGTAAGTAACATTATAAGTGTAAAATAAAATGAAGCGATCACAATAGAGTTTTATACTGGTTTGGACCCATAATCCTACGTCCAGTCTCGAAAATTTCCTTTGCATTTCACTGTCTACGAAGCCCTTTCTTGACTCGGAGGAACAAGTACTGTAACAACCCGCATATTTATCGATTTTATATTTAAATATTTTATTTAAATATTCTATCGTTAGTCGGATTTTAGTCCGAAAATCTACTTTTTGCATACAGTCGAATTAGGACTCGGGACCACTCCCATTGAGTTTAAAATGCCGTTTGCGACCTTTTTGAGTATAAGCTTCGATATGTTTGGAGAAAGTTGATTTTTGCTACTTTTCACTTTGGGTTTGGTTTTGGGCTCAGCCCTATGTTTAACTTATGCTCAAATCTGAGCTACTCTTCCCCACTCACCCTCATTCTCTTCTCTTTTCAGTTCTAAGGCAATAATGGTGGGAGAGATTGGAAATTAAAACTCCAAAACCCTAGTTTTCTTTTGCAAATCAAATTCCTAGCTCTAAATTCAAGAGAACCCATTGGTAAGCATTCTCTTCTTCTTCTCCAACTTATTCTCTTACCAATTTCAGAAATTCCTAAACCTAATTTTGGGAATGTTCTTGTTTTGAGCATAGATTCGAGCTCATTTGGGTTGTGTTGAAGAGAGGTTGGTTCTCCATTTGCTTTCAAGCTTCTTCTTGTTTGATTTTGGTAAAAAGGTGAGATTTTTATCTCATATCTATGTTTATATTTATCTTCGATTGTTAGGTATGAATTCCTAACACTTATTCGTGTGCAATTGCTTTTGGTTTGGATTGATTTGGTGAATATTCCAATTTTTGGTGTTTTGGGTTCAATCCTTTAAAAATCATAGCTTTGATGTTCAAATGTGTTTTTGGTGATGCAACAAGGAGCTTATAGGGCCGGGTAGTCGATTGGCATAAATCCTTAGTGCCGATGCTCGAGTGGTTGCAATTTGGTAGTGATTGGCCATTGTATTCAATGGGCTAGGAGGGGACTGGGAACAGGTTCGGCCGACCGAACCCCTGGGCCGGTCGACCGACCTGTTACTAAGGTGCATAGGCACCTTTCTGTTTCTGGTCCGGTCGACTGCCTACAGGGCTTAGCCGACCGACCTGCTTCCCGAGACTTTTGTGGAACAGGGTCCGTTCGACCGAGCTCTGTAGCCGGCCGACCGACCTGGTGCATTTTTGCCTATTTGCCTATTCGCTTGAGAATTCCAATTTAAATCGATTCGTGATGATCCTATTTGTTGTTATCATTTATTATGACTTTGATGACTCCTTTTTAGGGATTTTTGAATATCCATTTCAATGGATTTTTTATCGGTTTTTTTGGATTTTATTCACGTCTTCGAATGTGAATTTTAGTGGTTGATTGTTCCTATAATCTTCTTCGTGATTTGTCACTTTAAAAATATAAAGGTTTTCTATACTAGTAGTAAATATCAAAACTCTTTCTTCAAATGATTTCAACACTATTTTATTACAAAGATCGTTTTCTCAAACCGATTTCTAATCTATTAGTATATACAAACCTTTACCTCACTCGTATGAGAAATCTAATTAAACGACTTAGTAAAACGAGTGGTATGAAACGCTTGCGTTTACTTCGTCGGTTAATTCTTGGACTTGTTCGATTGAATCTCTTGTGACAATTTTATAGTGGAGATTTACAGTTTGTTCGTAAATATTTAAGTTAAGCAAGTGGTTATGGGACATGAAGCTAAACTCATATATTTACTAGCTTAGTGCGATTGACACTTCTCGTTGATCATGACGATCATCTTTGTGATTTAGACTAGCAATGTGCGATGTCTCTTTGTCTGCGAGGGAGACTAAACCCCGTTTTGTGGAGTTTCGACTCAAATTGGTGGGGTAGCAACCCATGGTCTTCGGGCCGTTTGTGGAGCTTCGGCTCAATTTGTGATGGTTAGCAACCATGGAATTAGCATTCCGTTTGTGATACACGTGTTGGTGAGCTTTATGCTCCCGTTTGTGATAGGCCTCCCCCCTTTGTGATTTCTGGATTTCTTGAGATGATTTCTAGAATTTGTGCTTCACCAATTTTCGTGATTTCTATTGATAAGCCTTATCGATATTTGTGCATTGGTGAATTTGTGCGTCATTGACTTTTGTGATTTCTGGATTTCGCGTATTGAATTCTGGAATTTGTGTGTCATTGACTTTTGTGATTGACATTGATATTATCATCAATATTTATGGTTTGGTGAACGAAATAAGGAGTATGACGTTTCTTTGATTCTTGTGTAGATTTTGTGACATTGAATAACCCCTTGATGATTTTCAACTACTTATATATATCACAACTTGGCATTGTGATTATTATGTGTTTAGTCATATATCTTATTCTATATCGTTTCATCTGATATTTATAGTTAGACCGATCCGTTTATTATTTTCTTATTAAATAATACTCGGGTCAGACCGAGATGTTACAGGTGCTTCTGCTTGACTTCTCCCCAGGGATTCATTACTCTGACTTTTGGCTAACTACTTAGATTAGTAGTTTTTTGTTGTATACATTTGAGATATAGACTCCATAATGTATACTTATTCTTTTGTGTAGTTCGTGTAACTATTCTTTTGTGATATTGTGGATCTTTTTAGACCACTACTCTGACATACACTTTCATGTGTTAGTTATATATATTCATATCTTCTTCCGCCTTTGTGATATGAATTGTCTGTGACTGATTTATGTTATGCTTATTTCTATATTTGTCTCCGAAGGATTCATATAGCCACTGTGTAGTAGCTTTGAGTTTGTGTCGGTATATCGGATTTCCCACTTGATAAAGAAATGCATGTTATACTATCTGACATATCGATGCTCGTGCAAAGAAATTACACTGATGGTCGCTCCTCAACAGCCTTATTCTCCGTGCTAGTTGACAGCATTCACCGTAATGTTCTTGGCTAGCGTGGGTATAGAGGTGGGGCGTCACAGCTTGGTATCAAAGACAAACTTCGGAACAATGTAGAATAACTTAACAAGGATCATCGTCCTAAGTCTATCTTAGGAGTCGTGCTTTAGGATTTTATTCGGGTCGATGTACCGTCCTATCCTATTTTCTTTTATGATTCCTTGTTTTGTCTATCAAGATTGCTTGATATTCAATTTGGTGAATAACCTTTTTCTTCTTCTTCTTTCTTTCTAAAGGGAGAGAAATGTCTAGACCAGGCCGCCCCAGAGCCGTACCGTCTAGCATTCCACCCCAAGATGGAGTTTTTATGACTGCTCAACAACTTCTTGATTTAGTGACAAATGCTCAAGCAACTGGAGCTAACCCGGAACCTACTCACCCAAAGTCGGGATTTGCACGCTTGTGCAGCGATTACACTAATTTGGGTGGGGAGCCATTCAAAGGTTCCGAAACTATTATTGAAGTACAGGCTTGGCTAAGGTCATGCGATCGAATCTTTTCTCGCATGAATCTTATTGACCTTCACCGAGTTCAGGTGGTCTCTAGTATGCTCCGAGAAAGAGCATTGGACTGGTACGAGCTTCTTATTTCTGAGATTAATGAAGCGGATCTCACCTGGGAGCAATTCCGGGAACGCTTCGAGTTGAAATTCGTACCAGAAGCTGAGAAGGTGACGATGGCTCGTCGTTTCATTGACCTTGTTCAAGGTGAATCCTCCGTGACCGATTATGTCGCGTCCTTTGAGTCGCTTTCCAAATATGGGGTTGAATACATCAACACCCCTTTAAAGAAGAACCAAAGGTTCGTCTATGGCTTAAACAAAAATCTCAAGAAGCCGTTACTTCTAAAATTAAAAGTTTCTTTCGACCAACTCGTTGATATCGCTCTTCGTCTTGAAGAGGCGGATAGGGAGAATGATATTGAAGTGGTGGGTTCCAAATCAAACTTCAACAATAACAAGAAGAGGCCAAACAAATTCAAAGGCCCCTATCCTAATAAGAAAGGGAAGCAAGCAACCTCCGTGGCAAAGACTTCTTCCTTTGGTCGTGGGGAATGCTATAATTGTGGTTCGAAGGACCATTATGCGAGCAAGTGTCCCAAGTCTATCTCTTGTCGCTACTGCAAAGGTCCCGGTCATGTTATATCTTCATGCCCCAAGCTTCAGGGCAGGAAAGAGGGAAAGCTTAATGTTGCTCAAGCTCCTGGCAACACATCTCGTGGCCAAGGTATTTCTCATTCTATTCTGGATGGAATTATTTTATTTCATGATCATCCTATTCGAGTTCTTTTTGATACGGGTGCGTCCCATTCTTTTATATCAAAAGAACTTGTTGATACCTTTTCTTTGGATGTTTTGTGTTTAATGACTTCTTTGAGAATTGCGAATTCGGTTGGTGGATCCGCAACAATCAGTTTATTATGTAAAGATGTCGAGATTATTTTGTGTGGTTTTTCTTTCCGAGCCGATTTGCATGTCATGCGTTATTTAGGCTTTGGAATGATTTTGGGAATGGATTGGCTTAACCGTTATGAAGCTCATATCCTATGTCCTGAGCGGACTATTCATCTTCGACATCCTCAATCTGTTAATCAGGTTTCTGTTATTCTTAAAGGTTCGGATTCTGCTTTGGTTGCATCTTTATATTCTTTAAATCCTCGTGATGACGACGATGATGATGAGGGTGATATTATTTCTCTTATTCACGTCGTTCGTGAATTTTCCGACATATTCGAGCCCGTTTAGGATTACCACCTAAGCGAGCAATTGAGTTCAGAATTAATCTTATTCCTGGAGCTCAACCTATCACCCGTCCTCCGTATCGTATGTCCAATAAAGAAAACGAGGAGATGCGTAAACAATTATCCGAATTGGAGACGAAGCAATTTATTCGCTCTAGTTCCTCGCCTTGGGGAGCTTCAGCTATTTTTGTGAAGAAATCCGATGGAACACTTAGGCTTTGCGATGACTACCGCAAGCTTAATGATCTTACTATCAAAAATAAATATCCTTTACCTCGGATTGATGATCTATTCGATCAACTTTGTGGTGCTAGAGTCTTTTCACAATTAGACTTAGCTACTGGATTTCATCAGCTTCGTATTGCAGAGGATAGTATTCCTTTGACATCGTTCCGTACTCGGTATGGATCTTATGAATGGCTTGTTATGCCATTTGGTTTGACGAATGCTCCGGCGTATTTCGTTGACCTTATGAATCGGGTTTTCAAAGATTTTCTCGACCGATTTGTTCTCATCTTTATCGATGATATTCTTATGTATTCTAAAACCGAGGAGGAGTATGAAAAACATCTTCGGATTGTGTTGGAAACTCTTAGGAGTAATCAATTAAAGGAAAAATTTTCTAAATGCCACTTTTGGCAATCTCGTGTGAAGTTTCTCGGTCATATTATTTCCGAATCCGGAATTTCCGTGGATCCTTCAAAGATTGAAGCGATTCAAGATTGGAAGAGACCGGAGAGTGTGACAGAGATTCGTAGTTTTCTCGGATTGGCGGGCTATTACCGTCGTTTTATCAAAGACTTTTCTAAGATTGCCGTGCCTCTCACTAGCTTGACGAAGAAAGGTGTTAAATACATTTGGTCGGACAAATGTGAAACTTCTTTTCAGAAATTAAAAGAACCTCTTTCTGATGCTCCTATTCTCGTTATTCCCGAGGAAAATCAAGATTTCGTTGTTTATGCCGATGCTAGTCGCGTTGGTTTGGGTGCCGTTCTTATGCAAAAAGAACGTGTTATTGCTTATGCTTCTAGGCAATTAAAGCTGCTGAGACTAGATATGTCACTCATGATTTAGAGCTCGCGGCTATTGTTTTTGCTCTTCGGATTTGGCGTTATTATCTTTTGGGAGAGAAATTCATTCTTTATACCGATCATAAATCTTTGAAGTATTTATTCTCTCAAAAGGAACTTAATTTGCGTCAACAGCGTTGGCTCGAATTTCTTGCACCATATGATCTTGATATTCTTTACACTCCCGGTAAGGGTAATCGTGTCGCCGATGCTCTTAGCCGTAAACAAGCTGTTGTTTCTATGATGATATCTGAATGGAACGATCTCGAGATCTTATCCACTTGTGAGATTCGAGACCACGTATTCGATTTATGCTCATCATTTGTTTTATGTAGCCTTGAGGCTCATCCTTCTCTTTTTGACCGCATTCTTGAAGCTCAAAGGCTAGATCCTGAATTGGCTCTTCTCGGCCAAAATATTAAGGATAAAACTGATATTGAAGGTTTGACTTTGATATTGATTCTCGTGGCGGCATTCGGAAATTTGGTAGACTTGTCATGCCAAGTATTGGTGATCTTCGTAAAGGTATTTTAGAAGATTCTCATCATTCTAAATTTACCATTCATCCCGGTAGTAGTAAAATGTACGCGGATATGAAGCGACTTTATTATTGGAAGGGAATGAAACTTGACATCGCTAACTTCGTTAAGCGTTGCATGACTTGCCAACTCGTTAAGGCCGAACATCAAAGGCCCGGTGGGTTATTGCAACCTTTAGAAATTCCAATTTGGAAGTGGGACCAAATTTCCATAGATTTTATAGATGGCCTTCCCCGTTTTCGATCGGGTCATGATAGTTTATGGGTGATTGTTGATAGACTTACTAAATCTGCCCATTTTATTCCCATTTGGTCTAACCGAACCGTACCTCTTTTGACCAAACTCTTTGTTAAAGAGATTGTTAAATTACATGGAGTTCCTACTTCTATCGTTAGTGATCGTGATCCATTGTTTACTAGTGGATTTTGGAAGAGTCTTCAAAAAGCTTTAGGAACGAAGCTTAATTTTAGCACCGCTTATCACCCCCAGTCCGATGGACAAACCGAGCGTGTGAATCAAACTCTTGAAGATCTTCTTCGTACATGTGTTCTTGATTTTGGTGGAAGTTGGGAAGATCATATTTCACTTGTTGAATTTTCTATAATAATAGCTTCCAATCTAGTATTGGTATGGCACCTTTCGAGGCACTCCATGGAAGGCCATGCTGATCTCCTTCTTGTTGGCTTGAGGCCGGTGAGAAGCTGGTTTTAGGTCCAGATTTTATTCGTGATTCCACAGAAAAGATTGAACTTATTCGACATAGGATGAAAGAAGCCCAGAGTAGACAAAAATCCTATGCCGATAACCGAAGAAGGAAGTTAGAATTTTCTGTGGGAGATCTTGTGTTCATTCGTGTATCACCTATGAAAGGTGTTGTACGTTTCAGTCGATCGGGAAAATTGGCGCCTCGTTATATTGGGCCATTTCCTATCACTGAACGTATTGGTTCCATGGCTTATCGCCTATCATTACCGGCTCAGTTTTCTGCTATCCATGACGTGTTTCACGTTTCTCAACTTCGAAAATGCCTTTGAGATTCCGATTCTATACTTGAGCCCGGCGTTGTGGAAGAGATTGAAGTTTCGCCTAATTTAACTTATGAGCAACATCCTATTCGTATCATTGCTTCGGAAGTCAAACGACTTCGAAATAAAGATGTCCCACTTGTTAAAGTCCAATGGTCTTCAAATCCTAAGGATTGTTCTTGGGAATCTAGAGAGTACATCGAGCGAACACATCCGGACTTACTTTCTCGTGCTCTTTGCAGTGAACTTCTTATTTCAAACTTCTTTTGTGTTGAATATGCTTTTATGGTTGTTACTATATATATCTTCTTCTTAAATATTGCGAGGACGCAATTTCTTTAAGGAGGGGAGTCTGTAACAACCCGCATATCGTTAGTCGGATTTTAGTCCGAAAAGCTACTTTTTGCATACGGTCGAATTAGGACTCGGGACCACTCCTATTGAGTTTAAAATGCCGTTTGCGACCTTTTTGAGTATAAGCTTCGATATGTTTGGAGAAAGTTGATTTTTGCTACTTTTCACTTTGGGTTTGGTTTTGGGCTCAGCCCTATGTTTAACTTATGCTCAAATCTGAGCTACTCTTCCCCACTCACCCTCATTCTCTTCTCTTTTCAGGTCTAAGGCAATAATGGTGAGAGAGATTGGAAATTAAAACTCCAAAACCCTAGTTTTCTTTTGCAAATCAAATTCCTAGCTCCAAATTCAAGAGAACCCATTGGTAAGCATTCTCTTCTTCTTCTCCAACTTGTTCTCTTACCAATTTCAGAAATTCCTAAACCTAATTTTGGGAATGTTCTTGTTTTGAGCATAGATTCGAGCTCATTTGGGTTGTGTTGAAGAGAGGTTGGTTCTCCATTTGCTTTCAAGCTTCTTCTTGTTTGATTTTGGTAAAAAGGTGAGATTTTTATCTCACATCTATGCTTACATTTATCTTCGATTGTTAGGTATGAATTCCTAACACTTATTCGTGTGCAATTGCTTTTGGTTTGGATTGATTTGGTGAATATTCCAATTTTTGGTGTTTTGGGTTCAATCCTTTAAAAATCATAGCTTTGATGTTCAAATGTGTTTTTGGTGATGCAACAAGGAGCTCATAGGGCCGGGTAGTCGATTGGCATAAATCCTTAGTGCCGATGCTCGAGTGGTTGCAATTTGGTAGTGATTGGCCATTGTATTCAATGGGTTAGGAGGGGACTGGGAACAGGTTCGGCCGACCGAACCCCTGGGCCGGTCGACCGACCTGTTACTAAGGTGCATCGGCACCTTTCTGTTTCTGGTCCGGTCGACTGCCTACAGGGCTCAGCCGACCGACCTGCTTCCCGAGACTTTTGTGGAACAGGGTCCGGTCGACCAAGCTCTGTAGCCGGCCGACCGACCTGGTGCATTTTTGCCTATTTGCCTATTCGCTTGAGAATTCCAATTTAAATCGATTCGTGATGATCCTATTTGTTGTTATCATTTATTATGACTTTGATGACTCCTTTTTAGGGATTTTTGAATATCCATTTCAATGGATTTTTTTATCGGTTTCTTTGGATTTTATTCACGTCTTCGAATGTGAATTTCAGTGGTTGATTGTTCCTACAATCTTCTTCGTGATTTGTCACTTTAAAAATATAAAGGTTTTCTATACTAGTAGCAAATATCAAAACTCTTTCTTCAAATGATTTCAACACTATTTTATTACAAAGATCGTTTTCTCAAACCGATTTCTAATCTATTAGTATATACAAACCTTTACCTCACTCGTATGAGAAATCTAATTAAACAACTTAGTAAAACGAGTGGTATGAAATGCTTGCGTTTACTTCATCGGTTAATTCTTGGACTTGTTCAATTGAATCTCTTGTGACAATTTAATAGTGGAGATTTACAGTTTGTTCGTAAATATTTAAGTTAAGCAAGTGGTTATGGGACATGAAGCTAAACTCATATATTTACTAGCTTAGTGTAATTGACACTTCTCGTTGATCATGACGATCATCTTTGTGATTTAGACTAGCAATGTGCGATGTCTCTTTGTCTGCGAGGGAGACTAAACCCCGTTTTGTGGAGTTTCGACTCAAATTGGTGGGGTAGCAACCCATGGTCTTCGGGCCGTTTGTGGAGCTTCGGCTCAATTTGTGATGGTTAGCAACCATGGAATTAGCATTCCGTTTGTGATACACGTGTTGGTGAGCTTTATGCTCCCGTTTGTGATAGGCCTCCCCCCTTTGTGATTTCTGGATTTCTTGAGATGATTTCTAGAATTTGTGCTTCACCAATTTTCGTGATTTCTATTGATAAGCCTTATCGATATTTGTGCATTGGTGAATTTGTGCGTCATTGACTTTTGTGATTTCTGGATTTCGCGTATTGAATTCTGGAATTTGTGTATCATTGACTTTTGTGATTGACATTGATATTATCGTCAATATTTATGGTTTGGTGAACGAAATAAGGAGTATGACGTTTCTTTGATTCTTGTGCAGATTTTGTGACATTGAATAATCCCTTGATGATTTTCAACTACTTATATATGTCACAGCTTGGCATTGTGATTATTATGTGTTTAGTCATATCTCTTATTCTATATCGTTTCATCTGATATTTATAGTTAGACTGATCCGTTTATTATTTTCTTATTAAATAATACTCGGGTCAGACCGAGATGTTACAGGTGCTTTTGCTTGACTTCTCCCCAGGGATTCATTACTCTGACTTTTGGCTAACTACTTAGATTAGTAGTTTTTTGTTGTATACATTTGAGATATAGACTCCATAATGTATACTTATTCTTTTGTGTAGTTCGTGTAACTATTCTTTTGTGATATTGTGGATCTTTTTAGACCACTACTCTGACATACACTTTCATGTGTTAGTTATATATATTCATATCTTCTTCCGCCTTTGTGATATGAATTGTCTGTGACTGATTTATGTTATGCTTATTTCTATATTTGTCTCCGAAGGATTCATATAGCCACTGTGTAGTAGCTTTGAGTTTGTGTCGGTATGTCGGATTTCCCTCTTGATAAAGAAATGCATGTTATACTATCTGACATATCGATGCTCGCGCAAAGAAATTACACTGATGGTCGCTCCTCAACAGCCTTATTCTCCGTGCTAGTTGACAGCATTCACCGTAATGTTCTTGGCTAGCGTGGGTATAGAGGTGGGGCGTCACAAGTACAGAATTTGTCTGATCGTTACAAAAAAGACTTCTTTCTTTATTACAAAAAATACTTTGACAACTTTGTGTTCTTATTCAACACAGATTTGTCAACTTGAGTACACTCTTCCTATAATTATTTGGTGATAATAATTGAAAATGCAAGATTTAAGAAGTAGAAAATAGAGTTTCTAAATTTTTTGATTATCTAGGGAGTATAAAGATTGTTAAGATCGAAAGTATAGAGAGTTAGCAAAGCTGAGTTGTTCTACCCAAAAGATCACGTACAAATAATGTTAAAAAGGTTTTAGTAAATCATTGAAATTAATAGAAATTGATACAAAAGGATGCAACCATTTATAGAGAAAAAACTTTCCAAAACTAAAAAAATAATTTTATAGAAAGTATCTGTTACAGTGATCCAGGCATCTAAAGTAAAATTTCATAAGTATGGTTTTAAAAAGTTAAAGTCTGAAAGAAAGAAGACACTTTTTTCCTTTATCCTTACGTCTAGTTGGCTTATTCAGGCGTTTGAATAACCAATCCAAATGTCTGAATGTTTGATAAAATTGTTGCCTCGTTTATATTTTAAAATCTTTATTATAACGTCCCAATTTTTAATAACAATAATTAATTAATTAAAAAGGGCAGTTTACAATTTTACACAACATTGAAAAATTGAATTTTTACAAATGAAGAAATTTGGAAAAATATGACTTCTTCATTGCATGTAGATTTTCCTAACCCAAATTCATATCTAGAAAATTAGAAATAGACCTCAGATGGAGTTGTTTATCGTAGCACGTATTTCGAAGCAAAACAGGTTCATGCTTAAGTGAGATTGAGGAGGATTTTAGGATTTGTGCCTATATAAGGGAATTTCCTAACCCTAATTCATCTCATTCTTCAGTTTTCTTCATCCTGTAGTCGTCGCTTATGTCTCTTCACCTAAACTCTGCGTTTTTCCTTCTTCTTCAATTCGAAACACAAATCCCTTCAAACACATATCAATCAAATCTCTTTGGAAAAAAATAAGAAGATCAATTAAAACGGGAGAGAGAATACTTGCAAGCTAAATTAAGAAGGAGGAACACCAAATCCAATCAAATCCGTAAAGAAGATTTAGGGATCTCTTTGAAGGCTGTGAATATAGATGAGTGGGTTTATATATGAAATGAATATGATGTAGTCGTGTAGATAAGCATTTAAATTTTACTTATATATCTATTTAGATTTGAAAAATGAATTTAACTAGAAATTTATATGTAGATAAGCAGGATCCCTTTTCTGATGCCGTGTCTGCTGTATTTATAGGGGAAGACGTGTACAGATCGGATTGAAATTTTGGCTGAATGTTTGGGAGACCAAGACGATGTTATCGAAAAATTTGCAAGCCCATCGGGGCCCACAATAGGGATCGACATCGATCCTTGTAAATGCATCCAAATGGGCTTCAACCCCTATGAGGGATTCTCCATGATGTTAGGTGCTTGCTCTCCAAATTTCGTGCAATTCCGACGTACGATTTGTGAGATATCGCATTTTCCATGAAGTAGTGTTGCTAGAATTTTGGTTTCTGTCGATACCTCTGAGGGATAGGTACCGATCCCTCCAACTTGCTCCAAATGCCATCAGATCCCAATGGGATGTTCCACGTGTCCTAATTAGCTTATACTCCAAGTTTCACGTTAATAGCACATGTAGATTCTGAGTTATTGACCGATCATTGTTGTAATATGTAGTGAAAGCTAAATGTGGACGATTCCTTTCATACCGATCACTTTTATACCGATCTCTTTTAATAGTTGAAGTAATTTGTCCATAACTTGAGCATACGAACTCCAAATGACTTGAAACTTGAAACGTAGCCTCATGAGGCCTTCTTTGTCACTCAATAACGATCTTACCAAGTTTGGGACAAAAATTGGGGATATGTACCGATCCCTAGGGAAAGGGATAGGCACTGATCCCCCGCCAAGGGAAGACATTATTACATACTTAGAATATTCTGGAGAGTCTGTCTCTTAGCCTTGATTGATCGTCGTTTCATATCATTACTTGTGCTTGATCTCTGAGCCTAATAATCATCTTTTCGAGCTGTCTTTCTCGATAATCGTCTAGTCTAACTTGTCTAATCAGTCTGAATATAGCCGAACCAAAAGGCCGGATAACACTAAATCTCTACAAAACAATTTTCTTCATATAGAGACTATTAATTGAGGTTGAAGTAATTGATTTATGAAAATAAATCACTGTCTTATCAATTCATATGGGAAATGTTTATTTACTTGATTTTTCCAGTTCCCTTCAATATATACTCCAGATACTAAGCCTTTTTTAATCAACTAATTAAGAAATTAATTGATTGCTTTAATCTCTCACCTTCTCATTTAGATAATTCGTTACCTTCTTTAATGCAACAACAGAGACAATATTTGAGTAATGATTTCACAATGACTCAAAATATCTTCAGAATCTTCTTTAATATGAAAATGTTGTATCATTGAAATCTAACAATTTCCACCATGATGCTATATTTCCATGCAAGCCACCAACTCCACCTACATCCTCATATTCCAACTCTTGGACAAAACACCATCAATACTTTCTAATGAGCTTCAGCATGACCATCATCCATTGCACTTTATCCACAAACTCCTACAAAGCCACCGCCTACTATCAAAGTGTTGAAAATAGCCTCCTTATATAGGATCTATCAATCTCCACAATGAAAACAAATGTCTCAATCTACCAACTCACTTTCTCCATGTGCTACCAGTGGAACCTAGCACCTCAGTAAGCAAATCAAGTTCGAGCATTGCTCGAACTTTGCAGTAGGCAAGGACTTGGTAAGCATATATGCAGCATTTCCCTTTGTGTGAACCTTGTAAAGAGAAACTAGCCTCTCAGCATTCATTGAGATAAGAAAGGACTCTCTCACCTCTATATGCTTTATCCTGGAGTTGATAGCCATATTCTCAGCCAAGTAAATTACATTTTGACTATCACAACTCACCAATTCTCAATCATAAACGAAGTCCAAATCGCACATTCACCGTTTCAAATAAAGTGTCTCCTTAGCTATTTCAACAATTATTAGCTCTACCTCTATAGTAGACAAAACAACTATCGTCTGCAACCTCACTGTCCAACTAATAGTTGTCCTTACAAGAGTGAACACATAACCTAAGGTTGATTTCCTTCGATCACTAGCACAGTAAAAATCAAAAAGTCCAATCAAGCTAAAATTTCTATCTCTACCACCAAAAACAAACCCATGGCATGAAGTTTCTCTAGGATATATCAAAATATACTTTATTTCCTCATAGTGTGTTTTTCTTAGATTTGCCATATATCTACTAACCTATCCAATAACCTATGAAATGTCAGGCCTAGTGCAAACCATAACATACATCAAACTATCTATTGCAATTGCATAGAGCTCGCTCTCCATTTGGGCCTTGTCCTTCTTTGATATCAAAGGGCCTTTATATTAGAAAGCTATATGTGCAAAGACATGTATGTACTAATTGGCTTTTCTCCCTCCATGCTAAACTAAGCAAGCACCTTCCAAATATATTCCTTTTGAGCGAGCCTAAAAAGTACAAACTTTCCATATCTTTGGATTTCCATACCTAACGTCTTTCTTGCTTCCCCAAGGTTTTTCATCGCGAATCCCACTTTCAACTTCAATTTATTGTTTTTAATTTTATCCTTGGAAGTAATCGACATATACAAGAGCAAATACATCCAGTTACCATTCTTTAAATGCTTAAAATAAAGGCATGCATCTTTGATACTATGATCAAGATCAAGTGAAATCATAAAAGAACCAAACCTCTTGTACCATTGTTACAACGACTACTTAAGCCTATAAAGAGACTTCTTCAACTTGCAAACTCAATCTTCTTTCCTACTTATAAAAGATTCGTTTGTTTCTTCATGTAAATGGTCCCCTCTAAATCACCATGCAAAAAGTAGTCTCACATCAAGTTGCTTCAACTTCAAGTCATGAGTAGCAACTATGACAAGGAAAATCCGGATGGAGATATGCCTCACTGCAGGAGCAAAAATCTCATCATACTCCATTCCCTTCCTCTATGAAAACCCTTTTTTAACTAATATGATCTTGTGTCTCGCATCATTCTTCACCATGAACACTCACTTACAACCTATGGTTCGGCTTCCTTGAGGTAATGGTACCAAATTCCAAGTCTTGTTCTTTTTTAGAGACTACAACTCCTCCTCCATAACGCAACTCCACTTCGAGTTATTACTTGACTTCATGGTTTCTTCAAGGTCAAATGTCTCATCATGAACCACATGCATCACATAGTCAAACTGATCATCAATGCTTAGGTTTTCATATTATCAATCACCATCCTTATCAGATGACCTAATAGTCATACGACTGGCTTGAGTAGGTATAACATTGCCAAAAATCCATTCAGCTCCACCTTAAACTGAACTTCCTCTAGCTTCATGCACATTACCAACACTATTAGAAGACATCCATGGACTACTATGTGATGTCTCATCAACTTCATAGCAACGTCAACAACTCTACGATTAGGCTGAAATATGGGAACCTCTTCCATCTCTTAGGCCTATAAGAATCAATTGGTAGGTAACTCTTAATTAGACTTGAACATTGCAGACTTATCAAATACAACGTGTCTAAAATGCATAATCTTCCTATAAAAATGGTTCCGAAATGCGATTCCATTTGACTCTATTTATGTATCTCATAAATATGCCCTTGTATGTCTAGCTTCTAACTTATCATCATACGTATGGTGCACATACATAGGACAATCAAAAATGCAAAATAACTAAGATACACTGCTTTACCTTTCCAATTTTCTTCTGTAATCTTCCCATATACGGCAAGCACAAAATCCAATTTATAATATGCATTATATTCGATAAAGTCTTAGCCAAAAAGCCACTAAATAAACCAACTGTCAATCTCAAGCAACATATCTTCTCAAGTAGAGTCCGATGCATCCTCTCAGCAACCCCATTGAATTGCGGATCACATGGTGTAGTGAAATGTCTTTGAATACCATGCTGCTTGCAAAAATCATGGAACTACCTAGAGACAAATTCGTCGCTATTATCTTACCTAAGCACCTTCAAGTTGCAATCAGATTGGTTCTCAACTGGCGCCTTCAAAGCTTTAAATTTCTCAAAACTTTCAGATTCGACATTCATCACATATATCTAAATCTTCCAAGAAATGCCATCAATGAAAAAAATAAAATATTTTTCTCCCTCAATGTATTACTTGTCCTTATACATTCGTATGTACATAATTAAGTACTTTATCCGATCTATGAAGTCCAACACTAAAAGATACATTCGTTTGCTTTCCCAACACACACTCTTGACTATGTTGAAGCTTTCTTCTTTGATTATCTTCCGTCTACAAAGTAACTCCAAGTCCTTCTTTGAAATGTGACCCAATCTAAGATGCCAAAGTCTGATAGCATTGGAAACACAAGAACTATCTACTCCAACACTAGACTTCCTAAATATTATGGTTTCCTTTGGCAAATATTGATTCTAGAACATATCAACTTTTATCAAAACTATCTCATCCCTAGAAACCTTCAAACATCCTTCTCTATTTATATGTTTTTGTGACGCCTCACCTCTATACACACACTAGCAAGGACACTACGGGGTAATGCCGTCGACTAGCACGAAGAATAAGGCCGCTGAGGAGCGACCATCCGTGTAATTGCTTTGTGCGAATATCGATATGTCAAATTGTATTACATGAATTTCGTTTCAACATAAAATCTGACACATCAATTACAAACTCAAAACTACTAAACAGTGGCTATGTGATCTTCGAAAACAAATATAAAATAAGCATAACATAAATCAGTCACAGATATTCATATCACAAAGACGAAAACAGAGATGAATAAAACATATAGAAGCGTTCACCAAAGTAGTGGTCATTTAAGATCCACTACATCACAAAAGAATAGGTATAGTGCTAGACGAAAGAATATGTATACATCAAGGAGTTTCTAAGGCATTTTCATAGTTGAGAGACGTGGAAAATGTCATGAACAGTAGAAAATTGAGCCGATAATAAAAGGCGATAAGCCATGGAATCAATACGTTCGGTGATGGGAAATAGACCAACACATCGAGGTGCTAGTTTTCTTGATCGAGATAAATGCACAACACCCTTCATAGGTGAGACACGAATAAACACCAAAATTGGAAAATTCACCAGATCAATTCAAATCAAAAGCAATTGAACATGAAATAGATGTTAGAAATTCATACTTAACAACAATGAAATCTGTAGACATAGATGTGAGGAGTTTAAGAACTCACCTTTAAACTCAAAAACAACGAATGAGAAGCTTAAAAACAAAGGAAAGATCAACCACTCTCCAACTTCAAATCTAGGAGCTCCAATCTAAGCTCATAAGCGAATATTTCCTAAGTTATGGTTTAAGAATTTTTGAAAATTAAAGAGAGATTAAGATGGAGAAGATGAAGAGGATGCTTACAAAGCTTCCCCTTGATTTTAGATCTAGAACTTGAATTTCCTAAGAAAACTAGGGCTTAGGAATTTTAATTTCCTATCTCTTCCCCCAATTTTCTTTTAGCTTGAGAGTGTTAGGAAATGTTATGAATGAATGAAGAGGAGTGGAGTGGGAGTTGTTATGTAGAGGAGTTGGGTTCTCTTGTTGGGTTAGTGGGCTGAAACCCAAACCCAAAGCCCTAAATGAAAATATCAAAATTCTAATCAACTCCAAGCATATCGATGTTTATACTCAAAAAGGTCGCAAACGCCGTTTTGGACTCAATGGAAGTGGCCTCGAGTCCTAATTCGACTGTTTATAAAAAATAGCGTTTCGGACTTTAATCCGACTGACGATGCAATATAAGAATTAAACATTTAAATATACAATAGTAAAATATGTGGTTTGTTAAAGTTTTAAACTATTTATAGGTACTTGTCAAATATGCTCAAAGTAAAATCTCAATTTATATATCTTACTAATGGTTAATGGTTGACTGATACGTTACTTTCCATATCTATTATTTATGCTTCATACTATTGTACACACCTCATAAATATCAGTCAGCAAGAGAATACTACAAAGCTAACCATCACGATCAACATCATAAAAAGCAAAAGGACTGAGGAAAAGGTTGGTTTTGGTTTTTTATATTTTGTTATAATAAATTAGTTCTAGTGGACTGAGGTCTCTCTGTACTCTGCTAAAATTAATGAACAAGTCAAGAACCACCTACCGTTGAAGTGGAAAATCAGATTAATCTCAAAGAAAGAGATAAAAATGTGCTTGGTTCATCAAAAAAATAGGTATTATACATAAGACACTTCTTAAAATAAAGCAACATTTTATAAGATGTCAACTGCTTCAAAGAGATCAAAGATTTCCGAAGACCTGAAACATAGTGGGCACCTATCAAAGTGCAAATCACTCTGTCAAATGTGCAAATCAGCTCTGTACCCTCTCTTATTGCTCTATAACAAGTATCATTTTCCATAAGAATTGCACTTTCCTCCTTTCCAGCAAAAGAGCTAAAGTAATCCATATTTTGCATTATGTGTACCGACGCCCCTGAATCAAGCACCTAATAGTCTGGTACATCTAATGCTAATATAGTTAACACATCCTCAAATATAATTTTCTCCACTGCAATCGATGAAAATCCATCCTCGGTTTCCTCTTCATGTCCAAAAATTCTCTCTTACAAGGGCGTGATTGCCTACAATGATGGCGCTTCTCATCTCTTGACTTTCCTCTCCAAGCATTTTCGGGTTTCATAGACTTGGAATGCCCTCTACTGCAACACCTAGAATTTTATCATTTTAATTATGAATATTTAATTAATGTTAAATATTTAAATAATTGGTTTTTAAAGTTTAATAACTTGAATTCAAATATGGTAATTATTTAAATATTTGGATTATGAGTTAAATATTAATCAAATGGATTTACGAGCTTTATTTAACTCTTTTGAATTAATAAATAATAATGGTGGACACATTTTGTGAATTTATTTACAATAATAAATGGTTCCAATAAATAATAAGAAAATTAATTATTAATAAAACGACTTGATTTTTATTGTAATATTTTTAATTAAATTTATGGGATTTTTGCATAATTTTTAATTTGAAAAGTATTTAAATTATCGTTTGACATATTTTACGGAAAACAATGGTATTTTTAAAATTTCACAAATTATAATTTCATAGAATAAAATATTCCGTGTATTTTATTGTTGTTTTAGGATCATGTCGCTTTTTGGTGCATGGTTGTACTTTTATTTATGTTGTTCACTATTCGTACATGAATGGAATATTATGTAGCGAAGTATCGCAGATATTCCTTTCCAAAATCGTTTAAATCAAATCAAAAATTCAATTTTTTCGTTAAATCTTACGATGTGATGTTGGCTGGAGAATATTGTGTTACTTGAAAATGTTAGCTAACTTGTATTTGAAGTAAGGAATTTACTTTTGTTTATAAATAGGCAAGCTTAACTCATTTTCCTTTGGGTCTCTTTCCATTTTGCAACTTTGCCCTCTTTCTCTTCTCTTTTCATTTTTTTAGTAAACGTATTAATGGTCGATTCTTCAAAAATTAATATCTTATGCTATTACTCATCAAAAAATACAAAACTTATCCCACTGAGTTTGTGTTGGCAAGATCTTCGAACCCATATGCATTTTGTGGTGAGTAGCATCAATTTGGTTATGACCGTAATTTTAGTCAGTAAGCTAGGGTTTGGTTTGATTTAGGTGGAATTAGCTCGATTCGAGGGTGTCATTGAGTTCGTGGTGTGGAAGAGCATCGATGACCAGAAAATGGGAAGGTGCGATGGGGGTACGAAGGAGTTTGATTTTTTTGGCAGGAACTGGAGCTCGTCCACTCACGATTTGAAGGAGAGGTTCGAGTTCTTCGAGTTGGTGATGGACACGGAGAGATTTTATAATGTAATTCATCAGTGAAGTATGTTCATCGATTCAACGATTGTAGTGGAAGATCTCACATGTGTGTATAAGCGTTTGGGCGTGTATGTGTTAACCCCCTTTTGCCAAGGTAGTTTATAAGAGGATTTAACCCAATTGATTTCACGGCTATTAAGGCCGGGGTATCACATGTTTAGCTTAAGTGGATGGTGGACAATCAATTATAGATTATAATATGAAGCCCGAAATAAACATAATCGGTGGATAAATGATGCAGGGTGCTTGAAAGGTGGATATTGGAGAGGATTTGGTGTAATATGAATCTACATAGGAGGGTTTGGCATAGGTGGGTTCGGCATGGTGATGGGTCGGCATAGGGAAGACTTGACATAACATTCCAAGCTTGGGGGATCGGCAAAGCCTGGACTGGTATCATATGGATCGGCATCCTTAGGAAGGCTAGGAATCGGCATAGCTTGGATCGGTGTGACTCGATAGAAGGCTAGGGATTGGGATGGTATTACAGGATAGGAGGGGTCAGTATACTTCAATGCAAAGGGATCAGTATGATTCAATGTAAAGGATTGACGTACTTCAGAAGCTTGGAAAGATAGAGAGATCAGCATTTGTGAAGGATCGACATGGTTCGTCGGTTTGGAAAGTTGTACTTCAATCCCAAAAGAAGGGGTCGGCATTCGTGAGGGATCGTGTGCTTTATTGAAGAGGTGGATCGACATGTTTCATTGAGTGTGGATCGGCGTGCGGTGTCAAGGATGGATCGCCACTATTAAATGTGGAAGGATCGGTGTGCTCAACTCATAGAAGACGGGTCGGCATAGTTGGAAGGAGATGGTTCAGCATACTTCTTAAAGAGGGCCGGCATAGCATCAAGGAGGGATCGGCGTTCGTTAATGCAACAAGCACATTCTTACATTCAACAATCATTAAATCGAGATCCCTTGATCCAAATGACATGAAACTTAGAGCTTACACGCATTTTATCATAGGGAATCCATCATAATAATCGTGGTCCAAGAATCAACCAAGGAAGGGGTCGGTACCGACCCCTCTCCATGGGGATTTGGGCCTAGCGACCCCTATGTGGGCCTATATGGATAAGGATGTCCTATAGCCGAAGTTTCACCTATAAAGACAGCAGGTAGGGCTTCAAAAAAGGAGGCTCAAGTTTGTTCCTCTTCATCTTCTTCCTAAAGGAAACTCTGCAAATTTTCATTCTGGAAATTTGGATTGTAACTGCAATCAAATTTCAGTATAATAAAAAAGGATTGTTCTGGAGTGGACGTAGGCCGAAGTCAGCCGAACCACTATAAATCTTTCGTCTTTTACTTGCTTTCATTTTAATTTGATTACCCTTCGTATTATATTCTCTGCATCATATACTATCTATGATCTGTAACTGGATATTGGTGTTTCACGTATAATTAGGTGTTTGTGACCAATTTTGGCGCAAACAATGTGCATGTACAAAAATGAGGGACTTTTTTGGGGAAGAATTATGATTAAGTGTAACGGTGATTAAGTTTTAACTAGATAGTTAATTATATGTTTAATCTCCAAACTTATAAAATTAATATCTTGCTTGTACGAGGTCGGATCCTGATATGGTCAGTTGCGTTGGACTTGTAGGAACGTTAGCTCACGCTAGAACTAATTTCGCTAGATTTTGACTAGTAGAATTTTGAGCGAAAATCGAATGCCATTCGATTTTAGATCAAATCGGAATGCGAATGCGTCAATTGACATTTCGGTGTGTTTACTCACCTATAAATAAATTTATGACATATATGTTACAATAGATTATCGTGAATGCTTGGACGATAGTTTATATTGTTATTTGACTGTTTGCTTGGATTTAAATTCCTACTTAGAAAGCGAATGACATAAATAGCTATTGTGTTGCAGGGGACAAAAACAAGAGGAAGTCGGTGTGTATGTAGCAAATAGGTTGCTAGAAAATACTTTGAATATTCATACACATCTATGCGATTTACAAGGGACTTTTGTAGAGAGACCCCAAGTGGTTTCTCACCAATATTAATTAACTGATATTCTGATGTTGCTTATATTGTTATCTGGTTGAAATATTCATGACATATTGTTTGATTTGTGTAAGTTTCATTATAGCAATTATCGATATACCGTCACTTATGAAATATCATCTTCTTAAACTCTTATGTCTGTTAAACTTGAGCTTGTATTTTTACAAAATAAATATTTGGTCATGTTTTTGCACTTTGTAGGTTGTTTAAACTATATTTTCAAGTATTTTGAGAATTTTTAAAATAAAGGATAAGTGTTTACAAATTTAATTAATTATCTTTTAAGATAATTAACGCTATTTTAAATTTATAAAGGGATTATAAACTTTATTAATGATCTTTTGAGATAATTAATTAATGTCATTTAGAATTTATAAAAGACTATAAATTGGATTTAATTATCTTTTGGGATAATTGATGTGTTTAAATTTATAAAGATTATTTACCTTAAATATTTTGTAAATTCTTTTCAAATAGGTTAGTAAGGATTGTATAAGTATTTGAAAAGAATTGGATGTTCAAATATATTCTCAATTACCATTTAACTATAATAAAGTTATTTAGTAAATATATTAATGATGTTTAAAGTTAATTAACTTATTTAATAAAAGTGATTAAAATAAATTAACTTAATGTTTAGAATTAGTTAGTTGATTATTAAAGGAGTTATAAGTTTGATTAATTGTCCCTTGGGATTTATGGTTTTAAATTTATAGAAGAATTGTATTAATTATCTTTCAGGATGGTTAATATTGTTTTAAATTTATAAAAGCATTTTAATTGATTTATTATCTTTCGAGACAATAAATGTTATTTTGAAATTTATAAACAATTTTTTATAAATGAGAAAATCTTTTAAAAGGGAATTTCTTTTCAAAATAAAGCTAAATGTAAATTATTTTAGGTTTTCAGTAAACAATATTTGAACGACATTTGTTTTTTTAACCCTTCCTTTTAATACGCTTAAAAGTATAATTTGCTCTTTAAAAATGAATATTTTAAAGAGTGTTTTTAAAGTGTTTTACAAATATTTGTGATGTAAAAACCAAGAATAAATTCGGTTTTAAAAGCTTAAATAGTTTGCTTTGGTTATAGAAAGGATAAGAAATTTAATTTCCGTAAACAGTATCACTTATATGAAAAGGATTTAGTCGTGCTCTTAACACTAAACATTAAGGTATGGAAACTTGTTTCTATCTCGAAGGTTAAAATTTTTGGTAAGGCATAGAGGTAACACTATCTTAACCTGCCCAACTTAATTTTCAACCGAGGGATAGTGCAAGTTTGATGTCGACTAGTAGTGGTAAGGGTATGAGATTTAATTTCCATTAACGATCTTTTTGATTATTCATGATAGTTGATTTATTGATTATCGATTCAGCTTTCTTCTTCGTGTATCATTAATTTAAGACCATTTGTTGCTCATTTGAGCATTGATATCCTTTATCAGAAATGACTAAAACCAAAGCGCAAGTGGATGGCCAAGTTATATGGGGTTGCTCATGTACTCTAGATTGGTTTCGGTAGTATATCTGGAGAGATATGAAATACTAGGATTCTTAGTAAGATAGGCGGGGTTTCTTAATTATATTTCTAGAGGTATACTTTCAGTAGTGGTGTAACCATCCTTTCAAGTTTGCATTTGTTTTAGTTTGCTTCCATTCATTCATGTGTGGAAGTTGTTCTTGTAAGGTAAAACCTGTTTTGTGTTTAGCGGTGTGATCTTGCAAAATCATTATATGTTCACCACATTAATTGAGTTTTCTCACGCTAGTTTTCCAGACTGTTTTTGCTGTTATTTTGTTATAATGCTTGGTCAGACCGAGTATTTTTTTTCCAGGTTGTCGTTCCTGCAATTATAAGAGTGACAACATATAACTGTCTAGGCTGATGAGATTTGAGCTGACTCTAATATACCATGTATTTTAGAGCAATAACATCTACTATTTTTGTTATATATGTGATCGTTCTGTTATGAGATTCTATTTCTTCTATTCTTTTTCTTTAATTTACCATAAAAATCTGCCTTTTCGGCATTTATATGCTTAGCATTGTAATACCATGGATGTATTAGGTGTTGACTTTCAATGGTAGAAAAGGCGGTCATTACAACTGGTATCTAAGCCGAAGGTTAAGCGAGAACCATGGTTTTGGTAGCGTATGGCTCATTATAGATATGGTAAGTGACACCATAGAATGAGTTAAGAGTATAATATATACAAAAGTGTATTTATTATTGCTATAAAAACATATTGTCCTAATTGGTCTATTGGGTAATTTATGAATTCTAGTCGAGATATCGGACGCTATGGTGTCGATGTGGATTTCTAAATACTTAAACAAGGCATACAGACACGATATTGATTTTTGAAAATTTGGTAAATGAAATATTTTACCTTGATTTACAAATTTTATATATAGAGAGGAATAATTTATATTGTGAGAACATTAAAACAAACCCCTTATGAGTTACATTTCATAGTTTGATTATAAGGGGTTTAGAGAATAAGTTAAAAGTCATCTTTCAATAATGTTGAGTTAAAAGTAAACTTTTAACAAAAGTTGTTTAATATAATCTAAATGGAAAGTTAAGACATTTAGAGAATAAATATTTGTGAGAATTTTATTATAGTAAAGGAGAATTATTATATAATGAGATGATTTTATATAAAGGAAATTTTATATAAATTTGGGTTATAGAATGTATTTAAAAAAGGATTTTTGAGAATTTAAATCCCGGTATTGCTTGGATTAAAATCAAAATAATTTTTGAGAAAAGTAATAGTGGTATTAATTAGAAATATTTGTAAGCATAAATTTTTCAAAGTGAATTTTTAAGAAAAACATATTTTTTGGTTATTTTTAGGAAAACATCTCGATTAGTTTATGAAAATCTGATAATCTTCAAAGTGATAATCGCATGTTTTCTTAGATGAACGTTGTACTGCACTTAGTAAATTATTCTTTTTATCATTGTGCGACCGAAATGTGTTCAAATCTGAACGAACCCAGAGTGAGTATTAGTGAATAAATTGATAAGGTTATATAATGTATATAGAAATATTTGTAGTATGGTCTCCAAAGGGTTTAAAAAAAAACCTGGTATTTAGTTTTAAAGTTTACTCAAAGAAAATTGATCTAAAATAAAAGGTATATTGATAAATAATTTAATAAATGAATTTTTTAAACTCTTGGATAGAAAAGTGATAATTTATCTCATGTTTTTAAATGGGTTAAATTGGACAAGAAGGTTTTAATAAGCAATGTTTTATTAAACCCATAGTTTTTATTTAAACATCTAAGTCTCATAAACTATTTGATAATATTGACCCGACTAATATACATTTTTCCTTAGAACACTCTAAAGTAAAATGGTCGAAGCAGTCACTCGGTTTAAGACTCATATATTGTTTGGTCCTCTGTTTGAATTTTGAAAAAAATAATATAAATAATAAATGAGTGAAATTGACATTTTGTATATATACCCAAAAGATGTAGAAGAGTATTATACAGGAAAAAAATGGAGTAAGTTTTTAATTTGATGTTTTATAAAGATGTGTCTTTGTAAAATGTTACTAAAATTAAGTGGAAATTAGTGAAATAACTCATGAATAATTTTAGTATCGAATGGGTTACTACAAAAAATTGAAAGTGATTTAGGAAGAGATTGGCGTAACTAGGGAACCGATCGGATTAAATATGTAAATTATACATAGATCATTTTATTCACACGGATTTTGATATAGGGTTCGAGTACATAACTTCGGAGTGATTCACACCTGTCCAGAAAAGGATTTCTCACTTAATTCTAGTTAGCGAACTCTTGATTTGGATTCTTGATATGATACTGAGCTTTTATATCAAAGTATATAGCTATGTAAGGAGAACGGGAGTTTTTAATCAAGGATCATGATCAGGATTTTCTCTAGGGAGGTCGAGTGAGTGATACTAGTTTAGAAGAAAAGTTAATGTTTCCAAACAAATGGTTGGACAGATATTGTGTACGGATGATTTATGTACATCATATGGGCTTAAGTATATTTATATGATTTGTCGGGTTGCTTAGAAAATTATCTATATCCTTGAACGATTGAGAAAGTTATGAACCTAAATAAAATTCTAAATCTTGTTTGTTAGTCATTTAACATTTTAAATAATGTTAAATATTCGTTTATTTCTTTATGGAATTTGATTTAGTTGATGGTGTGATTTTATAGATTATGGTTTATAAAGTTATTGTTTATTAGGACTTAAATCCCGATGCTTCTGAAAAAGAAAATGATTTTGAAAAAAATTGTGAAAGAAATAATAATATTATTATTTTGAAAATATTGATGAAGTATTATTATTCGGGATATTTAAAAAGAGTTTTTGTGAAGTGTTTTTCTTACAATTTTTTTTTGGTTATGACTAAAGTTAGGCAATTGAGAGTATTTCGATTTTTAAGACTCTACAACTATATTTGTTATCTCTAGTTGCTATTTTAGGAGGAACTGGAATACCGCTGGATGCTCCATGTTGTGTTAATTCTAGAGTTATACCATGCTTCGTTAGGAAGGAGCCCCCTTCTTGTCTTATTTGATTATGGTTTTGATTTATTTCACTCTGGAGGAATTTGAAAAGGAAAATATTGGATATAAAACTCAGGCATTTGGTTCTAAATTTATCTTTTGAAAAGATTGGATACTTAGTATATTACTATAGAGTATTCTCTGTACTTCTGTTGCATATGTTTATTATAGTGTTTATGTTATTATTGCTTATGGTAGAAATAGCTTGCATGTAGCTTTTTGTCAGCCTGATTCTCTCCTGAATTACGTAAGTACAAATGTGTATAGGGATGCAAGAGATTACTATTTGAGTTCTTCTGCACCTGCGTTCACATCGAGATAATAACTTACTTGTAAAAATAAAAAATCAAACACAAAGTAGTGTGTAGTAGATTTAGAAATCGGTATTTAAACTAAAGTTTTTATGCCCCAGAGATGGGAGGCCACTTGGTCTTTGTTTTCTTTTGTTGATTTAGGCCAGTTGTGGCGAGTTGTAGTTTCCGGATTAGCTGCTTAAAGGAGGTGCTGCCAAAATTTTGTATAACATAAGGAACTTTAAAAGTTTAAGAACTCATTTTAATTAAAAAGTTTTTAAAGCCTTAAGAATTTGAAGACATTTTCTTCCTTTAGGTATTTTGGAGATGAAAATCTTTTAAGGGTGAGAATGTAACGCCTTAGCATTTATTATTTTAATTGTGAATATTTAATTAATTTTAAATATTTAAATAATTGGTTTTAAAGTTTTATAACTTGAATTCAAATATAAGAATTATTTAAATATTCGGGTTGTGAATTAAATATTAATTAAATGGATTTAATAGCCTTATTTAATTCCTTTTAATTATAAATAATAATGTTGGACACCTTTTGTGACTTTTTTTTACAATCATAAATTGTTCGAACAAATAATAAGAAAATCAATTATTAATAAAACGACTCAATGTTTATTATAGTACTTTTAATTAAATTTGTGAAATTTTTCCATAAATTTTAATTTGGAAAATATATAAATTATCGTTTGACATATTTTAGGCAAATGATGATATGTTTGAAAGTTTATAGAATAAAATAATCTGTGTATTTTATAATTGTTTTGGGATCGTGTCACTTTTTGGTGCATGATCGTATTTTTATTTCAATAATTTGCGGTTTATACACGAATGGAATATTGTGTAGTAGAGTAACGCAAATATTTCTTTTCAAAATCTTTTTAAATCAAATCAAAATTCAAATTATTGGTAAACCTTGTGTTGTGATGTTGGCTTGAGAATATTGTGTTACTTGAAAATGTTGGCTAACTTGTACTTGAAGTAACAAATTTATTTTTGTTCATAAGTAAGCAAGTTTAACTCATTTTCCTTTGGGTCTCTTTCCATTTTGCAACTTTTCCCTCTTTCTCTTCTCTTTTCATTTTGCTAGTAAACATAATAATGGCCGATTCTTCAAAAATTAATATCTCATGTTATTACCCACAAAAATACAAAACTTGTCCAATTGAGTCTGTGTTAGTAAGATCTTCGAACCCATATGCATTTCATGTTGAGCGACGTCGATTTGATGATGAATGTAATTTAGTCAGTGAGCCAGGGTTGGTCTTGAGTGTGATTTTGGCCGAATTAGCTCAATTCAAGGTGGCATGAATTCGTGGTGTGAAAGAGCATCGACGGCTATAAAATGGGAAGATGCAATGTGGTATGTAAGAGTGCGACTTTTTTTGTGGGAACTCAAGCTAGTCTTGTTGCAATTTGAAGGCAAGGTTTGAGTTTTTTGAGTTGGTGATTGACATGAAGAGATTTTGTAATGGAGTTCATATGCGAAGTCCATTCGCTGATTCATCGACTATACTGGGAGATCGCTCATGCGTGTATAGGGGATGAGCGTGTATGTATAGAGAGGAGGGATTGGTTTTGGAAAAATATAGGATTAAGGGGTAATGGTGATTAAGTTGTCAATTAAATAATTAGTTATATTTTTAATCTCCAAACTTATAAAATTAATATCTTGCTCGTACGAGGTCAGATTCAGACATGGTTGGTTGCATTGGACTCGTAGAAACATTAAGTATGTATTGGAACTAATTTCATTGGATTTGAAGCTTGTAAAATTTTAACCTAAAATCAAAAGTTGTTCGATTTTAAATCAAATCGAAATGCAAAAACATCGACTGGAATTTTGTTGAGTTTATTCACCTCCAAATAAATTATATGATATCTTTGTTGTCATAGATTATTGTTGAATGCTTAGATGATCGTTTATATTGTAATTTGATTGTTTGTTTGGATTTAAATTCCCTCTTAAAAAGCGAATGACATAAATAACCATTGTGTTATAGGGGGCAAAAACACAAGGAAGTCGAAGTGTACGTAGTGAATAGGTTTCAAAGGAACACTTAAAAAATTCACACATTTGTATGATTTATAAGGGACTTCTATAGAGAGATACTAAGGGTTTTCTTGCCAATGTTAATTTACTTATATTCTGATGTTGCTTATATTATTGTTTGGTTGAAATATTTGTGACATATTGTTTGATTTGTGTAGGTGTCGTTATGGCGATTATCGCTATATCGTCATATATGAAATATTATCTCCTTAAACCTTTGTGCATGTGTCAAACTTGAGCTTGTGTTTTTATAAAATAAAATATTTAGTCATGTTTTTGCACTTTGAAAGTTGTTTAAATATTTTCAAGTATTTTTAGAATTTTGAAAACAAAGGATAAATGTTGATTAAAATTTATTAAAGGAGTTATAAATTTTATTACTTATCTTTTGGGATAATTAATGTTGTTTTAAATTTATAAAGGAATTGTAAACTTGATTAATGGTTTTTGAGATAATTAATGTCGTTTAAAATTTATATAATATTATAAATTGGATTTATGTCTTTCGGGATAATTGATGTGTTCAAATTTGTAAAGGTTATTTACCTTAAATATTTTGTTAGTTCTTTTCAAATGGGTTTGTAAGGATTGTATAAGCATATGAAAAAAAATTAGATGTTTAAATATATTTTTAATTATTATTTAACTATAATAAAGTTAATTTGTAAATTTATTAATGATGTTTAAAGTTAACTAACTGATTTAACAAATGTGTTTGAAAGATCAATTGACTGATTTAATAAAAGGGATTAAAGTTAATTAACCCGGTTTTTAGAGTTAGATAATTGATTCATAAAGGAGTTATAAGTTTGATTAATTGTCTCCTAGGATAATTAATGTTGTTTTAAATTTATAATAGAATTATTTCAATTGTCTTTTAAGATGATTAACATTGTTGTAAATTTATATAAACATTTGAATTGATTTATTGTCTTCTAGAATAATAAATGTTGTTTTGAAATTTATAAATGATAGTTTATAAATGAGAAATTCTTTTAATAGGAAATCGTTTTTAAAAATATAACCAACCGTAAATTGTTTTGGGTTCTTAGTAAACAATGTTTTAATGACATTTGTTTTCTGACGCTTATTTTTAAAACGCTTAAACATATAACTTTCTCTTTAAAAAGAATATCTTAAAGAGTGTTTTTAAGTGTTTTACAAATGTTTATGATGTGAAAACCAAGCATAAGTTCGGTTTTGACAGCTTAAAAGGTTGGATTTGGTTATGAGAAGGATAAGAAGTTTAGTTTCCATAAGCGATATCGCTTATATGGAAATGATTTAGTTATACTCTTAACACCTAACGTTGAGGTATGGAAACTCGTTTCTATCTCAAAGGTTAAAATTACTGTCATGGCAATGCCTAGACATAACACTACCTTAACCTGCCCGGTTTCATTTTCTACCGACGGATAGTACAAATGTAACATGTCGTAATTTGGCGTTAGTTATTTAATTAGTTAGTTAATTAATTAATTAGACTCCGAAAATGGAATTTGTCCAAATGATGAAATTTAACCACGAAACTTGCACCATTGTGTTCGTGGCAAAAGTTTTAGCAACTTTTATGCAACGATCCGCCAATCTGTACTATTCAAGTTGACAATAAACCACACATGTCCAACCCAAATCAAATGGAAGGACTATTATTTATTTGAAAGAAGAAGAAAAAAGCAGAAAGAAAAAGGGAAGAGAGGAAGAGAAAAGAAATTAAAAACAACACAGAATCTCATAATCACAGCGGAACAACATATAATATAATATAAATGGTCTTTACAAAGAGAAACTGTTATATACATACATCCATTAGAGTACGACAACAAACCATAATCATCAGCCTGGAAAGTTATAATAACCTATCCTCATACTTTCTAATGATGTCAACAACAAAGCAGCGGAAAATAAACATATACGTGGATACGACTTGAAGACCTATAACTCGTCTCCTGAGCTCCAATGCATCCAAAGCAATATATAAATATGCTCAGTCTAACCCAAGCATTATAATAAAATAACATCCGAGTCAGTCTAAAAAACCAGTGTGAGAACACACACAAATGAATTTTAAAGTTATAGAAAACCTTTGAAAATCAAAAGTATCTCGTAAGACCACACCGCATACAAACACGGATAGGTTTTTACCTTATGACAACCAAAACATTTTTTATGAAATTCTTTGATATTATAATAGTGTATAAAATACAAATACTTATTAATTTTAGCCGAAATTATTATATTAATTAAATTCCAGCATAATAGGTATATAACTAAAACCATAAAGGCTCGTATTGTAGAATGAATTCCATACAATGACTAGACAAATAGGATATTGCCCGTCACGGTGCATTTCTAGATAAAATAACACCAAGGACCATGCCTGCATCCCCTACCAACACAGGATCAGCCTACCCCTTACTAGATAGTACCGAATATGATCACCATGCTTTGGGCCTCGAATCATAAATTTGAGAGATAATATCAACTCAAGATAGGGATGATCATACCCTACATGGGAACAACTCACTTAGCCCTGCTGCATCTCCCTTGTTTTAGTCATTCCTAGTTGATGAGGCTTGAGGCTATGTTTTACCTTTTGTGTAGCACTTCCCACTTGGAATGATAACACTACCCTCCATGCAACCATGCAATACCATCATCATCTATACAAATTCATTCTGGGACTGAACAAAACACTTGGGAGCTCCATCTCCAAATTTCATCATCTTCAAGAAGCCTTCACTTCAAAACACATTTGTTGGATCAAAGTGGTTTTTGGATAACATACCCGATGCAGGTATCTTCGAAACAACATTCGGTAATTACTAGCTAACTCAACCCTGGTTCTTTAGGAAATAAACAGTCAAAGATAAGAGCGGAGATCACCTTCTAACCGTTATTGGATGGATTTTCCTATCATTTCCCTAGGAGAACGAAATGAGTTTTATGCACATAGTGCAGCATCATCGAAGATGACTGTGCCATATAACTCATGTGCTTCTCCTAGATATTTCCAAAGTTACTTTCGGATCCAAATTCGATAGTTGATTATTTAACTATCGAATAACAATCGTTCAATCAGGAATTTAATTCCATAGGAAAAACCTGTGACGACCGCCCATGACTCCTGCACTAAACAAGGAAATAGTGCGCTGTAAAGTGTGCCAGGCAGCCATGGATGATCATCAAGGTAAGGTAAAAACAGCGGAGTCTATCGTATTACTCACAGCGCATGGGTAAAATACAATAGAATATATATACATACACACACATATATATATATATATATATATATATATATATATAGTGAAGCTCCACAAAACAGAATCTCATCAAATAAGCCTCATAGTAGTTTGATACAAAAATCTGAATAGTCAATACATCAAGCCTCACTACATATCACTCAGAGAATATACAAGCAGCGGAACATCCAGTACATATAGTAAGAAAATAATATGCAAGCCTCCAGCTCGTCTTCGTCATCAGCATCGTTGGTCACTAAGAACAGCACCTGTCACCTGCTACCTAGTCTGCCCATCCCAAAATGGATGAACAGCCCAAGATAATAAGAGTTGAACATAAAACCTTGAGTCAGACAACAGTCTTAGTGAGCGGTAAATTAACTAACAACATACCAAAAGAGCATAAAGGTAAAAGGAATAGGAACCCAACTCTCCCACTCCACCTCTTTCTACAGTGATAGCCCCCAGACACACTAAGCAGAAGTAAACATAGCAAATCATACATTTAAAGTAAAGCAATTATCACTCGAATCAAGGTCGGTGTTTTCCAAGTACAAACCCCCAAGGCCTAAACCAAGATCAGATAAGCACCTAGAAAACATCGCTCTTGAGACCGAATGACGATACAACCAAAACATCCAAACATCCATGACTCTGGCTATCACTGTTATCATTGCTTCGATACCATCGTTAATTGAATGACCAGCACATTCTTTCAGCCGTCCGTCAAGGGCTAATGGTAACCTCGGTTCTAGACAAAACTCCGCACGTCGTCGCAGCCCGTGCCCAGGAGTATCGAATCTGCCCAGAGTACTCGATCACCAACTGTAGTCTTTTGGGACTATCGAATCTGCCCAACATACTCTTGCTTTGAGTCTGCTAGAACCTTCAATAACGATGAAATCTCAGCCTTCTAATCATCCTCCTCGACGACTATTCTCATACTAGCTCAAGCGCCTCTCGAGCCAACCATTATTCACAAACTTGAACCATCCCTCGAGTTATTAACATGCTTGGAATGATCCCGTCTGGATTGTACCAAGACTACTTCACATCATGCCTTGCTTTATTTCATCATAGCAAAGTCCCATCTCAACATCATCATCAAATCTGTCCATATGAGCTTTATCATCTGCCACATATGCCATGAGCAGCATTTTCCTATTCAAGAGCCCTTCCCTTAGCTTTTGAATCATCTTCGACCAATTTGTCCAAATCCAACCACTAATCAACTAATTTATAACGATCAATCAAATCAATCATTAATCCAAGTAATTAAGCATTCAAACATGATCTAAAAGCAATTATAACTAAAATGGCAATCTTGTAAATAAAGAGTCCAAATCTAACAAGCATGAATCATAAGTATTATCTCTACAACTTGATGGATGAACTTGCATAGGTTAACATGTATAACAATGGATGCCAAATCTTCATGAACAATGGATCTACACTTATGTTTAAGAAAATGCATGGAAATCACTAATTTAACACAAAATCAAACCACCAATCCAATATGCTCCTTTGGGTCCGTATAAGAGATAACCACCACTCACCGAATCACCTAAACACCTCAAAAACAACACACTCCAAATCTGGACAGCGAAGGATCTAACTCGATCCGCCAAAATTCTGCTTCAAACGATGAAATCCATCTTCGATGGATGGAGATCTTCAAACTAGGCTCTTGGATCTTCGATTTGATATTCAATTTGGATGGAAGGAAGCACGAGATTAAAGAGTAGAAAAGAAGTGAAGAAGCGTAGCACTCGAGCTGTCAAAATGGCAGAACTTCGTTGCTTCAAAATCCGGATCCCAAAAAGTGAGGCAAACCCCTTGTATTTATAGGCCGAACCTTAGGTCGCTCGCTCGCTATTAGGTCGCTCATGACCTAACTATGGCCGACCTACGACCTAGCAGTTCCCCCGACCTAACGACCCTGCAACTCAAGCTATCATGCGACTCAACGACCTAACACACCTGTACTCGACCTAAAACATGCATGGCTTAACGACTTAGCCCTTCACCCGACTCAACTACACACGCGACCTAACGCTCAACGATTTAAGCGATCTAACAACATCTCGACCTAGCGACTTAACAACAAACGCGACCTAACTACTAAGTCGCATTCCTACCTAAGTCGCCTAGACGACTTAACGACCTAACTATGTAACCCTCTACGCGACTTAACGACTTATCCAAGGTCGCGACCTAACCACTACAGCGACCAAACTACACAAAGCAAACCAAACATAGGTCGCATACGACCTAACTATACACATAGGGTCTCAGGACCTAATTGTAACGACTTAAACTATTTCCTTAAGTCGCTCTAACGACTTACTTCTCTTAGATCGCTAACCCCTTAAGCCGTTAGTTTCCTTAGGTCGCTCCAATCTCCTTAGGTCGCTCAAACCCTTAGGTCGCTTCATCCGTTAACTCGCTCCACTGACCCAAGCTTCTACACGACCTAACTCCTAGGTCGTTCCAAATCTCTTAAGTCGCTCAACCTTATCCTTAGGTCGCTCGACACCCTAGGTCCTCTCTAAGTTGCTTCTACGACCTATCCTCCAGACGACTTAAGCTTTGGACGACTTAACAACACTAACGACCTAATGACAACAGTTCTATGATTTATCGATACGTAAAATACGGGTCGTTACATTCTCTCCCCCTTAGGAATTTCGCCCCCGAAATTCCAAACAAACAAGAACCAAAAACTATTCTGCATGCCTACCATCCATAGCAACCAACAGACCATGCGTCCAATTACTAGCCTACCATGCAGAATTCTAAGACTAGAACAAGTTACAATGTCATGAGATGACACGACACCTTATGGTCATACCTCGAAGAGTTCAGGATAAGCTGCCTTTATCCTCTCTTCCACCTCCCATGTACAGTCGTTAACATCATCACTCCATTGTATCTTGAGCAACCTAACTACCTTCCTCCTAAGCTATTTCGTGTCAGTTCCCACAACACGAAGCGGCTTACGAGGTCTCTTATCAACTGGATTAACCTCAAAATCTTCACAGCTATCAGCAGAAACCACTGTATTCGAGTCGTGCACATACTTCCGTAGATATGATACGTGAAAAACATTGTGCACACCCGACATCTTTTCTGGTAACTCCAATTTATAGGCGAACTTTCCAATTCGCTCGATGATCGGGAATGGTCCAACAAATCTCGGAGTCAATTTCCCTTTCTTCCCGAATCGAATAACATTCTTCAGTGGAGAAATCTTCACAAAAACCATATCACCTACGTCGAATTCCAAATCCTTACGACGCTTATTGGCATAACTTTTCTAACGGTCTTGGGCTGCCTTCATTTGTCGCCGAATGATCTTTATACAATCCGAAGTCTGTCGAATCATTTCTGGCCCAAGTATTAACTTTTCTCCTGTTTCCAACCAACATGTCGGAGAGTTACATGGTTTCCATACAATGCTTCATACGGTGCCATACCAATGCTGGACTGGTAACTGTTATTATATGAAAATTCCACCAAATGAAGATGATTTTCCCATGATCCTCCGAAGTCCAAAACACATGCTCTGAGGAGATCTTCCAAAACTCGATTGACTCTCTCGGTCTGACCATCTGTTTGGGGGTGATAAGCTGTACTCAAACACAACTCGGTTCCTAAAACTTCCTGGAAGCTCTTCCAAAATCCACCAGTAAACAATGGGTCTCGATCGCTCACTATACTTTTCGGAATACCATGGAATCGAACTATACACTTAACATACAGCTCAGCCAACTTCGATGCAGTCCTCGTTGATCGAACAGGAATAAATCTTGCACTCTTAGTCAAGCGATCTATGATGACCCAAATCCCTTCATTTCCCGCTCTTGTTCTAGGTAGTCCATCGATAAAATCCATCGATATTTGCTCCCACTTCCATGTAGGAACTTCTAACGACTGAAGCAATCCACTGGGCTTCTTCTGCTCGGCTTTTACCAACTGGCAGTTCATGCACTTGGAAATAAAATTTCCAACATCCCTCTTCATACCTTCCCAGTAATAGGTTCTCTTCATATCCCAGTACATCTTATTTCCACCTGGATGAATTGTCAGCTTCAAGTGATGAATCTCCTTTAGAAATTCATCTCTCAATTCATCTATATCGGGAGCAACTAGTCGTCCTTGCTTCCGAAGCCAACCCTCTCGATCGACCTCGAATCCTTTATCCTTCTCTGGGTCCAACCCAGATTCCAAATCACGGATAATCTTGACAAGCTTATCGTCTCGCTTTTGGCCCTCACCAATTCTTTCCACAAGAGTAGGTCTTATCGATAAGTTTGCCAACATCTCAGGTTCCAATTCACATCTGGGCCTGAAGTCAAATCCAGCCAAATACTCGAGACTCTCCCATTCTGAAAACATGGCTCCCAATCTTGCATGTCTTCGACTTAACGCATCTGCCACTGCGTTACCTTTTCCCGGAGTATAGGCTATACCAAAATCATATGATGCTAAAAACTCTAGCCATCGTTGCTGCCGGAGATCCAAATCCTTTTGGGAGAAAAGATACTTCAATGACTTATGATCTATAAGCAACTCGAATCGAACTCCCAATAGGTAATGTCTCCACATCTTCAGAGCAAATACAATCGCTGCTAACGCCAAATCACGAGTCAGATAATTCCTTTCATGCGGCTTCAGTTGTCGACTTGCATACGCAACAACTTTACCCTTCTGCATCAGCACTGCTCCAAGTCCAGTACCACATGCATCGGTGTAAACCACCATCTCATCATTTCCACTTGGAATAGTCAAAGCAAGAGCACTTGTTAGTTGCACTTTCAGGATTCTGAAAGCTTGCTCACACTTAGCATCCCATCTGAATACTTGGTTCTTTTTCGTCAATCCTGTTAATGGTGCAGCTACCTTGGAAAAGTCTTTGATAAATCGACGATAGTATCCTGCTAATCCAAGAAAACTTCTCACATCAGATGCATTCTTAGGTCTAACCTAATCCCGGATTGCTGCCACCTTGGCGGGATCAACTGCTATTCCACTTCCAGAGATAATATGGCCTAAGAACCTCACTTCGCTCTTTCAAAAGTGACACTTCGAAAACTTAGCCTTCAGCTGATGTTTCCGCAAGGTTTCCAAAATAATATGCAAGTGCGTCTTGTGCTCTTCTTCATTACTGGAATAAATCAAAATATCATCCACGAACACTAATACGAACTTGTTCAACTGATCCCTGAACACTCTATTCATAAGATCCATAAAATACGCTGGTGCATTGGTCAATCCAAACGGCATTACCAACCACTCAAAGAAACTTGATGGTGTCCTAAAAGCAGTCTTCGGCACACTATCCTTTGCCACTCTTAATTGGTGAAATCCCGTTGCCAAATCCATCTGAGAAAACACCTTGGCTTCGTGAAGCTGATCAAACAAGTCATCTATTCTCGGCAATGGATACTTTTTATTCTTAGTCACTTTGTTTAGCTCACGATAATCCACACACAATCTCAACGATCCATCTGCCTTGGTTGCAAACACAACTGGCGCACCCCATTCGGACACACTACGCCAAATGAATCCTTTCTGTAGAAGATCATCAACTTGCACCTTCAACTCTTGCTGTTCCCTAGGCGCCATCCGCCTAAGAGGCATCACAACAGGTCTGGCTCCTTCAACTAGATCGATGCGAAACTCGATCTCTCTATGCGGCGGTAACCCTTTGACCTCATCAAGGACATCCTCAAATCCATTTGCGACTGGCACCGATGACAGTCCATCCCATGGAACAACCAGCGAATACATGAAGCTCATGAAGACGCCTTCCTCATGCTTACATCGTATCACAACCTTTCGCCCTTCCACATTCTCGACTGTCACCTCTAGCCTTTTACAATCAACCTTTGCCGTGTACTTCGTAAGCCAGTCCATACCCAAAATAATTCCAAAACCCGCAAAGTTCAGAACAAAACAATCACAAACAAAAGAGCAATCATGACTCGATACAACCAGATCACGACATATCATACACAGACAGGACGAACCCCCAACTGGATTAGTCATAACCAATGGTCTATCAACAATATCCGGTTCTAAACCCAACCGACCTACAAGTTCATTACAAACAAAAGAATGCGACGCCCCAGTATCGAACAACACTCTAACTGGAACACCACAAATGGAAAGAGTACCTTGTACCACCACATTCTTTCCTTTCTCTTCCGTAGTAGGGGCTTTTGTTGATGATGGCACAACCCCCAAAGCATAAGCTTGTACAACCTGCCTGTCCTTCCTCGGTTCTGGACAATTCTTCTTAATATGCCCCAGCTTGTCACAGTTGTGGCACTTCACCGGCACCTTTAGATTCTTACAATCTTTGGAGAAATGGCCCTTCTGCTGACAGTTGTAGCAGGTCACTTCGCCCTACGGCTTCTTCTGGCCATCCTTACCCTTCTACTGTTGCCGCTTCCTCTTCTTGTTTCCACCTTACTGTGGTTTAAACTCCTCCTTGGTCACAGCGACAACAGATCCTTCTTTAGGAAACAGATTCTCGTGCCTGAGAGCCTTCTCCACAAGCTTCTCAAATGGATCGTCCAGATGATCCACCAACTGCCTCCCTAGATAAATGTCTAAGCCTGTCACAAACTTCTCGTTCTTCTGATATGGAGATTCAATATATGACCGGGCATACTTGGACAAGGCTTAAAACTCAGAAACATACTCAAGAACTAGTCTTCCTCCTTGCTTGAGTTCCACAAACTTCTTGAACAGAACGGATTTCTAAGCTATAGAAATGAACTTAGCTTCAAATCTGGCTTGGAATTGCACCCAAGTAATTTCTTCCTTCGGAGTATCAATGGTGATAGAGTTCCACCAGTCAGAAGCTCTCCCTTGAAGCTGTCTTGATGCGAGCTTCCTTTTGGTTGCATCCTCAATTCCCAAATCACCAAAGATTCTTCTACAAGCATCTATCCATCTCTGGACTTCAATGGTTAACTCTGTTCCCAAGAAAACCTTTCCTACAAGAGCAGTATAGTCTTTACACAACTTAGCAAAATCCACCGGTTTTGGAGCTTGAACTTGGACTCCAACATCTACTGATGGCCTCGGAGCTGGCATCCTTCTCATGATCGAAGTCATCATAGCCTCGAACATAGCAGCATAATCAGCAGCCCCCTCAACAGCACGGCCTTCCCTAGCAGCTGGTCTCCCCCTTCGACTCATTCTTAATATCTATAAAGAAAATGATTAATACACCTTGAGAAACAACTGCATAAGGAGTTCAAATCCTTCTAAGCTACTATATTATATATAGTAATCACCCATCAAAATACAATTATGTCTCTCATACGTTGTTACGTCAGCGAGCGTTGGCTAAAATCGATTAACCAAAGCTCTGATACCAAATGTGACGACCGCCCATGACTCCTGCACTAAACAAGGAAATAGTGCGCTGTAAAGTGTGCCAGGCAGCCATGGATGATCATCAAGGTAAGGTAAAAACAGCGGATTCTATCGTATTACTCACAGCGCATGGGTAAAATACAATAGAATATATATATATATATATATATATATATATATATATATATATATATATATAGTGAAGCTCCACAAAAATGAATCTCATAATAAGCCTCATAGTAGTTTGATACAAAATCTGAATAGTCAATACATCAAGCCTCACTACATATCACTCAGAGAATATACAAGCAGCGGAACATCCAGTACATATAGTAAGAAAATAATATGCAAGCCTCCAGCTCGTCTTCGTCATCAGCATCGTTGGTCAGTAAGAACAACACCTGTCACCTGCTACCTAGTCTGCCCAACCCAAAATGGATTAACAGCCCAAGGTAATAAGAGTTGAACATAAAACCTTGAGTCAGACAACAGTCTTAGTGAGCGGTAAACTAACTAACAACATACCAAAAGAGCATAAAGGTAAAAGGAATAGGAACCCAACTCTCCCACTCCAACTCTTTCTACAGTGATAGCCCCCAGACATACTAAGCAGAAGTAAACATAGCAACTCAGACATTTAAAGTAAAGCAATTATCACTCGAGTCAAGGTCGGTGTTTTCCAAGTACAAACCCCCAAGGCCTAAACCAAGATCAGATAAGCACCTAGAAAACATCGCTCTTGAGACCGAATGACGATAAAACCAAAACATCCAAACATCCATGACTCTGGCTACCACTGTTATCATTGCTTCGATACCATCGTTAATTGAATGACCAGCACATTCTTTGAGCCGTCCGTCAAGGGCTAATGGTAACCTCGGTTCTAGACAAAACTCCGCACGTCGTCGCAGCCCGTGCCTAGGACTATCGAATCTGCCCAGAGTACTCGATCACCAACTGTAGTCTTTTAGGACTATCGAATCTGCCCAACATACTCTTGCTTTGAGTCTGCTAGAACCTTCAATAACGATGAAATCTCAGCCTTCTAGTCATCCTCCTCGACGACTATTCTCATACTAGCTCAAGCGCCTCTCGAGCCAACCATTATCCACAAACTTGAACCATCCCTCGAGTTATTAACATGCTTGGAATGATCCCGTCTGGATTGTACCAAGACTACTTCACATCATGCCTTGCTTTATTTCATCATAGCAAAGTCCCATCTCAACATCATCATCAAATCTGTCCGTATGAGCTTTATCATCTGCCACATATGCCATGAGCAGCATTTTCCTATTCAAGAGCCTTTCCCTTAGCTTTTGAATCATCTTCGACCAACTTGTCCAAATCCAACCACTAATCAACTAATTTATAACGATCAATCAAATCAATCATTAATCCAAGTAATTAAGCATTCAAACATGATCTAAAAGCAATTATAACTAAAATGACAATCTTGTAAATAAAGAGTCCAAATCTAACAAGCATGAATCATAAGTATTATCTCTACAACTTGATGGATGAACTTGCATAGGTTAACATGTATAACAATGGATGCCAAATCTTCATGAACAATGGATCTACACTTATGTTTAAGAAAATGCATGGAAATCACTAATTTAACACAAAATCAAACCACCAATCCAATATGCTCCTTTGGGTCCGTATAAGAGATAACCACCACTCACCGAATCACCTAAACACCTCAAAAACAACACACTCCAAATCTGGACAGCGAAGGATCTAACTCGATCCGCCAAAATTCTGCTTCAAACGATGAAATCCATCTTCGATGGATGGAGATCTTCAAACTAGGCTCTTGGATCTTCGATTTGATATTCAATTTGGATGGAAGGAAGCACGAGATTAAAGAGTAGAAAAGAAGTGAAGAAGCGTAGCACTCGAGCTCTCAAAATGGCAGAACTTCGTCGCTTCAAAATCCGGATCCCAAAAAGTGAGGCAAACCCCTTGTATTTATAGGCCGAACCTTAGGTCGCTCGCTCGCTATTAGGTCGCTCATGACCTAACTATGGCCGACCTACGACCTAGCAGTTCCCCCGACCTAACGACCCTGCAACTCAAGCTATCATGCGACTCAACGACCTAACACACCTGTACTCGACCTAAAACATGCACGGCTTAACGACTTAGCCCTTCACCCGACTCAACTACACACGCGACCTAACGCTCAACGATTTAAGCGATCTAACAGCATCTCGACCTAGCGACTTAACAACAAACGCGACCTAACTACTAAGTCGCATTCCTACCTAAGTCGCCTAGACGACTTAACGACCTAACTATGTAACCCTCTACGCGACTTAACGACTTATCCAAGGTCGCGACCTAACCACTACAGCGACCTAACTTCACAAAGCAAACCAAACATAGGCCGCATACGACCTAACTATACACACAGGGTCTCAGGACCTAACTGTAACGACTTAAACTATTTCCTTAAGTCGCTCTAACGACTTACTGCTCTTAGGTCGCTAACCCCTTAAGCCGTTAGTTTCCTTAGGTCGCTCCAATCTCCTTAGGTCGCTCAAACCCTTAGGCCGCTTCATCCGTTAACTCGCTCCATCGACCCAAGCTTCTACACGAGCTAACTCCTAGGTCGTTCCAAATCTCTTAAGTCGCTCAACCTTATCCTTATGTCGCTCGACACCCTAGGTCCTCTCTAAGCCGCTTCTACGACCTAGCCTCCAAACGACTTAAGCTTTGGACGACTTAACAACACTAACGACCTAATGACAACAGTTCTACGATTTCTCGATATGTAAAATACGGGTCGTTACAAAACCAACATTGGTTAAGCACCAAGCAATACTAAGCCTCATTTAAAAATCTTTTCATGAATTAAATTCACTTTGTAAGTACTTGAATCAAAAATCCTTTTTACAAAGATACACACACACACACATACATACATATATATAAACATAGATATATATACAAATACACACACACACACATATCCACAAATCCCTATTTCTCAATACTTGGAAAAATATCCATATACTTATCTCAACGATATAAGTATATTCACCAACTTTGGGGAAAATTCCCCTCTTTATTCAATTCTAAAATCATTCATAACTCCATTATAGCTCCACAAAACCATTTAAAAAACTCCTTTTATAAATCTATAAACTCACTTCAAAAATTCTTTTATCAATATCTAAACCATTATAAAGCTCTTTTATCTTTTAACCAATCTTCCATTACATTTTCCAAAACATGTTATAAGATTCCTCTTATAATCCACATTTGTTTTATATAACCTTATTTATATATCTCAAAAACATTTGAAATATAAATTCTAATCATTTATTTAAAAACACTATTATTACAAAATTTGATCATTGTAAATAAATAAATATTAACTTTAAAATTTTTTAAAATAATAATTAATAAATTCCAAACATCCTAAATAAAATAATAATAATTTATCTTAACATTTTTATAAATATTAATATTTAATTTCCAAAAGTTTACTGATAAATAATTATAACTAATTTCAAACCATATTAATAATTTAAATAATAACTTTTCAATTATTAAAATATTGATAAAACACTTTACAACAACATTAATTTAAACAAACAACTTTTAAAACATAATTATATTTCCTTGATAAAAATCCATACTTAACTTTTCACATAATCGTTTCAACATTTATAAAGCTATATTTATAAATCTCTTCTATTTTATGAAAATTCCTTTCATAAATTCCCTTTATTTTTAGAGCTTTATTTATAACTCTATCCCTTTATAAATCTCGCTTATTTATAAAATCCCACTCAAATATTATTTCAACCAGTATGAAACGTTTCTCCTATATTTATGGTTCCTTTTATAAATTCTGTTTTATTTATAAAATCATTCAACATCTTTCAATTTACACTCACCTTCAATCTCCAAAATATAACCAACTATTTTTAAAACCAACATTCCACATCTTATAATAAATCCACCCTTTGTGATTTGTTTCCCAATTTATCTAATAATAAAAGTTTTCCTAAATTTATAACCACCGTTTATAAATCCATACTTTTATTAATAAAACAGGATTTTACAAATCATCACCACCTTTGTAAAATATCACATTTATAAATTATCGTATTTATAAATTTCATCTTTATAAATAAATTATTATATATATATATATATACCTATATATATATATAATTTTATACAAAATGGTTAATAAATATTCATATCAAAAAATTTATATTTTCCTTTTAAAACAATATCCATTTATTATAAAAGGCAGACTTGTTTTCCAAGATTTTTTTTAAAAAAATCTTTGTTTACTGTTCAAAATCTCTATTTAAAATATTTTATATAACTATAAATTTGTAATCTCTTAAAATTATTTTTTTATTTTCAAATAAATCTCTTCTTTAAATAAATTTAAGTAATTTTTTAAACGTTTATGATTCCAAAAATCACTTTGAAATCCCTTTTTAAAATCAATCACTATTTTATGGTATTTTAAAATACCAAAATATAAGGCCCAATGCTACTAAAGCACTAAATAAACAAATTATGTCCATGTCATCAATTATACCATCCAACATATCATATATCAATTTATATGAAAATAAATCAAAAGTGTGAGGAATCTCGTTGGATCTCTCCACCCTGTCCCCCTGCATTACATACAATATATAATCATAAAAATATAAATCAACCACTTCAAGATGTGATACACATACAAAGGGTCATCCTCTCTTATACGGGAACGTAATAGGGTCTCATCCGCTCCAAGGGCAGGAATATATCCAAACCAATAATATATACTAGTAATCCATCCAAACAGTCAATAACAATCAATACTAAAATATCTATGCATCCAATAAATAATTTTTATTGACTATATAAATAATATGATTAACCAAAAAGGTGAGATTAACTCACATTGATTTTCAGATCGTTACAACGTTCCATTTTGAATTAAAATTGAATAGTAGTTCAATTAACCCTAAATTCTAACTAGCTCCGAATCCTTCCAATCCAACTCCATAGCATAACTTCGTTGATACAAACGTAATGCAACTTGTCACACTCAATTTGGACCTCCTACGAGAAAGTTATGAGTTAGTTTACGTTTGAATTAATTAATTTTATAATTAATAGAATAATTAAAAGTTTAAAACATTTTAACCTTTCTTCCCCCTCCATCATCTTTGTTCGCGTGCATCTCTCGGCCATTGTTTCCTTTTTTTTGGATCGTTCGTTTGCGCTTAACCCATGACCGCTCGCCACCTACCGCATCTCCGTCCCAACCCGTAGCCTACCACCCCTCTCTGCCACTGCCTCGCCAGCACACGCGCGCATGCGCGAATTGAACCTAAAAATCGAGTGTAGCTGTCACGAGCGCGTCTTGATTTTGGCCTCGTCGAGCAACGATCCAACTGTTGATTGCTCTCATATAGTCGCGCTCTACAATTTCCTTGTTGAAGTCGGAGCTTGAAAGTGGACGGATTGGCTCCGATCGACTATGACCGTTCGATGGAGGGTTTTAAATTTTAATGGTGGCTCTGGTTTTAAGTTAGGGTTTGGCCAACGAAAACGTTAAGGCCCTATATATAGAAAATAAACTCGACACTAATCACGCTTAAAATTTTGAACTACAAACAAAGCTTGCCTCCTGGCATTCTATATGTTATACCCATATTCCAAACACAATGGAATATATATCAAAAACCAATTCCATCATATACAGAAGATGACTTTTCAAAAACAAGCCATATTAACTAAAATTCCCTTAGTTTATTTCTACGTATTTCAAACTCGCACGACCAAACTATATGTTCGATCACCATAAAATTCAACAGAATACTATAATATACTATTATGGATCCAATAAAACTGGTTTCGTCAAAATCCAAGATAGTGCCCTAGAAGACTATTTCTACACGTTAATTGAAATGAGTAATTCCCAAAATCAGTTTAAACAATGTTAAAGAAAAATTAAAAGTTTATTTTCTTTCTTCTTATTCAAATAGTTTTAAAATCAACTTTCGAAATCACTTTCATTCATATCAAATCCAAGATTTAATTATTTAAAAAATGTCAAATATTAAATTTAAACATTTAATCATCAATTTAATGGCTATATTTTGAAATCCAAGTTCTTATATTTATAAAATTAACTTTTCAATATTTAAAATCAACTAAATATTTGAAATTTGAATGATTGAAATTCTGGGTCTTTGCATTCTCCCCCATAAAAGAATTTCGTCTCCAAAATTTCCAAGGTAAGAAAGAATCCCAAACCTATTAATTTTTCAAAATCAATTCATAATAGATTTCCAAATTCTTTTAAGTCCTTTAACTTCATTCACTAATTCCAACTAATACTATCCATTCATTTATTCTAAGTTATAACTAAAAATCGAAATCTTAGTTATCAAAAATGTTTCCAAAATTCTCAAAAAATTTCTAACGCCTTAAATTTATAGAAAATTTCGCTAACGTCTTCTTTGCACGGTTCATTCGTAAAATTTTACAACATACGTATATATATATATATTATCACAAATATACAACTCACCTACGAGGATGAGGCATCCTATAGGGAAAAATAAAAAATATGGTATGTAATCCGAGATGTATATCCTATTTAGTATTTGCAAGCATATACAACCAATATAATGAAGAAGTGAGCTCCAAATGTGGAGCATATGCCATCCGCACCTACTAATCACTCAACAACCAATGAGAATATATACCTAGAAAAAAATATCACTATATCACATAGACTATACCATAACTATATGCAATTTTAGTCAATGTAACAAGTGAGCTTATTAAACAAATAACATCCATCCAATTTATTTGCCATCGTATAAATTTGCACTTAAATGTCAACATTATACTTATACGCTTTTATCTCTTATTAACATTAAGTTTATTCTCATTCAATTGATTGACATTCACTTTATTTCATTCACTTTGAATTCAATTTATGTTTAACCAAATTTCATTTATGAATCATTTCATAAAATCATTACATTTTTAGCCTTTCCTAAGTTAATATTATTTCAGTATCACTTAGTATATTCTTTAATGTTAATATTATTACGGACCATTCCATCAATAATTACTTATTTATTTCAAATACTTTACACAACACCTCTTATTTTTATTTCCACTTTAAAATCTTAAGTTCGAATACAATTCTATCAAACACCCCAATATATCCAATTCATTCATACTCAATTATTTTTCATCCAGTTGATTCATATTCAACTAATTTGTATTCAATTAATTCACCTTCATTGGTTCACACTGAATTATTCCTATTATGTTTAACAACATTTTGTTCATACTTAATTCATTTTACACTTAAGTTAAATTCATTTTATAACTCAAGTATATATTCATTTCATCAATTCATTTAACAACTAAAATACATATCCATTCCGTAACCTAAATTGCATATTATTCTACAACTCAAGTTCATATTTCATTTCACTAATATACTTCGTTAGTCCATTTCATTAATTTATTACAAACCAAGTTCAATTTCATTTAACCTTTATTAAGTTGAACTTCATCTCATACAATTCACTTTATTCACATTAACGTAAGTTAAATTCTAAATTTCATATCTCAATTCCAACTTTCTCCTCTTATCTATACCATTTCCAATTTATAAGTTCAAAAACTTATTATCTTATATTTTTTTCAAAACATTTAGATAAAAACTTCCAGGATTTTAAACATCTGGTTTTATTTCAAATCATTTTGAAATCATATGTATATATACCTTTATATATATATATATATATATATCAAATTACACTTCTGGGATATGAAACAAATTTGTTTAACTAAAATAAAATTTAAATAGAAAATCATGAGCAATTCATCACTTAGAAACTCGAAAATGAATGCCAATGATGCTGCAGTCATCACCGATTCTCCAACGAATGAAGTGTGTTTACTGCTTTCTATTCCCTATAAATCCTTTTAAAATATTTCTAATCAAAACTTTTCAAAACAATGCTATTATTATTTTTCCAAAACCTTTGAAAAACAATTTCCAAATCCATGGAAGTTAAATTCTCAAATTCCTTGTTTTAAATCCATTTTTGTTTACAAATCATATCTATGCATATACTTATACAATTTTCAATTCCTTTACATTTATAAATCATAATTATATAGTATCACTTCTTAAGAAGTATCATTTCACAAATATTGATTTATTTTAATTATAATATGTATAATTCATATTTATAAATTTACTTTCTTATGTAACTCAATTTATGATAATAACAACTTTTACTAAAACACAACGCTAAATGATAATAATCAATTGTTATCATTTACTAACAAACAAACACTCCATATATCTAACGATCCTGACTTGACCTTCGAAAATCGGCACCAAATATGACACTCGTATTCAAATGCCGCAGATCCAAACGTCGAATCTGGTTCGCCGGAGCTTATAACACATTAAGTACAACACAGTGGAAGAAATGAAATAATACATTTGATATACAACATGATACAATATCTGATACAATAGAATATAATTGAATGGTACAATAGATATCAACACTATAAGAGATATAAGAAATAGCCGGGGAAAGATAATGTCTTCAATGCCAAACTCCAAGAACTCCATCTTCAATCCAAAACTAGCTCGAACCCTCATCAAGTTGCACAAAGATAAGCATGTCTGGTCCGCTGTGGATGTTGGAGTGTAGCAAATGCGATCCACAAATCCAAAAGGCTTCGGTGGCTATCGAATCGATTCCTACTATTCAAATATCTAAAAAACCCAACTCTAGACTGTCCATGTGGAAAATAGTGGGCACCCAGAGTTTAGGAAAGGAACAATAAACTCCAGGTCAGTCATGGGACTGGTGTGAGCAAACAAAACAGTTCAATCTTTAAAACAAACAACAAAAGAATTTAAAATTCAAATCCGTAATGCTTTTTGGAAAATGAAACTACTATAAGGCCTCCCGCCACAACACAATGCAAACGCAGAATTGGATAAGATTTCTCCTTATGATAGTCAAATATGCTTGATATGAGAAAAATTCTTTGATATTATTACTATAAGTGCAAGGTGTGGAAAAACCATTTCGAAAGTATAATATAAATCCTAGCCAGCATAGACATTCCGAACTATGCCTACTATAGCTACCATCCAAACAGTGGGGCGCCACCATAAGTAGATGGTAGGTAATACAACTAAAACCGTACAAAGCGCGTATTGGATGAATGGATTTCCAACAAATGGTTAAGCTAAGGAACTTCCTACTGCCACATGGAAATGCCTTTGAGGGACGCCCTGAGAACCTACCCGGCTCTCTGCCAACACAAGGCCGGTTTCCTCCCTGGCCAGGAGTAATACCTAAAGATATGCCACCCTCGGTCCTTTGGGACCTTTATCCGAGGGCCTTCCAACAACATCACACAATAATGAATATACTACAATGTCCACATGAGTAAGTATTTGGGCTCCATACCATGATACCACCCTTTCTAGAAGGAATGGTCATACCCTAGGGGAGCTACCCCTGAAACCTTGCCGCATCTTTCTTGTTTCGGCTATTACCGGGTTGTGAGGCTCGATGAGGTTTCGTCCACAAAGCTATGCTTTTCACAAAAGCCATGCTTTGATCACAATCGATCAACAAATGATCATCAACACACAGCAGCGCTTAGCATGCCACACTACCAAATTGGGAGTATATCGCTGATAACCTTCAACTACATAGCCTCTGAGCTCGTACGTCTCAGAGAAGGGTGTTAAGCTAAGAGAATAAATTCTCCGCCACCAATAGATATGTATTTGAAGAAATCGGCTTTATATCTCAAAGTGTAGTGTCAGACACGACCATACAAGTCTGTTCCAGGCTCGAACAGAACCGAAGGCACTTCCGAAGAAGCCCTTGCAAATCCGAGTATTCACAATCCCGATCAAACTTCCTATCACTTAGGAAATCTCTATACCGGCGCAACTAAGTGCAGAGACAATCGACGGGTTATCCTTTTGTTCTCGAAAATACCCGGTCTTCACCACCGGTCTTCAAATGCTATCCATAACGACGTATCATTATTCGGAATGGGTTATATGACAAAAAGGTCCTCTCTCGGCTAAACCGAATAATGAACGCAATATTTAAAAACATATGGATATGGGATTTCAGTTAAGTCACAACTTTTTATCCAAAACTTTCTTTTCAAATGGTTTGAACAAATTACCATTTAAAATATTTTAAATGAAAAGATTTATTTCACAAAGTTTACCAATTTTCCAAAGGTTAATTCTTAGTTTTCAAAACAATTCCATTTCAAATTGGATTAAATTACCTAATCTTTAACTCAAAGCCTAATTTCATAACTTTCAAACCATTTCCAATTCGAATCTTGTATATGAAAGATATACCAATTAAAATCCTCTTAGATTTCAAAAACAAGGTTTAATAATCTTTCACATAAGTTAAAGCCATTTAAGTAAAAACTTGGGTTTAAATTTAAATTCCCAAAACAAAAATTTAAATGGTTAAAACTTTTATAACACCTTTACAACTTGTATAAACTTTTTAACCCATAATTTCCAAATCAAAGAATTTAATTTCAAATATGGAATACAAATTCAAATCAAATTATTTAAATTTCAAAACTTTATTAAGTTATTCAAAATAACTTTTATTTTTGAAACTTATTTTCAAAAGTTTTCAATTCCAATTCCAAAACTATTTTGGATTCAAAAATTCAATTTTTTTTTAAAAAAAGTCATTAAAAATCTGTGACTTAACCGATTCCCTCGTGCAATCCATATTTGTGTGTGTATAGTGTGGTTCAGGGTGTTTTACCCAATGGTGCAACAACATCAATCACACCACAGATTCAATCATAACAATATCGATAAGCGGTATATCCTATAACGCTTATCTATATACACAGGATCGTAGATAGGAAATATGAATGCATTATAAATAAATAAATAAATAACATTCATCACAGTTTGAATTAAAACAATTCAAATCACAAAGCATCACACATAAGAGATGACAAAACAATTCACAGCACTCAATAGAGTACAATCATCCATAAATAAGGTTAATTGATATTTGATTAATTAAAAACTAGGTAAATTACTAATTCTGGTTGATTATTATTAATTAACCATAGTTTATGTTAATTAATTACCCTTTAATTATTTGTTAATTAACCTCGATTTATAAATTAAATAATCCTTTAACTATTTATTAATCAAGCTTAATTAATGAATTAATTAACCTTTACTAATTAATTTTAATTCAAATTTGATTAACAAATTAATCAATCTTTAATCATTAGATAATTAACTCTTTATTTTAAATAATTAACCTTTAATTATTCAATTATCCTTTAATTAATTATCTTTAACCAATTTCTTCATTAATCCTTAATAAATTTTATTAATTAATCAACCCTATAATTGATCATCATTCTAATTAATTATTCTTAATTAATAAATGATTATTCTAAATCAACAATTAATCTTAATAACTTGATTACTTAACTTAAATCATTAGTTAATTCTTTTTGATTAAGTGATTAATTGCCTTAATTTAAATTAATCTTATAAATTTATTTTAATTATTACCACATCAATAATAATCCTTTAATTAAGTCCCTGATTTATCAAGATAAGTTCTTATCTTAACGATCGCTTTATTTCAACATTTAAATCTCAAAAATTAAAATAAATTTTCATTAACAAATAATTCAATGTTAAACCTTTAAGTTCACCCATAATCAAAACATCGTTTAAAATAACCCATTTATCTTTTTAAAATTTTATTTAAATAATCCTTGAAAATTAAATTATCATATGAACTAACTTAAAATCCTTAAGTTGATTTAACCCATTATCTTTTAAATTAAAAAAACTTGTGAATTTATTTTAAACAATCAGGCATTAAAACATTTTAACTTAATTTATAAAGGACTTTAGCTTATTGTATGTCTAGTATAAAACTTTTATTATTATTAACTAAGAAAGGATTTAAAATTTGATTTACCAAAGTTCCAAAACCTGGAAAACAGGTTTCTCTTGCAATTTGAAAACATGGAAACCCTATCATAAAAAAACCCAATGTAAAAACCCGATCCCCGATTTACATTCCTTCGAGCACGACTTCGAGTCATACGCGACCCTATTTTCTTCGAGCAAAATTCACGAATCCCATCTTCCCCAACGTCGCGACCTCCTTCATATACAACCATGCACGCGCACCCGCACCGCCGACCCAAGCTATTTCGACCATCGCCACGATCATCCACACATCCCCATTGATCACCCTAAGCCTCACGACCAACCAGATCGAGAAATACCTACTCAAATCGAAAACGACCCCTTCGTTCCAAACTCTGGAACCAACCCGACCAGGAAACCCATCATCACCGATGATCTCGCCCACGATCACCCACGCCTTCACGACCCAAGCTCCATCTTGGTCTCCAGCTTCGATTCATCTACTTGCGGTGGGGTCCGACCCAATTCTGACATCATAGCGAAATCAAACACCTCGTCCCCTCAACCACCTCACAAAACCCTAAAATCACCTCGCTTGGCCATCATGATCGATGAAAATTTTTGCGCGTATTTTTCCTAGAATCGCCCACGTCCAAGCTAACTTTCCACGACCTCGAGGTCCAATCCTCCCCTGATCGTACGAATTCGACAGAAAACCCATTTTAGTTCAACTCACGAATTCTTGAGATTCCCAAACCTAAAATTTTTGATTTAACTTTCAAAAATCATTACTTTTTATGGTGATTACGATTATATAAGCGAATCAAAAAAATTAAGGAGGTCGAATTTTATCATATGTCGAATTTTTTTTACTGTAAATTCCTTTTCCAGGTTAAACTATGTTAAATTTATCTCCAATTTTTTTTTTATAAATTTGGTTCTTGATTGAATACACATGTTTTCTTTAGATCCTAAACTCTAACATGATTTGGAGCAGAAGAATTTGAATTCTACATAAATTTAAGCCCTGTAAGTGTTTGAAACATAATGTATGTCTGGAACTAGACATGCACACCACAACCATGCAAAGCATATAAATATACAAATAAGTTTAACAACCAAGCAACATTCCAACAACAGATTCAAACATTAACCACACATCAGAGAAAAGAAAACAGGTTTTAAGGGGTTTTGCTCACCTGGATTGGGAAGGAACAGTGACATTTTCCTGGAAATTGTTTTGTTTGTGAATCTGGAACATGCAACCCCCTTTTAAACTGTTCTTCCTCTTTTAACTTTGTTTTTGATCATTATTCCCTCAGGTCAGAATTATAATACTCGTTAATTTATGTTTTAATTGCTTCAAGATTTAAATTTAAATTTAAATTATGGGTTTTATTAAATTCACTCACCTGAGCTTTTAAAAAAAATTAGTACTGGAACTCCTTTTTTCTCTCTATTCCAGGTTGAAAGCTTTAGAATTATTTTTCTTTTGCTTGAGCTTTGAATTGCTTGAAAACTTGTTTCAGATTTTGATTTGCTTTTGCACTGTTTTATGTTGAATCTGCTCCATAGCTTCAGTGCCCTTTCCTTTCTGTTTTTTTCTTCATTCTAGGTTCCAGGTCTTTTATTTTGATTTTGAAATAGGTTGAAACTTGCTTCTGGTCTTCTTTTGATTTCTTATTTCCAGTTTTTCTTCCTGGTTTTTTTGATTGCTTGGTTGATTTGTTTTTCAGTTTTCTTTTTACTGGCTTTGGTTTTTATTTGAGATTTCTTTTTGAATGAAGATGAGAAGGGTTTCGAAATCTTTGGACTGAAAGAATTTGAACAGCCTTTTCCTCAGATTTGGGAAATTTTTTTGAAAATGAAAACAGCTGCCACTTGTCTACTTTCTTATTGCATGCTTCACATTTGTCTAAACTTGTATTTTTATGTTAAAAGCCCTTAGTTCAAATTAGTTTCAAAGCTTTGTTTTTAAACCCTTGTTTAAATTTATTTGTAACTTTGTCTTAAATTCTTACCTTATTTGAATTTATGAAAACATGCTTTATGTTTTTAACCCTTTTTATTAATTTATTTACAAATTATACACTTGTATTTATTTTACTTTTACAATTTTTTTTAAAGAGAAATGAATTTAGAACAATTTGTACACTCAACAAATAAATCACACACATATATTTCTTAGTTTGTAAAACTTTTATAAACTTATTTATTAATTCTATATTTATTTACAATACATTCATTAAATTTCAAAAGGTAAATGTTTTACATCTATTCTTGTTTTAAATTCTAAATTCAAGTTATTGTACAAATCTTTTTTTTATTGATTTATGAATCCTATTTTTAATGTATAATATATATATATATATATATATATATATATATATATATATATATACACACACACACACACACAAATCATATTTAACTCCTTAGTTTAAATTATTTTATAGATTTTGTTTTTAAATCTTTAATTTAGCTCACATATTTATATACATATATTTTATACATCTTTCATTCATGCATTTTTTCTATCATTATTTTTGTACAACTTTTAAAAAGAAAAGAATGATTTTAAAATTTTTGGTTACATATTAACAATTAAACACTTTTATTTATACAAGAAAATTTAACTTAAAAATAATATTTTGAAAATTAATACATTGATTCTTTGAAAGTTAATACATTCCCCAAATATATTTAATATTTTAGAAAACAAACTACCATTAACTTTTTAAAGCTTTTAAATTCTACTTTATTTTTTATTTATTTTTAAATTCAATATTTGTTTATAAAATACTTATCCCTAAACGTTAAACCAATTCTACTTTGTAATCTAAATTTTTTATTTATTCTAGCAATTACCTAATTAATTCATAAATAAATTAACAATTTGTCTTCAAAAATTAATTTAATTGCCAACTTGGTAAATTTTCAGGAATGTTACAATATATAACTATAATAATTTCTGAAAAATTATTCCCTCATATGTAAAAATATAATTTAGCTAAAATTATATGATTTACCAATTCACAAAATGATATTGTGTCAATTTACCTTGTTTAAGCATTTGGAAACCCCTATTGATATTGTGGAGTCCCACGTATCGACCAAAATTCATAAGCCACTCAACAGATAAATTAACGCAATATAAAACATTTTTATATCACTAACAAATAGGCGCTCATATATATACACTCGAACTCATCCTAGGGTCTCGCTTACCCTATCTTAAATGAGTAAATTCCCACCAAAGCCTAGGCGTTCGGTCAACCTAATCTTTGATACTAGCTGCAATGATCAGCCAATCCATACTATTCAAGTTGACAATAAACCACACATGTCCAACCCAAATCAAATAAAAAGACTGATATTTATGGGAAAGAAGAAGAAAAAAGAAGAGAAGAGAAGAGAAGAAGGGAAAATAAATTAAAAACAACATAGAATTTCAAAATCGTAGCGGAACAACATATAATATAATATCAATAGTCTTTACAAAGAGAAACTGTTGTATATACATCCATCATGTACAACAACAAATCACAATCATCAGCCAGGACAGTTTTAACAATCCATTCTCACAATGGCTGATCATTTCAACAACAAAAAAGCGGAACATATATATATATATATATATATATATATATATATATATAAATATATATATATATATATGGATACGACTTGAAGACCACCAACTCGTCTCCAGAGCTCTATTGCATCCAAAGCAATCTGTAAATAAGCTCGGTCTGATCCAAGCATTATAATAAAATAACACCGGAGTCAGTGTGGAATACTAGCATGAGAAAACACACCCAACTGGATTTTAAAGCTAAAGAAAACCTTTGAAAATCAAAAGTATCTCGTAAGACCTCACCGCACATAAACACAGACGGGTTTTGTGATAACCCGGATTTTTGAAACATTTGATAATTTGATAATTAACTGGTTTTATTCAGTTAAGCTGATAAAATTCTAATAATTTTAAAATATCTGGATATATATATATATATATATATATGAATGGATTTAAACTATAATAAATAATTTTCTTTAAGTGATAAACCTTATGGTGAATTATAAATATGAAAATATACATATGCAAACTTTATAATATTGAAATTTTTAAGTGTGTATGTGTGTGTATATATATATATTATGATTAGGAACTGTTGTTTTGAGTTCAACATGATGATTCTCAAAGGCTATTTAAGTAAACTCTATTTTTCAAACATCAAAGAATAATATCTATGTATATTTATTTTATTATGACTTAGATTTGAAATAAGAATTAAATAATTGGATCTAATGTACTTTCTTATAAAAAAATTATCCAAGAAAATAATCTTAGTTTGTATATATAAGTATATATGTAACATAAAAAGAATTTAACATAAGAATGTAAATAAAATATGAAAGAAAAAAATTATTATATAAAATACATAAACATATTGGGAACATTATGATTACAAATGTATACAAATTCATGCCATTTAACAAATGTAAGGTGGATACATTATGAGATTAACAACTGTCGACAATTTTTATCCTACAAGTGTTACTTTCTTTATTTTTTTAAATTAATGAATAATATATTTAGAACCAAACTATTTTCTAGTTCAAGACTTTTATGCTCAACGCTAAAACCTATAGCAAGACTAAAAAAATCAAAACAAAGGTAAAATCTGGAAACTATAAACCCGTGGATTCAAGTTTCAACTCAGTTCCAAAACAAATTTAGTTCAAATTCAAGTTGCAAAAGAAGATCAGACCACCTAAATAATCAAGCAAGTGCTCAGGCTCTTTGTTCATACATTCCAAAAGGTGACTAAACAATATTTCTCAAGTAAATCTAATTTAAACCTGATGTATGTGATATAATGGCTGAAGAAATGTTGATGCATGAATGGATTTAGATGGATGCATGGATGTAAATATAGATGTTTGTGCATATAACCATTTTAGTTGTTTTCCAAAACTCAGAATCTACACTTAAATTCGTATCTTCTCAATGAAACAATATTGGATTTTGATTCTAAAAGAGGAAGTTATTAAAGTTCCGATTTCATTTTTTTTTAAATAATATAATTTCCAATAAAAAATATATTAGCAGCATTTTGGAAATAAGGAATAACAGTAAAGCTTCGTTCAAACAGATTTCAGGTGAGTAATAAAATCATTTGTTAAGCTTGTGTATGTAACAAGTGATGTTGGAAATGGCTCAAATATATCCAACATGGAAGAAATGAATGTTTTGTCAGGGTTTACCATTTGATTTTGCTGTATATGATTGAGTATGTCTCTGTTTATTTAAAACAGACCCAAATTTGCATTCAAAATTTAAATCCTCTTCACATAATCATTTCTGATATAAGATGTGTAAAGAGAAGTTGTTTGAAATGATGAAATCTTGTTTTTAAAAGTAAATTCGAGAGCATATGATTTAGTATTTTGCTGGAAAATGAATTTTCAATTGAAAAATAAACCAAGCCAAAAAAATTTGTCTCTTGAATTTTCGTTTCCAGTATGTGATTGGATTCGTCATCGAATTTGATGGTTTTTGGTGGGAGATTTGTAGTTTTTAAGTTAAGTTTGAAGAAGATTTTGGGAAGTGACCGATTTCCAGTTTTGGGCTAATACTGGCGAGGTGGTCGACGATTTAGGTCGGCATTTGGTCACGAGGAGGCTGCCTAGTTTGGGAATTCGGGAAAAATCAGTGATGATTTTTTTCTGATCATCAGAGTGGTCGATGGAGCAAGGATTAGGGTTTTTAGGCGTGTTCGTTTGATGTTTACCTACGGCATCGCAGTGATGCTTTAAGGTTGCGGACCAGGGGGACTCGAAGGAGAAGGTCATGGCAAAGGACAGGGTTTTTTCTGGCAGGGAATGGTGGCTAGTGGTGACGAGTCCAGGGGGCTGTTAGGTGTCGACTGACTAATGTTTGAGGTTTCGATGGTGAATTTTTTATGAGGGAACGAATTCAGAAATTCCAAAGGTGGTGGCGAGTTCAGGTGATCGAAGGTGACTTGCTGGTGGTAGCGGCAGTGGTCGAAGATGCTCCGGTGAGGCGTACATGTGCACGGTGCACTGATAAGTCAGATTTTGTTGGTTGCTGTATTTTGATCAGGGAAGAAGAAGAAGATGGGTCGGGAAGATCGAGCAATGGCTCGGGTTTACGAATGAGATTTTGGGCTTCGGGCTCGAAGTGTTTTAAAATGCTTTTACTTCAGTTAACAGGATTTTAAATTAAATAATGAGCGAACAAGTTTTGAAAAAAAAGAGAAGGTGTGTTTAAGCTTAAGTTGTTTGGTTTAGGGTAATTATATATTAAGTTAATTATTTAATTAATTTATAAATTTATTTAAATATATTAAGTGGATGGTTGAGATAAAATGTTTTAAAAACTTAATTAATCAAAGGTATCAAGGAATTTTGTATAAATTAATTTCCATCTTTTAATTTAAACAAGATTTAAATGATTTAATTAAGTAATTAAGATAATGGTTTATCTTATATAAATTAAGGACATAAGTACTTAAGGGTTAAGTTAAATTAATTGGAGTAATTAAAGGATTAGTTAATTATGTAATTAATAAAAGGGTAGTTGATTAATTTAATGGATAATTATTGAATGTGATTAATTTAAATTAATTAATTTGTTAATTAATTAAAGATAACCTCTTGGTGTTTAATTAAGTATGAATACTTAATGTCATTTATCAAGGGTAATTACTTAGTGAAGTTATTAACGGGTAATTACTGGATGTAAGTAATTAAAGGTAAATTACTTTGTGGAAGTAATTAAGGATTAATTACTTAGTGTAATTAATTAAAGATTTAATTAACTTTTAAGAGATATTTAAGGTAAATAATTAAGGATAGTTAATTACTGAATGTGATTAATCAAGGTTGATTAATGATGTGATTAATTATTAAATGTGATCAATTTGAACAATAATTAATTAAAGAAGTAATTAGAGAATCATTAACTAAATTAAATAAGGAAAGTAATTAAAAATTAATTACTGTAAATGGTTAAGGATAATTAATTTGTGTAATTAATTAAAGGCTAATTACTCAATGTAATCAGAGAATAATTAATCAAGAATGATTAATCAAGATGGAAAATTAGAGGATGATTAATTAATTGATTTGTAATTAATTAATGTTGAGTAAGTAGGATTTAAAGATGATGGAGTAATTAATTTAATTTATTTAAATTAATTAGGATGGTATGTCTAATTTATCATGCTTATGAATGATTAATTAATATTTGAATGCCTTGGATTATTAGTTATCCAGAATATGTGATTGCGATGCTTGTGAAAAGAAATGTTTTTGTAATATGATATGTTAGGTTGAACAGAGATAATATGGTTATCTATGATGAATTGCTGTGTAAAAGTGACATCCAGTATTTAAATTTAATCACTTGAATAACTTGGGTTAAGATGACATTGGATTCGAAGAGACCGGAGTCGGTTATTAGTTAATACCCGAAACCACTTCAATTCTTTGTAGATTGATATGTGAAGTCAATAGGCTGGTATGGAATGATTTAAGTGAATTGGACCATTTAATCTACGTTTTGGTACTTAGAAATTGATGTGTGAAATAAGTGATGTCTATAAGAAATTGTGAATTTGTAAATTGATATGAGTTACCCCGGGTTTTATGTAAGTTTTATGCTGTTGTATTCCATGTTAGATGGATTTACTCATGCTGGTTTCCAGCCTGACCCGGATGTTACTTTGATGTAATGCTCAGGTCAGACCGAGTATTACAGATTTTTAGGTAAGGACATTCTGGAGCTCAGGAGGCGAGCTGGATGGTAGGAACGTATGGAGTGTTTCCGCTGTGATATATTGTTGTATATCTAAGACATGTTGTTTTAAACTGTGCAGTGTTGTGTAATGGTTGTAACTCTATTATATAAAAACATAAGTGTGCTGATACAGTTCTTCTTTGTAAAAACTGTTATTTAGGTGATATTATATTTTGATCCACTGCGAATGTGAGGTTTCTGTTACTTGTTTCTGTTTCTTCTTCTTTCTCTTTTCTTCTTTTCCTAACTATTTGGAAATTTCGAGATCAAAATTCCGGGTCGTTACATTTGGTATCAGAGCAAAGGTTAAGCGAGAACCTTGGCTATGGTGGGTATTCTCATTAAGAATAGGGTCAATAGTACCCTAGAATGAGTTGAGTTCAATATATATATATATATGAGAGAGCATACTTGTTATTTTCTTATATAAAGATTTTAAATGATTTTATATAAGAATATATTTGATATATAAAGCAATATTTCTTTCTAATGAATATTAAGGAAATTGGTTGTTAAATCATTGAAATAAAATAAAATAATGAGAGTTAAGTGGTAATAGAAATACAACCAAATAGAAATTGAATGAAGATTAGTTTGAAATGTATTCAAACTGAAATTAAAATCTTGAATTTGAAAAGTGTTTTCAGAATAAGATGATAGTGAATTGGATTCCAGTTGTAATAACCTTGGTTATTACCCTAAAATGATGAAATGTTTGTTCATGATTAAGCAAAAATAAAATGTTTAAGGAAGTAACCACTAGATGAGAATAACTTGTAAATTAAAAAGAATGTAAATTGAGAAGTTTTGAAATCCTAAGGCTAGGAACATTGGAAATTGTTTTCAAAATAAATAATAAATAGTATTATTCAAAATATTTTGAATGTGATGTGAAACCCAAAGTGAAGTAAGTTTTTAAACTTAAATGGAAATATTATTAATCTGAAGATTAAAATTTGAATGGGAATTCAAATTGTGTAAAGTTGACTGGATTAAGTAAATTGAATTTAATTTAGAGGAAGTTAACAAGTTTGAATGAACAACCTGATTTGAAAATTTCAAGATGAAATTAAGATTTAACTTGGAAAGTTAATGGTTGATTTGAATTGGGGATTTGTGTGATCTCAAAATGGGTTTGAGATCTGGAAATTTAAAATGGATGGATGTTTCAAATAATTTGGATGATATCATCCTGTTGTTATTAATAATCTTTAAACTGTAAATTGGATTTGTTTAAATAAATAAAGAAATGGATTGTGGTAATATATCCATTATAGAGATAAATAAAAATTTAACTTACATCTGAAATTAAGGATATGAAATTATTTTGAACTTAAGGTTTGAATGTTAAAAATTGAATTTGTAAATGAAAATTGTTTTGAACTCTTACTTGAACCTTGTAATGAGTTAAGTAAAGATAATTTAAAATGGAATGTAGAAATTTAGACTCAGAATTAAATTGTCTAAAGACTTTAAATAAAGGTTAATTTGGTTTAAAAGGTTAAACCAACATTTGAAGTTTAATTCGAATTTATATAATTCGAAATGATTTAAAGTGAGACTGAATTTGAAATTAGTTCAAATTGAAATTAGATTTAAAAATTTGGATTTGTGTATTAAAGTTGAATAGTCAAAAATTCAAATGGAAATTTGAATTGGATTGTAACGACCCGCTATTTTGGACTATTTGCATCCACACATGTCGGACTTGAATAATTCAAAATACCGAATTGTTAATTTAAATTTGGCAAAACTGAACATATACAGTAAATAAATAATCATAGAATCACAGACACAGAGTAATAATATGCAGCGGAAGCAAAAGATAGTAGTTCATGAAGCTACTATATATATATATATATATCAGAGTTAAATAAGTTACAAAAGAAGTCTCGAATACAATAGTCAAAAACAAGAATCAGAATACATCACTGGAATCAACTGAATATCTGAAAGCTGGATAGATAGCTGGATCTCCAGGTGAAGCTCCAACTCCAAAGGTGAGTCTCAAAAGCTGAACCACTCAGTCTGACCCGAGCGTAAAGCAAAGCACAAAATACTCGAGTCAGGATTAACATTCTTATATCAATAAATCCAACTCAAGTGAAATAACAATTGAAATACAAGTAACTTAAAGGACGTTGGAATAACCATCATCTAAGGATCCGTTAAACTATCTACCATGTAGTAGCGTACGCATAGATAATGCCTATCAGTAATATAAAATATCAAAATAGTGTTAAGGCATTACCATTATCCCCCTTAACACATTTTATATAAGTGTCATAGACTATACAACACTGTAAACTTCGCCGTAAACTAGTAGGATATCAGGGAGTACCCCATAGGTACAACACAAAACAAATTCGTAGTAGTCATGTACATAGGGATACAAGTATGACAAGGCACATGAGGCAATACCCAAGGTAGTGAAACTATCGTTTGCCTGATCCGGACTGGTGAAAACGCATCGCCGCAACGATCGCAGCACCGCGAAACAACACTCCTAAAATTCCGAGGGTGCACCAATCAATAACAAGTAATGAGTAGTTTAAGAAGAAGTGTGTTCGCTCGAGGTGGCTAACCCCATTTGGCCCGGCACGACTCCTGTTTTAGTCATTTCCAATTTGACACAAGTGTCAAGGCTATCCATTATCGTTCTCTTTCTTCAGTCATCACGTACATCATTCCAACCACTTCATTCTGGATCACACTCCGCGTATAGTTATTAAAGTGGTTTTCGGTTTAGACAGTGAGTATGTCCATAACCGATTCCGGTTTCTTTAATAACTTTCGTAATTATTACACCGATTGGTCGTTTAATAAATTTTAAAAACCAAATCGAATTCAATTTCCATTAGAATTTGTAAACCAACATTTCATATATCTTTCTAAATCCATAATTTACGTTCGAACTTCCAAATTCATAATTTCAAAATCTTATAATTCAATTTCAGTTTTTATTTAAACAATTCAAATATTGATTTCAGTTCGTATATAAGTTTCATTCCGAAATCATTTAAATTAATTTAACTTAACATTCAAATCAACTTAAATTCATTGATCGGTTCATTCAATATTCGTTAAGTTAATTATCATTCAAAATAATTTCTATTTAATTTCCAATTTCTTAAGTTCAACTTCATTATATCAAAACTTCAAATTTAATTTAATTAAATTCTTCAAATCAAGTTCTTTAAATTACAAGTCTTATATTAATTTCAATAAATCACATTTTATTTCTTTTTAAAGAAATTCAATTTCACTTATTCATTTACTTATTTACAAATTTCAAAACTCAATTAACAAATAAACCTAATTCACTTATTTAAGAAGTTCAATTTCAGTTATTAAAGAATTCAGTTTAATTTAATTATTAAATAATTCAATCTTATTAAATTATTAAATAATTTCAAAACTTAATTAATAATCTCAAATTTTAATTATTAAATAATTTCAAAACCTGATTATTAATAATTCCAATCTTAATTACTAAATAATTCCAAAACTTAATTATCAAATAATTAAATTTTACAACAACGTTCTTTCCTCAACTACTATGTTAATATTTTATTTCAGATTATTAAATATTAACATTTTCCTTTCATAAAAATTCAAATTTCAACTTCACTTCAAAATCTTATTATTTATTCAAATAAAATCTTATTTTATTTTTAAATCAATTTATTGACCAATCAGGTTTTATTTAATTCTCTATCCTAGGTCAAAGTTAAATTTGGGTATTTATCATTTCAACCCGATTCCATTTCAATTCGAAAGTCAAATCATAGCAAAGGGAACTTGCAGTGTGATAACTGGGATGGTGTCAAAGTAAATAAACAAGCAATAACAACAATCGGTAACAATCCAATAATTAATTCAAATAATCCTGAAATAATCATATTAATTTACATTGTTGTTTGTGCAAATTAATATAATTATTTCTAGAATCTACACTATCATTTCATGTAGACTAAAGATTATTACACTAATTACTTTATGCAGTTCTACACTTGACATTTATTATTCGATTTCATACTATATCAATTTATACAACATAAATTTAAATGGTTCAAGGTGTAATTAACCATATTTCTACATGTCAAGTAATTAAGCATTTAAATGGGTCATATCATACAAATTTTAACTAATCAAATTCAACCCATATGTCAATTTCAAATTGTTAACTCCTACGTCAATTTCAATTGTAAATTATTTATCACCTCCTACATTAACAATTTAACGTCCAATATCAACATCAAACAATCAATCATTTATCAACCAAACTGGATTATCATCGTATAAATAACAGATAATGGTGTCAGATGTCACAGGTGAACTGATACAGGTAATAACATATATAACAGTGTAAATAACCAACAACAGCATATTTCAATTGTCGTTTCAATTGAAATCAAATTAATAAATAAAAGAAAGTTAATCGTGAGTGATTGCTCACCTTTCGAGACTAAAGAGGGCAAACAATGAATCAAGTTACGGATCCAAGCCTGAATTCCAAAACAAAGCTGAATTGAGCACGAATTGAAGGACAAGGCTGATCAATAGGAACGATGAGAAAATCAATCAGTTTGATAGGAATAGAAATTATGTATATATATAATTCAAATCATTGTTCTTAAAAATATAAGTATTTTAAATCAAAGATATATAATTTATACATAAAAATCAATATTGTAAACAAATCAAAATAAATCTTGTTCAGACATACTGTCCTTTACCTAGTATATAATTTTTTTCAAATAAAGCGATATATTATTATTATATACATTATTATATAAGCTTAATACGTATACCAATAAAATAAATCTGCAAAGTCATAACACAAGAGTTGTTGTAACAACCCGCATATTTATCGAGTTTGTATTTAAATATTTTATTTAGATATTAACTCGTTAATCGGATTTTGGTCCGAAAAGCTACTTTTTGCAAACGGTCAAATTAGGACTCGAGACCACTTCCATTGAGTTCGAAATGTCGTTTACAACTTTTTAAGTATAAACATCGATAGGTTTGGAGTTAGTGAAATTTCACTAACTTTTCCCGCTTTGGACTTTGGGTTAGTTTAGCCTATTAAGCCCAAGTTCCAACCCTCTTCTCCTCACTCTTCATAAATTTCCTAACTAACTCAAGCTTGGGCATTAATGGCGAAAAGAATTGGAAATTAAAACTCCAAGCACAAATTCAATTGCAAATCCAACATTCAACTCCAAATTCAAGTAGAAGATATTGGATTCAAGCTTTGGATTGCTTCTCCTTTCTTCTCCTTGCTTTCAAGCTTCATCTTCATAAATTTTAGTGCAAAGGTGAGATTTTTATCTCACAATTCTAGTCTATAACTATATTTGACTGTTAGGAATGATTCCCCATCACTTTAGCATGTACATTTGCATTTGATTTGGATTGGATTGGCGAAAAACTCCATTTTTTAGTTGTTTGGTGAATTTCCTGAGCTTAGGTCGCTCTGCCTAGGTTAGGTCGCTCGGAATCATTAGCTCGCGTGCGTGGAAAAGTCACGGCCTGCATATTTTGTTCGCCTCGGATTTAGGTCGTAGGTCGTTGGACTTTAGGTCGTTCGCGTATAGGTCGCTCGCGACCTAACCCTTAGGTCGCTCGCGTGTTATCACGCTAGGTCGCACTGCCTTGAATCTTCACTTCGGAGTTAGGTCATTTCACTTTAGGTCGTAGGTCGTTTCTGGCCTTAAATCCCCCCTGCAGCGTTAGGTCGTTAGCCTCGGAATTAGGTCGTTTTCGACCTTATATCACAAGGCGGCTCTAGGTCGCTCGATCCTGCTAGGTCGTAGGTCGCGCATCACTTTAGGTCGCTCGCGTGTTAAAACCTTAAGTCGCTCGTGTGTTAAAACCTTAAGTCGCTCGCGTGTTAAACCCTTAGGTCGCTCGGCCGATGCACGCGCTAGGTCGCGAGTATTTAAGTCCTTAGGTCGCTTGGCATTGTGACCACTTAGGTCGCACGACCTTGTTAGGTCGCTCACCCTTAGCTCGCGTACCTTCTTAGGTCGCGCATCCCACTAGGTCGCTCGACCCTGTTGTATTTTTAGTTCGCAACCATTAAGTCGGTCGACCTTGCCTAGGTCGCTAGGTCGGTCGGTCCTATCCCTTAAGTCGCGTGACCGTGATAGGTCGCTTACCTTTAGGTCGCATGACCTATGGCCACTTGCTCCAGTTAGGTCGCTCGGCCACTTTGTTAAGTCGCCCACCATTTTAAACTTAGGTCGCATGACCCATTAGGTCGCATGGCCCCTTAGGTCGCTTGGCTTCACTAGGTTGCTTGTCTTCACTAGGTCGTACCCCCACCTTGGGGGGTTGCCACCCCCCCTGGACCCCCCCTCCGTAGGGGATCTTATCTGAAAAACATTGAGCTGATTTCCTTGGATTTTATTCGCATCTCCGTATGCGATCTTTGTGACTGATTGTTTCTACACTTGCTTATGTGTTTTGTCACTTTATAATATAAAGGTTTCAATACTAGTAGTAAATATCAAAACTCTTTTAACAAACAATTTCAACTCTATTTTTAATAACAAAGCTCTTTTCTTAAACCGTTTTCCAATCTATTAGTATATACAAGCCTTTACCTCACTCGGATGAGAAATCTAATTAAACGACTTAGTAAAACAAGTGGTATGAAACGCTTGCGTTCACTTCGTCGGTTAATTCTTGGACTTGTTCGATTGAACCTCTTGTGACAATTTTATTAGTGAAGATTTACAGTTTGTTCGTAAATATTTAAGTTAAGCAAGTGGTTATGGGACATGAAGCTAAACTTCTATATTTACTAGCTTAGTGTAATTGACACTTCTCGTTGATCTTGATGATCGCTTTATGAATTAGACTAGCAATTGGCGATGTCTCTTTCATTGCAAGGTTAGACTAGACACCACTTGTGTGATTCCATTCACACATACCTTTCTGCTTTTTGGTTAGTCTTGACCTCAATCTGTGTGATTCCATTCACACATGCGGGGTAGCTCCCCATGGTCTTCGGACCGTCATGTGATAGGCCTCTTTCCCTTTTTATGATTTCTGGATTTCTCGTGTTGATTTCTGGAATTTATGTCATTGACTTGTTATGAGTACAAGTTTAGGGTATGATGCCCTCTTTGAATCTTTGAGAAGATTCTTGTGATATTGATTATCTCTTATTGATTGATCTTCTGTTGATCATTATTTACATACTTATAGTGGTATGTCGTTATGGATGTTTATGTTTATGCCATATCTTTTATGTTATATCATGTCATCTGATATTTATAGCTAGACTGATCCGTTTATTATTTTCTTAAATAATACTCGGGTCAGACCGAGATGTTACAGGTGCTTCTGCTTGACTTCTTCCCAGGGATGCATCACTCTGACTTTTGGCTAACTGTTTAGATTAGCAGTTTTTGTTGTATACACTTGAGATATAGACTCATAGTTGTATTCTTTTGTATAGCACGTGTTGCTATTCTTTTGTATTATCGTGGGACTTACTGACCACTACTCTGATGTACACTTTCATGTGTTAGTTATATATTCATATCTTCTTCCGCCTTTGTGATATGGATGTCTGTGACTGATTTGTGATATGATTATTTCTATGTTTGTTTCCGAAGATTATTTATAGCCACCGTGTGATAAGCAATTACATGGATGGTCGCTCCTCAACAGCCTCATTCTCCGTGCTAGTTGACAGCACTACTCCGGAGTGTTCTTGGCTAGCGTGGGTATAGAGGTGGGGCGTCACAGTTGTACTCTTTTTCACTCATACGCACTATCTTACAAACTAATATATAAATCAATACATATGCATATACACCCAAACATCAGTAATAAATAAAAGTAAAGTAAACTATAAATAAAGAACATGATTTGTAACATATATTTTACTCAAAAAGGTCACTATCTTATAAACTATATATATTATAAGAATTTACGTGAATGCATATAAACGTCTTTAATGGCAGACTCAGACATTATATATAACTCTATATAGCTTTATATATTAGCACCCATATTGTACACAAGTTAATATAGATAAAGACTGACATAACAAATAATTTACTAAAAAAACTATACAACGAGCATTAACAAATATGAGTAAAACTTATATATATACTTTTGATATGTGATGTAAATACTTTACAACTAAAATATTATAAAATTTAAACTGATGTATAGCATAAAGGAACAGCGCAACCTATATACATGCATATCCAAAAGCTAGCATAAAATAAACAAAAGATGTGCAAAACACTGTAACATAAACATACAACAAATCATATAGTTAAAGTATACTATATATCAAATAAAACAGAATCCATGTATTCACTTATAAACTAATATATAAGTATATATAAAATCTTACAAAATATGCATTGACAAATCATATATATATTTTACCTATATGATACAAGGAAGACAGGATTGCTCGGCCAGGCTAACAAGTGAGAAGGAAAGAATGGCGAATAGATCGAGGAAGCTGGGTCGAAGCGTGCACAGATGAAGAGGCGTTACAGCTAGGAAATTAAAGCTATGGTTACTACGAGGTGGAGAGGTCGCATGGAGGGCTGAGGCTAGTGAGGAGAGAGGAAGAGGCACGAATCGACATTGTTGCACGCATGCGGGAAGAAAGGAGGATGGAGCAGCCCTGGGTGGCGAGGGGATGTGTTCGGCGAAGGGACGCCGGAGCGGTGGCTAATGTAAAACAAGGGCCGAAGGTGGGAAGAATGGTGGCCAAGACGTGGTCGACTGGCAGCGGTTCGGCGGAGGGTGGAAGGAGATGGTGGCGACACGGTGGAGCAAGACGATGAGTAGGGGAGAGGAAGAGGAAGGCAAGGCGGAAGATGAATGTGACGCCCACCTCTATGCCCACTCTAGCCAAGGACACTACGGTGTAATGCCGTCAACTAGCGTGGAGAATAAGGCTATTGAGGAGCGACCATCCGTGCAATTGCTTTGTGCGAGCACCGATATGTCAGATAGTACAACATGCATTTGGTTTCAGGAGGAAATCCGACATGCCGACGCAAACTCAAAGCTACTACACAGTGACCATATATATATATTCTTCGGAAACAAATATAGAAATAAACATAACACAAATCTGTCACAGATATCCATATCACAAAGGCGGAAAAAGATATGAATATAACACATGGAAGTATACATCAGAGTAGTGGTCAAACAAGATCCACAATATCACAAAAGAATAGCTACAAGTGCTAGACAAAAGAATATGGATACATCAATGAGTCTATATCTCAAATGTATACAACAAAAACTACTAATCTAAGTACTTAGCCAAAAGTCAGGGTGATAATCCCAGATGTGAAGTCAAGCAGAAGCACCTGTAACAACTCGGTCTGACCCGAGTATTATTTAATAAGAAAATAATAAACGGATCAGTCTAGATATAAATATCAGATGAAATGATATAGAATAAGAGATATGACAAAAACATATGATAACCATAAAGCCATATTGTGATAAGTATGCAAATGAAAATCAACTAGGAGTTAATCAATATCACAAGAATCTTCTCAAAGATCAAAAGGAATGTCATACTCTTTATTTTTATTCACTAAGACCATAAGTATAGATCATTATATCAATGCCAATCACAAAAGTTAATGACACACAAATTCACCAATGCGCAAATATTGATAAGACTTATCAATGTAAATCACGAAAACTGGTGAAACACAAATTCTAGAAATCATCAATGGAAGTCCAGAAATCACAAAAAGAGGGAGGCCTATCACAAAACGGGAGCATGAAAACTCACCAACACGTGTATCGCAGAATGGAAGCTATTCCATGGTTTCTAACCATTAATTTTGAGCCGAAGCTTCACAAAACGACCCGAAGACCATGGGTCGCTACCCCACCAAATTGAGCCGAAGCTCCACAGAAACGTGGTTTAGTCTCCCTCGTAGACAAAGAGACATCGCACATTTGCTAGTCTAGATCACAAAAATGATCATCAACGATTATCAAGAAGTGTCAATTACAGTAAGCTAGTAAATATATAAGCTTAGCTTCATGTTCCATAACCACTAGATTAACTTAAATATTTACGAACAAATTGTAGATCTCCACTCGAAAATTCTCACAAGAGATTCAATCGAACAAGTCCAAGAATTAACCGGCGAAGTAAGCGCAGGCGTTTCATACCACTTGTTTTACTAAGCCGTTTACTTAGATTTCTCGTACGAGTGAGGTAAAGGTATATATATACTAGTAGATTGGAAAATGGTTTAAGAAACAAGCTTTGTAATAAAATAGGGTTGAAATCGTTTTGAAGAAGGAGTTATGATATTTTCTACTAGTATTGAAACCTTTATATTTTTAAAATGACAAATCACAAAAATAATTGTAGAAACAATAAGTCACAAAAATTCACATTCAAAGACGTGAATAAAATCCAAAGAATTTGATTCCAAATCCATCAAAGTGGAAATATCCTTGCGACTTAACAGCCACGACTTACGACTTAACATAATTCAACACAAGAAGTCAACGGCTCAACACATGCGACTCCACGGCATACGAGCTAAGAGATCAGCGACTTAAGTAATAGCATGCGGCCTAACAGAGCAACTTAGTATGGCGCGACCTATAGCATGGCACGACCTATAGCATGGCGCGACCTAAGTTGGTGCGAGATATAGCAGTAGGCCGAGCGACCTAAATGGTTGCGACTTAAACCATGACGCGACCCATAGATGCAGGCCGAGCGACCTAAGAGATGCGACCTAAGTGGTGCGAGCAAGCCGGGCGACCTAAGGGATGCGACCAAAGTGGTGCGAGTAAGCCGAGCGACCTAAGGGATGCAAGCAAGCCAAGCGACTTAAGGAGGTGAGGCTGAGCGATCTAAGGAGGTGAGGCTGAGCGACCTAACTGGTCGCAACTTAACAGGCCAGGTCATAAGCGAGGCGAGCGACGTAAGGAGTGCAAGCAGGCCGAGCGACTTAAGGAGGTGAGGCTGAGCGACCTAAGTGGTTGCGAGCTAGCCGAGCGACCTAAATAGTCGCGACCTAAAGCAGGCCGACTCATAGCAAGGCGTGACTTAAAGCATGGCGCGACCTATGTTGGTGCGACCCATGTTGGCGCGACCTAACTGTAGGCCGAGAGACATATATGCAGGCCGAACGGCCTAAGGAACAGAAGTGCAAAACTCTCTCAATTTGCAACCGGTCGAGCACGGACTCTAGGGGATTACGCCCATCGGCTACCCGATCCTATTGGCTCCTCGATGCATCACCAAAAACATGTTCCAACTTCAAAGTTAGGATTTTTAAAGATTTGAACCCAAAACACTAAAAATTGGGATTTTCACCAATTCAATCCAAACCAAAAGCAAATGCACATGAATAAGTGCTAGGAATTCATACCCAACAATCAAAGATAGTTATAGACAAAGATGTGAGATAAAAATCTCACCTTTTCACAAAATCAATGAAGGAGAAGCTTAAAAGAAATGGAATAATCAACCACACTTCAATCTCTACATAAGAAGCTTGAATCAATGGCTTCTCTTTGGATTTGGGGTTAGATGTTGGATTTGCAAATGTTCTAGGGCTTGGAGTTTTAATTTCCCATTCCTCTCTCCATTTTTGATGAAGCTTGAGTGTTAGGAAATGAAAGTGAAGTAATGAAGGGAAGAGGGGGTTGAGATAGAGTTAATAGTTTAGGCTATTGGGTTAAACCAAACCCAAAGCCCAGAGTGAAAAAGTGGCAAAATTCCACTAACTCCAAACATATCAAAGTTTATATTCAAAAAGATCGCAAATGGCGTTTTAAACTCAATGGAAGTGGTCCCGAGTCCTAATTCGACTGTATGCAAAAAGTAACTTTTCGGACTAAAATCGACTAACGATAAAATATATAAACAAAATTATTTAGATATTCAATCGTAGAATATGCGGGTTGTTACAGACTCCCTTCCTTAAAGAAATTGCGTCCTCGCAATATTTAAGAAGAAAATATAAGGCAACAACCATGAAAGCATATCAACCCAAAAGAAATTTGAAATAAGAAATTCACCTCAATGAGGACGGGAAAGTAAGTCCGGATGTGTTCGCTCGATGAACTCTCTAGATTCCCAAGAGCAATCCTTAGAATTTGAGGACCATTGAACTTTAACAAGCGGAACATCTTTATTTCGAAGGCGTTTGACCTCCGAAGAAACAATACGAATAGGATGTTGCTCATAAGTTAAATTAGGCGAAACTTTAATTTCTTCCACAACACCGGGCTCAAGAATAGAATCGGAATATCGAAGGCATTTCCGTAATTGAGAAACGTGAAACACGTCATGAATAGTAGAAAACTAAGCCGGTAATAAAAGGCGATAAGCCACGGAACCAATACGTTCGGTGATAGGAAATGGCCCAATATTTCGAGGCGCTAATTTTCCCGATCGACTGAAACGTACAACACCCTTCATAGGTGAAACACGAATAAACACAAGATCTCCCATAGAAAATTCTGATTTCCTTCTTCGGTTATCGACATAGGATTTTTGTCTGCTCTGGGCTTCTTTTATCCTATGACGAATAAGGTCAATCTTCTCTGTGGAATCACGAATAAAATTTAGACCTAAAACCAGCTTCTCACCGGCCTCAAGCCAACAAGAAGGAGATCAGCATGGCCTTCTATAGAGTGCCTCAAAAGGTGCCATACCAATACTAGATTGGAAGCTATTATTATAGGAAAACTCAACAAGAGAAATTTGATCGTCCCAACTTCCACCAAAATGAAGAACACATGCATGAATAAGATCTTCAAGAGTTTGATTCACACGCTCAGTCTGTCCATCGGACTAAGGACGATAAGCGGTGCTAAAATTAAGCTTCGTTCCTAAATCTTTTTGAAGACTCTTCCAAAATCCACTAGTAAAAAATGTATCACGATCACTAACAATAGAAGTAGGAAATCCATGTAATTTAACAATCTTTTTAATAAAAGGTTTGGCCAAAAGAGGTATGGTTCGATTGGACCGAACGGGAATAAAATGGGCGGATATAGTAAGTCTATCGACTATTACCCATAAGCTTTCATGACCCGAACGAGAACGGGGAAGGCCGTCTATAAAATCCATGGAAATTTGGTCCCACTTCTAAATTGGAATTTCTAAAGGTTGCAATAACCCACCGGGCTTTTGATGTTCGGCCTTGACAAGTTGGCAAGTCATGCAACACTTAACAAATTTAGCAGTATCAGATTTCATTTCCTCCCAATAATAAAGTCGCTTCATATCCGCGTACATTTTACTACTACCGGGATGAATGGTAAATTTAGAAAGATGAGAATCTTCTAAAATATCTTTATGAAGATCACTAATATTTGGCACGATAAGTCTACCAAATTTTCGATTGCCGCCACGAGAATCAATATCAAAGTCTTTCAAACCTTCAATATCAATTTTATCCCTAAAATTTTGGCCAAGAAGAGCCAACTCGGGATCTAGCTTTTGAGCTTCAAGAATGCGGTTTAAAAGAGAAGGATGAGCCTCAAGGCTACATAAAACAAGAAATGAACATAAATCGAAAACACGATCTCGAATCTCACAAGTGGATAAAACATCAAGATCATTCCATTCGGATATCATCATGGAAACAACCGCTTGTTGCTTGCGCTAAGTGCATCGGCAATAGAATTTCCCTTTCCCGGAATATAAAGAATATTAAGATCATAAGGTACAAGGAACTCGAGCCAACGTTGTTGACGCAAAATAAGTTCCTTTTGGGAAAATAGATACTTCAGAGATTTATGATCGATATAGAGAACAAATTTCTCTCCCAAAAGATAATAACGCCAAATACGAAGGGCAAAAACAATAGCCGCGAGCTCTAAATCATCAGTGGCATATCTAGTCTCGGCTAGCTTTAATTGCCTAGAAGCATAAGCAATAACACGTTCTCTTTGCATAAGAATGGCACTCAAACCAATGCGATTATCATCGGTATAAACAATAAAATCTTGATTCCCCTTGGGAATAACAGGGATAGGAGCACCAGAAAGGAGTTCTTTTAATTTTTGAAAAGAATTTTCACATTTGTCCGACCAAATGTATTTAACACCTTTCTTTGTTAAGCTAGTAAGAGGCATGGCTATTTTTGAAAAGTCTTTTATAAAACTATGGTAATAGCCCGCCAATCCAAGGAAGCTACGGATTTGCGTCACACTCTCCGGTCTCTTCTAATTTTGAATCGCTTCAATCTTTGAAGGATCCATGGAAATTCCGGATTCGGAAATAGTATGACCTAGAAACTTCACACGAGATTGCCAAAAGTTGCATTTAGAAAAATTTTCTTTCAATTGATTACTCCTAAGAGTTTCCAACACAATCCGAAGATGCTTTTCATGCTCCTCCTCGGTTTTTGAATACACAAGAATATCATCAATGAAGATGAGAACAAATCGATCGAGGAAATTTTTGAAAACTCGATTCATAAGGTCAACGAAATAAGCCGGAGCATTCGTTAAACCAAATGGCACAACAAGCCATTCATAAGATCCATAACGAGTACGGAACGATGTCAAAGGAATGCTATCCTCTGCAATACGAAGCTGATGAAAACCGGTAGCCGAGTCCATTTGTGAAAAGACTCTAGCACCACTAAGTTGATCGAATAGATCATCAATCCGAGGTAAAGGATATTTATTCTTGGTAGTAAGATCATTAAGCTTGCGCTAGTCAACGCAAAGCCTAAGTGTACCATCGGATTTCTTCACAAAAATAGCCGAAGCTCCCCAAGGCAAGGAACTAGAGCGAATAAATTACTTCATCTCCAATTCGGATAATTGTTTGCGCATCTCCTCATTTTCCTTATTGGACATGCGATAAGGAGGACGAGTGATAGGTTGAGCTCCAGGGATGAGATTAATTTTGAACTCAATTGCTCGCTTAGGTGGTAATCCTAAAACGGGCTCAAATATGTCGGAAAATTCACGCACAACGTGAATAAGAGAGATAATATCTTCCTCATCATCATTAACGTCATCATGAGGATTTAAAGAATATAAAGATGCAACCAAGCTGGAATCCGAATCTTTAAGGTCAATAGAAATCTGCTTAACAGATTGAGGATGTCGAAGATGAATAGTCTGCTCAGGACATAGGATTTGGTCTTCATAGCGGTTAAGCCAATCCATCCCCAAAATCATTCCAAAGCCTAAGTAGCGCATAACATGCAAATCGGCTCGGAAAGAAAAATCACATAAAATAATCTCGACATCTTTACAAAGCAAACTAATTGTTGCGGATCCACCAACCGGATTCGCAATTCTCAAAGAAGTCATTAAAGCGACAACACTCAAGGAAAAAGTATCAACAAGTTCTTTTGATATAAAAGAACGGGACGCACCCGTATCAAAAAGAACTCGAATAGGGTGATCACGAAATAAAATAATGCCATCAATGATAGAATGAGAAATATCTTGACCACGAGATGTGTTGCCAGAGGCTTGAGCAACATTAAGCTTTCCCTCCTTCTTGCCTTGAAGTTTGGGACAAGAAGATAAATAATGATCCGAGCTTTTGCAATAGCGACAAGCACGAGGCTTTGAACACTTATTCGCATAATGGTCCTTAGAACCACAATTGTAGCATTGCCCACTACTAGAGGTAGAAGTCTTTGTCATTGAAGTTGATTGCTTCCCTTTCTTATTGGGATAAGGACCCATGAACTTATTAGGCCTTTTCTTATTGTTGAAGTTTGGTTTGGCACCCATAATTTCAACACACTCTCCATATTTGCCTCTTCAAGACGAAGAGCGATATCAATGAGTTGATCAAAAGAAACTTCTAACTTTAGAAATAATGGCTTCTTGAGATTTTTGTTCAAGCCATAGACAAATATTTGGTTCTTCTTCAATGGGGTGTTTATGTATTCGACCCCGTATTTAGAAAGTGACTCGAAGGATGCGACATAATTTACCACGGAAGATTCACCTTGAACAAGGTCAATGAAGCGACGGGCCAATGTCACTTTCTCAGCTTCTGGCATAAATTTTAATTCGAAGCGTTCCCGTAATTTCTCCCAAGTAGGATCCGCTTCATTTATTTCAGAAATCAGAAGCTCATACCAATCTAATGCTCTTTCTTGGAGCATACTAGAGGCCACCTGAACATGGTGAAGATCAATAAGATTCATGCGAGAAAAGATTCGATCGCATGTTCTCAGCCAAGCCTGGACTTCAATAATAGTTTCAGATCCTTTAAATGGCATCCCACCCAAATTGGTATAATCGTTGCACAAACGTGCAAATCCAGACTTAGGGTGAGTAGACTCCGGATTAGATCTGGCTGCTTGAGCATTCTTTACTAAATCAAGAAGCTGCTGGGCAGACATAAATACTCCATCATGGGGAGTAGCACGAGATTGACAGGCGCTGAGACGACCTCATCTAACCATTTCTCTTCCTTAAGAAGGAAGAAGGAAGAAGAAAAAGGTTATTCACAAATTGAATATCAAACGTTAATGATTGTTAAAACAAGGAATCACAAAAAAAAAGATAGAATGGTTCGAAGACCCGAATAAAATCCTAAGGCACGACTCCTAAGATGGACTTAGGATGATGATCCTTGTTAAATTATTTTATATTGTTCCGAAGTTTGGCTTTGATACCAAGCAGTGACACCCCACCTCTATGCCCACTCTAGCCAAGGACACTATGGTGTAATACCATCAACTAGCACGGAGAATAAGGCTGTTGAGGAGCGACCATCCATGTAATTGCTTTGTTCGAGCACCAATATGTCAGATAGTACAACATGCATTTGGTTTCAGGAGGAAATCCAACATGCCGACGCAAACTCAAAGCTACTACACAGTGGCCATATATATATTCTTCGGAAATAAATATAGAAATAAACATAACAAATCTGTCACAGATATCTATATCACAAAGGCTGAAAAAGATATGAATATAACACATGGAAGTGTACATCAGAGTAGTGGTCGAACAAGATCCACAATATCACAAAAGAATAGCTACAAGTGCTAGACAAAAGAATATGGATACATCAATGAGTCTATATCTCAAATGTATACAACAAAAACTACTAATCTAAGTAGTTAGCCAAAAGTCAAGGTGATAATCCCAGATGTTAAGTCAAGCAGAAGCACCTGTAACAACTCGGTCAGACCCGAGTATTATTTAATAAGAAAATAATAAACGGATCAGTCTAGCTATAAATATCAGATGAAATGATATAGAATAAGAGATATGACAAAAACATATGAAAACCATAAAGCCATACTGCGATAAGTATGCAATTGAAAATCAACCAGGGATTAATTAATATCACAAGAATCTTTTCAAAGATCACAAGGAATGTCATACTCTTTATTTTTATTCACTAAGACCATAAGTATTAATCATTATATCAATGCCAGTCACAAAAGTTAATGACACACAAATTCACCAATGCACAAATATTGATAAGACTTATCAATGTAAATCACGAAAATTGGTGAAACATAAATTCTAGAAATCATCAATGGAAGTCTAGAAATTACAAAAAGGGGGAGGCCTATCACAAAATGGGAGCATGAAAACTCACCAACACATGTATCACAAAATGGAATGCTATTCCATGATTGCTAACCATTAATTTTGAGCCGAAGCTCCATAAAACGGCCCGAAGACCATGGGTCGCTACCTTACCAAATTGAGCCGAAGCTCCATAGATACGTGGTTTAGTCTCCCTCGTAGACAAAGAGACATCACACATTTGCTAGTCTAAATCATAAAAATGATCATCAACGATCATCAAGAAGTGTCAATTACAGTAAGCTAGTAAATATATAAGCTAAGCTTCATGTCCCATAACCATTAGCTTAACTTAAATATTTACGAACAAATTGTAGATCTCCACTTCGAAATTGTCACAAGAGATTCAATCGAACAAGTCCAAGAATTAATCGGCGAAGTAAACGCAAGGGTTTCATACCACTTGTTTTACTAAGCCGTTTAATTAGATTTCTCGTACGAGTGAGGTAAAGGTATATCTCGCCTTTTCACAAAATCAATGAAGGAGAAGCGTAAAAGCAAAGGAAGAATCAACCACACTTCAATCTCAACATAAGAAGCTTGAATCAATGGCTTCACTTTAGATATGGGGTTAGATGTTGGATTTGCAAATATTCTAGGGCTTGGAGTTTTAATTTCCCATTCCTCACTCCATTTTTTATGAAGCTTGAGTGTTAGGAAATGAAAGTGAAGTAATGAAGGGAAGGGGGGTTGACCTAGATTTAATAGTTTAGGCTGTTGGGTTAAACCAAACCCAAAGCCCAAAGTGGAAAAGTGGCAAAATTCCACTAACTCCAAACATATCAAAGTTTATACTCAAAAAGATTGCAAACGGCGTTTTGAACTCAATGGAAGTGGTCCCGAGTCCTAATTCAACCGTATCAAACATTAACTTTTCAGACTAAAATCCGACTAATGATAAAATATTTAAACAAAAATATTTAGATATTCAATCGTAGAATATGTGGGTTGTTACAGACTCCCCTCCTTAAAGAAATTGCGTCCTCGCAATATTTAAGAAGAGAATATAAGGTAACAGCCATGAAAGCATATCAACCCAAAAGAAATTTGAAATAAGAAATTCACCTCAAAGAGCACGGGAAAGTAAGTCTGGATGTGTTCGCTCGATGAACTCTCTAGATTCCCAAGAGCAATCCTTAGAATTTGAGGACCATTGAACTTTAACAAGCGGAACATCTTTATTTCAAAGGCGTTTGACCTCCGAAGCAACAATACGAATAGGATGTTGCTCATAAGTTAAATTAGACGAAACTTCAATTTCTTCCACAACACCGGGCTCAAGAATAGAATCGGAATATCGAAGGCATTTCCGTAATTGAGAAACGTGAAACACGTCATGAATAGTAGAAAACTAAGCTGGTAATAAAAGGCGATAAGCCATGGAACCAATACGTTCGGTGATAGGAAACGGCCCAATATTTCGAGGCGCTAATTTTCCCGATCGACTGAAACGTACAACACCCTTCATAGGTGAAACACGAATAAACACAAGATCTCCCATAGAAAATTCTAATTTCCTTCTTCAGTTATCGACATAGGATTTTTTTCTGCTCTGGGCTTCTTTGATCCTATGACGAATAAGGTCAATCTTCTCTGTGGAATCACGAATAAAATCTGGACCTAAAACCAGCTTCTCACCGGCCTTAAGCCAACAAGAAGGAGATCGGCATGGTCTTCTATAGAGTGCCTCAAAAGGTGTCATACCAATACTAGATTGGAATATATTATTATAGGAAAACTCAACAAGAGAAATATGATCTTCCCAACTTCCACCAAAATCAAGAACACATGCACGAAGAAGATCTTCAAGAGTTTGATTCACATGCTCAGTCTGTCCATCGGACTAGGGACGATAAGCGGTGCTAAAATTAAGCTTCGTTCCTAAAGCTTTTTGAAGATTCTTCCAAAATCCACTAGTAAACAATGGATCACGATCACTAACAATAGAAGTAGGAACTCCATGTAATTTAACAATCTCTTTAATAAAAAGTTTGGCCAAAAGAGGTACGGTTCGATTGGACCGAACGGGAATAAAATGGGCGGATTTAGTAAGTCTATTGACTATTACCCATAAGCTTTCATGACACGAACGAGAACGGGGAAGGCCGTCTATAAAATCCATGGAAATTCGGTCCCACTTCTAAATTGGAATTTCTAAAGTTTGCAATAACCCACCTGGCTTTTGATGTTCGGCCTTGACAAGTTGGCAAGTCATGCAACACTTAACAAAGTTAGCAATATCAGATTTCATTCCCTCCCAATAATAAAGTCGCTTCATATCCACGTACATTTTACTACTACCGGGATGAATGGTAAATTTAGAAAGATGAGGATCTTCTAAAATTTCTTTATGAAGATCACTAATATTTGGCACGATAAGTCTACCAAATTTTCGATTGCCGCCACGAGAATCAATATCAAAGTCTTTCAAACCTTCAATATCAATTTTATCCCTAAAATTTTGGCCAAGAAGAGCCAATTCAAGATCTAGATTTTGAGCTTCAAGAATGCGGTCTAAAAGAGAAGGACGAGCCTCAAGGCTACAGAAAACAAGAAATGAACATAAATCGAAAACACGATCTCGAATCCCACAAGTGGATAAAACCTCGAGATCATTCCATTCGGATATCATCATGGAAACAACCGCTTGTTGCTTGCGACTAAGTGCATCGGCAACACGATTTCCCTTTCCGGAAGTATAAAGAATATCAAGATCATAAGGTGCAAGGAACTCGAGCCAACGTTGTTGACGCAAATTAAGTTCCTTTTGGGAAAATAGATACTTCAGAGATTTATGATCGGTATAGAAAACAAATTTCTCTCCCAAAAGATAATGACGCCAAATACGAAGGGCAAAAACAATAGCCGCGAGCTCTAAATCATCAGTGGCATATCTAGTCTCGGCTGGCTTTAATTGCCTAGAAGCATAAGCAATAACACGTTCTCTTTGCATAAGAATGGCACTCAAACCAATGCGACTAGCATCGGTATAAACAATAAAATCTTGATTCCCCTCGGGAATAACAGGAATAAGAGCACGAGAAAGGAGTTCTTTTAATTTTTGAAAAGAATTTTCACATTTGTCCGACCAAATGTATTTAACACCTTTCTTTGTTAAGCTAGTAAGAGGCACGGCTATTTTTGAAAAGTCATTTATAAAACGACGGTAATAACCGCCAATCCAAGGAAGCTACGGATTTCCGTCACACTCTCCGGTCTCTTCTAATTTTGAATCGCTTCAATCTTTGAAGGATCCATGGAAATTCTGGATTCGGAAATAGTATGACCTAGAAACTTCACACGAGATTGCCAAAAGTGGCATTTAGAAAATTTTGCTTTCAATTGATTACTCGTAAGAGTTTCCAACACAATCCGAAGGTGCTTTTCATGCTCCTCCTCGGTTTTTGAATACATAAGAATATCATCAATGAAGATGAGAACAAATCGATTGAGGAAATTTTGCTTTCAATGACACACAAATTCACCAATGCACAAATATTGATAAGACTTATCAATGTAAATCACGAAAATTGGTGAAACACAAATTCTAGAAATCATCAATGGAAGTCCAGAAATCACAAAAAGGGGGAGGCCTATCACAAAACGGGAGCATGAAAACTCACCAACACGTGTATCGCAAAATGGAGTGCTATTCCATGATTGCTAACCATTAATTTTGAGCCGAAGCTCCACAAAACGGCCCGAAGACCATGGGTCGCTACCTCACCAAATTGTGCCGAAGCTCCACAGAGACGTGGTTTAGTCTCCCTCGTACACAAAGAGACATCACACATTTGCTAGTCTAAATAATAAAAATGATCATCAACGATCATCAAGAAGTGTCAATTACAGTAAGCTAGTAAATATATAAGCTTAGCTTCATGTCCCATAACCACTAGCTTAACTTAAATATTTACGAACAAATTGTAGATCTCCACTCCGAAATTGTCACAAGAGATTCAATCGAACAAGTCCAAGAATTAACCGGTGAAATAAACGCAAGGGTTTCATACCACTTGTTTTACTAAGCCGTTTAATTGGATTTCTCGTACGAGTGAGGTAAAGGTATATATATATACTAGTAGATTGGAAAACGGTTTAAGAAACAAGCTTTGTAATAAAATGGGGTTGAAATTGTTTTGATGGAGGAGTTTTGATATTTACTACTAGTATTGAAACCTTTATATTTTTAAAATGACAAATCACAAAAATGATTGTAGAAACAATAATTCACAAAAATTCACGTTCGAAGACGTGAAATAAAATCCAAAGAATTCGATTCCAAATCCATAAAAGTGGAAATATCCTTGCGACTTAACAGCCACGACTTACGACTTAACATAATTCAACACAAGAAATCAACGGCTCAACACATGCGACTCCACGGCATACGAGCTAAGAGATCAGCGACTTAAGAAATAGCATGCGACCAAATAGATCAACTTAATATGGCGCGACCTATAGCATGGCGCGACCTAAGTTGGTGCGAGATATAGCAGCATGCCAAGCGACCTAAATGGTTGCGACTTAAACCATGATGCGACCTATAGATGCAGGCCGAGCGACCTAAGTGATGCGACCTAAGTGGTGCGAGCAAGCCGGGCGACCTAAGGGATGCGACCTAAGTAGTGCGAGTAAGCCGAGCGACGACCTAACGGATGCAAGCAAGCCGAGCGACTTAAGGAGGTGAGGCTGAGCGACCTAAGGAGGTGAGGCTGAGCGACCTAACTGGTTGTAACTTAACAGGCCGAGTCTTAAGCGAGGTGAGCGACCTAAGGAGTGCAAGTAGGCCGAGCGACTTAAGGAGGTGAGGCTGAGCGACCTAAGTGGTTGTGAGATAGCCGAGCGACCTAAGTGGTTGTGAGCTAGCCGAGCGACCTAAATGGTCACGACCTAAAGCAGGCCGACTCATAACAAGGCGTGACTTAAAGCATGGCGCGACCTATGTTGGTGCGACCCATGTTGGCGCGATCTAACTGCAGGCCGAGAGGCATATATGCAGGCCGAACGACCTAAGGAACAAAAGTGCAAAACTCTCTCAATTTGCAACCGGTCGAGCACGGACGCTAGGGGATTACGCCCATCGGCTACCCGGTCCTATTGGCTCCTCGAAGCATCACCAAAAACGTGTTCAAACTTCAAAGTTAGGATTTTTAAAGATCTGAACCCAAAACACTAAAAATTGGGATTTTCACCAATTCAATCCAAACCAAAAGCAAATGCACATGAATAAGTGTTAGGAATTCATACCCAACGATCAAAGATAGTTATAGACAAAGATGTGAGATAAAAATCTCGCCTTTTCACAAAATCAATGAAGGAGAAGCTTAAAAGCAAAGGAAGAATCAACCACACTTCAATCTCAACATAAGAAGCTTGAATCAATGGCTTCTCTTAGGATTTGAGGTTAGATGTTGGATTTGCAAATGATCTAGGGCTTGGATTTTTAATTTTCCATTCCTCTCTCCATTTTTGATGAAGCTTGAGTGTTAGGAAATGAAAGTGAAGTAATGAAGGGAAGAGCGGGTTGAGCCAGAGTTAATAGTTTAGACTAATGGGTTAAACCAAACCCAAAGCCCAAAGTGAAAAAGTGGAAAATTCCACAAACTCCAAACATATCAAAGTTTATACTCAAAAAGATCGCAAACGGCGTTTTGAACTCAATGGAAGTGGTCCCGAGTCCTGATTCGACCGTATGCAAAAAGTAACTTTTCGGTCTAAAATCGGACTAATTATAAAATATTTAAACAAAAATATTTAGATATTCAATCGAACAATATGCAGATTGTTACAATGAAGGAGGGGAGGCCAAGAACGGTGGTGTAGGAGTTTGCGGCCCCTGTTGCTGCGCATGATGGTGGGCTGGGCCATTGGCTGATGTGAAGGCGAAGGGACAGCGGCCATGCATGGGAAAACAAGGCGAAGTCGAGCTAAAAGGTTTAGGCTAGAGGAGGCATGGTTTCACTGAAAGGAGAATAGTTGGCTTTGGGAATGAGGATGGGAAAAAAGTTACAATGAAGTTTGTAATTTGCATTGACATAAGAGAAAATGAGAAGGTAAACATAATACAATATGAACCGTTCGCACTATGTGAATATAAATTTTTTCTTTGGAAACCGATGAAAATAAAGACAATCATGAATGTATTGAAAAGATGGAAAGGTAGCAGCCGATAAATGCTTCAAGCCGTTTGAAATTTGAATAGACATTGAAGGTGGTACCGATGCGGTATCGTTTTACTGAATTCGCGGTGTTCCACCCGAAACAGACAATCGAATATACCGTAGAGATGAACATGACGAGATGCTCAATGCGACGACCCAAACTCGATGTCCGATAAACGGCATCAAATTCGCATCGCCGGAGCTTATAACAACAATTAGATGAATATAAAACAGCGGAACAGAATCAATATCATAAATATCATCACAGTTACAACTTCAACATAATATCCATACTACAACAGAGTATATAACACATACACCACAACTCCAAATACAACATAATGATAATACAACAGTGATCATATATCCAAAAGTCCTCAAATGAGAGAGGTGATAACGAACTCCCCAAAGCTAAACACCTGAAATCTACAAAAGCTCCTAAGATATCTCCAAGATAAAGGCTCCAAAATACAGCTACTCCAAAATACAGAAACCTGCTACTAGGCTACCCGTGTGGAAATAATGGGCACCCAGAGTTTTGGAAAGAAAACAATAAACTCTGGATCAATCATGGGACTGGTATGAGTAAACAAAAAAACAACAGTTACTTTTAAAGAAACAAGATTTATAAAAGAATTTTCGGTATTCTTTTAAAAATGGAACTACCATAAGACCTCCCGCCACACACACAATGCAAACGCAGAATTGGAGGAGATTTCTCCTTATGATAGTTAAATATGCTTGGTACGAGAAAAAGAATTCTTTGATATTATTTCTAGTGCATAGTGTAGAAAGCATTTCAAAACTAGAATATTAATCTTAGCCGGCATAGACAATCCGAACTATGCCTACTATTGCTACCATTTAAACAGTGGGGCGCCACCATAAGTAAATGGAAGGTTCTATAACTAAAACCGTACAGGGTTTCGTACTGGGAATTGGATTTCCAACAATGGTCAGGCTAAGGAACTTCCTCGGCCACATGGGTACACCTCTGGAGGGACGACCCGAGAACCTAACCGGATCTCTGCCAACACAAGGCTGGGTTACCCCTAACTGGGTAACTACTGACACGAGTATGCCATCTCCCGGTTGTAACCAACCTTTAACCGGGGCCCTAGCAAAAAATCATAAAGTAATATATATATATATATATATGTCTGCGATATCAACATAAGTTAAGTATCTGGGCTCCATACCATGATACCACTTCTATCCAGAAGGAAATGCACATACCCTAAGGGGTGCTACCCCCAATAACTTTGCCGCATCTTTCCTGTTTCGACCATTCCGGGGTGTGAGACTCGACGAAGTCTCGTCCCCAAAGCTGCGCTTTTCACAAAGCCATGCTTCGATCAACAAATGATCAGCAACACTCAGCATGCCACATTACCAAATTAGGAATATATCGCTGATAACCTTCAACTACATAATCTCAAAGGGTGTTAAGCTAAGAGAATAAATTCTCCGCCACCAATGGAAATATATTTGAAAGAAATCTGCTTTATATCTCAATTTGTAATGTCGGACATACAATCCATACAAGTCTGTTCTGGGTTCGAACAGAACCGATGGCACTTCCAAAGAAGTCCCTTCAATCCAGGTATCCACAATCCCGATCGGATTCCTATCACTTAGGAAATATCTATACCATAGCTACTCGGTGCAGAGACAATCGATAGGTCGTCCTATCTCTCTCGCAAATACCGGGTCTTCAACACCAGTCTTCAAATGCTATCCATAACGTCGAATCACATATTCGAAATGGGTTATACGACACAAAGGTCCTTTCCCGGCTAAACCGAATAGTGAGCGTAAATTTTAAAAACATGTGGATATGTCGTTCACAAAAATTTACAAGTTCGATGTGGGTTTCGGATAACAAACTGAAATCCGATTCCCTGTCGCATCGAAGTTTAAATGTTGTTTTACGGGCAACAGGGTTTTCACATCAATACAGAACAATCACGATCACAGTGCATCACACAATATTACAATCACAATAGAAATATTAATCTAGTGCATAGCAATAGTTAATTATTTACCAATCAAAAAGAATAGGATTTAATAAATTAACCAAATAATTATTTTTATTGATCATTTTAAATCAATGATTTATTATCCTTAATAATAAATTAATTAATCTTAATCATCTTGATACATTGATTATTCTTTAATTTTTTTTATAACTGCGAATTTAAATTAATTAACTTAATTTATCTAATCAAAAAATTCTTAATTATAAATTTATTTAAGTACTTAATTGTTTATTAAATCAATTTTAATTACAAATTTTAAATCATTCTAAATTTCTTTTCAAAACTATTAATATAAATTGTTTACCTTAATTATCATTTGAAAATCTGCTTTGCTTTAAAATTCATTTTATTGTTACATTGAAATTTTAATGTAAATTAATTTTAAATTCTTATTTTAACGTTTAATCATTTAATTAAAAATAAATTTTTTTAACTACTCATTTATTCGATCTTTAAATTTCAAATCTTAAGTTGCTTCACAGCCTCTTAATCATCTTGCCTCGATTTAAATCAAAGCTTGTATTTAGCATTTACACAAATTGTTTATATTAAAAATTGTTGGCCTCTCAGCATTTAAACTAAAACCCAAGTAAACAATGCTTCCCGCTCGAGCCAAACCCGTGTCCTCTTCTCTTCCTCCCCATGTTCTCCTCTCCTTCCAGTTTCTTTTCTTCTTCCAGTTTCTTTTTTTATTTATTTTATTTTAAAGCTTATGTATCAAAACTGGAATAAAACATTCTCCACATGCTCGAGTTCGACCCCGAGTTCCAACCCCACATGCTCGAAAACATCACCGAGTACCCAGACCCATCCTCCCACTGACACAGAGGCCAAGTCGTGCACATGCACGTCGCCACTCCACCGCTCCGGTGGCCATCGCAACCTTCAACAAATCGAAAAACTCACAATCACTCGAATTCGATCATCAATTCAAAGCCGTCGCCTCGAAATCAGTTTTTCACCTTTTCGTTGCACCTGAAACTCGAGCATACCCAATCCAAACACGTCGTCCCCACGCCACAGTTCACCAGAAAATCCATGCTTCGGGCTATCGCACGTCGACACTTCATACTATCTTTTCCCACGAGCAGGTGTAGCTCGATCGCGTATTGGAGCCGAACATGACACATTACAGAATAGTGTAAAAACTTAAAGTGAAACCCTAAATTAAATTTGACCCCAAAATTTACGCAACAGAAATTTTTCTGATAATTTTTATGAAAACATGTATGCTTAATCTTGCTTCATCCCAAATCTCAACTGTAATTATTTGATCAACCTTCTGAAATTGGTAGAAATGTAATTTTATTTCAAATAAAAATTACTCCCAAACTACTAAAGTAAAAATCATCGTATTGTCTTTAAAAATCATATTTTGGCATGTTCATTCAAGTTATGAAATCAAAACAACGTTCTAAAATAATTGAATTTATCACAAAAAATTGTTTTTTTACTGTGAACTTGGTTGTACAGGCAAACTCCTTAGATTCAAGCTTAAGACAAATTCTAACTGTGATTCAAGTTTTTAAACTAACCTATTTTGTTTAGAATCTTAAGTTTAAAGAAATTTATATGAAGATGTTTGATTGGGTTTCAGTTTTATCTACCCTGAAACTAAAGTACAGAGAGCAGAAATACATAGATATTCACAACCCAATCACCTCACAAATGAATCTATGCATGTAAACATCATTTGTTTCACTGCTACAACAATTATTATGAGTATCATCATAATATTAGATCATAAATTTTGTTTTAAATAGAAGTTTACTCACATTGGCAAATATTGAAACAGAGGCTATATTGGTTTTGAAGCTGCAGTTTTGAATCTCCTCTCTGGTTTGTTTTTCTTTCTTCAGCAATTTGTTTTGAACTTGTAGATATTTTTTTCTAGGTTTATTTTCTGTTCTTTGCTAAGTTGTTGAACGAAAAAAATAAATCTGAAACAAATGTTCTTGTTTATAGAGGGAATTGTGTACAGGTTCAATATAGTACTTGAAACATTATTTTGTATAGTTGCTTTATACAAGTTGACACGATCTTTATCCATGCTAGACAGTAAATGCATTTAATGAAGCATGTATTTACAGTTGATGTCTTGCTTGAGGTTACTAGGGTAAATGGCATTAAATGAGAGCATTAAATGGAAGTATGTAATGCAATGCTTCTCTGATATTTTTATTTACAGCATGTTGTTTTGTTTCTTCTTTTATATGTAAGTGTTGTTTTGTTTAATTTTTTTTCTTAATTATATAACTACTTGTATAGGCCTGGTTTATTTATTCACTTGCAAACATGTCTAGTTACCTTGCTAAATGTTGAGTGTTTTAGTTAGGGTTTTCTTTTGTCTACATATTTGTTTACAGCAATTTTAATTTTATTGTTTTAAAACAACTTCTTGTTTTTTAAATATGTTCTTTTCTTTAATTATTATTATTACTATCTATTTATTTAAACTTAACTATCAATATTAATTTAAATTCTATGCATCTTTATAATATTAACATTAACAATATTTATTTTTTTCTTGAAATTCTCAATTAAGTTCCAAAAGTTCAAATACATTACCAATTTTAAATTCAAAAATTTCGGGATGTTACAATATCCCCTCCTTAAGAAAATTTCATCCTCGAAATTGAAAGAGAGAGAAACGCAAATAAAGAATATACCAATTCAGAAAAACAAGGAAATGACTTACAGATTAAGCCGAGATGTCAATTCTGCAGTTGGGATATGATTTCTTCATATTATCTTCAGTCTCCCAAGTACAGTCCTTTGGATCGCCACTCCATTGAACTTTGACCAATTTCACAATCTTGTTTCTTAATCGCTTTTCATCACGATCTACAATTTTTATCGGCTCTCTTTTAACTGCCAAGTTAGGAGTGATCTTTAGATCCTGCTGAGCAGCTTCTTCAATAATATCATCTGGATCGTGCACATATTTCCGAAATTAGAAATGTGGAACACATCATGTACGCCAGACAACCAGCTGGGTAGCTGTACTCGATATGCTAGAGGACCAATCCTTTCTAGAATAGGAAAAGGACCAATATAACGCAGTGCTAGCTTTCCAGTTTTCTCGAATCTCAATACACCTCGCATCGGAGATACTTTCAAAAATACAGAATCTCCAACTTCAAATTCCCAAATTTCTTCTTCGTCGGTCATAATAGCTCTTTTGACGGGTTTGGGCAGTTAATAACTTCTTTCTAATAAAATCTACCTTCTCACTGGCTTCTTTTATCATATCCGGTCCAAGAACAAGTCTACCTGATTCGATCCAGCATGTAGGTGATTGACACGGACGACCATATAAAGCTTCGAAAGGAGCCATTTCTATACTGGCCTGATAACTGTTATTATATGAGAATTCAACCATATGCAAATGGTCCTCCCAAGAACCACCAAAATCATGAACGCAAGCACGCAGTAGGTCTTCTAGAATTCGGTTGACCCTCTCAGTATGTCCATCAGATTGTGGGTGATAAGCAGTACTGAAATTTAATTTCGTTCCAAATGCGTCCTGAAATGCTTCCCAAAATCTACTAGTGAAGATCGGGTCACGATCACTCACTATACTGCTGGGAATATCATGGAGGCGAATAATTTCCTTTATATATATACCTGCCAAGCTTGCCGCAGTCCGAGTGGATTTAACTGGAATGAAGTGAGCAGTTTTGGTTAGACGATCCACAATAACCCAAATCGCTTCATTGCCTTTCTTGGCTCGTGGCAATCCGTCGATGAAATCCATCGATACCTGATCCCATTTCCATTTTGGTACTTCCAAAGGTTAAAGTAAACTGGCCACTTTTATTTGGTCGCTTTTAATTTGCTGACAAGTAGCACAACGACTCACATAAATAGATATGTCTCTCTTCATCGTTTTCCACCAGAATGTTCTTTTAATACCTTTATACATTTTGTTGACTCCTGGATGGATACTGAGTTTGGACTTGTGGCATTCGTCCAATACTTCACGTTTCAGATCAGAGAAGTCTGGAACACAAATCCTGCCTTTTAATCTTATTACTCCTTTATTATCCATCTCAAAACTAATGTCTTCTCCTTGGCAAATTCTTTTATAAATTCCCCGAAGAAATTCATCTTCATATTTCTTATTCGCGGTCTTTTTAAGGAGAGTAGGAGTGATAACTAGATATGCGAGAACAACATGTCTTCTGCTCAAAGCATCAGCAACCACATTGGCTTTTCCTAGCGTATACAGAATATCTAAGTCATAAGATGCCAGAAATTCCAACCAACGTTGTTGTCGCAAATTCAGATCCTTCTGGGTAAAGAGATACTTCAAGGATTTATGGTCAATGAATAATTCGAATTTTTCACCTAAAACAAAGAGAGTTTATTAGGTATATTTCTTTAGTTAAGTTAGTTTCATAAATTGTTAGGAAAGCTGAAAAGATTCTTACCCAGAAGATAATGTCGCCAGATTTTTAAGGCGAAAACAACAGCCAAAAGTACCAAATCGTGTGTTGGGTAGTTTTTCTCATGCAGACGTAATTGTCTACTCGCGTAGGCTACTACCTTTCCATTTTGCATTAATACTGCACCTACCCCATCACCACATGCATCAGTATAGACAGATAAGCCTTGGTTCCCATTAACAATAGTGAGAACAGGAGCAGTGGTCAATCTCCTTTTCAACTCCTGAAAAACTTCTTCACATTTTGGAGTCCAAATGAACTTTGTATTTTTCATTGTTAGCTTGGTCAATGGGCTAGCCAACTTAGAAAAATCTTGAACGAATTTCAGGTAATAGCCTGCTAAACCCAAAAGGCTTCGAACTTCTTTTGGAGTAGTGGGTCGTTTCCAATCAAGAATAGCGGAAATTTTGCTAGGATCTACTGAAATTCCTTCTTCATTAACAATATGGCCGAGGAATTTGACTTCATTGACCCAGAAGTGGCATTTGGAAAATTTTGCAAATAAAACATTTCTCCTTAATATTTCCAATACGATTTCAAGATGTTCGGCATGCTCTTCTTTAGTCTTAGAATAGATCAAAATATCATCAATGAATACAAGCACAAATTTATTCAAAACTTCCCGAAACACACGAGTCATAAGATCTACAAAGTATGCTGGAGCATTTGTTAGCCCGAAAGGCATAACTAACCATTCATAGAACATATCAGGACCTCTGAAAGCAGTTAAATGGACACAATCTTCGGCGATTCGTAGTCGATGGAATCCTTGGGCTAGACCCATTTTTGAAAAGAAACGAGCGTCATGAAGTTGGTCGAATAGATCATCAATTCTTGGTAGAGGGAATTTGTTCTTGAGAGTTTGTTTATTTAGATCGCGGTAATCTACACACAATCTCAAAGATCCGTCCGATTTGGCAACAAATACGACGGCTGAGCCCCATTCAGAAACACTGGGTCGAATTAATCCTTTTGCTCGTAGTTCATCAGTTGGATGAACCAATTCAATCTTTTCCCTGGGTGCCATCCTGCGACTTGCGTGAACAACAAGACGAGCATTGGGTACAAGGTCAATTCGGAATTCTATTTCTCGGTAAGGAGGTAAAGATTTCACTTCTTCAAATACGTAGGAAAATTCCCGAACAACAGGTATAGACTGCAAAGTGGGTTCAAGATATCCTAAAGTATACATCAACCTATCTCTCCTTGGACTTGGATCCTCACAAGAGATTTCAATAAAATTTCCAAAACTTGTTTTAACTAAAACTGTTTGATTATTACAATCCAATATAGCTTCATATCTCGATAACCAGTTCATACCGAGTAAGATTTCAAATTCATTAAATTCGAGGACAAAAAGGTTGATAAGAAATCGATATCTAGCATATGAAATAGGAACTCTCTTACAGTATAAACAAAGATTTACGGGACCTCCAACCAGATTTTTCACGCAAATAGGATCGTTAACAAATTTAGTTTTAAGTCCTAATTCATTTACGGTTTGTTGAGAGATAAAGCTATGTGAAGCTCCTGTGTCAAATAAAACTCTAACAGTTCTATTATAAATAGTAAGGTTACCTTCCAAAACACTTTTTCCTTTATCAGCTTTCGAAGTTGAAGGGCCTTTCTTTATCGCATAAACATTTTCCACCTGTGCTGGCTTCATCACTGTGCAATCTTTAATAAAATGTCCAGGCTTGTGACAATTATAACATTCTTTTGCTCCTCTAACAGTTTCTTACTTCTTAACTCGCTTCTTCGGTTTTGGGCAGCTGTTTGAATAATGGTCCTTTTCTTTGCAGTTGTAGCAAGTGACATTTTCTGCCGCGCTTCCCTGAATGCTCTTCTTCTTCTCGTTGCCTTGCCAAGGTCTCTTGCCTCCAAATTTCCGCTTTTTCCAGTTTTGACTACCTGAATTTCCTTTCTCTTCCGGGGCTTCTTGCACACCAAGGGTAGCGTATATGTACCCCATATCAACTAAATCTGAAAAAGATTCCTTAACGTGGCCCGTCATTCTTTCATGGAATTTCTTATTCATCCTGCGAATGAATCTTTCGTTCATCTTTAAAGCCGTATTCACCAATTCGGGACCAAAACGAGACAATTCATTAAATCTGTTCAAATACTCTTCGAACGATAAACTTCCCTGCTTCAGGTCCATAAATTCCTAATACATTCGAGAAATTCCAGCTGATGGCAGATATCGCTTCTCAAACACTTCTTTGAAATTTTCCCAAGAAAACTCGTCTTCTGGCTTATCTACCGTGATTGTCTCCCACCAGGCTGAAGCTTCATCTTGTAGTTGCCAAGAAGCTATGAGTCGCTTCTGATCGTCTTCCAATTTTAGCCCTCTGAAGATTTCACACGATCTTATCCAGGCTTGAGCCCCAACAATCGACTCTTTGCCGTTGAACGGGTTACCACCAAGTCTCGAGAAACTTTTATGTAAATCAGCCAGATTCGACTGTTGCTGGGCTGCCGCTATTGCCGTTGGGGGATCTTGATCAGGTGTTGTGGCACCCCCTTGACCCCTAACTCTTCCCCTTCGTCCGCTCATTTCTTACTATCTGTAATTAGAAAGAAAATTGATTTAAATACACGAACAAAATATCTTAAGGAATATCAACAGTAAATAAAATAGAATAATAAAATTTAGAGTTTCTATCTCGGTTATACTCATTCTAGGGTATACTTCACCCTATCTCTAATGAGCCATCTAATGTGTTATACTCCGTAGCTAAAGTTCTTACTCAACCAACAGCTCTGATACCACTTGTGATGACCCAAACTCGATGTCCGATAAACGGCATCAAATTCTCATTGCCAGAGCTTATAACAACAATTAGATGAATATAAAACAGCGGAACAAAATCAATATCATAAATATCATCACAGCTACAACTTCAACATAATATCCATACTACAACAGAGTATATAATACATATACCACAACTCCAAATACAACATCATGATAATACAACAGTGATCATATATCCAAAAGTCCTCAAATGAGAGAGGTGATAACGAACTCCCAAAAGCTAAACACCTAAAATCTCCAAAAGCTCCTAAGATGTCTCCAAGATAAAGGCTCCAAAATACAGCTACTCCAAAATAAAAAAACCTGCTACTAGGCTGCCCATGTGGAAATAATGGGCACCCAGAGTTTAGGAAAGAAAACAATAAACTCCGGATCAGTCATGGGACTGGTATGAGTAAACAAAAAAACAACAGTTACTTTTAAAGAAACTAGATTTATAAAAGAATTTTCGGTATGCTTTTAAAAATGGAACTACCATAAGACCTCCCGCCACACACACAATGCAAACGCAGAATTGGAGGAGATTTCTCCTTATGATAGTTAAATATGCTTGGTACGAGAAAAAGAATTCTTTGATATTATTTCTAGTGCATAGTGTAGAAAGCATTTCGAAAATAGAATATTAATCTTAGCCAGCATAGACATTCCGAACTATGCCTACTATAGCTACTATTTAAACAGTGGGGCACCACCATAAGTAAATGGCATGTTCTATAACTAAAACCGTACATGGTTTCGTATTGGGAATTGGATTTCCAACAATGGTCAGGCTAAGGAACTTCCTGGACCACATGGGTATGCCTCTGGAGGGACGACCCGAGAACCTAACCGGATCTCTTCCAACACAAGGCCGGGTTACCCCTAACTGGGTAACTACAGACACGAGTATGCCATCTCCCGGTTGTAACCAACCTTTAACCGGGGCCCCAGCAACAAATCACAATGTAATATATATATATATATATATATATATATTTATATATAAATATCTGCGATATCAACATAAGTTAAGTATCTGGGCTCCATACCATGATACCACTTCTATCCAGAAGGAAATGCACATACCCTAAGGGTGATACCCCCAATAACCTTGCCGCATCTTTCCTGTTTCGACCATTCCGGGGTGTGAGGCTCGACGAAGTCTCGTCCACAAAGCTGCGCTTTTCACAAAGCCATGCTTCGATCAACAAATGATCAGCAACACTCAGCATGCCACATTACCAAATTGGGAATATATCGCTGATAACCTTCAACTACATAATCTCTAAGGGTGTTAAGCTAAGAGAATAAATTCTCGCCACCAACGGAAATATATTTGAAAGAAATCTGCTTTATATCTCAATTTGTAATGTCGGACATACAATCCATACAAGTCTGTTCTAGGTTCGAACAGAACCGAAGGCACTTCCAAAGAAGTCCTTGCAATCCAGGTATCCACAATCCCGATCGGATTCCTATCACTTAGGAAATATCTATACCGTAGCTACTCGGTGCAGAGACAATCGATAGGTCGTCCTATCGCTCTCGCAAATACCGGGTCTTCAACACCGGTCTTCAGATGCTATCCATAACGTCGAATCACATATTCGAAATGGGTTATACGACACAAAGGTCCTTTCCCGGCTAAACCGAATAATGAGCGTAAATTTTAAAAACATGTGGATATGTCATTCACAAAAATTTACAAGTTCGATGTGGGTTTCGGATAACAAACTGAAATCTGATTCCCTGTCGCATTGAAGTTTAAATGTCGTTTTACGGGCAACAGGGTTTTCACATCAATACAGAACAATCACGATCACAGTGCATCACACAGTATTACAATCACAATAGAAATATTAATCTAGTGCATAGCAATAGTTAATTATTTACCAATCAAAAAGAATAGGATTTAATAAATTAACCAAATAATTATTTTTATTGATTATTTTAAATCAGTGATTTATTATCCTTAATAATAAATTAATTAATCTTAATCATCTTGATACATTGATTATTCTTTAATTTTTTTTATTACTGCGAATTTAAATTAATTAACTTAATTTATCTAATCAACAAATTCTTAATTATAAATTTATTTAAGTACTTAATTGTTTATTAAATCAATTTTAATTACAAATTTTAAATCATTCTAAATTTCTTTTCAAAACTATTAATATAAATTGTTTACCTTAATTATCATTTGAAAATCTGCTTTGCTTTAAAATTCATTTTATTGTTACATTGAAATTTTAATGTAAATTAATTTTAAATTCTTATTTTAACGTTTAATCATTTAATTAAAAATAAAAATTTTTAACTACTCATTTATTCGATCTTTAAATTTCAAATCTTAAGTTGCTTCACAGCCTCTTAATCATCTTGCCTCGATTTAAATCAAAGCTTGTATTTAGCATTTACACAAACTGTTTATATTAAAAATTGTTGGCCTCTCAGCATTTAAACTAAAACCCAAGTAAACAATGCTTCCCGCTCGAGCCAAACCCGTGTCCTCTTCTCTTCCTCCCCGTGTTCTCTTCTCCTTCCAGTTTCTTTTTTTATTTATTTTATTTTAAAGCTTAAGAATCAAAACTACAGTAAAACCTTCTCCACATGCTCGAGTCCGACCCCGAGTTCCAACCCCACATGCTCAAAAACATCACCGAGTACCCAGACCCATCCTCCCACTGACACAGAGGCCAAGTTGTGCACGTGCACGTCGCCACTCCGCCGCTCCGGTGGCCATTGCAACCTTCAACAAATAGAAAAACTCACAATCACTCGAATTCGATCATCAATTCAAAGCCATCGCCTCGAAATCAGTTTTTCACCTTTTCGTTGCACCTGAAACTCGAGCATACCCAATCTAAACGCATCGCCCCCACGCCTCAGTTCACCAGAAAATCCATGCTTCGGGCTATCGCACGTCGACACTTCATACTATCTCTTCCCACTAGCAGGTGTAGCTCGATCACGTATTGGAGCCGAACACGACACATTACAGAACAGTGTAAAAACTTAAAGTGAAACCCTAAATTAAATTTGACCCTAAAATTTACGCAACAGAAAATTTTTCTGATAATTTTTCTGAAAACATGTATGCTTAATCTTGCTTCATCCCAAATCTCAACTGTAATTATTTGATCAACCTTCTGAAATTGGTAGAAATGTAATTTTATTTCAAATACAAACTACTCCCAAACTACTAAAGTAAAAATCATCGTATTGTCTTTAAAAATCATATTTTGGCATGTTCATTCAAGTTATGAAATCAAAACAACGTTCTAAAATAGTTGAATTTATCACAAAAATTTGTTTTTTTACTGTGAACTTGGTTGTAAGGCAAACTCCTTAGATTCAAGCTTAAGACAAATTCTAACTGTGGTTCAAGTTTTTAAACTAACCTATTTTGTTCAGAATCTTAAGTTTAAAGAAATTTATATGAAGATGTTTGAGTGGGTTTCAGTTTTATCTACCCTGAAACTAAAGTACAGAGAGTAGAAATACATAGATATTCACAACCCAATCACCTCACAAATGAATCTATGCATGTAAACATCATTTGTTTCACTGCTACAACAATTATTATGAGTATCATCATAATATTAGATCATAAATTTTGTTTTAAACAGAAGTTTACTCACATTGGCAAATATTGAAACAGAGGCTATATTGGTTTTGAAGCTGCAGTTTTGAACCTCCTCTCTGGTTTGTTTTTCTTTCTTCAGCAATTTGTTTTGAACTTGTAGATATTTTTTTTCTAAGTTTATTTTCTGTTCTTTGCTAAGTTGTTGAACGAAAATAAAACTGAAACAAATGTTCTTGTTTATAGAGGGAATTGTGTACAGGTTCAATATAGTACTTGAAACATTATTTTGTATAGTTTCTTTATACAGGTTGACCTGATCTTTATCCATGCTAGACAGTAAATGCATTTAATGAAGCATGTATTTACAGTTGATGTCTTGCTTGAGGTTACTAGAGTAAATGGCATTAAATGAGAGCATTAAATGGAAGCATGTAATGCAATGCTTCTTTGATATTTTTATTTACAGCATGTTGTTTTGTTTCTTCTTTTATATGTATGTGTTGTATTGTTTAATTTTTTTTCTTAATTATATAACTACTTGTATAGGCCTGGTTTATATATTCGCTTGCAAACTTGTCTAGTTACCTTGCTAAATGTAGAGTGTTTTAGTTAGGGTTTTCTTTTGTCTACATATTTGTTTACAGCAATTTTAATTTTATTGTTTTAAAACAACTTCTTGTTTTTTAAATATGTTCTTCTCTTTAATTATTATTATTATTACCTATTTATTTAAACTTAACTATCAATATTAATTTAAATTCTATGCATCTTTATAATATTAACATTAACAATATTTAGTTTTTTCTTGAAATTCTCAATTTAAGTTCCAAAAGTTCAAATACATTACCAATTTTGAATTCAAAAATTTCGGGATGTTACACTTAAAATGGTTTACAGATATCAGTGATATGATTGAATTATAAAAATTCGAATTTTCTACTAGCGGAAAATGCAGCAAATATGCAGAAAAATAAGATCGACGGAGTTAAAGATGTCTGAATTTGGAAAAACGGAAAATGACTTCTTGCTCAGAAGATGATTTAGAATTTTTCTATGTAAAAATATTTAGGTTTCGAAAACATTTTATTTTCATCGATTCTTAACTGATTAAATTTAAATAAAATTACACACGAAATAAACTTTCATATTTTCGAATGAAAATTTACCAGTTGCTATGTTTAACTAGGCGCATTTCAATTATTAAATTTTTATTTCAAAATTTTATTACTTAAGATTTCACAAAAATTTCAATTAAATATTTTAATACAGCAAGTAAAATTATTAAAAATTTACGGGTCATTACATGGATAATTTGAAATGAAATTGAAGTTGAATGAGTGCAAATTTAAATAGAAAGTTGATTTAAATTGGGATCAATTTAAATTGGAATTGAGTCAATTTAAATAGATGTGAAATTTAAATTGAATTGATTGAAAATGGAGATTGGGAATTGAACAGTTTTGACTCTGGACTATTTTCAAAATAAATTGTTTTAATATAAATCTATTTTTTATTCCAAACTATTTACTATACAACTTTTCTTTTTAAACCTAAAACTATCATATACTTGTTTTACAATTATTTTTGAAACTATTTAATAATTTTTCAACTGTTTTATAAACTAATTACTGTTTTTCTACTACTTTATAACTAATTACTATTTTATAACTATTTTGCAATTATTTAAAATTTCTATAACTATTTGACTATTTTTCCACTATTTTACAATTACTTAACTATTTTACAATTATTTTACAAACTAATAATTATTATTTTTTCAACCACTTATCTATTTTTAACCTTTCAATTATTTTTTAAATTTAAGCTGGACAGAGTTCAAACAGTTTATGATTGAATATCCATTTGAGATAAGATTAAAGTGATAATCCAAAAGGAATTGAGGCAAATGTGAATAAGTAAATAGAAATCAAAAGTGGATGTGAATAGAAAGGAGAAATTGATTCAGTTGATAATCAATGAAGATAAATACGTAGGATGTACGTATATTATTCTATTTGCATAGTGATTTGATCCAGATTCGAGCATATAATTTCGAGATAGTTATATCGATCCGAGTTGGGATTTTTCACTCGATTTTCGACGGCGAACCTGGATATGGGTTGTTGATTGGTTCCAGATATTCTCTATCATAGTTATGGCTATGCAAGGAGAATGACGGTTTCTGATCAAGAAACCAGATCTGAGTCTGCACTAGAAAGTCGGGTGGACGATAATAGTTCGGAAGTGAAATTATGTGATCGAGTGAGAGATCATATTGATATAACGTACGTATGATGTGATTGCATCGTACGAGTATGAATGAAATTGTTACTGGAAATTTATGGATAAGAAATGTGAAATGGTTTTTGAAATGAAAGCTATATTTTATGAAATATATGATGAAGTAAAGTGGAAATTGGATATTTCTATGGTAAAAATTTACTTTATGGAAGTAAGTAATTTGGTAAGTGACTTTAGGGAGTAATCAAATTTGAATATTTGATTTAGAATAAACAAAGTTATATATCTTTGTTATATAAAATAAATCTCCCCTTGTTGAATCTATTGCTGGAAAGAAAGGATTTTTAAAGTGTTTGAAGTATAAAAAAGGAGTTTTATACAAGTTTGAAATGATCCAAAGTTTTTAAAAATTATATATATCTATATATATAAAGGATCATATGAGGATTTTGGGAAAAGGTTTTTGGAACCTTTGGATTTGGAAAGGCTTTTTGATTTTTGTGGAAAATCAATATTGGAATTTGGAAAGCCTAGTTTGAGAATTATCGATTTTGGGATAATCGATTTTGAGAAAGGAGATTTATATGAGATTCATACTAGGTGTATGATTTGGAAGATACTATATGTGTATAGTATAAAGTGTTTTGAAAATGGCTTTGGGGAAAAAGATGCTCCCTTGAAATGAACTTCTTAGGAGTACCATAGGTTGGTACTGCCTTAAGCCTCAAAGGGGGAGGTTCTAAAGTTGATCCTGTGAGGAGTCCGGACAAAACTAGTTCCTGAGGATTTTGTGTAGTGTGTAGCGGAAGTCGAGGGCGCTGATGCCCATAGAGGCATTTGGGTTATGTTGTGACGACAGTGTAACTCGATGTCACTGCGATCTACTGCAGACCATAGCGAAAGTCGTGTGTGCCGCTGAGAGCCAACAGCCTACGTTTGATTTTATATCGGTAGACTGCGACCTATGGTGACATAGCGAAAGTCGTGTGTGCCGCTGAGAGCTAACAGTCTACGTTTGATTTTACATCGGTAGACTGCGACTTATGTGGGAGTGGAGAAATTTCATTCTTGGCAGCGAAAATCGAGGGCGCTGGTGCCTACAGTTACATGGACTTTTGTTGTGATGGCAACGTTACCCTGGAATGTAACTGCGATCTACCGTGGGTTCCATGGCACAATCGAGGTGCGCGGAGTACCTATAGTTACATGGACTTTTGCTGCGATGGCAACGTGACCCAAGATGTAACTGCGACCATGAATGGGGGTGATGACTTCCAGAGCATTCTCACCGAAGATATTTCCTCTATTTTCAAAATGTTTTCTATATTTTAAATAAAATTATTTTCCAAGTATTTTCACTAGGTGTTGAAATGGGTTTACCAAGTACTTATAGATTTTCAGTCGTACGCCTGATAAACGTGTGACCGAATTTCTGTGAGAACAAGGATGGACTGGTTGAGACATCGAGTTATAAAAAGTATTTTTTATAAAAACTATTTTATAATATTATGTAGATTTTAAAGGTGTTTTAAAATGATCAAAAGAATAATTTTTTTGATGATAAGCATTTTAATAAATTCTGACTTCGTTCCTTTTCGAGGACGAAAAGATTTTAAGGGGGAGGAATGTGATAACCCGGATTTTTGAAACATCTGATAATTGGATAATTAAATGGTTTTATTCAGTTAAGCAGATAAAATTCTGATAATTTTAAAATATCTAGATATATATATATATATATATATATATATATATATATAAATGGACTTAAACTATAATAAATAATTTTCTTTAAGTAATAAACCTTATGGTGAATTATGAATATGAAAATAGACATATGCAAACTTTATAATATTGAAATTTTTAAGTGTGTATGTGTGTGTGTGTACATATATATATATTTATACTATGATTAGGAACTGTTGTTTTGAGTTCAACATGATGATTCTCAAAGGCTATTTAAGTAAACTCTATTTTTCAAACATCAAAGAATAATATTGATGTATATTTATTTTATTATGACTTAGATTTGAAATAAGATTAAATAATTGGATCTAATGTACTTTCTTATAAAAAATTATCCAAGAAAATAATCTTAGTTTGTATATATAAGTATATATAAAACATAAAAAGAATTTAACATAAGAATGTAAATAAAATATCAAAGAAAAAAAATTATTATATAAAATACATAAACATATTGGGACATTATGATTACAAATGTATACAAATTCATGCCATTTAACAAATGTAAGGTGGATGCATTATGAGATTAACAAGTGTTAACAATTTTTATCCTACAAATGTCATTTTCTTTATTATTTTTATAATAAATGAATAAAATATTAAGAACCAAACTATTTTCCAGTTCAAAACTTTTATGCTCAAAGCTAAAACCTATAGCAAGACTAAAAAAAATCAAAACAAAAGTAAAATCTGGAAACTATAACCTATGGATTCAAGTTTCAACTCAGTTCCAAAACAAACTCAGCTCAAATTCAAGTTGTAAAAGAAGATCAGACCACCTAAATAATCAAGCAAGTGCTCAGGCTCTCTGTTCATACATTCAAAAAGGTGAGTAAACAATCTTTCTCAAGTAAATCTGATTTAAACCTGATGTATGTGATATAATGGCTGAAGAAATGTTGATGCATGAATGGATTTAGATGGATGCAAGGATGTAAATATAGATGTTTGTATATATAATGATTTCTGTTGTTTTCCAGAACTCAGAATCTACACTTAAATTCATATCTTCTTAATGAAACAATATTAGATTCTGATTCTAAAAGAGGAAGTGATTATCAGGTTCTGATTTCATTTGTTTTAAAATAATATAATTTCCAATAAAAAAATATTTAGCAGCATTTTGGAAATAAGGAATAACAGTAAAGCTCTGTTCAAATAGATTTCAGGTGAGTAATAAAATCATCTGTTAAGCTTGTGCATGTAACAAGTGATGTTGGAAATGGCTCAAATATATCCAACATGGAAGAAACAAATGTTTTGTCTGGGTTTACCATTTGATTTTGCTGTATATGATTGAGTATGTCTCTATTTATTTAAAATAGACCTAAATTTGCATTCAAAATTTAAATCCTCTTCACATAATCATTTCTGAGATAAGATGTCTAAAGAGAAGTTGTTTGAAATGATGAAATCTTGTTTTTAAAGACAAATTCGAGAAGAAATGCTTTAGTATTTTTCTAGAAAATGAATTTTCAGTTGGAAAAATAAACCAAGCCAAAAAATTTAATCTCTTAAATTTTCGTTTCCAGTATGTGAATGGATTCATCTTCGAATTTGATGGTTTTTGGTGGGAGATTTGTAGTTTTTAAGTTAAGTTTGAAGAAGATTTTGGGAAGTGACTGATTTCCAGTTTTGGGCTAATAGTGGCGAGGTGGTCGATGATTTAGGTCGGCATTTGGTCACAAGGAGGCTGCCTAGTTTGGGAATTTGAGAAAAATCAGTGACGATTTTTTTCGATCGTCAGAGTGGTCGATAGAGCAAGGATTAGGGTTTTTAGGCATGTTCGTTTGACGCCGACCTACGGCATCGCAGTGATGCTTTAAGGTTGCGGACCAGGGGGACTCGAAGGAGATGGTCATGGCAAAGGACCGGGTGTTTTCTGGCAGAGAATGGTGGCTAGTGGTGACGAGGCCAGGGGCTGTTAGGTGTCGATTGACTGATGTTCGAGGTTTCGATGGTGAAGTTTTTGTAAGAATTCAGAAATTCCAGAGGTGGTGGCGAGTTCAGATGATCGGAGGTGACTTGCTGGTGGTAGCGGCAGTGTTCGAAGATGCTCCGGTGAGTCGTACATGTGCATGGTACAGTGATAAGTCAGATTTTGTTGGTCGCTGTATTTTGATCAGGGAAGAAGAAGAAGATGGGTCAGGAAGATCGAGCAATGGCTCGGGTTTACGAACGAGATTTTGGGCTTCGGGCTCGAACTGTTTTAAAATGCTTTTACTTCAATTAACAGGATTTTAAATTAAATAATGAGCGAACAAGTTTTGAAAAAAAAGAGAAGGTGTGTTTAAGCTTAAGTTGTTTGGTTTAGGGTAATTATATATTAAGTTAATTATTCAATTAATTTATAAATTTATTTAAATAAATTAGGTGGATGGTTGAGATAAAATGTTTTAAAAACTTAATTAATCAAAGGTCTCAAGGAATTTTGTATAAATTAATTTCCATCTTTTAATTTAAATAAGATATAAATGATTTAATTAAGTATATGGTTTATCTTAGATAAATTAAGGACAGAAGTACTTAGGGGTTAAATTAAATTAACTAGGGTAATTAAAGGAATAGTTAATTTATGTAATTAATAAAAGGGTATTTAATTAATTTAATGGGATAATTACTGAATGTGATTAATTTAAATTAATAAATTTGTTAATTAATTAAAGATAACCTCTTGGTGTTTAATTAAGTATGAATACTTAATGTCATTTATCAAGGGTAATTACTTAGTGAAGTTATTAACGGGTAATTACTGGATGTAATTAATTAAAGGTAAATTACTTTTTGGAAGTAATCAAGGATTAATTACTTAGTGTAATTAATTAAAGATTTAATTAGTTTTTAAGAGATATTTAAGGTAAATAATTAAGGATAGTTAATTACCGAATGTGATTAATCAAGGTTGATTAATGATGTGATTAATTAAAGATTAATTATTAAATGTGATCAATTTGAACAATAGTTAATTAAAGAAGTAATTAGAGAATCATTAAGTAATTTAATTAATGAAAGTAATTAAAAATTAATTACTATAAATGGTTAAGGATAATTAATTTGTGTAATTAATTAAAGGCTAATTACTCAATGTAATTGGAGAATAATTAATCAAGAATGATTAATCAAGATGGAAAATTAGAGGATGATTAATCAATTGATTTGTAATTAATTAATGTTGAGTAAGTAGGATTTAAAGATGATGGAGTAATTAATTTAATTTATTTAAATTAATTAGGATGGTCTGGCTAATTTATCTTGCTTATGAATGATTAAATGATATTTGAATGCCTTGGATTATTAGTTATCCAGAATATGTGATTGCGATGCTTGTGAAAAGAAATGTTTTTGTAATATGATATGTTGGGTTGAACAGAGATAATATGGTTATCTATGATGAATTTCTGTGTAAAAGTGACATCTAGTATTTAAATTTAATCACTTGAATAACTTGGGTTAAGGTGACATTGGATTTGAAGAGACCGGAGTCGGGTATTATTTAACCACTTCAATTCTTTATAGATTGATATATGAAATCAATAGGCTGGTATGGAACGATTTAAGTGAATTGGACCATTTAATCTACGTTTTGGTACTTAGAAATTGATGTGTGAAATAAGTGATGTCTATAACAAATTGTGAATTTATAAATTGATTTGAGTTTCCCCGGGTTTTATGTAAGTTTTATGCTGTTGTATTCCATGGTTTACTCATACTGGTTTCCAGCCTGACCCGGGTGTTACTTTGATAATGCTCGGGTCAGACCGAGTATTACAGATTTTCGGGTAAGGACGTTCTAGAGCTCAGGAGGCGAGCTGGATGGCAGGAACGTATGGAGTGTTTCCGCTGTGATATATTGTTGTATATCTAAGATATTTGTTTTAAACTGTTCGGTGTTGTGTAATGGTTGTAACTCTAATATATAAAAATATAAGTGTGCTGATACATTTCTTCTTCGTAAAAACTATTATTTAGGTGATATTATATTTTGATCCACTGCGAATGTGAGGTTTCTGTTTCTTCTTCTTTCTCTTTTCTTCTTTTCCTAACTATTTGGAAATTTCGAGATCGAAATTTCCGGGTCGTTACAGGTTTTTACCTAACGATAACCAAAATGTTTTATATGAAATTCTTTGATATTATAATAGTGTCTAAGATACAAATACATATTAATCTTAGCTGAAATTGTTACATTAATTAAATTCTAGCATAATAAGTACATAACAAAAACCGTAAAGGCTCATATTGGAGAATGTATTCCATACAATGACTGGGCTACTGGGGTACCGTCTGTCACGGTGCATCTCTAAATAAAATAACACCAAGGACCACGCCTGGATCCCATGCCAACACAGGACCGACCTACACCTTACTAGATAGTATCGAATATGACCACCCCGCTTTGGGTTGTGAAGCATACAAATTTGAGAGATAATATCGACTCTAGATAGGGATGATCATATTCTACTTGGAAGCGACCCACTTAGCCCATCTAGATCTCCCTGATTTTAGTCATTCTCGGTTGATGAGACTTGAGGCTACATTTTATCTTTATTGCACTACACTCTTAGAATGCTAATACTGCTCTCTAAGCAACCACGCAAAACCAGCATTCATCCATTAAAGTTCATTCTAGGACCGAACGAAACACTTGGAGCTCCATCTCCAAATTCCATCATCTTTAAGATGCCTTCACTTCGAAACACATTTGTTGGATCGAAGTGGTTTTCGGATAACATATCTGATACTGGTCTCTTTGAAAAAATATTCGATAATTTTCGGTAAACTCAACCTCGGTACTTTAGGAAATAAACAGTCAAACATAAGATCGGAGATCACCTTCCAACCGTTATTGGATAGATTTCCCTATCATTGTCCTAGGAGAACGAAATGAGATTTATATGCACAGTACAGCATCATCGGTGATGACTGTGCCATATAACTCACGTGTTTCTCCTACGTATTTCCAAAGTTATTTTTGGGTCCAAATTTGATATTCCGTTATTTAACTATTGAATAACAATCATTCAATCAGGAATTTAACTGCATAGGAAAAACTAACATTGGTTAAGCACCAAGCAACACTGTGCCTCTTTTAAAAATATTTTCATTAATTAAATCCACTTTGTAATTAATTGAATCAAATTCCTTTATATATGTATATATATTTCCACAGAACCGTATTTCTCAATAGGGCTTTTAATATCCATATGCTTATCTCAACGATATAAGTATATTCACCAACTTTGGGAAAAATTACCCTCTTTATTCAATTCTAGTATCATTCATAACTCCATTATAAATACATAAAACCATTTATAAAACACCTTTTATAAATCATAAACCCACTTAAAAAAATTCTTTTATCAATATCTAAAATCATTTATAAAACTCTTTTATCTTTTAACCAATCTTCCTTTACATTTTTCAAGACATGTTATAAGATTCCTCTTATAATCCGCATTTGTTTTATAAAACCTTGTTCATAAATCTCGAAAAAATTTAAAATATAAATTCTAATGACTTATTTAAAACACTATTATTATAAACAGGTAAATAGGCACAAGGAAGAAGTTGAAAAAAAATTTAGTCTAAGGGACAACAAGTTTGCCTTTTAGCCTGAAGGACACTTTTTAGTGTAAATGAAAATGATGGTTACAACTATCATTCTGTGATTTACACTAAAAAGTGTCCTTCAGCCTAAAAAACAAACTTCTTGTCCTTGACACTAAATTTTTTTCTAATGTTTTCCTTTAGCCTAAAAACCCCTATTATAAAATAGTAAACATTGTAAATAAATAAATATTAACTTAAAACATTTTAAAATAATAATTAATAAATTCCAAACATCCTAAATAAAATAATAATAATTTATCTTAACATTTTTATAAATACTAATAATTAATTTCCAAAACTTCACTGATAAATAATTATAACTAATTTCAAACCATATTAATAATTTAAATAATAACTTTTCAAAATATTAAAATACTGATAAACCACTTTAAACAATATTAATATAGATAAACAAAATTTAAAATATAATTATATTTCCTTGATAAAAATCCATATTTAGCTTTTCACATAATCGTTTCCATATTTATAACGCTATATTTATAATAAATAGGTAAATAGGCACAAGGAAGAAGTTGAAAAAAAAATTAATCTCAAGGATATCAAGTTTATTTTTAAGTCTGAAGGACACATTTTAGTGTAAACTAAAAATGATAGTTGCAACTATTATTCTGTGATTTACACTAAAAAGTGTCCTTCAGCCTAAAAAACAAACTTCTTCTCCCTGAAACTAAATTTTTCACTAACTTTTTCGTTGAGCCTAAAAACCTTATTTATCAATCTCTTCTATTTTATGAAACTTCCTTTCATAAAATTCCTTTATCTATAGATCTTTACTTAATAACTCCATCCCTTTATAAATCTCTCTTATTTATAAAATCCCACTCAAACATAATTTCAATCCGTTTGAAACATTGCTCCCATATTTACCGATTCCTTTATAAATTCCTTTTTATTTATAAAAGCACACGACATCTTCTAATTTACCTTCACCTTCAATTTCCAAAATAGAATCAACTATTTTGAAAAACAACATTCCACATCTTATAATAAATCCACCCTTTGTGATTTATTTCTCCATTTATCCAGTGATAAAGGTTTCGCCAAATTTATAAACACCGTTTATAAATTCATACTTTTATTAACAAAATATGATTTTGCAAATCTTCACCTCCTTTGTAAAATACCACCGTTACAAGTTATAATATTTATAAATTTCACCTTTATAAATAAATTATAATATATGTACCTATATGTGTGTGTGTATATATATCAATTTATATAAAATGGTTAACAAATATTCATATCAAAATATTTATATTTTTCTTTTAAAAAAATCCATTTATTATAAAAGACAGACTTGTTTCCAAGATTGTTTTAAAATCTTTGTTTACTGTTCAAAATCTATATTTAAAATATTTTATAAAATTATAAATTTTTATTTTCTAAAAATCATTTTTTATTTTAAAATAAATCTCTTCTTTAATTAAATTTAAGAATTTTTTTTAAAACATTTATAATTCCAAAAATCACTTTGAAATCCCTTTCTAAAATCAATCACTATTTTATAGTATTTTAAAATACCAAAATATAAGGCCCAGTGCTATAAAGAATTAAATAAACAAATTGTGTCCATGTCATCAATTATAACATCTAACATATCATATATCAATTTATATGAAAATAAATCAACAGTGTGAGGATTCCCGTTGGATCCCTCCAACTTGTTCACTTGCATCACATACAGTATATAATCATAAAAATATAAATCAAGTGCTTCGAGGCGGGATTCGTATACAAAGGGTCGTTCGCTCTTACACGGGAACGTAATAGGGTCTCATCTGCTCTAGGGATGAAAATATACCCAAAACAATAATATATACTAGTAATCCATCCAAACAGTCAATAACAATCAATACAAAAATATCAACGCATCCGGTAAATAATTTTTATTGACTATATAAATTTTCTGATTAACCAAAAAGGCGAGATTAACTCACATTGATTTTTAGTTCATCAAAACATTTCATTTTGAATTAAAATTGAATAGTCGTTCAATTTAATCCAAAACTCCAACTAGCTTCAAATCCATCCAATCCAATTCCATAGCGTAACCTTCACTAATATGAATGCAACGCTACTTGTCGCGTTTGATTTGGACCTCCTACAGGAAAGTTATGAATTAATTTACGATTGAAATAATTAATTTTATAATTGATAGAACAATTAAAAGTTCAAAACATTTTAACCTTTCTTCCCCCTCCATCATCTTCGTTAACGCGCATCTCTAGGCCACTGTTTGCCTTTTTTTCAAATCATTCGTTTGCGCTCAACCCATGATTGCCCGTGACCTTCCACGCCCCCGCCCCAACCACTGCCTACCGTCGCTACAACACCATATGCGCGGACGCGCGAATCGGACCCAAAAACATCGAGTGCAGCTATCATGAACACGCCTCGATTTCAGCCTCATCGAGTGACAATCCGACAATCCGACCTTTGATTGCATCCGTATAGTCGTGCTCTACAATTTCCTAGTTGAAGTCGAAGCCTAAAAGTGGATGGAGTAGCTTCGATCAACATGGCCATTCGATGGAGGGTTTTAAATTTTAATGGCGACTTTGGTTTTAAGTTAGGGTTTGGCAAATGAAAAACATTAATGCCCTATATATAGAAAATTAACTCAACACTATTCATGCCTAAAAATTTCGAACTCCAAACGAAACATGCCTCCTAGCATTCTATATCTTATACCCTATTCGAACAAAATGGAATATATATCGGAAGCCAATTCCATCATATACAAAAGATAGCTCTTTAAAATCAAGTTATATTAATTAAAATTCCCTTAATTAATTTCTACGCGTTTCGAACTCACACGACCAAACAGTACGTCTTATCGCCACAAAATTCAACGGCATACTATAATACACTATTACGGTTTCAATGAAACTGATATCGTTGATATCCAAGATAGTGCACCAGAAGATGATTTTTACATGTTAATTAAAATGAGTAATTCTCAAAATCAGTTTAAGCACTTTTAAATCAAAATTAAAAGTTTATTATCTTCCTTCTTATTCAAATAAATTTAAAATTGACTTTTGAAATCACTTTCATTCATATCAAATCCAAGATCAAATTATTTAAACAATTCCATTACTAAATTTAAACATTTAGTTATCAATATAATGGCTATATTTTGAAATCCAAGCTCTTAAATCATAAAATTAACTTTTTAATTTTAAATCAATTAAATATTCCAAATTAGAATGACTGAAATTCTAGGTCGCTACATTTTATATTCGAAGTTTTACGATCGGAGTCCAAATAAAGAAGTTACAAATGAAAAACGAATTTGGAACATAAATAATTAAATAAAAAATTAATGTTTTTATATTAATTACTCCACCCCATTGCTCGACCCATCATTGGGGACGGTGGACCCTTAGCTATGGATCGATCACCCAAGGGCGGTCATAGTGGACCCTTAGTTGTCGATCGGTCACCCAAGGGCGGTCTACTGGTGGCAACCTGGTGGCTCCAGTAAACCTAGGCCGCAATGGCCTGGATTTAAAATATTTTTACCCAACAGTTGTGGTTGATTCTAGTGCCTATAAATTCAGGTCTAACTCTCCCTTCCTTCTGATATTTTTTTGGAGGTAGTAGCAAAGCTTTGCCATTTTTTCTTCTCCACTTTCTTTCTAAATTATAAAGATAAGATATTTGTATCTATATTCATACAAATTGGAGAAGAGTAGAAATCTAATAAAAAGAAGAAGAGAAGAGAATCAATCATATGCATATTTGAGGTAATATATATATATATATATATATATATATATTTCTATCTGTTTCCTCTCCCAATCCCAAATCTCTTCTAGGATCTGTATTTCTGATGTATGTACATACCCATTTATACATATCTCTTAGATTAAAAAGGATTTGGTGACGAGTCAAAGGTTCTACTTTATATCTGGAGATTTGGATCGCTTTTAAAAGGTCAGTAGGAATTTTTATAGATTGTTATAATATGACAAATATCCCATTGGTGTCTATTAGATTTTTACGCCTAATTGGATAATTGTATATGAGATGTAGGCAACGAATTGAATACGATCTAAATATAATAAATACCGCCTACATATTCCTATTTATGAATTGATTTAGCATTGTATACAACTTGATATGGAAATCGATTCCAAGTATAAATTTAGAATATTAATTTGAATGAAATTTATTCCAAATCTAAAATAGGTTGTACAATAATGTTATAAATTCGTATTGTTACCCAAATCTTATAAGAATATAAATTTTTCTATATTTGAAATTATTGGAATTTGGATCTGTTTAATATTTGTAAATTAGTTTGATTTCTTTCCCTGTTTGAAAGATACAACGTTTGATCTAACAAGGAATAGATGCAAATAGAAAGATAAAGTGATGTGTAAAATAATTGCAGTAGAGAACGACCGCACTACAACATGAATGTTGAATTCACTGTAATTTACACTGTCAATGTCAATAATAAAAAGAAATAGTTGTTCCTCATAATTTCAAACAATGCAATCTTTTACATTTAAAGTTAAATATTTTATTTTGGATTAATTTATGGAAATTATAATGGAAAACCTTTTAGATATGATTCCAATAATTTAACATGGAAAAGTATATTCTAGTAAATATATAAATAGAACATATTTGATAAAAGTGAATATTTGCATGCAATTACTACACTTATAATAATCAAATAAAAATCTAATAATGCAACTTGCACGAGATATTTGCGGTTAGAATAATTAACTAATGAGAAAAGAATTTAAAAGGTTATAACTCCAATAAATGGTAATAAATATAGGCGCTGTAATAAATTAATAGGGTAATGGATTAATGGGAATGAAAAAAAATGGAATAGATATAAAATGTTACTAATTTGAAATTTGTATTCATACATAAATGTCTTAGAAAATGTCCATTAGGATTTTATGGATAAACTGACATTTATAAGCATTAAAAGGGGATTTATGGATAGATAAATATTTAAGGTAAACCTTATTGCCTTAAATAAAAGGGGATTAATAAGAAAAGTCCAATGTCTATCTAAGATAATATAAATAAAGACATAGGATGGTTAATTGGACTTAGTGGGTTAGTGATGTGAGATTAGTAGAGTCATTCGATGGAAGACTTCCATTTACTTTGAAGCAACCAGCAGTCGGGTGTACTTAATATTGTTATGAGAAATCACTAATCCTAGGACCCATGTAACATCCCGCCTTTTTGTACGTTTAAATCGACGATAAACCACACACGTCAGACTCAAACCATACAAGAGCGCGAATTGTTATTAGGGTAACTAAGAAAAGAAGAGAAAAAATAAAACAAAACAGAATCTCACAACGGAATGACAAAATATAATAATCAAATAACTGTTCATGAAGCCGTTTTACAAAACATTTGATTATACTTATACAACACATATCAGAGTTACACATACGAGAGAATAATAAATAATGCAGCGGAATAGTATGAACGTAGTGGAATGATATAGTAAATAATAGTAGTACAATCTTCGTCTTCGTCCTCCAGAAATAAAGTCTTCAAATCCTGAAATGCTCAGGCTGACCCGAGCGAATTGAAAAGACAAAACACCTAAAAAGCACGTTTTGCCTCCGGAACGAAAATGGGACAACCCATATATCAAAATAGATGTTTTTAAATATTTTAGGTTTCAAGTTAAAATTCCATCGTATGAAGATGTTATGCTAAAATCAAGTTATTTCAAATTGATTTCAATTGATTTCAATTAAATTTGATTTCTAGGTGTTTCAAGCCTGTACGATCAAACGACAAGTCCAATCGTTACGAAACTTGAAATCCCATAATAATTCACCATTACGGATCTAATGAAACTGGTTTCATCGAAATCCGAGTCAGTGGCCAAAATGGCTATATTTCAGTTAATCAAATAAACAAATATTAATTTAAATCAAATTACTGTTTCAATTCCAATCTTTTTATTAAGTTCACTATTACTCTATAAACATAGTTACCTTGTTTTACGTTTCATTACCTTAATATATTCCAATTTAACAACTCCTAAATATTGTATTACATTTCACATTAACGTAATATTTATTCACATTTTTTTCCTTAAAATTTATTTCCAAGTTCAATTCAATTAACTAATTAAACAAGTAACTTATAATAATTGTTTACAAGCAAATGTTACCCTTAAGTTTATTATTTTCAACTAACAATTATAACTACATACATAATACTCAATCATTCAATTGCCATCAATTATATACAAATTCCTTTATTTATCCAATACTTACATTTATTTACTTATATTTAAATTTATAACAAAGTGCAAAAATTCACATCATTTCAATTAGTTGAAATTTCCAAATTAGTTTAATTACATTGTTACATTTCATTTTAACGTTTGTTTCACTCTTAAATTACAAAGTCTTGATTCTTCTAATTTTAATTACCAAAGTCATATTAAATCAACAAATTAAATTATTGAAAATTTACGGGTCGTTACACTCTCCCCCACTCAAAACTTTTCGTCCCCGAAAAGGAAAAAGAAGGGAAAGAAAGAATTAAGTAAACAATACGTCTTATTCAAAAATATTAACTTTATAAACAAATAAATTTTCAAAATTAGTTAGTTTTAAATAAAACATACTAATTTATAACCACTAATCTTTTTATACTCAAATTAATTGTTTGGAAAACATTTTTCAAAATATTTTCTAAGTCCAAAATTTTAGAAAAATTTCGATAGAGTCTTCTTTGTACGGAGAGGCTCGGGAGTAATTATAATATCAAATATAACAATATATACATATATCTTCCAAATTAATATATCCCAACACGGGAAAAAACAATATAATAATGTTATAAAACCGTAATCTAAGAACGTACCTATTTATCGGGCAATTAACGCTTATTTTATGAAACCAAAAGCGGTAGCAATTGCATCCATAACCTGTATTTCACTTATTTAATCTAAAAGAGTTAATAATTATAAAAATGAAATATTTAAAGTTGTTTCAACTACTAACCAATAAATCAATATAAAACAACAATCACTTGTAATCACAACATACAATCATCAATATAAAAATCAGTATAATCAATTATCCATCCACATCAACCAAAACAAATAGTTTGTTCAAGCTTGGACACTTTTAATCACATAGAATGACAAATAACTACGAAGTGTACCATTTACTCAACAGTCTTAGATGAAACTCGATAGATTATTCATACGTCCTAAGCAATCAGAAGTATCTTCCCCCCAAACACCATAAGCCAAAATAAACAATCAAAGCCAATCACTATTTAAATTTGTTCTTATTAATTTCATTTCATATCATTTACCTTACTTTAATTTCATTTATACAATGGATATTTCATTTATTTTCATTCATGTATCCATAGTATTCATGTTACATTCAATTTCTTAACATTTCAATTCATTTACTTTAGTTTATAATCATTTATTTATAAGACTTATCTTTCTATTATGTTCAATTAGTAGCATTTCAATTATTATTAAGTTCATAACAACTACAACATCAAATTTTATTTATTAAAGAATTCATTGGATACTTTCATTACTTCAAGTTTTTACTTGTATAATATCGTATTACATTTTCTTATTAAACATTGTAACTTTTATTATTTGCTAAGTTATATATATATATATATATATATATGCTTTTAAGAATGCAGTTGAAAACTATACAAGTCTATCTTATTTCCTTTAATGAATTAAACGTTCAACAATCATATCTTTTGTTTTTATAGGTTACATATTTCAACTTTCTTGAAACTTCATTTATAACCTAGCATTTAATCTCTTGTTTTAATTGGGGATTCCAATTATTAATTAGTTACATTCCATTTCACTACAATATTTGAAACTATTAATTAATGGAAAGTTAAGAACTAAATACTGGGTTAAATTTCAAATCATTTTAAAAATAATAGATAAATGCATATACTTACAATTTATATGTCCAATTATATTTAAAACAGTTTGAAATTTATAATTGTTTATCAAAACAAATCTGTAGTAAAACTACTACAGTGGCCTTCCTACTTAGAAACTCAAAAATGAATGTCGATGATGCGTGCACTCATCAGCGAAATTATTTTCCAATGATAGAGAAGGGAGTACAGAACTTATTTCTTTCCAGAATTTATTTAGAACAATTCTTTCAAATCATATTGAAATATTTATATCATAAAATACTTCTAAATAATATTATTATTATAGTCCAAAATCATTTGAAAGAAATTTTCAAATACCCCGGAACTTGGGTTCTAAAATTTCCAATTTTCATTTATTTTATTTTCAAATCCTACCTTACTAATATTTATTTGGAAATTTTATTTTACAACCAATATTTATAAATTTCACTACCTAACAACCACCAAATATATATCATTTATAAAAAAAATATTTTATATATAGAAAATATAATAGGAAAAATTATTTCATTCATCTATATTAAAAACAAATATTGTGTTGGTCTGTCCTATTAAGTGTGTAGAAATCCCTATTGATGTCATAGTGTCCTATGCACCAACCAAAGTTTATAAATACGAAATGGAACAAATTAACACAATATAAAAACTTTTATAACACTAACAAATATTCTCTCTCATATATATACACTCAGCGACTCATCAGAGGGCATTACTACCCTATTAATAAGTCAGACCCCACAAAGCTATGGTTTATCGCTAAACCAAAGCTCTGATACCAAACGTAACATCCCGCCATTTTGTACGTTTAAATCGACGATAAACCGCACACGTCAGACTCAAACCATAAAAGAACGCGGATTGTTATTGGGGTAAATAATAAAAGCAAAGAACAAAGATAAAACAAAACAAAATCTCACAGCGGAATGACAAAATATAATAATCAAATAACAGTTCGTGAAGCTGTTTTTCAAAACATTTGATTATGCTTACAAAACATATCAGAGTTACACATACCAGAGAATAATAAATAACGCAGCGAAATAGTATGAATGTAGTGGAATGATATGGTAAATATTAGTAATACAATCTTCGTCTTTGTCCTCCAAAAATAAAGTCTTCAAATCCTGAAATGCTCAAGCTGACCCGAGCGAATTGAAATGACAAAACACTCGAGTCAGAACTAAAATATCTTATGTAAGTTAAATCAACGGTAAATAATACGAGTGGAACGACATTAGAGATGTTTACGGGATTTGACATCTCCTATCCAGCGTCTAACGTGAGTGCAGTAACTTAAGAGATGTTCGGGATTCACATCTCCTAAGGATCCATTAAAATATTTACTATGTAGTAATATTTCGCTATTATAATAATGTCTATAGTAAAATAAACTTACTTTTAAATAGCGTTAAGGCTTTACATTTTCCACCTTAACACGTAATAGTCCCAGTAGTCCATCCAGTATCATAGTCCCTCCTGATCAGGAAGCCACCAGAGGATACTCCAAGGGCTATGGGAGAAAACCAATCTCGTACAAGGCGTGCTAGGGTAGGTGACACGACACACAAGGCAATGCCAGGGTAGATATACCAATTACGCACACGTGCTGGTGGTAACGCGTAGCAACTACTACCGCCCACCTCGAGCCACACACCCAAATCAAAAATCAAAATTGGCCACCAAATAAACCTTAAAGTCAGAATATAATATCGAAGGAGTGTGTCCTATAAGTGGGGCTACCCCATTGGCCTGAGATCGCTCCTGTTTTAGCCACCTTATGCCAACTCACGGGTGGCGGGTCCACGTATATACCTCAAAGGAACGCTGTCGTCATCCTACTTTATTCTAGAATCTCCACCGTGTACACAGTTGTTAAAGTGGTTTCGGAGTTGGCAGAGAGTATGACAACTTCCAATCCCTGTCTCTTTAACAACCAAATGTTATTATAACACCACGGTCATTTCAAAATAATTATACTTCAAAACCAGAATATAATATCCATTTCAAACCCATATAAATACGATATCCGTACCGTTTCAAAAACCAAATCAATATGATATCGTTTTTATAAAAACCCAAATCAATATAATATCATTTTTATTTCAAATTTATCTTTTTCCAAAATCAAAGCACTTTCAAAGTTATAAAGGTTCGAAATCAAAACACTTGAAATATAACATTTTCAAATCATAATACTTTGAAACTCATAATTTTGCAACATAACTTCCATTGCTTAAATGGTTTAGAAATTTAAAATACTTTATATAATACAATAGCTTCTTCAATTTCACAAATCAATTCTAAAACAACTCGAATTTCTACATTTTATATTTAACCAAATCCCAAATAATAAATTTCAATTCGATTCAGTTTCCAAATAAACTATTCCAAAATTTCTCGATTTCAAAACAGATTTGATCCACAAAATAAGCCATTTCAAATCCAACATATTTCAAACTTTAAGTATTCAACAATTTCAAAACTAAGTTTGGCAATTACGATTCAATAATCCAATTTTCTATTATTTAGTTTCGAAATATTTTACTTAATAAATCCATTACCATTTAAATAAAACTCAAATTTCTAATAACTAAATATTTCCTTCAACTTATTTATAATTGAAATATTCATTTAATTCACCTTAAACCAAAATCAAGTTATAAAAATCGTACCCTCTAAAACTTCAAATTTAATAAATCTCATATCAAGCTTATTTGAGTTTAAATCTTAAATAAATTCAATTTCAAATAAATCTCAAATTTATTTTCCAACCTTAATTTGATTTAAATCATTTTAAACTCTATATAAAAAATAAAAAAAATCAAACTTATTATTGAGCTTATTCTATACTAAAACAAATTATACATAGCTTAAAATCAAGGGTAAAATAACATTTATGTAACCTCAAAAATCAATATTTATCTAAAGCCATAACAAAACCATAGAAATCCTTTCAAAATATTTTTATATGTATAGACCACGGTGTCTGTATATAATTTTCTATCCTATGGTCAAGTGATACAGATATTTATCATTTCAATCCTTAATTTAAAATATAAATACGATTATATATCATTTCAAACCGCAATCCCAAATGAAATAAAAATCCATAACAACTTGCAGTTTATAATAGTATAAAATACAACACCCATTCATCCAATATCAATCATCAAACATTTATTACAATCATCATCAATTCAATCAATAACATCAATATAGAACAGATAATAAATAACAGGTATTTACTGGCAGTTTATATTCAATAATAAATTAAATAACTATTTTGTTCAAATAAATTCAAATAACAGAGATGATGATTCAAAATATGCCAAACAGTCATAAATAAATTTCTAATCACATCATAAACAATTTAACAAATATAAGAAATTTTAGAAGTTGTGAGTGGGTTAACACACTCACCTTTGAATTTAAATCGAATTTAAATTCAATTTAAGCCTAAAATTCAAACAGTCTTTGAATTCATCCAAACTAGCATCAAAATATCTGAAATTCTAATACGATCCCAGCAGAACAAACTATGCGTGAATCGGACCTCGTATGCGAAAGTTATGCATATTAGAATGTTTGAATGTTAAAAATATAATAGTTTAAAACAAAAGGACACGTCACCTTCTGTGCAGTGTAACCCTAGTCTCGAACGACACCTTACACACGAAGTAGTCGCCGACTTCATCAATGAATGCAAGCCACCACTTTCATCATCGACCAGATCAAGGGCCACCGCCGCGTCCCCTACCTCCGGCCGCTCCAACCCATAGTCACGCGACCCTTCCAGTCCCATCGTCTGACTTCCACCGCTGCTAGCTTTGAGCACCATTTTCGACGAATCCCGAGCATGTTACGATGAACGATGATCACTACAAAGCCTGCTCTCCCTCCTCTACGCAAGAGCACTTCTCGATCATTGATCGGATGAAGATCCCCCATAGGATCAAAACCCTAATCAATGGATGGTCGAAATTGATTCGCGATTTCTAGGCAAACAATGGTCTGAATCGAAAAACGAATATCACCAGTGGATTATGCTCGTCGATAGTTTCGAATAGATATATAATATGATATAGCTTGAGGAGATTTGATTTTTGAAGTTGAATTTTGAATTGAAATTGAATTTGGAATTGAGAATTTGTCTGCCATTGAGAAAGAGGAGCAACAGAAAGAATTAAACGTACAGAAATGAGAAATAGAAAGGCTGCTAGGGTTTATAACTGGATATGTATAGGTAGGTTAGAGAATAGAAATAACGGATAGGATTTGGTTTGGGTCGGAACGATAATTGATCCGAAAAGCTCGATCTGCCTCTGGAACGAAAATGGGTCAACCCATATATCAAAATAGATGTTTTTAAATATTTTAGGTTTCAAGTTCAAATTCCATCGCATGAAGAAGTTATGCTAAAATCGATTTATTTCAGATTGATTTCAACTGATTTCAATCAAATTTGATTTCTACGCGTTTCAAGCCTGTACGATCAAACGACAAGTCCAATCGCTACGAAACTTGAAATCCTACAATAATTCACCGTTATAGATCCGATGAAACTGGTTTTATCGAAATCCGAGTCAGTGGCCAAAATGGCTATATTTCAGTTAATTAAATAAACAAATATTAATTTAAATCAAATTACTGTTTCAATTCCAATCTTTTTATTAAGTTCATTACTACTCTATAAACCTAGTTACCTTGTTTTACCTTTCATTACCTTAATTATTCCAATTTAACAACTCCTAAACATTGTATTACATTTCACATTAATGTAACATTTATTCACATTTTTTTCTTAAAATTTATTTTCAATTAACTAATTAAACAGGTAACTTATAATAATTGTTTACAAGCAAATGTTACCCTTAAGTTCATTATTTTCAACCAATTATTATAATTACATACATAATACTGAATTCATTCAATTGCCATCACTTATATACAAATTCCTTTATTTATCCAACACTTACATTTATTTACTTATATTCAAATTTATAACTAAATGTAACAATTTACATTATTTCGATTATTTGAAATTTCCTAATTAGTTTAATTACATTGTTACATTTCATTTTAATGTTTGTTTCACTATTAAATTACAAAGTCTTTATTCTTCTAATTTTAATTACCAAAATCATATTAAAAAAATAAATTAAATTATTGAATATTTACAGGTTGTTACAACCCATGACGACATGAGAGATTGAGCTTGCTTTCTTAATTGGAAAGCATTAAATGGTCTAAATTTTGAGTTACGAGCAGTGAGGGATATTGCCATAGGGGTTCGCTTTTGGTTTAAGGTCTTAAGTAGTTGAAGGGTCCGCCTCTCTCCTAAAGGAAGTATTAAGTAACCTAGCAAGATTCCCAATAAATAAATAAGGATGTCTCTAAAAGGGGTTTACTTCACTATTAAGGTCTTAAGTGGGTGAAGGATTCACCTCCCTATCGAAAGAAGTAACCTAATGAGATGTCATATTTCTAATTAAAGAGTGAGAGCGAATATCTTGGGAAGGGTTCGCTTCAGATTTGGGGTCTTAAGCGACTATAAAGTCCCCATCTTTCCTATAAAAGAAGTGTTAAATAACCTAATGAGATTTCCAAGCAATGACAGCTAGATAGTACCATTAAGGAGCATGCTTCTACAAGTTGGTCTTAAATGATGAGATCTTCTTATTTTCCAGTAGGAAGTATTAAGTGGCTTGGGTACAGTCTTTTAAATTCCTAAAGCCTTAATAATAATAGTACAATTTAGGAGCATACCTTGGGGATAGGTCTTAAATGATGGGCTCTGCCTTAGTTAAGGTCTTAAATTACCAGAATCTGCTTATTTTCTAATAAAAATGTATTAAGTGGCTTGGGTACTGTTTATTGCACGACTATGATTTTATAGAAAATTGATGCGGTAATAGTTAGACATTAAATGTCAGAGGCCTTGAATAGTGATTACCAAGACCGACCAACCACTGACAATGTTATTAGGAAACCACCTTAGGAATAGGTCTTAAATGATAGTGTCTACCTCAATTAAGGTTGTAAATGACAGAATTTGTCTATTTCTCTTTTAAAAGTATTATAGAAGGCCGATTCATATTTAGAAGTACTAAGTGGCTAATGGGTTTGGAAGTATTGGGTGGTTGATATGGCTTCATTAGTATTTTGTACCTTGCAAAAGGTGAGTATGTAATCGTGTGTGCAATACAAGGTTAGATTAGAACTGCTAACCTTAATGGACATAACAATTAAATGAAAATCTATCGGTATAAGTTTATGTTATGGACATATTGTATATTCCAGTGACCAGAACGTTTTTTTGACCCCCTCGTCATTATAACCCACAGGATAGAATTTAGATGAACATGTCACTGGAGCTGGATGTGCTTTGTTAGTGGAGAGTCTTCTTTCTCTCATGCTCGATGCTGATGTGACAATCTGCTATCCAAGGAATACCATTAATTCCAAGGTAGTAGTCATAGTCAGTATTCTTGTGCTATTATTGTTTCCACTATGAGTTTAGATTTTCGTTAATCTCTGATGATGCTCATGCTTATTGCAGATATCGAATCCATCTGTGCTTTGAAGGACTTGTGTTTTGATTTTTGTTGAAATTTAGGCCCATGAAGGTGCGGGTTGTTACAACAAGTTTGAAAACGACGAGTAGTTATAAGGGAATTTCTATATACGATCATTTTGATTATTCCTGATAGTTGATTTATTGACTATCAATTAAGCTTTCATCTTTGTGTATCTTCAATTTAAGATAATTTGTTGCTCATTTGAGCATTGGTATCCTTTGTCAAAAATGACTAAAACAAAGCACGAGTGGGGGCCAAACTATATGGGGTTGCTCCCATTATGGTATTTTCATATCTACTCTGGATTAATTTCGGTGGTATGCACGTGGAGATGTGTAATACTCGAATTCTTGATAAGGCTGGCGGGGTCCGGCTTAGAGGTTGCCAAGAGCCATCATAGTTCTCAAGTATATTTCTAGAGGTATTGTAACAACCCCCATATTTATCGAGTTTATATTTAAATATTTTATTTAAATATTATATCGTTAATTAGATTTTGGTCCGAAAAGCTACTTTTTGCAAACGGTCAAATTAGGACTCGAGACCACTTCCATTGAGTTCGAAATGCCGTTTACAACTTTTTTAAGTATAAACATCGATAGGTTTGGAGTTAGTGAAATTTCACTAACTTTTCCCGCTTTGGACTTTGGGTTAGTTTAGCCTATTAAGCCCAAGTTCCAACCCCCTTTTCCTCACTCTTCATAAATTCCTAACTAACTTGAAATTTGCATTAGTGGTGAAGAGAATGGGAAATTAAAACTCTAAGCTCAAATTCAATTGCTAATCCAACATTCAACTCCAAATTCAAGTAGAAGATATTGGATTCAAGCTTTGGATTGCTTCTACATTGGCTTCAAGCTTCATCTTCATCCATTTTAGTGAAAAGGTGAGATTTTTATCTCACACTCTTGCTTATAACTATCTTGGACTGTTGGGAATGGTTCCCTATCACTTTAACATGCACATTTGCATTTGGTTTGGATTGGATTGGCGAAAAACTCCACTTTTTAGTGTTTTTGGTGAATTTCCAGCCTTAGGTCGTTCTGGACCCTTAGGTCGCTCGGGTTCGTGGCTTGCGCGCGTCGAAAAGTCGCCTGGATGTTAGGTCGTAGGTCGCTAAGCCTTAAGCCGAAGGTCGTTCGCGAGTTAAGCCTTAGGTCGTTTGGCCTTTATAACGTTAGGTCGCTCGCGTGTTAAAACTTCAGGTCGCGCTGGCCTTAAGTCGTAGGTCGTCTCCGACCTAATATTGCCTCTGCTATTCCACTAGGTCACGCGGGCCTTAGGTCGTAGGTCGTGAGTCTCCTAGGTCGTAGGTCGCTCGGTCCTACTTCTGTCCCTAAGTCGCGTAACCCCATCCCCCATAGGTCGTTAGGCCTTTATGTCGTTAGGTCATTACACCTATAACCTGGTAAGTCGCGAATACCTTTAGGTCGTGAACCCCATTAGGTCGCAAACCTCTTTAGGTCGTCTGTCCCTTAAGCAGTTAGGTCGTTCGACCTGTGATGCCTTAGGTCGTTTGACCCGTGTTACGTTAGGTCGCGTAACCCCTTAGGTCGCTTGACCTTGTTTCCTGTTAGGTCGCGTGAACTTGTTTTTCTTAGGTCGTGAACCTTGTTAGGTCGCTCATCCTTAGCTCGCGTACCTTCTTAGGTCGCGCAGCCCCTTAGGTCATTAGACCTCATTTTTGTTTTAGGTCGTAGGCCGCTTGTCTTCACTAGGTCGTACCGTTTTGGACGGGGCGCTGCCCTCTGGACCCCCGCGACCTGACCGGGTAGGTCGAACCCCGTAGCGGTGGCGTTGCCCCTGCACCCCCACCTTGGGGGGTTGCCACCCTCCCTGGACCCCCCTCCGTAGGGGATCTTATCTGAAAAACATTCAACAGAACTTGCTTTGTTGAGATGCTGAGTTGACCATTCTTCGAGACAACTTTAGAAATATGAAGGTTTCAATACTAGTAGTAAATATCAAAACTTTTTCATCAAAATGATTTCAACTTTATTTTCAATATCAAACTCGTTCATAAAACCGTTTTCCAGTCTATTAGTATATACAAACCTTTACCTCACTCAGATGAGAAATCTAATTAAACAGCCTAGTAAAACAAGTGGTATGAAACGCTTGCGTTTGCTTCGTCGGTTAATTCTTGGACTTGTTCGATTGAACCTCTTGAGACAATTTTCTAGTGAAGATTTACAGTTTGTTCGTAAATATTTAAGTTAAGTAAGTGGTTATGGGACATGAAGCTAAACTTTTATATTTACTAGCTTAGTGTAATTGACACTTCTCGTTGATCATGACGATCATTCTTATGATTTAGACTAGCAATTGTGCGATGTCTCTTGTTTGCTTGGTTAGACTAGACACCACTTGTGTGATTTCATTCACACATACCTTTTTACCTTCTTGGTTAGTCTAGACACCACTTGTGTGATTTCACTCACACATACCTTTTTGATTTTTGGTTAGTCTAGACCTCATCTGTGTGATTTCGACTCACACATATGGGGTAGCTCCCCATGGTCTTCGGACCGTCATGTGATAGGCCTCTTTCCCTTTTTCTGTGATTTCTGGATTTCTTGTGTTGATTTCTGGAATTTATGTCATTGACTTGTTATGAGTACAAGTTTTGGGTATGATACCCTTTTGGATCTTTGAGAAGATTCTTGTGATATTGATTAATCTCTTGTTGATTATCATTTACATACTTATAGTAGTATGATGTTATGGATATTATTCGCATATGCCATTTCTCTTATTTTATATCATGTCGTCTGATATTTATAGCTAGACTGATCCGTTTATTATTTTCTTACAAATAATACTCGGGTTAGACCAAGATGTTATAGGTGCTTCTGCTTGACTTCTCCCCCAGTGATTCACTACACAGACTTTTGGCTACATGTTTAGATTAGCAGTTTTTGTTGTATACACTTGAGATATAGACTCATAGATGTATTCTTTTGGTATAGCACTCATTTCTATTCTTTTGTATTATTGTGGATCTTTTGACCACTACTCTGATGTACACTTTCATGTGTTAGTTATATATTCATATCTTCTTCCGCCTTTGTGATATGGATGTCTGTGACTAATTTGTGTTATGCTTATTTCTATGTTTGTTTCCGAAGATTATTTTTCGCCACCGTGTGATAAGTAATTACATGGATGGTCGCTCCTCATCAGCCTTATTCTCCGCACTAGTTGACAGCACTACACCGTAGTGTTCTTGGCTAGCGTGGTTTTGAGGTGGGGCGCCACAGCTTGGTATCAGAGCCAAACTTCGGAACAATGTAGAATAACTTAACAAGGATCATCGTCCTAAGTCTATCTTAGGAGTTATACCATAGGATTAATTCGAGTCTTCGTACCGATTCATCCTATTTCCTTTATAATTCCTTGTTTTATCTATCAAGATTGCTTGATATTCATTGGTGAACAACCTTCTTCCTTCTCTTCTTTCTTTCTTAAAGGAAGAGAATGTCTAGACCAGGCCATCCCAAAACTGGATCATCTAGTGCTGCTCCCCAGGATGGAGTTTTTATGACTGCTCAACAGCTTCTTGATTTAGTAACAAATGCCCAAGCAGCTGGAGCTAACCTGGAACCTACTCACCCAAAGTCGGGATTTGCACGCTTGTGCAGCGATTACACCAACTTGGGTGGGAAGCCCTTCAAAGGTTCGGAAACTATCATCGAGGTCCAGCCTTGGTTAAAATCATGCGATCGAATCTTTTCTCGCATGAACCTTATCGGTCTCCACCGCGTTCAGGTGGCTTCCAGCATGCTCCAGGAGTGAGCATTGGACTGGTACGAACTCCTTATTTCAGAAATTAATGAAGAGGATCTCACCTGGGAGCAATTTCAGGGACGCTTCGAGTTAAAGTTTGTACCAGAAGCTGGGAAAGTAACCTTGGCTCGATGTTTTATAGACCTTGTTGAAGGTCAATCCTCTGTGACAGATTACGTCGCAGCCTTCGAGTCGCTTTCCAAATATGGGGTTGAATACATTAACACCCCATTGAAGAAGAACCAGAGGTTCGTTTATGGCTTAAATAAGAATCTTAAGAAGCCACTACTCCTGAAACTAGAAGTCGCATTTGATCAACTCGTCGATATCGCTCTTCGTCTTGAAGAGGCCGATAGAGAGAGTGATGTTGAAGTGGAAGGCGCTAAACCATACTTCAACAACAAGAAGAGGCCAAAAAAATTCAAGGTTCCTTATCCCAACAAAAAGGGTAAGCAAGCAACTCCTGCTGAAAAGGCTCCTTCTCCTAGTGGTGCGAGATGCTTCAACTGTGGATCTGGGGATCATTTTGCAAATAAGTGCTCAAAGCCCAAATCTTGTCGCTATTGTAAGAGCCCAGATCATTTCATGCATCAATGCCTCAAACTTGAAGCCAAGAAGGAGGGAAATTTAAATGTGGCTCAAGCCCCTGGCAACACATCTCATGGCCAAGGTATTTCTCATTCCATTCTTGATGGTATTATTTTATTTCATGATAAACCTATTAGGGTTCTCTTTGATACGGGTGCATCTCATTCTTTTATATCAAAGGAACTTGTCGATACTTTTTCTTTAAGTATTAATGCTTTAATGACTTCTTTGAGAATTTCGAATCCGGTTGGTGGATCCGCAACTCTTAGTTTGCTTTGTAGAAATGTGGAGATTATTTTATGTGATTTTTCTTTCCTAGCCGATTTCCATGTTAAGCGTTACTTAGGCTTTGGAATGATTTTGGGTATGAACTGGCTTAACCGTTATGAAGCTCATATCCTGTGTCCTGAGCGGACTATTTATCTCCGACATCCGCAATCTGTAAATCATATTTCTATTATTCTAAAAGATTCGGATCCCACTTTGACTGCATCTTTATATTCTTTAAATCCTCATGATGATGATAATGATGATGAGGAGGATGTCATTTCCCGTATTCACGTCATTTGTGAATATTCTGACATATTTGAGCCCGTTTTAGGATTACCACCTAAGCGAGCAATTGAGTTCCAAATTAATCTTATCCCTGGAGCTCAACCTATTACTCGTCCTCCTTATCGCATGTCCAATAAGGAGAATGAAGAGATGCGTAAACAATTATCCGAATTGGAGACGAAGCAATTTATTCGCTCTAGTTCCTCACCTTGGGGAGCTTCAGCTATTTTCGTAAAGAAATCTGACGGTACGCTTAGGCTTTGCGTTGACTATCGCAAGCTTAACGATCTTACTATTAAAAATAAATATCCTTTACCTTGGATTGATGATCTATTTGATCAGTTAAGTGGTGCTAAGGTCTTTTCACAATTAGACTTGGTTACCGGTTTTCACCAGCTTCGTATTGCAGAGGATAGCGCTCCTTTGACATCGTTCTGTACTCGGTATGGATCTTATGAATGGCTAGTTATTCCATTTGGTTTAACGAATGCTCCAGCTTATTTCGTTGACCTCATGAATCGAGTTTTCAAAGATTTCCTCGATCGGTTTGTTCTCATTTTCATTGATGATATTCTTGTGTATTCTAAAACCGAGGTGGAACATGAAAAACATCTTCGGGTTGTATTGGAAACTCTTAGGAGTAATCAGTTAAAGGCAAAATTTTCTAAATGCCACTTTTGGCAATCTCGTGTGAAGTTTCTCGGTCATATTATTTCCGAATCCGGAATTTCCGTGGATCCTTTAAAGATAGAAGCGATTCAAGATTAGAAAAGACCTGAGAGTGTGACTGAAATCGGTAGCTTTCTCGGGTTGGCGGGCTATTACCGTCGTTTTATTAAAGACTTTTCTAAGATTGCCGTGCCTCTCACTGGCTTGATAAAGAAGGGAGTTAAATACATTTGGTCGGACAAATGTGAAGCTTCTTTTTAGAAATTGACAGAACTCCTTTCCGATGCTCCTATTCTCGTTATTCCCGAAGGGAATCAAGATTTTTTTGTTTATACCAATGCTAGTCGAGTTGGTTTGGGTGCCGTTCTTATGCAAAAAGGACGTGTTATTGCTTATGATTCTAGGCAATTGAAGCCGGCCGAGACTAGATATGCCACACATGATTTAGAACTCACGGCTATTGTTTTCGCCCTTCGAATGTGGCGTCATTATCTATTAGGAGAGAAATTTTTTCTTTACACGGAACATAAGTCTTTGAAATATGTATTTTCTCAAAAAGAACTTAATTTACATCAACAGCGTTGGCTCGAGTTCCTTGCACCTTATGATCTTGATATTCTTTATACCCCCGGTAAGGGTAATCGTGTCGCCGATGCTCTTAGCCGTAAGCAACAAGCAGGTTTTTCTATGATGATATCCGAATGGAACGATCTCGAGATCTTATCCACTTATGAGATTCGAGAGCGCGTATCTGATTTATGCTCATCATTTGTTTTATGTAGCCTTGAGGCTCATCCTTCTCTCTTAGACCGCATTCTTGAAGCTCAAAGGCTAGATCCTGAATTGGTTTGGCCAAAATATTAAGGATAGAATTGATATTGAAGGTTTGAAAGACTTTGATATTGATTCTCGTGGCGGCATTCGAAAATTTGGTAGACTTATCGTACCAAATATTGGAAATCTTAGTAGAGATATTTTAGAAGATTCTCATCGTTCTAAATTTACCATTCATCCCGGTAGCAGTAAAATGTACGCTGATATGAAGCGACTTTATTATTGGGAAGGAATGAAATCCGACATCGCTAACTTTGTTAAGTGTTGCATGACTTGCCAACTTGTCAAAGCCAAACATCAAAGGCCCAGTGGGTTATTGCAACCTTTAGAAATTCCAATTTGGAAGTGGGATCAAATTTCCATGGACTTTATAGATGGCCTTCCCCGTTCTCGCACGGGTCATGATAGCTTATGGGTGATTGTTGATAGACTTACTAAATCTGCCCATTTTATTCCAGTTCGGTCTAACCGAACCGTTCCTCTTTTGGCCAAACTATTTGTCAAGGAAATTTTAAAATTGCATGGAGTTCCTACTTCTATTGTTAGCGATCGTGATCCATTGTTTACTAGTGGATTTTGGAAGAGTCTTCAAAAAGCTTTAGGAACGAAGCTTAATTTTAGCACCGCTTATCACCCCCAGTTGTAGGATTGATTTCACCCTAGAGGGGGGGTAAATAGGGTGATAGTATAAATTATAAAATTAATTGCGGAAGCTTATAAAATAATTTCAACACAGATCACAGAACAATAGCAGCACAGATAATAGCAGAATAATAAATGCAGAAATAGAACGACAAAGAATTTACCCAGCTTCGGCAAAACCCTGCCTACGTGCTGCCCCCAAGGTTTCTACTAGAAATTAGATAGTCCCTCTCTTACACACGTAAATTCGCGACACCTGCTATCGACTAAATCTAACTCTACGCTCAAAACCCTGCCACAACTCAGTCCCCGAGTTGCGAATTCCCAAACTACGACACGTAGTTTGTCCCCTAGTCACACGACTAGAAAATTAAAATCGTTTTAAAAAAAGAAATTGCAAGTTTAAAACAATTTAAATAATAAAATCCTAATTATAAAAGGTTAGCCCAAACTTCTTAGCCGGCCCAAATAATCACGAGAGAAAAAATGCGCCGTTCCTTTTCTTCTTTTATTTTATCACGCTACTTTGCTGTGAAAATAATGGCCTCCTTCGATCTTATTCCTCTTTTCTCTTAAATTAGGGCTTTTCTGAAATTGAAGCGCCGCTTTGATGATTCGAGTTTCTGATCTTGGATGCTTGCTTTGTCGAATAATTGCCTCTTCGATTTCGCATATGGCTGCTTCTATTTCGTCGAGTTCGGTTCAAAGAATCCGGTATGTAATTTATGCTTTTCGCTTTTCTTGTTAACTTGCTTGAACTTTGAACTCGATTTGATTCGAGATGAATGATTACTATTCTCAGTTTAGCTCGAACTCGAATCGTTAGTACTGCCGATGATGTTAATCACTTTTATAGGGTTCGACCCCCCTATATTTTCGTCGTATATATTTTATTTGAATTTGTCAATTATTCATCTCGGCCACTTGATGATGCTTGAATGTTTGAGATTGATTCTGACTTCTTCTATTTACTTGAATCATATGGTATTGATGTTTAACTTGGTCAATTTTCTTTTGCCACCACGATTTTGACTTGTTCATCATATTCTTGCTATCCACGGCTTGTTGATTAATTTTGTGGTCACCAGCGATGTTGTATTCATTTGACTTGGGCCACTTGATTTTGACCGTGATTACTCTGTAGCTTCTTTTGGCTTCACTGCATAGTATATTGGTACATAAAAAAATGTTGCATATATGTGAGTAATTCTGTTCTTTCACATTCCTTCGTGCCCGACCTGATGCTGCACTTGGTATTTGTTGTAACTGGACCTGTTGCCTTCAGTTGCTTGTCGAATTTGCATGTACACTGTGTCATTTATCTTTGCACTTGCATACTTGGTTTCCACCTTGATATTGTGTAGCCTGGTCTTTGTTGGTTTTTGATGACATCTGTTTGTTGTGGCTTCATTTTTATCTGGGTTGACTTTGTTTTTGCTGTAGTCTTCAAGCAATGCCGATTCATTAATTGGCTTGTGGTCTTTGCTGTGTTCCCATGTTCTGGTGTATGTGCATTTGTGGCTTTTCCACTGTGTACTTGCATGCATGTTGGTTTGGTAGTTGCTTCAGTCACTTTGTTGTACTACAAATTCTAGTGTGCCTCTTTGTGTATGCATTTGCATACTGCTGCTATGCAATTTTGGGTTTCCAGTTGTACTTGGTTCATTGTGATTTTGCTGGAATGATTTCGACATTGATTTTTGTAGTTGGTTCCTTACTTTTCAATGTTGCTTGGATATTGAACTACTTTGTGCTTGAAGTCTGGTTGTTTGATATGTTGTTTTGAACCATTGTTTGTTGTGGCATTGCATTACTGTGCATTGAGCATTGTACTTGCAGTTTGCTGACTTCACGTCGCCTTAACTTTGGTTGATGCACTGAGTTGAGCAGTGACTTGACCTTCGCATTTTGTTTATTTTTCTAATTTTCACCTGAGTTGAATCCGGCTTGGATTTGACCTTGTGCTGAATGACATTGTTTTATTGCACTTGAGTTGAATCATGTATTTGGGTTTGACCTGTGCTCACTTGTCCCTGTAAATCGATCAAGTGTATATTTCGGTGTGCACGGCCTTATGGCATATACAGCGATACACTGTGTATGCCACAAGCTGTTCATGTATGATGAATTCAAATTTAAATGATGAAGAACAACCCAAATAACTGAGGCAAATATTATTTTCAAAAATTCACATTTTATTTTATATTGCAAAAATATTTCTCTTTCAATTTTACCGCGTTAGTGAATATTTTTGCAGATTGCTCAGATGCTGGATTCTAACTGGAATGAAGTTGAAGATAAAATATGAGTGAATGAGTGATATGTAGTGAGGACATTTGTAAATGTGAAATTGTGATGTAATTGAATTTGTATCAAAGTTGTATATGTATAGTGAGAGCTTGAATTTGTACTATTCAAAATTGTAATAAATATTTGTTTGAATAAAATATTCATTTGAATTCAAAATCTGTGTTATTTATTTTATTCAGCAAATATTTATTTAATCTGTGAAAAATAAAATAGTACATTAACAAATACATTTAAACGAATGTATATATGATTATTATCATCAAACAAAAATCATATAAGCGCATATTCAACAATCTCCCCCTTTTGATGATAACAAACATATATTTAAGATTTTGAATATGTTAAATGTATTTGATCGTTCAATTTTCTCCCCCTATTTGAATGCTTCCTCTCTACACAATACTCCCCCTACATATATGCATACAAATAGAAATATGCAAATGAGCCTAGATGCAAATGGAAAATTATTTGACCTTTGCTTGATTTTATTTGACAAAATCTTAACTTTTCTCTCCCCCTTTTGTTATCAGCAAAAGAATAATAGTGTTAGAAAAAATAGAGATAATGTGATCGATATTAATCCAACATTAAAACTCAATTGAATATAAATATTAAATTTCAATAAAAAATCAAACAAAAATCATAAATATTTTGTTATGCGTATATTCCACTTTTAGAATGATGGGAATTATGTCATCATATAAAATCATACAGTTGTGTCTATTTATGGTATATTATATCAGGAATTTGAATATCTACTAACCATGCATAACCGTTAGGACTTTTAAATGAGATTAGTAGTATTCCAATTTTATTTTTAAAAAAATGAATTCAAGTATCTTCTAACCACGCATAACCGTGAGGACTTTTAAATGGGATTAGAATCAACTTGTTTATTTTAAAAATCAACTTTTGATATGCGTTCCATACATGCATAACCGTGAGGACTTTTAAATGAGCATGGAAGCACATAACAAATTCCAAGTAATTCACCCATGCATAACCGTGAGGACTTTTAAATGAGAGTGAATACTTTGGTATTTATTATTATTATTATTACTCTTTTTTTTTTAAGAAAATGTGAAAATGAAAAACAAACGATTCCTGTTTAAAGTACCACATATCGACAAACTATATAGAATTTTGATGAGTGATGGTCGTTAGAAATATGATAGATATAGAGATGGTCATGGAATTTTTACCAACAAAAAGTTTTATAACTCTTGTTTAAATTTCTAAGAAATTTTCCAATTATACTTTCTCGAGTTATAATATATGATCAATATCAACACTCATCATTTTTTCAATCACTATTTTTCTTTTCGATAATCATTTGGGAGTCAGATTAGTCAATATAGTCATTTAAAATCAAATTCAAAAATAATTATGAAACCAATTTTTCAAAATGACTAATCTGAAAATATGGTCAAAAATGATTTTCTCGAGGGGGTTTTATAAGAAAATTTTCTGCTATTTGAAAATTATTTGAAATGAAAAATATGCAGATATTTTCTTTGAAAAACGATGCAGTTACTAAATGTCTCAAAAATCATGTTCAACTAGTAATTTTTCTATCAACTAGATTACCAGTGTAATCTGCATCTGAATTTCTTTTTCACTCAAAATCATCATTAATTGAATTTGATTGACCAAACCATGAAGTGTACACCAAAAATTTCAAACTCAATTTTAACAGCAATTAAATGACATTCTCTTGAATTTTGAAATGAAGCCGTGTTAATAATCAAAAACCGTGAATATAGGGTTAGCCGAATTATAACCAAATGTACTATTATCCAACAAAACACTATTTTTAATCCAAACTGATGTATAATAAGTAATTCAAAGAATCTAGAGAATTTAATAGTGTTTTTGGCATAAGAATATAATTTGGCCAACTATGTTGAATAAGTCAGAATCAAAATCATCATCTTTTCATCATCTCAATATTGGCTGATTTTAATTCAGAATATGGTACAGATTATCACATTTAATATATCGCTCAAATTAATATGTCTTTACCTGTTTTACCTTTACGATATTTTTCATGGTTGTCTATTGTGATTCTGTCACCTTTGAACTAGGCTAAGGAACTTTGCTTTGTCGTCCGTTGTGTTTCTGGAACAGGCAAAAATCCAGAGAACACTATTGTTGTTCCTTAGCCTGCCACCACACCTACATGGGAAAAGATTTATGTGACCTATTTGTTTTTATAGGTCCATGATTGTCAGTGGCAAAATATTTTGAAAAATAATTTTGTGGAGACCCGAAACTATTCATAATTGTTCCCTTCGGCACCCAAATTTGTTTAACTTTGAGAGATTTTATATTTGTGCCTTTTGGAACCCAAATCGGTATAGTTTTCACATGTTTGGGTCTATACCAACAATTATTGTGATTGTGTCCATATTTTCTACAAATTGTGCACATGGAATTAACTTGACTACTATTTCTTTCAACAGTTTTCGAACAATTATATCCAAGTCCTTGTCTAACCGTATTAACAGTTTGCTTTCCTAATAGCATATTCAACGATTTTTCACTTTTTGAAAATTTATCTAAAGTCGTTGACAATTGTTGGACTTGTGTTTTGAGAGATTCATTTTCGTTTAACAATTGTGTGCATTTTTTAATAGAATTCTCTCTCCTAGTATTTTCATTCTCTTTTAAAATCAGAATTTCATTTTCAAGTGATTTTATTCTGATTTTTGATTTTCTAATTTCTTCTTCGAATGTTGGACACTTATCACACTTAGGGATCCTACTTTGATAGGTTTTAACTAATTGGTCAAGTGGTTTATTTAAATCTATCAAAGTGTCTTTTTGTGATTCAAGTTTAGCGTATTTTTCCCTAAGTCGTTCAAAATAGCCGTTTACTTCATGAAAATATATAAGCAACTCAGAATGGGTAAGTTTTGATACCTCACTTGGCTCGTCATCGTCACTGTCAGTTGTATCACCTCGAAGACACAATTCTGCTTTTTCGCTTTCACTGCCAATGCTTTGATCATCCTCGTCTATTTCATCCCAAGTGGCTGCAAAACTTTTCTTTTTTTGTTACTTTCCATGGCCGATTTTAATTTGTGGACAATCGGGCGTGATATGACCGGGTTTGTTGCAATTATAACAAATAATCTTTTGTTCTTCTGAGTAGTCTAGTGCTTTGGCTATTCTTCTTTTCGCTTTTTGAATTGGAGCTGAATTTCCATATTTGTAATTCCACGTTTTGAATTTCTTTATTAATAGCTCCAATTCTGCTGCTGCTTCATCATCGTCATCGTCATCTCTTTCAGTTGTTCCTTTGAGAGCTATTGATTTCCTTCGAGTATCACTTCCTTTACGCTCTTCCTTGAATTTCATTTCTAGCTCATAAGTGGTGAGATTTCCGATGAGTTCTTCAACTTTCATTTGTTTTAAATCTTTCGATTCTTGAATGGTAGTCACTTTCGCTTCAAATTTTCGTGGAAGGACTCTGAGGATTTTTTGGACTATCTCCAAATCTGTGTATGATTTTCCTAGAGCTTTTGATTTGTAAACGATATTGGAAAGTCGTCCATGCATCTCTTTGACATTTTCTTCCTTTGCCATTGTGAAGTTCTCGTATTCGCTGCTTAGCATGGCAAGGCGAGATTCTTTGACTTGAGATGTTCCTTCGTGAGTCACTTCTAGTGTGTGCCATATTTCCTGTGCCGTTAGACAATGTGAGACACGATTAAATTCAAATTGATCCAATAAACAGATAATAGAATTCATAGCTTTAGCATTAGTATTTTGTAATTTATTTTCAGTTCTGTCCATTGTTCCTTTGGTTTATCTACTTCCTGATTATCTATAGTTATAGTCGGTGTTCTATAACCTGTCTCAACAATATTCCAAGCGTCAATGGTTTTCAGAAAGATTTCCATCCTATTTTTCCAATAAGCATATTCACCATTGAACATTGGTGGTCTAACTATGGATTGACCCTCAGTAAAAGTAGTATTAAAAGAAGCCTTTTAAAAAATTCAAATTTTTTAAACAAAAATTGGTTTTTGTAAAATCAATTTTTTAAAACAAAAACGGCTTTTGTTCCTAGCTCTGATACCACTTGTAGGATCGATTTCACCCTAGAGGGGGGTGAATAGGGTGATAGTATAAATTATAAAATTAATTGCGGAAGCTTATAAAATAATTTCAACACAGATCACAGAACAATAGCAGTACAGATAATAGCAGAATAATAAATGCAGAAATAGAACGACACAGAATTTGCCCAGCTTCGGCAAAACCCTGCCTATGTGCTGCCCCCAAGGTTTCTACTAGAAATTAGATAGTCCCTCACTTACACACGTAAACTCGCGACACCCGCTATCGACTAAATCTAACTCTATGCTCAAAACCCTGCCACAACTCAGTCCCCGAGTTGCGAATTCCCAAACTATGACACGTAGTTTGTCCCCTAGTCACACGACTAGAAAATTAAAATCATTTAAAAAAAAGAAATTGCAAGTTCAAAACAATTTAAATAATAAAACCCTAATTATAAAAGGTTAGCCCAAACTTCTTAGCCGGCCCAAATAATCACGAGAAAAAAAATGCGCCATCCCTTTTCTTCTTTTATTTTATCACGCTACTTTGCTGTGAAAATAATGGCCTCCTTCGATCTTATTCCTCTTTTCTCTTAAATTAGGGCTTTTCTGAAATTGAAGCGCCGCTTCGATGATTCGAGTTTCTGATCTTGGATGCTTGCTTTGTCGAATAATCGTCTCTTCGATTTCGCATATGGCTGCTTCTATTTCGTCGAGTTCGATTCAAAGAATCCGGTATGTAATTTATGCTTTTCGCTTTTCTTGTTAACTTGCTTGAACTTTGAACTCGATTTGGTTCGAGATGAATGATTACTATCTCAGTTTAGCTCGAACTCGAATCATTAGTACTGCCGATAATGTTAATCACTTTTATAGGGTTCGACCCTCCTATATTTTCGTCGTATATATTTTATTTGAATTTGTCAATTATTCATCTCGGACACTTGATGATGCTTGAATGTTTGTGATTGATTCTGACTTCTTCTATTTACTTGAATCATACGGTATTGATGTTTAACTTGGTCAATTTTCTTTTGCCACCACAATTTTGACTTGTTCATGATATTCTTGTTATCCACGGCTTGTTGATTAATTTTGTGGTCACCAGCGATGTTGTATTCATTTGACTTCGGCCACTTGATTTTGACCGTGGTTACTCTGTAGCTTCTTTTGGCTTCACTGCATAGTATATTGGTACATAAAAAAATGTTGCCTATATGTGAGTAATTGTGTTCTTTCACATTCCTTCGTGCTCGACCTGATGCTGCACTTGGTCTTTGTTGTAACTGGACCTGTTGCCTTCAGTTGCTTGTCGAATTTGCATGTGCACTGTGTCATTTATCTTTGCACTTGCATACTTGGTTTCCACCTTGATATTGTGTAGCCTGGTCTTTGTTGGTTTTTGATGACATCTGTTTGTTGTGGCTTTATTTTTATCTGGGTTGACTTTGTTTTTGCTGTAGTCTTCAAGCAATGTCGATTCATTAATTGGCTTGTGGTCTTTGCTGTGTTCCCATGTTTCTGGTGTATGTGCATTTATGGCTTTTCCACTGTGTACTTGCATGCATGTTGGTTTGGTAGTTGCTTCAGTCACTTTGTTGTACTACAAATTCCAGTGTGCCTCTTTGTGTATGCATTTGCATACTGCTGCTATGCAATTTTGGGTTTCCAGTTGTACTTGGTTCATTGTGATTTTGTTGGAATGATTTCGACATTGATTTTTGTAGTTGGTTCCTTACTTTTCAATGTTGCTTGGATATTGAACTGCTTTATGCTTGAAGTCTGGTTGTTTGATATGTTGTTTTGAACCATTGTTTGCTGTGGCATTGCATTACTGTGCATTGAGCATTGTACTTGCAGTTTGCTGACTTCACGTCGCCTTAACTTTGGTTGATGCACTGAGTTGAGCAGTGACTTGACCTTTGCATTTTGTTTATTTTTCTAATTTTCACCTGAGTTGAATCCGGCTTGGATTTGACCTTGTGCTGAATGACATTGTTTTATTGCACTTGAGTTGAATCCTGTATTTGGGTTTGACCTGTGCTCACTTGTCCCTGTAAATCGATCAAGTGTATATTTCGGTGTGCACGACCTTGTGGCATATACAGTGATACACTGTGTATGTCACAAGTTGTTCGTGTATGATGAATTCAAATTTAAATGATGACGAACAACCCAAATAACTGAGGCAAATATTATTTTCAAAAATTCACATTTTATTTTATATTGCAAAAATATTTCTTTTTCAATTTTACCGCGTTAGTGAATATTTTTGCAGATTGCTCAGATGCTGGATTCTAACTGGAATGAAGTTGAAGATAAAATATGAGTGAATGAGCGATATGTAGTGAGGACATTTGTAAATGTGAAATTGTGATGTAGTTGAATTTGTATCAAAGTTGTATATGTATAGTGAGAGCTTGAATTTGTACTATTCAAAATTGTAATAAATATTTGTTTGAATAAAATATTCGTTTGAATTCAAAATCTGTGTTATTTATTTTATTCAGCAAATATTTACTTAATCTATGAAAAATAAAATAGTACATTAACAAATACATTTAAACGAATGTATATGTGTTTATTATCATCAAACAAAATTCATATAAGCGAATATTCAACACCATTTCGATGGACAAACCGAGCATGTGAATCAAACTCTTGAAGATCTTCTTCGTGCTTGTGTGCTTGATTTTAGTGGAAGTTGGGAAGATCATATTTCACTTGTTGAATTTTCCTATAATAATAGCTTCCAATCTAGTATTGGTATGGCCCCTTTCGAGGCACTCTACGGAAGGCCCTGCCGATCTCCTTCTTGTTGGCTTGAGGCCGGTGAGAAACTGGTTTTAGGTCCAGATTTTATTCGAGACTCCACAGAGAAAATTGACATTATTCGACATAGGATGAAAGAAGCCCAGAGTAGACAAAAGTCCTACGTCGATAACCGAAGAAGAAAATTAGGATTTTCTGTTGGAGATCTTGTTTTTATTCGTGTTTCACCTATGAAAGGTGTTTTACGTTTCAGTCGTTCGGGAAAGTTAGCGCCTCGATATATTGGGCCATTTCCCATCACCGAACGTATTGGTTCCATTATCGCCTTGCATTATCGGCTCAGTTTTCTGCCATGCATGACGTGTTTCACGTTTCTCAATTACGGAAATGCCTTCGGGATTCCGATTCTATCTTTGAGCCTGCTGTTGTGGAAGAAATTGAAGTTTCACCGAATTTAACTTATGAGCAGCATCCTATTCGAATTATTGCTTCGGAGGTTAAACGCCTTCGAAATAAAAATGTTCCGCTTGTGAAGGTTCAATGGTCCTTAAATCCTAAGGATTGCTCTTGGGAATCCAGAGAATTCATCGAGCGTACACATCCGGACTTGCTTACTCCTGCTCTTTGAGGTGAACTTCTTATTTCAAATTTCTTTTGTGTTAATATGCTTTTATGGTTGTTACTTTTTATTTCCATCTTATATATATATATTGCGAGGACGCAATTTCTTTAAGGAGGGGAGTCTGTAACAACCCCCATATTTATCGAGTTTATATTTAAATATTATATCGTTAATCGGATTTTGGTCCGAAAAGCTACTTCTTGCAAACGGTCAAATTAGGACTCGAGACCACTTCCATTGAGTTTGAAATGCCGTTTACAACTTTTTTAAGTATAAACATCGATAGGTTTGGAGTTAGAAATTTCACTAACTTTCCCGCTTTGGACTTTGGGTTAGTTTAGCCTATTAAGCCCAAGTTCCAACCCCCTTCTCCTCACTCTTCATAAATTCCTAACTAACTTGAAATTTTCATTAATGGTGAAGATAATGGGAAATTAAAACTCCAAGCTCAAATTTAATTGCTAATCCAACATTCAACTCCAAATTCAAGAAGAAGATATTGGATTCAAGCTTTGGATTGCTTCTCCATTGGCTTCAAGCTTCATCTTCATCCATTTTAGTGAAAAGGTGAGATTTTTATCTCACACTCTTGCTTATAACTATCTTGGATTGTTGGGAATGGTTCCCTATCACTTTAACATGCACATTTGCATTTGGTTTGGATTAGATTGGCGAAAAACTCCACTTTTTAGTGTTTTTGGTGAATTTCCAGCCTTAGGTCGTTCTGGACCCTTAGGTCGCTCGGGTTCATGGCTTGCGCGTGTGGAAAAGTCGCCTGGACGTTAGGTCGTAGGTCGCTCGCGAGTTAAGCCTTAAGCCGAAGGTCGTTCGCGAGTTAAGCCTTAGGTCGTTTGGCCTTTATAACGTTAGGTCGCTCGCGTGTTAAAACTTTAGGTCGCGCTGGCCTTAAGTCGTAGGTCGTCTCCGACCTAATATTGCCTCTGCTATTTCACTAGGTCGCGTGGGCCTTAGGTCGTAGGTCATAGGTCGTGAGTCTCCTAGGTCGTAGTTCGCTCGGTCCTACTTCTGTCCCTAAGTCGCGTAACCCCATCCCCCTTAGGCCGTTAGGCCTTTATGTCGTTAGGTCGTTACACCTATGACCCGGTAAGTCGCGAATACCTTTAGGTCGTGAACCCCATTAGGTCACAAAATTCTTTAGGTCGTCTGTCCCTTAAGAAGTTAGGTCGTTCGACCTGTGATGCGTTAGGTCGTTTGACCCGTGTTACGTTAGGTCGAGTAACCCCTTAGGTCGCTTGACCTTGTTTCCTGTTAGGTCGTGTGACCTTGTTTTTCTTAGGTCATGAACCTTGTTAGGTCGCTCATCCTTAGCTCGCGCACCCCCTTAGGTCGTCAGACCTCATTTTTGTTTTAGGTCGTAGGCCGCTTGTCTTCACTAGGTCGTACCATTTTGGACGGGGCGCTGCCCCGCACCCCGCCGAGGACGCTGCCCCCTGGACCCCCGCGACCTGACCGGGTAGGTCGAACCCCGTAGCGGTGGCGTTGCCCCCGCACCCCTACCTTGGGGGGTTGCCACTCCCCTGGACCCCCCCTCCGTAGGGGATCTTATCTGAAAAACATTCAAAAGAACCTGCTTTGTTGAGATGCTGAGTTGACCATTCTTCGAGACAACTTTAGAAATATGAAGGTTTCAATACTAGTAGTAAATATCAAAAAAAATTCATCAAAATGATTTCAACTTTATTTTCAATACCAAACTCGTTTATAAAACCAATTACCAGTCTATTAGTATATACAAACCTTTACCTCACTCGGATGAGAAATCTAATTAAACGGCCTAGTAAAACAAGTGGTATGAAACGCTTGCGTTTGCTTCGTCGGTTAATTCTTGGACTTGTTCGATTGAACCTCTTGTGACAATTTTCTAGTGAAGATTTACAGTTTGTTCGTAAATATTTAAGTTAAGCAAGTGGTTATGGGACATGAAGCTAAACTTTTATATTTACTAGCTTAGTGTAATTGACACTTCTCGTTGATCATGACGATCATTCTTATGATTTAGACTAGCAATTGTGCGATGTCTCTTGTTTGCTTGGTTAGACTAGACACCACTTGTGTGATTTCATTCACACATACATTTTTGTTTGCGAGGTTAGACTAGACACCACTTGTGTGATTTCACTCACACATAGCTTTTTGTTTGCGAGGTTAGACTAGACACCACTTGTGTGATTTCACTCACACATAGCTTTTTGATTTTTGGTTAGTCAAGACCTCATCTGTGTGATTTCGACTCACACATATGGGGTAGCTCCCCATGGTCTTCGTACCGTCATGTGATAGGCCTCTTTCCCTTTTCTATGATTTCTGGATTTCTTGTGTTGATTTTTGGAATTTATGTCATTGACTTGTTATGAGTACAAGTTTTGGGTATGATACTCTTTTGGATCTTTGAGAAGATTCTTGTGATATTGATTAATCTCTTGTTGATTATCATTTACATACTTATAGTAGTATGATGTTATGGATATTATTCGCATATGCCATTTCTCTTATTTTATATCATGTCGTCTGATATTTATAGCTAGATTGATCCGTTTATTATTTTCTTATAAATAATACTCGGGTCAGACCGAGATGTTACAGGTGCTTCTTCTTGACTTCTCCCCCAGTGATTCACTACACAGACTTTTGGCTACTTGTTTAGATTAGCAGTTTTTATTGTATACACTTAAGATATAGACTCATAGATGTATTCTTTTGGTATAGCACATATTGCTATTCTTTTGTATTATTGTGGATCTTTTTGACCACTACTCTGATGTGCACTTTCATGTGTTAGTTATATATTCATATCTTCTTCCGCCTTTGTGATATGGATGTCTGTGACTAATTTGTGTTATGCTTATTTCTATGTTTGTTTCCGAAGATTATTTTTAGCCACCGTGTGATAAGTAATTACATGGATGGTCGCTTCTCATCAACCTTATTCTCCACGCTAGTTGACAGCACTACACCGTAGTGTTCTTGGCTAGCGTGGGTTTTGAGGTGGGGCGCCACAGCTATACTTTCGGTGAGGAGGTTGCACCCTTCTGATCATTATTGGAAAATTCCTTTTCCTTGTTGTTGATTCAAATCTTTGAATTGTTTTCTTAATTGCATCGAGAGGTCCTAAAGCTTTTCTCATTGTTTAATTATTTGTGTCCACTTTTAAGTTTGAATTTTGACCTTGTTTATACCCTTCCTTTCAAGTTGGGTTTTTTTAATTTGGTTCTATTCATTCATGTGTGGAAGTTTATCCTGTGAGAGGTAAAACCCATTCCACGTTTAGCGGCTTGGTCTCACAAAACCATTATATGTTTACCACGTTACTTGAGTTTTCTCATGTTGGTTTTCCAGAATGATCAAGGTGTTATTTTATTATAATGCTGGGGTCAGACCGAGTATTTTTCTAGGTTGTCATTCCTATAATTGTTAGAGTGACAGTATATAACTGTCCATGTTGATGAGGTTTGCTTTTAGATTTAATATAACACGTGCTTTGTAACGACGTATAAAATTTTCAATAATTCAATTTGTTAAGTCAATAAGTTTTGGTAATTTAATATGAAAAAAAAACCTTATTAATTTAAAATTTAACGATGATAATTAGAATTAATTAGTAACAATATAAATGAGATTATAATTTAGTGAAGTAATGAAAATTGGTATACTTGGCTATAAATTAATGTAAGAAAACTAGTGCAAACATTTAAATTTATAAAAGGGATAATATGAAATAAGTGACTCTTGAATAAAGATTGGATATACAAGAATGGTAACATTTATGGTGAACAATGAAATCACAAGTGTGAATGTTGAATCATTAATGAGATAATATATGATTAATATAAATTGAAGTAAATCAATGTTAATTAAGTAATTATAACATTTGATTTGTAAACAATAATGAATTCCTTAATGTGACTTAAAGTAATAGTAACGGTTGTAAGTTACTATTTAATTGGCCTATTAATTTAGTTGTAACTATTATATTTGAGTATATATTTGAATATAAGTAAATAAGGGTAAGTGGTGTATAAATAAATGAATTAGTATAATTAATAGTAATTGAATGAATTCAATTTTAGGTAGGTAATTATAATAATTAGTTGAATATAATAAACTTAAGTGTAAATTAAAGGGTAATGGTAACAACTATTATAAGTTGCCTATTTAGTCTATAAAATAAATAGGAAATCTTTAATGTCATTAATGAGAATTAATGTAGTACGGGAGGTGTGAATGTATGGATTAAATAGAAACGTAAATTTATTTATAAGGTAATAAATTGGTAAAAAGGAATGGAACTAGGTTAAATTAATTAATTGGTTTTAAACCTTAATGTACAATTGACAAGATTTCACATTTAGAAATGTAACATTTAATACAAATGTAAGATGAAAATAGGAGTAGACTAGTGTAATGGAATATAAAACTAATGCAACTAAGTATATAAGGTAATGATGGACCCAGTATAAAGATGGCAATTAAACTAAATCAAATTATTGGAAGCAATTTTTATTTAATTGGAATGCAATCTATAATAAAATGGATTATTGTATGTAAATGGAATTAATTACTATGTAAATTGAAATTTGGATGAAATGGGAAGTTATTAATTTATTAGTATATAAACTAATGTTAATATTACCCATAAGAGGATAAGTTAATAGTTGATTCAATAACAAAATTGAGAAATCAAATATATGAATTTATTGGGGAATTAAACTTGTACTTCTTAAATTAGATAAAATACAGTGTTTGCACGCAATGATTTTCTATATTTTATTTCCCTATGTTTGTTTCTCTAATTTTTATTTTCTATTTTATTTTTATAAACTTCGAATATATTTATTTGATTTTTGATTAATTTTATTTTTAATAATATCTTAGAAATTTCAGGAGATATAGGTTACTTGTTTTGTTTATTTGTTGCCTTTTTCTTTTCCCTTGCCTTTCCATTTGCATAGCAAATTCTTTCCACATTCATAGCCATGAATTCTTCTTATAATTCACGCACATATTGTTCCTCAAACTCCTCTTTTCGTTGCGTGCAAACAAAGGAATTTTTTTAATAAATACATTAAGTCATTTGTTGCCTTTTTATTTCCCAAACCATTCAAACTCCTGCCTTTATTGCTTAGCCTCTTTATTTCTTGTTGTTTCTTTCTTTTGGATGTGTATTTCCTAAAACCTAGACGCCATCTATTTTTTCACATACAAAGTTTCTCATTTCCTCATCTTATTCATTTGCGTGAAGAAAAAAATATATACAAGATACAAAGTCATGGCTTCCTTCTTCTTTCTCCTCCTTTTTTCATTTTGTTTTCTTTGTCTTCCTTCAAGTTAGGCTCGGCCTCCATCTTCTCCTAGCACACCCCTAACCATCATGACCAAGCAACACAAGATGATGGTTGAACCCATATGTGGTGTAGTCAAGCCATTGATTGATTAAGGCAAGTTATGCCACTTTGATTCGTTATTTTTCCACTGTTTTAACCTCTATTCTTTTGTATTGAATCATATTCTTATGTATGTAATATTTGCTTGCATACAAGATTTGGATCTGACTCTTCATCCACTCAAGTTTGCATTGTTCTTTGTCGTGCTTTTTCGTACTTTGCGGATTTTGGATTTTTATTCTGAATTTGTCAATTCTAGCTTTTAAAAGGCGAGTTATCACTCTAGACTTACATACTTATATTATTGTGAAATGATGACAAGTAAATTGTATAAATTAATATGCTATATTCATACATGCCTGTGACATATTTATATGATGCTTAATGTTGTTTGTGTAACTGTTACATATTTTGATATGATATGTTATATTGTACTGTTCATTTTATTTACTGTATCACTACATGTTCCGTATCACTATAGGTTGAAATAATACATACTCGAACGAAGAGTAGAATAAGGAGAAATCATTATGGGCTGAAATGATAGGCTCGAGTGATTTTATTGATTTTTATTGTTTTATTTTACTTGAGATTGCGGGTTTGAAATGATAGAACCCAGATTTTTTTAATTAGGGATTGAAATGATATATATCCGTATCACTTGACCTAGGTTAGAAAATATTATACAGTCCCATGGTTAATGTTTTTAAGGTAATATTTTCCTACAAATTTATTAAGTATTTTGAATATTTAGAAAATATGAAATTTTACCTTGAAATTTGATTTAATGATTTAAAATATAAAGGATTTTGGCTTTCAGCAAGTTAAAATTTTATAAGTTAATGATTGGTTTAGATTGTAATTTAAAAATCTTTATTTGGTTTTAATGGTAATTTAAAGAGCTTTAATTGTGATAAATAACTTAATAATTAAAGTTAATTAATATGGAATTTTAAAGCCTAGCATGGTAATTGCAATCAATTTTTATTTTATGAAATGAATATGTTTGTAGAATAAATGATGTCCTTTGAATTGATAAAATGAAATACAGTTTTAATTGTACATTTTGTAATAAATGTATTTAGCCTGAAATCATAGTTTAATTGATGCCTAAATGAATAAATTTGCAAAGAAATTGATCGTCATATTTACTATAATAAATTACTTTATTTACGAAATGGAAATGTTTGAAAATTGAATAATTATGATTTAAGTGGAAAAGTGTATTTTTCAAAATATGACTTAACTTGATAATTGGAAATTTGTTTTTAATTGAAATTGTTAAGTTAAGTAAATAAATGGGAGTTTAGTCTTATTTATGAAGTGGTATTTTAAAATAAAGTGGTAAGTTATTTGTTGAAATAAAAGAAGTAAAGAATGTGTTTTTGACTTAATAAATGAATTAAAGTTTAATTTGGATATTTATTGATAAAATTTAATTTTATTAAAACCATAAGTTAAATGATATCCAAATGAATATTTTGAAGTGGGAAACGTGATTTTTATAAGTTAAATTAGCTAAAAATTAAAATTTTAATGTAGCTGAAATATACAAAGTTTTGGAAAGTTTATAATTGAATGAATAAACTTATAAATGCTACAAATTTGAAATGAATATTATTTGACATTGAATTTAAATGGTTAAATGAATATTGTTTGAAAGATAATGCATTGAATTTAGATGGTCTAAATAAATATGTTTCAAAATGTTTGGTTTTAGAGTTGTTATAACTTGAAAGTAACATGGCTTTGGAAATGAAATTATTGGAAATTGTATTTAATTAAGAATCGTCTTTAAATATATAAATTTGGAACTTATTGGAAATGGAAGATTTAAGAATATGACCTTATAAAGTGCTTTGGGTTAAGGTGGTTTAAAGGAATATTTCAAGTTTAATAAATTGAAGGAAATATTCAGTGATTTGGAAACTTGGGTTTTATTTAAATGTGATATTGATTTGGTTTTTAGAATATAAAGGATATATTATTACTTTGGTTTTTGAAACAGGAAAAGATATATTGATTTGATTTTGAAAGGAAATAATATAGTATTTAGTTTTGAAATGGATATGACATTTTGGTTTTAAGTGTAAATGATTTTGAAAGGAATATCCATGGATAATAATAACATTTGGTTGTTAAAGAGACCGGGATCGGAAGTTGTCATACACTCTGCTAACTCCGAAAACACTTTAACAACCACGTATGCGGTGGAGATTCCAGATTATAGCAGAATGGCGGCGGTGTTCTTTTGAGGTATATATGTGGACCTGACTCCCGTGAGTTGGCATAAGGTGGCTAAAACAGGAGCGATCAACGGGCTAAGAAGGTAGCACCTTTTATCAGACACACTCCTTCGATACCATTCTATTACTTTATGGTTGATTGGGGCCCTTTTGATTTTGGGGGTATGGCTCGAGGTGGGCGGTAATAGCTGCTACGCGTTACCACCGGTCCGGAAGCGTAATTGGTATATTTACCCTGGCATTGCCTAGTTGTCGTGTCACCTACCCTATCATTCCTTGTATGAGTTTGGTTTTCTCCCATAGCCCGTGGAGTATCCTCTAATAGCCTCCCGATCAGGAGGTATTATGATACTGGATGGACTACTTTGACTATTACGTGTTAAGATGGAAAATGTAAAGCCTTAATGCTATTTAAAAGTAAGTTTATTTTACTATAGACATTATTATAATAGCGAAATATTACTACATAGTAAATAGTTTAACAGATCCTTAGAGGATGAGCGGTCCTAAGCATCCTTTAAGTTACTTGTACCTTATATTACAGTCCACTTTAGTTGGTTTACATTGTATAAGTATGTATGTCCTGACTCGAGTGTTTTGTGTTTTGCTTTATGCTCGGGTCAGAGTGAGTGATACAACATTTGAGACTCGCCTTCGGAGTTGGAGCTTTGCTTGAAGATCCAGCTATCTATTCCAATTTCAATATTTAGTTGATTTCACTTATTCAGTTGATTCCAGTGATGTATTCAGCTTTGTACATGATCATTTTATTGAACTTTTGTTGTACTTGTTTAACTCTGATATATTTATATAGTAGCTTCATGAACTACTAACTCTTACTTCCGTTGCATTTTATTACTCTGTGTTTGTGACCTGTGATTTATTTATTTACTGCATATTCTGAGTTTTGCCAAATTTTATTTTACAATTCGGTATTTTGAGCAATTCAAGTCGGACATGTGTGGATGTGAATGGTTGAAAATATCGAGTCGTTACATGTTTTGAGTGATAGCTTTTACTATCTTTATTATAGTATATGTTATCGTTCCATTGTAAGATTATGTTTCTCTTGTTATTTTTTTTAATTTACCCTAACAACTTGCATTTCCGGCTCTTGGTTGCTCAATATTATAATACCATTGATGTATTAGGTGCCAAATTTCCATGGTCGAAAAGGCGAGTCATTACACCTACGATTCCAATTCTTCTTCTCTTCTCTTCTTCTCTCAAAAAATAGACCTTGATTACCACTCCCTCTCCTACCTTCACTCATCATCTTCAGTTGATCCTTTAAGTCATTAGAAATAAGATTCGACTATAAATATTCTACCATCTAAGTGTATCTCCCATATATCATACTATTAGTAAAACCTACGTAATGCTTTGGAAGGTAACACAAAAGAACCATTACCTTCTGCTCTTTATGCACCTTCAAATCCATAGTCTTCATATTTACAAAAGATCATTGAAGAAACTAAGATGTGCCTTCATTGAAGTACCTTCTCTTCATGGTAGTGTCTCTAGGAAAATCAATCGATTAGTAAGTGATTTCTTCATGTAGAGATTCTCCACCTTAGTCCAAATTCTTCTATTAGTCATTTCACTGCTGATCTCCAAGATAACGTTCTCTCTTATGGCCAAATGTAGATTAGTAGAAGTCTATTCTTCCATCTCCTTCCTCTTCACGGTAGAAATATCCACAAACAATTTCTTAGTATCAAACACCACTTAATGAACCCTATTCCTCCTTGGAAAAGATTCATCCTCCATTGTCACTTCTCGGAATCATTATCCCCATTCCACTTATCCGTTGCCAATTGATATCCTAATGTTGCATAAGATCCTCTACATAAGGTCTTGATACAAGTATGGTATCTGATAGAGTTAGAGGTATGCCTTAGAGGAAATTATGTAATTGTTACATATATCTAACTCAGTAGCCAATCTTGATTGAAATAGAAAGTGTTTTCTTTCTATTATCACTATAAGAAAAAAAATTTATAGTTGTAAAAATTGGTGGCGTTTCTTTCTAAATGCAACCAAAAAGTACTTCCCTAAAAAAAATGCGGCTAAATAGATTTCACGTTCCCGCTTTGCACCCGCGTAAAGTAAAAAATATTTCACGATTTTTTTTATTTACTGTCACGTTTCCCTTCCTCTTCATTATTTAAAAACATTTCTCCTCACGCTTTCCTTTTCGCTCCAGCAAAATCTACCTCACCCTCCAACAAAATCCACCTTGCTTCGTTATCATTGTTGCGGTAGACGTCCTTCATTCTACTCCTCTCCACATCGTCGCGGTAGCCCTTCACAGATCTCTCCTCGCGGATTGGGTATGAAATTTTATAAACCGATTTTATGAGTCTATTGGATTTTATATGATTATGTATGGATACTCTATACGAATTTCTACCTAAACCCTAATTGGAATAGTCGATTTAACCCTAATTGGAATAAATCCTAACTGGAATAATTGATTTTATATGATTATGTTCGAGCTATTTTTTAGAAATTTTACTTATATTCTAATCATTTCCTATTATGTTAGTGCGATGTGCTTGCTTTAATTGTATCCAATTTATGTTATTTTTTTATTTGCATTTACATGGTTTGCCTCTGAAAAAACTATCATTCCTCTTCAAGTTTCTTCACGAAGAGCTTACTGATCCTTTAGAGCTTTTCTTCTTTATAATTCTGGATGAATTCATCGTACTCCAACTATTATTTTTCAATGCTTTGATCTTCTTATTTGATGGGTTTTCAGTTTTGATTAGATCCTCCAAACTCTTCACGCTCGATAGTGATGTAAACGACTATGATTTTCCTTCGTAGTGTTTTGATAAACCTCTCCTGAAATTCAAATGATTTGTTAGACAACTTGTATGTGAAAACTTATGTATACGTGTTATGAATGTTATGATACCATAAATTATTTACGTATGATTAATGTTTTAGACATAAAAAATAAAAAATAAAAGAAAGAAAGAAATTAAGAAAAAGAAACCTGAACAAAAAAATGTTATATATATGAAAAGAAGCAAAATCAGAACACAATTGAACAAAAACTTACTTCAAAGGAAGATGTGAAATAAGAGATGACATATCATAAAGTGATGAATTCAACGATGATAAGGAAGAATTCAAAGAACATGAAGATGAATTCAAATCGTCTATAAAATCTTCATCTTCAGATGAATTTTCGCCAATTGAATTGCAGCAATCATCATCTTCTTCTTCTTCTTCTGATAAAGAGCTTAAATATCCATCATAACCATTATTTTCTTGATATTCGTCTTCATCACTAATATGAGGATTAATCATATTCCTATGCTTTACTTGTGCCATTGCGAAAGAAACTGTAAGTAAAACTCAGATATAATCTCTATACTTGATTATAATTTTAGAAGCGTGTCACTAAATGTTGAAATGAAGCATGTATATTTATATGTATAAAATATACAAATGATAGATAAGAATGAGTTTAAATAAGAAAAACGTATCTATAAATAATTTTTCGTCAGATGCGTTTACATGGTCACATAGAGTTATCTCACTGATACATATCTATATGCATTATATTTTCAGCAAATGCGTCATAATTTCAGTCACCAAACGAAGAAAAACAAATCTATGTAACCTTGTGAACGGGGTTTGATTCATGTGTGCAGTATCCTAAAAATAAAAACTATCTCTGTTATTTCATTCACTACAGCACATGCTATCTCTGTTATTATTCATTTTATGTGGTTTATTGTAGTTTATTATCCTTACTATGGGCGTGTTACCAATGTTCCAGATAGTGCATTATTTATAAGATGCTTGGATGTTTTTTTGGGTAATAACTTCAACGTTAAGTTATTTTTTTGATTACAACAGATAACCAATTTATACGTCAAAGATTGGAAACTTATTTGCCTTCATATGTCAAAAATGGAAAAAGACAGGGTTTTTTTAAGCAGGTGATAAAACCATGATTAACTTAATATGTATTTTGAGAATTATAACATATAATCTAATATTAAAGCTCACTTTTTTTTAATTGTTTTACTTTTTCTGTAGAACTAGTATAGAGTACCGACAAGGAGCAATGAATTTTGTGAATGCTGCAAAGAGGAATGCAAGAAGTGTAGAAAAAAATTTATGCCCTTGCAAGGATTTTAGAAATCTTAGTCGTCATGATGAACAAATCATCGTTGAACATTTAATTATAAAAGGAATGGATCCTAAATACATGGGTGGTGTATGGTTTAACCATGGTAAAGAGATTAATGTAGAGAAGAAAACAAATACGTTTGATGTATATGATCTATTCAAGATGATTCACTATGAGGATGAAGATTTTTTTGAATCAAGATTTTTTTTGATGATGATAAAGATAATGTTAATTCTCAAAGAAAAGAGGATGAGTTACTCAAGAACTTGGAAGATGCAGAAACTCCATTATACCCTGGTTGCATAAATCACACAAAATTATCTGCTATCACCGTCTTGTATAATCTTAAATGTGAGACTGGCTTGTCTGATAGTGGGTTTAGTAAGATTTTAACTGTGCAACATTTATTTCTGCCGAAGGATAACGTGCTTCCAAAAACTTATATGAAGTAAAGAAATTTCTTAGAGCATTCGACATGGGTTTTGAAAAGATACATGCTTGTGAGAATGACTGTTGCCTTTACAGAAAAGAATACAAAGATTTAGAAAGTTGTCCAAAATGTGGTTCTTCAAGATGTAAGAAAAATCAAGATACTGAAGAGGTTATACAAGGTATTCCAGTTAAAGTATTGAGATACTTTCCAATAATTCCAAGATTTAGATGAATGTATAAATCTCAAAAGATGACAGAAGATTTAAGATGGCATTTTAATAATACAAGCAACGATGGAAAAATGCGTCATCCCGTGGATTCTACGACATGGAAAATGGTGGATGAAAAGTATAAATCTTTTTCATCTGATCCATGCAATCTTAGGCTTGGTCTTGCTACAGATGGATTCAATCCATTTTCCATGTTGAGTTCGAAATATAGTTGCTGGCCTGTGATGCTTGTGACATACAATCTCTCGCCTATGTTGTGTATGAAGAAGGAAAATATTATGTTAACTTTACTTATTCCAGGCCCAAAGCAACTCGAGAATGATATTGATGTATATTTGGTTCCTTTGGTGGAAGACTTGCATCATTTGTGGTGTAATGGAGTTGATGCTTATGATGCATTTAGTAAAACTTTGTTTAAACTGAATGCAATTTTGCTATGGACGATTAACAATTTTTCGGCTTATGGAAATCTTGCTGGATGTCGTGTGAAGGGGTGAAAAGCTTGCCCATTATGTGGTGTCAATACCCATTCTCGTTGGTTGAATCATAGTCGAAAGAGTGTCTACATGGGTCATAGAAGATTTCTACCTGCTTCAGATTCACGGAGGAAACAAAAGGTATTGTATGATAACACCATAGAGAAAGGTAGTGCTCCTAGAATACTATCTGGGAGAAACATTCATGCATTGTTGAAGGATTATCCAAATGATTTTGGAAAAGAAAAAGAAGATAAAAGTAAGAAGAGAAAGTGTGTTTATGATACAGAAGATGAAGATGATAATACTAACGATTCTACAAAAATTGTAACGACCCGTCTTTTTCAACAGCTAATTTGTGATATTTAAAATGAATTTAAATATTTAATTTGGATTATAATTTGATTTTGAATATGAAAAGCTATTTTATTTAATAAAAAGAATTCAAAAGTTAAAATATAACGACCTATTGAATTAATTAATTATTAAAGTGGTAATTAGATATTGGGTAAAATATAAAATCTGGTATAGTAAGCTTGTTGAAAATATTTTAGTGGCTTATAAAATTTTATATTGATAATACTGGAAGTAATAGATGAGTTAAAATTGAATTTAACTGTCGTTTGTTTAATTTTAAATTTGCATCGTTTAAATTGACATTTAAAAATAATCTTCCGAGGCACGTTCTCGGAATTTGACGAAACCAGTTCCGTTGGATCCGTAACATTGAATTATTATCGGATTTCAAATTTCGTAATTTTCGAGCTTCCGTGTGATTGTACGATAAGCAAACGCGCTATAATTTAATTGAAATTCGAAAAGATTTTAAATATAAAGTTTAAAAATAAAATAATTAACGTGCTTCATCAACACACTAACCCTATTGTTCGTCTTCTCGTATACGCTATCCTTTTTCTTTAAAATCACGTTGCTTCTTGCTGCTCTCTTCGATCAGAAACTAAAATTTATTAATGGCCGCTACCTCTCTATCATTTTGTTTCCCCAATCGAACGAAATTCCTTCGTTTAATTCTTTCCCTCAAAGCTCGAACCGAAACCTTCATTTTTTCCCTCGTTTCCCATTTTCTTCCTGAAGCCGTTTCACGGCATGCCTAAAAAAAAAAGAGAACCAAACCCTTTATCGAATCAATTGGGGGTCAAGCGAATTTTAATTGCGTTTGAACTTTAGGCGGCGACGCTAGCAAGTCAGGGCTTGGTGGTGGCCGCGACTCATCGTCGCTGGAGTTGGGAGTCACGCGTGCGTAGAGGGTTGTTGTCGCTAGGGATGGCATCGGCGGTGCTTGCGTACGCAGGAAGGCAACGCGATTGGTCGCGATGTACCGCTGAGGGGTTGTTCGCATGGAGGCTGGGAATCGTGAGGGGTCGAGGAGTAGGTCGCGAGGCATGGGAATGGATCGTCAAAGTCATAGGCTAGAGTTTCCTTCGGTTTGGATCTCGACAGTGAGGTATTTGGATTTTCTATTTGTTTACGAAATTAAAATCTAATATATATGTAAAAAAAAATTACAGTAAAGAAAATCCAGTTTATTTTTGTTTATTTTATAGAAAAGAAAATATAAATATATTATGTATAGTTTGTATGTATATAAAGTAAGGAAAGTATATATATAGGAATAGTTTAAAAATAGGATTTTAGTAAGAAAATACGCAGATTTTTATATATGCAGAAATTGAAGGAAAAATATTTTTACTGTAAAGTTAAAAAAATTCTGTTTGTTTTAAATTAGAATTTTATGTTAAGAAAATAAATTAATTTTCATTAGAGTAAAAATATCTACATATAGGACTATGAAAATTTAAGTCTTTTGTTTAAAATTTCACCACCAGTTAAAATTAAATTATTAGATTAACATAAATTTTGTTTAAACGATAAATAATTATTCGATTGTTCGAATATTAATATAATCCATGAAATTGTTATTCAAGGTCTAAAAGTCGAGAATCTAGATCGAGATTGAAGTGGATTGCAACTTAAAAGCAAAGGTGAGATTTTCTCACTCATTTGGATGCCCTAAATTAAATTTAAATGTTAAATTTAAATTATTGGATGTGTTTGGTTGATTGACAATAATTTATTCACTGGTTAATATCATAACCCATATACTGCAATATCTATTTGAAAGTGGAATTGATATTGTATTCTGTGCTAACAATTGTGGATGCAGGGAAAACAGGTTGGAGGGATCCAACAGGATTCCTCAAAGATATTTATTATATTTATGTTTCATATGACAGGTTGGATGAATTAATATGGAATTGCATGAGAATTGAATTATTAAGTGTTGAATAACACGGAAGTTGGAATTTGGAAATTTTTAAATATCATAAATAATTTAATTGAAGGAAGTTAAATGAAATTTAAATTAAAAGAATATTTCTTTAGGATTTGAATTTAATCCTATTGAGACTAAAGTAAAATTAAAAGAATAATTATTACTTTGGTTAAACTTAAAATTAGTTAAAGTTGAGTTTGGAAAAAATTAAATTATGTACAAAGACTTAAAGAAAATATTGTAATCGATGAATGGATTTGAAGTAAAGCAAAACTATATTAATAAAAATAAAATAAGAGAACTATATTAAGAAATAAAATAAGGGAATTTTATTAGGAAAATGAAATGGAATTTTAATAAGGAACAATATGGAATTGAATTGAAGAATAAAATTATAAGATAGAATTTTTGAATAAATTGTTTTCATAAATAAATAAAAGAGAAAACTCAGGGAGTTATAATTTATAAACGGAGTTTATAAATGGGAAAAGAAGATATCAGTGGATACAAAAAGGAATAAGTCGTGAACTTATATTGAGTTATAAATTTGTTTGAAACGAAAATAGTAGGATATTTCCGAAAGTAAGAAGTGTGAATTTGAACAAGAGGCATTTATAAATGGATATTGGGTTTTCTAAAATTATAAACTTATTTTTTTTTTTAAAAAAAGAATATTTTAAATTACTACACTATATAAATTTCTCGTAAACTATTACTTGAATTTAAAATGTTTCGAATTAGTTATTTTTAAAGGATAGGAAAATATTTATAATAAACTTTGATTTTCTAAAACCAATTTTACAATTTATCATTACTGGATATGCACTCAAATTTTTATGTTAAATATTGCTTTTAAACCGTAAATTGTATAAAACTATACTTTTTATTTTACAAATCTAAATGTTTTCAAATGCTTTTGAAAATCCAATTAATAAATCCTCTTGTGACGATAAGTGAGTTATTAAATGAGATAAGATTTAGGAGAAATCTTATTAAGCAAAGGAATTGAGTTTGAAAATTTATAAGTATAGTATAAATTGATTTGTGTGAAAGGGATGAGAAAATAAGAAACATTTTCAAAGGTAAAATCAAATTTAGTGTGAACGAGAAATCAGTTGAGTGATTTCATGGAAATAAAAAGGACTGTGAAATTAGATTCAAATGGGTTAAAATGGAAATAATATCTGAATGATATTCGAGATAAATGATTTGTGGAAATTATTTGATGGTGTCTTGTGAATGATGAATTGATAGTTAAATAACCGACTATCAATATTGGACAATGCGCTGATCCTTTCGAAGAGTCCGGGATCGGATTTAATTATCCGAAAACCACTTCGATCCGGTTTGTACGATTACGAATGAAGACCGTGAAGAGTTGAATATGGTGATTCGGTTTGTCCAGACCCAGGGCAACTTGTATGGATTGAATGCTTTCAGAACATCGTCAGGTGGACGATGAGCATTCTAAGTGATGCGTTCTTGAAAGGTAACGCTTGACCTCAAGCCTCATCAACCGGGAATGGCTAAAACAGGGGAGGTGCAGCAAGGTTAGGTGGGTCATGCCCAAGCAGGACAAGATTTTCCCCTGTCTAGATGTCCCTTTTTACTCGGCTTAGTGGGTGGTTGGTCACGCCAACCACGGGGTTATCTTGTACGGGACTATTCAGTAAGGAATAGTTCCGGCCTTGTGTTGCAGGGGAGCGGGCGTACTCCTCGGTACTCTGATCTAGGCCAGGTACTGTGACGGGCGGTACCCCAGTAGCCCAGCCATTGATGGAAATCCATTCTCCCTACGAGCCTTGTACGAGTTTTGTTTGTATTACCCACTCTGTGGCTAGTAGCTAGAATTTAATCATGTAAATATTTGTATATAGACCCTATTATAATATCAGAGGATTTCTATAAAAAGTGTTTTAGCTATCATAAGGTAAAAACCCAACATGTTTATTTGTGGCGTGGTCTTACGAGATGCTTTTGTTTTCAAAGATTTTGGAAACTTTAATAATCCAATTGAGTGTGATTTCTCACGCTGGTTTTCCAGACTGACTCGGGTGTTGTTTTATATGATGCTCGGGTCAGACCGAGTTAAACAGATTCAGGTTATATACTGGAGCTCAGTAGACGAGCTGATGATAGAGCGTATTTCCATATTTGTCTATTATTTCCGCTGTGTATGGACATGGATGATTGATTGTTGTACTCTGATGATGATATGTATGTATATGTATACAGTACAGATTTTCTTTGTATTTAAAAGCTGTATTCTGTATATTATATTTTATTCCGCTGCGATGTGAGATTCTGATGTTGTTTTCTTTTTTTCTTCTTCTACCTCTTTCTTCTTTTACCCGAAGACTCGTACTTTTGTGTCATTTTAGGCTGAAGTGTGGTTGTTTTTGTCAGCTCAAAGTGGTACGGATTTGCGGGCCTTTACACTTGGTATCAGAGCTGAAAGGTTAAGCGAGAACCTTGGCTCTGGTGGGAATTACTCATTAGAGATAGAGTTATTAGTACTCTAGAATGAGTTTGAGCGTATCAATAGATATGAGTGCGTATTTGTTAGTGAATATAAAATGGTTTCATATTGTGTTGATTGATTTATTGAGTGGCATATGAACCTTCGTCAGCAGAGTCTGTACAACTGTGCCGAAGGGGTTTCTAAACACTTGAATAGAACAATTCGACACAATATTGTTTTTCAGAAGTGGGTGAATGAAATAATTTCATCCAAAATATATTTTGATATAAAAAAGAAATATTTCATAGAATTATTATATAACTTGGATGTTGGATGCTAATATTTGGACAAATGAGATTATAAAAAGTTGAAAATTTAATTGTTTGGAATTTAACTAATGATGAAAAATAATAAATAAATAAATTGATGAAGTAAATAAAATTTAGAATGTAAATGAATTGGACTGGGAAATTTAATAATAAAATTTTTCTTAATAATTAGATTTAAATTTAAGATTGAAATGAAATGAATTGAGATATGGATGATGTTAAATGAATGTGAACATTTCCAAGCTTCAATTGGGTAGTAATGTGAAGAAAAATATAAAGGTGTGACTTATAGGAGAAAGTATGAAGGAGTAAAATAGTAAGCCGAAATAAAACTGTTTTGTATATTTGGAGAATGAAATAAGAATCCAAACTTGAATTATAAAATAAAACTGAACACAGATACAATAATAAGATGAATTTTTGAAGATAAAAAAAATCCAATGTAAGATTGGAAGTGAAAGTGAACTAATTTGGAATAAATTGGTTAATTGAATAGGTTAATGAGATTTAAATTGGAGTTGGATTGTGAGGTAATAATGGAATTAACATAGAGATAAATTGAATTTGCAAATAAAATCCAATTCAAGTATGGATGGAATAAATATGGCCTTGGATTTAATCTTAACAAAATAAATGGAATTTGATCTAGGTGAGTGTCAAATAAATTGGAAATGGATTTAAGCATGAAATTGAAATAAGTAAATTAACTTAAGATTAAACTTTATAGAAGCGTAGCTTCGAGAAAAGTGAAAGTTTATTTAATAAAAGCTTGAATAATTTAAGTTGAATTAAATTTTTATTCGAATGGAAATAGTTAGATAATAAAAATTGAATTTGTATAAATAAACTCTGGTGGCTTATCAAAAGGATTTAAATGATTAAAATAAAATGTATGCTTGCTTAATACAGGTAAGATCTAGAGTTTGAAGGGAAATAAATAAGCCAAAATAGAATTGTTTTGAACTTTAGAAATGTAATGGAAATCCAAATTGAATATGTAAATGGGATTTGAATTGGTCAATTAGAATTGTTGAATTTGGGAAATGAATAGAAATCCGAACCTGAATTACAAAATAGAATTGAACCAAGGAAATTTAAATGAAGAGATTTTTGAAGCTAACAATCAAGTATCGAATTATAAATTGGGAGTAAACTAATTTGGGATAAATTAGTAACTTGAATATGTGGATAAACTTTGAATTGGTTAAATAAAAAGTTAAATTGTAAATTAGTAAAAGTGGAAAGTGAATTAAAGTAAATGGGAGGAAGAGACCTTGAATTATAAATATAAAATTCAACTTGGATTGGTTAGCAAATAAAATGAAATTGTTTTGAATATAAATGGTTAGAGGTGCAAACAAAAATCCAATTGTGTATAAATAAAGTGAAAGTGGTCTTGTAATAAGTTAAATAAGTTCGAGAACGAATCGAACATGGGAATTGAAATTTTTAAATGAAATAATTAATTGAGTTAAGAAGTAAATGAAAGAGATTTGATTTAAATAAAATCAAATTAAATTGGAAAAGAGTTTATGGGCAAATGAAATGACTTAAGTTATGAAATTTAAATGATTTAAAGTGAATTGACTTAAATATAAAATTGAATGAAGCATGACTTGTATAAATTTGGGAAAATAGTTATTAATCATAAGCGGGAAAGTTGTCAAGCTTTATAAAATGGGTTTGAAATAAAACTCAATGTAAAAATTAAAGTAAATGCAAATATATGGATTTTAAAGAAATGGAATGGAACGGATTTAAATATAAATTGAGTAGGAATCAATTTTAAAATAGTTATAAAACTAAAGAAACTGTTGTTTGAATGGATATTGATGACTTTACATGGAAATAATTGTTGTTGTCGTAAACAAGATTGAATAAAGTTCTATGGAATGATAGAAGTAAATAAACTTGTTTTTCATCGATTGCTATGAAAATAAAATAGATTGAATTAAAAATAAATTGAATATAGAAGGAATAATATTGAAATCATTCTGAATCGGATATGATGATATAAACTGAGTAAAAGCAATTGGATTTAATTGGAACCTTATCAATTGTTTATACAAACTGCTTGTATACATTGTTTATAGAATGTGACTTTGAATTGATAAATAGCAGAACTAATTTTGGAATCAAGTAAACTGAAATGGGTTTGACTGGACTTGAGAATGAAATTAGAGCTAAGTAAATGAGTTGAAACTCACTTGTGTTAAATGCAAATGGTATATGAATTGGTCTAGAAGCTAATTGAATTAGATTGAAAATCCTGTAACTTGCTTATGTAAGTTGTATTGAATGCATTTCTTATGTTATAATTGTGTTATAGCTGCTTAAATGAATGAAATGTTGTGAATTTCATAAATATGATACTTATATGTTTAAATTGAGTAAGTGTAGGTACCAGAAGACTGTATAGCGGGATTTTGGGCACGTAAATGCTAAAATAAATATGCCGCTTGCTTAAAATGCTAAATAAGGTACGCCTACGCAATATAAACTAGGAAATATGAACTGCCTTTTGTTTTTCCGACCGTGTGGGTCGATGTATATATATTTATATCTATTGTCAAGTTGCAAAAGCTCCTCCGTACAAAGGGGAATCTGCCAAAAAATTTCGGAAATTTTGGGAGTTAGAAAATTTTTGAACTTTTTGAAAATTTTGTTAACGACAAACGTTTTCAAATTGGAAATTGAAATAAATTAGTGAATGAAACTAATTTGAAATCATGACATGAATTTGTTAGAAGTGAAAAAAATAGAATTTAAATATTCAGAGTTAAGATAAATTGAATACATATGAAATGGAAGAATCAATTTGAATAGGAATAAGTACAAACTAAAGTAGTAAGATGGAAATAATTATAAGAAACACATAAAATGCTTATACTAACTTAAGTAAGGAAGTGATATTTCAAATATAATCTAAAATAATATTTGAATGAATATATATTGACATTTGTAAGTAAGTCAATAAGATGTTTTGAATACTGTGATGGACATATTGCTGTGTAAGATATGCAGGTAATATAAAGGTAAAGAGAATTGATTTTGATTTCAGAAGATAAATTTGAAATGCTCGACAAAAAGGTATGTATTTAAATTTCTATATGGAAATTGATTGGGATTTTGATCGAGCCGCTTGGCTTTTTGTTTTCTTTTGAGATTTGGGTGGCCGTAGAGCCATTTTGTAGTTGTACCGAGCTTGGCGCGCAAAGGAGACGCTGACAAAAAATTTCGGGAATTTAGGGTGTTAGAAAATTTTTAAGAAAAGTTTGATAATGCAAAATTTGGTTTTAAATTGAAACTTGAATGGTTAAACTAATATTTTGAAACTAGGGAAAAGTTTGGAAAGTTAATAAGAAGGGTAATGCGTCTTTTATTAAAAAGATGTTGAATTGTTGATTTTGGAGAAATAGTAACGGGTATTAGACCATTCTTCCTAACTAGTAATTTCGGGGACGAAATTCTTTTAAGGGGGGAGGAATGTAACGACCCGTCTTTTTCAACAGCTAATTTGTGATATTTAAAATGAATTTAAATATTTAATTTGGATTATAATTTGATTTTGAATATGAAAAGCTTTTTTATTTAATAAAAAGAATTCAAAAGTTAAAATATAACGACCTATTGAATTAATTAATTATTAAAGTGGTAATTAGATATTGGGTAAAATATAAAATCTGGTATAGTAAGCTTGTTGAAAATATTTTAGTGGCTTATAAAATTTTATATTGATAATACTGGAAGTAATAGATGAGTTAAAATTGAATTTAACTGTCGTTTGTCTAATTTTAAATTTGCATCGTCTAAATTGACATTTAAAAATAATCTTCCGAGGCACAGTCTCGGAATTTGACGAAACCAGTTCCGTTGGATCCGTAATATTGAATTATTATCGGATTTCAAATTTCGTAATTTTTGGAGCTTCCGTGTGATTGTACGATAAGCAAACGCGCTATAATTTAATTGAATTTCGAAAAGATTTTAAATATAAAGTTTAAAAATAAAATAATTAACGTAGCTTCATCAACACACTAACACTGTTGTTCGTCTTCTTGTATACGCTATCCTTTTTCTTTAAAATCACGTTGCTTCTTGTTGCTCTCTTCGATCAGAAACTAAAATTTATTAATGGCCGCTACCTCTCTATCATTTTGTTTCCCCAATCGAACGAAATTCCTTCGTTTATTTCTTTCCCTCAAAGCTCGAACCGAAACCTTCATTTTTTCCCTCGTTTCCCATTTTCTTCCTGAAGCCGTTTCACGGCATGCCTAAAAAAAAAAGAGAACCAAACCCTTTATCGAATCAATTGGGGGTCAAGCGAATTTTAATTGCGTTTGAACTTTAGGCGGCGACGCTAGCAAGTCAGGGCTTGGTGGTGGCCGCGACTCATCGTCGCTGGAGTTGGGAGTCGCGCGTGCGTAGAGGGTTGTTGTCGCTAGGGATGGCATGGCGGTGCTTGCGTACGCAGGAAGGCAACGCGATTGGTCGCGATGTACCGCTGAGGGGTTGTTCGCATGGAGGCTGGGAATCGTGAGGGGTCGAGGAGTAGGTCGCGAGGCATGGGAATGGATCGTCAAAGTCATAGGCTAGAGTTTCGTTCGGTTTGGATCTCGACAGTGAGGTATTTGGATTTTCTATTTGTTTACGAAATTAAAATCTAATATATATGTATATGTAAAAAAAATTTATAGTAAAGAAAATCCTGTTTATTTTTGTTTATTTTACAGAAAAGAAAATATAAATATATTATGTATACTTTGTATGTATATAAAGTAAGGAAAGTATATATATAGGAATAGTTTAAAAATAGGATTTTAGTAAGAAAATACGCAGATTTTTATATATGCAGAAACTGAAGGAAAAATATTTTTACTGTAAAGTTAAAAAAATTCTGTTTGTTTTAAATTAGAATTTTATGTTAAGAAAATAAATTAATTTTCTTTAGAGTAAAAATATCTACATATAGGACTTTGAAAATTTAAGTCTTTTGTTTAAAATTTCACCACCAGTTATAAATTATTAGATTAATATAAATTTATTTAAACGATAAATAATTATTCGATTGTTCGAATATTAATATAATCCATGAAATTGTTATTCAAGGTCTAAAAGTCGAGAAACTAGATCGAGATTGATGTGGATTGCAACTTAAAAGCAAAGGTGAGATTTTCTCACTCATTTGGATGCCCTAAATTAAATTTAAATGTTAAATTTAAATTATTGGATGTGTTTGGTTGATTGACAATAATTTATTCACTGGTTAATATCATAACCCATATACTGCAATATCTATTTGAAAGTGGAATTGATATTGTATTCTATGCTAACAATTGTGGATGCAGGGAAAACAGGTTGGAGGGATCCAACAGGATTCCTCAAAGATATTTATTATATTTATGTTTCATATGACAAGTTGGATGAATTAATATGGAATTGCATGAGAATTGAATTATTAAGTGTTGAATAACATGGAAGTTGGAATTTGGAATTTGGAAATTTTTAAATATCATAAATAATTTAATTGAAGGAAGTTAAATGAAATTTAAATTAAAAGAATATTTCTTTAGGATTTGAATTTACTCGTATTGAGACTAAAGTAAAATTAAAAGAATAATTATTACTTTGGTTAAACTTAAAATTAGTTAAAGTTGAGTTTGGGAAAAATTAAATTATGTACAAAGACTTAAAGAAAATATTGTAATCGATGAATGAATTTGAAGTAAAGCAAAACTATATTAATAAAAATAAAATAAGAGAACTATATTAAGAAATAAAATAAGGGAATTTTATTAGGAAAATGAAATGGAATTTTAATAAGGAACAATATGGAATTGAATTGAAGAATAAAATTATAAGATAGAATTTTTGAATAAATTGTTTTCATAAATAAATAAAAGAGAAAACTCAGGGAGTTATAATTTATAAACGGAGTTTATAAATGGAAAAAGAAGATATCAGTGGATACAAAAAGGAATAAGTCGTGAACTTATATTGAGTTATAAATTTGTTTGAAACGGAAATAGTAGGACATTTCCGAAAGTAAGAAGTGTGAATTTGAACAAGAGGCATTTATAGATGGATATTGGGTTTTCTAAAATTATAAACTTATTTTTTTTTTTAAAAAAAAGAATATTTTAAATTACTACACTATATAAATTTCTCGTAAACTATTACTTGAATTTAAAATGTTTCGAATTAGTTATTTTTAAAGGATAGGCAAATATTTATAATAAACTTTGGTTTTCTAAAACCAGTTTTACAATTTATCATTTACTGGATATGACTCAAATTTTTATGTTAAATATTGCTTTTAAACCGTAAATTGTATAAAACTATACTTCTTATTTTACAAATCTAAATGTTTTCGAATGCTTTTGAAAATCCAATTAATAAATCCTCTTGTGATGATAAGTGAGTAATTAAATGAGATAAGATTTAGGAGAAATCTTATTAAGCAAAGGAATTGAGTTTGAAAATTTATAAGTATAGTATAAGTTGATTCGTGTGAAAGGGATGAGAAAATAAGAAATATTTTCAAAGGTAAAATCAAATTTAGTGTGAATGAGAAATCAGTTGAGTGATTTCATGGAAATAAAAAGGACTGTGAAATTAGATTCAAATGGGTTAAAATGGAAATAATATCTGAATGATATTCGAGATAAATGATTTGTGGAAATTATTTGATGGTTGCTTGTGAATGATGAATTGATAGTTAAATAACCGACTATCAATATTGGACAATGCGCTGATCGTTTCGAAGAGTCCGGGATCGGATTTAATTATCCGAAAGCCACTTCGATCCGGTTTGTACGATTACGAATGAAGACCGTGAAGAGTTGAAGACGGTGATTCGGTTTGTCCAGACCCAAGGCAACTTGTATGGATTGAATGCTTTCAGAACATCGTCAGGTGGACGATGAGCATTCTAAGTGATGTGTTCTTGAAAGGTAACGCTTGACCTCAAGCCTCATCAACCGGGAATGGCTAAAACGGGGGAGGTGCAGCAAGGTTAGGTGGGTCATGCCCAAGCAGGACAAGATTTTACCCTGTTTAGATGTCCCTTTTTACTCGGCTTAGTGGGTGGTTGGTCGCGCAAACCACGGGGTTATCTTGTTCGGGACTGTTCAGTAAGGAATGGTTCCGGCCTTGTGTTGTAGGGGAGCGGGCGTTCTCCTCGGTACTCTGATCTAGGCCAGGTACTGTGACGGGCGGTACCCCAGTAGCCCAGCCATTGATGGAAATCCATTCTCCCTACGAGCCTTGTACGAGTTTTGTTTGTATTACCCACTCTGTGGCTAGTAGCTGGAATTTAATCATGTAAATATTTGTATATAGACCCTATTATAATATCAGAGGATTTCTATATAAAGTGTTTTAGCTATCGTAAGGTAAAAACCCGACATGTTTATTTGTGGCGTGGTCTAACGAGATGCTTTTGTTTTCAAAGATTTTGGAAACTTTAATAATCCAATTGAGTGTGATTTCTCACGCTGGTTTTCCAGACTGACTCGGGTGTTATTTTATATGATGCTCGAGTCAGACCGAGTTAAACAGATTCAGGTTATATACTGGAGCTCAGGAGACGAGCTGATGATAGAGCGTATTTCCGTATTTGTTTATTATTTCCGCTGTGTATGGACATGGATGATTGATTGTTGTACTCTGATGATGATATGTATGTATATGTATACAGTACAGATTTTCTTTGTATTTAAAAGCTGTATTCTATATATTATATTTTATTCCGCTGCGATGTGAGATTCTGATGTTTTTTTCTTTTTTTTCTTCTTCTACCTCTTTCTTCTTTTACCCGAAGACTCGTACTTTTGTGTCATTTTGGGCTGAAGTGTGGTTGTTTTTGTCAGCTCAAAGTGGTACGGATTTGCGGGCCTTTACAAAAATGGAGCTATCGAGGTGGAAAAAAAGATCAATTTTCTTTGATTTGCCTTATTGGAAGGTTAATGGTTAGTTTATTTATTTTTCATTGTTTTAATAGAAGAAAAACCAAATAATGCATTATAATTTTGGTTTTTGCAAGAGCTTCCATTACGTTACAATATAGATGTGATGCATGTGGAGAAAAACATTGGTGAAAGCCGATTGGGCACGATGTTGCATGGTAATAAATCAAAAGATGGAACCAACTATAGAAAGGATTTAGAGGATTGGGGAATTCGAAGTGAGCTTCAGGTACAACCTCGTGGGAATAAAACATATCTTCCACCGGCTCCATACATGTTGTCAAAATCCAAGAGAATTTTTTTTGGCAAAAGATTGTACAATTTCAAAGGACCAGATGGCTACTGTTCAAATTTGGAAAATTAGATTCCGTTGTAGGATTGCAAAATTAGCAAATTGAAGTCACATGATTACCATGTATCAATGCAACAGTTATTGCCAGTAGCATCGAGAGGATTAATGGCAAAGAAGGCAGGAAAAACAATAATTCGCTTATGTTCTTTTTTCAACAAATTATGTCAATGTGTTCTTGATAGAGAGAAGGTAGAACAAATCAATGTTGAGATTATTGAAGTTTTATGTGAGCTTGAAAAATATTTCCCACCATCTTTTTTTGATATAATGGTACATTTATCCATTCATCTTGGAAAAGAAGAACTAATGTGTGGACCGGTTCATTTTCGTTGGATGTACCCATTCGAAAGATACATGAAGACACTTAAAGACTATGTCAGAAACTATGCACGACCAGAGGGATGTATTGCAGAATCCTATCTTGCAAAAGAATCCATGATGTTTTTCGATGAATTTTTAAAAAATCAGGACATATAGAGGAGAAAGAAGCTCGAAATGAAGATTATGAAAGCAGTGTAATACTCGAGGGACGTCCGATTTCAATATCCAAGAAAGTTAAACTGTCAGTTAATGACAAAGAAAGTGCTCATTTAGCCATGTTAATGAATATGGCTGTGGTGGAACCATTTATAGAGTAAGTGTATGTTATATTGTTTTAATTATTTTGATGTGTTCGTAATGCGATATATAACTTATAATCAATCATTCAATACTAGTTTGCATTTGAAGGAATTAGAAAAGTCAGACCCACGCATGACAAAAAATGCGACCTTACTTTGGGAAACACAAACAAAAAATTTTGCCGATTGGATTAAAAGAAATGTTAGTTAGATTTCAAATATATTCTTTTCTGACTATTAATCTTACTATAAAATATACATGTTAAATAAAATTTGTTGTAGATACCTATTACCTCCAAGATCATGATGACATGTTAAGATGGATTGCTTTTGGTCCGAAGGATGATGCCATGTCTTACAATGGATATATCATCAATGAGCAACGTTTTCATATACAAGATGTAGGGAGAGAAACTCAGAATTGTGGGGTGACTTTTGATGCGACTACTATGTGTAGAGCAAGTGAAAAAGATATGTCCCAAGTGGTTGATGTGGTCACTTACTATGGAATATTGACAGATATAATTTTATTAGATTATCATACGTTTTATATTCCAGTTTTTAAGTATCGTTGGGCGTATAAAGGAAATGGAGTAAAAGTTGATGATGATGGGTTCACTCTTGTTAATTTACAGCAAGCATCATTTTCACGAGATCCATACATACTTGCATCTCAAGGAAGACAAGTATTTTATTCAAGAGAGTGATGTTTCTAATTGGTATGTTGTAATGAAAGCACCATCAAGAAGTTTTAATGATTTAGAGGATCACGATTGCATCGAGGAAGATATCCAAGTCGTGGAAGGTAACAAAATAACGAAATGGATGATGAAGATGTTAGTTATGTTAGAGAGGATTGCTAAGGCATGCTTGAGTAGATTATATGTTCTACTTGAGTAGATTATAAAATTTATTGTACTATCATTTGAAAAATGTATTACAATCAAGTAGTTTCTTTTCCTTGTTTCATGACAGCTTTGACATTTACCACCTTTGTTCTTTCTACTACTCAAGAATCAAAACCTAGCATTAAACCTTAAATATATGTCATTTTAAGATGTATGGTCAGCTTCTGATTGAGGATCTTCATTTCTACGCTAGTATGCATCATTTCTACATATAACTCATTTTTTTCTATTTTAATTTTGTAATATATTTCTTTTTTGTCTGACTCTATTTGGATTTGATATGTCAAATCAAATTTAATATTATGTTTATGTTGAATTTAATTCCATTCCTATGCCAAGTTTGTTCCCTGTTGCATAATTGTCAAAAGATACCTTTTTCCCTTGTAATAACATCTTAATTACACCTTACTTAATTTTGATGAAAAATATTTTGTTTTCTTAAAAGGAAAGGAGTAATTTTATGTTTATCTTAACTTCCAAAGGATTTCTACTTTAGCTTAGGAAGATGTGCCAAATGGTTTCATAGATGTCAATAGGGTTAGATAGCTTGGGAAGATGTGTCTAAAGGATTTGTACTTTAGCTTGGAAATAATCTATAGTTATCTTTTTGCTGATATAAGAACAAATTAAATTATGAAGTGGACACATTTATTTTCTAGCATTCGGTGATATTTTTCGGTATAAGTATTGCATGTTTCTCTTAGTTTAAGTAAATATTTCCTCCCCTTTTTCTTTTTCTTTACATAATCATTAGCATATTTTTTCTAGTCTAATAGCGATTCAAGCTAATGTTTGTTTGATAATCTTCCCTTGACATATGTGGTCCATAATTGGAAGTTGGGCATATTTTGTTGTCTTTTGATCGATTTAGTATGTAACTACAATAGTGTATTCATATTGGTTTATGAGTTATATGATATCAAATTATGATTTGCGCATGTCCTCTCCCTGAATTAGATCACAAGGCACTGTAAAACTGTTTATGTAATACTATTTTTCAACTTTGGAATATTTTCATTTACATAAGGTGCATATTAATACTATCTTTTTTTACACAACATTTATTACTATATAAAACAAATACTTGAGCATGGTATTGGTTAAAGTACCAAGTATTTGCTCCATATTAACAGATAAATAATATTAAAGAATCGGAACTCAGAATAAAGTGAGTGATTACCAGAGGATAGTGACTGATAAGGTAAGTGGGTAGTTAGTCCACATATGTGTTTGTGTGTACTGTGTTTGTGAGGGTTGTCTGACTGTCTGTAGGGTGAGTTGGGTTTGTGAATATGTTGTGTACTGTGTGCTTGTGTGAGTTGTGTGTGAGTTAGCATTGATATGTTTTGTGTTTGTGAGAGGTTGCAAATTTTGTTGAGTGTGTTGTGCTTTTTTTTATTAGATGTTAGGTGCCTTCATTTGTAAATGCAAGCATAGAAAACATATTAATATAAATTTACAGAAATTATATGTTTTGATTATTCCATTATTAAGTATTAATGTGATTATTTACAGAGTTTACATTACAGAGTTCATATACATGTATTAATAACTATTGTATTCAAGGTTACATAATAGATACTGTTAACTGTCCTTTGTATGAAGTATTCTCAAAATAAGTTGCTGTTTTTTGTTTCATTTGTAGAAAAAAGATGCATTCAAGCTTTGTATGTACTCTCAACCAGAGAAAGGCTGATGTGGAATCTCAGAAGTATAAGTCAAAGCGGAAGTATAATCCAAAGAAAAAGGTTAAGATTCCAGCTGGTGCTTGCGCCGACAGTGTAGAACCAACAGCCAACGCTAAGAAGCAAGCCATTGTTTGCAATGAAGACAAAGAACAAGAGCCACCTGTTACCCCCTCCCACCCAAATGAAGAAGGACTTCGCTCAAAAAATGAAATCCTTCCTGAACAAACTGATGATGCTGAGGGAGAAATTGGGAGAGCAAGTGACGCTGAATCCAGAATTACATCTCGGAAAAGAGGCGGTAGAGGTCCAGCAAAAGCAAAAAGACTCCCGTTAAGCAGTCAGGATCGAATTGAAGTTGAGTTCAATGATATATGTATACCAATAGGGAAAGGGTCAGTACATTTATCCTCTTTTCTTGAACCGCTTGTGTGGGAGCTGGTTCCATACACACTTGATGATTGGAGGAACCTAAGTGATGAGTTAAAAGTTGTTTTGTGGCAATCTATTCAGGTATGAGTTAAAAATTGTTTTTGTTGTTTATACATCTATTTGCAATTTGCTACATTGCTACATTGTTACATCACGTATTATAGTTATGGCTGGAAAAATATTGTTCAATGCATACATATGGCTGTTGTTTGATTTTAATATCATGTTTTCATGTATTGTTGCAGATTAGATTTAAACTGGAGGAGGATTGGCAAAGAAAAGCTGTATTTCAACAAATGGGAGTAATTTGGAGATCGTCAAAAAGCAAATTGGTTCGAAACTTGAATAAAGCGGAGAACGATGAGGAAAGACTAAAACTGAAACCAACCAACATCAAAAGCATGAACGAATGGAGAAGGTTTGTGAAGGCGAAAACAAGTCCGGAGTTTAAGGTAACACTATTCACTATTTTATTTGCTAGAACACTTTAAAAGTTAATGATTGGGATCCAATAACACATATGGTTATTTGCACAGCAGAGTTGATTATCATTTTCAAAAGAACAATTTTATTATCCAATAACACATATGGTTTTGTTTTAGTCTCAAAAAAAAAAAAAAAACATTTTACGTTTCATTTGTTTTACATTTATGTTCACTGTGCATTTTTGTTCTTTGTTCTCGTGTGCATGTCAACTCAACACTTTCCATTTTAACTTTGTTCATTCTGTACACATTTCTTGTTCACTTGAAGTGAGTTCAGTTTAGTGCTGTGTGTTTGGTTTTGTATTGTGTTATCTTGCATTAAAAAAATTGTTGGATTTGTTTTCATTTTGCATTGGAATTTTCAACTAGTTTGCTATTACATTTCATTTCCTGGCTTTTGCGTTTCGTTTTCTGTTTTACATTGCTGTTGCATTTCATATTTCAACAAGCTTGCATTGCATATACCCAAAAAACAAAAATAAAACAAAAAACATTGCATTGCATCTTAGATTTTAGTTTTCATTTTTACATATTTGTTTCTTGTGCTCACTGTTTTCACTTGATATTATGTTCACTATTTTATTTCATTTGTCTTTTAGTTTCTGATACATTGAATTTTCCTCTACTACAAGCAACTGTTTTCATGTTTTTGTTCTCTATTTACAAAACAAAATATCCATGTTTCTTCTTTACATTGCCTTTATCAAGCACTTCTCAAACAACTTCTCTCTGTCACTCTTCACTTCCTCAACCAAGCTGCCATTATCCTATAACAATATATCAACTTCTCTCTGTCACTCTTCACTTTCTCAAACAACGAAGCTGCCATTATCCTATAACAATATATCAACAATATATATCTTTCTATTTTACAGAAACGAAGTGAGAAATATTCAGCCCTTAGGGATAAACAACTTCCACACACAACTGGTCGTAAGGGAATGGCTAGATTGACCGAAGACATGGTTAGTTAATTAAGTATAGCTTTATTTAATATTATTTTATACATGTCCAGTTTTTTATTTAATGTTATCCTAAATTTAGAAAAAAGAAAGTCCAAGTCCATCGCCCATAACTAGAGCTGATGTTTGGATTAAAGCTCACATAAAAAATGGTGAACCGGTGATCGCGGAAGCTGGAAATGCTATTGTAAGTTTTTTATTTTATATGTATATAAAATATTGTCCAAAAGTACAATAATTTTACCATTGTACATTATCTACTTGTATTTATTTATGTAGGAGGAGACTAAAAAATTTGGTAGCTTATCACATTCCGGTTCGTCACAGAATGTCAGTGGAGATGCTCTTGTACATGTACTCGGACAAGATAAACCAGGACGGTTAAGGGCATTGGGAAGGGGTTGCACTTAAACCAAGCTAGCTGTGGCCCATTCCAAAGATAAACAAGTATCGCATTGTCGAGAGGAAATAGCAGAAATGAAGAGTATGCTGCAGGTTCTGATGAACCAGAAGGTAAACTATTAAAAGTAATTTATATATGTAAAATAAAAAATCAAAGCGCCATATAATTTAAAATACTAAAAAGAAAAAATTTATTCTCTCTCACAAACTTATTATATGTTCTCTGCCATTTTAAGTATGGTCATTTTAATTTTAGCAACTCAATTTTATTTTTTTCACTTGTTGGTTTCGGTAGCCATATTAATTTCATCCCATCATTTATAGCTATAAAATACATTAACTAATCAAAGTCCATTTAGTAGTTTTCGATAGTCAATTAAACGCCTACATTACATTTAATTGAGTGCTTTTAAGACTAAAATATCCTGATATTAGAGCTTTGCTGCAGGGTGTAGAAAGTTCAAAAAGGAGCACATCTGAATTGGTAAAAATAATAATTATATTACTCAAGAAATAACATTTAGATTTTAAATTTTGATCCAGTGATTGCTATAATTTTTCTTTGAATAATTGCAGAGCAATGACAATGTATGTTCGATGTTGAATTGGGATGGAAACTGTGAAGTTGTTGCCAATGGGAGGGTGTTGTCCAGGGTCCCAACTGCGGTTGTCAATGGCATTCATCTTGGACCAAATGCTGTGAGCGTTATTGTAGATATCGTGGAAAAACCAGATACTTATTTATGGAGGCCTACACCTAAAATGACAGTATTAGCAGACGCTGTGAATAAGGTAGTAGCTTGGCTATCAACTTGCATTAAGATGGCGCTGCGAGTAAATTTGAACGACGTCGGTACGGTAAATTTTACACTTCTCATACTAAACTATTGAATTACACTTCTCATTGAAACATACTAAAGTTTTAGTTTTAGTTTTAGTTTTTAGATATTAGTACCCCAAATTAATCCATTTGTATATTTATTTGTTTGTTAAAATCTTAATAAAAATTTGAATAAACTTTTTATATTAAAAGCACTGTCCACAATATTATGGTTGGAATTACACTTCTTATTTTATGACCTGTGAATGAATCGCTAAGTAATTTGCTAAGTAGAAATTTATTTGTTTGTTAAAATAAACCATCTTTATATTTATTTGTTTGTTAAAATTACACTTCTCATTTTATAACCTGTGAATGATTTGCTAAGTAATTTGCTAAGTAGAAATTTATTTGTTTGTTAAAATAAACCATCTTTATATTTATTTGTTTGTTAAAATTACACTTCTCATTTTTAGAGTAACAACACTGCCAAAGATGACAAATGCAAGATTTATGGTTGGAATGATGGTGAAGGGGTAGTTGCTGAAGGAAAAATCTACTCCAGAGAACCATAATATGTTGTTAAGGTATTCCGCTCGGTCCGTCTGCCGTTGTGATTTCGGTCGACAAAGTAATAAATAAAGATGCTTATTTGTGGCGACCCACATGTGATATGTCGTGCATTGGAGATGCAGTTGGTAGGAAAGTAGAATGGCCAAAATCAAAAGTTGAAGTTGATAAAGAAAATGTAAATGACAGTGTAAATTATGCGACTTCCCCCATGAAATCTACACCCGTGGTCATGAAGAAATTAGAGCATGTAAGTATTAATTTTCAAAATTGAAGAAATTTCCTGTGTATGAAAGTTTATTTATTATATGTATGTATATATTCTGCATAATAATCTCTTTTGTTCCAGCCAATTGCAAAGTGGACAAAAGATAGCAAATGCCAGTTGATCGATTTGGGTGGAACAAACGTAGTGGCTGAAGGAACTGCATCAACTGATCCGATAACGCTGGTCCATTGTCGTCCATTGGGACTTAATGCTGTAAAAGTTTGGGTTGATATTGTGAGAGATGCAAATGCAGAGCTATGGAGACCAACATCGTCGTTGACGTGCATGGAAGATGCACTTGGCGTTCCCATGGCTTGGCCAACGGAAAAAGTCATTCTGAAAACAAACTGAAAGGTATATAACTTGTTCGTCATAAATGTTTTCAAACTTTGATTCTAATACCCTGACAATATTCCAAGACAATCGACTATAAAAATTAGTTATATTACTCAATAAATATTGGTGTAGAGCTAGAAAGTGATTGAATTGGTGATTGAATGTTGTCAGTTTGGCTGAGGTTGTTGATGGAGTTAGGCTAAAATTCAGTGAGGGGGTCTATGGTTTAGGTCAAACAGTGGCAGGACTGTCAACTTGTCTTTAACTTTAACTTGGCATATTGTGGATTTTTTTCTATAGTATGAATGGGGAGGGGTTGTTGCAAGGCAGTTGATGGAAACTGTGTTGAAGTAGGGAAGTGATGCTTGTAGTAGACAGAACTATAATGACCGAGGTTGTTTGAACTGAAGCAGTTTGAAGGTGGAACAGTTCAAGTGAAGGTGAAGTTTTTAGAAGTAAGGGTGATATTGGTGGTAGGTTGTTTAAGGGATAGGGAGGGTTGTATTGTTTGTGATTGAGGAAGGAATGATTTTGACTTGGTGTTGGAGTGGCAGTTTGAGGAAGTTGTGATGATGGTTGTTATCAGGTATGGGTGACGTTATAGGGAGGAGGAAGTGTTGGCAGTGATGATCCAGAAGTCGGGGAACTATCGGGGATGTTAGCAGTTTTGTGGTGGAGTTTTGGTGAAGTTGAGATGGTGGACAGTTTGGCTATTGTCAGATTAAGGTATGTTGTGGAGTTAGAGTTTGTATTCAAGGATTTGTTGTTGATATGTTGGCAGTGTGTTGTTTGGATGTAGGGTGGTATATGAAGCAAGTGTTAAAGAGGAGTGACTGGAAGATTGAAGGGGAGATTGCTGAGTGGTCGAAGTGTGGAGATGATTGAAGTGTGGTCGAAGTGCATTTGTACTGAACTATAGAGATATGCAATGCATGAAAGGTTAGGTTGCAGTAGGTCTGTTGAATGATCAGAGGAGTTGCGATTAGGTTTCAGAAGCACGGTGGTTCGATTGTACCAGTGATGAAGAACAGGGAAGATGGACGAGTTGTTTGGCAGGTTCAAATTTTTTTTGGTTGTGTTGTGGGACGAGTTGTGGGTATGGTCGGAAGTTTTTATCAAATATGATTGTAAGGAAGTTTTGGTGGAGAAGTTGACTGTGTTGTGTTAGAAGTTGGAGTGAACAAGTAGTGTACAGGCAGAGGGAATGAAGGAAGGAAATGGGGATGTTATCGGGTGAACTTGCTGTTTTGAATGGAGTGCATGGTTGAAGAGGATGGTTGTCGTATGGCAAGTCTAGTGCACTGACTTCACAAATATGATGTAAAAGTTGTTGGACGATTACAATGTGCTCACATTAGTGGTTAATACGCGGAGGCATATTTGTTTGAAGTATTATAGTCTAAGGACTTATATATTTGTCCATTTTTGATCTTTGATACCTTCACCTCACAAATATTAGTAACATGATTATTATTGTTTACACGTAGATAAACGTTTGTGAAGAATTCAAGCAGCAGCACTGGTTTTTGGTATGGTAGCAGCACATGTGTGTAGTTAGGTTGATTAAAACTGTTATGAAACTATTATGAAACTAGTATGTATGGTAGCAGCACTACTTTAGCTGCATGTACTATTATGAAACTGTTTATGGTAGTTCGGTTGTGTAAACGTATGGTTAACCTTTTGTCTTGACACTAATGTTATTGTATAGTGGTGATTATGTAATTGCTTTTGTTTGTGTTATTGTGGTTCATTAAATGTGTTATTTTTGAATGTGTATGTGTTTATATATTACATTATTTTATAAGTTTTGAAGTACTTGAATTAGAGGCAAAATCAGACGTAGTCGCGGAACAGCAGGCAATAAAATCGAGACATACGATGGTGGAGAAAAAACGCCACCAATTTTTTTTTCGTAGTGTTTAAAAAGCGCTACAGAATCAACAATTATAGTAACTCAGATAATCTCTGTGGCGTTCAAAAAACGCTGCAAAAAATAATAATAAGTGCAACAAAAAAATAAGATAGTAAACGACACCTTTTCGGTGGCGTTTCTTAAACGCTGTAAAAAAGATCTTTAGTAACGTTTAAAAAATGCTGACAAAAATACATTTATAGTGGCGTTAAAATAAATGCAACAAAAAATCATGGATTTTTAGTCGCATGTTTTCTAGCGGCGTTTATCAAAACGCCACCAAAACTTTTTGTTGCGTTTTTTGAGCGCCACTAAAAATCAAATTTCTTGTAGTGTATATACTTGATACAATATGTTATATTAACCAATTGATTTAGTTAAAATATATTTAATAGAAAATCCATAAATGATATGTTTTATGATAGCAGTTACAATATGTTGTGACCATGACTAATTTGTCACGGTGAAATTAAACATACCTTTTTTAAATATTCCTAGCCAAAATGTATCGAGATTGAATATCAATACATCCATCGAGACTAGAGTATGTAATGCTCTCCAAATATCAGGTAGTACACTACTCATGACTGTAGGAGGGCACTAAGGGGTTATGTACTAATAGTTCTTCGATTATTAGACTCGTTGGATATTTTTCAGCTAGTTAATATAACTAAGGTCAAATAGAAATATCCATGTGACAAAATTACGTAGTTCTCTTGACTTGAGAATATTATTGATCTTCAACATGGAAGCTCCACTTTGATTATATTTAAATTATGACGTATTGTCCATCAAATGGCCATAGTTGGGTCGAGTGGAAGCACAAGAAGCGAGACATTATTCTAGAGCGAATTTGTCTCCTTAGTTATATGTGGTTAGTATCACGGTCAATTGTAGTCGACTTAAAGTCAAAGTCTCTGGCCAGAGTGGTTTGATTGTAACACCCAGAAAAACTAACAGTAATTAATAAGCAATTATTTAATCTAAAAATGTAATTTGAGAAAACAATGGAATTTGGCCACGAAACTTATACCATTATGTTTGTGGCAATTTTCTAAGCAAATCTCATATTTGGAGTTTTGCGATCGGAGTTCAAAGAAGAAGTTATTAGCGTTTGAAGTTTTCGAAACAAAATAATTAAATAAAAAAAAAGGTAACAACTAAGAATAATAATCGCGTGGACCCCATCGGTCGAGCCTCTTCTTGAGCCAGTCGACTGCTAGCAATCGACCGCCTATAGATGAGCAGTCGATCAGTCTACTGTTAGTGGTTAGGGTTGAACCTTGGCTGAATGATCTGGATTTAATTATTTTAAATCTAATGGACACAATAAATTCAAGCATCTATAAATACATGCCTAGCCCATTACTTTTCTTCTCGTATTTTCTAATCAAAGCAGCAGAGCTTTTCCATTTGTCCTTCTCCACTGTTTCTATAACTATAAAATATGTTACTATATATAATCGAAAAAGGGAATAAATAAAAGATAAGAAGAGAAGGAGTGAATCGATACTTTGGAAAAGGGTAATTTTTATAATTATAAATCTATATTCTACTTAAACAAAATCTTTTTTTCAAATCCATAATTCTAATGGTATGTATATATCTTATTATACATATTAATGGATTAGAAAGTAAAATTAGTCAAATTAAAAGAGTGAATTCGAATTTGAGAGACTTTGAAAGTTAGAAATGTGAGTGGGAAATTATATGGTTTATATATAAGATTAAAATTTATTTATATCATTGAGTTTTATTTAATTATTTTGCATACGTAAGATCTGTGGAGTTGTAGGCTTAGGAATAACGTATTCAATTGACATCTCAACTACATATTCTGTAAGTTAGGTAATTCAAATAAGAATGGTATTTACTCCCTAATCTATAAATTTGGAAACCAAATTCCAAATTTGTTAAAGTAGAATGTTGATAAGATTGCAAGATTTATTATAATTGGGTTGTAAATTGTTAATATAGATTTAGATTGCCCTAATTTTACTTCGAATGTCGGTCTTTATGTTTTAATTTGTTGGGAGCATTTTGGGTACAATTTAGCTGTAACTATCTCTGAGTTATTTCTATAAATTATCAAATTCCACAACTGTGTATAAAAGCGCATCGGTTGTCATAATAAGGAATATACTAAAAGAAAGAGATGCATAAAATACAGGTGTTCTCCTCCTTAGTTTGCGCTGTCTATTTCAAAAAAAAGAAAAGAGGTAATTTCTTGTAATTTCAAATGGAGCAAAAGTCTCATATTTGGGTAATTTATGAAAAGTTACAACGGTGATCCATTTTGGGAAGGATAGCTCCAGTCTATTAAAATGTGAAAATAAATATTGCTTAAAGAATGTACATATAAGTTAGTTCTAGAATTCCCAAATTTAGGAACTAATGAGTTAGAAATAGGAATACACACACATAACCTGCCTACCAATTATATATATAATCTAATATACGAAGATATTCATATTAGTTATAATTAGGACAACTAGTTATTGTTACGTAGTAAATTATAGGACAAGGAGGTGAAGATGGAAAAGAGACAGTAACTCCAAAATCAGTAGGGCAATAAATGTGCAGTTAACGGGAGTTACAGAAATTAAATAGGGACATAAATGCATTTAATGAGACCGAATAATGAGTTTAATATGGTATTTGTTAGGATAGGAAATAGCACAAAAGGTTGAATTAGAATGAATAAACAAGTGTCATTACTTATTGTCCAATTTGAATAATAATGACCCCTTATTACGAACAATTGACATTAATAGGACGTAAGAGGGAAATAGAGAATATACGTAATTAGCGTATAAAAAATAATTAAATGCTAGAAGGTAGTATAACTTTCATAATAGGAAATCATAAACCCTTAATAGTATGTTTAGGAAGTGGGTGAATTAGTAGGCCTAGCCCAATACTTAAGCCTAGGATGATTGGTTTCATTTAGTAAGAGTGGGGATGCGAGGTCGGTAGAGTTACACAACAGAAGCCTATCCTTCACTTAGAGGCTTCCGGTAGTTGTGTATACTTACTATTGATGTGGGACATCTCCAACCATGGAACCCATAGGGAAGGGATATACATTTGCATATAGCTAGGGGAAAATATACCAAGTGTTCGCCTAGGATTTGAAGTATTAAATGACTCAGTATTTTTAGGGATGTCAAGGGGTTTACTTTGGGATGGAAGTTATTAAATGGTCACTAGGTCTGTCTCCTCCCTATTTAAGAAGTTTTAAAACCTATGGCGATACCTAATAGGGAAATACGGTCTGTTTCAATTCTAACAAGAAGTGTAAGTAACTAGAATGCACATTTTCCTTGACTTACATTAGGTTACTCTAAACGGGATTTTGACTATGTGAGGTCGGTGGGCTATGTTAGTATTGTTGGTATTTAGTAGTAGGATGGTATATAGGCTATGACCACCAGTGGTCCGGAGCAGTCGTTCGCAAAGACTTATGTTATGCCTTGATGGATTTTGCTTTCTACTAATGTTGAATGCATATGAGATATGCAAAGACCTCAGCATTTAATTAGTTGTTTATTTGTCGGAGGTGAGCTAGTTAACTATTAAATAATTCTTTGAGATGCGTAAGTAATATGAAAATCAAAATATAAAGCTGTTTGCACAAAAAATGGGCAAACACCTCCAAGTCGTATGATTTAGTTGATTATATGTTGTTCTTAGTGATTTGGGTGATTTATGCAAATATGTAAAAAGCAGGGACTAAACTGTAAAAGACATGCAGATTTATAGTGGTTCGGCCAGAACGTGTCTACGTTCACTTTATATGTTATTCTCCTTTACTGTTCAGATTACAAGTACAAATCTTTGATTACAAGTGCATGAAAATTGTTTTTAAGTTTTATCCGTGCTTGACCTCTCAAACTTGTCTGCCATTGTTGTACCCCTACCCCTCTATTTATAGAGTGAGGATGGGGGTAGGGGTCTTGGATGTATATAGTTGTCGGTGGGCCTGGGCTGATGCAATCTGGCCTGGCAAAGTTGGTTCGGCATTCCTTGGTCCGGTGATGGTTTTGGTTTGATATGCCTTGGTCCGGTAGTACGTTGGTCCGGTGGTATGTTGGTCCGGTGGTATGTTGGTCCGGTGGTATGCTGGTCTGGTGGTACCTGGGAGATGGGTTGTTCGGTGGCATGTGGAGTGGCTTTGGTTCGGCAGGCATGGGAAGGAGCTGGTTCGGCAGGCATGGGAAGGAGCTGGTTCGGTGAGACTTTGGTTCGGTGGTAGGAGCATGGATGTGGGATCTGGTCCGGTAGTGCAATGGTGAGCGTGGATTGATTCGATGGGTTGGCCCGGTCGAAACAAACCCAACACTTGCCCCCCAAAGTAGGGAATGTGCATGCATATGGCGTGATTTGTTTTAGGTCAATCATCCTGGACACTCTCATCCAGTCTCGAATGCCGAACCAATTGGTTCGGTCGTTGATATTTGCCTATAAGTATGGGCCTTATGCTTTCGCTATTCCCTACCAAGCGAGATAGCCGAATCAGATTTTCCTGCCGAATCAATCACATTGCCGAGTTACGTTTGACTATCGAATCAGGTGATTGCCGAATGACTTTCATGTCTCGAACTACCGAATGGGTTTGAGCGCCGAATGAACCTCAAGCCGGAACTGCCGAATGTGATTTTTGCTTTGCACTACCGAATGAACTCGGGGAATCCGAGTACCGAATGATCTTTCGGCCTTGAATTCCCGAATGACCATGGGGAGTATGATTGCCGAATGAGTTTGGGAGTTTGAATGCCGAATGAACCTTATGCCTTTTATGTTTTAACTTATAAATGAAATTCTAGATTTCGTGCACTCGCTTGTTTACTTCCCTCATTCTAACGACGTGCTTTTGCCCTTTTTTGTGTTTGCAGATAAATGTCTCATAAAGTGGAAACTCGATCAGATAAGAAGAAATCCAAGGACAGAGAAGAGTCCTCCACAGTGCCCCCAGCTCAGTCAGGACTGGGACGTCATGGACCCACCCCGAGATCATTAGTAGATGGGTACGGCCCTCAGGAGCTCCTGAACTCGCCACCTGACTGCTTTCCTAGCTCCCTTAAAAAGGAGCAGCTTGATGTTATATCTCGTTCTTTCGGGATTAACAGAGCACATATGGTGCTGCCAGGGAATGGAGTTATGCCGTATGACCCTCCTGAAGGATATTTTGCTTATAGCAGGTACCATTGTATGTGTGGGGCCATTCCCCCGATCAATGCTTGGATAGTCAGCTTCATCACCTACTTGAAGGTGGCCCCTTTCCAGCTTCAGCCCAACTCTTACGCTATCTTGGTGAGTCTATTCATCATTTTCCAGAGAAAATACAGGAGTCCCCCTTCCAACCGGGAGATCCGATATTTGTACAATTTGAGAGGTTACAAGAAGGGGTCTCCATATATCAGCTTGGAATCGGCCGTGTCCTTCAAGTCGGTCCTGGACTTATATTCGAAGTTCAGCATGTTCAAGAAAGAATGGTTTTTTGTCAAGGATGACTCTGTTTCTATCCGTCGCTTCACCTCCGGCTGTAAGTTGAAGCTTATTTATAATTTCTGTTCTGACTGCAATGCTTCTTCTTATGTGTTTTTATTTCTTGCTAGCGAAAGGTGGCTTTGAGGTCGTGGAGAACGATCGCCTGGTTCAGATGGCTGCGGAGATAGAAGCCATTTCGGGAAGGGAGAGGTCAACGTCTTACTTGATCAGGAATGCTACTCTTCTGTAGCACAACTTGATTCTACCACGTCAGTCTGTGGTCAAGCAGAGAGACACAACTGAGGAGAGGGCTGCCAAAGCTAAAGGAGGGGTCACGACGAAGAGCAGCAAGAGGAAACCCTTCTCGATACCTCCAATCGACGGGGGGAAGAAGATTAAGAAATCCGATGGACCTTCCCCTAGCACATGTCCAGACATCCCGTAGGAGGAAGACGTGGAGGAGGAAAGAGGCGAGGAGGAGAGCGGAGGTGATGGAGAAGGTGATGGTGTTGATGGTGGCGAAGGACAGAGCGGTGATGGCATCGGGGCTTTGTCCTCTGGGCAAGCAGGGGAGATCCAAGAGTGGACAGATGATGCTTTCCGCCAGGCTTTTGAGGGTTAGAGGAAGGATCGGCCTTGGTGGAGAAGCCAAAGAAAACTGATAAGGCCGGGACTGGTGCCGATTCATCTTCCAAGATCATTTCAGCTAGGGCAACTCCGGCGATTCAAGGTGAATTTTTGACTCCTCTTTACTCTTTTTAACTTCACATGTTTCTTGGATTATAGTCCCATGCGTGCTTGTAACACTTGGTTTTTATTCCAGGAACGGGTAAGGTGGCCAAGACATCAGACATTCGGCACCGTCTCGAACAATTCAAACTCCTCAAAGCTTCCGCTAAACCAAAGCCTCCGACCAACCGTTCCGGGGACGTAGTCGGCTATCGTCCTCTTCTCGGAGTTATTGAAGAGGATATTCAAAAGAAAACGAGGAGTCGCTCCTTATTCGAACCTTCACCTGGTCCTCAGCCCCCAACCTAGCCTCTTCATGATATCACGGAGGGGGATACTGAGTTCATACCCTCTCCGCATCCGTTTGAAAATCCTACTGTTACTCAGATTGATCGTCCCAGCTTGGCTTGTAATCCATTTGCGGGTCATCCAGATCTGGATCCGGGTTCTCATGATATTTCCTTTGACGAGGTTACTGGTGAGCACCTTCTCCCTCGCAATCCTATGGTAAGGGTGCTTGATGAGGCCAAGTCCCTGGACCTTGATTTGCTTACTACTCGGATTGTAACTATGGGGGATGAAGCTAAGGCAAACATCGACCGGGTTGCTGAGGAGACCAGGAAGTTGATGAGGCATCAAGCTCGACTGGTCAAGGCCGGGAAGGAAATTGGGAGTGCTAACATAAGACTGCGGTTAGTGGTTTCCGACCAGGCCAAGCAACTCGCCGATCAGGCCATCCAGATCTCTCAGCACGAGGCTGCCTCCAAACGACTAAAGAAAACCATGGAAGAGGCTAGCAGAACCGAGCTACGGAAAATGGAGGCCACCTGTAAGGAACGGATCGATATGGCTATTGCAACGGTGGATGAGGTTCGGAAAGCGGATTTCGAGCGGGTAGAGGAGTTATCTGGGAAGCTTGAAGCCGTAGAGCTTGCTCAAGCCAAGCTGAAGGAGGAGATGGAGGCGATGAGGAAATCCCTTCAGGCTGACCGCTCGCGATACCGATCGGAGAGGGATGCTGCCATTGCAAAGCTGTTGGCTTCTGAGGTCCGAATGAGGGAGTTTGAGGAGAACGAGGGGATGATGGATGAGATGCTCCAGGACATGTATTTCCGTACTTGAAAGCAGGGCAACTTATCCTTGATGGATGATTATCCCCGGATCATGGCCAGGATTTATCTCCGGGCTCTGGAGGAGGCCAAGGCTGATGCAGATACGGAGGGTGGTGTGGCCTTTAGTATGGATGTGGTCACGGCCCAGTTCACCAAGAAGGAGAAAATGGCGGTGAAGGAGGGTATGCGGCTACTTACAGCTGAGGAGGTAGGTGTGCAGTTGGAGGATGATGATCAAGGAGCAAATGCTGGTAAGTCTTCCCTTTTAGTCTTTTCATAACTTGATTGCTTATTGTTTATTCAATGGATTCTTTCTTGAATTGTACAGGCGGGACCTATGGAGCACCAACTACCTCTGGCCAGCATGCTAGAGCTCCGTCCCTGTGGCTAAGTAGATCTTGGAGGGCCGGTAGGATAGAGGCGAAGCCCCGATGCAGCCGACTTCTTGGCTTGATCTAGACATTTTTTGGTTTACTTGACATTCCTGTATATACTTAGTACCAAAACATTAATGTACTTTCAGGCTGTAATTATGTCATTTGTACAGAACGACTTTATTCTTAACATGTAATTTTATAACATAAGCTGATTCTGTCATATTTGGATGCTGTCGTTATTTCGATGTGTTGCATAAAATATAGCTGTGCATGTGTTAGTGATTCAATTGTGTTTGATGCTAAGTTCTTACTTAAAATATAATTTCATGTCTTGCAATGTTAGTGTGATGTGCGAATAAACTATAGTTACATATTTATGTACAAGAGAAGAAAGTACCGCCCATCAAGTTTTAGCTGTAGACGGTAGCTTTGAATGCCTTGTGTAATCGAAAATGGAATGCAGCTGAGTGACCTGCCATCCAGCTGTGAGTTCTTATTCCCATTAGTAAGTGTCTCCTATTTTGTGTCCTGTACTTTAGTGATCGTTATAGAGGATAGGAGGAAAGTTTTTATAAATAAAATGGAAATATAAGAAATAGTAAAACTTCCAATCACGGAAGGTCATCGATGTGCTCAAGTTCGTGGCAAACGGGTTTTGTAGTCACTTTCCCTAGCTGTGGGTCTTGGAGACATTTGTCACCCATCTTACGCATCCGCGGGGAGTTTTCTTTTTTACCACAGCCGTACTTAAGACACATCGGAGCCGAGATCGCGCACGGTAACTACCCGGGCCATTATGGCCCGTAATCGTGGGTATTATTCGATTTACCGTGGTCGGCTAGCGCGGGTGCCGATCGTCAACTGTGAACTGCCCCTGGTTGGCCACACCTTATGTTGGGGCTTATAATCGGTTCATGGTTGCCGGCGAGCCGAACGCCGTAATGAGCTGCCTAGGCTATGGTTGGCCTTCTCAATGGCTAATAATCGGCTCATTACAGTTGGTTTTAAGGGCCGTCACGAGCAATGAGTTAACCTGCGGCAGAGGGATGCTGGAGCAAAAGTGTCTCATTGGCGAGGGCATAGATTCGTATAATACCTGTTAGGTTTTGTCCAGGTGAAGTTGTGCTGTGATGCCCTGAATGGAGATGCCGTCTACACAGGATTTTGTTCAACATAAAAGGATAGAGCTCAGCAAGTTGCCAAGATATAAAGGAATAAGTTAAAAAAAAGAGACAAGTTTTTAAAGTGGTTCGGCACGAAAATGCCTACGTCCACTGATTCTCTTTGTTAATTCACTTTATATGGGCAGTACAAGTTAAGAAAAGTACCGACGAAGGTGTTGGATGTTCCATGCCCTCTAGAACACCTCTCTGTCCACTGTTGACAAAATATAAGCTCCGTTGTGGAGATCTTTATGAATTACATATGGTCCGTCCCAGATTGGATCTAGCGCTCCGGGGTGCGGGAAGATTCGCTTGAGGATAAGATCTCCTTCTTGTAAGCTACGATGCTTGACTTTGGAGTTGTATTGTGCTGCCACTTTTTGCTTGTGAGCTGCGGCTTTGAGTGCTGCATCATTTCTTCTTTCTTCAATTAGATTCAAAGACATGTGGAGGAGTTCTTCGTTCTCTTCTGGGTTGTAGTGGATCCTACGGTGGGATGGCACTACAGTTTCAACTGGGAGCATGGCCTCCGATCCGTATGCCAAAGAGAAAGGAGTATGTCCTGTTAATGTTCTGAAAGACGTGCGGTAGGCCCAAAGTGCCGTAGGAAGTTCATCCACCCAAGAGCCTTTTGACTTTTCAAGCTTCTTCTTGATTAGAGTTTTAAGAATTTTGTTGACAGCTTCGACTTGTCCATTTTCCTAGGAATAAGCCACAGATGAGAAGCTTTTGTGAATTCCGTGCTCTTGGCACCAGTCGGCGAACTCCTCGCTGTCAAACTGAAGTCCATTGTCCGATATGATTTTGAGTGGAACCCCGTACCTGCATAGTACATTTTTGATCAAGAAGTTAATAACTTTTGCTGAAGATATTTTATTTAGAGGTTCCGCTTCCATCCATTTGGTGAAATAGTCGACTGCCACTATAGCATATTTTGCTCCGCCTCGGCCCATCGGCAGTTCTCCAATCAAGTCAATTCCCATACTGCAAAGGGCCAAGGACTGGTCATTGGAGTAATCTCATTTGTTGGTAGTCGAGGAATCTTAGCAAATTTCTGACATCTGTCACATCTTTTGACGAAGTCTAAGGCGTATTTGTTTAAAGTAGGCCAGTAATATACATATCGGAGTGTCTTCTTTGCCAGAGTCTGCCCACCAGTGTGATCTCCGCAGCTCCCTTGATGGATGTTGGATAAGATTTTCTTGGCTTCCTATCCAGAACACACCTTAATAAGGGGTTAGAGAAGCCGTGTCGATTGAGGATGCCTTCTTGTATTGTATAGCGAGAAGCTCTCCTCAAGATTTTCTTGACTTCGTTACGCTCGTTGGGTAGTGTGCCATCTTGTAAGTATTTCCGGATAGGAGTCATCCAAGTTTATTCTTCGATTGCAGCTATCAGATCCTCTTGTTTGAAACTTGGGGCTAGTTGTTTTGAGATGGCTACTGTTCCGGAAATGGTGTTGTTCTTCATGCTAGCTTGCTTTGCCAGTTCGTCGGCCTCTCGGTTCTCCTCTCGAGGAATGTGTTTGATTAAATAGTGGTCCAACTGATCGAGTAGCAGCTTGGTTTTCTTTAGATATGCTGTGAGTCGTTCTCCTCGAGTCTGAAACTCTCCTAGTACTTGGTTTACGATAAGTTGAGAATCACTATGAAGACATAAAGAACTGACTCCAATTTCTAAGGCAAGTTCTAATCCTGCTATTACTGCTTCATATTCTGCATCGTTGTTGGTGGCAGCGAATTCCAACCTTAGGGCATAGTGCAGCTTCCTTCCCCTGGGGGTGATTATCACAATACCTGCCCCCGAGCCTTGTTCGTTTGATGCTCCATCTACAAAGAGATTCCACTTGATATCTTCTGCTATTTCAGATTGCTCCTTACCTTCATTGGTAGTGAATTCGGCAATGAAATCGGCCATGGCTTGTCCCTTGATGGCGGTGCGAGGATGGTAGGTGATATCATATTGACTCAGTTCAATGCACCATTTAAGTAGTCGCCCAAAAGTGTCGGGGCGATGGAGTACCTGCCTTAGCGGTTGATCGGTTAAAACTTTGATGGAATGAGATTGGAAATAGTGTCGCAGTTTCCATGACGTGATTAGCAAACAGTATGCTAGCTTCTCAAGTTTAGGGTATCTGGCTTCTGCCCCCGTAAATCTCTTGCTTACAAAGTATACGGGCCGCTGCGCGCGGTTGTCTTCTCTCACCAAAGCGGCACTTAGAGCATGGGACGATACAGCAAGGTATGGGTATAGTTTTTCACCTTTATTTCGAGTTGAGAGTACTGGTGGTCTGTGGAGGTGTTCGATTAGGTTAAGGAAGGCTGTTGAGCATTCGTCAGTCCATTCGAACTTTCCTTTGTCTTTCTTTAGGGCTTCAAAGAAAGGGATGCATTTGTCGGTTGCTTTAGAGATGAATCTGCTTAGGGGGGCCACCTTCCCATTCAGGCTTTGCATTTCTTTTCGAGTGGAAGGTATCCTGATATCTTTCAGGGCTCGGACTAGTTCGGGGTTTGCTTCAATCCCCTTGGCATGGACGATGAATCCCAAGAACTTTCCTGATGACACTCCGAACGAGCACTTTAGAGGATTCAGCTTCATTCCATATTGGCGAAGTACTTGAAACATATCGTCCAGGTGGCTTACATGATCGTTGGCTTTCCTCAATTTTACCAGCATGTCATCCACATAAACTTCCATAGTTCGTCCTATTAGTTCCGCAAACATCTTGTTGACGAGGCGCTGATAAGTAGCTCCGGCGTTTTTAAGTCCAAAAGGCATTACTCTGTAGCAGTACAATCCCCGGTCAGTGATGAAACTAGTGTGGTCTTGATCGGGGGCGTGCATAGGAATCTGGTTATATCCTGAGTATGCGTCCATAAAAGATAAGAGTTCGTGCCCGGCTGTGCTGTCCACGAGTTGATCGATTCGGGGGAGTGGGAAGCAATCCTTCGGGCAAGCGTCATTTAAGTTGGAGAAGTCAATGCATGTTCGCCACTTCCCATTAGCCTTCTTTACCAGGTTGGTGATCCATTCTGGGTAGATGGCTTCTCGTATGAAGTTATTGGCAAGTAGGTTCTTTACTTCTTCCTCGAGGGCTGCTGATCGTTCTTCCCCCATACTTCTCTTTTTTTGCTTTATTGGCACCTTGGTGGGATCGATGTTCAGTACGTGGCATGGTACATCTGGGGAGATTCCAGTCATGTTAGTGTGAATCCATGCAAATACATCCAAGTTGTGGCGAAGAAAATCGACGAGTTGATCCTTCAACTCAGCTCTTAACTGAGACCCGATTCTCAGCAGTTTACTTGGGTCGTGTTTGTCTACAGATACAAATTCCATAGCCTCTACAGGCTCGACGGTGCCCTCCTCCTCTTTGTCCCTGGGGTCTAATTCATTGAAAGGATCACTAGTATATCGAAGAGGAGGGGCTTTCTTTAGTTGCTATGCTTCCAAGTTTTTCTTGCAGAGAGTAGTCTCTGCATACTTCCCTTTATCCTTCCTGCGGTTATTGCAAAGTTCAGTTACATAGCAATCTCGAGCGGCGTCTTGATTTCCTTCTACTTCCCCTATCCCATTTTCTGTTGGAAATTTCATCTTCAGGCACCAAGGGGCCAGGACAATCTGGAAGTCAGACAAGGCTGGTCTTCCTAAAAAGGCGTTGTAGGCCGAGTGGTTATCTATTAGCACAAATGTTTTTTTCCGCACAACGGAGCGGGGATGACTTCCTATTTTAACAAAGAGGTCCAATTGCCCGACGGGCATCTTCGCATCTCCAGTGAAACCATGTAGTGGTTTGTTGCAGGGAGACACGTCCTTTATTGACAGCTTCATTTTGTCGAAAGCATGCTTGAATAGAATGTTTACGGAGCTTCCAGTATCTACCAGAATTCGAAAAACTTTGGCTGGGCCGAACCTGGCAGAGATGACCATAGGATCCATGTGAGGGTACTGCCTTCCTTCTAGGTATCGCCTACTGAATGTGATGTCATTATCCTCTTTCCGCTTCGGGCGGTGTTCTTCCATGACGGAATTGATGCAGTCTTCATTGTTTCTAAGTGACTTTCCATATCTTTCCATTTCTGCCCAGTTTCTGTTGGCGATGTGTGGTCCTCCCGATATTGTATGGACCACTATCTTCTCTTGACTGGAACCGCTGGTGTTGTGATTTCTTCCGCCTGTCTCTAGGTGGAGTTGCCCTGGGTTCTCCTTGGCAGGAGCTGGAGTCCTGTCCTGACCCTTTACATAGTGTTCCAATCTCGTCCTTCTGATGTGCTCTTCAATCAGGTCCCGGAGATGATGGCATTCATTGGTATCATGCCCATGAGATTCGTGGAAACGGCAGAACTTTCCAGACTTGATTGCGTGATCTGATTCCTTCTTGTACGGGGGGCGTTTGTATTTAAGCTCGTCTTGGGTGGCTAGGAAGATGTTTTCGACTGTTTCATTCAAAGGAGTGTAAGCGTCAAATCTTGGTCCTGGCCGATATAGGCGTTTTTCTCCCTTCCTTCCCCCAGCATTGTCTCGAGAGTCATTTCTTCCGACGTCCTTTGCTGCAGCGGGTGCGTTGCCATGACCTGCCTTGGCTTGTTGCTTTGTCTGCCTTTCGGTGGCAGCGTCTTCAAGTCTCATATACTTTTTGGATTCATGGAAGAAATCGGGCAAGGTAGCTGGTTTTCTTTCGTTAATTTTCTAGAAAACTTGGTATCCGGATGTACGCCACTACAAAGAGCCATTAGGATAAGTTTCTCATCGGCATCTTGGACTGCGGCCGCTGCGGCGATGAATCGGGTTTGTTGCACTGTCTCTCCGGGCTTCTGTTTGATATTAGACAGGGAATAAGCGTCCTTGGGTTGTTCCACATGAATGCGAAACTGGCTGATGAACTTTTCTTTCAACATTTCCCATGAGCTGATGGATCCTTGGGGTAGATGGCAGAACCAGGAGGTATCTAGATCTGCCAAGAATAGTGGGAAGCATTTACACAACACTCCCTCTGTTGCTCCGCTCATGAGCATATGCTGTGTGTATCTCTGCAAGTGTACAACGGGGTCAGAGGTTCCCTTGTAAGGTTCCATTGTTGGCATATTCCATTCCTGGGGGGTGATGGCAGTTTCGATATTGCGGGTGAAGGGGCTGGTTACCCTAGCGCCTATCCCCCGATCCCTTCGGTCCCGTTGGACGCACTCTCTGAACAATCGCGCCATCCTTTCATCAGAACTTGGAGCGGATAGAAATGAGTTTAGTTCTTCTCTGCGGGATTGATTCCGTCCAGATGACCTGTAGGGATGGTATCGTCTATTACTCCTAACATTTTCCGGTGGCTGTCTTCGGTCTTCTGGGGGCATGCTGGGGTCAGCCACAGTTGGCCCTTGCCTCGATCTTCCCCTACTGGGCTCTGTTCTAAGCATTCCCTCGGGTCTAACTTTGGGCTGGACTCCAGCTCGGCCCCGTCCATTGGTGTTCCCATGGTTAGGTAGCATGACAGGCTCACCCATATCCGAATCCCGCCTGGTACCTCCCTCATGGGGTTCGGTTCCAAGTGTTTCCTCGGGTTGGAATTCGGGCTGAGTCTGGGATCGGCTCCTACCATTGCTATTTCTGTTGTTAGCCTCTTTGAAGAAGAAAGATCTTTGTCGCCTCCCAGATCCTTCAGACTGGGACTCACCCCATGATTCGGTGTTGCGGTTGGATTCTTCAGCATCCCTTAAGCGTGACATGAGTTGGTCCACCAAGGCTTCTTGTTGAGATGCGAAGCGGTTAGTTACTTCAGTCACAACCCTGTCCAGATCTGCCCTAGTAATTGGTTGTTCCGTAGCAGGGGCTGTTGGATTTGCCTGATTTCCATTTGCTATTGGAACAGGACCATTCTCTTGATCTCTGATCACTGGATCTGGGATACTGCTAGTTGCGATGTTCTTTCCTTTGCTAGCATCTTTCCTCTTCCTGGGAGGCATGTTTTCCAAGCAATGAGCGATGCTGTTAGGAAGAAGGTTGAGTGGGAGAAGCTGAAGCTTCTAGCTCGATTTCTCAGTGAAAGCACCAAAAATGTTTGCACAAAAAATGGACAAACACCTCCAAGTCGTATGATTTAGTTGATTATATGTTGTTCTTAGTGATTTGGGTGATTTATGCAAATATGTAAAAAGCAGGGACTAAACTGTAAAAGACACGCAGATTTATAGTGGTTCGGCCAGAACGTGCCTATGTCCACTTTATATGTTATTCTCCTTTACTGTTCAGATTACAAGTACAAATCTTTGATTACAAGTGCATGAAAATTGTTTTTAAGTTCTATCCGTGCTTGAGCTCTCAAACTTGTCTGTCACCACCGGCAGCTATATACATCCAAGACCCCTACCCCCATCCTCACTCTATAAATAGAGGGGTAGGGGTACAACAATGCCTGGGCTGATGCAATCTGGCCTGGCAAAGTTGGTTTGGCATTCCTTGGTCCGGTGATGGTTTTGGTTTGATATGCCATGGTCCGGTAGTACGTTGGTTTGATAGTATGTTGGTCCGGTAGTATGTTGGTCCGGTGGTACCTGGGAGATGGGTTGGTTCGGTGGCATGTGGAGTGGCTTTGGTTCGGCAGGCATGGGAAGGAGCTGGTTCGGCAGGCATGGGAAGGAGCTGGTTCGGCAGGCGTGGTACGGAGCTGGTTCGATGAGACTTTGGTTCGGTGGTAAGAGCATGGATGTGGGATCTGGTCCGGTAGTGCGATGGTGAGTGTGGATTGATTCGGTGGGTTGGCCCGGTCGAAACACACCCAACAAAAGCTGTATCTAAGAGTCATAGCTCTCTGTAGCTAGGGTCGATTGGCTAGCAATTACATTATGGAGGGCCTGCTTCGAGGTTGATGTATTAAATGGTCGATGGGTCTGTCTCCTATTAAGTGATCAGGGTATTGTTTTGGGTAGTACAACATTTAAATGTATGTGTGTGTGTATATAATTATACCTCGGAGAAGGTTAGACATATCGTGCATGTAGATGGAATGACATGAAATAGCCATGAATAACGGACATGACACTTAAATAGAAATCAATCGGCGTAGATAAAGTATGTAATTTTCCAATCATCAGAATGTTGTTCTAACACCCTCCTCCTTTCAGCCCACATGACAGATTTAGAGGGACATACTATTGGTCCAAGATGGGAATTGCGTATGGTGAAGTCTTCTCATTCATGTCTGGTGCTGGCAAAGGCAATCAAATAATAAAGGACTGATATTGATTCCATGATAGCAGCCTTGGTCAGCGTATATGTTTTGTTATATTTTTCTATTCCACTATAAGTTTACGTAGATAACTCTCTGGTATACTTATGTTTATTATAGGTTATCAAAACCAATGATTCGCATCCTAATGGACTTGGGTTTCAATTTAGTCGAAATTTGGACCCATAAAGGTGCAGGTTGTTACATTTGGTATCAATAACTTATGTTAGTCGATCATAGAAATTAGGATACGTGGAGGGAACTTATTTGTATTTTAACTTGTATATATATAATACACCAAACTCTATGATTTTTTCTAGTTTTGAAGTTCCTTTTTGAATTATAAGGGGTGGATAAATGGAATTAGTACTTCATTGAAATGGGGTAAAGAGAACAGAAGAGTAAGAAAGCTCGATAATGAAGAAATGAGGAATATTTCCGTATAAGGAAAATAGGGAGAGAAACAGCTAAAATAAATTTATACATAAGTCTTATCATGTTATTGAAGAAAAACCCAATGGCTAAAGCAGCAGCCCTATGCGCTGCAATGAGTCAATAGGTAAAATAGTGAAACAGAAAAAGAGCATGTAAGGAGAAAACTATTGAAGGCAATTTTGGCAGAAGAAAATTTTAATAGTAGCACTGGAAATATGAATAGAAAAAATGTTAGGAATTTTATAAAATAAGATTAATAATCTAGTTAGGAATAATGTAGGAAACTAGAGGCTAAGGAAAAATGGATAATTTCCATGAATTTGTATAACGATTGCGCAAATCTTTTAGAAGTCCCCCTCATGTGCTATTAGAATCCCCACTAAGGTTGAAAGCGGAAATAACATGAGTAGTAGGAAAATAATAGAATGGAAGTTTTCTTTGTCTACTCCAGTTTCATTGTTTAGAGATATATAAGGTATTTTTGAAAAATAGTTTGGTATAATAATTGTGTTTTTGAATGAAAACATGATAAATGTTTTGAGTTTAAAAATCCAATTTTTGAAGTGGTAAATCTCTGTTGTATAAAGTCTTTGAAAATGGAAAATTAGTTAGAATGAGAAATTTTTCATGGCTCCTTTTGGAAACCAAGCTAACTTTGAATTTTTTTTAAAATTTATACTTTCAAAGGAAAAAGTTCTAGATTAAGTACTTCATGACTGTGAAGTTTTATTTTTTTAAAAGAGTTGTGAAAAACCAAGCCAAATTTTGATATGAAGTAGATAGGGACGACTCCCTAGATAAGACGGAGTAAAGGTCAAGGCTTTGAGTAAAATAACTATGAATGCTTATTGGGTAGCAATAAGGTATCCTCGTTGAATATAAGGAATAATTGTAGGAACCTAAGAACGTTTGACTAAACATGTGTGAAAACTATAAGAAGAACCTTTAAATGAAAGGGGAACAGTTTCAAAGTATAATTTTGCTAGTCCTTGGGTATACTTGCATGAAAGATCAAGGATGAAGAAAGTAAATATCAAAGTTTATCAATACCTTAAAGAGATTTCGATTGAAAATGATAGTACTAGAAGTGAAGAAGAGAGTAATGAGATGGAAAACACACATTGATGATGTTAGTTGACTTAAGATTAAAGAAGGCACGATAGGTGGTAGGAAAGTTAACCCACCAAGTCAATTTTTCGATGAGTCATTCTTAATGTCCATAATTTATATTTCTTACTCACTGAAGTGTGGAATCTACAGTATGTCCCACAATCAGGTGTAATAATCGAAGTAAAGGAAGGACCTTATTTATTAAAGTCAAGGAGGTAAATTAAGACATGCGGATTATAGTAGAAAGACATACTAGAAATGTCCATCTTAATGAGTAAGTTGTGATAGGGCCACAACATCATTAATACCGGTTTATGTTGAAGGGCAGCTTCCAAGAGTTGCTTCTTCTTTTAGGTTATTTAGGTTGTAATAGCTTGGTGTCTGTTTTCCTGTAGTATAAAACGTATGATATGGTATGGGATATGTTCCTATTTTATCACCATGTTGATTTCCTGGATAAAATTAGACCGACACACACACACACACATATATATATATATTGAGAAACAACGTAAACAAGAAAAATCTCATAAGGACGCTTAACAAGCGATAAAATGCAAGTAAAGGTGGAAGTTTGTAAAATGAATTAGAAAATTAAGTTAGCAACTAGGAATAAAGAATGCTCGAATTCCAAAACTTTAGGATTGTGTAAAAAATAAACTTTGGTATGCGAATTATAGGGAAAGGTTATTGTGAATCATGGATCACTATCCTTATGCCTTAAAAGCTAAAATTTATAAATATACTTGTGTTTTTTGTTGTTTTGAAGAAAAATGAAAAGCATTCCAAATCTAGGATTAACTATACAATTCTAAGGTCAATTATATACATTGACTTAGTCCCTAATATGTTAAGATGTGGCTTAATTTGTTATTAAGGACAAAGCGGTAATTGTTTTGAAAAGAATTGTGTTCTAATTCTTTTGAATTTTTTTGTTTAAATGCTTTTGAGAAGTTGGGTTCAATTTCTTTTGGAAAATTTTGTTAAAGTGCTTTTGAAAAGAAAAAAGTGTTTAAATGCTTTTGCAAATTCAATTTTTCAAACTATTGTGCAAGTTTGATTAAAACGGGGAAAAAGATTTTTGACAGAAAATGAAAATTTTCAATTTTCTTGTGCTGCATGCTTAGCGTAGGGAGGATCGACGTATTAGTGAATATGAACTTTACTGTCTGACAATGGCGATAGTATAAAATACATAGGGAATAACAAAGGAAAAGGATGTTTTAGCTTTGGAATTTCTATTTCCATAAGTTGTTGTAGTGAACGAAACCCATGTTAAGGATAGTTTCATTTTAACATCCAAAAATAATTTTTCTTATGCAAAACGTACTTTGAAAAGTTGGAAAAAAATTCGGGGCAAAAGAGATGGTTCTAAAGTACAATGAAAGTGTTTTTCCAAAAGAAGGGTGGAAATGTGAAATTCTCCACCTAAATTCCTTTTCTGACATAGGAGTATAGATTAAGAAAATTAGCTTTTTTAAAAATTTGGACGTTAAAAATTATGTGTTAGGTTTTGGATGGTAGGGATTGGATGTAAAATTGGTTGAACCATACTCCTACTTGTAGGAGTGTGGAAATTGTTGTGTGAAAACATAGATTTTTGATTTTCAAAAATTTGCATACATATAGAACCGCCAGTATATAAGGTGTTTGCATCATATTTTCAAAATGTTTTAGAAAGAATGCATTCATATAGGAGGCGCCGATTTAAATTTATTCGACATGCATATCATATTTGTTGTGATACATCATGCACTTGTACATGTTTATTTGCAAAATTGGCGTACAAAAATTGGTTGGATAGTTTATATTGTTGCACACTATGTTACATGATTCAACTCTTGAGCAATTTCCGGGGCAAAATTCTTTTAAGGAGGGGATGTGACATCCTATAAAATTAATGGTAATTATAAATAATTATTATGGCTCAAAAATGAAATTTGAGCTAAGCAGATGTCCAAATTTGGTCACGAAACTTGCACTATTTTGTTCGTGGTGATTTTTGAGCAACATTTATATTTGGAGTTTTGCAATCGGAGTCCAAGCGAAGGAGTTAGTAGCATTTAAAGCTTTCAAAACGAAAATAATTTCAAAAGGGAAGAAATAATAGTAGTCTCATGAACCCCACTGGTCGACCCCCTTCTTGGGCCGCTCGCCCTTTCTTGGGTTCGTCGACCGCTACTGATCGACCGCTTGTAAGGGACGATCGATCGATCTACTGATAGCGGCTAGGATTGAACCTTGGTGGAACGTTCAAATCTAATTCTTTTAAATCTAGTGGATATGATTGATTCGATTATTTATAAATACAAGCCTAGCCTCTCACTTTTCTTCTTATATTTTCTGATCAAAGCAGCAAAGCTTTGCCATTTTCCCTTCTCCACTATTTTTATTAATTATAAAATATTGTATATATCGGAGAATGGCATAAAATAAAAAAGAAGAACAGAAGGAGCATTTTAATATTGTGGAAATGGTAATTTTTATAATTATAAATCTATATTCCACTTAACCCCAATCTCTTCTCAAATTTGTAATTCTAATATTATGTATACATCTTGTTATATATATATATATATATATATATATATATTTGGATTGGAAAGTAAAAAAGACCAATTAATTGGGTGAATTTGCATTTGAGAGATTTGGAAAGCTAGAAAGGTGAATGGGAAATTATATGATTTAAATATAATATTGAAATTTATATCGTCGAGTTTTATTTAATATTACGCATACGCAAGATCAGTGGAGTTGTGGGCTTAGAAAGAGCGTATTAAATTGAAATCTCGTTTACATATTATGTAAGTTAGGTAATTCGAACAGGAATAGTGTTTACATCATATCTATAAATTTGGAAATCAATTTCCAAAAAATTTTAAAATAGAATTTTAATAACTTTGCAAAATTTATCCAGGTTAATGATAATTGGGTTGTAAATTATTAGTATGCATTTATATTTCCCTAATTTGACTTGAAATGTGAATTCTATGTTTTAATTTATTGGAAGCATTTTGAGAACAATTTAGTTGTATCTATTTCCTTATAATTTCCATAAATGATCTAATTCCACAACTGTGTATAACAAGTGCATTGTTTGAAATAATAAGGCAAGTATCATAAAGGAAAGTGATGTGTAAAGTACAGATATTCTCCTCCGTAGTTTTCAATTTCTATTTCAATAAAAGAAAAGAGATAGTTCTTTATAATTTCAAATGGAGAAAAAGTCTCACTTTCGGGTAATTTATGGAAAGTTCAACTGTTAATGAGATTTTTCATCTTAGAAATACCCAAATAGTTTTTTTTTGAAGTAATCACTATGCCAAATGCTTTCATGTTATGAATCATCAAATTTAAGTAATATAAAGATTGCCTTTAAGTGGGCTATTTATGTTGCTTTAATGCTTACACAATTACGAGGGAGAATGTTCGAAATGTTTACAACCAATTTGTTTATTTCACTTTATCTCAATTCTATCACGAAACGAAAAAGGACAAACAATAAAGTAAAGTACTGAAAGCAATAAAAAGGACACAGAGACTTTACGTGGTTTGAATGTTATGAAAACCTATGTCCATGGGTAAAGTGTATATTTCTTCTCTCTTGATTTTTAGTGCAAACAAAAATGGTAGAGAGTACCATTTTTGATTTGTTTGTCCAAAAAGAGTTAGGTAAAATTCTCCCGTTTTCTGCTACAGTGCCTTATCAACTTATAGTACACAGAGATTCATGTGGCTTGCCAATGCCACCCTTCTTCTCTTTTGATTTCTGTCATTGGATCATGCCACATGCCGACTATTCATTTCACTTATTTATTATGCTTGGATTGCTAACATGGCTCTTGCAAGAAGTTGTAATTTAAGCAGTTAAATTTTGAACTTTGGCAGGAAGTTTGAAATTGAAGCGGAAAACCCAAATTTGAATAAGCCATGACATTCCAATTCCATAAGGCAACCGCTTGTGGACTACGTATACGTGTAGATGGAGCTACAACGAGAAATTGTCTTTTATTTCTAGAAAAACTGCTTCATTTTTACCAGCACTCCAGAATTGTACTATCGTAAACGATTTATTAGGATCTGCTCCTTCCTCATGCTTGAGATATTGATTTCATATAGCATTCGAACTGCATCAATCATTCCGAAGTCATACTGATCTACCTAATTCAAAATATTTACAAAACGTAGTATTGAGGGATTCTAGGGTTGAATGGTATGACTTAGTAATGGGAATTGCACTTTTGTTTTGAGAGGTGATCACCTGGCTTGAACCTGCCTTAAGCCATACATATCAATGAAGGACTGTGTCTTCGCCCTTGCCTTTAAGTTGGGTTTAATGAACTTGAGGATAAAGATGGGACCTCCCTGCTTGTCTTTGAGGAAAAAGATTCAGCTTTTGGTCGGGAAGTAGTCTTACCCTGTCGCTTCATCGCATGGGTCCTTATGTTAGTGGTCAATATTCTTTAAAATTGTAGCGCCTTCCTTTCACTTCAACGTCAAATCAAGATGGTGGCACATCTTTTTAGCTTTCTCTATGTTGATGCAAGATTGCAACATAGATTTTACAACTTTAGTGTTAGTTTTTTGATTGCAGTGCATCCTTGTTTTGTTGCTTAAGTGGTGATCGCGGTAATGTGCTGTTAGCGTTGCTTATGGGCCACAACATTGTTTTTATGTGACATAAAGGTTGTTGCGCAGTTCCAACTTTATAAGTTTTTTCCTTTTCGAGTTCTAGCACAGATTTCAATTTTAATACTCGGAAGCTGTGCCACAGTAATGCCTATCAGGACGAGTGTTGCAAATCAGTTCCTATTTTGTAGTCATCTCAAGTTTTTGGCTCAGTGTTATAGTGGCAAGGCTATGTTCAATGGGTAGATATAGTCTCTGTGTTTTGCTATCGACTCAGAATTTTGACACAGTATTATATGGATTTTTTCTTACTTCATTTTTTCATTTTGGCTTCTTATTGTGGTAGCAGTTCTTTTGGGCTCGGTGTTCATATTAATTCCACTTTACAATTGTGGAAAATATGCTGTAACACTTGTCCACCAAGTCTATAGCGATCATAGATTGGTGTGGGCTTGTCTCTTTTTCCGTTTTCCCTATAATCCATCACTCCTTTTTTCTGTCTCTCTACCTTCTAAAAATGAAAAAGTCTTTATTGCCATTTCGCATTTAATGTTCATATACACATGTCACACCCTTATTGATCGATCTTTGGAAAAGCTATACCTGTAGTCTTTTTGACTCCTAAAAAATCTATATTGTTTCTCTTGCTAATTTTCCTTATCGTTAATCAGCTAAAGTTTTTTAGGCTCTTTCATCATTTCGATTGTGTGGCCAAGATCCTAATCGAGGTAAGTATATATCTTTTTACCTTCATCTTCTTCATTTATTTACCTACTTTGGAAAACCTTAATTGTCAATCTCGTTTTCTCTAAGAACCGTTATTTGTCCAAATAAATGTAAGGTCATCTTCTTTTATTTAGTTTCTTTTTCTTGTGTATTAATGGTAGCTGATATGATAACCTCTTCTTCTTCTCCCCTATCTCTTCCATCTAGGGTAATTGAATTGGGGGAAATTGAGGGTATTCTCGACCATTTTTGTTCGAGTTACAGGGCAGGGTACCAAAGCCTCATGAACAAATTCATAAGCCCCAACCGGTTTCACTTCTATTTCCTCTGCACATATATGATGTAGACACTATCTCCATCTAACCAAATCCTTCGTAAATGGCTAACAGCTATTAGCATTGCCCCCATTCAACTCGCTCTTATCTGTTATTCCGTTTTTATTGCTACATTCAATTTTTTATGTTGAGAAATGCACTCCTCCTACATATGAAGAAATCCAATTCCTAGTTGACATTCATAAGAGTCCTTCGGAGGGATTTTGGGTTTTATTACGCCCAAGTCAAAAAAATTGGTTCTTACCTTTGTTCCACACAAGACCCAAAAATAGAATTACCGATACTTTTTTATTTCACATTTAGGTAACTTTCCTTCTTCCTTCCATCCACATCCAATCATCCTTTCTTTTCTACTGAGACTACTAATTTGTTTGTATCCTGTTGGAATAACATATTTGCTTTGGGTAAAGACGAGAGGAAATTAAATTTGTTCCTCACCGAGTCTTTACTGCTCAAATATAATTTCCTACATACTAATCATAACTTCTCCCGTTCCATCTTTAAATTCTCTTCAACTATAGATAAACCTATAGGTATAATCCAATAAGATGAATGATGAAGATTTTACTTCTCTTTTTTATATCGAAATGATTACTCGTCCTATTTTCAATTTAACTCTTTTTTGTCATTACTTATGTATAATGTGGGAAATGTGCGAACATATTCAGTGAGTATAAGTAGACTTCGAGTAAATATGAATAGATCTTAGTTTCTAGTGCTTACCCAACAATATTTATGTAGTTTCTAGATTTATACTCGATTTTTAGGTTGTATTGCATTCCATGCATTATCTTTTCTTACCACTTTTGATTGATCCCCCAAGTAGTTCATTCTTCCTGAACTTATTTTTTTTTGGTATTCATATTTAGTCATGCGCTTGGCATGGTATGCTCTGCTATTTAGGGCAAAATGCTTTTCAACTGTCAAGTCAGATCCATGAATTTACAGCCCTTTAATTCATGTGCATGGTTTTTTTATTGATTCAGGTCGTTTAATATCCTTACGTCCAGTGTAATTATTTGGCTGAAAAGCCAAGTCGTGTAAGTTACAACTTACTATTATTAGCTTTGTCAGTAAAATTAACTCAAAGGATTTTTATATTGGTTCCGGCCGTTATCCCTATGTCCGGTTCATTGTTTAAATATTTTTTCATAACAATTACAATATTTGTCATTTTCGACATACAGATAACATTTCTCAGACAAAGTAAGTTTTGAGATGATCCGAATTCCAAATTCTTCGAACTAGGTTCCCATCAGACCTTAAGATTTGGTAAGCCCCGTTAGCTAAGCTTCTGCCACAACTAGAGGGCCTTCCTAATTTGGACATGTCACGACCCGTCTTCCACTAACCAGAAAGACGTATCATGAATTAAGAAAGAAAGAGATAGAAAGAGAAAGAAAGCGAAGAAAGAAGAAACAACATCAGAATCTCAACAGCGGAATGAATAAATTATATTAATAACAAAAGTATTACATAGTATATAATCACTATCAGAGTTACACGGATTATACATCACATACTAGATGGTTATAAACACCTGTCTAGTTATTACAACACAGTGCTAAAGAACTCAAACAAACGACTCAGAGATACCAACACAACGAAATACTAGATAACTACAACGCAGAAGCCTCCTGTTCTATTGCTCCTCCATAATTCGTCAAAGCTAACTTGAATCCCTTGGCTGCTCGTAAAAATTTGACTATCCAAGAGTTTAAGAAAAACAAAAATAAACTCCGGGTCAGACATGGGTCCGGTGTGAGTAACGGGTTAAAGTTGCTTAACTTTTAAAATACCTTTGGAAAGAAAGGTATCACGTAAGACTTCCCACACATAAACATGGAAAAGTTTTTACCTTACGCTAACCAAAACATTTGATAGGAAATCCGGTGATACTATAATAGTGTCTAGGGTTCTCAAATAAAATACAGAAATAGCTGGAATGCTTACATCTCACGTTCCAACATAGTTGGGCACAATCAATACGTACGGCACTTATTAGATTTTGGATTCCATACAATGGCAGGGCAGCCAGGGTACCGGCCGTCACAGTACGGGGCCTAGATCGCCATACCGAGGATCACTCCCAATCCCCTGCAACACAAGGCCGGAACCATCCCTTACCGGACAGTCCTGAACAAGACAACCCCGCAGTTGGCCGCGACCCAACCGCCCACACAGCCGAATAAAAAGGGACTTCTAGACAGGGGAAAATCTCGTCCTACTTGGGCATGACCCACATAGCCTTGATGCACCTCCCATGTTTTAGCCATTCCCGGTTGATGAGGCTTGAGGCTACGATTACCTTTAAAGAACACATCTCTTATAATGCTCATCGTCCGCCTGATGATGCTCTGAAAGCATTCAATCCATACAAGTTCGTTCCGGGTTCGAATGAAACCGAAGGCATTATCTCGTTACACTCATTTTGGAATCACCCTCAGAGTTAACGACGATAACCCTTGCACTATGAATCTTCATCTTTACTTGAGATTCACGACCTATCATTAAATTTGGATCGATGTGGTTTTCGGATATCCAAATATGGAACCCGATCCCGGTCTCATCGAATCCAAAACGCCATCTTTTAGGTCCAAGTTGGTTTAAATTTAAAACAATTCAATTTATTTATCTATATACACACAGTAGATAATTCACAGATTCACAATAGATAATCATCACCACCGATAATCCCTATTATCATTATCAGAAGATAATCCAAATCATCATCACAATGCAAACAATGCATCCATATCACGCAACATTACTAATCTCATAGTATTCAAGGCGAACAAATATCATCCATTCATAAGCAATGATTAATAATCACACCAAATATAATTAATTTAAAATGAATTAAATTAATTACATTATCTCTAATTAATTTAAAGTAAATTAAATTAATTACTTCAATCTATAAATTCTGCATATATAACCATTGATTACAAACCAATCATGTAATTAATTCCCTTGATTAATCATTCTTTAATTACATTCAAGTAATTAATATCACAAATTAATTATTCTTAATCAAATACAGTAATTAACCTTTAATTACTTCATTAATTAATTAATTATAACTAATTACATTAATCCTTAATTAATTACATTAATTAATTACTTTATTAATTACTTATCATTGATTAATTAATCTTAATTACATCATTAATTATATTAATTAATGATCCCTAATTATATTTAAATTAATTAACTACATTAAGTAATTAACCTTAATTAAACCATAATTATTGATCACTTTTGATTAATTAACTTAGTAATTAACTATTCTTAATTACTTCATTGAGTAAATTGATTACCCCTAAATTAATTATATTTAATAATTAATTATATTTATTAACCATCCTTTATCAATTTTATTAGTAATTAACTACCCTTAATTAAATACATACGTAATTATTTTTCAAATGTCTTAATTAATCAATGCTTAAATTAATTACACCAAGTAATTAATTATTAATTACTTTTACAAAGTAATTATTCTCCATAATAATTACACAAGCAATTAACCCCAAACTCTTCCATACTTCAATAAGTTACATTCAGTAATTACTCATCTTAATTACTTCTCTAAGTAATTACCCTTCATTATTTACTTATCAACCCATCAAATGATTATTCTACATTAATTAAACTTAATTAATTAATTTAAACTAATCAAATTAATTAATTAATTTCAATGAGTAATTAATACCTTTAATTACTTTCATAAAGTAATCATACTTAACCAAATTCCATAATGATTATCTAATTTAATTAATCTAATTAATTTATCAAAATTAATCACATTAATCAATTATTAAATAATCTCAAGTTAATGAACTTCATTAACTTATCAACAATTCCTTAATTACCTTTCTTAAGTAATTAACTTAAATTAATGAATATTAATTACCAATTCCTTAATGATTATCTAATTTAATTAATCTAATTAATTTATCAAAATTAATCACATTAATTAATTATTAAATAATCTCAAGTTAATGAACTTCATTAATTTATCAACAATTCCTTAATTACCTTTCTTAAGTAATTAACTTAAATTAATTAATATTAATTACCAATTTATTTTATCCTAGTTACTTAATTTAACCTTAATTAATTTATTCAAACCCTTAGTTAATTAATTAAATAAATAAATAAATTGTGCCTTTAATTACCTTACTAATTTAATGAATCGCAATTCATTAAATTCTTTGATTTACTTTAAAATAAAACATCTCTTATTAATGATTACATTATCATTAACAAAGTAATTTAAAACAATTTACCTAAATTTATTTCAAATTACATTTTAAATTTTAGATTTAAAATGAAGTCAAACTTAACTTTAACAGGGTTTAGCAGCATTTTAAAACCCTTTAAAACTTATGCTAAAGAATTTCTTCTTTTATAAAAGATGTTTAAGGGAATTTAAACCCAAATTCATTTAAAATACAAACCGTATTTAAAATACAACTTAAACCTTCAAAGTTATTTAAACACTTACATTTTAAAAACTCCCTTTATTTCTAAATTATGATTCAAATTTGGATTTAGATTCCAGATTTAAACTTAGGTTTAAATCTTCTACTTTTTATTTAAAAGCTTTATCTTTAATTTCAAATTATTTAAACTCTTTAAGGTTGTTTAAACATTTTAATTTATAAAATTAAAATTAAAATTTTAAAACTAGGATTCAAACTCAGTTTTGAATCCATACTTAAAATTTAAGTTTTAAATTTTATTTTAAAACTTGCTTTAGATTTTAATTTTGAGTTGAAAACAATCAGGTTTCTAAAGAAACCAGTAACCACTACAATACCTGAGCCCCACTTCAATAACTTGGAGTAAAATCCTATACAACTTCGAGCAAAAACTTGAATTACTCGAGTAAAACTCGAGTCCAAAAATCTGCAAATCCCAACCTTACTCCTGACATAATTCCTTGCACCGTGCATATGCATGGTGTTTCTGGCCGCCTCCAGTCACCACCAAGACAACGAGCATGTCGACGCTCATCACTGAAACACATCCTGATCATCCAAAATCTCAACATCTACTCGAAATCAAATTCGAGTCCCCAAACCAAAACTTGGAAAAATACTGGAACAACTATCACCATCAAATCCCAAAACCTGGAAATGCGTCGCCAACCAAATTCCGATCACCATGTCGACTGCAACTCCGGCTACGTCTACGTCAATGCTTCAGCTAATGATCCCTGGAATCCCAAAGAACTCGATCACTCAGAGAGACCATGACGATCAAAATTGCTGCACCCTTAAAAAACTAGGTTTATAGAACAAAACCCAACACCCCAGCCTCCTCAGAGATTTACCACATCTTCCACTATTTTTCTCATCATCACTGATCACCCATCCATCACCAGAAGAAAACCCAACCTTCCAGATCCTCGGGATCATCAGAAACCCCATAAAAAACCATTTCTGGTCAAACCATAAATATACTCAAATCCCACTACTAAAAATTGTAATTTGGGTTTCAAAAATCAAATTTAAGTTTTAGCATTTGATTCATATTCCTGAATTGTAAAATTAACATGTTTGAAAAATTTTTTTTTACAAAGACTCAAGTTTCCTGTTTACTTTTATTTCGAGAGCAATTCCAGATTTAATTTAATTTAAATAAATTTTAAACCTCAATTTATGATGAAACAAACCCTTTTTTTGTTTAAAGCCTAAATCCTAACATAGACTTGTTTAAGAGAAAATGGATTTCTATCAAAATCCTTGCTTCTGAAACTAGGTACAGGCAAAAGCAGATACACAACACATAATATCTATATACATTCAAACATATATATATATATACACACACACACACACAACAATGCATTTAAAATTATACACACAAGCATACTAATCAACATGCAACCAGATACACAAAACATACTTATTTCAGACATCAATCAAGGAACAGATTTACACTTAAGTTTTAAAAAGTGTTACTCACCTGAAACAAATGATGAAGAATAGAGCATCAAATTTGAAGTTGCTTTTGAAACCTTTAAACTGAAATGCCATAAATTCTTTGAATCTGATTAAAAGCTTGAGTGTTTGCTTGCTATAGAAACTTGCAGACAACTACATTGATTTTCAGATTCAATTTTCTTTGAATTTGAACTTGAATTACATATTTCTCTATATATACCCAGGTTGAAAGATGCATGCAGGCAAGCTTTGCTTTTGCATTTGAAAATGATTTTACAGAGTTTACTTGCTTGCTTTAAAACTCAGGTTGAAAAGAAAAAGATTGCATGCTTTAGTTTTAGAAAAGAAGAATGTACAGGCTTTTAGAACAGATTGAAAAAAATGATTTTGCAGAGGATGTTGATTATAGATTTGAGAATGAACTACAGGTTTTTATTTGAACTTTGAAAATGCTAATTACAGGGAAATGATTTTCTTTGGTTTCTGGCTTGGGGAGTTTGATTATGGATTTGATTTTCAGGTTTGTGAGGTGTTTTGATTTACTGATTAACAGATTTTGTTTTGAACAAATTATCGGTTGAAACTTTTGTCTTAGCTTTTTGAAAAAAATGAAGATTGGAAAAGAAGAATGAGGGAATGAAGAAAACATGTTTTATAAGTGTAATTGATTTATTTAAAAATTAAAAGAAAAATCAAAAATAAAAGGACACTTGTCTAAAAACATAACATTTGTCAAAACATTTGCTTAAAAATTTACACATGTTATATTAGGCTTAATATACTTACATTTGTCACTTAAGTTGTTAATATTTATTCTTAAATGAAAATAAGGGTATTAACTTAATTTATTAAATATTTATCTACATATAAATGACCTATGTAAATGTATATGTACATTTCTTTTTAAAGAAAATAAAATAAACAAATTATATAAAAATGAAAGCTTATCCAAATAATTTAAAAATGTTTGTTCTTTTGAATTCAAAATTAATTCAAATTCAAATCCTTCTTAAATTTAAAAATCCAATTCAAAACCAATTTATAACATATAAAATTTAAAAATAGAATTTCTATTAACCTATTTATTTTTATACATTTATTAATATTATTTAAAAGTGACACACTTATCAAATTTAAATCATTTATAAAAGAAATTATAAATTACTTATCTTATTTATCTTAATTAAATGAATCAATGTTTCATTTGAAAAAAAAATTGTATTTTAAACTTATATATATTTCAAATCATATTTATCAAGCTATATTCAAAGAAGAAATAAAATAAAGTTTTGTTTATTATATTTAAAATTTAAACTTATGCTTGAAATATATTTAAACAGTTTAAAACATTTTCCTTAAGTATCTTAAAACCATATAGTTACTTATTAAATAGTTTTGAATAGCTATATATTAAATAAAATAATAATTTCCAAATTATCAAAATGAATATTAGAAATTAAAAACAAGATTTTATTTGTTTAATAAACTTCAAATCAAAACTTACCTATCTACAATATATATATATATATATATATATATATATATATATATATATATATATATTATAAATAGAAAGCATTTTATTAGCTTTTAAAAGATAAAATTCACCAATTAAATAGTCATTTTAATTGGATTATTAAATCAAGTTAATTTTTATTAACAGAATTTATCAACTCAATTTAATTTTACTTACAGATTATTAAATTGATATTGCTAAAATTTCCGGGATATCACAGGACCCGTGGTTTCATCCAATGGGTCCTTGGTGTTAGCTATCACTTTATGCACTACTACGTCTCTTCCGTAGATTTTCTTTCTTTTAGCCTACAATTGTAACTTCCTTTGTCGGTATGCGGTGGATCGGACAACTGCCTCATCTTTTCTTTCCTGAATTAAGTTAGGGCAGCCACTTTTTGCTCTTTGTTTCGATCTGCCACATACAATAAGAAAGTGTGTATGGATGGTGTACTTATATCTTAAGATGCAAGTGTAATAAAAAGCTAACTTATAACTATCAGAGTAAAGTAAATAAATGAAAAGAAACAATCACACTAAAGTTTTTATACTGGTTCGGACCTCCCATCCTATGTCCAGTCCCAAAGCTCCCCTTTGGTTTTAAACTAGTAAACAACCCTCGCTTTTTCCCAGAGGAATAGGCTTGATACAGAAAGTCTTTTCTTGACAAGTATGCATTCTTAGTAATAATGATTTTGAATGCACAGTATAAATCTTTCTGTTATCTCCTTTGAGCCGTATGTGCATGTGAGGCTTTATTTTTAAGAAGAAGCAAGAATGGTGTATTGATTGCTTTTAGAAATCAAAGTATGCAAATTTTAAAAAGATAACGATTCAAAAAATTCAAGCGATTTTGCTTCTCAAAAACTTTACAAATTATAGGTGTTAAAGAGTTTTGTTGAGGAGTAACATCCGTTAGTATGTTCTATTTCAGTCTAAGGGTTGCAATCTTTGAGGAAAAAGAGATGCAGTGAAAAGATATGGATGCAACCATTAGAAGGAAGTAAGTGGGTTTTCATAGTCTTAGCCCGTTACCCAGTTCAGATGTCTGGGATAAAATTCAGACGTCTATCTGATTATATATTTTTTTAGCCAGTGAACACAGACGTTTGGGATAAAATTTAGACGTTTGTCTGTTCGTAAAAAAGTTTAGTCAGAGAATTTAGTCAGACGTCTGACTTATGCGAACAGACGTCTGGTGCTTATGCACTTCTAAAACTAAATAATGAAGACCTTGTAAAATTTTGATGTGCAATTTTGTGTAAAAAACTACTAAAGGATATTTTACAAACTATCTATCTATGATTATAATAGCTTCTCTAATACTAATTATTCTTCTCTTCTACTATTCGTCTTCAAGTCGTGATATTGTGAATTCTCGAAGAATTTACCAACAAATAGATGGAATATATTGTAAGTGTATGATTGTATAGTTGTTGTTATCGAAACCATGGAATAGAGGTTCTAACATTATCCCCCTTTTGATGATGACAACTACATAGTAACTTATCAAATAAGCATATAACTCCCCCTGAAAGTGATTCCTCCCCCTATATACATGTAATATGATATCTTTCCCCCTTTTGCATTATCAAAAAGAGATACATAAGTAACAAAATTTGGAAGAAACATACAGACCACAAGTTTTCATAGTGTTACAGAAAATATTAGACACAGTTGTAAAAATATTTTTCTCAAGAATTCATATAGAGATACATAGGACATACACTATTATGAAAATAGAAGATAACTCACTGATAGTTGAAGTAACCCCAAAAAATAGATGAATCTCCATCATATTTGTCGTATTTCCACTGAGATTGATCATTGTACTCCTCATCCTCTCAAATAGAGAGACCCTGAAATGATGCGTAATGACTATAGTGCGGAGAGTTTTGTGGAGGTCAGGATATATCTTCGTTTTTTTGGGCATCGACGTTTATTGATGTCTTATCAGGAAGAGATTGTGTCGCTAATTCACTTGATGGCCCTATGCCAACATTGATGACATCTCTAATTCCAATGACAAATCCTTTGAATTATCTTTGAAAGTTGCAGTACCACTATCTCTGTATGTTATATTCGATAACATTTGTGCATTTTCAGTCATATGTTTGGAGCATCCGCTATTAAGTATCAATTTCTCCTTCTTATCAGATTTTCTTTAAGGTACCAGCAAGATAAAAATAATTTAATTGGTACCCACTTCCTTTGTTATGGCCCGAAGTGTTAGGGAGTCAAGGTTGCATACCCAAGAGGGTATGGGACCTTTAAAGTGTAATTTTTATTATGAACAACACTTTTTAAATAGTTTTATATGTGTTTTTGTCTATTTAACTTGTTATCGAATTTTGGAATCCATATTTTTATTACATTGGAGTTAGAAGCCTTTCCTCCAGTATGTGGCTTTTTTAACCTTTTATATAGTGAGCTATAGTTTCTATGTTTTTAATTTTCCGTGAAACGTAATCCATTTTGATTTCTAGATGGTTTAGAACTTTTGATCAAACGGTCCAAATTTTTCTTTCCTTTATTGAATTTTGAAACAATGTTTGTAACCTTATCTAAACCATTTTTAAGATAAGAAAATTCTGGTTTTTTATGCTCCTAAATTATCCTTTAATACAATGTTTTCTTTTCTAATATCATCACTTTCTAGTTTAACTTTTCCTATTTCGCATAATAAAGAATCATTTTGACTAGATAGATTTTTACATTTTCTTGCGTTATTTCTAATTCTTTTTCTAGAATGGTTTTCTCATCTTTTAATAATCCTATTTCAAGCTCCATAGGATAAATTTTAGCAACATATTCTTTATTTAACTTTTTTATACATTTGTCATCTAATTCCATGCTAAGTTAGAAAATTTGATTATAAGTAAGATCGGGCCATACCACCTCAGTATTTGTCATAAATCATACATTGGTTTTCTCAGAATCACTATTGTTATCACTGTATGATGATGAAGATGAATCTGAGTCATCCCAAGTTACTTAAAAAGACTGTTTTCTTTTCTTGAATTTCTCAAACTTGATTCTTCTTTTGTCATTATTGAGTTCTGGGCATTGTTTCTTCATGTGTCTGAACTTGTCACATCCATAGCATTTGATTGAAGTTTGGTTGGATGGATTTGATTTCCTTCGTTTTAGGATCTCGTCATCTTTCTGAATTTCTTGAACTTGTTGTAGTTTTTGACAATAAATACGATCTCATCTTCATCTAAGTCTAAATATTATCGTCGGGTAGAAAAGCTTTATTTTTCTTTTCATTATTTTGTTTGTTTCTTGCCTGCAAATTTGCTTCGTATGACCTCAAATTTCCTATTAATTCTTCAACTTTTAGTTGAGATAGATCATTAACCTCTTCTATGGCCAATACTTTTCATTCCCATTCATTAGTTAAGGAATTTAAAATATGTGTAACTAAATCAAAATCTGTAAATTTGACTCCAAGTGCCATAAGATCATGTTAAATAGTTTGAAATCTAGCATACATATCACAAATAGATTCATTTGCTTTCATTTTAAATGAAGAAAATTGATTTTGTAAAATGGAAATCATTGTTTGTTTAACTTTGTTTGTACCTCCATGAGTGATTTGTAGTGTACGTCATATATCATGTGTATTAGTGCACAACATGACACGTGAAAATTCATTTTTGTCAAGTGAACAGAATAGAACATTCATGGCTTTAGCATTATTTCTTCCTATGTTATTTTGATCATCTGTCCAAGTGCTTATGTCTATGTTAGGTGCTTTATATTTATTTTGAGTTTCTAACCAAATTTCTAGACCATTAGCTTCTATAAAAATACGCATTCGTGTAGACCAATAAGCATAATTAGATCCAGTGAATAATGAAGGACGTGTAGTGGAATAACCTTCTTGAAATTTACTTTCCATATTAAATATGTTTCAATTACGAGTTACTGTAACTTGAAATAACTATGCTCTGATACCAAATGAATGTGTATATGGATCGTGTATTCATGTCTTAATATGCAAATGTAATGAAAAGCTAACTTATAACTATCAGAGTGAAGTAAATAAGTAAAGAAACAATCACACCATAGTTTTTATATTGGTTCGGACCTCCCGTCCTACGTCCAGTCCCAAAGCTCCCCTTTGGATTTAATCTAGTAAACAACCCTCGCTTTGCCTTAAGAAATAGGCTTGATACAGAAAGTCTTTTCTTGACAAATATGTGTTCTTAGTGACACTGATTTAGACCGCACAGTACAAATCTTTCTATAATCTCTGTGACGCCCCACCTCTATACCCACGCTAGCCAAGAACACTCCGGAGTAGTGCTGTCAACTAGCACGGAGAATAAGGCTGTTGAGGAGCGACCATCCATGTAATTGCTTATCACACGGTGGCCATAAATAATCTTCGGAAACAAACATAGAAATAATCATAGCACAAATCAGTCACAGATATCCATATCACAAAGGCGGAAGAAGATATGAATATATAACTAACACATGAAAGTGTACATCAGAGTAGTGGTCAGTAAGATCCACGATAATACAAAAGAATAGCAACACGTGCTATACAAAAGAATACAACTATGAGTCTATATCTCAAGTGTATACAACAAAAACTGCTAATCTAAACAGTTAGCCAAAAGTCAGAGTGATGAATCCCTGGGAAGAAGTCAAGCAGAAGCACCTGTAACATCTCGATCTGACCCGAGTATTATTTAAGAAAATAATAAACGGATCAGTCTAGCTATAAATATCAGATGACATGATATAAATTAAAGGATATGGCATAAACATAAAATATCCATACTGACATACTACTATAAGTATGCAAATGATGATCAACAGAAGATCAATCAAAAAGAGATAAATCGATATCACAAGAATCTTCTCAAAGATCCAAAGAGGGCATCATACCCTAAACTTGTACTCATAACAAGTCAATGACATAAATTCCAGAAATCAACACAAGAAATCCAGAAATCACAGAAAAAGGGAAAGAGGCCTATCACATGACGGTCCGAAGACCAAGGGGAGCTACCCCACATGTGTGAATGGAATCACACAGATTAAGGTCCAGACTAACCAAAAAGCAAAAAGGTATGTGTGAGTGGAATCACACAAGTGGTGTCTAGTCTAACCTCGCAACAAGAGACATCGCACAGTTGCTAGTCTAAATCATCAGAATGATCGTCATGATCAACGAGAAGTGTCAATTACACTAAGCTAGTAAATATAGAAGTTTAGCTTCATGTCCCATAACCACTTGCTTAACTTAAATATTTACGAACAAACTGTAAATCTTCACTAATAAAATTGTCACAAGAGGTTCGATCGAACAAGTCCAAGAATTAACCGACGAAGTGAACGCAAGCGTTTCATACCACTTGTTTTACTAAGTCGTTTAATTAGATTTCTCATCCGAGTGAGGTAAAGGTTTGTATATACTAATAGATTGGAAAACGGTTTAAGAAAAGAGCTTAGTTATTAAAAATAGAGTTGAAATTGTTTGTTAAAAGAGTTTTGATATTTACTACTAGTATTGAAACCTTTATATTATAAAGTGACAAAACACAGAAGCAATTGTAGAAACAATCAGTTACAAAGATCGCATACGGAGATGTGAATAAAATCCAAGGAAATCAGCTCAATGTTTTTCAGATAAGATCCCCTATGGAGGGGGGGTCCAGGGGGGGTGGCAACCCCCCCAAGGTGGGGGTGCGGGGGCAACGCCACCGCTTACGGGGTTCGACCTGCCCGGTCAGGTCGCGGGGGTCCAGGGGGCAGCGCCCCGGGCGGGGTGCGGGGCAGCGCCCCGACCAAAACGGTACGACCTAGTGAAGACAAAATGAGGTCAAACGACCTAAGGGGAATAGGGTCGAGCGACCTAAGGGTTGCGACCTAGGGGTCCAAGGGGTCAAGCGACCTATCGGGATAAGGTCCAACGACCTACGAGTCAAAGGTCCAACGACCTATAGGGTTATAATGTCATGTGACCTATCGGTTTATAAGATCATGCGACCTAACGAGCTATGGCCAAACGACCTAGTAATGGTAGTGGGGTTGAGCGACCTAAAGATTTAACCGGTCAAGCGACCTAAGGAAGGTAAGGTCTAACGACCTAACGCTCGCGACCTAACGGTCTAAAGGCCATGCGACCTAGAGGAAAACAAGGTCAAGCGACCTAAAACGTCGCGACCTAACGACCAAAAACGTCGCGACCTAGCGACCTAAAAACGTCGCGACCTAGCGACCTAAAAATGGAAGGCAAGGCCGAGCGACCTAACGAAGAGGGGGTGAGCGACCTAACGAAGAGGGGGTGAGCGACCTATGGTCATAAACGAGGTCGAGCGACCTATAGAGGCATAGGATGCAGCGACCTAAAACGTCGCGACCTAGCGACCTAAAACGTCGTGACCTAGCGACCTAAGGGGATAAGGGCCGAGCGACCTAACATTCGAACGACCTACGACCTAAGGAGATAAGGGCCGAGCGACCTAACATTCGAACGACCTACGACCTAAGGAGCTTGCGACCTAAAGCCCAACAACCCACAACCTAATTCCGAAGCGCCGAGCGACCTAACGTTATAGGCCATTTTAGGTCGGAAACGAGCTATTCGAAGGCCGAGACTTTTCCACGCGAACGACCTAGCAAAGGCAGAGCGACCTAAGGGCAGATTTTCACCAAAAACACTAAAAGTTGGAATTTTTCGCCAATCCAATCCAAACCAAATGCAAATGCACATGCTAAAGTGGTAGGAAATCATTCCCAAACATCCGTGATAGTTATAGACAAGAATGTGAGATAAAAATCTCACCTTTGCACCAAATATCAATGAAAATGAAGTTTTAAGCAAGCAAGAATCAATCCTTCTTCTATCTAAGCACAAGAAGCTTGAATCCAATGTCGTCTTCTTGAATTTGGAGTAGAAAGATGGATTGCAATTGAATTTGAGTTTTGGAATTTTAATTTCCCATTCCCTCCACCATTAATGCCAAAGCTTGATTAGTTAGGAAATTTATGAAGAGTGAGGAGAAGAGGGTTGGAACTTGGGCTTAATAGGCTAAACCAACCCAAAGTCCAAAGCGGGAAAAGTAGCGAAATTCCATTAACTCTAAACATATCAAAGCTTATACTCAAAAAGATTGCAAACGTCATTTTGAACTCAATGGCAGTGGTCTCGAGTCCTAATTTGAACGTATGCAAAATGTAGCTTTTCGGACTATAATCCGACTAACGATAAAATATTTAAATATAATATTTAAATATAAAATCGATAAATATGCGGGTTGTTACAGACTCTTCTCCTTAAATAAATTGCGTCCTCGCAATATATAAGATGGAAATACAAGTAACAACCATGAAAGCATATTAACACAAAATAAATTTGAAATAGGAAGTTCACCACAAAGAGCAGGAGTAAGCAAGTCCGGAGGTGTTCGCTCGATGAATTCTTGGGATTTCCCAAGAGCAATCCTTAGGATTTGAGGACCATTGAACCTTCACAAGCGGAACATCTTTATTTCGAAGCCGTTTGACCTCCGAAGCAATAATTCGAAGAGGTTGCTGCTCATAAGTTAAATTTGGCGAAACTTCAATTTCTTCCAGGACACCATGCTCAAGAATAGAATCGGAATCTCGTAGGCATTTCCGTAATTGAGAAACATGAAACACGTCATGCATGGCAGAAAATTGAGCTGGTAATGAAGGCGATAAGCCATGGAACCAATACGTCCAGCGATAGGAAATGGCCCAATATATCGAGGCGCTAACTTTCCCAACCGACTGAAACGTACTACACCCTCCACAGGTGAAACACGAATAAAATTTTGACCTGAAACCAGCTTCTCACTGACCTTAAGCCAACAAGAAGGAGATCGGCATAGCCTTCCCTAGAGTTCCTTGAAAGATGCCATACCAATACTATATTGGAAGTTATGATTATAGGAAAACTCAACAAGAGAATTATGATTTTCCCAACTTCCACAAAAATCAAGCACACAACACGAAGATGGTCTTCAAGAGTTTGGTTCACACGCTCTGTTTGTCTAATGGACTGGGGAAATAAGCGGTGCTAAAATTAAGCTTCGTTTCTAAAGCTTTTTGAAGACACTTCCAAAATCCACAAGTAAATAATGGATCACTATCGCTATCAATAGAAGTAGGAACTCCATATAATTTAACAATTTCTTTTAATAAAGAGTTTGGCCAAAAGAGGAACGATTCGGTTAAACCGAACGGGAATAAAATGGACGGAGTTAGTAAGTCTATCTACTATAACCCATAAGTTTCCATGACCCAAACGAGAACGGGAAAGGCCATCTATAAAATCCATGGAGATTTGGTCCCACTTCCAAATTGGAATTTCTAAAGGTTGCAATAACCCATCAGGCCTTTGGTGTTCGGCCATGACAAGTTGGCAAGTCATGCAACACTTAACAAAGTTAGCGATAACAGATTTCATTCACTCCCGATAATAAAGTCGCTTCATATCTGCGTACATTTTACTACTACTGGGATGAACGGTAATATTAGAATGATGTGAATCTTCAAAAATATAACGACGAGGATCACAAATATTTGGTACGATAAGTCTACCAAACTTTCAAATGTCGCCACGAAAATCAATTTTTGAAGTCTTTCAAACTTTCGAAATTAATTTCATCCCTACGATCTTGGCTACGAAGAGCCAATTCGGGATATAGCCCTTTGAGCTTTAAGAATGCAGTCTAAAAAGAAGGAGGAGCCTCTAGACTACATAAAACCAGGGATGCACATAAATCAGATTTTTGCGATCTCGAATCTCACAAGTGTATAGAGTCTCGAGATCGTTCCATTCGGATATCATCCTATAAACAACTGATTATTGCTTACAACTAAGTGCATTGGCAACACGGTTTCCCTTCTGGGAGTATAAAGAATATCAAGATCATAAGATGCAAGAAATTCAAGCCAACATGGTTGACACAAATTAAGTTTCTTATGAGAAAATAGGTATCCCAATGATTTATAAACGAGGTAGAGAACAAATTTCTCCACCAAAGATGATGATGCCAAATATTAAAAGAAAAATCAATAGCCGCTAGCACCAGATCATAAGCGGCATACCTAGTCTCGATCGGCTTTAAAGATTTAGAAGCAAAAGTGATTGCACGTTCTCTTTCGCAAGAGAACGGCATCCAAACCAATACAATAAGCATTGATACTAAAGTTATAGTCTTGGTTCCCTTTGGGAAACACAAGAATAAGAGTATCGAAAAGAGAGAATTTTAATTTTCTTTTCTCAAAAGCTAAAACTTTCAAAATCACAATCACCTTTATAGAAAAACTTACATTTTACAAGTCAATTTATTTTGTCCGATTGTCTCATCAAAGCGTTTAGGAAATCCCTATCGATAACGTTGATCAAGCGCATCGACCAGAATTCTTAAAACACTAAATGGGCAATACAACACAAAATTATCTCTTTATAGGAATTTAAAATATCTTCTTAAAAAGATTTGCAAAATTTTAAATTTCAATTTTCATCCAAAATTAATAAATACGAGATTGGAATTATTGAGATATTCATAGAATACTCGATTTATAAAATGGACGAAATAGACTGGATAAACTGAATGACACAATATGTCATTCATATTAATCATAACGAGTGTGGAATGCGGTATGTAGAAGGCTAACCTCCGCAACTCGTAGCGATTGAAATTCGGTGGCAAGGTCAACTGGAAAGACCTTAATACCACACAAAAAGGTTGCTTAGGTGATAATCTTAAGACAAACTCAAAAATACCGGAAAATTCTCAACCGATTAAGAATGAGAGAGATATCTCTTTACTCAACATGTGAGCTAAAAGAGAAAAATGATGCCATCGATTTGAAATCGAAATCACAAAGGAAAAATACGAATCTGCTTAACAGATCGAAAATATCGAAAATGAATAGTCTTTTCGGAAAAATTGGATATGGGCTTTGCAATAAGCCAATCCTTTTACGCAAATCAATTCCGAAACCAAAGCAATGCATAACATGCAAATTGGTTCGGAAAGAAAAATCACATGAAATAATTTTCGATGTCATTAAAAAGCAAGTAGAGTGTTACGGATCCACTAATCCGGATTCGCAATCCTCAAAGAAGTCATCAAGCCCTAAGCATAAAAAGAAAGAAAATCAACAAGTTCTTTTGACATAAAAATGATGAGACGAACCTATATAAAAAAAAACTCGAATCGGATAATCGAAAACAAATGTAATCAAGGATTAAATAAGAAATACCTTGACCCAGAGAAGTTTCATTAGAAGCATTTAGCCTTCCTTCTCTCTTGCTAGGTCGCTTGGGACATGTAGACAAGTAATGGCCCGAGCCTTTGCAATAGCGGCAATAGAGAGGTTCCGGGCACTTAATTACATAATGGTCTGTGGAACCACAATTGTAACATCGTTTACGACAAGAGGTATGTGGCTTGGCTACCGAAGTTTTTGGTTCCACCCTCTTCTTGCTTAGAAGTATGGGGCAGGCAGAAATATGATGACTGGAATCTTTGCAATAGCGACAAAATAGTGGCTTCGGACACTCCTTTGCATAGTGGTCCTTAGAATTACAATTGTAGCATCCTCCACGATTAGGGATTGGAGTCTTTGCTACAAAAGTAGTTTGTTTCACTCTATTATTGGGATTAAGGCTCTTGAAGTTAATATGCCTCTTCTTGGAAGTCCCAATATCACTATCAATTCCTTTATCAACCTCTTCCTCTTGTAGAGTGATATCTACAAGCTGGTCGAAAGGAACTTCTAGTTTCAAAGGTAAGATCTTTGTGGTATTCTTACTCAAAGCATAGATAAACTCTTGATTCTTTACAAGATCCAAAAGTTGTTGGGCAGACATGAATGCGCCTTCCAGAGAAGGGCTACTGGATTGACCAGCGCTAGGACTGCTAGAACTAACCATTTCTCTTCCTTAAGAAAGAAAGAAGGAAGAAGAAGAAGGTTATTCACAAAATGAATATCAAGCAATCTTGATAGGTAAAACAAGGAATCATAAAGAAAATAGGATGAATCGGTAAGAACACTCGAATTAAATCCTAAGGCACAACTCCTACGAAAGACTTAGGACATGATCCTTGCTAGATTATTCTACATTGTTCCGAAGTTTGGCTCCGATACCAAGCTGTGACGCACCACCTCTATACCCACGCTAGCCAAGAACACTCCGGAGTAGTTCTGTCAACTAGCACGGAGAATAAGGCTGTTGAGGAGCGACCATCTATGTAATTGCTTATCACACGGTGGCTATAAATAATCTTCGGAAACAAACATAGAAATAATCATATCACAAATCAGTCACAGATATCCATATCACAAAGGCGGAAGAAGATATGAATATATAACTAACACATGAAAGTGTACATCAGAGTAGTGGTCAGTAAGATCCACGATAATACAAAAGAATAGCAACACGTGCTATACAAAATAATACAACTATGAGTCTATATCTCAAGTGTATACAACAAAAACTGCTAATCTAAACAGTTAGCCAAAAGTCAGAGTGATGAATCCCTGGGAAGAAGTCAAGCAGAAGCACCTGTAACATCTCGGTCTGACCCGAGTATTATTTAAGAAAATAATAAACGGATCAGTCTAGCTATAAATATCAGATGACATGATATAAATTAAAGGATATGGCATAAACATAAAATATCCATACTGACATACTACTATAAGTATGCAAATGATGATCAACAGAAGATCAATCAAAAAGAGATAAATCGATATCACAAGAATCTTCTTAAAGATCCAAAGAGGGCATCATACCCTAAACTTGTACTCATAACAAGTCAATGACATAAATTCCAGAAATCAACACAAGAAATCCAGAAATCACAGAAAAAGGGAAAGAGGCCTATCACATGACGGTCCGAAGACCAAGGAGAGCTACCCCACATGTGTGAATGGAATCACACAGATTAAGGTCCAGACTAACCAAAAAGCAAAAAGGTATGTGTGAGTGGAATCACACAAGTGGTGTCTAGTCTAACCTCGCAACAAGAGACATCACACAGTTGCTAGTCTAAATCATCAGAATGATCGTCATGATCAGCGAGAAGTGTCAATTACACTAAGCTAGTAAATATAGAAGTTTAGCTTCATGTCCCATAACCACTTGCTTAACTTAAATATTTACGAACAAACTGTAAATCTTCACTAATAAAATTGTCACAAGAGGTTCAATCGAACAAGTCCAAGAATTAACCGACGAAGTGAACGCAAGCGTTTCATACCACTTGTTTTACTAAGTCGTTTAATTAGATTTCTCATCCGAGTGAGGTAAAGGTTTGTATATACTAATAGATTGGAAAACGGTTTAAGAAAAGAGCTTAGTTATTAAAAATAGAGTTGAAATTGTTTGTTAAAAGAGTTTTGATATTTACTACTAGTATTGAAACCTTTATATTATAAAGTGACAAAACACAGAAGCAATTGTAGAAACAATCAGTCACAAAGATCGCATACGGAGATGTGAATAAAATCCAAGGAAATCAGCTCAATGTTTTTCAGATAAGATCCCCTACGGATGGGGGGTCCAGGGGGGGTGGCAACCCCCCCAAGGTGGGGGTGCAGGGGCAACGCCACCGCTTACGGGGTTCGACCTGCCCGGTCAGGTCGCGGGGGTCCAGGGGGCAGCGCCCCGGGCGGGGTGCGGGGCAGCGCCCCGACCAAAACGGTACGACCTAGTGAAGACAAAATGAGGTCTAACGACCTAAGGGGAATAGGGTCGAGCGACCTAAGGGTTGCGACCTAGGGGTCCAAGGGGTCAAGCGACCTATCGGGATAAGGTCCAACGACCTACGAGTCAAAGGTCCAACGACCTATAGGGTTATAATGTCATGTGACCTATTGGTTTATAAGGTCATGCGACCTAACGAGCTATGGCCAAACGACCTAGTAATGGTAGTGGGGTTGAGCGACCTAAAGATTTAACCGGTCAAGCGACCTAAGGAAGGTAAGGTCTAACGACCTAACGCTCGCGATCTAACGGTCTAAAGGCCATGCGACCTAGAGGAAAACAAGGTCAAGCGACCTAAAACGTCGCGACCTAACGACCAAAAACGTCGCGACCTAGCGACCTAAAAACGTCGCGACCTAGCGACCTAAAAATGGAAGGCAAGGCCGAGCGACCTAACGAAGAGGGGGTGAGCGACCTATGGTCATAAACGAGGTCGAGCGACCTATAGAGGCATAGGATGCAGCGACCTAAAACGTCGCGACCTAGCGACCTAAGGGGATAAGGGCCGAGCGACCTAACATTCGAACGACCTACGACCTAAGGAGATAAGGGCCGAGCGACCTAACATTCGAACGACCTACGACCTAAGGAGATTGCGACCTAAAGCCCAACGACCCACGACCTAATTCCGAAGCGCCGAGCGACCTAACGTTATAGGCCATTTTAGGTCGGAAACGAGCTATTCGAAGGCCGAGACTTTTCCACGCGAACGACCTAGCAAAGGCAGAGCGACCTAAGGGCAGATTTTCACCAAAAACACTAAAAGTTGGAATTTTTCGCCAATCCAATCCAAACCAAATGCAAATGCACATGCTAAAGTGGTAGGAAATCATTCCCAAACATCCGTGATAGTTATAGACAAGAATGTGAGATAAAAATCTCACCTTTGCACCAAATATCAATGAAAATGAAGTTTTAAGCAAGCAAGAATCAATCCTTCTTCTATCTAAGCACAAGAAGCTTGAATCCAATGTCTTCTTCTTGAATTTGGAGTAGAAAGATGGATTGCAATTGAATTTGAATTTTGGAATTTTAATTTCCCATTCCCTCCACCATTAATGCCAAAGCTTGATTAGTTAGGAAATTTATGAAGAGTGAGGAGAAGAGGGTTGGAACTTGAGCTTAATAGGCTAAACCAACCCAAAGTCCAAAGCGGGAAAAGTAGCGAAATTCCATTAACTCCAAACATATCAAAGCTTATACTCAAAAAGATTGCAAACGTCATTTTGAACTCAATGGCAGTGGTCTCGAGTCCTAATTTGAACGTATGCAAAAAGTAGCTTTTCGGACTATAATCCGACTAACGATAAAATATTTAAATATAATATTTAAATATAAAATCGATAAATATGCGGGTTGTTACAATCTCCTTCGAGTAGTATGTGTATATAAGGCTCTGTTTTTAGGAAGAAATAAGAATGGTGTGTTGATTACTTTTAGAAATCGAAGTGTGCAAAGTGTACAAAGAAAAAGATTCAGAAAATTCAAATTTTTTTTGTTTTCTCAAAAACTTTACATGTTTATAGTTGTTAAAGAGTTTGTTTGAGGAGTAACATCCTTTAATATATTCTATTTCAGTCTAAGGCTTGCAATCTTTGAGGAAGAAGAGATACAGTGAAAAGATATTGATGAAACCATTAGAATGAAGTAAGTGGCTTTTCATAGTTTTAGCCTGTTACCTAGTACAGACATCTGGGATAAAATTCAGACCTCTGTCTAGTTATATTTTGTATACCAGTGAATACAGTCAGACGTTTGGAATAAAATTCAGACGTTTGTTTGTTTGTAAAAAATATTTTAGTCGAAGAACTTTGTCAGACGGCTGACTTATATGGACAGACGTATGATGTCTGTGCACTTCTAAAATTAAATAATGAAGACCTTGCAAAATTTTGATGTGCAATTTTTGTAAAAACTACTAAAGGAGATCTTAAAAACCATCTATCTATGACTATAACATACTATAATGCTTCTCTAATACCAATGATTCTTCTATTCTACTATTTGCCTTCAAGTCATGATATTGTAAATTCTCGGAGCATTTACATGCAAATAGATGGAATATATTGTACGTGTATGATTGTATAGTGTTCATCGAAACCATAGAATAGAGGTCCTAACATAATATTCTTATGTGTGATGGGATCTGTATCTCAACTGGGAGCATTCCTTCATAGCCATTGGTCAGGAAAATGGGTGTATTGCTGGTTGGAAATCTAGATTAGGTCCTCTAGGCCTATAATACTAGGGATAATTCTTCTTCCAACTTTCCTTTTGCCTTTTGCAGTCTCTTCTTGGGTAGTTTCTTAATGGTTTTATTAGCTGCTTCGACTTGCCCTTTTTCTTGTGGATGTGCACTAGAAGAGAAGCTTTTTCATTCCTCCCACAAAGTTCAGTTAACTCTTTACTCTCGAATTGGGTTCCATTATCAGAGATTATCTTACATAGGATCCCGAACCTAGTAATTATATTCCTCACAAAAAGTATAACTATTTTCTTTGTAGTAATAGTGGCTAAGTGTTCTTCTTCCACCCATTTTGTGAAGTAATCTATCACCACCATAACATACTTTGCCCCTACTTTTGATATGGAAGCGGTCTTATTAGATCTATGTCCCATATATCGAGTGGCCATAGGCTGGCTAATGGGATGAGCTCAGGGGATGGGTCTCTTGGGATATTGACAAACCTTAACATCTATCATATTTCCTTATGTACTCTTGCATATCTTGAAGTGCAGTGGGCCAGTAGAACCCATGCCTTAGAAATTTGTATGCTAACTTTGCCCCTCTAAAGCGGTCCCCACATTACCCTTTATGTACTTCGCTGAGGACGTGTACTCCTTTAGAAACGCATCTAAGGTAAGGGTAGAGTAAGCTTTTTGTATAATTCGCCATCAAAGAAGGAAAAGTACGGAGCCTGGTATCTTATTTTATGGGCTTTATTCTTGTTTGGAGGTAGAACTTTATTTATCAAGAATTGTTTGATAGAGGTCATACATGATTTCTCCTCCGCTTGCTGAGGGATAAGCGTGATTGGGGACTACTCTTAGCTTTCTATTATTCTTTAAGTTTAGGCTTCTCTGATGGTAGATCATTGGGCTCTGGATAAGATTATTATTTGATTAGCTTCGGAGATGCTGGTTCAGCTTGATGCTCTATTGGAACAACTTTCATTTCATTTTCTACTTCTGTTCTAGCGAGTTTGGCCAATGAATCAATAGAAAAGTTGTTCTCATGCAGAATTAATCTATATCAAACTATTCGAACTGCACTAATAATTTTTTAGAAAGTTCCACCTATTTAGCTAGTGTTGGCTCTTTGGCTTAGTAATTACCCATCACTTAGTTCACAACTAATTGGGAATCATTGTGAATTTTAATATGGGTTGCCTTTATTACCTGAGCCATCCTTAAGTCTACGAGGAGAGCTTCATATTCTACAATGTTATCGGTAGCTTTATGTGACGACCCGGAATTTTGGGCAATATCAATTTAATAATCTGTATTAATAATTAAATTGATTTGATAATTTTTTTATAATTTTAATTTAAATTGGTAAATTTAATCTTTTTAAGGTTAATAAATATTTAATCTGGCAATATTGATCAATGTCTTTCTAGCAATTCAAAATTGATAAGATTTATTTTTCAAATCTAAAATTTTATTTATAATATATATATTTTTGTTACATATATTGTGAATAGAAGATCTTTTGTTTTAAATAAAAGATTGTATTTTCAAATTGTAATGTATATGTATGAATTGTAATTTAAAGCTTTGTTTAAGAATTAATATTTTTCAAAAGTTAATTCAGGATTAATTCAATTGTTTTCAAAATATAAGATAATTTTTATTTTAATATGATAGTTTAAAAAGGGATTTGATCAAAGTTTTTTTTTAAAAAGTGCTTAAATTAAAATGGTTATAAATGTATATATAAATGTTTTAGATTTTTAAATACATGTATAAGAAATATATTTGTATTATAATTAGTTTTAGAATATTTTCTTTAGAAAGTAAATTTTTTTTTTTGAATGCGGGTTCAAAATTTTCTATTAAAATTATAAGCAAAAGATTTACAAATGCCTAAAGGCAGTTTCAGTTATAAGCTAAGCCTACTATAGACCATAATTCTCAAAGCCTGCCAAACAATACTAAAGTGAGCCCAATTATCAGAAGCTTTGAGAATGATCTCAACGCAATTAAGGAAATACAGCACTTCCAGATTACATCATTAACTCCTCTCAAGAAAAAAAACCAAAAATAAGAAAGAATAATGGCAGCAAGAGAGGCTGAGATAAGTATACATAAGTATACTTAAATTAACATATGCATACATAAGTATTTATTAATTTAGAGATAAGTATGCAAGTTTATATTAACATTTAAATTAAATAAAAATTTATTTAAAAATGTTTAAAAAAAATGTGTAAACATATTAACACATATTAGTGACATGTGTTGAAAAATTAAGAAATGAATGACAAATGTAAGTTTAATTAACAAGTGTCTTCATTCATTTTTTTTAATTTTAATAAACATAACGTAATTCAATTTAAAACAAACTTTGCATCTCTTTCTTCTTTTCTTCAATCATTTTCTATTCTCAGCTGAAGAAAAAAATAAGTAAACCTGAAATTTGAATCAAAAGAAAAAACCAAATATAATTTCAAATTGCGAATCTGCAAAATAAAGTTCTTCATATTAACTTCAAATTTTGAAACCTGCAATACAGAGGAATGTTCAACAGCAAGTTCAAGATCAATTTCAACATTTAAATCAACAAATTGAGGCATGCAGTAGGATTTCTTCAGCAAAGAAAAAATTAAAGTTTTTCCAGATTAAGGATTTACAAGGCCTGGGAAAAGAAGAATCAAAACCTGCTTTGTTCTTTGAAATTAAAAAATAGGAGGTGAGTAAATTTCTATAAAAAAACAGTTTGATGTGGTTTATACTGCCATGCATGTGATGATATGGACTTATATCAAAGTTCTTTAGCTGGAATTTATATGAATTGGTATACATATGTTGTGAGAGCTTGTCTGTTTATATACATGCAAGTGTGTTCTCTGTTGATTTGCTGTGAATGTTCTGCTAAAAGAAAAAAATCAATACCTACGAATCAAATCCATATTAGCCTTAAGTATTTAAATGAAAATTGTCTGTAATTGTATGATGAAGATTATAAAATAGTTCCAGGATTTTTAAATACCACAAATAATGTTTAAAATGAAAATAACAGAGTAATTCATATTTATGATAAAAATCACTCAATTAAATTTTTAATTTGGATTGCATGATGGTATTTGTAGCAGGAAAACTTGAATTTAGATGATATAATTTCGATTTTTAGGGTAGTATTCTTTGGGTTATAGGGAGAAGTGTGGTTTCGATAATTTGATGAATTGCCGAAGATCGATTCAATGCTTGAAACTGGAATCTTGGTCGAAGCTTGCTTGTGAGTTGTTGATGAGAGGAAAAATGCTTTTGAATTTTTCCAATGGCCGTGGTGATGGGATTAGATCGAACTAGGGTTTAATCTAGCATTTTGCTCGTTTGGGCTGTCGTGACGTTTGCGACGTGGAAGATGGACCGGAGTCGATCGCGACGTGGAGGATGGAGGCGAGGTGTTACGGCGATGCTCTGGAGAATTTACTGGAGATGCCGGTGGCGAGTTCGTCAATGGCGATGGGGTTTTGTGTCGAGATGCTGCTGCAGTTTTTCGAGTGTTTGGTCGAATTTTGGTTCGCTTGTTATTGGTTCGATCTGGGTTTATATTTGTGTTCGTGTGCATTTGTGTGATCGTCGGCGATGGTCGCGACGAACTACGGCGGCCGGAGGCGATGGGGCACGTGCATGAGTGAATGATGTGTGCACTGGAAATTTTCGTTGGGGAAGACGAAGGTCGTCTCGAAGTAGCACTCGCGTTTTCATGGAGATCAACTCGAAGTAGGAGGGTGCTTGATTTGCTTCGGGGAAGGCTCATTTGATTTGGGGTTCAAACTCGAGTTTTTGGGTTGTTTGTATTCTGGTTTGTACTGTGTAGTAATATAAGTTTTCTGATTTAAAACTTACTGAATAAATAAAAATCAAGCTTGAGTTTTATAAAAGAAAACAAATTTTCAAAGTCAAAACTTGTGTTTTGAAATAAAATTAATCAAACTTTAAAAATTATTAATTGAATTTGTTTTCAAAATTTAAATTGTTAAAGTGATTTCTTTTGGAAATAATTAATTAAATTAAATTTTATAATTTTAAATTTAAAGAAGTGTTTTCAAATTAAAGAATTAATCAAAGTTTTAAGTGAATCTTAAAGTAATGTTTTAATAACAAAGTTTTCAAAATATTTTGAAAATATATAAGTTTAAATTGGATAATTAAAGAGTTTTAAATTTTCAAATTAATTTCTAAATGCTTTATTTTCAAATAAAGTTTAAGTTATAATTTTGTAAACCAAATTGAATAATTTGTCTTTAAGGTTATTAAAATTTGATTAAATTCAAATAATTAATTTATGAAGATAAATATGGTTAATTTATCTTTATTATGAACTTATGGATACTTAATTAAAATATGATTTGTTAATAAGTAAAGTTTAATTAAGATTAAGGTTTTTCTTAATGAATTAAAGATTTTTAAAATATAAGAGGTTAACAAATTATTTAATTAATTTTAAATAATTAGTTAATTGTTTATTTAATTTTAAATAATCACTTAATTATGAATTAATTAACTGTAATTACTTAATGAAGTAATTAATGGTTAATTATTGAATGTAATTAAGAATGGAAGTAATTACTTATGGAAGTAATTAGTGGAAAATTACTCGTGGGAGTAATTAAATGGAAGTGATTAATGGATAATCACTTGATGTTATTAATTAAGGAATTGATTAATATAATTATTTTGAAGTTAATTAATTAATTATGGAGTAATTAATTAATTTAAGGATTATTTCGTGATGGAATTATTACTTGTTAAGTAATTAATTAAGAGAATAATCAACTAATGGAAGTAACTAGAAGATAATTAATTTTGTAAGTAATTAAGGGTTAATTACTTAGTTAATTTTAGTTAATTAATTAATGTAATTAATTAATTAATTAATGAGATTAATTAAAATGTAATTAATTAATTAAGGATTATTAATTAATGTAATTAAATGAGAATTACTTAATAAAGTAATTAAAGATTAATTAATTAGTATAATTAATCAAGATTAATATAATTAATTAAGAAGTTAATTAATTAAGATAAGTAACTACAAGTTATTAATTACTGTTTATGATTAATAAGATGGTTAATTTCAAGTTAATTATTTAATTAAAGGGAGTATTAATTAATAAGGATTATTAGTTAATATAATTATGAATTAATCAAGGTTGATTAATAAAAATGATTAATTAAAGTATGATTAATTGTAATTAATAAAGGATTAATGTGATTACTCATAGTTAATTAATTAATGGAAGTAAATGAAGGATCATTAATTATTGAAATTAATGATAGTAATTAAAGGTTAATTATTGTATATGGTTAAGGATAATTACTTGAAGGTAATTAAAGGTTAATTAATCAAGGGAGATTAATTAAGGAAGATCATTAAGAGATGATTAATTTATTTATTCCAAATAAATTAATAAAGAAGGATTTAGGTAATCCAATTGATTTACAGTTAATCAATTTTGCTTTTGGATGATTGGTTAATATGGATTGATTGATACTAGGTGATTAATATTGGATGATTGATATTGGGTGATTGGTTGATACTGGATGATTTGGATATCTATGATATGTGATATGCTGCTTTGTGAGACGAATGGTTGTTATGAATTATCTATTATGATAATGTGATTCATCTATCTGTTTATATCATCTTGAATGTAAGTTTAATTGTTTAAACCCTTAAACAACTTGGACATTAAAATGACGTTTGGATTCCATGAGACCGGGATCGGGTTTCCATATTTGGATATCCGAAAACCACATCGATCCAAATTAAACGTTAGGTCGTATATCCAAGTGGAGCTTAGTGAAGACTCGATGTGTAAGAACTATACGTCAGTATAACTCTGGGGGTGATTCCGTGATGAGTTTGACGGAGATAGTACTTATAGGTTCGAGATGGTGATTTAGAGTGCAAGGGCTATGGTCGTTGACTCTAAGGGTGATTCTAAAAATGAGTGCAACGAGATAGTGCCTTCGGTTTCGTTCGAACCCGGGACGAACTTGTATGGATTGAATGCTTTCAGAACATCGTCAGGTGGACGATGAGCATTCTAAGATAGATGTGTTCTATAAAGGTAATCGCAGCCTCAAGCCTCATCAACCGAGAATGGATAAAACAGGGGAAGTGCAGCAAGGCTAAGTGGGTAGCACTCATTTCAGGGTGAGGTCATTCCTGTCTAGATGTCCCTTTTATTTCGGCTTAATGGGTGTTGGTCGCGCCAACCACGGGGTGATCTTACTCGGGACTATCCAGTAAGGGGTGGTCCTGGCTTTGTGATGCAGGGGATTGGGAGTAATCCTCGGTACTATGATCTAGGCCACGTACTGTGACGGGAAATATCCCTGTAGCCCTGCCATTGATGGAAACCCATTCTTCCTATGAGACCCTATGGTTTTGTTTGTATTACCCACTTTTGCGGCTAGTAGCTTGAATTTAATGAATGTAACAATTTCGGCTATTTTCTATTTATCTGAAAACCCTAGACACTACTATAATATCATTAGATTTCTTATCAAATGTTTTAGTTAGCGTAAGGTAAAAAAATTTCCATGTTTATGTGTGGGAAGTCTTACGTGATACCTTTCTTTTCAAAGGTTTTTCTAAAGTTAAGCAATTTTAACCCGTTTACTCACACTAGACCCCTGTCTGATCCGAGTGTTTATTTTCTGTTTTATTAAGCCTTAGGTACTCATATTATATATGATAGTCGAGGGATTTAGGTTTGCTTGACGAATTTTGGAGGAGATTTGGAGCAGGAGGCTTCCACGTGTAGATATATTATGGTTCCGCTGTGTTTGTGTTGTATCTGTATCTTGAGATATCTTAAGTTGTATAGTTAGACAGATGTTTATAACTGTCTAATATGTGTTGTATAAGTTGTGTACTCTAATGTAATATGACACTATATAATATTTTATGTGATATATTATATTTCATCCGTTCTGCTGTGAGTTATCTGATGTTGTTGTGTTTCTTCTTTTCTTATCTTTTCTTCTTCTATCACTTTCTTTCTTAATTAGTGATGCGTCTTTCTGTGATAGAAAGTCAGGTCGCTACTGGGTGGTATCAGAGCATTAGGTTGAGTGAATACCTAGTCTCTGGAGTGGTGTTTTTCTTGAGAGAGCGTACTTGTAATTTTTATATATAACTATATATTTATATATATATCTATATCTACCTAATCAGTTGGGTTATCTGTTCGGATTTTCCACCATACGTTTTAGAGGTAGATGGAGCAGTGGTGTGTGTGTAACACGACTACCACTGATGGAAGAGGTCTATATGTTTGAGGTTGGAAGTGTATTTGTCGAGACTGTAGACCTGATACCGTCTCAAGTAAGATTTGTAGTTTGGAGTAAGGATTTCTCTGATCTCCGAAGGAAATCTTTTTAAAGATTCGGAGTCCATCTTTGATGTGAGAGTTTGGATCTGTCGGAAGTGCAGAAGTAAGTGATGATATCTCGATAACTGCGTGATGAAATGCAGCATCCATGGATATTTCTGAAGATGTTTTCCCTTGAAGCAGTTTTAGAAGTAGTTGAGGGGCAGTCTTTACCTGCTGCAGTGAAGATTCGTCAGTGTAGAAGTTATCTGGATCTTTAGCAAGGAGGTTGGCTGTTTTGGAATATGACACTAAGGGCTATAAGTTGTTTCGCTTCGGCATGGTCTCATTTGTCATTCCTTAAGGAGAGAGAGATATTGATGTTTGATTTGGAGCCCGAATTTCTTGAGAGGATGTCTGCCATCTCGAAGGTCCGGTGTATGGTTTGCTGATGGTTTTGGTTTTAGAGAAGCCTTTGGATTAGAAGTCTTTGGATAGCTATGGTAGCAGTGTAGCTCGAAGTGTTTGGTGTGCTGACGAGAAGGTCTTTTGGCTTTGCAGTATCATCGAGGTAGAGTTTGGAAGCAGCAGTGTGGCCGTTTCTCCGATGGTTTAGGAATTTTTGTGGTTCTTCTATCAGCAGTCCGGGCAGTTAGTGAATGTTTTCTTGAGGGTTAACTTTGTTTGGAGAAGCTTAAGGCTGTTCTAATTGGTAAAGAGAGGATAGTTTCTTTGGAATCCGAACGAGATAGGATCGCAAAAGTGACTTGTGATTAGTTTGGGAATTTTTCTTGAGCAGCCTTTTGTTTGAGATTGAGGGTTCTCATGTGGAAGTAGGGGCTACTGAGGTAATTAGAAGTTTGTCTGCATCTGGAGTTGAGTTCCATATTGTTTTGGTTCTAGAAGCGATTTTGGTGGTTAGCCTAGTAGTAGAGTTAGTGTAGCAGCTCAGAAATTTTTGGAATTTGGATTGGTCAGATCTAGTTTTTGAGTTAGATTTCTGCTATAAGGATGGGAGACCAAGTCAGATGCGTCACAAAGATTTTATGGGTTTGATGAACAAAGTTTCCCGGATATATTGGATAAATTTGTATTCGTGTTCATCAACAGCATTCTCATCTATTCCGGAATCAGAGTTGTGCTAGACTTGGGTATAGTCTGATGTTTGTTTAGCTTCTGTAGAGCGAGTCTCCCGGTGATTTATCCTTAGGAAACTCTAGATAGTATTAGAGATTTATTCTGATTTGTGTCAGGATAATTAGTTAGGTTTGTTTGTTTGTTTGATTGCTATGGTTGTTAGTAACTGGTTGATAAGTATGCTTTGCTGTTTGAAAATTGAAATCTTTGCTGGGTTATTAAATTATCTTTGCTTTTTAAATTTCGGGGACGAAATTCTTTTAAGGGGGAGGAATGCGACGACCCGGAATTTTGGGCAATATCAATTTAATAATCTGTATTGATAATTAAATTGATTTGATAATTTTTTTTATAATTTTAATTTAAATTGGTAAATTTAATCTTTTTAAGGTTAAAAAATATTTAATCTGGCAATATTGATCAATATCTTTCTAACAATTCAAAATTGATAAGATTTATTTTTCAAAGCTAATAAAATTTTATTTATAATATATATATATATATTTGTTATATATATTGTGAATAGAAGATCTTTTGTTTTAAATAAAAGATTGTATTTTCAAATTGTAATGTATATGTATGAATTGTAATTTAAAGCTTTGTTTTAGAATTAATATTTTTCAAAAGTTAATTTAGGATTAATTCAATTGTTTTCAAAATATAAGATAATTGTTTATTTTAATATGATAGTTTTAAAAGGGATTTAATCAAAGTTTTTTTTAAAAGTGCTTAAATTAAAATGGTTATAAATGTATGTATGTAAATGTTTTAGATTTTTAAATACATGTATAAGAAATATATTTGTATTATAATTAGTTTTAGAATATTTTCTTTAGAAAGTAAATTTACATATGCATACATAAGTATTTATTAGTTTAGAGATAAGTATGCAAGTTTATATTAACATTTAAATTAAATAACAATTTATTTAAAAATGTTTAAAAAAATATGTGTAAACATATTAACACATGTTAGCGACATGTGTTGAAAAATTAAGAAATGAATGACAAATGTAAGTTTAATTAACAAGTGTCTTCATTCATTTTTTTTAATTTTAATAAACATAACATAATTCAATTTAAAATAAACTTTGCATCTCTTTCTACTTTTCTTCAATCATTTTCTATTCTCAACTGAAGAAAAAATAAGTAAACCTGAAATCTGAATCAAAAGCAAAAACCAAATATAAATTCAAATTGCAAATCTGCAAAATAAAGTTCTTCATATCAACTTCAAATTTTCAAACCTGCAATTCAAAGGAATGTTCAACAGCAAGTTCAAAATCAATTTCAACATTTAAATCAACAAATTGAGGTATGCAGTAAGATTTCTTCAGCAAAGCAAAAATCAAAGTTTTTCCAGATTAAGGATTTACAAGGCCTGGGAAAAGAAGAATCAATACCTGCTCTGTTCTCTGAAATTAAAAAATAAGAGGTGAGTAAATTTCTAAAAAAAAATAGTTTGATCTGGTTTATACTGCCATGCATGTGATGATATTGACTTATATTAAAGTTCTTTAGCTGGAATTTAAATGAATTGGTATATATGTTGTGAGAGCTTGTCTGTTTATATACATGCAAGTGTGTTCGCTGTTGATTTGTTGTGAATGTTTTGCTAAAAGAAAAAATTCAATACCTACGAATCAAATCAATATTAGCCTAATGTATTTAAGTGAAAAATGTTCGTAATTGTATGATGAAGATTATAAAATAGTTCCAGGATTTTTAAATTCCACAAATAATGTTTAAAATGAAAATAACAGAGTAATTCATATTTATGACAATAATCACTCAACTAAATTTTTAATTTGGATTGCATGATGATATTTATAGCAGGAAAACTTGAATTTAGTTAATATAATTTCCATTTTTAGGGTAGTATTCTTTGGGTTATAAGGAGAAGTGTGGTTTCGGCAATTTAACGAATTGCCGAAGATCGATTTATTGTTTGAAACTGGAATCTTGGTCGAAGCTTTCTTGTGAGATGAGAGGAAAAATGCTTTCGAATTTTTCCAATGGCCGTGGTGATGGGATTAGATCGAACTAGGGTTTAAGCTAGCATTTTGCTTGTTTGGGCTGTCGTGACGTTTGCGATGTGGAAGATGGACCGGAGTCGATCGCGACGTGGGGGATGGAGACGAGGTGTTACGGCGATGCTCTGGAGAAGTTACTGGAGATGCCGGTGGCGAGTTCGTCAATGGCGATGGGGTTTTGTGTCGAGATGCTGCTGCAGTTTTTCGAGTGTTTGGTCGAATTTTGGTTCGCTTGTTATTGGTTCGATCTGGGTTTATATTTGTGTTCGTGTGCATTTGTGTGATTGTTGATGATGGTCGCGACGAACTACGGCGGCAGGAGGCGATGGGGCACGTGCACGAGTGAATGATGTGTGCACTAGAAATTTTTGTTGGGGAAGACGAAGGTCGTCTCGAAGTAGCACTCGCGTTTTCATAGAGATCGACTCGAAGTAGGAGGGTGCTTGATTTGCTTCGGAGCAGGCTCGTTTGATTTGGGGTTCAAACTCAAGTTTTTGGGTTGTTTGTATTCTAGTTTGTACTGTGTAGTAATATAAGTTTTCTGATTTAAAACTTATTGAATAAATAAAAATTAAGCTTGAGTTTTATAAAAGAAAACAAATTTTCAAAGTCAAAACTTGTGTTTTGAAATAAAGTTAATCAAACGTTAAAAAGTATTAATTGAATTTGTTTTCAAAATTTAAATTGTTAAAGCGATTTCTTTTGGAAATAATTAATTTAATTAAATTTTATAATTTTAGATTTAAAGAAGTGTTTTCAGATTAAAGAATTAATCAAAGTTTTAAGTGAATCTTAAAGTAATGTTTTAATAACAAAGTTTTCAAATTATTTTGAAAATAAATAAGTTTAAATTGGATAATTAAAGTGTTTTGAATTTTCAAATTAATTTCTAAATGCTTTATTTTCAAATAAAGTTTAAGTTATAATTTTGTAAACCAAATTGAATAATTTGTCTTTAAGGTTATTAAAATTTGATTAATTTCAAATAATTAACTTATGAAGATAAATGAAACGATCCGACTTTCTTACCAAGGAAAATCGCATCAATTTTAAGAAAGGGATAGAAAAGAGAAAAGACGGAGAAGAAGAAAGGAACAACAGCAGAATCTAAAACAGCGGAACGAATAAATTATATCAATCACATAATACATTACATAGTATCATATACATCAGAGATACACAGCTAAACAACACATACTAGACAGTTATAAACACCTGTCTAGTTATACAACTCAATACAACACAAAGACAACAACTCAGAGAACACACAGCGGAATACTATATAGCTATACACAGAAGCCTCCTACTCCATTGCTCCTCCAAAATTCATCAAGCCAACCTAAAATCCCCTGGCTACTCGTAAAAATTTAAGTACCCAAGAGTTTAAGAAAAACAGAATAAACTCCGAGTCAGACATGGGTCTGGTGTGAGTAAACGGTTAAAGTTGCTTAACTTTAAAAAACTTTCGAAAGAAAGGGGATCACGTAAGACTTCCCACACATAAACATGGAAAAGTTTTTACCTTACGCGAACCAAAACATTTGATAGGAAATTCAGTGGTATTATAATAGGTCTAGGGTTTTCAAATAAATATGAAATAGCCGAAATTGTTACATTTATTAAATTCCATCTACTAGCCACAAAAGTGGGCAATATAATCAAATCCGATGGCATTTATTGGATTTTGGATTCCATACAATGGAAGGGTTACTGGGGTACCGTCCGTCACAGTACATGGCTTAGATCACCGTACCGAGGAGCCACCCTAACTCCCTTGCAACACAAAGCCGGAACCATTCCTTACTGAACTGTTCCGAATAAGACAACCCCGGCTGATGTAGCTATTCAACCGCCCACACAGCCGAAATAAAAGGGACCTCCAGACAGGGGTAAATCTTACTCTCAAGTGGGGGCTACCCGCGAAGCCTTGCTACACCTCCCCTATTTTAGCCATTCCCGGTTGATGAGGCTTGAGGCTACGATTACCTTTAGTGAACACATCAATTAGAATGCTCATCGTCCACCTGACGATGTTCTGAAAGCATTCAATCCATACAAGTTCGTTCCGGGTTTGAACGAAACCGAAGGCATTACCTCGTTACACTCATTTTGGAATCACCCTCAAATTTAACGACAATAACCCTTGCACTCTGAATCTTCATCTTCATTTGAAATTCACGACCTATCATTAATTTGGATCGATGTGTTTTCGGATATCCAAATATGGAAACCCAATCCCGGTCTCATCGAAATCCAAAACGTATCTTTTAGGTCCAAGTTGTTTAAGGTTAAACAATTCAACTATATATATACACACAGAATAGATAATTCATAAGTCACAATTGATAATCACATTATCAAAATAAACAGATGATCTATAACAAAATAGGTAATCTACATCATTATCACAATAAATAATCTATATTACCATCACAATGCAACCAAGCATTCATACCACACAACATTACTTATTTCATTTCTGAGATTACATCCATTCAAGACAATCAATGTCACACATTCATACATAAGCAATGATTTACTTAATCATAATATAATTAATTTAAAATGAATTAAATTAACTATCTCAACCTCTAATTAATTTAAAGTGAATTAAATTAATTACTTCATCTCTTAATTAACTTAAAGTTAATTAAATTAATTACCTTCATCACAATAAATCTTGCTTACTTATTCATTGATTAAACCAATTAATTAATCATCATCCAAATTAATCAACCTTGATCAATTAACTCTTAATCAAGTAATTAATCCTTAATTATTCCCATTAATCATATTAATTAATGAACCTTAATTAATTACCTCCATTAATTAATTAACTATAATTAATTACATTATTTCTTAATTAATTACATTATTTCTTAATTAATTACATTAATTAATTAAGCTTAAATTAATTGCTTTCAATTAATCAACTTAAATAAATATAAATAGTAATTAATTATTATTAATTACTTCTTAACTACTTTTAATTACTTTATAAATTCTTTGATTTATTACACCAAGTAATAAACCCTTAATTACTTTAACAAGTAATTATCCATTTAAAATTACTTCCAAATAAGTAATTTCATTTATCTCAATTACCCCTGTAATTTATTCATCAATTACTTATCTTAAGTAATTACCCTTATCAAAACTTATTAAGTAATCATACTTAATCATTTATCAAGTGATTTCCTTTAATTAATTAACAAATCAATTAACTCGGCTTGATTACAAACACCCCATAAATCAAAATCGAGTAATTCATCCCTTAATTACTCTTTGACCAAATTAATCATTAATTAACAGATTAATTATCATCAACTATTAATTAATAAACCTTAATTATTAATCAATCCTTTAATACAAAGTAATCAATCACTAATTACTTTTATAGTTAATTAATTAACCTTAATTAACTAATTAATTATCTCTCAATCATTAATTAATAAAACTTAATTATTAATTAACAACCTTAATTATAAATTAATTAATCCATAAATGTAATTAATTAATTCTTAATTACAATTAATTAACCTTAAATAATAGTTAATTAATCCTTAATTAACTTGTATTATAGATTAATAACCTTTAATTAAAAAACCCAATTAAAACTTAATTACTAGTTTACTCACTTAATTTATTAATAATTATAATTTAATTAATCCTTAGTCATTAATTAAATCATCATAATTATTAGTTAATTAAATTAATAATTATACTTAATTAATTACTTAATTAACCCCTTTAAAATAATAATTAAACTAATTAATTAAACTTAAAATTTCTTAATTAACTAATTAATTATTATTCATTAACACTTTATTATTATTTACAATAAAACGTTATCTTAAATTATCCTTGAAAAACTTTACTTAACATAAGTCATTAATTAGTTTAAAATATAAAGTAATCATCAATTACTTACCCTTAATTATTAATTAACAATTCCTTAGTTAATCAATTATTTAAAACTTAATTGTTAATTAATAAATCATTATTCACTAACTAATTTTAAAAAATCATTTCCTTAAAATTCCCTTTTTTATTTCAAAATAAGTTTTGAAAATAACATTAAGGTTTTTAACTTAAAACATTTAAAACCAATTCATACAAATTCATTTGTAAAAGCAAATCAATTGAAAGAAATGGATTTTTAGCTTAAATTATTTAAAGTTTTAAAACTTACTTTATTTTAAATTATAAAATCTGTTTAAGCATTTCAATTTGGGTTCAACCCATATGTACATGAATCCAAGAAACAAGTACATCATCCTTACCTTTTAAAAACAGTTTGACTTCAAAATTTAAAAACTGTTTTAACAAAACTTTAAAAACTGTTAAACACAGCAGTTTACCCCACATGCAAAACCCAGAAACAACACGAGTCCCCCCCCCCGAGTCATCTTCCTTATATCCTGAGTCCCACTTCGAGAAAAACAAGCAAACCAAGAAACAACCCACAGACATGCTCACCTCCTTGTGCAAGTGCACCGGCGCCGGAATCGCCTCCGATCAACGCCGACACCACCGACACATCACTCACCAACCCTACAAACCCCTACGATCATCAGAACATCGCTTCTTGCCTCGATTCAAAATCGAGCACCTCTGGTTGAACAGTACCCCAAACATCATCAGGAAATCCCTGAATCCCACGCCTCCGATCAACTATAACTGCCACAACTCCGGCCATGGATCGTCGACCCACCACGCATCCTTCACCCAAATTTCCTTCAAGCTCGATGCAAAGAAGAAGATGCAGTAGTTCAATTTACAGCAAGAACCAAACTAGGTTTAAAAACAAATCTCGAGCAAATTCAAACTTCACAGTGGATTAACATCCCTTCAACCAGTTTTACTGTAACGACCCAGAATTTCTGTCATTTGAAATTCAAATATTTAATTGATTATAAATATTAAAAAGTAAATTTTATTAGTCGAATAATTTATTTTTCGAATATCTAGATTTAATTGGAAAATTAAATCGATAATTTAATAGTTGAGTTTACAGAAATAATTGAAAATTGGGTTTAATGTGATTAAAAAAATGATTTGTAAAATTTTATTTAATCATATTGGAGTTATAGTGATGTTATAGAACTTTTAAAATTGAATCAAAAGTTAATTTGTGAAATATTTTAGTATTTAATTAACAAGTTAAAATAGCCATTTTTCAAACAGTCTCGGATTTCGACGAAACTAGTTTCATTGGATCCGTAATGTCATACTATTGTATGGTTTCAAATTTCATGTCAATCGGATTTATGGTTTTTCCAAGGCAAGCCAAAACTCATAGAAATTGGTTTAAATCGATTTAATTTAAATTTGAACGTTTATTTCCGTAACTCGCACAGATGACCGAATTAGCTTTCGAAACATATTCCATTGTGTCTAGAACGCGGGGTAAACCCTAGAGATGCCAGTCACCGCGCGAGATTTGGAGTTCGGGAAATTTTGGATGAATAGTAATTTGGAAATTTTCTATAAAAGGCCTTCATTGTTTTCATTTGCAAAAGAAATAAACAAAACCCTAATTTCTATAGCCGGCCGCCACTAATATCACTAATGGCCGAAATTTTTCCAATTTCTTATCTTAATTCTCTCAATCCGTGAAGAATTAGTAAAATCTTTCAACTACGATATTGTAGATCTACGTGAGGGCTTCAGATCCGTACGGTGATGATCATCAACGGAGTGACGATGGTGGAGATTTTTGGCCGCGTTCATCAGGGAGTCGGCATGAATTTCGTGGCCAAATAGGAGGCCGAGCTTGACATGGTGGCGGTCGTAGATAGCTCTCGAGATGGCCTTCGTTATGGCACCATTCGATCGATCTATCATTGAGCGTGGCGGTCGCGACTTGGAACCCTAGGGCCGCGTTTGTGGGTTCTCGCGTGCGTTAATACCCTGGAATTAATTTGGGGAAGAAGCATATCACGCGGCCATGATTTGATCTAAGGAAATCCTAAGGCCCAGATTAGTTAAGTTTAAAAATTAAAAGAAATTTGTTAATTTATGTATATAATAATTCGTGTAATATTAAAATTGCTATAACTTGTCCATAGGAGGTCGGAAATGCACGAAACGACTTGCGTTGGCTTCGTTTTGATGAGCACTACGCGATGGAGCTGGATTGGAGTTGTTTGGAGCTAGTGAAAATTTTAGGTAAAATTAAATGCACGTTTAATTTTATTCGAAATAAAACGCTACAACTGTTATCGGAAACTCAAGGTGAGAACTTCTCACTCAATCGAATTATTTCGATTTAAATTTTAAATAGTTAGATTTAAAATTTCTTGATTGTGTGATTGGATGATAACTATTATCTGTTGTATTGAAATAGACCATATACGCCGTATATTAAGCGGATGTTATTTATTAAAAACATATACCGCGATAATTCCAATTTGTATGGAATTGGCATTATATATGTACTTGGAGTTGATTTCCCGCATTATATAACGGATGAGACCCTATTGCGCCGCATAATAGCGGATAGTATTTTATAAATCCCATATACCGCGATATTTCGTCTTGAAGCGAAATTGGTATTGTGCTAACATCTTTGGATGCAGGGAAACAGGTTGGAGGGATCCAACTGGATTCCTCAAACATTTGAATTTGTTTCAATGTTTTGTGTTGATCTATTTATTGATCTATTTATAATTTGCGTGATTATCTTTGTGATTGGAATCGTTAAAGGCTAAATTTTAGCTGAATATATTTTTGGTATCGTTAGATGCCGAAAATAAATAAAATTTGATTTTTTGAAAAAAAATTAAGTTGAGAATTCATAACAAAATTAAATTTTGAAGTTGATTCTTTTTAAATAAATAAACGTTGAAATGTTTATGTTGTGAAATTATGATTTTTGTGAAATATAACCGAAATGTGATTTTTGAAATAAGTAGTCGATTAATTTATAAAATGATTTAAATTGGGATTTTTGACTTATTATAAATGATTTATATAAAAGATTTATAAAATTGATATTTATAAATTAAAATGTTGGAATTATAAAAACGAGTTTTTATAAGTGTTAAAATGAAGTATAAATGGATTATATAAGGGAGTATTTATAAGTTGTGGAGTTATAAAATGAATGGATTTTTGGTAAAATAAAAGATTTATAAGTAATTAACTTATAAATTGGATTTTGACATGTAAATGGAATATGGATAGAATTTGTTACTAAAATGATTTTATAAGTTGAAAATTGTCATAAAGTATAAATGCAATTTATAAACGTTGTTTTATAAATCAGAAACCGACTTATTTTGATAAGTTTAATTATTATAGCTTATTAAAGGAGATATATCCACGATTTTGAACAGTGGATAATCCTTTAAATAAAATGTGTAGAAATTGATTTTGGTTTATGAAGTATATTCACGATTTTAGACAGTGAATAGTATAGTAAAGAAATATTTTGATAAAGTGATACTTTAAATAGAATTTTGAACAATTTAAAAATGTTTTAAAATGTATTAAGTATCGAAACCATAGATTTTAACATTTATTGCTGAAATAGACGTTTCGAGAAATAGAAGGAAACGGTGGACTATAACACTGTTGTTATAGTAAATGATTTCCGAAAGGAAATGTTTTATATAGTATTGGGGTTTATATATCTATCTAAATTTCGAATCCCTATACTAGTGATTTTGCGTTGTCGTAACGATGTTTTACGTAACATTCGTTTTGACCCAAATAAATGTGTTTAAGTAAAGGTTTTCCTTAAAGAATAAATTATATACTTAATTGTGATTTAAGTATATTGAATATTTTCCAAATATTGAAAATAAATACATTGGTGAATTACTTATTATTAAATAAGTATGGAAATGTTTTTCCAATATGAAGTGAAAGTTTTGAGATTTTATCTTTTAAAGATAAATTGAAAATGAATATTAGAAATCGATTTCATATAAAAGGTGAATATTTGAAAATGTAAATTCACTATGGAATTTATAAAAGAAAGGGAAATTTGTTTAAAAATAAACATTGATTTATTTTTAAAAGCGTGGAAAAAATTTACGGATTTGGAACGCAAATTTAATAAATAGGTAAGGATTTATTTGATTGGTTTAAATGAACCATTTTGAAATGAAAGTTGTAAGAGTGTAAATTGATTTGAAATTGGTTTTCAAATGGTTGAAGTGTGGAAGATATATATCTTATAAAGATATTTTAAAAAATAAATAATTTGGGGAAATTATTTGAAATCGGGTGATGTTGTGAATATTGATTGATAGTTAAATAACCGACTATCAATATTGACCCTTGAGTGGCTATTTGTTGTGAATTGGTTGAAATTGAATGCTACACTTATTTTTAAATTATTGCGCTCGTTATTCGGATTACCCATTCCAAATAGTGATACAACGTAATGGATAGCATTGAAGACCGATGGTGAAGACCGGGTATTTGTGAAAACGATAGGATGACCTGTCGATTATCTCTGCACCGTTAGCTATGGTATGGAAATTTCCTTTGTGATGGGAAATTCGATCAGGATTGTGAACACCCGGATTGCAAGGGCTTCTTTTGAAGTGCCTTCGGTTCTGTTCGAGCCCGGAACAGACTTGCATGGTTACGTGTCTGACATTACATTTTGAGATATAAAGCAGATTTCTTTCAAATACATCTCTGTTGGTGGCGGAGAATTTATTCTCCTAGCTTAACACCCTTTCTGAGACGTATGCGCTCAGAGGTTATGTAGTTGAAGGTTATCAGCGATATATTCTCAATTTGGTAATGTGGCATGCTGAGTGTTGTTGTGTGATGATTATTTATCGATCATTTGTTGATCAAAGCGTGGCTTTGTGAAAAAGCTTAGCTTTATGGACGAGACTTCGTCAGACCTCACACCCCGAAAATGGTCAAAACAAGAATATGTGGCAAGGTTATGAGTGTCGCTCCCTTTAGGGTATGTCATTCCCTTCTAGAAAAGGGTGGTGTCAGGTATGGAGCCCTGATGCTTAACCTATGTGGTTGCTCCAATCTCATTTTTCTATGTGGTTGTTGCTTGGTGATAGAGGGCCCTCGTATAAAGGTCCCAAAGGACCGGGGGGTAGCATATTCGTGTAGTAGTTACTTAGTTACAGAGGTAACCCGGCCTTGTGTTGGCAGAGAGCTGGTTAAGTTCTCGAGACGTCCCGCCAGAGGCGATCCCATTGACAGTAGGAAGTTCCTTAGCCTAACCATTTGTTGGAAAATCCAAAGAAACAATACGAGCCTTGTATGGTTTTAGTTGTATTACCTGCCATGGAATGTGGCGGTTTGAACATGGTAGCTATAGTAGGCATATGATAATGGTCGTATGTTGGCTAAGATTTATATCTTTACTTTCGAAATGATTTTTTCTACACTATGCACTAATAATAATATCAAAAATGATTTGTTTTGCGTAGTAAGCATCTTTGACTATCATAAGGACAAATCTCCTCCAATTCTGCGTTTGCATTGCGTGTGTGCGGGGAGGCCTTATGGTAGTTTCATTTTCCAAAAGCATTGCGGATAATTTTCACTTCTCTTGTTGTTGTTGTTTTAAAAGATAAATAACTGTTTTGAGTTCTCATACCAGTCCCATAACTGACCTGGAGTTTATTGTTCTCTTCCTAAACTCTGGGAGCCCATAATTTTCCACACGGACAGTCTAAAGTCAGGTTATCAGGTCATTCTGGATTCAGAAGTGCTTTGGAGCTCAAGTGGCGAGCTGGATAGCGAGACGTATTACTTATATATGATATTATTTTTCCGCTGTAAATTCACTTGTAGGGACATGTTTGTATAGCTGTCCATTCTAGTATTGTGTTGTATATTGTTGTTGTACACTCTGATGATAATGTAATGTAATAACTGAGATAGTTCTTTGTTTTAAAGATTATTCATTTATCTATTATATGTTGTTCCACTGTGAATGTGAGATTCTGTTATTGTTTCTGTTCTGTTTTCTTTCTTCTTCTATCTTTTTCTTCTACCTCTTCTTTTTAACCCTAACAATTCGGTTTTCCGGCATTCGATTATGCGTCATTTGATACAGTGGACGTAAGAATGCCGACCTTCGGATCCCGACATAAAACCGATTTGTTACATTTACCTTACTCTCCAATCCAACCTCCAACTCCATCATGAACCCTGAGCACCCCAGATTCATAAATCAACTGAATTTGGAAAAAACCCAATTTCCAGTTGAACCCGACTACTTACTTAATACAATTTTAAAAATTGTGATTTTCTTTCCAAAATTCATAATTCCTAGTGATACTTTAGTTTATATAATTATTTTAACCAAATTAAACACTTGGTTTCAAACATTGATGTTAATTTGTTACTGCATTTTTTTTCCAGATAATTTCAAATACCAGAACTTGGTTTTATTCCTGGTTCTAAGTTTATAATTAAACTAACTTATTTTGCTTGAATAAAAATCCTAACTATTGTTTAAATAGAAAAAGCTTGTAGTTCTAACTGTTCCCAAAATTTTGCAATAAGAAAAAAAATAAACAGATAAGATCAAGCATGCACAGATTCAAAGCCATACATCGCATTGCACGTTTATATACACAGAAAACAGAGGCAACTTATATAAAATAAAGATCTTCACAACTTATATGCTACATAAAATATACTACTTAATTTTTTTTAAATTTTTTACTCACCTTTTTAAGGAATGCAGGGGTTTGATATTGAACTGGAATTTGCAAAAACATTTGAAGCTGAAGCCTCTAAAAGAAACAGAAATGTTTTATCCTTTTGCTTCAGATTGCCTCTTTAAAAAAAACTTGCATGCATTTTGGCAACTTGCAAAATAAACTTGAACTTGAAGCTTTTAAAACTGGAGTTCTTGCATGCATTTGAAAATTGATGCAGACATGGGAAAAATACAGAATTGGATTGATAACTTGCATCAACTTTTGAAAACATTTTGTAGATTTGGTCACAGCATGGTTTGAAGAAGGTTTTGTATTTGCAATTGAAAGGTTACAGGTTTCAAGTTTACTTCTGGGTTGTTTGAATTTTAAAGAGAAGATGACAGATTTGGGAAAGAAGTTTTGCAGGGAAAATAAATTTGCAGATTGATGTTGAGGAAGTATCAGGTTTTATTTTGAACATTTGTTTGAGGATTGTTTGAGTTGAGGAGTGTTCAGATTTGGAGCTGCCATTGATAATTCTAGTTTCTTTTTCAGGAATAAACAAAAAGTTTAAAGAAAAATAAAGTGAGAAGAGATGGTGTTTAAATAGGCAAGTTTTCAGATTTATTAAATTAAAAGAAAATTAGAAAAAAAAACATGGACACTTGTCTTAAATTTCCATAAATGTTGTAACACTTGTTGTCAAAGTGTTTTAGAACTAAACACACGTCAATTCTTATGTATATTTATTCTAAAAGAAGTTTAAAAGCCCTTTTGAATTAATTTCCTAATTAACTAATATGTTTTCTAAATTTATATAAGATATAATCTTTAAAAAGAAATGAAACCAAATATAATTTAAATAAAAATTATATACATATTGCAAACTCATTTTAAATGCTATTTCAAAATCCTTGTATTTATTCTTATTAAATAAATACAATTCCAAATTCCTAAAGATAAATTTCTATAAAAAGAAAAATATAAAGCATATTTTATTTTTAATTAAAAAACATTATCTATATATTTTTAAAATCAAACTATATATTATTTTATTTTAAGATGAATGTATATCTCTTAAATTCAAATTTATATTCAATGTCAAAGTCAATTTAAAAAATCCAAATCTAAAAAACAATTTAAATAAATATAAATACTTATTTTTAAATAAGCTCATTATTATTTACAAATAATCTATCCTATTTTAAAATCAATTTAAATACACAGATATAAATATAACACACTTATCAATTATGAAAACAATAAGTCTATTTAGAATTTATTTACACAAAAATAATAATTATTATTATAAAACCAATTTATAACCATAATTAAAATATTATATTATTCATTGGTTATTTAATTTTGAAAATAACAATTTTATCAATTCAAATAATTTAAATTTAAGAGATTATCACATTTTAAATTCCTGGAAATTCCGGGATATTACATTCCTCCCCCCTTAAAAGAATTTCATCCTCGAAATTTAAAACAAAGAAAATCCAAAGTTTTATTTTTATTTCAACCAATTCAAACATACATAACAGCCATACACTATCAATCAACCAAACAATTTCATCCACACAACCAATTCAATCAAATAATTAACACTAGCTATCCGGACACAGATCCGAATAAGCTTTCTAAAATTATTTCGAGTTTCCCAGGTAGATACACAGGGATACTCGCTCTACTAAATCCAAACCAGCTATACTGCTAAACTACCGAGTCTTACTCAGCTAGATCTATAATTTGCCCAAGAAACCAGAACATAGACAAGTCTGATCAACTACTAAATCCTTCACAGAACTACTGGTCTCAAAAACAGTGATGAACCAAACACGTACTCCCTCAGAGACACGTGAAATATTTTGAATTCCAGTCTTCAAAAGTGGCAATTCAACTCTTCAAACCAAAGCACCGATCTCTACAAAAACTCAGAAGAATCCAATATACCTTGGAGCTCACCAAATCTTATTGCTCTCTTTACCAGAGAAAATTTCAACAAGATCGAAGTCTCCAACTTCGAATTCCAAATTCTTCCGTTACTTAACCTCAAAACTTTCCAGATGATCCGAGCTGCCTACAGATCCTTCCTGATCAACTCAACCTTTGCTGATGCTTCTACAAACAAATTGGATCAACTCACAAACTGATCCTCACAAGATCAATCCAAAATCAAAACCAAACTATCAACAGAAGAAAACCACTTCTCCCATCCGAAAAAGACAGAACAGAATCACTCGCCAACTTGCCTCAGATTCTGAAAAATAAATTCAGTAGAAACTCTCTAATCCAAAACACTGCAACTTCCAGTAGCTTCTACTCAAGAACAACAGCCACCTTGCTTCCGCTGCACAACTCTGATCTGGAGAAGATGAAAATGCCGTTGAATGAACACAGGCACGGACTAAACATCACATCTTGGAAATAAGGTTCAACAGAAATTCCAAGAAATACAGAGCTGCTTCACCAAACAATCAACCTAGGAGACAACCTTCTACCCAGCTGAATCACCGGTATCACTTCTGACATCAAGTCGATTCAGAACTCAATCTCCAATGCGGTAAAATCTCTAACTTTCTTGAAGATATATCTGGAAAATCTTCGACAACTCCATAACTCCTACATCCTCTAGAAATGCCACAAACCCAAGAAAAAGACTATCTAAGATAATCACCAAACCATCGCAAGTCACTTTTGCGATCACCCAATCCAATATCCAAGATATTGTTCTCTCTCCACTAATCGGAACAGTTTATCCTTGACCAACTAATCCATCGAAGAAACAGATCCTCACTGCTGCTTCTGAATTCCACCTTTAGGAAATGCAAAGCCAAAAAGATCTTCTTGCTGAAACACAGAACATTCACGAGATGCACCGCTAACACAAATGCCAAAGATTTCTTATCCAGAGCTCTTTGAGGAACTCGGACCTCCAACTAATCATATACATCCTGCAGAACTAAGCTTCAACCCCGAAGCAGACACAATTCCTTAAACTTGCTCCGAAGAAAACATCTTAGAAGTCATCCATGGTCACTGCTTCTCATCACGCAGCTACTACTTCCTAAGGTTGCCAAGATACCATCACTTACTTCTGTCTAACCGACAGATCCAAATCCTCAAAAATCCGCTCACACGAGCGCAATCAAACTTACACTTCGAAGATGAACTCCGAACCTTAACAGGTTTCCTACAGAGATCAATGAAATCCTTACACCAAACTACAAAGATTACTCGAGACGGTATTAGGTCTACAGTCTCGACAAATACACTTCCAATCTCAAACATTCAAACTCCAACCAATGGTAGTCGTGTTACACACACCACTACCTCATCTACCTTTATAACTTATGTTGGAAAACGCGAACAGGTAACCCAACAAATAGGTAGAAATATATGTATGTATGTATGTATGTATGTATGTATGTATGTATGTATGTATGTATGTATGTATGTATGTATGTATGTATGTAAATTACAAGTATGCTCTCTCAAGGAAGACACCACTATAGAGTCTAGGTATTCACTCAACCTAACGCTCTAATACCAACTGAAACGACCCGACTTTCTTACCACAGAAAAATGCATCATTTTTAAGAAAGAAAGGGATAGAAAAGAGAAAAGACAGAGAAGAAGAAAGGAACAACATCAGAATCTAAAACAGCGGAACGAATAAATTATATTAATCACATAATACATTACATAGTATCATATACATCAGAGATACACAGCTAAACAACACATACTAGACAGTTATAAACACCTGTCTAGTTATACAACTCGATACAACACAAAGACAACAACTCAGAGAACACACAACGGAATACTATATAGCTATACGCAGAAGCCTCCTGCTCCATTGCTCCTCCAAAATTCATCAAGCCAACCTAAAATCCCCTGGCTACTCGTAAAAATTTGAGTACCCAAGAGTTTAAGAAAAACAGAATAAACTCCAGGTCAGACATGGGTCTGGTGTGAGTAAACGGTTAAAGTTGCTTAACTTTAAAAACCTTTCGAAAGAAAAGGGATCACGTAAGACTTCCCACACATAAACATGGAAAAGTTTTTACCTTACGCTAACCAAAACATTTGATAGGAAATTCAGTGATATTATAATAAGTCTAGGGTTTTCAAATAAATATGAAATAGACGAACTTGTTACATTTATTAAATTCCAGTTACTAGCCACAAAAGTGGGTAATACAAACAAATCCGATGGCACTTATTGGATTTTGGATTCCATATAATGGCAGGGCTACTGGGGTACCGCCCGTCACAGTACGTGGCCTACATCACCGTACCGAGGAGCCACCCTAACTCCCCTGCAACACAAAGCCGGAACCATTCCTTACTGAACTGTTCCGAATAAGACAACCCCGGCAGATGTAGCTATTCAACCGCCCACACAGCCGAAATAAAAGGGACCTTCAGACAGAGGTAAATCTTACTCTCAAGTGGGGGCTACCCACGAAGCCTTGCTACACCTCCCCTATTTTAGCCATTCTCGGTTGATGAGGCTTGAGGCTACGATTACCTTTAGTGAACACATCACTTAGAATGCTCATCGTCCACCTGACGATGTTCTGAAAGCATTCAATCCATACAAGTTCGTTCCGGGTTCGAACGAAACCGAAGGCATTACCTCGTTACACTCATTTTGGAATCACCCTCAAAGTTAATGACAATAACCCTTGCACTCTGAATCTTCATCTTCATTTGAAATTCATGACCTATCGTTAATTTGGATCGATGTGGCTTTCGGATATCCAAATATGGAAACCCGATCCCGGTCTCATCGAAATCCAAAACGTATCTTTTAGGTCCAAGTTGTTTAAGGTTAAACAATTCAACTATCTATATACGCACAGAATAGATAATTCACAAGTCACAATTGATAATCACATTATCAAAATAAACAGATGATCTATAACAAAATAGGTAATCCACATCATTATCACAATAGATAATCTATATTACCATCATAATGCAACCAAGCATCCATACCACACAACATTACTTATCTCATTTCTGAGATTACATCCATTCAAGACAATCAATGTCACCCATTCATACATAAGCAATGATTTACTTAATCATAATATAATTAATTTAAAATGAATTAAATTAACTATCTCAACCTCTAATTAATTTAAAGTGAATTAAATTAATTACTTCATCTCTTAATTAATTTAAAGTTAATTAAATTAATTACCTTCATCACAATAAATCTTGCTTACTTATTCATTGATTAAACCAATTAATTAATCATCATCTAAATTAATCAACCTTGATTAATTAACTCTTAATCAATTAATTAATCCTTAATTATTCCCATTAATCATATTAATTAATGAACCTTAATTAATTACCTCCATTAATTAATTAACTATAATTAATTACATTATTTCTTAATTAATTGCATTAATTAATCATGCTTAAATTAATTGCTTTCAATTAATCAACTTAAATAAATATAAACAGTAATTAATTATTCTTAATTACTTCTTAACTACTTTTAATTACTTTATAAATTCTTTGATTTATTACACCAAGTAATAAACCCTTAATTACTTTAACAAGTATTTATCCATTTAAAATTACTTCCAAATAAGTAATTTCATTTATCTCAATTACCCCTGTACTTTATTCATCAATTACTTATCTTAAGTAATTACCCTTATCAAAACTTATTAAGTAATCATACTTAATCATTTATCAAGTGATTTTCTTTAATTAATTAACAAATTAATTAACTCAGCTTGATTACGAACACCCCATAAATCAAAATCGAGTAATTCATCCCTTAATTACTCTTTGACCAAATTAATCATTAATTAACAGATTAATTATCATCAACTATTAATTAATAAACCTTAATTATTAATCAATCCTTTAATACAAAGTAATCAATCACTAATTATTTTATAATTAATTAATTAACCTTAATTAACTAATTAATTATCTCTCAATCATTAATTAATAAAATTTAATTATTAATTAACAACCTTAATTATAAATTAATTAATCCATAAATATAATTAATTAATTCTTAATTACAATTAATTAACCTTAAATAATAGTTAATTAATCCTTAATTAACTTGTATTATAGATTAATTACCTTTAATTATTAATTAAGAAAAACCCAATTAAAACTTAATTACTAGTTTAATCACTTAATTAATTAATAATTATAATTTAATTAATCCTTAGTCATTAATTAAATCATCATAATTATTAGTTAATTAAATTAATAATTATACTTAATTAATTACTTAATTAACCCCTTTAAAATAATAATTAAATTAATTAATTAAGCTTAAAATTTCTTAATTAACTAATTAATTATTATTCATTAACACTTTATTATTATTTAAGATAAAACATTATCTTAAATTATCCTTGAAAAACTTTACTTAACATAAGTCATTAATTAGTTTAAAATATAAAGTAATCATCAATTACTTACCCTTAATTATTAATTAACAATTCCTTATTTAATCAATTATTTAAAACTTAATTGTTAATTAATAAATCATTATTCACTAACTAATTTCAAAAAATCATTTCCTTAAAATTCCCTTTTTTATTTCAAAATAAGTTTTGAAAATAACATTAAGGTTTTTAAATTAAAACATTTAAAACCAATTCATACAAATTCATATGTAAAAGCAAATCAATTCAAAGAAATGGACTTTTAGCTTAAATTATTTAAAGTTTTAAAACTTACTTTATTTTAAATTATAAAATCTGTTTAAGCATTTCAATTTGGGTTCAACCCATATGTACATGAATCCAAGAAACAAGTACATCATCCTTACCTTTTAAAAACAGTTTGACTTCAAAATTTAAAAACTGTTTTAATTAAAACTGTTAAACACAACAGTTTAGCCCACATGCAAAAACCCAAAAACAACACGAGTTTCCCCCCGAGTCATCTTCCTTATATCCCGAGTCCCACTTCGAGAAAAACAAGCAAACCAAGCAACAACCCACAGACATGCTCACCTCCTTGTGCAAGTGCACCGGCGCCTGAATCGCCTCGGTCAACGCCGACACCACGGACACGTCACTCACCAAACCTACAATCCCCTACGATCATTAGAACATCGCTTCTTGCCTCGATTCAAAATCGAGCACCCCTGGTTGAACAGAACCCCAAACATCATCAGGAAATCCCTGAATCCCACGCCTCCGATCAACTATAACCGCCACAACTCTGGCAATGGATCACCGACCCACCACGCATCCTTCACCCAAATTTCCTTCAAGCTCGATGCAAAGAAGAAGATGCAGTAGTTCAATTTACAGCAAGAACCAAACTAAGTTTTGAAAACAAATCTCGAGTAAATTCAAACTTCACGGTGGATTAACATCCCTTCAACCATTTTTACCTTACTCTCTAATCCAACCTCCAACTCCATCATGTACCCCAAGCACCCCATATTCATAAATCAATTGAATTTGGCGAAATCCCAATTTCCAGTTGAACCCCAAATACTTACTTAATACAATTTTAAAAATTGTGATTTTCTTTCTAAAATTCATAATTCCTAGTGATACTTTAGTTTATATAATTATTTTAACCAAATTAAACACTTGGTTTCAAACATTGATATTAATTTCTTACTGCATTTTTTTTCCAGATAACTTCAAATACCAGAACTTGGTTTTATTCCTGGTTCTAAGTTTATAATTAAACTAACTTATTTTGCTTGAATCAAAATCATAACTATTGTTTAAATAGAAAAAGCTTGTAGTTCTAACTGTTCCTTAAATTTTGCCGTAAGAAAAAAAATAAACAGATAAGATCAAGCATGCACAGATTCAAAGCCATACATCACATTGCATGTTTATATACACAGATAACAGAAGCAACTTATATAAAATAAAGATCTTCACAACTTATATGCAACATAAAATATACTACTTAATTTTTTGTAAATTGTTTACTCACCTTTTTAAGGAATGCAGGGGTTTGATATTGAACTGGAATTTGCAAAAACATTTGAAGCTGAAGCCTCTAAAAGAAACATAAATGATTTTTCCTTTTGCTTCAGATTGCCTCTTTAAAAAAAACTTGCATGAATTTTGGCAACTTGCAAAATAAACTTGAACTTGAAGCTTTTAAAACTGGAGTTCTTGCATGCATTTGAAAATTGATGCAGACATGGGAAAAATGCAGAACTGGATTGATAACTTGCATCAACCTTTGAAAACATTTTGCAGATTTGGTCACAGCTTGGTTTGAAGAAGGTTTTGTATTTGCGATTGAAAGGTTACAGGTTTCAAGTTTACTTCTGGGTTGTTTGAGTTTTAAAGAGAAGATGGCAGATTTGGGAAAGATGTTTTGCAAGGAAAATAAATTTGCAGATTGATGTTGAGGAAGTTTCAGGTTTTATTTTGAGCATTTGTTTGAGGATTGTTTGAGTTGAGGAGTGTTCAAATTTGGAGCTGCCATTGATAATTCTAGTTTCTTTTTCAGGAATGAACAAAAAGTTTAAAGAAAAAGAAAGTGAGAAGAGATGGTGTTTAAATAGGCAAGTTTTCAGATTTATTAAATTAAAAGAAAATTAGAAAAATAACATGGACACTTGTCTTAAATTTTCATAAATGTGGTAACACTTGTTGTCAAAGTGTTTTAGAACTAAACACGTGTCAATTCTTATGTACATTTATTCTAAAAGAAATTTAAAAGCCCTTTTAAATTAATTTCCTAATTAACTGATATGTTTTCTAAATTTATATAAGATGTAATCTTTAAAAAGAAATGAAACCAAATATAATTTAAATAAAAATTATATACATATTGCAAACTCATTTTAAATGCTATTTCAAAAGCCTTGTATTTATTCTTATTAAATAAATACAATTCCAAAATCCTATAGATAAATTTCTATAAAAAGAAAAATATAAAGCATATAGCCTTGCCAAAAATATAAAGCATATCTTATTTTTAACTAAAAAACATTATCTATATATTTTTAAAAACAAACTATATATTATTTCATTTTAAGATGAATGTATATCTCTTAAATTCAAATTTATATTCAATGTCAAGGTCAATTTAAAAAATCCAAATCTAAAAATCAATTTAAATAAATATAAATATCTATTTTTAAATAAGCTCATTATTATTTACAAATAATCTATCATATTTTAAAATCAATTTAAATACACATATATAAATATAACACACTTATCAATTATGAAAACAATAAGTCTATTTAGAATTTATTTACACAAAAATAATTATTATTATTATAAAACCAATTTATAACCATAATTAAAATATTATATTATTACTTGGTTATTTATTTTAAAAATAACAATTTTATCAATTCAAATAATTTAAATTTAAGAGATTATCACATTTTAAATTCCTGGAAATTCCGGGATATTATAATAAATATGGTTAATTTATCTTTATTATGAACTTACGGATAATTAAAATATGATTTGTTAATAAGTAAAGTTTAATTAAGATTAAGGTTTTTCTTAAAGAATTAAAGATTTTTAAAATATAAGAGGTTAACGAATTATTTAATTAATTTTAAATAATTAGTTAATTGTTTATTTAATTTTAAATAATCACTTAATTATGAATTAATTAAGTGTAATTACTTAATGAAGTAATTAATGGTTAATTATTGAATGTAATTAAGAATGGAAGTAATTACTTATGGAAGTAATTAGTGGAAAATTACTCATGGGAGTAATTAAATGGAAGTGATTAATGGATAATCACTTGACGTTATTAATTAGGGAATTGATTAATATAATTATTTTGAAGTTAATTATTAATTATGGAGTAATTAATTAATTTAAGAATTAAGGATTATTTAATGATGGAATTAATTACTTGTTAAGTAATTAATTAAGAGAATAATCAACTAATGGAAGTAATTAGAAGATAATTAATTATGTAAGTAATTAACGGTTAATTACTTAGTTAATATTAGTTAATTAATTAATGTAATTAATTAATTAATGAGATTAATTAAAATGTAATTAATTAAGTAAGTAAGTAATTAAGGATTATTAATTAATGTAATTAAATGACAATTACTTAATAAAGTAATTAAAGATTAATTAATTAGTATAATTAATCAAGATTAATATAAGTAATTAAGAAGTTAATTAATTAAGATAAGTAATTACAAGTTATTAATTACTGTTTATGATTAATAAGATGATTAATTTCAAGTTAATTATTTAATTAAAGGGATTATTAATTAATAAGGATTATTAGTTAATATAATTAATGAATTAATCGAGGTTGATTAATAAAAGTGATTAATTAAAGTATGATTAATTGTAATTAATAAAGGATTAATGTGATTAATCATAGTTAATTGATTAATGTGATTAATCATAGTTAATTAATTAATGGAAGTAAATGAAGGATCATTAATTATTGAAATTAATGGTAGTAATTAAAGGTTAATTATTGTATATGGTTAAGGATAATTACTTGAAGGTAATTAAAGGATAATTAATCAAGGGAGATTAATTAAGGAAGATCATTAAGAGATGATTTATTTATTTATTTGGAATAAATTAATAAAGAAGGATTTAGGTAATCCAATTGATTTACAGTTAATCAATTCTGCTTTTGGATGATTGGTTAATATGGATTGATTGATACTGGGTGATTAATATTGGATGATTGATATTGGGTGATTGGTTGATACTGGATGATTTGGATATCTATGATATGTGATATGCTGCTTTGTGAGATGAATGGTTGTTATGAATTATCTATTATGATAATGTGATTCATCTATCTGTTTATATCATCCTGAATGTAAGTTTAATTGTTTAAACCCTTAAACAACTTGGACATTAAAATGGCGTTTGGATTCGGTGAGATCGGGATCGGGTTTCCATATTTGGATGTCTGAAAACCACATCGATCCAAATTAAACGTTAGGTCGTGGATCCAAGTGGAGCTTAGTGAAGACTCGAGGTGTAAAAACTATACGTTAGTATAACTCTGGGGGTGATTCCGTGATGAGTTTGGCGGAGATAGTACTTATAGGTTCGAGATGGTGATTTAGAGTGCAAGGGCTATGGCCGTTGACTCTGAGGGTGATTCCAAAAATGAGTGCAACGAGATAGTGCCTTCGGTTTCGTTCGAACCCGGAATGAACTTGTATGGATTGAATGCTTTCAGAACATCGTCAGGTGGATGATGAGCATTCTAAGATAGATGTGTTCTATAAAGGTAATCGCAGCCTCAAGCCTCATCAACCGGGAATGACTAAAACAGGGGAGGTGCGGCAAGGCTAGGTGGGTGGCACCCATTTCAGGGTGAGGTCATTCCTATCTAGATGTCCCTTTTATTTCGGCTTAATGGGTGGTTGGTCGCGCCAACCACGGGGTGATCTTACTCGGGACAGTCCAGTAAGGGGTGGTCCCGGCTTTGTGATACAAGGGATTGGGAGTAATCCTCGGTAGTGTAATCTAGGCCACGTACTGTGACGGGCGGTACCCCGGTAGCCCTGCCATTAATGGAAACCCATTCTTCCTACGAGACCCTACGGTTTTGTTTGTATTACCCACTTTTGTGGCTAGTAGCTGGAATTTAATAAATGTAACAATTTCAGCTATTTTCTATTTATTTGAAAACCCTAGACACTATTATAATATCATTGGATTTCCTATCAAATTTTTTGGTTAGCGTAAGGTAAAAACTTTTCCATGTTTATGTGTGGGAAGTCTTACGTGATACCTTTCTTTTCAAAGGTTTTTCTAAAGCTAAGCAATTTTAACCCGTTTACTCACACCAGACCTCTGTCTGACCCGAGTGTTTATTTTCTGTTTTATTAAACTCTTGGTTACCCATATTATGTATGAGTAGTCGAGGGATTCAGGTTTGCTTGACGAATTCTAGAGGAGATTTGGAGCAGGAGGCTGCCACGTGTGGATATATTATGGTTCTGCTGTGTTTGTGTTGTATCTGTATCTTGAGATATCTTGAGTTGTATAGTTAGATAGATGTTTATAACTGTCTAATATGTGTTGTATAAGTTGTGTACTCTGATGTAATATGACACTATGTAATATTTTATATGATATATTATATTTCATCCGTTCCGCTGTGAGTTATCTGATGTTGTTGTGTTTCTTCTTTTCTTATCTTTTCTTCTTCTATCCCTTTCTTTCTTAATTAGTGATGCATCTTTCTGGTGATAGAAAGTAGGGTTGCTACACTTTAAATCCAAGTTGCACTACCCTATATATTTCTGCCTATTTGGGGTGATCAGTAAATACACGATTCCTACCCCCTACTCATTTGATTCTCCATCCATATATAATTTCCAAAACCGTGGAGTGGTTTTTGTTGCTTAGATTATGGTTTTTTGGGCACTATGCATTCCATCAATAAGTCTACTAGCGCTTGCCCTTTGATTGCTTTTTGGGCAGTAGGAGATATCATATTGGTTGAGCTCTATTGTCTATTTTAGCAATCAACTCGGTGTCTTTGGCTTCAATAGTGTTTTCTTTAACGGTTTGTTTGTGAGGACTTTGATTGGATGCGCTTGGAGGTATGGCTGTAGTTTCTTTGCTGTGAGAAGCAAGTTGTAAGCTAGCTTTTCAATTATTGAGTAGTTGAGCTCTACTCCTGACAGGTGTTTGCTCGTGAAGTAAGTAGGCCTTAGGGTCTCTTCTTCTTCTTGAACCACTGCAGCACTAACAGATTTATCAGTTATAGCTAAGTATACATATAAGTCCTTACCTGCTACTGATTTTGATAAGATAGGGGTACTGATCAGATGGTCCATTAGATCTGGAATTCAATTTTGCATTCCTCGGTTCGTTTGAAATTGCACACATTCTTTACTTGGTCGAAGAATGGTATACATTTGTCTTTCGCTTTGGAAATTAACCTGCTAAGAGCATCCACCCTGCCATTTAGACTCCTTATGTCACTCGATTTTCTAGGGACTCCCATATTCCTTATGGCCTCAATCTGCTCTAGATTTGCTTCAATGCCATGAGTGCTTATTATGTATTCCAAGAATTTCCCTGACTGGATAGCCAACATACACTTTAAGGGGTTCAGCTTCTTGTTATATTGTCTTAGCATTGCAAAGGTCTCTTCTAGGTCATGCATGTAACTTGATGCCTCGTTTTACATAGCAAGCATATCATTTACATGCACTTCTACACATTTCCTAATCGGATCTGAGAACATCATGTTAACTAATCTTTGGTAGGTCGCTCTAGCATTTTTGAGTCCGAATGGCATCACTTTGTAGCAGTATAAACCCTTGTCCATCACAAAGCTGGTATGATCTTGATTTGGCTCAAACATAGCTATTTGGTTGTAATCTGAGTATGCATCCACCAATTGATCGATTCTAGGTAGAGCGAAATTATTCTTCAGGTAGGCTTTGTTGAGGTTGGTATAGTCTGCATAAATTCTACACTTCCTATTAGACTTCTTTACAAGAATAGGGTTCACATCCATTACAGGTAATGTATATCTCTAATAAACCCATTCTCCTCTAGTTTCTTAACTTCTTCGTGTGCAGCATTACACCTTTCCTGATATAAAGTTTTGCGCTTTTTCCCGACTGGGTAAGAAATGGAATCTATGTTAAGTGCAAGACAGATGAAGCTGGATTAATTCCTACTATATTTGAATGCGTCCAAGCGAATACACTTCTTGATATCTTGAGGAAGTCCATAAACTCTACTTTGACTTTTTTGCCGAGGTTCTTCCCTAACTTGAGAATTTTGAAAGGATCTTGTGACGACCGTCATATATCATCGGCACCACTAGTTTATAAATAGTGTGTTGAGAATTTTGGAAGGATCTTGTGACGACCGTCATATATCATCGGCACCACTAGTTTATAAATAGTGTGTTGTCAACGCTCAGTCGATATAGGATGATCGTCAAGGTTAAAATAAATTAATATAGCATATAACCTATCATGTCTCATAGTGCATGGATAAAATATAATATCATAGATATAACAGAAGAGATAGTAATAACTATGTAAACAAATCATAATTAGAGCAATAGATCCATAAAGTATGCATCAAATGCAGTAGAGTTTATACCACGAAAGTGAATTCATATAAACTGTCTCAACAAATGGTAATAAGAAAGCACAGTCATAGGCTCCATTGCATTGCTCAGCTGAACAAGCGTGACTCCATATATGTATATAATATGAGATAGCTCCATCCAGCTCGTCCTCCAAATAGCTACTATGTTACCTAAACCTGTTATCTAATCTACTCATTTAAGAGTACCCAAGATAATAAGAGGCAAAACATAAAACATTGGGTCAGACAATAGTCTGGTGTGAGCGGTAAATGAATCTCAAAGTACTAAGCAGGTAAATATGGTAAGGAATAAGAGTACAGAAACCATACCTGACCTGTCCCTGCAACAAATGAGTTAGCATACAACACTATAATATGATGCTCTACAATATCGTAAAGATATAGCACAACCAAATAAAGCATATTAGTCTTCCAGATATTCCTATCTTTAATACCTACTTCCCTTAATACCTATGAGTGATAGCCTACAAAAGAGAACAAACAAAGAAACCATAATCAATCAAACAATCCTAGCTATCACTCAATGTGCTCTAAATATATGATAACTCGTATGAATCCCAAGCCAAGGACTAATGGAAATCCTGGTTCTCTGTTGTAGTCTCGTATCTCGAAGCCCAAAGTTGGACTCGAAGTCTAAAGTTGGATATGTGTCTCTCAGCCCAAAGTTGGACACTAGACCCAAAGCAATAGATCTAGGGGTATACATGTCCCTTCATTGACCCATGAGCGTCCCAACTTACGATACCTAACTTCGAATATAACTGAAAACTCACCAAGTCATCAACTATTACTTAGATCAAACACCCGAGCTCATCTTTTATCCATTTGGATACCGAGCCTTTCTTGCTCAATCTAGTTTCACTATTCATGAGGAACCCTTCCACATTCCCTGGTCATATAGCCCACCTCTTTACGAGCCCTCATCTTCGGAACCTACTCTCGAAACAAGCTAACATCTGAAGATCATAGCTTTTCATCATGTTGTTATATCATCATCCAACCAGATACGAATGAACCAACACCTCCAACATGATCTACGGGACCTCTACTTCACCTCCTTGAAGTTTCATCCCATTGTACCTAATCTAGAAGTCGAATCCGACCTCTCTACTCGGCCCCAACCTCTCCATTTAGCCAATGTATAGCACTCCTTCCTTACTTCTAGTACTCCATGCCCAGATGCTTTAACACAGACTTCTCTACATAAATCAAGCGATCATAGAACAAGTCCTCTCTTCAAAGCACCCTATTACATATTTAAGAAACAAATCATCATAGCCTCCAACATTTAGCCAATCACTGATCCATCACCTTAGGCAACCTCTACTAGCAACATCCTTGCTCTCCTAAAGCCGCCACCATCATGTAGCAAATAGCAAATGTCAGTTTCGACCTCTCATCTTGATGCGACTTGTGTAGTTAATGAATTGGAATTGTGCCTTGAATCATGAGTCTTCCAACACTCCAAAGCCTCCCCTCCGAGCTTCGTCCAATTCTGACCAACTTTGCCTCCAATTTGCTCAATTTTCTGACCTAACTTTCTACGCAATCACAACACTAGCAAACAACATCAAATCACACCATCCAATATAGAGTAACAAGCAATTTCATCCAGTCAAACATACAACCATTAAATAAAACAAACAAATCAATTTCTAACATAGAATAACATATAGCGTGAATGTATGAGCATAAGCAAGGGTGACTTCTAATTAGTCTAGATCTTACACGGTTTAACATGTAACTAAAGCTAGAAAATGTTTTATGGTCAAAAATTGATTTTAGACATATTAATCCTATAATTCTACCATATAAACATGCACAATATAGTGAGAAGACGTAAACGACTCACAAATTACCAAATCAACCAGTATGCACATAGATCTAATACGGATAGCAATAAAGCACTTCTAATCAACCAATTTGATTATCTCTAGTCTCTAATTGAAGATCTCATCTTTGATCCACAATCTAATTTGATTTAGAGAGAAATTTGGGTGATTTTGAAGGAAATTAGGATAGATCTAGGGTTAATTTGGGTTTAGACCTGATTTAGAATGATAGGGAAGAGTTCTAACCTGACTCTTCAGCCCTATATTTATTGTATTCTCCAATTAGACTAATGGGCTCACTAATGGGCATAACTAATTACATACCAATCCTAGCTAGCAGCTTTAAAAACTTAAAATAGACATAACTTTCTAACCGTAAGTCCATTTTTCCATTACGCGGAATGAGAATCCCGAATCAACGGAACTGGTTTCAGGGTCAAAATGGTTACACATGAATTCAGGAAAAATCGTAGATGTGTAAAATGTTCCTAAGAGTCATATCCCAAAATTATAGAATCATACGACCTTATATGAATAAAATATAAGTATTTTATGATCCTCCAATACGTAAAATACGGGTCATTACAAATCCTTTGGGTCTATTGGTACATTCTCGAGGTCATCTAATGCCTTTAAATCACTCCTTGTTTCTTTTAACCTAGGATCTATTTTACTTTCTTTTTTTTTGGTTAGAATGCAACAGAGGAAGCCTGCTTCTAAGCTTCTTCAAAAAAATACCATGCGCGGATCGAATTATATTTTTCAGTGCCTACCATATGCATATACTCCCTCTTTTTCTTCCTTACTAATGTTATGGTCATGGAGTGACCTGTTCTAGTATCAGTCTTGTTACTTTATACCAATGCAATTCCAGGAACTAACTTGATTTCACTTTCATTGCTATTATCACAGTTATTAGAAGAGACATCAAAGTAGTTTTGAATAATTTTATTGCTAGAATTAAGGTTTCCTACTATTTTTTTCCAATATGGCAATGTTTCTTTGAATTCCAACATGCGCTACCATCAACAGCGCTTCCTCACAAGTTTCCCCAATCTGAAGTGCCTTAGATTTGAACCATTTTATGAAGTTATGTGGGGTCTCGTTCTCTCTCTGCCTTACGCAGGACATTGTACATCTAGTGAAGCCTTCCTTCTAGAATTGAATTGCCTCAAGAAATCCGCAGTGAAATACAACCAGGAACGAACCTTCCCTGGTCTATCCTCTTAAAACCACTTGGAAGTTGCCCTAACCAGATATACTGAGAAGAGCTTACATTTGGCCATCCTTCCAACTTTTAGGATATCCATGTAATATTCAAAAGTACAAACATGATCATTTGGCTTTGTAATCCCATCAAACTTGTTAATCAACGGGGCTTTGAAATTATTGAGAAAGTCTGGTCCTATGATGCTCTCACTAAATGGAGAATCCCTTACTTCATCTCTATTATTTTGTCTGCACGATTTTGCCAATTTCTCTATATGAGCCTTCAATTGGTGGATCTCATCCTCTTTGGCATCTATCTAAGATGATCTGTCTCTATAGAGTGAAGTATCGTCATCATCAGGTGCAGTTCGAGCCTGCTTCTCCAACAGCAAAGGGTTTATGTTGGTAGGTTTTGATTTGGTTTGAGGATTGATTTGGAATTTAGCTTTGAGTTTGGCATCAGTTCTTTGACTAGCGTCACCATTCTCACTTTTGAGATTGTCGTTATCACTTACAAGCTGTATAATCAATGCAGTCGACGAATGATGGCGGTACGCCATATGCAGGAGATTGATTTTGGGGTAGGATATTAGGCCAGGGATTTCTCTATTCCATCTATAAGTTGGTTTAATTGGTTTATGAAGGCTTGAAGAGCTGCTAAGGCGGGATCAAAGGTAGGCTTTGTAGAGGCACCTGCCTCAAACTAGGTTATAGAGGTGAAGAGTGGCTTTTTTTGCATTTTTGAGGTAAGGTGAAGTTGTTCCTGATTAAGAGGTATATTGGATCTATGGGATTCATGGTACTATATTGGTGTCTAAATGAATTGTAAGTAAAATTTGTTGGAGAGGGAAATTCAACCTTCCTTCTAGCATCAAAAATGTTAATGAGATTTTTTCGTCTCATAAACACTCAAATAATTTTTATGAAGTAAACATGACGTGGAATACTTACGTGATTATGAATAAGAAAAATAAAGTAATGTTAAGATTGCCTTTAAGTGGACAACTATGTTGCTTTAATGCTTATACAATTATGGGGGAGAATGTTTAAAATGTTGACAAACAATTATTTAATTTCACTTATCTTAATTCAAGCATGATACAAGGAAAGACTGAATCAATGCAGTATTAAAGTAAGGACATAGAGATTACATGGTTTGGATGTTAAGGAATCCAACGCCCACGGGTAAAGTATCTATTTATTCTCTCTTGATTTTTAGTACAAACAAAAATGATAGAGTACAAATTTCTATTTTTGTGTCCAAAAATAGTAAAGTAAAATTCTCCATTTCTCTGTTGTAGTGCCCGATTCATTAAATAGTGATTTGCATGGATTGCCAATGTCACCCTTCTTCTCTTTTAATTTTTGTCCTTGGATCGTGTCATGTATTGACTATCCATCTCGCTTATTTGAAATACTTAGATTCCTGAAGTGGCCCTCGATAGGAAGTTGTAATTTGAGCGGTTGAATTTTGAACCTTTGCGGGATGTTTGAAAATGAAGCCGAAAAAACCCAAATTTGAATAAACCATGACATTCAAATTCCATAAGGCAACTGGCTTATGGACTGCGCATATGTATAGATAGAGCTGCAATGCGAAATTGACTTCTATTTCTGGAAGAATTGCTTTATTTTTATCAACACTCCATAATATAATGTCGTGAATGTTTTATTAGGATCTGCACCTTCCTAATGCTCGAGGTGTTGATTTCATCTGGCATTTGAACTACATCAATCTTTTTAAAGTCGAAATGCTCTGCCTAATTCAAAATATTTGCAAAGCGTAGTATTGAGGACATCTAGGGTTAAATGGTATGACTTGGTAAAGGAACTGCACTTTTTTTTAGAGGTGGGTGTCTTCCTTGAACCTACTCTGAACCATAAATATCAATGAAGGACCGCTCCTTCGACCTTGCCTTAAAGTAGGGTTTATTGAACTTGAGGATGAAGATGGGTCTCCTGGTTTATCTTTGAGAAGATTTGGCGTTTGGTCACAAAACATTCTTACCCCATCACCTCGTTCCTTGGGTCCTTACATTAGTGGCCAATATTCTTCAAGATTATAGTGTCGTTCTGTCACTTCAATGTCAAATAAAGATGGCAGTGCATATTTATAGCTTTCTTTATATTGATGCAAGATTATGGAATAGATCTACAACTTTAGATGTTAGTTTTAAGATTGTGGGGCATCCCCGTTTAGTTGTTAAGGGTTGATGCCACATTTCTGTGCTGCTAGTGTTGCTTTCAGGATGCAATATAGTTTCTACATCTCATTGTAACTTAAAGGTTGTGCCACAGTTCCAACTTTCTAAGTTTCGCCTTTTTGAAGTCATAACATAGCCTTCAGGTTTTGATACTTGGAAGCTATGCCGCAATTCCACCTATGGGGGCGAGTGTTAAGGTTATAGATCGATCCTTACATTTTGTAGCCATCTCAAGTTTGCGGCTATGCTATAGTGCTAGAATATGTTCAATAGGAAGGTACAATCTTTATGTTTTTCCACCGACTCAAGATTTTGGCGTAGTAGTATTGGATTTTTTTCTTGCTTCCTTTTCGCATTTTGAATTCCTATTGTGGGAGCAGTTCTTTGGATCTCGGTGTTTGTGTTATGTCCACTTTGACAACATTTTGGAAAATATGGATGCAACAATAACGGTAATATCTTTTGGGAAGGATGACTCTAATATATACAAATGTGAAAATAAATGTTCCTTACGGAATGTTTGTATAAGTATGTTATGTAATTCCTAAGTATAGGAATCAGTGAGTTAGAAACACACACACACACATACGTATACCCACACCTACCGATATATATAGCACATTATATGACTATATTTGTCTTAGTTATAATTAAAATGACTAGTTATTAATAGCATTGTAAATTATAGGACTAGGAGGTGTAGATGGAAAAGAGATAGTAACTCCAAAACTAATAGGGCAATAAATATGCAATTAACAGGGAGTTACATGAATTAAATAGGAACATAAATGCATTTAAAGGGACTAATTAAGGAGTTTAATATGACATTTATGGGGAAAGAAAATACGAATTAGAACAAATAATAAATGTCATTAGTGATTGTCCAATTTGAATAATAACGACCCTTTACTATGGACAATTGACATTTATAGGACGTAAGAGGGAAATAGAGAATATATGTAATAAGTGTATTAGATAGGAATTAAATGCTAGAAGACTGTATAATTTTCATAGTCGAAAATTAAATAGCTTTAATAATTCGTTTATGATGAGTATGAATTAGTGGGCCTAGCCCAATATTTAGGCCTAGGATGATTGGTCTGGTTTAGTAAGGGTAGGGATGCGAGGTCGGTAGAGTTACACAACAGAAGTCTGCCCTTTATTCAAATGCATCCAGAAGTTATGTATACTTACTATTGATGTGGGACATCACCAACCATAGGATCCATGGGGTAGTGATATACCTTTGCGTATAGATAGGGGAAATATAGCAATAGTTCTCCTTGGATTTGAAGTATTAAATAACTAGGTAATTTTAGGGATTTTGAGGGGTTTACTTTAGGGTGGAAGGTATTAAATGGTCGTTGGGTCTGCCTTCTCCCTATTTAAGAAGTCTTAGATAACCTACGATGGTACCTAATAGGAAAATGGGGTCTTCTTCAATAACAAGAGGTATTAAGCAACTAGAATGGACATTTTCCTTAACTTACATTAGGTTATTCTAAATGGGATTTCAACTATAGGAGGTCGGTGGGCTATTTCAGTACTGTTGTTGTATCGGTATTTAGTAGTGGGGCTAACATTTAGGCTATGGCCATCAACAATTTCGAGCAGTCATTAGCAAAGACTTGGGTTACGCCCCGATGGATTTTGCTTTCTACTAGTATAGAATACGTATGGGATACACAAAGACCTCATTATTTAATTAGTTTGTCGGAGTGGGCTAGTTAACCCTTAGATAAGTTTTTGAGATGCGTCAGTAACACGGCAATTAAATTATAAAGTCGTATCTAGGAGCCATCGGTGTATGCACTAAGGGATGGTTGACTAGAGATAACATTACAGAGGGCATCTTCAGGGTTAAGATATTAAATGGCCGATGGATCTGCCTCTTCCCTATTTAAGAAGTGTCAAGTGACCCGGATTTTCTTTTGGGTAGCACAATGTTTAGATATATATTTGTGTATAGGCATATATATACACACACATACCTCGGATAAGGTTAGACATACCGTACGTGCAGATGGAATTACACAAAATAGCCATGAATAATGGACATAACACTTAAAATAGAAATCAAAAGGCATAAATTAATATTATGGATAAAGTATATAATTTTTCAATCACCAAAACATTGTTCTGACCCCCTCCTCATTAGAAACCACATGATAGATTTAGAGGGGCGTGCTACTGGTGCAGGATGGGAACCGTAGATGGTGAAGTATTCACATTCATCCTCGGCATTGGCGAAGTCAGTTAGATACTACCTTGGTCAACATATATGTTATATTATATTTTTTTCTATTCTGTTGTGACTTATGTAGATAGCTCTCTGGTATACTTATATTTATTACAACTTGCCAAAACCAATGATTAGTATCCTAACGGACATATGTTTTTATTTAGTCAAAATTTGGGCCTATTAGGGTGCAGGTTGTTAAAGTTAATAATAATTGTTATTATTAAGCCAAGGACTTTTTGTTTGGACTAAATAATTCAATAAGGACGATATTGGAATTTTGACCATTGCCAAATTCCATAAGTCCAAAGTGATAGTTTTGACGAAGAGAATTGATGTAAATAATTATCACTGTTGGGTAATGCTTAACAAAGTAAAAATAGATTTTAGCAATACAATTTAAGCAATAGATTTTGCTATAATTTCACACCACTGGCTGAGTGAAATGTGAACGTTAATATTCAAATTGTTTGATATTAATCGCTGATCAAATTTACAACAAAAAGTCACACAACTAAAAACGAGGAATACTCCTGTTACTACCTAATTCAATTCAATTATAACTATTATAAATTAATTAATTTTTTTGAAATTGGGTACATAGATGATAGCACATATTAGTACTACGAATCTTAAGTAGTATACAATATAGTACATGTCAATATATGTTCAAATCACGATATGCAAGTTTTGAACCTGTGACCTCTCGCACTAAAGTCGAAGCACTTAACTATTGGGACAATGGTACATATCATTAAATTAATTAATATTTATAAAATATTAATTATAAAATTTCATTTTATGTACATTAAACAATATTAAATAGTGTGCATATAATATTTATATAAATACTAATCAATATATGATATAAATATGCATTTGAATTGGATTTAAATGCAATAAACATTGTTCGAGCTTGAAGTGTATTTGAGGCCCATGAAGGGCTTGATAATTTCGACTGGAATATGAAAGGGTAAGTCTGCCATATTGATGGCTAAGGCGGGTTGGAATTTGAACTAAAAGAGAGAAGAATTGGTGTGAGAATAATAAAGATTTATATAATTGTTTTACTCCTTAGGATCTCCTTATTTAATTATCTCTAACCCACACTTTTCAAAGTTTTTTTGGAGCCTCCATCCTTCCCATTTTCTAGTCGAATTCATCCCCTCCCTCTCTTCAAATTTTCAAGCAATTAAGCAAAAACAATTGTCTATGGTAAAAGCAATCGGTACCTAACAAATTCAGAATTAGAATCAGATTCAAGGAGTCTATTTCTTCATTTCAACGTGCAAACTTTAGGCTTTGGCGAAAGGTACTTTACTGTTCTACTATTATATACCAATGTTTATATGATCATTGTTCCATAGTTGCTTTGTTAGAATTATAATGAATCAGTATATCCATGGATTGTCACATGCTGATGGTCGTGTATATAAGTTCATATATATATAAACACAAAATAAAATAAAAATATTTTTATATATGTTTGCTTGCATTGCTCTCTCGACATTAAAAAATATGAAATTAAAATAATATTAAATGATTTTAATTGCTAAACCTAATCTAAAAATGTTCAACGTAATATAATATATATTTTAAATCTTTAAAAATATATTTATATTCAATAGGCTTTCGACAATAATTTTTTTTAATTTTTTTCGAATATATATATATATATTATATATATATATATATATATATATTATATATATATATATTATATATTATATATATACAATTATTGAATTTTAAATTAATTATCTAAATAAAATATAAGTATTTATATATTCATTTATTTATAAATAAATAAAAATATTATATAATATATTTTAGTAATTTGTTTTCAAAAATAAATTTTTATTTATGTTATTACTACTTTTCTATATGATTTTATAATTAATAAATGTTTTAATAATAAAATACCTAAAAACTAAATAGAAAATTTAAAGAAAACTTGGGTTGCGAGCTTTATAGCAAATATGTGTTAGTATAGATAATAATAATTATATATATATAATTACAACTAATCATATATGTTTATATATATAACATATGTATGAATTAATTAAAAAATTCTATTTAGTTTCGATATATGATTTATGTATGTGTACGTATGTATGTATTCTCGAAATTGTTTTTAAATAATATTTATAATAATCTAATCATTTAAATAATTGCATACGTACATACACACTCCACACACACATTATAAAGTGAAAACAAGGGACAAGTCCCTGAAATCAAACTTAATACACAAAACATCCACCTAAAAAAAGATATAAATTACATCCATATTTTCAAATACTACAATTTTCTTCTCTAGAACACCTCTCTTCTCCATTAAAGTAACGTTGATTCTTCATATGTGGATGTTATTCTCACATACATAATTAAAATTTACACCCCATTAATTATCAATCTTTAAAACACAATAACTTCTGTAGAAACGACGGATCAATAAACCATTTTCAGCATTAAATCACAAATTTTATTATCTTTCTAATGAGTGGCATGTGCTATGTAAAAACAATGGCAGTACAAGCTATTTGCAATAATTGCCTAAATGTCTACAATTATACACAATAATTGCTGAAATATCTGCAATTGTATAGTATGATTGCAGACAATTCAGCAACTGTATGCAATTTGCAGAAATGTCTACAATTATACACAAAAGTTGCAGAAATATCTACAGTTATATACAATAGTTGCAGACAATTCAGCAACTATATGCAATTGTTACAGACATGTCTGCAATTATATGCAATAGTTGTAGAAATGTCCATAATTATATGCAGTATTTGCATATAATTCAGCAATTATATAAAATAATTGCTGACATGTCTACAATTATACGCAATAGTTGCATAAATATCTGCAATTATATGCAATAGATAGAAGATATGTGATAAAAACATAACAATACATCTTTATTTGCCAAGGATATTTAAGTATATAAAATAATCATGTCCACTTTATTATCACCGTATATGTGTGTATGTGTATCCACATGCATGTTTGTTGCTATGATCCATTATTTATGTTACATCTATAGGATACTATGCATATGAAAACTAAAAGATGAAAAGAATTAGAGCTAGGCTCCAACTTAAGAAGTGAAAGCAAGAGTGTCAGGATTGACATGATATTCATTTTGTCTTGAACGATATAAGACTTCGGTTTCTAAAAGTATTTCCTTGTAGCACAGAAAGACATCAAATAATTTTATTTAAGGCATGGTTTCTGATGATAACACTAAATTCAGTTGTGGTGCCATGGTTGGTGGCAGCAAATCCAGTAAACTATGGCCGTCCATGTGAATTATCTTGTGTTGAAGCATTAGCTGCAAAACTGATCATATGGTGTTGCCATTTATCTATAAATAATTGTTATTATTTTCATCTTTCTTTGAGTATCATTCAGATTTAGAGTTATTTTCCATCAGCTGTCATATTATATTAAAGGAGTTTATGCTTGAAGTTCATAATTTAAGCAAAATTCTTGCATAATGTTCATTTTATTTGTTATATTAATTGAGTACTACATTTGTAGATAATTCAGCAACTATATGCATTAATTGTATACATGTCTATAAATATAAGTAATAGTTGCTGAGATGTCTACAATTATATGTAATTGTTGCAGAAAATTCAGCAACTATATGCAATAATTGCATACATGTCTGCAAATATAAGCAATAGTTGCAGAAATGTCTGCGATTGTATGCAATAGTTGTAGACAATCCAGCAACAATATGCAATAGTTGCAGACATGTCTACAACTATATGCAATAGTTGTAGAAATTTCTACAATTATATGTAATAGTCGCAGACAAGTGAGCAACTATATGCAATAGTTGCTGACATTTGAAGAAAAATCGATGATGTTCAAAATTTGCAGAATTCTCAGCAAATATATGGAATAATTGCACTCTTACTTCAAATATGCTTTTTTGGTATTAACAATGGACCTCATTTTAAAGATAATAAAATTTGTGATTTTTTGGTGAAAACGATATGCTGATCCGATTTTTCTACATAAAGTTATATCCGTTTGAAATGTTAAAAAAGTAAAGGGCATTGGGTCTTTTGGCGTGTGCGAATTTGAAAACAGGGACCGAAAATACAAGTTTAACTTGGGAAGGATGTTTTCTCTATTTTGAAACTTATCAAGAATGTGAGCCAACTTACCCTATTATAAATGCTTTAAGTAAATTACTTAAAATTACTATTTCAAAGTATAAATATATTTATATCATTAAATTTTACATAATTTAATTTATATAATAATTTTATGCACACACATTTAGATGATACATTTGTATACATAAGGGGCTAACATGTCTGTTGCGATGTAAATCCCAACATTTATTCACAAGCATGTCAAACCATGTACACATTATCATGTTGCACATGCACATGTACACATACGTGTATATGATACACAAAGACATATATACACACATATATATTACAATAAAAATTATATAAAATAAAATTTTATTTATAAATTTAATTAAAATATTGATTTTAGTTAAAAGAAATTTAGAAAAGTTCTAAATAAATTTAGACCGCACAAGCTCATTAAAGATCCAATAATGGAATTTTTTGAAATTTACCCAATTACTCAATTGTGGGCTGGCCTAGATCCAACACTGGTGTCGAGCCAAATAGACTATGTGGTCTAAGTTAGTAGTATTAAGGCTAACTTATTAAAGCCTATCCATATAGTAGCGTATCTAGGAAAGTAGCATCTACAGTTGGGTTTGAGAAATCAAGTACTCTACCATACCTAGCTACTGAATTGGCGTGAAAGGATGTGGTAAGCCCAAGGTTATCCATAATAAAAAAGGTCCAATTTAAATGAGCTAATTTCAAAATAATTTTGAAATTAAAATAAAAAATTTAAATTTAAAAGTTAAATTTAAAATAAGAAAAATATTATAAATGTTATAATATGGATTTTCAAATTATTTTCCAAAATTAAAAGAAAATTAAATTTTAAATAAGACATCTTATAAAAGTTATAATTTTCAAAATTTTTGAAAATGTTATAAAACTAGTTTTAAAAGTATTTTTTGTTAATAAGATTAATAAAATAAATGAATTAATTAAATATAGACACACGTATAATATTTGTAATGATATATGTTATCTTGTCCTGAATTATTTAAGATACTATGAAAATATATGTGCACATAAAAGAATTTTCGAAGTTAATAAAATCTAATTAAATTTTTTTAATTAAATTATTTAATAAAAAGTTAGTTACTGAATTAAAATACATATATGTGTATTACTATAAAGGTTATAGTATATATATATTCAGTATAATATGTTATATTTGAATAATATAATAATTAATTAAAGTGTTAAATAATTAAATTAATTAAATAACATTTAATTAACATAGTATTATACATAAAATGTTATATATGTTAAATAAAGTATAAAAGTTATATAATTATAAAACTTACATAATATAAATGTATAAACTAAAGATGGAATATTAAATAAACCCTAAATAAACTTAAGAAATAAATATACGTAAAAGTACGTATATCATGATTTCTGATGTGTCCAACACATGAATCACGATGCTATTTCATAAAAAAATACATTATTCTATGATTATATATCACTCAATTAAATAGAATAAAGCTATGAATCTTTAATATATGTGTTGTCGTCTACCATTTATATATATTATTAAATTACTTACGTACTCTCTAGTTGTTGAGCAAACTCAAGTTAGAAATGTTATGTGTAATATTATTAATATATTGACTAGATGAAATATATGTATTTGTCGAGAAACTCAAGGTACATATAGTATACCTAGGCCGTCACAAAATGGTGGGTACGAGTAAATAATTTCTTTCGATTTGTTGTGCAAGCTCAAGGCTGAAATGAAAATGTGACAAGGAACTATGGGTTAGAGTTGAATATGATACAACCGACAGGGAGTTATCCATCATTTGTTAAACCATGACTAGTTGAATAAACTCAAGGTTAAAATTCTACGATAGATGGGTCGTAACAACCACTGGTTAAATCAAAAGACTTCTATGTTTTGTCTTAGGGTTTGAGGAAACATAAAAGACTAGTGGGAGCTTTATTAGAAAATTGAAATGTTAACATTTAACCTTTCTACTATCGTAAGAATATCTGCTGTATAAAGTTATAATAATCCACCCTGATAAATTTATGCAATTAATATAATTAATAAAAAAATTATGAATTAAAATATACAAATGAAATGAATTAATATTAGCAAATAGAAATACAAAATATGCTTACTAAATTTTTTTTTGTATGTTATTGCCTCAATTCCCATGCAAGCGCCAAATTTTTCGACTACTAAATACATTCATAATTTAATTACTTACGTATTTATTTGTCCAAGACCATAGACTATCTTTAATGAGTTTCGAATTCTAAAAGCGATATAGAAATATGAATATTTGATCAATATACGATGGCATATAAATGTTATATGGTGGATGGTCATAATTTGTAGTGTATGAAATCTTGATGAAATCGGTTTATTGAAATAAGAAAGTAAAATATAGCGCGAGATCATGTATTCAATATGATTTATTACAATAATGATCTTGTTGTGTTAAATGCAACATTGGACCAAAGGCTACAAGATAGATCTAAGAGTTCGATTATTGAAATGTCAATTTGATCAGTATGTGTAAATTGCAGTTTATTTGATATCCTCAAAAGTTAAGGATGATCAATTGCACTTTTCTAGAAGTTCATTGTAATATTATGTAAAGTTAAATATTTCCTTTAAATGGTTCAATCATTTAGAAAGGAGAGCGAATGTAAAAGAGTGAATGTGATCTAAGTCACGGTTAGGATAAAGAGAGTGAATAGTCATTTCTGCTTCATAAAGAAATTCTGATATTTGCAAAATAATAATAGATACTTAACATTAGTAAGAAGTATGATTTCTATTCCAAAAGTATTTTCACTTAGAAAATTGTTTTCTATGATATTTATTTCTTTGAATTTAAGATACTTGATCTGAAAATTCTCGACTGTAAACCAATTACAGTAAATGAAATAAATAGTCTATATTAAGTAGTTGAACGGAGCTTTGTATTTCATACGCCATTATAGTAATGGTGAAAAAGTAGGAGCATGCCATATAACACTTACTAGTTGCATCAAGTTACGGAAATTGTTTTTATAAAACGATTCAAACATTTTTTATGAAATAATAACAATTTTTTAGTATCGACCGAATAGGCATACTTATATTTCAATAATAATATTATGAATATTTATTGTAAAATAAAACTATAGTGCTATTATTTGTGATGCATTGGAAATACAGAAGTATCTATATTTATTTTCAATTAATTTGGAATTATGAAATAAGCCATAGTTTTGAGAAATAATTTTTGATTATGTGATTATGAATCATATGGCACTGGTAAATTATATCTCAGACAATTAAGAGCAAAGCACCCATTCGGTGGGAGCATCACAGGAGTTGAGAAACTCTTCGGGTTGATAATATAATGCAATCATAAGTTTATTAATATCACAATGGTTCCACGTACTTCGTTATATTCACTGACATGTTACCGCTAACATGAAAATGTGTATTTTGATACACATATAGTCCTGGAACTGGGCCAACCCGCAGCGAAAGATATGAGTGAGTTTCATTTTTTACCATATTGGGTCTTTATTGGGTCTATGAAGTCTAATTTATTTAGAACATTTATAAATTTCTTTTAAAAAATCATTATTTTATTTAAATTTGTAGTATAGCCTTATATTATGTAATTAATATTATACTATAAATATATACATATGTATCATATACATACATATATGTGTGTGTGTGCATGTGTCATATAGAAAACAATGCCAGGGGTGTTAATCAGGTGGATCGGAGCAGATATAAGGGTGTTCATGTCCTATCCTATAAGAGCTTAGTACGGACATGGACCGAATGAGACTTTATCTTAGACACTCTTCGTATGAATCGAACAACGGTCGGATGATGTACGAACAATAGAAAATTCGTCGAACAGTTTGACGGACGAAATATCGTACAAATTTTCCTATCCTAATTCATGTTCTAAATGTGAACGAATGGATATTTTCTAACTTCGAACCATACCGAACAATGGACACTCATACAAAGTTAATCCCCCTAATCCGTGCAATGTAAAACATGCCCGTGTATAAGTGTTAGGATTTACATCGTAGTACGTAGACATATTAGCACATCCAGTATACAAATATATCATCCAAATGTATGCTTATATATTCAACTTTATGTATACTAAATATTGCAAATACATATATACATATACGTATATATAAAATATATTTTTATTTTAATAATACATATACATATACATGGAATTTATAGATATTAACATATAATTATATAAGTATATTTTAAAACATTTATAATTATATTAAAAAATAATTTATTTTTGCTTCAAAACCGAAAGCAAAATATGTATGTAATTTTATTATAAACATATATATTTAATACATATACACATACATACATATATACGTATAATTTAAATATATATATATATTAATACTTAAATAAAAACATATAAAATATATATACACCTGATAATGTACACGAAAAACAATTTTTTTAATTTAAATATATGTTAAATTAAATTTCCATACGAAAATTAGTAAAAAAATTAAATAAAAATTATTTTCAGACCATAATTTTGAATTTTAAAATTTTAGAAAAACCGAGTGATATTCTAATATTTGAATATTTTATATATAATTTTATAATTTAAAAATAAATTTTAAATTCAATTTTAATTTAAACTAGTATTTAAATAATTAAATTATATATAAATTTTTTTTAGTCGAAACATATTAGGTACTAATTCAATTTTATAAAATATAAAACATAATTTTGTATAATATGTGTATACATATATACTAATATAATTGATTTACATAATTAATTGATTTAAATAATATTTAAATAACATATATATATTATTTTATTTTTGTCGAAAATGTTTTAAGTGCGAAACTATTTTTTATAAAATTATAAAATCATATTTTTTATAGATATAGTATTTAAATAGAAAGCGCTTGTACATAATTAAATAATGTACATTAAATTAATTACAATAAAAGATTTTTTATATATTTTGTGTCATGCATATTATAGGTAGGTATATATCATATTTTTTTTAAAATGCATATTAAATCGTATAAACAAGGAACCATTCTAAATGTTATGGTATGCCGATATACTAGAATTGTTACCTAAACTAATATTATAGAATATAATATATAATATATAAATAATAAACCAATAGTGTATAACTATAGATTAGATCGTTACCTTATACCAATGCTAAAAACTCACATCTTGAAGTGTTGAAATCAACTTCTAATCAAATTCAAATTCTGAAGGTGCTATCTCCCGAATTGCAGACCATCGGCTATCGAATAGTATTTAATTTTATTTGATTTGAGCTTGAAAAATGAAGAAGAGAGGATGACTATTTTAGCCAGAAATAAAAGGATTGGAGGCTTCAAAATTTTACAAATAAGAGTGGGTTGAGATGCTTTAATAGTGGAGAGAATGGAGAGATATGTTAGGATCTAGATCCTCTTTTCTCCCTTACAAATCCTCTTCCTCTTATCCATCCAAACCAAATCCATCTTGTCATCATATAGCTGCACGCCATCATGGTATCATCCTGCTGAAACATACCAACCCTATATGAGCATCAAACCCATTTTATGCGAACTAGGACAGCGCATGGCAGATGAAATGGGTGAATTTCAAAATTTTAATCATACCGAATCTGTATTGGGCCTATAAATTCTAAATTATTTAGAATATTATTTTTAAATTCCTTTTAAATAAAACCATAATTTTTTTAAAATTTATAATATAGCTTTATATTATTTAATTAATCTTATATTATGTATATACTTGTGTATCATATACACTTATATATATATATATATATATATATATATTTGTGCGTGTGTGTATGTGCATGTGTCACATTACAATCCATGCAAGGTATAACATGCTCGTGTATAAATGCTGTGATTTACACCGCAGCAGACATGTTAGCTCATCTAGCATACAGATCTATCATCCAAATATATTTTTAGACACTTGTAATCAAAATATTGCACATATATATACATATACATATATATATATATATCTATATGTTATTTTAATATTATATATATATAATTTATAATATATATATATATAATTAATTGTATGCATATTTGACATTACTTAAAATTATATCAAAAGTTTTACTTATTTATTTTGCCTAAGAATCAAAATCAAAATATTTTATAAACATATATATAGGTGTGTATGTCTTATAAACAATTAATAATAGAAAATATATATAAATATACATAAATGAAATACATATGTATATATAATATATAATATAAAATAAATACATACCTACTATAATGCTCATGGCAAAAGTTTTTTTAATTTTTAAATATATACATATCAATTTCCATATGAAAATTAATAAAAACTAATAAAATAAAATATTTTTGAAAGATAATTTCGTATCTAAATTTTTTAATAAAAAAATTTGAGTAATGTTTAATTTTTAAATATTATATATATAAATATATTATAATAAAATCAATTTTAAATTCAAATTTTAATTTCAACTGGTATTTAAATTATATATAATTTTTTAATCTTTTTGCCGAAAGCATGTCATGTACTAATTTAATTTTATAAAATGTAAAACATACTTTATATAATATATATGTTGATATAATTAATTTATGTAACTAGTTGATTTAAATAATATTTAAATAATAATAAATATGTATATATAAATTATTTTATTTGTGCCAAAATATTTTAAGTATGAAACTGAATATATAAAACTGTAAAACCATTTTTTTATAGTATATTGTATTCAAATTATATTGTTTGTATAATTCAGATAATGAATATTAAATTAATTAAATAAAAAAATTGTTTTTTCATCAAGTGTCACGAGCCTTAATGGCAAGAGTGTGCCACAAAATATGTATATATATATAAACATACAATCATATAATCATTCTATAAGTGATGATATATTGATATACTTGAACGATCATCTAACTAACAAAGCAATATATAATGTGCGAACTATCTGACATTAAATTATAATTGTAGATCAGAAATTACCTTATCACAAAAGCCTATTAGTACACCTTGAAATGATGAAATCAACTCCTTGAACTAGTTTCCAATTCAGCAAGGTGCCAGCTCCTGAACTGATGACCACCGACTATCGAATAACGTTTAATTTAATTTGATTTGAGCTTGTATAATGGAGGAGGGATGATGAATTCACCTAGAAGTAGGGGGAATTGAAGGCTTCAAAAAGTGGTGAATGAGTAAGAGTAGAGATGCTTATATAGAGGAAAGAACAAAGAGATAGGTTAGGATCCAGGTCCACTTCTCTCTCTTACCCATTCTCTTTCTTTATCTTATTCAAACACCTAGCCCATTCCCTATATCATAGCTGCCCCCACATGGTCCTATGGATGGACGAACTTCCTCTTGCCATATGGGCTTCAAACCTATAATGACCTGTTTTTCTGTACCTTGTGAATCAACAATAAACCATACATGTCTAACTCAAATTGCACGAAAAGACGGTTCGTTAAGTGTAATAAAGAAAATAGACAAATTAGAATCTCACATGAATGGAATAACAAATGATATTGAACAAATATCTTTACAGTGGAAAATTATTAAAATACATATATCAGAGTCTAACCTAAATTCAGCTTGGATAGTTATAAATTTTTGTCCTTACAATTGCTGACAAATATCAAACAAAAAAAATAAACAGCGCAAAGCAGATAATAGAATACGTCCATACGTACATGAATATCTCTAGCTTTCCTCTAGAAACTCCAACCGTCATCGATTAAACCTGAAACTACTCAGATCTGACCCGAGTATTGAAAATACCCGGATCAGGCTTGATAAACCAGCATGAGAAAAACTCAATAATAAATGACAGTGTCATATATTAGCCTTTAAATAAAATCTTTTGAAAAGAAAGTGTATTTCATAAGACCACACCCACACATAAACACGGACTGGTTTTTACCTTATGATAACTAAAACAATTTTATATCAAAACATTTGATATTATTTAAAATGACATCTCTTTGAAAACATTTGCAAATAAACTTATTAATCTTAGCCGAAATTGTAACCATTATTAAATTCCAACATACTAGACTCTACAAAATAAATCGTAGGTTCTTATTAGAGAATGGATTTCCATACAAATGACCAGTTGAAGGGACTGCTTCCGGCAGTACATCTCTAGATGAATGTACCGTGGACCGTCACAAAGGATCCTCTACCAACACAAGTCCGGCCTATCTCTGTAACTAGATAGTACCGAATATATCATCCCATGGTCGTTACCAACCTTTAACCAAGCGCGCTCTAGCATGCAAACCACATTTATTTACATCCTGAATGTCATAGCGGGAAGAAATTATCTAGAAGGAGATGATCATACCCTAATTAGGAATGACCCACTTAGCCTTGCTGCATATAACAATGTTTTGGTCATTTTCGGTTTATGAGGCTCGAGACTACGATTAACTTTTCACATAGCACACCTTCTTCACTTTAAATGCCATATTGTCATTCCACACTCACGTGACTGATATCTAAAACCGTATAACTTCCTCATCTCGTATGTCTTAGGAAAGGGTGTTAAGCTAAGAGAATGTGTCTTCTCCACCACTGACTGATATACTTTTATATAGATCACTCATTATGATTTGGAATGCAAGGTCAGTTCTTCCACACAAGTTAGTTCTGGGACTGAACGAAACTAAAGGTACATTCCTCGGCCATTACTAGGCGAGAAGTCCTTGTGGTTTTGAGGTGTTTCATAACAAAGAGACTACTATTACAATATAGTGAATCGAGAGTTTATCCCCAATTAATAAACAAGTAGTCCCTCGTTATTATTCGTCTCAATATCTCCATATTCAAATATCATCATTCTTCGAACACGTAAACTGGTTCGAAGTAGGTTTCGAATAGGAATCGTCCAAATCCCACCCCGGTTCCTTCAAAATACAATTATGGATAAAAAGTGCATATGAGTATATAGGTTTTATTAAGTCTCTTTTCACTTTAGTTCTTTTTGGATGATTTTAAAATCTTTCCTTTTTTCTTAGAGTTTCTAAGTTATCATTCTTTTGCTTTGGATAATATTTCAAATTTCATTACTTAACTCTCGATCCAAATTCCTTAACTTTTAGACAGGTCAAAAACAATGTTATTTAAGATATCGTTTACTGAAAACCTTAAAATTAATCTTAGCAAACATTTTCGAGTAAATAGGATCATAGAAATCATTCATTTTGTAGATTGCTTAAATTTTGGATAATACTAATCTTCTTTTCTTTTGAAAGGTTAATAAAAAAATTGAGCATCCAGGCTTTCCTTTCGATCTATTCCACCCCTCGCCTAAGAAAAGAAAACATAGGCCAGGTAAGTTCAGAGAACTAGTTTCTCCATCCCTAACCTTAGTTAAACACCTTGTTTTATCTTCCTAAATCTCACAAGCGGGACAAAAGGTACTAGTCATTTCCACATATTCAGTTATCAGCTTTGTTTTGGGATTTATTATAAGGATTTCAAATTGCCTTTTAAATGCTTAATTTTCCTTTTAAAAAAAACATTCATAATTGATTCTAGAAAAATTCATTACGTTTAACCCACATTCCCAAAGTTAGAGAATTCATACCATAAAAGTGCTGCGGAAAGTGCTATACAAGTTTATTTGATTTAAACAACTTTTTAATATTTAAAAATTCATATTTGCCAATTAAAATATCTTCTGAACTATTTAAATGGATTTTTCAAATTTATTCCATATTTTTCCATAATTAAAAACGTTCATTTAAATAGATTTCTCGTTAGGGTCACTTAACTTCACTAGCGCGATTTTTCTAGAAAATTGATTTGGATATCTCTCAAAATCTGCTTAATGAAATCTTGATTTTATTTCTTCGTTTAGAAGATATGGATATAATATTCAAGAATTTTATTATCTTGACAAATTTCGAGCTATACTTCACTCTATATACTCATTTGAACTTTTCGACGCGAAATCGCGAACTACCATTGCGCGATGCGCTTGATTTTAATTTATTTTTTCAACACTTGAAATATTCTATTCAAATTAAACTTTATTACTTATAAAACCATTATAAATCATTTTAAATCAATATTCTCACTTTCTAAAGTATTTAAAATGTATTTTCCCTATTTCCATATTATAAAATTATTTTATTTCTATTATTTTAATATTAAATTTTAAATTCCAATTTCATTAGTTTTAAGTTCAAATTAAACTAAATTAAAACTTAGATTTCAAATCTAATTTCAATTCTAATTCAAATTTCAACCTTAATATTGAATTCAATTTTCAAAATTGATTTTAATTTTAATTTTAATTTCACTTTTCATCTCAATATCAATTTTAATTTAACTATCCTTTTCAAATCCCATTTCACTACAAATTCAAATTCTCTTTTATTTTCACTTTAATTTCAATTCTATTCAAAAGGAGACTTATTTTTCCAAAGTATATCATATCACCAAAATTGGGTCTTATTTAATAAAGGGAATACTTAATCAAATGGGCATAACCAAGTTTAACATTTATCGCTAACATGATTATGGTCCATACACAAACTAATGTGATAAATTATCACAACCATAAATACTTGCAACTATTCAAACATAACATAAACATTTTCAAACATCCATAACATCATTTCAAAGGGGTGTATACTTACATAGATAATAAGATGATTATTATAATAATATCAAAATATGATCTTTTAAAAGCGGTGAGAATTTTTTCACCTTTATTTCCACTCCGTCGATCTTTTATCTTAACTAGCATGCTGCTTCTTGGATGTCTTGAATTATCGCCTTAATTTATATTCCTTTCGAACTGCTTTCGTTTTCCTTTCTCTCTTTCCCCGCTTTTCTTTTCCTTTTCTTTTCTTTTTTTATATAAAGGGTGCGGTCTTGGGTAAATCCTAGGGGCGGGTATGGTTGAAGTTTGGGCTCGGGTTGGCAGGTATGGGTTGGGTGCGTGGGTTTTGAAGGGGGTATGGGAGTGTAGGAAGTGGGTATGACTCTCGGGTGTGGGTGGAGGTGTGTTTGGCCGAGGTAGATGTGGGTTTAGGTGGTGGTGGAGCTTGGTAGAGATGGTTTGATTTGAATGTGTATTTAAGAAATGATGTTTGCCTTATTTTCTTAAACTTTAAAATGTTAAAATAACCTTTACTCATTTTCCATGCATATCCATTCCATCTCTTTAGTGAGATGAGAGAGGTTAAGTCCTTTTTGTATTGATTACGTTTGATAATTTAATTCTAATTATAAATTGTCAAATCATGTTACTTTTTGAATTATTCGTAAATGTTGATTTTTCAAAATGAATTTGTATTTAAATGAAAATATGAAGTGTACATAGTTTGTAAAGTTGTGTATATATGTTAGAAAACATATCATGTTGCAACAACTTAACGACAACTTGTTTTGGTTGAAAACGGTGTTCTTATTGACATATTTTACAGTCACAATTTGACATTTTGTTAAATTATATATTCATGTAAACCAAACTAAAAAATGAACTTTTTACTTCTTTAAATAAATTAAAACATGTCTATTCATATTTTAAAATTATATATAAATAATATCAAAATCTCTATTTTTGTAGTGTATTTAAAACTGACAAAATATGATAAATTTTGGCTATTTTTGTAAAATGATCATTTATATACTTTTAAATCTTTTAATATAATTTTATTATCTTTGTTAGTTGTTTTTAATAAATATTTAAACCAATTTATTTAAGCGTTTATTTATTTTTAACAAAACTTAACTTTTGTTGATTTTTGATAAAATCCAAATTTATACTTTTTAATTATTAACTATAAGAATAAACAATTTCTCTATTATTATTTACTATATATAACTTATTTATTTAAGTTTTAAGCTCTTTTTAAATTTATAACAAACAAAAATCTCTTATTTTTAAAGTAGCGAAATCACGGATCGTTACAAAACCCGTTTAAAGCCCGAACAAAAATCTAATGCATTTAAATTCAATTTAAACACGTATCAATAACATATATCAATTAATATATTTATAAATATTATAAACATACTTAATAATATTTGTTCATCAAATAAAAATAAAATTTTACAACTAATATTTCGTAAGTATTAATTAATTTAATTAATCTGCAACAATTATAAATTACTTAAATCATTTAGTCAAAGGAGTATTCAACATTTCGGTTGTATGGCCCGTTAGGTGTAAATCTGACCAGCAATTAATGTTGAACTATTTAAATATTAACGTCCATGCACCACTTAGTAGGTGGTGTGACATTTTGGTCAAATATACCGCTTACTTGGTTTCAATAAAACCCAATTTTTCTTTGTTAAGCATTATCCAGTTGCGACTATTATTTACACCAATTCTCTTCGTCAAAACTATATTACTTTGGACTTATGAAATTTGATAATGATCAAAATTCCAATATCGTCCATATTCAACTTTATAGATCAAACATAATGTCCTTACTTAATAATAACAACTATTATTAACCGAACTTCTCTTGCCCTAGACTTTGACTTTGAGTTGACTTCAATTGACTGTGGTACTAACTTATATAACCGAGGAGACGAATCCTCTCTTGAATAGTGTTTCACTTCCAATGCTTCCTCTCGACCCAACTATAGTCTTTTGATGCACACTATACCACGATTAACTATAACCAAAGCGGAGCTTCTACATTGCAGATCAACTGTATTCTCAAGTCAAGAGAAATGTGTGATTTTGTCACATCGATATTTTATGTTGATTCTAGTCATATTAACAAATAGAAAACTCTTGAGTGAGTCATTCCATAATTATCCAATAACTATCAGTACATAACCCTTTGGTGCTCCCATCAATCATGAGTAATACGCTGCCCAACATTTGGAGAGTATTACATGCTCTAGTCTTAACGAATGCATCGATACACAGTCTCGATACATCTTGATTGGGAATATTTAAAATGATATGTTTATTTTATTGTGATAAATCATTCATGGTATAAGGCATTGTAACACTATCACAAAACATACAATTTATGTATTTTCCATTAAGCACACTGTTAATTAAATTAATTACTTAATATAACATATTATATCAAGTATATAATAGAAAATAAATACCTTTTATTTCGAACAAGATTGGTTAGTAGTTAAATATATGTAACAAATTACATAATTGTCTCTATGGCATACCTCCAACTCTATCGCATTTAAAATCCAAAGAAACTATATTGCATTTAAATCTAATTTAAATGCGTATCGAAGTCGTATATCGATTAATATATTTATAACTATTATGAACACATTTACTAATATTTCAAAAAAAATTAGTTAATTTAATTAATTAATAACAATTATAAACTAATTAAATTATGTGGTCGAGGAGTATTCAGTGATACGATCATGCGACTCTTTAGGTATAAATTTTATCAGCGATTAATATTAAACTATTTAAATATTAATGTTCACATGTCACTTAGCGGGTGGCGTGACATTTTGGCCTAATTTATCGCTTACTTGGTTTTGGTAAAATCCAATTTTACTTTGTTAAGCGTTATCTGGTTGTGACTATTATTTACACAAGTTCTTTTCATAAAAACTATATCACTTTGGACATATGGAATTTAGTAATGGTCAAAATTTCAATATCATCCCTATTCAACTCTATAGTCCAAAAACAATGTCTTTGGTTCAATAATAACAATTATTATTTACTAAAATGCTCTGGCTTGAAGCCTTGACTTTGAATTAACTTATATTGACCGTGATACTAACCTCATATAACTAAGAAGACGAATCCTCTCTTAAATAGCGTTTCACTTCCAATGCTTCCGCCCGACCCAACTTTAATGACCTGTATTTCTAACTATTTTAACTTATGGAATTTAGTGTAATTAATGAATAAAAATTGTTAAAATAAAATTTTTAATGACTTATTAATGTAAATTGTTGAATATGAACTTCAATAAGATTTTGATATAGAATTTCGAAGATTTAAGTAATAACGGTATTGAAAGGAAATGCTATGAATAGTTGGACAGAATAATAAACGTTAAATTCATTAGATGTAAAAAAAAGTAATTGATTAATAATTAAAATTCATTTAAAGTCTGAAATTGAAATTTGTTGAATATTGAACAATTAAATTGTTTAAATTTAATATTAGAAATTATTTGAATAATTCAATTCTGAATTTAAATATGATTGAAAATTATATTGGAAGTTGATTTAAATTTGATTTAACAACAATGAAGATTGTTAACATTTAAAATTGGGTTTAAAAGTGAATAATTAGAAATTGGAATTTTATATTTAAATTTACGAGTAAAAATAGCAATTTTGACCACAGGCTTGGATTTAGATGAAACCAGTTCCATTGGATCCGTAATAATGTATTATTATCGAATTTCGGATTTCGAATTTTGTAGCATTTGGATTTACCGTTTGGTCGTACAGGATAGAAACGCGATGAATTCAATATCAAAAATTTAATATAATAATTGGGTTCAAAAGGCTATCTTCTCCATACGATCGAATTGGGACTCGAAACCTGTTCAATTACGTTCGGAATAGGGGTATAACATTATGAATGCCTAGTGGTATGCCTCAATTGGGATCCGAAAATTTTAGCTAGATTTTTTCAAAGATAAAATAATATATATGTTCATTTGACTAGTAGCCGACTTTCTTTCACCATCAGTCCACTCTATTGAGACAAGCCACCCTAGTGCCTATCTATTTCTTGGAAAATATTTAAGTTAAAACTTCGAGGGGTGTTGTCAAAACCCCCTTTCGACCCCATTGCCTTCGGAACCCTCAACCCATTCCGAAAGCATTTAGGAAATGGCTTAGCTTAGGTTAAAACAAAGATAACTCTTCGAAATCATTGATTGCTTCAATACACTCGGAAGAGAAAATAGTGGATGGGTTTCAACTTGGTCGAAACCATTACTTCCGAAAGCACTTATTCAAAACAAAAGGAACCCATTCGAAAGCTAATACTTTAAACATAATACGGCAACCTTCTTCGAAAGCTATTTATAAACTCATTTCGAAAACATAAGTTTCAACTGGGTCGAAAGCTCTAAGAAAAACAAAGTAAATACTTAACTTTTGAAAACCAAACAGAGTGTCGACCTCATCGGAAGAATTGCTTTTGACACCCTGGCTTCCGCCTCTCCTCCAATCTACTACGTACCATCTAATCGATACTTTGCGTAGTGATTTCGACTAGGTGGGTTTTGGCAGGGTTGGTTTCAACTAAGTCGAGGCGAAAGCATCGGGTCAAAGGCCACTTCCAAAAGAGTCGGAACCAACTTTTTATTTAAAAGTTTGAATTAATGTTAAGTCTAGTGAATGCTTTATAACTAACCTGCCTATTTGTAATCACCTTAAAACTTTTCAAATACTTTACAAAATAACTTCCGCATTTATCAAATCTAAATCAAAGGAAAAATAATGTTTAAGCCCTTTAATTTAATGAAACCAACATTTGCAGGAAATTTCCTCTTTTAAAATAATTTATTTTCCAGAGTAAATAAATTTGGAAAAATCCCCTAAAATCATAGAAATTCAATGTCATCATGTTATCTAACATATTAAAATTTCAGACCCAATTTCTTCTTGAAATACTCGAAATTAATTTTATACCTAATTATATCATATTTTTCCCTTAGGAATTCATAGTAAATTTCGCATAGCTTGGAAAATTATAAAAATTGAAACTCGTCTCCAAAATCATGTTTTACTTAACATAAAAATTTTCCATGGCATTTTAGAATAAATAACCCTCGGTTTTACCCTAAAACCATGCAAACTCACATGTAAATGAATTGTTTAAATCAGACAAATTATAGTTCAAGCATATCATCATTCAAAACATCATAAAAATAAATTTAATCTTAAATCTAAAAATATACGATTATTTAAAAAAATAAAGATGTAATGAATTATTATTCACCTTAGATATGGTAAGGAATTTGAGACTTGTTATTGATTAATCCTTTCTAGCTTTGAACCTTAACTCTAGATTGAGTTTTCCTCTTTTTCACCTTGTTAATGGCCGACTCTAATTTAGGTTTTTGATTTTCGTTTGAGAAAAATGAGAAATGAAACCTGAATGGGTAATTATAAAAGTGTATAGCCGTGAATGTAAGGAGGTGCGGCTATTTACTAATATGCCCATGTGTATATTGATTAACTTACAAACCAAATTTAGCCCATTTATTTTATTGTTAAACATGGACCTATGTGTTTTATCCAAATCTCAATCCCCTTATCATCATTATTCTATTTAATTTATCTAATTAAATTTTCTAAATAACATTATCAAAAATTAGGGATGTTACAAGAGATTTTTTTCGAGGTAGCTAACTCTGCTTTGCTTAGGAAATTTATGGATTTGGATTAGGGGGTGTTAATGTTGGAGCATTCTGCGAAGTTTAATGAGCTTTCTAGGTATGGATAGGCCACTGTGGACACTGTCATCAAAAGGAGCAAAAAGTTTATCCAGCGGTTAAGGTCGGAAATTGCTAGGGTAACCATGCCACGTCTCCAAGGTCCATCAAATGTAGTAGTGAAGATGAAAATTAGAATCGATGCTTTCTACCTTTGGGAAGGAGATGTCAACGAGGACTTAGGAATCCTGGAATAAGAAAAGAAAATTCTTTAAGAGGAAGGCTGCTCGGAAAGAAGGAGCAACTAATAAGGGGAAGGCAGATGTTGTCTATTATAAGTGCGACAAGAAGGGACACTATGATAATGAATGTCGCTCGAGTGATAAAAAGGTGGTTGTGGAGAAGCAAAATGTAAAGTGCTTTAACTGCGACCAAGCGGGGCATTGCAAGAACAAGTGTCCAGAGTTAACCAAGGCTGAGAAGGGTAAAGCTTATGCATTGGAACCATGATCCTGTAGACCAACAACAGCTCGGAAGGAAAAATCTATGATGGAAGGTATGGTTTTGATTCATAGTATACCAGTTTGGATACTATTTGATATAGGTGCATTACATTCATTTATATCTCAGTGTTTAGTACATATGTTATGCTTAGAACTTTCATACTTAGTTACTTCCTTAAGGCCTGCGAATCAAATAAGAGGGTATGTAACTCTGGGGATGAGATGTGACCAATTAGAATTTGATTTGTTATGTCATAATTTAATATGCAGTTTCTCCGTCTTTGATTACGTTGGCTTCGAGATCATATTGGGTATGGATTGGTTAGATAGATAAGATGCTAAGATATTTTTTCGAGATAGGAAAATATCATCGAGACATCTTAGTAGTAGTAACCAAATAGTATACTCAGTCGAGAATTCGAGTCTAGGAATTTGTGCTTTTTGAATGCTATCGAAGCATAGGAAGAGTTGAATCAGGATTTGGTAGCAAGAAAATTTGCAGATGTTTTTAAGTCGGCCATAGGACTATAGCGTAAGGGCTATCGAGTTTCAAATAGATCTTATGCCAGGAGCAGAACCCATAAATAGACCACCCAGCAGGATGACACCTACCGAGATAAAGGAGTTCAAGGTGTAACTAGTGGACTTAGAAGAAAATAACTTTATCAGACTAAGCAGTTCGCCTTGGGGAGAGACCACGGTGTTCGTGAAGAAACCTAATTGGTAATTAAGGTTGTGTATCAACTATCATAAGTTGAATGAGAAGACGATTAAGAATAGGTATCCTTTGCTGAGAATCGATGACTTATTCGATCACTTGAGTGGAGCCAAAGTGTTTTCCCAATTGGATTTGGCTGCAGCGTTCCATCGGCTAAAAGTGGCAGAGGATAGTATTTCATTGACGACATTTCGAATGAGATATGGTTTATACAAGTGATTAGTAATGCCGTTCGGGCTAACGAATATGCTAGCTTTCTTTGTAAATTTGATGAACTGGATTTTTTGAGAGCACTTGGATAGCTTCACATTGGTGTTCATAGACGATATTTTGATATATTCTAAGGTGAAAATGAGCATGAGGTTCATCTTAGAATAGTGTTAGAGACACTGAGATAGCATCAGATGAAAGCAAAGTTTTCAAAGTGTCATTTCTAGAAGAAAGAAGCAAAGTTTCTTGGCTATATAGTCTCAAGAGAAGGGTTATTAGTTGATCCAACTAAGATTGAAGCGGTTAATAGTTGGAAAGGACCCGAGATGGTGATTGAGATAAGAAGTTTTCTTGGATTAGCTGGATATTATTGGAGATTTATTAGGGATTTTTCAAGAATAACAGCACCCCTAACTAAGCTAACTAGAAAGGACATTAAGTTTGTTTGGTCCGATGGATGCGATGAGGCATTCCATAAGTTAAAGCATTTGTTGACCAATGTGCCCATGTTAGTTGTGGCGGATGGTGATTAAGGGTTAGTAGTGTATACAGATGCATGTGGGACTGAATTAGGAGTCGTGTTGACATAGAAGGATAAGGTAATTGACTACGCTTTTCGACAGCTTAGACTGCATGAAGTAAGATATCCAACTCATTATTTAGAGTTGGCAGCGGTGATCTTCGCATTGAAAGTGTGAAGATGTTATCTCTTAGGAGAAAGATCTGAGTTGTACATGGATCATAAGTCTTTAAGATGTATATTCTCTCAAAAGGAGTTAATATGAGATAGCGTAGGTGGTTGAAGATTTTAGCAGCTTATGATTTCAATATAGAGTATACACGTGGAAAGGTAATAAAGTAGTGATGCTCTTAGCAGAAAAAATCGGAATATGGTGTTAGCTTTGTTAGCAGAATGGAAAGATCTTGAGGCATTGACTATGTGTATGTATAGTTAAGATCGACTTCTAGTTCTAGTAAGAGTACCGTCATGATATCCTGTTTGGAAGTTCAATTATTTTTGATTGAAAGGATTGCTTCTAAGCAGAAAGATGATCGATTATTGGCCGAGAAGATCAGAAGACTTGAGATTGATGATTTGAGAGATTTTAGCATTGACCGAAAGGAATGGTGGGAAAAGGAGGGACGACTGTGTTTTCCAAATGTTAGGACCCTAAGGGAAGAAGTTCTTAGGGAAAGTCATCGAGCGAAGTTTACGATTCATCTTGGAGGAACTAAGATGTATCAGGATATGAAAAGAAGTTTCTTCTAGGAAGGTTTGAAGAGGGATGTCGGCTTATGGGTAAAGCAATGTTTGCATTGCCAGTAAGTAAAAATTGAATATTAGAAGCCGAATGAGCTGCTTCGGCATTTAGATATACCAGTTTGGAAATGGGATTCGATATCCATGGACCTTATTGATGGGTTTCCAAAATCGAGTCGAAGAAATGAGAGTATATTGGTCATATTGGACAGATTGACCAAGAGTGTCCATTTCATTCCCCGTTAAGTCAACCAGGATAGCACTTGTTTTGTCTATGTTATTTATGAAGAATATAGTTAGACTGCATGGGATTCCTAGTAGTATAGTCAGTAACAGAGATACATTGTTTACTAGTGAGTTCTGGAAGTGTCCATAGGAAGTGTTAGGTACCAAGCTTAAGCTAAGTACCGCTTGTCACCCTCAAACAGATGGATAGACAGAGGGAGTCAATAAGGTACTCGAGGATTTGTTGAGAGCCTGCGTACTAGATTGTGATGGATCATGGGAAGACCACCTACACTTAGTTGAGTTTTTATATAATAATATTTATCAAGTAGGTACAGGAATGACATCTTTCGAAGCTTTTTATGAAAGGCCGTGAAAGTCACCAGCATGTTGGTTAGAAAGCGGATACAAGTTAGTCGTAGGTCCAGATCTGGTGACAGAAGCAATAGAGAAAATTGAGTTAATCCGAGGTAGGATGAAAGAAGCTTGATCTAGAAAAAAAAATTACATGGACAGAGGGCGTAAGGATCTAGAGTTCTCGGTTGGAGATAAGATTTTCATTAAAGTATCACCGATGAAGGTTGTGGTATATTTTGGAAAGTCAGGGAAACTAGCACTAGGATATGAAAAGCTCGTATATCGAGTAGAGTTACCGAGCAGTTTGGCAGGTGTCCATGACATTTTTCATGTTTCTCATCTTCGAAAGAATGTGCATGGTCTAGAGGCTACTATCACTTTGACAAGTTGGAAGATTTAGTAGTAGAAATGGATCCGACTTTCATGAGGCAACCAGTTCGGGTTGTAGCGAGAGATGAGAAGAAATTAAGGAGCAAGAAAGTCAAGTTAGTGAAAATTCAGTGGAGCGATAACAAGAAAGACTATGCTTGGGAGGCAAAGGGCATGATTAGGGATACTTATCCTAAGCTGTTGTGAGGGTATATTCTATATTTGCTATATATAAATTTTATGGATGGTAGGATATACTAGCTTTGGTTGCATATTTGTTATGCTTTTTGTAGTTTTTACTAAAATTCGAGGACGAAATTCTTTAAGGAGGGATCCTATACCACCCTTAATTTTTAGTTAACATTATTTATGACATTTAGTTAGTTAGATTAAGTAGAATAATGTATATAATCGATGAGAATGAGATTTATTTAATTAGTGTGGTTGTGCTAAACTTAATTAACTAAGTAAGATTTTTTATAAGCGACTCCAAATCTCAACTCCAACCATTAATCTAAGGTGAATAATAACACTTATCATCTTTTAAATATTTTTTTCATTCGGCTATGGGTAATACCCGAATCTTATATGGTTGATTGGTCAAGCTATGATCTAATGATCCTTGTTTGGATAGAATAATGGTTAGTGGGAATTTTTGGAATCTGTTAGAAATGGTTTAATTAGGTTTTGGGGTTAAATCAAAATTATTTATCCTTCAAATTATTTGAAATTTTGATATGTTAAGGAAAATATTATTTTGAAGACGGATTTTTAATTTCATAATTTTCCAATTTATAGGGATTATTTTACGAATTTCTTATGAAGAAAATGACCTAATTACGTGTTTTAATCATTTTAAATAATTAAATTAGGTTTTAAGCTCTGAAATTTTATATGATGTAGAGAAAGGTATTCACTACTTTCTATGGATTTTTGGGATTTTTCCCATGTAATTTTGAATTATAAAGAATTATTTATGCTAGAATTTAATTTAATTATGGTTATTAATTAGTCATTTGCAATAATGTTTTGGATCTTAGAAATAGGATGCGGCGATTTTACAGTAAAGGAAATTGATAAAATTTTGCTAGCCAATAAACTTTTGACAATTTATAGAGGTTTGGGGAAAAGTAATATCTTTCTATATTAATATAGCAGTTTTTAAGTTAATTATAGTTTTACTATATCAGTATTGGCTATGTCGAGCCATACCTCCTAATCCCAGTGTCATCGATGCAAAAACAAACAATGCCACATGATGTAAACAAGTTGGCATGCAGCGGATTGGTTTTGAGCCTCGCCAAGGATAAAGTAACAAAGAGAAAAAGGATAGGCCTCGATATGGCAATGTCGATATTTATACTAGCCAAGCTTTATAACATTGATGTCGCACTGTTTTATAAGTGACTCCTAGCTTTGGGCCTCGAAGACCCACAAGGTAATCGAGCCTACCACATGCCACATTCAACTTGTTATTGAGCCTAGCCCAGCCGCTTTTGACTTGTCAATGAGTTTGCCCTATGCCGCATTTAACCTATTATCGAGCCTACTTCATTTCGATTTTAACTAGTCTTCGAGTTTCTTATAAGCGGATAGCCTATGTATCATGAGGAATGATGACTTCATTGTCATCAAGGCTCATGATGCCGCATATTTTATTCGTCGAGTCTTAAAATAGGCGAAGAGCCCTATGCTTTACATCGATATGGCATAGATGTCGACTCTAATGCATATCAAGCTTATAAATGGCGGAAAGCCATTTGTTGCTTGATTTTAACTTTGAACCTTAGGGATACTAAGGTATATCTTAATGAGTTTGACATGAAATATTTTGTGGTTACCAATGTATGTCACATGAAATTTAAATAACTAAGGGAAAATAACTTAATTGAGGACACCAATAGAAATAAGTTATACATGTGGATAGCATGGATTAATGTTGGACATGTGGGTAGCATAAAGTAAAGTTAAACAAGTGGGTAACATGGGATGAATAGAAACATGTGGATAACATGAATTAAATGGCCAAGTGATGGGTTCATAGTCATCCTAGGAAAACTATAGGATGTATGATGGATAATCTCTAATTGGTTAATTTAAGTGTTCATATTCATCCTAGGAACACTATTGAAAGGGAGCGGGGACTAAGGATCTTAAGACTAATTTAATACTAGATGGGGAATATTGTTTAATGGATTCTAAGATTTATGTGGACTAATTTAAAGTTATGATACAAACAAATGCAGAACTTAATCATAGAACAATCACAGAATCAAACAAAGATGCAGAAAGTAAATAAAAAGCAGGAAAGGGAATAAAAACACAGGATTTTATATTGGTTCGGAGTTACCCTAGATCCAGTCATGTACCAAGGAAAACCACCTCATACAGATTTTTATTATACCAATGCCGAGATTACATTCCTCAATTTCTAAAGGCCTTGAGGTACCCTCCTGTCTCACGAATCTGCATCAAACTCTCTTGATTTACGGGCCACAAGATTACCCAATTGATTTCCAGGCATAACCACACCTTATAAAGAGACTCAATAAACTTTTGATTACAAATTGATCCTATAACTCTGAATAGCACTTTGATCTTCAAAAGAGGGCACAGAATCAAACAAGAATAAGATTCTAATTTGATTCACTTCAGAATTCGGTAGAATTTCGGCACGATCTTAAAAATATGAAAATTATAGAATATGGATTTGTGGAGAAGAAGAAGTGAAAAAAATATGAAAATAGATGATTAAAAAATTCGTTTGTGAAGCCTATTTATAAAGCACCAACAGTCATAACCATTCGTGAAGAGATTTAAACGAATAGACACTTCTTTTGAAAATTGAAGCTTTTGAATTCAGCGGCCACCATGTCAACATGGGGTATCCCATGATGTCGACATCCCTATGTAAAAAACAATGTAAAATTTGTTTTTGAAAATGAAGTTTAAAACAAGAGTTTATTTTAAAACAAAAACAAATAATATTTTAAGGCTAAAACAACTTTTTGAAAAATCGTTTGAAAATATAATTTTAAGGCTAAAATATTTTGAAAAGCAGTTTTGAAAATCATTTTTGAAAAACCATTTTGAAGTAGTTTTGCAAGCTTCTTCCTGTAGAATATCTCATCACATCAGGACTCGAGAACTTGTACAAAACCAGGATGTTCGTGGGTTTGTAAACCACTTGTTGTAGGTTTTTAAGCTACTTGTCGTGGGTTTGTAAGCCACTAAGAAGGTAGAAATAGGTTCCATCCCAAATGAAATTCGGAATGAAGATTTCCATGCTATTATGATGTTTTAACAAAAAAACTAGACACATACCTTGAAATCTTGATCTTGATACTCATGAATCTTCAAACTTGATTGCTTCATTCTTGATCTTGATACTGTACAGTCTTTAATAATCAGTACCTGCCTTATACATATCTTGTATAATAACATTAATATATATCTAGACAATAGTGTTAGTATATAAGTTATAATAAAATAAGTTACAAAGGTTGTTGTCATCAAAACTAGTATCTCCAATTCCTAGCAATCTCTCCCTTTTTGATGATGACAACCTTATAAAATATACTTACCACTTCGATCGTACCATAACTTCCCCTTACTCCAATAACTCCCCATTACTCCAAGCCTACTATTTTATATAACTTTCTCCCCCGACATTGCCGATGCCAACCACATATCCTTTTGAGTTATCTCCAAAGTTGAACAATCCACCATCTTGATATATAATGTCATCTAATTGAAGTATCTCGGGATTTCCAGTCATATGCCTTGAACAGCCACTATCAAGTATCTACTTATCTTTCTCAATTTGCATAGTTTGTCCATTTATTGTCGATTCTTTAAAAGCCATGTAACATGTCTGTTCCTACATAACAAGCCAATTCGGTAGATAACTTGATTTTTCATAAAAATTATATGCAGACTTATGATACTTTGATGAAATGCATAAAATCAAACTAGTGTTAACAAAATTCCATTTTTAACTTTTTAAGTTTCAGATTATGAAAAGTATGAAAACCTATGCTCTGATACCAATTGAAAGGGAGCGCGGATTAAGAATCTTAAGGCTAATTTAACACTAGAGGGGGGTGAATAGTGTTTAACGGATCCTAAGACTTATATGGACTAATTTAAAGTTATGATATAAAGAAATGCAGAACGTAATCACAGAATAATCACAGAATCAAACACAGATGCAGAAAGTAAATAAAAAGCAGTAAAGGGAAAGAACACGCCAGATTTTATACTGGTTCAGAGTTACCCTACATCCAGTCTTGTACCAAGGAAAACCAGCTCATACAGATTTTTATTATACCAATGTCGAGATTACATTCCTCAATTTCTAAAGGCCTTGAGGTACCTTCCTGTCTCACGAGTCTAGGAAAACTCTCTTGATTTACAGGCCACGAGATTACCCAATTGATTTTCAGGCACAACCACACCTTATAGAGAGACACGACAAACTTTTGATTACAAATTGATCCTATAACTCTGAATAGCACTTTGATCTTTGAGAGAGGGCAGAGAATCAAACAATAAGATTCTAATTTGATTCACTTAAGAATTTGGCAGAATTTCGACACGATCTTAAAATATGAAAATTATAGAATATGTATTTGTAGAGAAGAAGAAGTGAATAAAATATGAAAATAGATGATTAAAAAATTCGTTTGTGAAGCCTGTTTATAAAGCACCAACGTTCATAACGATTCATGAAGAGATTTAAACGAATAAACACTTCTTTTGAAAATTGAAACTTTTGAATTCAACGGCCACCATGTCGACATGGGGTATCCCATGATGTCGACATCCCTATGTAAAAAACAATATAAAATTTGTTTTTGAAAATTGAAGTTTAAAACAAGAGTTTATTTTAAAACAAAAAACAAATAATATTTTAAGGCTAAAACATCTTTTTATCTTTGAAAAGATAATTTTAAGGCTAAAATATTTTGAAAAGAAGTTTTGAAAATCATTTTTGAAAAACCACTTTGAAGTAGTATTGCAAGCTTCTTCCTGTAGAATATCTCACCACATCAGGACTCGAGAACTTATACAAAACCAGGATGTTCGTGGGTTTGTAATCCACTTGTCATAGGTTTGTAAGCTACTTGTCGTGGGTTTGTAAGCCACTAAGAAGGTAGAAATAAGTTCCATCCTAAATGAAATTCGGAACGAAGATTTCCATGCTATTATGAAGTTTTAACAAAAAACTAGACACATATCTTGAAATCTTGATCTTGATACTCATGAGTCTTCAAACTTGATTACTTCATTCTTGATCTTGATATTGTACAGTCTTCAATAATCAGTACCTGCCTTATATATATCTCATGTATAATAACATTAATATATATATCTAGACAATAGTATTAGTATATAAGTTATAATAAAATAAGTTACAAAGGTTGTTGTCATCAAAACTACTATCTTCGGCTCCTAACAACTATGAGATGTGAGATGGATAGTCCGCATCATTTTAAATTATAGAATATGAGATGGATAGTCCACATTAGTTTAAGTAAATAAAATGTGGGATGGGTAGTCCACATGAATATAAGACGAGTAGTCAATAAGAACTTAAACGGGTAGTCTAACAATTGGGGGATAGGTAATCTGATACATATGGCATGTTTATACACTAACATATTATTTTGTTTTAACCAATGTGGATGCAAGAGTAAAGTATATAGTTAAAATGTTTAATTGGGTACTAGTGAGGGAAACTCGTTCTGCAAAACGGTGTGGTCTCACTATATCTATTGGTTTGAGATGGTAGATTATTATTCACACCAGCTTTTCGTCTCCCATGAAGTTTTTGTTTTCCACTTAAACTCTTGGGTATCATTTGAGTAGGTTGATAGTAAGGGCTTTTCGGGTTCCCTTTAGACGAATAAGCTTCCAAAGACATGTAGGAGGTAATCTAGCTAGAAGGAGCTATATATCTATTTTCCGTAATGTTTTGATTCTATTTTGGTATTGTAATGGCAAGTTGTATTAAATGCCAAATATTTGACTTTGATTATCCAGGGGAGCAGTCGCTCTTCGAATATGTTGTAATAATTATATTTTCTCTGAACGTGGTTTGCAAATTTGGATTACGTAATGAAATTGAAATTTTATTGTGAAATGAGATGAAACATTTATTATAAAATATGTGTTGAATTTCCATATTCATGTGTTTCTGATATTATCAACATGATTAACATAGCTGCATTTTGTCACCGAAAATTAATATGGATGACTGCAACATCCATAACATTTAGCTTCGGACCTCAATTTGGGGATGTTATAAGTGGAAGCATTGGAAGTGGGATGTTATTCAAGAAAGGATTCGTCTCATCGGTTATATGAGGCTAGTATCATGGTCAACTGAAGTCAATTCAAAATCAAGTTCTCTGGACAAAGTAGTTCGGTTAATAATTGTTATTATTGAACCAAAGACTTTGTGTTTGGACTATAGAGTTGAATATTGACGATATTATAATTTTGAACATTTCCAAATTTCATATGTCTAAAGCGATATGTTTGATTAAGAGAATTGGTGAAATAATTAACACTATCGAGCAACGCTTAACAAGGTAAAACTGGATTTTATCGATATCAAGTAAGCGATAAATTTGGCCATAATGTCACATTTTCTGCTAAGTGAAGTATGAACGTTAGTATTCGAATTGTTTAATATTAATCACTAACCAAATTTACATCTAAGAGTCACATAACCGAAACGTTGAATACTCATGTTACCACCCAATTTAATTAAATTATACTTATCATAAATTAATTAATACTTATGAAATATTAATCATAAACTTTTATTTGACGTATATTGAACAATATTAAATAGTGTTCCTATAATAGTTATATAAGCATTAATCGATATGAGATATCGACAAGCGTTTAAATTGAATTTAAACGCAACAAATACTGTTTGGCCTTGAAGAGGATTTGAGGCCCATGAAGGGCTTGATAATTTCGGCTAGAATAGGTAAGAGTAGGCTGACAATATTGATGGCTAAGGTGGGTTGGAATTTGAATTAAAAGAGAGGAGAATTGGTATGAAAAAAATAAGGATCTAGATCCTTGTTTTACTCCTTAAGATCTCCTTATTTAATTATCTCTAACCCACACTTTTCAGAGTCTTTGGAGCCTCCATCCCTTCCATCTTGTAGTCGAATTCATCCCCTCTCTTTCTTTAAATTTTCAAGCATTTAAATACAAATTAAATCAAATACAATTATCAGTGGTAAAGGCAATTCAGAGATAGCAACTTCAGAATCAGAATCAGATTCAAGGAGTCTATTTCTTCATTTCAACGTGCAAATTATATATTAATGTTTATATGATTTTTGTTCCATATGTTGCTTTGTTAAAATTATAACGAATCAGTATATCGATGGATTGTCATATGTTGATGGTTGTGTATACAAGTGCATATATATATATATACAATAGAAATATTTTTATATATATTTGCTTGCATTATGCTTTCAACATAAAAAAATTAATTTTTTTTCAAACTAAAATAATTTTAAATGATTTTAATTACTAAATCTAATCTAAAAATGTTTAACATAATATAATATATGTGCTAAATCTTTAAAAAAAATTATATAATAGAGGATTTCGAAAATATTTTTTTGTTTTTTTCGAATACATACACACGCACAATTATTTAATTTGAAATTGACTATGCAAATAAATGTATGTATGTTTGTGTATGTATGTATGCGTGTGTGTGTATAGTTTGTACAAAATTTAATACAATATATTTTAGTTAACTTTTTTTCAGAAATAAATTATTTATTTTATTTTATTATTAATTTCTACATGGTTTTATAATCAATAAATATTTTAATAATAAAATACATAAAAACTGAAAAGAAAATTAAAAAAAGACCCAGCCGTGAGCTTTACAGGAATGTATGTTAATATATAATAATATTATTATTATTTATATTCATACAGATACACACACATACACACAATTACAACTAATTATATATGTATATATATCGTACACATAAATAAATTAAAAAATATTTCCACTTGGTTTTCATATTATGCACACACACTATAATATGATTCTCTATATTATTTAATTATATATGTATATATAAATAAATTAAAAAAATTCTATTTGGTTTTCATATTATAATATATATATATATATATATATATATATATATATTATAATATGATTCTCTAAATTATTTTTAAATAATATTTATAATAATCGTTTAATTAATTTTATAGATATACATATGTACATGCATACATATTATAAATATTTTAAATAAATGATTTACAATTACTATTTCAAACTATAAATATATGTGTTTCCCATTCAAGGCATGGAGGTGGGCTCCCACAAAATCACCAGATAACCTGGTTGGGGGCATCAAATCTCTGTGCTGGGCTGGCTTAAATCCCAACTGTCTGTGGTCGGACCAGGCAGGCGGGGGCTTCTCCTATCCCTTCGATTTCATCAGGGCTTTGGGTTGAGTTTTAGAAAATAAATAATAATTTGATGCACACACATATATATATATATATATATATATACACATTTAGATAATACATTTGTATATACGTTGGACTAGCATGTCTGTTGCGGTGTAAATCGCACCATCTATATGCGGACATGTCAAACTATGTACACATAAACCTGTTACACATGCACATACACACATATGTGTATACAACACACACGTGTGTGTACAAATTATGTAAAATAAAACTTTATCTATAAATTTAAATAAGGGGCATTTCACTAAAAGGACAAACTTTGCAGTCCAATTAGTTTATACGACACACATCCACAGAAATTAATTTCAAGGTCAAAGTCAACAGAATAATTACTTTTAAGGACAAAATCAGCAATCTAATTACTTTCAAGGACATAATTCCATAGGTTTTTAGGCCATGGAAACTAAGTATTTTGCATTTATCCTTAAAATTAATTATTTCAGTTGTGTGTCCTAGAAACTAATTGCACTTGCTAAAGAGGCTCTTGTGGCTAATTTCCACTTTAAATAAAATATTGATTTTATTTAAAAGAAATTTAAAAATTTCTAAATAAATTCAAACTGCAAATGCCTATTAAAGATCTAGTAATCGAATTTTTTTGAAACTTACCCAATTGCTCCGTTGCGAGCTAGCCCAGATCCAACAAGATCACAGATGCAAAAAATAAAAGAAATTTGTAGAGATGATTTATGGTGGCTCCGTTATCGCGAGATAGTGTACATCCGCGTTGGGGAGATGATATTTTATTACTTTCTAAGGAAAAAAAATTACAAGACTGATAATGGATGCAAATAGGGATGTAAACGGGTTAGACTGGACTGAACGAAGGTGTGTCCTAGTCCTGTCATTTAAGAAATTCAAACGGACACAAATCAGACATGCATTAAACTCGGACATTGTTTGTACGAGTCGGATAATGGACGGACAATGTTCGGACAGTAGAAAAACATCCGACATACTCGGATGAAAATATTTTCGTACATTGTTTCTTATCCTCATTCATATCCTAGATAAGAATCGTACAGATGCGGACCGGACGTCTTACAGTCTCGGACCGAGCCGGACGTCGGACAATCGTACAAAATTTACAATCCTAAATGCTAAATGAAAGAATATGAAGAAATATAACCTGAGATGATGATACAAATCTCTAAAGAACGACTGTCTTTACATAAGATTATTGCGTGGGGTTGAAGTAATTGATTTATATATGTCAATAAATCATGCTTCATCAATTCACCGATTCATATGAAAAACATATATGTATTTGATTTTTTAGTTTCCTCCAAATGCATGTACCTAATAAAATATCTTCTTTGATCAGCTGATTAGGAAATTGATCGATTACTTTAGTCTCTCACAATAATTTCTTTTCATATATATAAATCCTAAATCCTTGTCTTTTCTTTAATGCAATAAAAGTGACAACATATTTGAGTCACGATTCCACCAATAATATATCTTCAAAATTTATTTAAGTTTGGAAATAGTGTATCATCGAAATCTAACAGTTGCGATGGTGGTGACATCAATGGATATGATCACGATAGTGGTGAAAACTATTTATATATAAACACTACTTAGATTACTAAATTAAGCAAACCATGTGATTAACAATGAGATTAGTATGCATTATGTGATTTGAAATGGAAATCTGCTGCGAAAGAGAATCTCTTGCAGTTGTAGTTGGTTATAACTTAGTGATTTAAATCATAAGCTGTTTTGGCAATTAATTAATTTTTGATCATATGAGTCGGTAACTAGATTCATTGAATGGTTTTGTCTTGTGGAGTTTGTATTAATAAGAGAGATGATTATAACGCGTCATTCATATTTAGTAAAAATCAAACCATAACCAAATTGGTATATGAAATCAAGAAAAAAGATTTGTTTTCTCAATTGCAGTACCTTTTTGTGAAATAACAATAAAATGACAATTTCTCTTCGTTGCAATGCAATAAAATGACAATTTCTCTTCGTTGCAATCGGTATTTTGTTGACAACCGCAAGTGGCGCCTTGTCACCGTTTGAGATATGAGTAAAAATCAAAAGATATTGTTCTGCAGGTTTAAAATTAACTTAAATTTCGATCATACTAATCATGGCAAATGTTTCCAACAGAAACAACACTTGCTACAATCAAAAGTATCTGATAACTTTCATGTATGAATATCAAAAGAAATAATGCTTGCAATGAGAAGTATTTGATATGACAACTTTCATAATTGAACCAATGTCCTAAAATAACAGAAAAGCATAAACCAACGTTACTAACATACAAGCACACAGAAATTATGGAAATCTTGACATATAAGCACAAAGAAATGATTGCACTTGCACGTTAGTTGGTGGGATAAAAGCCATTAACAGTCATTCCACCATCGACTGAGATGACCTGCCCTGTAATGTATGAAGCAGAAGGAAAGCAAAGGTACGCAACAAGCGATGATACTTCTTCAGGTTCTCCAATTCTTCCAAGCGGCGTTCTAGAAATTACATTATTCACAAATTCCTCGTCCTCAAGAAGCTGATATTATTATATGAATGAATCATGAGATTATAGTTGCTTCTTTAGTATAAGAAAGATATGGAAGTAAAATATACTCACTTTATCAACAAGTGAAGTCTTGATGTACCATGGTGATACTGAATTGACTCTAATGTTATCCTTCGCCCATTCACATGCTAAATTCTTCGTAACCTGATTTATTGCTCCTGGCATATACATGGCGATTAGTGTCATAACTCCTTAGTCATGATGAATCTATACTCAATAGTCTTATTGTCATAACTATACTCTTCCAATTATATAGAAGAGGGAAAAAACTTAGTACATCATGCAAATATAAATGAGACTATAATCACCTTTAGTTGCTGCATATACAGTTCCACTACAAACAGCAACCACTCCACAAACAGAAGATATGAATACAATGCTACCCATTCCCGATGCTTTTAATAAAGGGTAGGTAAGCTGACACATATGATAGGCCGATTCAAAGTTTGTAGCCATGATGAATGAGAATTCCTCTGACGTGTATTCTGTTGTTGGCTTCCTTGTGTTGGTCCCTACATTATTTACCTATTTACAAATTGTCACAGAATATCAGTATACTCGGGCAATAAATTTGAAACAAGATACATAATATTCAGAATATCATGGAGATGGTATTGGTTTGCAGCATATGAAACAGAACAAGGCCTTAGTCTGGTGGAACTTTCAGTTTTGATCAAAATTAAACGTCAAAATTTCAAAAAAAAAGGTATATATACTTGGTTATTGATATGCTTGAAACTCTTGTGTACCTAAGTAGAAATGTCACACGTTCTAATATAGTTGTTGTAGGCTTCTAGCAACATCAAACTCGAGTAACCAATGGTCAAAACAATGATATAAGACTCTTTATTGCAGCAAGTATGATTGCATGGCAGATCAAATCCAACAGATTTAGATTGAAGTCAATTGGATCCAATTTATAGTTGGACCCTAAAATTTTGATACGCAGTTGATCTATCCGACCTTTAAATCTGATTTGGTTCAAAGACTTTGGATTGAATCGGATATCGGTTAGAGTTTGCGGTAAAATCTGTCACATTGATATACTTGGGTACCATTGTATGAAAAACGTTAGTTATATACTAAGTCTTATTTTGTTAAAGACCCTGCTTAACACTATATTTTAGAGAAAAAAAAAATTAACCTTATAGCCTATAATGTTAACTTTTCATTACATAATATAAATAAGATTCTGTAGTGGGTTTATATTATTATTACTATGAACGGTTGTTTGCATCAGAAGTTTAGGTTTGTAAACTAGATGATGTTTGTTATTGAAGGGATGAATTCATCTTTTTAGTTGCTAATTAAAGTAAACTGAAATTAGGCATAGAATATAATGGCCTCTAAGTGAATTAAATTAGATAGAAAAATGACATAATTATATTTTATCAACATTTAACTGGATCAAATTAGAGTGATTCATATTCTTAGATTAAAAAAAACAAACGTCTTAATGGTAGGACAAGAACCAACTTTTATTATTAAACTACTAAACTAATAAGTTTTCAAAATAAATTAAATAGGTTTGATTTTCTATTTTTTTGAAAAAAAAAAAAATTGATTTCGTACATGTTAAATAGTTAATAATAGGGTAGAGTAGATCTAGAGCATAAATAATATAGTAAAATCGTCAAGCACTAGTTTTTATCGAAATAACGAACGCCAAGAATCATGAGAGCCGAAGGACATGCAAATAACAAGAATAAATGACAAGGATAGTACGTTTTATTAATAACTGAGACTCTGGTGATTTGGTTGAGAAACTATGATGCTGAAGATGACTAATGTTGGAATAGCTGGAATGTGACCGAGGATTTTGTGAATTGTGGACCGCCTTTGTTTGGGCACAAAGTTTCAGTGTTGGAAAACACTAAAACTGAAACGTCGGAGATGGGCTTTCGGTGTTTCCCGATGCACTTTCCAAAAATGCAACTATTTCTTTTAGTGCATCGCCAACCTTATTTTCTTTAGTAAGAAGAATTAATTTCTTTCTTTGTCTTTTGATTAATAAGATTTATGCCTTTAACTTCAATATAATGTTTATTTAAATTTAATTCTTGATGCATTAATATAATATTTATCCACAATGCAAAGTTTCTTTTAGTTCAGGCTACCAATTTTGTGAGAATAAGAGTTCAAGCTACCAATTTTGGATAATGGTTATATCAACTGACAAGGAACATTTGAGTAGAACTTTGACTGAATTAAAATATAAATTACAACCAAATATTTCATTGCTTCGCTTTTCATGTTCAGTTTATGGCAATGGCTACCAATTTTCAAAAAAAGAATATCAAAACTGGTTATCAATATGACTGATGATTATAATTGATTTGATTCTACACTCTGCAATCGTTTATTCATCCAATCATCCATGGATTTTAAAACTACAAAAGACATCTGCCCTATGCAAATTTTCAGGAGACCATTCACCATCCAATAATAAGCGGAATGGATACAAAGTTAACAAACTGGAAGAGAAAAAGGTAATACCAAGAAGTACCTCAAACGTTGCACAGAACTAACATAAATTATAATTTGGTAGGTGCTATAAAAAAATTCAGCATTAAACTAATGATTTGTTTATATATAATGTTTTAGGGTTAAGAAGGTCATCACAGATCGAAGGTAGACAACGAGAATAAAAGACAAGTTATGAAACAGGTGTACAAATGATGTTTAAGCAATATATGCTGAAAACTTGATAGTATACAAATGCTTAGTTGTTTAAAAATGTAAGATTCACAAACTTAAGTTGATTTAGGTATTTTGCACATCAAAACATACTAGGCTGCATATCTTAAAGTTAATGAGTTACCACAGCTTCATATAAAAAGGTTAAAACATAACATTCTAAACTGAAATTGGTATAACTGGTATATGTTTTCTATTTTCAAATGACTGAGCATCTTTCTTTTATGTTTTTGAGACATATTTCTTATATATACCGCATATGCACATATTTCATTACGTATCATCTATTTTCGTTGTATAGCATTGATCTGTGATGGTTCTTCTAATCTTAAAAATCCTATATAAAAATATAAATCTAAGTTAATGTTGACCATTATAATTCTACTCTTCTATAATTGTTTTTTTATGATATACCAGAACGTTATTTTAATATTTTAGTCTAATGTTTTGTTTACGATATTAAAAAGTATAATTTTTCTACTCTTCCGATATGTTAGTTTTGTATCTATTGTTCTCATTATAGGATAGTAATGGCCTCCAAAAAATGCATAAGGTGGGCATTTGGTTGCAGTTTCAAAGTTCTAGGCGATTTGATGAATATACAGTTTCAACCGAGTGCAAAACCTTATTAGTATAATCACCAGTTAAACTAGTAATCAATTATGATATACTTTCTTTTTGTTTTTGTTTTTTAAATTGGTAATTGGTGCCTTGGGGTTAACATGAAAACTAAAGTAATGAAATGTTTGGTTGGATTTTTTTTTTTTATTATGTATTTTTTTAATTCAATTAAAGTTCTTTCCAAATGTTATTTGTCAGTTGATATAAATCGGTGGTACTTTGAATTGTAGTCACATGCACGCGCGCGCGCACACGTATATGTATGATCTTTATCCAAAATTGATAGATTGAACTAAAAGAAGCTTTGCCATCGGAATACGATAAATCTTATATTAATGCAGCAAGGCCAAAATTGAAATAAATATTCTATTAACGCAGAAAGGAATAAATCTTGTCAATCAAAAGCAAGTAAGAAATTTGATTTCTTATTAAACCTGATAAGGTTGGCGATGCACCAAAAGAAATAGTTCAATTTCTAGAAAGTGCGTCTGGCATGAACCAAACACTGATTTGTGATCAACTAGGTGAAAGAGAAACTTGTCTTTAAAAGTAATGCACTCCTATGTCGATTCATTTAACTTTTCAAGGTATGAAATTTAATGAAGCAATTAAAAAATTTGTACAAGAATTTAGGCGACCAAGTTGTCTCTTCATATTTTACATCATTTGGTTTTCTTAAGTTAAAAACACACACAACCTAAATCACCATCCTACTTTACAAGTATTATTCCTTTATAACTGTTGAAATATTGAAGAAGAAAATGGGGGTGTGTGTGTGGGGTTTTTGTGTGGGGGGGGGGGGGGGGGGGGGATGGGGAAGCAACAAACATTAAAATGCTACATCTTTATTGATGATTTGATTAGTAATTCAACAATCATAACTAATATTTATAGCTACATTGTTTAAAGCCAAAGTAATTATAAAATAAGGAAACAACTGTAACATTGAAAAGTGTAGATAAATATCTTCGATCTATTTCTTGACATATAATAATATCTCTTAACATCCCCTCAAACTCATGGTGCACAACAACTGGAATTTATCAATGCAAGAAACAATCAGAGAAGAACCATCCAGAAATAATATCATCAGAGCCATCCAAAAAATGTGAAACCAATTGTCCAATGATGCTATAGTAACATCAAATAAAAGCTTTAGCGTGATTGGTAGACGGCTGTCTACAAAGACGACGACGATGAATCAAAAATCCAAAGTTGAATTCAAGAAGATAAAATAGAAACAAGAAAATTCCTATGAGATTGAAAGTGGAATTCCAATCTGCATTGGAAGAGTAATTCCAATCAAAAATCCGAAGTCGAAATCCAAAAAAAAAAAAAAGGAATAACAAGTTCCCGTGAAATTGGAAGAGCTATTCCAATCAAGATTCATTAATGTCGTTGCCGGAAGATTGACGCCAATTAGAGAAGAACTGAAAACTAAAATCTGAAATGGGAACAACTGTATTGTTTTGCAAGTAAGCTTAGTAACACTTTGGAAAATTTGGGTAGCTCGGATATAAAGTTTGTGAATCCAAGTTGAGGCATGCATGATAAATATATGGTTTTTGGAGATAGGAGGAAGGAGATGCTTTAACAAATCAAACCATTGAATTTCCAGCCGGATTGAAACTTGCTCTGCCACCATATTGGAACATTGAAATAAAACAAAATATAATATAGAGAAGATAAAGAAGAAGAAAAAAGGCGAATAAACATCAAAAAACTACATCTTTATTGATGATTTGATTAATAATTCAACAATATATAAATGATATTTATAGCTATATTGGTTAGAGCCTATGTAATTATAAAATAGAAAAACTGTAATTTTGAAAAGCGTAGGTATTAAAATATCCTTGATTTATTCCTTGACATATAATAATAATCTTTTAACAATAACGACCTCAACCAAGAGTCACTTTGGAATCTAGCTTAAGATTCTTCCAAGCTCTACCATAAGCTCACCTAACTCCCTCAAAGCTATATAACGAGCTTAAATCATGGAGCTCGCCCTTCAGATTTGTTTGTACCTCATCACATAACAACAAAGTTAGCTTTTCATTCATCAATCCCAAGTACTGAGGTCACAATGATAACAAGCTCAGAACATCAAGAGCTATCAAACTAATCAAAAGGAAATGTTCCTAACCCTGAGGTTAACTTGGGTCATTTCCTAAAATCGAAAGAATTCATTTCAACAATACAGCACAATTTCAATCTGCTCGAAGCAATCACAAAACCAAATAAACTTGTTATAACACCCAATTGTTTTAGTTCAGGGAAGTCAATACATTCCAACAAACTCATCACAAAGTTCATGGGGTCGACACACCCAAAGATGTCTCGTATGCAGTCACCTAGAGGAGCTGGTACATCCTACGAGCACTGGTCATCAAAAAATCGAAGATAGATTCCAACAAAAAGTTTAAATTGCAAGGATTGGTGGAGTCGAGACACCTACCGAGTAGATCAAAGATGATAGACTAGTCAATATATTCTGAGGTGTTTCTGAGAACACAAATACATAATTAGGCCAATGGAAGCAAGAATTCCACAGCAAATACAGACACGAGGTCTAGATCGGCGGGGGTCAATACATCCTAAGGATCTAATCACATCATCAAAATAGTGACTGATAAAGTCAGTACATTCAAAAGCAAGTAAACAGGGTTGAAACAAACAAAACTTCTATTTCATTGGAAATTCACAAAAATAAAAAGAGGGGGGGGGGGGGGGGGGGGGGGAGGGAAGAAGAAGAAAAAGGCAATGGTCGATAAATGGTTGATATGTCCTTAAAAGGCAAAGCCTATGTTTCTATAGAATGGGAGCTATACATATAAAAAGGCTCAAGACAAGAAGTAGGGGTGTAGGTAGGGGTAGGGTAGAAACACCACGGATACAATGAATGGCATCAGTACCAACCAAATTAACTCAATATTGAGGTCCAAAGAAAAGATTCAAGTCTACGTCCTCGAATGGAAATCACCTTGAATTTTTCCCGAACATCCAAAACTGGCTCGCCAAAACTTTAGGATCAATGCTGATCACTTCCCCTTATGCTTGCTGAAATCACTAGCCGAATCACAATGGCCTATGTTGCTCGCTTCACTTACGAACAAAATTCTAGAGCGGCTATGGTGATGGTAAATTTACCAATACCAAACAACTGGTAATCAATATCGAGCTACATCGGTATACCAACGGTAAATTTATAATTATTAAAGGGTAAATGTAGCAGTAAAGATACGTCAAAACTAATGGTACCGGTAAATGTAGCAGATGCTTGTAATATTATTTATAATTATATTTACTTTTGGTTTTATTAACTTCTAAATCTAAGATTAGTAAAATTATTATTTCACATTGTTGTAAATAATTTGCGATGAATCAAGAAAATTTTCTCCGTCAACCAAAATAAGTTCAATTTTTATATATGCATTGATGGAGTTGGAACTAGTAACAAAATATGTTTTTTATTATTATCGAGATTTTACTGTAAATTTTTTTTAATGTCTTTAGATATTTGATAAATTTATTATTACTAGTCAACGGTCTACCAGTTTATCGATGTATCAACAAACAATTTACCAGCGGTAACGGTAAAAAATCGATAATCATTTTTGACTTACCAGTAGTATCGGTACAATAACGGTTTTCTCGTATCCGTTGCGGTTACCATTACTATAATAACCATTAAAATCCTATCACATAAGCCACTCCTTGATTGCGTGCAAACTTGCTTCATCCTTATCGTACAATGTTACTAAGTTCATTTTACAAAAATTAGCTACTTATTTAATTTGTCTTGAGAAAGCCGCTTGGTAACCCAAAAAAGAGATCAACGCCCAAAAATCAGATGAAAGAACCAGCTCTTTTACAACAGATGTAAAAGCAGTAGAAATCCCAGATCAAGCAAGCAAAGATAACAAAAAAGTAGAAGGACACACGTGAATTTTTATAGTAGTTTGACAATCTCTGACCTACGTCCACTTGATAGTTTGTTATTCGTTTCTTCTCATCGGATTACAATGAGTTATACCATATCCGACCACAATCTAATGACTCTTAAATTTACAATGGAGTTTGTAGAATGTTTAAGAGGTAGAGAATATGAGTGAAGAGGAAAAGGAAGTCCTTAATAACAGACAAATTCAATCCTGTTTTGGTTGCAGCTAGACTTGTATTTATAGAAAAATAGAGGTAATGGGTTAGAAACTCGCTTGCACCGAGGTCCAGGAGATAGTCCGAAGTAACACAAGAAGAATTGGAGAGTATCGAGCCAAAACCATAGCTCGGTACCGACATATCTATAGCTCGATGTCGAGCTATGTATCTTGGTGCAAGTTGAATCATTCCACTTGCTTTGCTTTTGTTTCATCTACTCGATTTGTTCTAAGTCCTTTCCTTTTGGCTTTGAGTTGATTCTCGCGATCTCCTTGATAGCACTTGAATTATCCTATTTTCCTGGCTTCCCTCTCGTCAATCCTTAAAATTGCTCGTCCAAATCATTGGAAAATCATTATACCACGAGTTATTGGAGTAGCACAAGAAATGTATCATGTTTGGGATGTGAAATGGAGAGGGTTCATAGGTTGGCACCGACCTATGATAGCTCGGTGATGAGCTATTGTAACGACCCACCTTGCTTACCTCTAGGAACGACACTTAACACATCATCGGTGCTCGTGTGTCGTTGCCTAAGCATCAGAAAGATGAATCGTCGTGGGATGAATAAACAACAGAATAGAAAACCTCAGAATGAAACTTCTAAATAAAACATAACAGTCAATAGTACATCAGATTACTCCATAACAGAGAGTTATTAGAGTTACACAAAAGTACTACAAATCAGCCTATGCAGTTATAACATTCTGCCTTTACAAATGCTGAAACAAAATACACTTATGCAAACTAGAAAATACAGTGGAATAGATAACAAAGAAGATGAAAGCCTCCTGCTCGAACGTCCTCTCTAAAAGAGCCCAACACAAACCTGCTGTTTTCGGACTACTCGAATAAAATGAGTACCTGAGAGTTTAGGAAAAACAAACAACTCGGATCAGACGATATGTCTGGTATGAGTTAAACTTTGAATAATAGGTATATAATTAAACACAAACATGCGAGACCATGTCGCTGAACACGGAACGGGTTTGTTAGGAAATCAATTTTATGATTTCGATGATAACAACTATACAATAGAAATCGAATATGCATGTACATATTTATATTTACAGGTAATTGATAAAGAAAAGAGACAAGAGCAAGACTCAAAAGAAATATCAAGAGGCTACGAGTCGATAGAATTGGAAGAGGAATGACACAGGCACAGAAAAAGCAACATACACAAATTCATACGTCTAGATGCACTAGCCAGACGTCTGATTGATTACTCTGGTTCGAAATTCAGAAAGAATCAGACGTCTGGTTAATAAACTCAGATGTCTGAAATGCAACCATATACAAAAAATATATGAAGGACAGACGTCTGAAACATTTTTCAGACGTCTGATTTTGAACTCGGTTGTGTAAATTCAAAGACCAACTGTCACATTTGAAAAGACACGTTCGCTCCTCTTCACTGCACTCTTCATCACCATGAGAAGCGACCTTAGAGCACTTACTAACAGATGCAACTACACAAAGGATCTCTGTACCACTATAAATAGAATCGGGAATTCAAGAGAAGATCTAACTTTACTTTCTTACGCTCTTAACTCTTATACTCTGATTTATATATGATCTCTAGCAATCAAATACCTGTATTTAACACTTTCATATATTCAGAACTCCTCATTCAATATTATATATATATATATATATATTAGAAGCATTTGTACTTAATAGTCAACATCCGTGTTATAAAACACATTCTTGACAAAGAAACTCTGATATTGTAAACATGTTCCTCCAGGTTAAGTGAGGGTTAGTTGAAAGGAAATTCCAAAAAGGAGCTTCGGGACTGGACGTATGACGGGAGGTCCGAACAAGTATAAAATACTAGTGTGATTATTTTCATTTACTTTGCTATTATCATCTATCAAGTTATAATAGATATATCATATAGTTAGTTGCTTATACTTGCATATATATTCTACACGATCCACTCACATAGACTTTCAATTGGTATCGGAGCAAGGTTTTGATCAAAAAACAGTAACACGTTTTTGAATCACTTTAATATGGCAAGTATCTTTCAAGAAGGACAATCCACAGCATGACCCCCACTTTTTAATGGATCTAACTATGCATATTGGTCAACACGTATGAGAATTTTTATGGAAGCTAATGGTCTAGAAATTTGGTCAGCCACACAAGATAAATATGAAGCACCTACTACTGCTATGAACACATGGACCGATGCACAAAAGACCTTAGCTTCAAACAATGCTAAAGCTATGAATGTTTTATTTTGCTCTCTAGCAAAAATGAATTTTCACGTGTCATGTTATGCACTACTGCATTTGGTATTTGGCGTACGTTACAAATTACACACGAAGATACAACAAAGGTCAAACAAACTAAGATTTCGATTTTGCAAAACCAATTTTCGTCATTCAAAATGAAGCAAAATGAAACTATTGTTGACATGTATTCTAGATTTCAAACTATCCAACATGATCTTATGGCATTAAGAGTCAAATTTACTGATTTTGATTTAGTTTCTCGAATATTCAACTCTTTAACATCAGATTGGGAAAGGAAGGTATGAGCTATTGAAGAAGCTAATGATCTCTCCACTCTCAAAGTTGAAGAGTTGATAGAAAATTTAATGTCCTATGAAGCTAATTTGCAGGCATGAAAAGAACTAAATTCGAAGAAAAAGAACATAGCATTTCCAGCAACAAAGAATGATGACTCTGATTTAGATGAAGAAGAAATAGTCTTCATTGCCAAGAATTATAACAGATTCAAGAAATTTAGAAAGATGATCAAATTCCAAAAAGAAGGGAAGACCAACCTAACAAACCTATCTCAAATCAAGTGTTATGAATGTGATCAATATGGACATATGAAGAAGGATTATCCAAAACTCAACAATGATAAAAAGAAAAAGAAATTTGAAAAATTCAAAAAGAAAAAGGCTTTCAAAGTAACATGGGATGACTCGGATTCATCATCGTCTGAAAGTGATAGCGATAGTGACGAAGAACAAGCTACTGTATGTTTTATGGCACAAATCGAAGAGGTATGTCCTGAACTTAGCTATGACGAACTACTAGAACTTAGCATGAAATTAGATGATAAATTTAGACAAAATAAAAAATTGAACAAAGAATATTTAGTCAAAATAAATCGATTAGAACTTGAAGTAAGAATGTTAAAAGATGAAAAAAATTATTCTAGAAGAACTTGAATTATCTCAAGAAAAAATCAAAAATAATTTGATAGAAAGTGAAGCTATTACTATTGATTTTGAAAACACTAAATAGTGAAGGATAATTTGTTAAAAGAAAATGTTGACTTTAAAAATAGTATTGAATTATTGAAAATTGAAAATATAGAATTAAAAGAAAAATTAGACAAAATTACAAATAATATGTCAAAAATTAATAAAGAAAAACAAGATTTGAAAAATCTTATCAAAACTTCAAAACCATCCGGCAATAGAAATAGAATAGGATTTAAAAATTCATCTAAACAAAAAGGAAATGATGCTAAAAATACTAGTTATATAAAAACTAAAAATTTACACAAGTCTAAATTGAATGCCAAAAATACGAAGATTTGGATTCCTAAAACAAATAATAATTTGATTAGACAAAAGTTTATTAATAATTACTTAGAGAATGTAGTTTATAATAAAAATTATATTTATAAAGGTACCAAACCATCTTGGGTGTGGCTACCTTCTTCTAACAATTAGGACCCTAACAAAATATACGAGTACCAATTAAAACATCTTTTATTTTGCAGGTATCCAAAATAAAAAATAAGAAGAAATGGATACTAGATAGCGGTTGCTCCAAGCATATGACCGGAAATTCAAAAATGTTATCAAATATAACATACATGGATGGTGGAACGGTAACCTTTGAAGATAATTCAAAAGGATATGTCGTGGGCATTGAAGAAGTCATCAATTCTTGTATATCTAACTCTTCTATTATTACAAATGTTTTATTAGTAGAAAATCTAAAACACAACTTACTAAGTATTAGTCAATTATGTGATAAAGACTTTCAAATAAATTTGAAAAAGATAGATGTAATATTTTATATAATAACAAACAACTTATTTTTGAAGGTTTTAGAAACAAAAATATTTATGTATTAAACATGAATATAGGTAAAAATTCAAATTTATGTTTAACCGCCAAACATGATGATCCATGGTTATGGCATAAACGATTTTGTCATATCAATTTTAAGAATATTAATAAATTGGCAAAATATGAACTAGTTAGAGGTTTACCTAAAATAAATTACAAAGTAGAAAATTTATGTGACGATTGTCAAATTGGAAAACTAAAGAAAAGCTCTTTTAAATCTAAAAATAATATGTCTACAAAACAACCATTAGAATTATTACATTTATTTGGACCAACACAAATACGATCTATAAATCACAACAAATATGTTTTCGTCATAGTTGATGATTTCTCAAGATATACATGGACTTTGTTTTTAAAACATAAAAGTGACACTTTTGGAATGTTTAAGATATTTGCTAAAAGGATTAAAACACAAACGAACTTAAAAATTAAAAATATACGAAGTGATCACGGAGGAGAATTCGAAAACGATCTTTTTACTAATTTTTGTAATAAGAAGGGAATAACTCATTATTTTTCTTTTCCTCACCTCAACAGAATGGTGTTGTGGAAAGGAAAAATCGTACATTACAAGAATGTGCACGAATATTACTAAATAGTAGTGGTCTACCAAAACACTTTTGGGTTGAAGCTATTGTCACAGCTTGTTATGTATTAAATCGAGTAACCATGCGTCCTATGAAAAAACAAACTTGTTTTGAAATATTTTTTGGTAAAAAATCTAATATATCATACTTTAAAACTTTCGGTTCAAAATGTTTTATACTAAATACAAAAGATAACTTAGGAAAATTTGATCAAAGGCCGATGAAGGTGTTTTTATTGGATATTCGGATCGTAGCAAAGCATATAGAATCTTTAACAAACGAAATAATACTATTGAAGAAAGTTTACATGTTTCTTTCGATGAAAAGCTTTTTAACCGTAATACTATTGATGACGAAGAAATTATCCCACTAACAAATTCAACAAATTTCATTAGTAATGAAACAAATATGCAAAATATCACGTTGATATCATCTCCTAGAATTCTTAAGAATCATCCAAAAGATAATATCATTGGAGATCTTAATTCTAGACTAGCTAGAAATCAACTCAATCAAATAAGTCATATAGCATTTGTGTCAAATTTTGAACCAAAAATTATATAGAAGCTTCAAATGATAATTTTTGGATAATAGTTATACAAGAAGAATTAAATCAATTTGAACGTAATAACATGTGGGAATTAGTGCCAAGACCTGAAGATCAATCGGTTATAGGAACAAAATGGGTATTTAAAAACAAAGCAGACGAGAATAAAAATATTGTTAGAAATAAAGCACGTTTAGTTGCTCAAGGATATAATCAAGAAGAAGGTATCGATTACGATGAAACCTTTGCTCCGGTAGCAAGATTAGAGACCATTCGTACATTACTAGCCTTTGCAATTTATAACAATTTTAAACTATTTCAAATGTATGTCAAAAGTGCATTTTTAAATGGTTTTATCAAAGAAAATGTATCCCCATTATTTGTTCGCGAAAAATATCCCGATCATGTTTTTAAGTTACACAAAGCATTATATGGATTAAAATAAGCTCCACGAGCATGGTATGAACGCCTTAAAAATCATTTAATTTCATCGGGTTTTCAAATAGACAAAATAGATACAACTTTGTTTATCAAAAGAGAAAATAATGATATTTTAGATGTGCAAATCTATGTTGATGATATCATTTTTGGTTCAACTAACGAAAATCTATGTAATCAATTTTCAAATATTATGAAAAATGAATTTGAAATGTCACACATGGGAGAATTAAATTTCTTCTTAGGATTACAAATAAAACAGCTTGAAAATGAAATTTTTATTCACCAAGAAAAATATTGTAATGATTTATTACGTCGCTTTGAAATGGATAAAACCTCAAGCAAACCAACACCAATTAGTACCACTGTTCACTTAGAAAAAGATGAAAACGGAAAAGATTTTGATGAAAAATTATATCGTAGCATGATTGATTCTTTACTTTATTTAACGGCTAGTCGAGCTGATATTATGATGAGTGTATGTCTTTGTGCTTGATTTCAAGCAAAACCAAAAGAATCTCATCTAAGAGCTGTTAAGCGTATTTTACGTTATCTATCTAGTACTAGATATTATGGTTTGTTTTACCCTAAAGGATCATCGTTTGAACTTGTTTCATATAGCGATGCGGATTTCGATGGATGTAGAACAGATCGTAAGAGTACTAGTGGAACTTGTCACTTTACCGGACAATCTTTAGTTTCATGGTTTAGCAAAAAGCAAAATTGTGTTTCTTTATCTACTTGCGAAGCCGAATACATCTCCGCAGCTCTAGCATGTGCACAAGTGATATACATGCAACAAACACTAACGGATTTTGGTAAAATTATCAATAAATCTTCAATATATTGTGATAACACAAGTGTTATAAATTTATCAAAAACCTCTGTTAATCACTCACGAACCAAGCATATAGATATACATCATTTTCTACGAGACAATGTTGAAATAGGAACTATTTCATTAGAATACGTAAATACCGAAAATCAAGTAGCCGACATCTTTACAAAACCATTAAATGAACAAACTTTGATTAGACTCCGACGAAGTTTAAGTATTTGCTCACTTCATGACCTTCTTCCTTAAAATTTAATACTTCATTTAAGGCTAAGTTTAGTCATCTACTTTATTACCACAAATTATACTTATTAATTTCTGAACCTTTAAATTTTAGACGGTTAGTTTGTCTATAAATAATATTTTCAGCTTATATATATACATAGTTACACAAAAACAATATACAAACAATTTATATTTTTTAAAATAATAAATAAATAAATAATAAATATAGTCATGTCTTCTGGGGACTCTTATATATCCATCACCATCTCAACACCATCGATGGACAACTCGGTTGACAAGCCACAACGGCTTCCTACACCTACACCAAGGCAGGAGCCAACGAATAGGTGGTCCTCGTATCATACGGGTTTTACTCCCGACAACAAGAAAACCAAAAGATCTCTGTTTGTCTCTCCTAACACTAAGGAGAAAATTGATGAAATTCATCATTATCAAAAACAACAAATAGATCTTTAACGAGAACTATATTTCAAACAAAAAGTTACGGCACGTCGCCTAAGCTTTTTGGAGCAAGTAGCGATGAAGTTTTGTTCGTCACGGAAGAAAGATATCCATGAACCACTACCAAAACCATGTAGTTCTTTGGATCCCTCCTCTTCATATCGTACTCTTTCGGACCCTTATGGTCTCCACTTAAACCATGAACGGATGACAAGTCAGGAAATAACAAAACTCCATCACCTTCTAAATAATTTGTATTTGTTATTATATGTATCTATGCTTATTTTATTTCACAATAAAAAATTACTTGTTATAAAAGCTCGAGAAATAAGCAAAAACCATCAATTTTATGCTATTTTTAGCCACACTGCTTATTTCAGACGTCTGAGTATGGCCTTCAGACGTTTGACACAATGATATACGTCTAAAAATAAAGCACTATGCATATGTCAGACGTCTGATATACCCCAGACGTCTGTAATTTTGCTTTGTCGTCTCCAAATAAATATCAGAGCATTTCAGACGTCTGAAATCAGATCCAGACGTCTGACTTACTTCTCTGCCTTGAAATATTTTCAAAAATAAATCAAACCAGACGTCTGATAAAACTCTCTGCCTCACCAAATTTTACAAATTCGATCAAATCAGACGTCTACATCAAAAACCAGACGTCTGAATTTTTCTACTGTACTCAATTTAGGGCAAACCAGACGTCTGATTTCCAATCCAGACGTTTGAAATCCAATCGACTCTACAAATTTACCCAGATAACGTCATTTTTTTCACTTTCATCTCAAAAATTTCATCTGACATTTCACCATTAGCGATTTTTTTCCAACTGTTCATCTTTTTACGCGAAGATCGAATCACAATCCTCCTAGAACAAAAAATCCCAAAATATCAAAACGAAAACAGGATCAACCTACCTCATCTTCAAATCCTCAGGTGTGCTCCGATGATCAAATCGAAAGGTGGATGAACAGAGCGCCACATTCCATCAAAAGGTATGAAGATATTCAAAAGAAAAAACTCCACATAGGCCCATTCTATAATCTCCTTAAGTTCCCTATGTATGATTTAGATGAGCCATGTGAAAATGCCGGCTTAGAAACCCTAATTTGTTTTTCTTCTAATGATGTCCAAATAGACCAATTAGCCATTTTTTTATTCTAGACAAATCTAGACAGTACTTCAGTGTGGAACACTGAAAATGAGGATAACTGGCTCTGGTCTAGCGTATATGGTAACACGATTAGATTAACTCCAGGCATAATAGGTCGAACCCTTGGATGCTCTTACACATGGGAAGATTTATACAACATTTCGGATATGCGCTTCAAGTCACGGAACAATATAACTCATCAAACTTGGAAAAACGAAATGCCAAAATTTGCTTCCAAATTTCTACGGCCAAAAGCTCGACTCCTAACTCGAATGATAATTAACACAATCGTTTTACGAATGGGAAGTCACGAGCAAATCACCGAATTAGAGCACAAAGCCCTATATGCTCTATTTAGTGGAACAAGAGTAAACTGGGCCAAATTCATCTTCGACGAGCTAAAGCATTTTCGGACTCAATCAAGACCGTCAATTATTTATCCAACTTATATTATGAGACTTCTTCATGCACATAACATTACATCCTACTTATCGACATTCGAAGAAATCTCGCCTAAATATGCTTCCACCATATTCTTCTCCCTGGTGGACCTACCCGAAATCCCTCCAGAATTCATATCCTTCGAAGAGTGGACGCACAATCGTCAATCTAGAAGAGTTGAGCCTCCTCCTCAACCACACATTGATCCATTTCAAGAGGAGGAACAACATCAAGAAGCTACTCCTCCTCCCGTACCATTTGATTATCCGAGACAAGATGAAATTATGGAAACTCGAACGGATACAAATCCAAACAAAAGTGTTCGAGATCTCACTCTTCGAAACCAACAAATTCGATCTCAAAACCAAAAACTTTTGGCTAAGCGAATTGATAACTTCGAAACATCGTTTGCTACACGCCTAGCCACAGTTGAGGAATCCCTTTCCACTGTCTTGTCGGTTCTTAAAGAAATACTACAACCGGCTCATGGTCCAACACCACCTTCTGACGATTGGCCAACCCCAGTACCTTCTCCTCCCGCAAAACATTCTAAACTCTCTAAGGATGAACCTCTCAAGGAAGCATTGACATCTCCTACAAAGACTAGCACTTCTGAAAAAAAGAACCAAAGGAAGATGATCAAAATAAAGCTTCTCCAAAGGAACTATAGATTTTGGGAATCATAGATTTAAGATTTTTTGAATATCAATTTTTGTACAAATCTATATGTATTCTCACTTCAAGTTATTAATGAAACGTTCTTTTTGTTTGACGATTGGCTTCAATTTTATTATTCTTTTTGATAATGCCAAAGGAGGAGAGATATAAGTATTATCATAAAACATTAAAAACAAGCACATATTCAGGGGGAGATGTATAATATATATATAAGTACATTGAATAGTTGTCATCATCAAAAAGGATGAGATTGTTAGGAAATCAATTCTATGGTTTCGATGATAACAACTATACAATTGAAATCGAATATGCATATATATATTTATATTTACAGGTAATTGATAAAGAAAAGAGACAAGAACAAGACTCAAAAGAAATATCAAGAGGCTATGAGTCGATAGAATTGGAAGAGGAATGACACAGACACAGAAAAAGCAACATACACAAATTCAGACGTCTGGGTGCACTAGCCAGACGTCTGATTGATCACTCTGGTTCGAAATTCAGAAAGAATCAAACGTCTGGTTAATGAACTCAGACGTCTGAAATGCAACCATATACAAAAAATATATGAAGGACAGACGTCTGAAACATTTTCCAGACGTCTGATTTTGAACTCGGCTGTATAAATTCAAAGACCAACTGTCACATTTGAAAAGACACGTTCGCTCCTCTTCACTGCAACTCTTCATCACCATGAGAAGCGACCTTAAAGCACTTACTAACAGATGCAACTACACAAAGGATCTTTCTACCACTATAAATAGAATCGGGAATTCAAGAGAAGATCTAACATTACTCTCTTACGCTCTTAACTCTTATACTCTGATTTATATCTGATCTCTAGCAATCAAATACATGTATTTAACACTTCCATATATTCAGAACTCCTCATTCAATATTCTCTGGGTATATATATTAGAAGCATTTGTACTTAATAGTCAACATCCGTGTTATAGAACACATTTTTGACAAAAAAACTCTGCTATTGTAAACCTATTCCTCCAGGTCAAGTGAGGGTTAGTTGAAAGGAAATTCCGAAGAGGAGCTTCGGGACTGGATGTAGGACGGGAGGTCCGAACCAGTATAAAATTCTGGTGTGATTATTTTCATTTACTTTGCTATTATCTATCAAGTTATAATAGATGTATCATATAGTTAGTTGCTTATACTTGCATATATATTCTACACAATCCACTCACATAGACTTTCAGGGTTTACTCCCACATAAATCAACATCCAAACGTAAAGAATGGATAAATAACTAAACACCACGAAGAGCGGTTGACTCTTCCCGATGTGAATAAGGAAATAAATTTGAATGTTCGAATCAAATGAGAAAAAGAAAATTTTCCAACAAATGAGTAGGAAGATGCACCATCCCTGAAGTATACCTCTAGCAATATACTCTTGAGAAGCTTATGTACTCCATGACACTTCTCGTAAATGTACCAGCCGAAACAAGCCAAAGCTTACCGAGAATCCGAATATTTTACATCTAAATGCACAAATGAATCCGGTCTAGATGAGACGTGAAAATACCTAATAGGAGCAACCCCACATAGCTAGACGTCCTTTCGCACTTTGGGTTCAATCATTTACCGACAAATGATAACAAAGATCAACAGAGCAATAAATCGTCTTAGAATGACGATGATAAAGAAGTTGGATTAACCGATAGCCGAGGAACCAACTATCGAGGATATAAAACGATCGTATATTGAAATTAAATCTTGTACTCTTATTGCCACTCATCGAATTCAAAGTTGTATTATTTCTTGGTTAACAATAATACCGGACAAGTCAAGGTAATGTTACTTCAAAATCATGTCCAATGATTATTCTTAACTTTCAAAATAGCGACAAGTCTACTTGTTCGACGTTTAGTGCTAATTACACAAATAAATCGTTTCCATACAAGTGAATCGCCTTACGGAAATTAATTCATTTTCATAAACAATTCAAACCTTTTCTTTTAAAAACATGAATTCGTACTTGGCTTCACATTACATGTATTAGCTTTTAAACACTTTGTTAAAAGAGTTTACTATATTTGAAACAACATTATAAAAAGGATTTAACAAGTTAAAACATCCTTATTACATTTATTAATTAACTTTAAAACTTTGTTAACTAGTTAATTAATTTACTTCAATAACCTGTAATAAAAAAAGGATAAATCTCCTTTAAAACATCATTAATTCAATTAACTTATAATATAATTAATTTAATTAATTAAATAATAATTAAATATCATTATTTAAAAGTGATTAATTGATTTTAAAAACTTTATTTAAGGAAAGATCAAATAAGGTTAAACATATTTATTAACTTTTAAAAGTTATTAATTAAAAAGATTAATTAATTTAAAAACATCATTAGTAAATTGATTGTTTAACTTTATCCATCATTATTAATGATTAATTAAACATCATTAATCAAAAACTTGCTTAACTTGTAAAATAATTCCAAGCACGATAATGAAACCAAACGGTTTCGATAAACAGTGATTTCCCGAAAGTGCCGATATAGCGACTATCGCTATACGGATATTTCGAAATTCAAGCATATGACATTTGCAACACAACCATACATCACATAACAAAGGAATGAGCACACATACATGATGATTTAAAATAATATAACATATATCAAGCATTTATTTACAACGGAATTTGCTAAATTACTAGATTGTCATATAACCAATTATTCGCTTACTAACTTTCCAAAGCGACTAATTTCCAAGCAACAAACCAATCCATCAACCAAACCATAATCACAACTATTCATTAAGCATTTAACCGCTACAAATATGAGCATAAACATAGTTTAAACTTTATGGTTCAAATGTGGAAGTTTTACTCACAAAACGCTTACTAACTTTTACCGAACTTGCCTAAGCTCTTAGCAGCTTGCCTTAACTTCAAAATAGGACCTAGTGTGGGCTAGTAGGGTGCAATATGGCTCAGCCAAAGGCAAAATTGGGCTCAGCCTCGGCTATATTGGACTCGGCCTTGGAGTTACGAGGTGGAAACGGCCTTGATTTTGGTATAGGAGTGTTTGCAGGTGAGTATATGGAGTTTATCTTGATTTTTAGTAGTGTATTCACTAGTTTTTGACTTTGTAATCTCTCTTGGAAACTATGAAAATATGCATGTATATGAAGAGATAAGAAATGAAGATATAAATGAATATGTAAAGTGGAAAAAATGTGAAGATGGTGGGTATTTATAGGCAAATGAAATGAAGAGGTGATTAAAATAACTTAAACATTAAATAATACAAAGTTGTCATGTTTCATGCTTGCCATACACATCCACCTCACTAAGTACACACATCCTCTACATGTACCCCCCCCCCCCTCAAACCATACTTGTAAGTACTTTTCCTAGGGGTCTAAGGTGATGATGGTATACTTAGGCTAGGGTTTTTAGGTTATAAAATGTATATGAACATAAAAGGTCAAATCTTATTTTATTTTAAACTAAGCATGAATTATTAACTTTAACACTATAATTAAGTTATCATGACATATGTGCATGTGTGTGCATGTGTATATGAGTGACACAAAAATGTACACAACGTTATCGATGATTTTTCGGATGCCGAAAATTCAAATTTTCGAAAAACGTTATTCAGTCACATTTTCTATTTTTATTTGAACTATTTATTTTGGTAAACAAAATTTGAAAATGATTTTAATATCATTAATTAATATTTAAAACATGCTTATTTGGTTATTAAAATCAATTATTTAAATATTTAAAAATTATTTAATTATTCAAATACAAAGCGATTAATTTACGGCTCGTTACACTGTTCCACCTTATGAGAATTTCGTTCTCGAAATTAATACACAAAAGACAATCCAAAAGTTATTTATTATACCTAGAAATTCATATAACAATGCAAAGCAACTATGTCATACAAGAACATTCAAACAACAAACAACTAACATGACATTACATCAGGGTTTCTCTAATATGATAATCGGTCTCCCAAGTACCATCACGAGGGACATCACTCCACTGAACCTTCACAAGCTTAACTACTTTGTTTCTCAATCTCCTTTCATCTCGATCTACAATATAAACTGGATGTCGGACTACCACTAAATTCGGTTCTATATCCAAGTCTTCTTGAACATACGTCTCTAAAATCAACGATGAATCATGAACATGCTTTGTCAGATGAGATACATCAAAAACATTATGAACTTCTAACAATCTTTCAAACAATTCTACTCTACAGGCCAGTGATCCAATTCTCTTAAGGATTAATGGTCCACTGAATCTGGATGCTAATTTTCCTGGTTTTCTAAATCTCACAAATCCATTCATCGGGGAAACTTTCACAAATACTAAATCCCCGACCGCGAACTCCAAATCCTTTCTCTGCCGATCGGCATAACTTTTATGTCGATCATGGGCTTCTTTCATCATTTCCTTGATGATAGCCACTTTCTCTGATGCTTCTCGAATCATTTCTGATCCAAGAACTAAACTGTCTCAGTCTCTACCCAACATGAAAGTGATTTACATGATTGTCCATACAAAGCTTCGTAGGGTGTCATGTCAAAGCTAGCTTGGTAACCGTTGTTATAAAAGAACTCTACCAAATGCAGATGATTTTCCCAAGAACCTCCAAAATCCTAAATGCATGCTCGCAAAAGATCTTTCAAAATTCGATTCACCCTCTCGGTTTGACCATCTGTCTGTGAATTATAGGTTGTACTCAAATTCAATTCTATTCCTAAAGCGGTTTGCAATGCTCCCTAAAATCGACTGGTGAAGATGGGATCTCGATCACTAACCATACTTACTGGAATTCCATGCAGTCGAATGATCTTCCTCAAATAAATCTCTGCCGAAGAAGCTGCAGTTCTTGTAGATTTTACCGAAATGAAGTGGACGTTCTTTATTAATCGATCTACAACTACCCAAATGCCTTCATTACCTCTTCTTGTTTTGAGCAACTCATCGATAAAGTCCATGGATACTTACTCCCACTTTCAATTCGGAATCTCCAATGGTTGGAGTAACCCAACAGTCTTCTGCTAGTTACTCTTGACATGTTGATAATTTGCACACGGGCTCACAAAGATCGAAATTTCTCTCTTCATCACTTTCCACCAAAAGGTCTTCTTCATATTCTGAAATATTTTAGTTACTTTTATGTGGATAGATAACCTTGATCGATGGCACTCTCTCAGCACATCCTGTTGAATTCCATTAACATCAGGTATACAAATCCGTTCATTCATTCTTAAAATGCCTCGAGAGTCAATCTGACAACTAGAAACAATTCCCTCTTCAACACTTCTTTTAAGCCGAGTTAGAATATGGTCTTCTTCTTGGAGATAAGCAATTTTCTCCATTAGAGCTGGTTTAACTTCCAAAATTTGCAATCGTCACCACATTCCTACTTAACGCATCGGCAACGATGTTTGCTTTCCCCAGCGTATAAAGAATCTCTAGGTCATAAGACGCAAGAAATTTCAGCCATTTTTACCACCTCAAGTTCAAGTCTTTTTGGGTAAAAAGATACTTTAGTGACCTGTGATCCGTAAATAGCTCAAACTTTGCACCCAAAAAATAGTGCCTTCATATCTTCAATGCGAAGACAACTGCTAAAAGCTCCAGGTCGTGCATAGCATAATTCTTTTCATGAGGTTTCAATTGTCGCCTCACACCCGTCTGAAACAAAACGGCTTACAATCCGATCCTACAAGCATCCGTTTAAACTTAATCCTTCGCTCCCATCTGAATTAGATAAAACGGGAGCACTAGTTAATCTGTCCTTTAATTTATTGAATGCTTGATCGCACTTGGGTGTTCAAACAAACTTAGCATCTTTCTTCGTCAACTTTGTTAAATGAGAAGCTATCATCGAGAAATCTTTAATAAATATTCTACAAAAACCTGTCAGTCCTAAGAAATTCCAACCTCGGTCACACTTTCGGCTTTCTTCCAATATTGAACCGCAACTACTTTAGCTGGATCCACTAATATGCCTTCTCTCGAAACTACGTGCCCTAGAAATCTAATTTCGGATTTTCAGAAATGACACTTAGAAAACTTTGCCTTTAAAACATGACTTCTTAACGTACTTAGAACAATATGAAGATGGTACTTATGCTCTTCCTCCGTTTTGAAATAAACAAGAATATCTATTATAAAGACTAGGACAAACTTGTTAAGAAAATCCCAAAAACTCTATTCATCAAATCCACAAAATAAGCGGGTGTGAGTCAATTCGAACGGCATGACTAACCACTCGTAAAAACTAATAAGGGTTCAAAAAGCTGTAACGGTACACTCTTCTCTGCTACCCTTAATTGGTGAAAACCAGTGGCAAGATCCAATTGAAAAAATATCCGAGCTCCGTGAAACTGGTCAAACAAGTCGTCAATCTCAGGTAAAGGATAATTATTCTTGATAGTTCTCTTCTTCAACTCTCGGTAATCAACACATAATCTAAGAGGACCATCGGCATTGGTAACGAACACTACTAGCGATCCCCAACTCGATGTGCTGTGTCTGATCAAACCTTTCTACAATAAATCAAACGTCCGCTTCTCTAACTCTTTCCTTTCTTTCAGAGCCAACACTCGAGGAAGTTGCACAATCGGTATGGTTCCTGAAATCAAATCAATGCGGAACCCTACTTCTCAGTCAGGAGGTAAAACTTGCACTTCTTCAAAAATATCCTTGAAGTCCCCAACTGTTGGTATATTCTTTATCTCCTCTTTGGGTACTTCGATGGAATAAAGGAAACTGCTCATCAACTTATTAGATTCTCTGCAATATATATCAGTGCTTCTGCCTACTACATCTTTTACCACAACGATTCTTCAACTACAGCCTAGGATGACATCGAACTTAGATAACCAATCCATCCTCAAGTGTAACCCAAAACCCAAGAACCCAAGAATGAACAAGTCAAACGAGAAGTGTCAACCTTGAAAAGAAATATGCACTTTCAGACACATGATATCAAGATTGGCTTGACCCCCAATTGGGTTTGGCACACAAACAGAATTGTCTAAAAGAATGAGTTTGAGGTTGAGCTTATCAACAAGATTTACTGAAATGAAACTATGGGATGCACCGGTGTCGAGTAATACTTTAACATGAATATCGAAAATGAATAATGTACCTTGCAACACTTGCTTTCCTTTTGGATCCTTAGAAGTATATGGTATTTCCTTAATAGTAAAAGCTCATCCCTGTGATTCCTTCTTTGAAAAAGGGCACTGGTTCTTCATATGTCCATGTTTGTTGCAATGGAAGCATAACGGTAGATTAGTCTTCGAGCAACTATTTACAAAGTGGCATATTTTGTTGCACTTAAAACAAAGAATCTTGATCAAGTCTAACTGCTTGTTCTGAGCTGGAGTTTTACCTCCAGGCTTCTTTCCCGACTACTTCTTCCCTCCTTTGCGTTTGAAAAACTGCTTACTAGCAACATGTGTCACTGATAAAGGTTTGGCATTGACTGCTGGCACTACCCCTTCTGCACTCCTTGCTCGATATCAAGAGCTTCAAATCGCAAAGCCATACTGATCAGATTGGTAAAGGTACCGTTGAGATGATTGATCATTTCTCAATGGAACTCTGGTCGCATTTCTTTCATGAACATCCCATTCTTTTGAGTAGCATATCAATCAATCCTGGTCCAAAGCAGTAGAATGCATTGAACCTATGCCCACACTGCGCCACTGTCATCTCACCTTGTTTCAAATCCATAAAACTTCTGAACAACTGAGTCATTCCCGCCTTTGAGGTAAACTGAGCTTCAAAAATCTCCTTAAATTGCGCCTAAGAGAAATCTTCTTCTTGTATATTCATAGTGACCGAATCCCACCAATCCATTGCCGCTTTCTAAAGCTGAGGCGGTGCCAACAATCTCTTTATAGCATCTCTCAACTAAAGATCTTCGGATATCCTTTCACAAGAGCGGAACCATGTCTGAACTCCCAAAGTATCTTCAGTTCCATAGAAAGGCTTACCACCTAAAGCAGTGTAATTCTTGCACAAGATCGCAAAGTTTTGAGACGGCTGAACTTGCATCACTGCTTCCACTACTGGCTCTGCAACTGGCTCATTTCTAAGAGCTCTGCCATTTGTAGTCGTGTTTGATCCGGATCCCCTCCCTCTTCTTCCTCTTGTACTCATTTTCAATAACCTAGATAAGTGACAAGTATCATTAGAATACAAAGATAGGATCAAAGATGATAAAAGAAAAACTTGCAATAAAAGATCTAAAACCAGACTTTAAGGGGGAAAAAGAAACGCTCTCTCAAGATTAACTCATTCTAGGGCCCTACACACCTTATCTCTGATACCAACCGTGACGATCCACCTTACTTACCCCTAGGAACGACACTTAATACATCCTCAGTGTTCGTGTGTCGTTGCCTAAACATAAGAACGATAAATCGTCGTGGGGTGAAATAAAAAACAGAATAGAAACCTCACAACGAAATTGCTAAATAAAACATAATAGTCAATAATACATCAGGTTACTCCTTAATAGGATGTTATTAGAGTTGCACAAAAGTACTACAAATTAGCCTAGACAGTTATAACATTATGCCTTTACAAATGCTGAAATAAAATACACTTACGCAAACCAAAAAATACAGCGGAATAGATAATTAAGAAGATGAAAGCCTCCTGTTCGGACGCCGTCTTCAAAAGAGCCCAACAAAGACCGACTATCTCGGACTACTCAAATAAAATGAGTACCCGAGAGTTTAGAAAAAACAAACAACTCGGGTCAGTCGATATGTCTGGTATGAGTAAAACTTTAGATAATATGTATGTAATTAAACACAAACATGTGAGACCACGCCGCTGAACACGGAACGGATTTACTCCCACATAAATCAATATCCAAACTTAAAGAATAGATAAATAACTAAACACCACTAAGAGTGGTTGATTCTTCCTAATGCGAATAAGAAAATAAATTTAAATGTTCAAATCAAATAAGAAAAGGAAATTTTTACAACAAATGACTAGGAATGTGCACCACCCTTGAAGTATACCTCTAGTAATATATACTCCTGAGAAGCTCGTGTACTCCGTGACACTTCTCAAAAATGTACCAGTCAGACCGCGACAAACCTTACCGAGAATTCGAAATCTAAATGCGCAAATGAATCTAATCTAGATGAGATGTGAAAATAACCTAATGGGAGTAATCCCACATAGCCGATACTTTGGGTTGAGTCATTTACCGATAAAAGATAACAAAGCTCAACGAAGCAACAAATCGTCTTAGAATGACGATGATAAAGAAGTTGAAGTAACCGATAGCTGAGCAACCAACTATCGAGGATATAAAATGATCATATATAAAAATTAAGTCTTGTATTCTTATCACCACTCATCGAATTCAAAGTTGTATTATTTCTTGGTTAACAATAACATCGGACAAGTCAAAAGGTTGTGTTACCTCGAAGTCGTGTCCAACGATTATTCTTAACTTTCGAAATAGCAACAAGTCTACTTCTTCGTTGTTTAGTGCTAATTACACAAATAAATCGTTTCCATGCAAGTGAATCGCTTTGCGGAAATTAATTCATTTCCATAAACAATTCAACTTTTTCTTTTAAAAAACTGAATTCGTACTTGGTTTCACATTACAGGTATTAGCTTTTAAACACTTTGTTAAAAGGGTACTATCTTTGAAACATTATTATATAAAGGATTTAACAACTTAAAACATCCTTATTGCATTGATTAATTACCTTTAAAAGTTTGTTAACTAGTTATTTACTTTAATAACCTTTAATTAAAAAGGGGTAAATCTCCATTAAAACAACATTAATTCAATTAATTTATAATATAATTAATTAAATAATAATTAAATTATCATTATTTAAAAATGATTAATTTTAAAAACTTTTTCAAGGAAAGATCAATCAAGGTTAAACATATTTATTAACTTTTAGAAGTCATTAATTAAAAAGATTAACTAATTTAAAAACATCATTAGTAAATTGATTATTTAACTTTAATCCATCAATATTAAAAGATTAATTATTTTTGAAAACATCATTAATCAAAAACTTGCTTAATGTGTAAAATAATTCCAAGCACGATAATGAAACCAAACGGTTTCGATAAAAGGTGATTTTTCGAAAGTGCCGATATAGCGACTATCGATATACGGGCAATTCGGAATTCAAGCATATGATATTTGCAACACAACCATACATCACATAACAAAGGAATGAGCATACATACATGATGATTTACAATAATATAACATATATCAAGCATTTATTTAAAACAGAATTAGTTAAATTACTAGATTTTCGTATAACCAGGGATTCTCTTACTAACTTTCCAAAGCGACTAATTTCCAAGCAACAAACCAATCCATCAACCGAATCATTATCACAACTATTCAATAAGCATTTAAAAGCTACAAATATAAGAATGAACATAATTTAAACCTAATTGTTCAAAGGTGGAAGCTTTACTCATCAAACGCTTACTAACTTTTACCAAACTTGCCTAAGATCTTAGCAACTTGCCTTAACTTCAAAATAGGACCTAGGGTGAGCTAGTAGGGTGCAATATGGCTCGGCCTGGGCTCGGCCTTGAAGTTATGAGGTGGAAAAATGGCCTTGGTTTGGTATAAGAGTGTTTGTATGTGAATATATGGAGTTTATCTTGATTTTTAGTAGTGTATTCACTAGTTTTTGACTTTGGAATCTCACTTGAAAGCCATGAAAATACACACGTATATGAAGAGATAAGAAATGAAGATAGAAATGAATATGTAAAGTGGAAAAAGTGTGGAGAGCGTGGGTATTTATAAGCAAATGAAGTGAAGAGGTGATTAAAATAACTTAAACATCAAATAATATAAAGTTTCATGCTTTCCATGCCCCTCCACCTCACTAGTACACACGTCCTCAACATGTACACCTCTCCACCATGCTTGTAAGTACTTTTTCTAGGGGTCTAAGGTGATGATGGTGTACTTTGGCTAGGGTTTTTAGGTTATAAAATATGTATATGTACATAAAATGTCGAATCTTGTTTTATTTTAAACTAAGCATGAATTATTAAATTTAACGCTATAATTAAGTTATCATGACATATGTATATGTGTATATGAGTGATACAAAAATGTATTTCGACGACTTTTCCGATGCCGAAAAGTCGAATTTTCGGAAAACGTTTTTCTGTCACATTTTCTATATTTATTTGAACTATTTATTTTGGTAAACAAAATTTGAAAACGATTTTAATATCATTAATTAATATTTAAAAATGTGTATTTGGTTATTAAAATCCATTATTAAAATATATTTAAAAACTATTTAAATATTCAAATACAAAGCGATCAATTTACGGATCGTTACAGGTATGGCTTTAGCCATTTTTCCATTCATTTTTCTGGAGTTTAATTTTCTAGCCCTTCTGATCATGTTTCCAAGTTCGTGAATCATTTCGTTCTTGTTTCGATCTTTTAAGTCCAGTTGAAATTTGTTTGGTTAAAATGCGGTTAACACTTGTCCCCCAAAGTACGTCTTTCGAGCGTAAAATGTTCTTTGCCCAAGAACAAGCTCCAACAGCAATCATTCTTAGGTAATTGAGCTATCCGACCTTTCATCGGTCCCGATCTTGGTGAACCGTTTGTTCCTTCGGATTCTCTTGCAAATCAAAGGTCGTTCTAAACCTTTTATAGCTCTAGCATCTGCTTAAGTGTTGTTCATACATCACAAACATTTCAATTTCATTCGAAGTTATTACATCACATATCAAAATTATCATGTGTTCATTCGGGATTTATCCATTTTATTCTAATCACTAGGCGTTCAAATCCTTTTATCAAATTTGCATCCGTTCCGGAGTTTGGACTCACCATACCGTTCATCTTTCAATCTAAGGTTGGATCTCTCTGGATCGTTTATCGCCTAATCTAGGGTTTCTATCTCTCTGGATCCATGTTGAGCCCAACCCACCCGCTCCTCGATGAGGGCACCCAACAACTAAGCAAGTCCATCCGCTCATTCTTCGGTGAGAGAACTTACTTTTTATACAAGTTCATCCACTCGCTCCCCGGCAAGGGAACCTATAACTTCTGATCCGGTCCCGAATCTCTGGTCAGAACTTAACACGATCAATATCGTACAAGTCCATCCATTCGCTCTCCGACGAGGGGACTTGCATCCTGCACCCCGAGCGAGACTTAAAGCGATCAATGTCACTCATCACATTCAATGTGGATGTTTCAAAAGTCGAATATCAAGCAAAAAAAATCCTGATTATCCATCCCAAACATCTGACTTACTGTGCATCTAGGGCCCAATCTAGGTCTCGTACACATGCAAGCGGTCCGAGATTATTATTTTCCTAACCAGTCATCCCAAACATTGGCTCAGAGCGTGTCTAGAGACCAACCTAGACGTCGTACACGTGTAATCGGTCCGAGGTTATTATTATTCTAATTATTCAAAGCAAGAAAAAGCGAAATGAGGGAGTCCAACCTAACTCCCGACCATCCCAGTCATGAGATTTCGAGTCTCGAACAAGATCCATGGTTGTTTATTGATGAGTTCGCTAAAGATGGTGGCTGCTCCGGCCGCATTATTGCAATTTGGTTCCTCGCGTACTGTTGTAGCTGGTTGCTTCAAACCGGTTCTTTTATCAGATTATAAAGGTGTCAGCACTCGTTCGTTTCATGCACATCCAGCTTACGGAAGATGCAAAACATTTCAGATTTTTTTTCTCCCGATCAATTGGGGCTCTTCGAACTGGCTTTCGATATGAGATCTTACCCCAGTGTTCAGATATATCCTCTCGGGGGTTTCTGTTAGCTCAGTGTAAGAGAAGAACTTCGGTTCCCACCTCTTTCGTTTCTGTTCTCCAAAGTCATCTTCAGCTCATATTTTCCCTTGTTCCATTTTCTGTTTCGGACAGTTATCTGTTATCCATAGTATTAATTTTAGCATCATCGGCTTCAGCATCTTCGTGACGCAAATATCTCTTAGCTTCATGATAGAATTCAGCAAGATACATCGATGGATCCCTTTCAATCTGTGCAGTTAATGCGCTCGGTAGATTCAAAGCGGTGGATGTGCAAAAAGTCATAGCGGGTATACAGCGAGGATGTAGCGGGATATAGCGGATGGCTCTAAAATAGCATATAAAACTCGTACTTAACGTTTTTACAAATATATAAATGGTAATTAAATGAAAAATTATCATACAATTGAATTATAAATAATACATAAATAATTTTAAATAAAAACTAGTGGGAATATACTTTAATAAACGAAAAACTGTTATATAACATAATTGAATTTGGTAGAATATTAGAGTATTTTCATTTCTGAAAATATACTAATTAAATCAAATAAATTAGTTTCATAATTTTATAATGTATAAATGCAATTTTTCAATTCATTTTATTAAAAAATATATAGCGGGAATAGCGAAATATGGCGGAAATAACGGGATATAGCGGAAATAGCGGGGATTAAAACGGAAAGGCTATATTCTGGGGCTATATGGAAAAATCATAGCAGTAGAAATCCGCTATGAGATATAGCGGGGTTGTAGCGGGATAATAGCGGGGCATTAACTACACAACTTTTAATGCAACTTTGAAGTCGTTCTTGCTGGCCAGATACTGCCGCCAATAAGGTTATAGATGGATCCAGTTTATTGACGTGCAGCTGCCGCATTGAATCATGTCAAATAGCTCTTCAAGGTCTCTCTGGACAGTTGCTTCACGCTTGATAACGTCATCACATTCTTCGATCGTGAAACGTGAACTCCAAACTGTCTTAAGAACTTATTCACCAAATCGGTCCACATGCTTATGGACCCATTCTTCAGTTGTTTGAACCACATCGCCGCCAAGTCTGCCAAGCACAATGGAAAGCACCGCCTCATTACTTACTCAAAAGCATGCAACACCTCCATATGTCGGATATATCTCATCAGATGAACTGTCAGATCCGACTTTTCATCATACATTTCCAGTGTCGGAAGCTGGAAATCAAAAAGATTCATCGCATTCAAAATATTAGAAGTGAACGGATTCCTGTTCACGTCCTCAAAGCTTTGATATGGGGTCCACCCCTAATTATCCTCCTTACAAAACTCAGCAATTCGGTTTTCAAAGTCCAATAAAGGTCTTCGACCAAAAGCAATGTTCTGCCCTCTGCTTTTGTGAAAAACTCTGGCACATACTCTAATTGTACATTAGCATTCCAAACTATTTAATTCTCCTTCACATTCGTTCGAGTAGTGAAAAACATGTATTATATATATAAAATAATTTACTTGAGAAAACAAGTTTTTAAAACCAATTTTCGAAATCGTATTTGGAATCAAACTTTGAAAATTCCCTTATTATAGAGGATATATGATTGTATAGCTCAAAATAAATTAAAAATATTATTTAATATTATATAAATGCCAATTTATTTTCAAAATCATTTCGAGAAAACCGTGCTCGAAAACCATAAAAAAACAAAGAAAATACATCAAAACCGATAACTCAAATTTAATTCGAATTCAATTCAAAATTCAACTCAAAATCAATTCGAATCGCATTTCAAATTCTCAAAATTTAGGAAGCCAATTGATAGGCATCATAGCTCTCAAAACAGCACAAATATATCCCAAAAACGAGAAGCAGAATCAAAAAACAAGTAGGAAACGAAATTGGAAACAGAAGGGAGCAACACAAAAACATACTTCCTTATTTTGCAGTGGATTTTTGCGGAGACAGTGTAACATGTAATCTGTCATCTGAAAGAAGTCCGGCAGCATTTCGTTGCTGGAATCTATAGATACAAGCCTCCAAAGAAGCAGTACAAAGCAGTTTTGAACAAAAAGAAAATAAGTTTATATCTACTGAAGCAAATATATTCACGGTTTTTGCACTTTGAAGCATTGTTTTTTTAGATTTCGTGAGTTAATGTATATATCTGTTTGTTGTTCTGTGATGTGTTGTGCATTTGAGTTGTATTTCGTTCTGATAGATCATACAGCCACATGTAGTTTCGTATTAAGCATTTATTGGATATGTCGATCCGCTTGAGAAGAAAAAAATATAGAGCACTAATCGACGTATTCAATAGATATTTAAGACAAGACTATAGATGGTTGCTCATAACCAACCATATTCTCCGCATTAGCAAACAGTAATACTCTTTGTTAATGTGGGTCTCGAAGTGGGGCGTCACAGCTTAACATTCTGTCCTCCATTCCTATGAGGAAGCTTTGGTATATATTCCTTTGGTTGTTCCGCATTTGCATCCTGATTTGTGTTTCTAGCTCCATCATCGTTTGCTCCCGGCATTCCAGCATGTCCCAAGTTCGCACCAGCATTGCCCTTGGTATAGTTCTCTCGGTACCGAGTAGATTTGCGTCGGTACCGGGTTGTTCTGCTTGTGGCAAGTTTGCTCCGCTCCAACTCTAGATGTTCCTGCATTAGCTCCTTGTTTTTGGTTCTGAATTCCAACAGCTCCAGTTTTTCCTTGTTGCATCATCCTTTGGAGAAATCCTTCAAGCATTTCCTATTGTCGGGCAATCACTCCATCTTGCATCTACTTTATCATTTTCTTCATCTCTTCTCTAGTCACATAAATGGACTGATGAGTGTTTAGAACACCTCCTGTCTGCCCCATGCTTTGGTTGGCTTGCTCAAGCCTTAGATCTAGTGTAAGGTCTCTTCATCTTCTTCAAATTTCATATTCAAGCTTTAGGTTGTGAAATCTAGCATCGTTCTCAATGAAAGCACCAAAATGGTAATCTAAAAAATGTATCAACATCCAGAAATCAGATGAAAGCACCAGTTCTTTTATAATAAATGTAAAAGCATTAGAAATCTCAGATAAAGCAAGTAAAGATAGCAGAAAATTAAAATGACACAGTAATTTTTACAGTGGTTCAACAATCTCTGACCTACATCCACATTATGGTTTGTTATTCGTTGTCTTCTCTCTGAATTACAATGAGTTATATCAGATCCGACCACAATCTAGTGGATCTCGGATTTACGATGGTAGAGTATTTGAGAGGTAGATGATAGAAGTGAAGAGGAAAAGGAATTCTCAAATGACAGAGAAATTTGATCCTATTTTGGTTGCAGCTAGACTTGTATTTATAAGTCAACGGAGTCCAAGAGATAGTCCGAAGTCCCATAAGAAGAATTGGAGAGTACCGAGCCAAAACCATAGCTCGGTGCCGAGCTATGTATAGTAGTGCAAGTTATATCATTCCATTTGCTTTACTTTTCTTTCATCTACTCGAGTTGTTCCAAGTCCTTTCGGTTTTGAGTTGATTCTCGCGATCTTCCTGATAGCACTTGAATTATCCTGCTTTCTTGTTTTTTTCTCGTAAATCCTTGGAATTGCTCATCCAAATAATTGAAAATCACTTGACCACGAGTTAATGGAGTAGAATAAGAAGTGTATGGTGTTCGGAAAGTGAAATGTGGAGGATTCATAGGCCAGTACCGACCTATGATAGCTCGATGACAAGCTATATTCTTAGCTATTTTTCCATCCAATTTTCTAAAGTCCAACTTTCTAGTCCTTCAGATCGTGTTTCTAAGTTCATTAATCGTTTTGTCTTGTTTTGATCATTTGAGTCCAATTGAAATCTACTTGGCTAAAAAGCGGGTTAACACTGCTCGTTCCCATCCCGCTCCTCCTAATTTCCCCTTGGTTTTATTGTTCAGTTTGTCGTTACTTTATCTACAATCTCACTAGACATCTTACCCTCTTTTTTTTCCAATATGAGTCTCCCAAATGGTTAGTTTGGGAACTACCTAGCTTCGCTTCCCATTTCCTCGCTCACTCAGATCTCTAAACTCCTCGGTCACCCAGATCTTCCACGTACTTGGCTTGCTCGGCTTTCCCAAGTGACCGACTGCGACGATGCTCAAAATAAGTAGTTTCTTGAACATAATTTTTGAATGCAAAAATCAGATTAATTTTTAGTTGCAAACAAAATTTTATTTCCACAGATGTTACTGATCCTGCATTTGTGAATCCACTGCCTTTGCAGATACAAGCAACAGAGCATACCCTAAATTGATTTGATAACTCATGTCCTTTATTAAACCATACAACCAACTTCAACCATTAAAACATTTTATATGTAACAACTACTAAAAAAGAATATCCAAAATCAGTGTACAGGATGTAAACAATTAATCAATGAAATCGCTATAGTACTCTAATTCAGAAGAATAAATGCACATTTTAAGTTATGGAAATTAAACTCACCAGAATATTAAGCTTCCCATCGAAATTTGATCCCACCTTCTTCATCAACTCCTCTCTCTGCCCTCGGATTGACAGATCGCAAATGGATCCGGTTACCTTCAAACCCATATCTCCCCATCTCTTCATGCAATCGTCTAACTCGTTTTGTTTTCGTGAACAAGTGTATACATAAGCACCAAGTCTACCCAATTCTTCGACAACAGCATGCCTAATCGATTAATTAAGTGAAAACAAGCATTATTTAGCATTGCCTAATCAAGAACTAATTCATATAACAACAAGAAAACGGAGAAAAAATAGAGGTATTGAGAATTAGAAGTTACCCAATACCCCTTGTGCCGCCAGTAACCAAAGCAGTCATTCCATTCAAAGACCATCTTCCAGGTTTAGAGATTTCGCGGCTGCTTCTTTGAATATCACTCATCTTCTCAACAGTTAATGGAAAGAAAGTTGAAAAGATTGGATATATAGTCAGGACAGGATAATATTTTTGGGATTTTTTTGCTGCTCGAGGTAAAATACAAGGTGTCCATACTCAACAAAATAAAAAACCTCTTTCGAGTAAAATACTATGAATATTGCTAAAGCACGTGATTTATGTTCTCTGTGCTTTGTCGCCATGGTTTCGTGGTAGGTTGGTTAATTCAACATTTTGTATGGTTTCGGGTAAAATATAATATATATGGCTAACGGTCCCCTATGAGGCAATGGTGTTTGGTTCATCCGTCTCATTTTTTATCATTAATTATTGATAGAACTCAATACAATTACATTCGAGTATTAAATTTCATTATTACTATGTTGTTTGATTATGCAGATCTTTTAGCGATTACGTGTTAAAGTATATTTGTATTAAAGTATATTTTATGATTTAATTTTATTAACGTTTAAGCGGCGTTACTCAGTTTTAGATTGGTGTAAATAATAATTTATCAACTTAAGCAATTGCTTCTTGGTAGGCTGTCTTTATCGTACCTTCAATTTTTACCATTTGAAAAGAGATTTTAAATGAAATCATCTAATATCCTAATATATTAAAGTTCAAAAATTATCAAATTGACTATAATTTTCTAGTCAAATGTTGAATTGATAAAGATTAAAGCTTGTTTTAAAAAAAGATCTTGGCCTAGTTGCGAGATATTCGAAAAGAACTACATTCGAGAAAAGTCTGTTCCAAAGAACTATGCCCTAATCATCGCGCTTATATCGCTATATAACTAGTTCAACATATATTGACATAGAGGATTGAGATTTTCAAAAGCATAAAACAAAAGAAATTATTTTATTCCCCTTGTACGCTTTGAAATTGAATCCAGTCAAATAAAAAAAGCAATAAAAGGAGAAGAACCATAATGGTTGCAGATCCCATAACCAGATCATTTTAATCTTCCTACTATTTTTTTCGCTTCTTTTAGCACCGGTCGCATCTTCAGCTTCCAATTAATAGTTAAAGATCTACTAACTCACATTACTACGAAGTTGGCCGAAATTTCAGTCAACATTCTGGCACTAAAAGGAGAGCCTCGAACCTTCGACCTTGCCATTAAAAGTCGGCCACAATGCACGTTGCAAGAAGTTCCTAACCAAAGGATCGTATAGACGCCTCCAATGGCATGATTGATGTGAGTAATGTAGCCCAATTCTCAGCATAAGCAATGATCTCTGGAACACCTTGTCCTAAATACCATGAAAATGGATTGGGTAGCTAAAGATATAGCTGAATCAATGTTAATGTTATACTCCATGAGATTTAGAAGTATATTTTATTAGTTTTGGCAAAATGTTAATTTTATGAACTTTGGAATTGGGCCATGGAAACTATATCATTGCCTAGAGCTCACTTTTTGGTCGAGTTGATATATTGGTTTGTCTAGATCAGAGTTCGTATAAAGAAGATACACGTGTTTAAATAAGCGGGTTTTGATTAGTTTTAAAGGGCCTAAGCCCATTTGAGTGAAGTGATAGTTCAAAAGTTATAAAATGGACTGAGCAGTATCCAAATCATTTCTTATACACATTTTTGATTACACTTCTTCTTCTTAATCCTCTTCTCTAATACCACGTTTCTCTTCCAATTCTAAACAAAACCACGCACACACACACGTGTGTGTCCAATGGACGAGCGCTGGAAGGGCTACACAAAAACAACCATCATTTGCAGATTTAAGAAACTTTGGAGGGCTGGATTTCTGGATGATAAGGGATTATAGGCAATTAAGTGATTTTTAGGGCTTAGCAACATCGATTAGTGAACGAGAATCATTATGGGCTATATAATGTTCACATGAAAGTAGTTTGCATCGTTTAATTTCCAAGTAGGTTTATTAAGTGTTGAAATTGGGAAAATTGAATTTGGGGATAAATAACTATGCAATTATGGGATTGAATTATGTTAATGATAATTTATTTAGGGTTGAATTTGTATCAAAGTTGAAGATTAGAGATAAATGATAAAATATATGGTAATTAGAGTTTGATTACGGACATACGATTTAAAATACGATATACAGAAGGTTAGGACGGTAGAAAACTATGTTTAAGAGATGTAGAAGCATATAAAACAGTAAATGATGAAGGTAATTTGAAATAAGGAGGAAAACAATTTAGATTTTTGATTTTCTGTCATTCAGCACGTATACCGATCCATCAGTATTTTGTGCACGGATCTTCCCAGATTGAACCTGGACCTGAGCTGATTCACTTTGGCTTTAGCGAGACCTATATGAAATAGATTACGAGCGATATGTTAGTTTGTCTCCGACATTTGAAGGAATTTAATGTCCAAAAATGCATATGGTTCATTTGTGCGTATGGACGACAATATTTAAACCATTTATTGATGGCATTAGGTTATGTTTACATATACCTTCTTGCGTGCATGAGCTAGTCTATGTTTACCTAACTCATGTCCATGTTAATGTTTAACTATATCCTAGGGTCAGTCCTTATTAACTAACTCTTATATGTATCGATGGGTTAGTATATGTTTAACTAACTCTCATTCTCTCTTTTATTTGTATGATTGTTAAGTATATAATAGTGATCTTCATATTATGTTTATTATAATGGACTAACTCTGTAAATGCAGGTGAGATAGGTTGAGGTAACTTAAGTGCTAGCTTTCATGTTATGCTTATGAAGTCGTGTTAATAATATATACTTGGTAATATTTTTACTTAACAGACTTGTGCGTGACCTTCCTCCTCATACATTATAGATTAACAGAGTAATCTTAGTGTGTATTGCATTTGAAAACGATGGCTATGAAGATGTTTACATATGTTATCCGTTTATTTATATTTATTATATGTGTAGTGCGATAATGTGTGTATGTATGAAGATGACCATATATGCCTTATGATGTATATAGATGGAATTTGTTTATTTTATCCTTATTATACTTTGATCCATTCTGCTATGAGTTTTGAAAGATATAATTAGTTAGTTAGCTTAGTTCTCTGTATACTATTGTTTTAAACAATCTTGCATTTCATTTTACGGTGCATATGACTTGATTGTATGGTCATGAAAAGTCAGGTTATGACATTTGGGATCAGAGCTGTAAGTTAGGACGTATAAAAAGAGCGTACTTGTATATTTTTATATAATATATATGTATATTAGTTAAAATAATGGGCGTTTGATGCTTATTTTTGAGTTTATGTTTATCATCTCTGTTTACTAATCTAGGAGGATCTAATATTGAATCCAATTTTATAGATGGTAGAGATGAGTAACCCAACTGAATCTGGCACTAGAAATGAAACTATAGAAGTACCAAACATGAACATTCACTTTGGTTCCGCCATTATCTTCAGGCCAGAAACTAGGCCCCCGTTAACGAAGGGGCACCTGTAACTGAGATACAAAATGGAGATGTTGTTCATGTATCAGGCCTGAATTTCTCGAAACTGGCAAGGATTTTCAAAATATGGATGCCAAGCAGTATAAGGAAACATAAAATTTTTTGAAGACGCGAGCTTGGTTGCGTGCATGTGATAGGATTTTTGGTATGTTGAATTTCAATGATGAGGTGAAAATACGGCTTACTTTTTGGCACCTCCAGGCGGAAGTAATGAATTGGTGGGACGTTGTTACAGAGAAAGTTGATGAAAATGAAATCTCATGGATTGAGTTTAAGAAATGATTTGAGATAAAATTGTTTGGGCTGAAAATTAAGTAGTGCTTGAGAAATTTATTAATCTCAAACAAGGAAATTCTACTATGAAGGAGTATATTAATAGCTTTAATAAGATGGTGAAATTTTGTTTTGAATTGATTGACACGACAAAGGCGATGGAATTTGTCAAAGGGTTGAGTTCGCCACTTAGAGAATTAAAAATTAGTTAGATTCCTATGAAAGCGACATTTGAAAGTTCAGTTGAAGCAGCATGTTGAATACCACTATAGTGGAGGCTTTTAAAAGGCAGCCAACAAAGAATATTTGTGAAGGAAAGCGTAAAGATTTTGAAGGTCAAGGATGACCGGGTAGTGAACAGGACACGAGGTATGAAAGATGCAATACGAGAGGACATGAGTTGAAGGATTGTAAAGTGAAGGTCACGAAGATTAAGTGCTATAATTGCAATAAGATAGGCCACATGAAGAGGGAATGCCCTACTTTTGGAAAGATTGGTATGTGTATGTTATTTTCCTATGTTTTTATATATACGTTTATGTAGTAAATAATACGCAGAAACTAAAAAAGAGTCGCATTCAACATTTTGAGGACAATGTAATACCCCGTGAGATTTAGAAGTATAATTTTTAGTAGGGCAAAATAGTAATTTTGCAAATACTGAAATTATGTGACATAACCTATATCATTGCGTAGAGCTTATTTTTTCGGTCGAGATGGTATATGGTTTGTCTACATCGGAGTTCATATGAAGAAGATACACGTATTTTATGTAAGCGGGTTTTGATTAATTTTAACGGGCTTAAGCCCATTTGAGTGAAGTGATGGTTCGAAAGTTATAAAATGGATTGAGTAGTTTTCAAATCATTTTTCATGTTCGTTTTTGGTTTCGCTTCTTCTTCTTCATCCTCTTCTCTGATGTCACCCTTCTCTTTCAGTTCTAAACAAAACCCATATATGTATGTATGTATGTGTTTGTGTGTATGTATGTGTATGTGTTTATCAAATCAACGAGCATGAGATGGGATACACGAAGACAACAATTGTTTGTGGATTCAAGAAACTTTGGAGGATTTCATTTCCAAAAAGCATCGGATTGGAGGCTATTAGGCGATTTCTAGTACTAGGCAACGTAGATTGGTGAGTGGGAATCATTGGGTTATATTGTTCACATGAAAATAGTTTGCATTGTTTGATTGTTAAGTAGGTTAATTAGGTGTTGAAATTAGGAAAATTAAATTAGTGGATAAATACTGATGTAATTATAGGATTGAATGTTGTTAATGATATTTATTTAGCTTTAAATTTGTATTAGAGTTGAGATTAGAGTTAAATGATTGAATATATGATAATAGAGTTTGATTATGGACATATGATTTAATATATGATAATCGAAAGATTAGGACAGTAGAAAAAAAATGTTTAAGAGACGTAGAAACATACCAAAACAGTAAGTGATGAAGGAAATACATAAACAATGATAATGTGTGTTTGTGTGACGATCTGCTATTTGGACAACATAAACCGTTCAAACGATAGATTATCAATGGGGTTTTATTTAAGAAATAAGATACAAAAGTACTAATACACAGAATCTCACAGTGGAATGACAAAATATAAAAATTACATAAACAGTTCACTAAGTTGTTTTACAATTTACATTTGATTTCATTTTAAAATAAAATTAGAGTTATAAATTTAACAGACATAATAAAGTAATGCAGTAGAATAATACTAGTAAATATGGTCTGCTAAGCTCCATCTTCATCTTCAAGAAACAGACGTCTTCGAAACACTGGAATACTCAGGACTCGAGCTTAAAGGAAAACAATACACTTGAGTCGGAACTAAAAATTATTATGTAAGTTAACTCAGTATCATGCGAAATATGGATGCAGATAACTTAAGAGATGAAATGGATTTTCCATCTTCTAAGGATCCGTTAAACTATCTATATGTAGTATATACGATACATATGTAATGTCTGTTAGTAATGTAAAAATTAAAATAGCTTCAAGGCTTTACATTAATCTCCCTTAACACATTTTTAAACATGCAGTCTATGTAAGTCCTGTTGCACAACCAGTAATGTCGATAGCCAGTGAGTCCCATATAGGTACAATACTAAAACAAAGTGGTAGTGGTCTGGCATAGGAATATTTGTATGACAAGGCACATGAGGCAATGTCTAAGGTAGGATTCTACCAGTTTACCCATCCCTAACGACCAACCTCGTCCATCAATCCAAAATCAAGGTGCACCCATCGAGTTCAAATCAAGATAGTAATTCAAGGGAAAGATGACCGCTACAGGTAGCTAGCCTATTGGTCGGTTTTTTAAAGGGCTCTTGTTATAGTCATTTCAAGTTGGCACAACTGTTTGGGGACAACTATTATTGTTCTCTTACTTCATTCCGACAAATGTTCGCCAATTTAACCTCTACATTATGGATAACATCCACTGCGTACACAGTTATCAAAGTGGTTCCGGTACTGACAGAGAGTGTTAATATCGGCCCTGCTATCGTTAATAATGAATCATTCATTTTATAAAAGTATGTAGTTTTTTCCATTTTAATTTTTACAAAAAAATACGTAAAGAATTTCTAAAGGTGCTTAACATATAAAGTTCTTCATTTTTCTTCGTTAATCTATAGAATTTTTTTTAGGAATTTCCTTAAATATTTATTATTTTTCATAGTCTAATTACATTAGATTTATACTAAATAAATTATTAAAGAAATTTTGCAGGAAAATTCCAATTTAAACTTCAGAGTTCTTAAAACATTGTTTTAGATTTTCAATAAAATCTCAGATTTTTCCAAATCAATTTAATAATTTTTCTAATTTCCAAATGGTTAATTACAAAGATAAAATTATTAAAATTATTAGATGACTGAAATAAATATATTTCCCTTTATTTAATATTTTAAAAATAACATGCAGGAGCTACAGAAAAAGTTTCAAGTTAATTTAACATTTTTACAAACTTTTAGGTTTCTAATAATCCCATTTTCAAAGAATAAAATATAAAAATTATTAAATGATAGAATTCGGCATAGATTTCTATACATAATATTTTTCTTTTGTTGTAGTGAAGTTACAAAAAAAAATTCAAGTCATTTAATATTTGTTTTTAGAAGTATATTTTTTCTCCATTTGAATCCAAAATTTTATAACCAAATTCCAAAACAACTATCTGAAAACTAATTCAACCAAAATCTCCAAAATTTTATTCTTTATAACATATAAAATTTTTAGAGGTCGATAATTTATTTTGTGAAACAATTTCATATAAAGACAAAATGACAATTTATTTGTCAAAATCATATTTTGGCCAAAGCAATAAATCTATATATCCTAAAACATATTAATGTCATAAGTCCAAAGGGTCTTATCACACTATTCAATGTTCACAACATGCACATGACAAGCAATATAATTTCGATAATACAACATATCATAATCAACAATGCAATACATTATTATATTACGTAATCACGATGCATCAACATATCATATGCCTAAAATTTCTTTCCTGAGACTAAATTTCTTCAAATATTTTTCTAAAATTTCCAATAATGTTTTGAAATTTTCCCATGCATTATACCGTTTATACTAATTTTCCATAATTTACATAAAATCCATCTTTAGAGAATAGATCATAAAAATTCTTTAACTACCAAATTAAATATAAGTCCTTTTATTAAAAAAAATTCGTTTAATATACATAATCTATAGAAAAAAATTCAAGTTGCAATAAACTTTTTTATAAAAGTACATTTTTCAATAAAAGACATTTTCCATAAATAAATTATAAAAATACTTAAACAATCGAATTAAACATAGGTTCTTTTACGAAATATTTTTCATTTATTATCATAAAGCCATAGAAAAATTTCAAGTCCAAATAACACGTTTTCGTAAATTACACATTTATTTGTATATAACTTCAAAACTTCACAAGTAAAATCTATATGTAAACTCTTGTAAACAAATTTGACTAACATATTAGTATCTTTAATTGACGCAGCGGATATAACGGATGACAACGAAATGAAGATTTGGTGTCAAACTAATCGATGAAATGATTAGGTGAAACAATATAAATCGATGGATTGAAAATACTCAAGTGTCCAAATCCGTTGATCTCAAGAGATACCGGATTCTAACTATCTCCAACACGTTGATCGCGCACGATACCGTGTTAAAAGATCTACGATTCTTCTACGTTGATCTCGCGCACGAGATTCCGTGAATCGGTTTCAAATCCGTTGATTCGAGCGCACTCGAATAACCGAAAATGGAGAAAGGAGACAACGCTCAACTTTCAATTTTAAAAGAGGCACAAAGCACTCAAACAAAGTTTATTCAAAATCAACCAACTCAAATGATACAACTCACCCGCTATTTATAGGAAAATTTACAACACAGCGCAGGTCGGCGACCTAATAAGCACGACCTAACAGACCCACGAGCTAACACATGCGACCTACAACTTAACATCACAAAGCACAACACAACCAAATACAACAGCATACGACATAAGGGATATGACTTAACAAAGTTACACCAACAAACGACTTACGACATAACAACATATACAACTACTATAATACTTGCGACATAAGAACAGCAACGTATGCGACTTAAGAAGTTACGGCATAAGCGACCTAAGCTTCTGGCGACTTAGCGAGATAAGAATGAGCGACATAACATCTTGTGCGACCTAACCACTTCACGCGACCTATAGAAAACAGCTTCATGCGACTTGCGCCTTAGCATCTGGAGCGACCTAAGACCTGAGCTTCAGCGACCTACTGGCATTCACGAGGTTCGCGACCTAAGGACAGGAGCGACCTTAAAGTAAATGCGACCTTGGATGCAGTGAGCGACTTAAGATGTTGGAACGACTTAACCTTCAAACGACTTAAGGAAATATGGTATAAACTTGTTAGGTCGTTGCTCTCGAACTTGTGACTTAACTCGGCTTCTTTGCTAGGTCGTAGCTCGTTCGTATGTCTTGAGCAACTTAGGGTCAACGACCTAAAGCATAACATGCTATGTTGCTGGTTGGCATAACTTGGGCGCGACTTAAGACATAAGTCGTTAGGTCGCATAACAAGGTGCGCTGCATCATTAATTCATATATAACATATAAAAATTTTAGATATAAACATATTCATTTACGTAAAATTTCAAATAAAGACAAAAAAGACAATTATATGAAATTTCATATTTTATGGCTAAAACAATAGATTTTCATACTATAAATTTTTCATACATTAATGTCACATATCCTAGGATATTATAATACATTATCACCTCGTTCGATGTCCATAATATCAACATGTTTACTTGTAAAATACCAAACAACATAGCATATATCATAATCAACCAAAATGCACATGCAAATAATTTTATTTCCTATTAAATTAATTACCCATATAATCAAACATCACATATTAACGAACTAAACATGCGGTTTATTGTTATTATTTCTATTTAAGTCAACCACACATATATCAACAACTATATATGACAAATTTTGACATGTTTATGGGTTTAACTTGCAATAAATTTTTATCCAACCAACTCATATCGCAACGAATGTAAATAATAATTATCAATAAGAAATCAAGTTTAGCTTGCATTTGAACTTTTAGTTTATGAGAGTCATAAAAACACTCACTCAGTAGGCAAATCTGAACACATCGAATAACATAACACGACGACATGAACACGACAACAACGGATCCAATACCACAACGAATTCTCACAGACGCGAACAACCGAAGATGATGGTGATGCAGCAAACAACGGAGAATCGAATAGAGAAAAGATAGCGGTTCCGGAAAAACACATGGTGATACGGCGTAGAGAGGATGGATCGGGGCTGGAGCGGTTGTGAGTAAGGACCGACGGGTTGAATCTGAGTGGATTGAAGAGAGAAGGCGGATCTGGTTCGAGTTCATAGAGGGAAGATAGGTATCGGGTTGTGACTAACTGGGTGAGTGGAGGGAGGTGGAGATTAGTGGTAGGAGACTGGGCATGGTTAGATCTGCATGTAGGCTAGGAGGAAGTGGGTAGGTTGGCAAGGTAGCAGTTTAGGTGGAGGGAAGGCCGTGGGTAGGGTGTGGCTAGAGGATTTGGTGAGGCCAGAGGCTAGACTAGAAGGGTAGAAGAGGAAGAGTGGTGTTTGGTGACTTGCTGTAGGGGGAAGGCTAGGCTAGGGATAAGGCTGGATGGAGGGGAGGAGTCAGGCGTGGTTGTAGGTGAAGGAAGGTGGTGCAGGCAGAGGAGGAAGGTGACGGGGTTGACTGCTGTTTGGGAGGAGGGCAAGTGGGTTGTTGGGTTTGATTCAAGAAAGGTTGTGAAGGGTGATGGTGTGTTTAAATGAGCATGCAAATAAAATGAGAGGAAGATAGAATGAAGAAGTATAAAAGAGAGTGCATATGAGATATAGAGAGGTGGCATGAGAGTGATATAAAGTAGGAGGTAAAATAGTTAGTGGCCCTAAATTTATGGATCGCGCCTTTTAACAAGTTCCTAAGAACACGTACGTACATAAATATATGAGTTAGCACTTCAAATTCAAAATTTTAGGGGTACCCTATTATCTAGATCCAAACCCCTACACTCTTAACCGAGCGTCCAAACACAAAAATAAAAATATCGTTGCGATCAATGAGGGAAAACGAACAAAATGACAAGTTTAAATTGTGTTATAACAAATTTGTCAAAATTCACCATTACTGCTAAATACACTATGAAAAACATATAAATAAGCGTCAAATCACGATAAATGGAGCTAAAAAGATCAGAATTTAATGAAATGAACTTTGACGTTTTAATCATAAAATTTTCTAGAATATTTTTATGTAAAAATATTTATATGTTGAAAAATAATATTTTTCACTAAACTATTAACCGGTTTTTTTTAAATATGAAACAAAATATATTTTTGTATTTCATAGCTAATTAATTTCTTTTAGTTTTAAACTTATTAAAATATATTCTTAATCATAAATTTTTAATTTAGTTTATTTTTTTGTTATTTTTATTAAAAATCATTGTTTAATTTAATATTTTAAATTGTTAGAAAACCAAGTCATTATTGTTTACGTGAAGACTATATATGACTTATGATGTATATAAATGAGATTTGTTTATTTTATCTATTTTGTAGTTTGAACAATTCTACCGTAAGTTCTAAAAGATATAGTTATGTAGTTTAGCTCTCTATAACTATTGTTTTAAACATTCCAGCTTTTTATTTTACAGCGCATATGACTCGATTATATGGTCGTGAAAAGTGGTTGTTTCAATTAAGATTTCGCTTGATTGACCTAGAAGCTACCAACCAAGGTTAGAGGTTTCTTGTATGAGATGAAAGTACAAGTTGACATGGAAATATAGCTTAAGCGTATTTAAGTTAAAAAAATTGTAACGACTTGTAGTTTAAATATTAGAGATCATAACATATTATTTTTATATACAAATTAGGTCGTATGAGACTATAACTTGGAGAATGCTGAGTATTGACAATTTTGATCCTTAGAAATTTATTGGACAGTTTTGATCTTGAATTTCTTTAATTGCTATAACTTTTGATAGCAATTAATTAGTGTCTGAATCCACTTTTAAATAAAAGATATGATAGTTTCTCTTTTCGTGGAGTGATCATAATAGATTTTTGGCCTTAAGATTTAGGAGATATGACCATTTGAAATTAGATGAGTTTTAGACATATAAGCGGGTAAGTAACTTAAGCCCATACTAACCTATTTTGGGATTTGTGCTAATATGAGCTGATGAGACAACCCTATTCATTCTTCCAGTTCCTAAGAACTCTTCTAAACCTCTATTGATAATCTTTTTAGCCAAAAGTATCCTAAATCCTTACTGTATTTAGTCAAATCAAGCAATTATAGGTAGGGGATTGGCAAAGGATTCACTAATCACTGTTTGGGTGCCTTGGAATTTGAGCAACTTGCAGTTCATCTCAGATCTACCTTGATTTTTGTGCATGTGGGATCTATGTGAGTGATTTAAGTCTCTTAATATATTGTGATTGTTAATATAGTATTGTTATCTAGACTTTTGGCCAAACAGTGCTTGGATAAACCTCATAAGTTGCACTTGAAAGCTATCGAGGCGGAGAGCCCAGAGAGATAGCTTACAAGTATAGAAACCTAGTGTGATCAAGACCATAAGATAAATCAATAACCATCTTGTAGTTCAGCAACACCAATCCATAAAAGTGATGGATCGGTATCGATCCATCCTTATAGATTAGTACAAATCCATACTTTTCCACCAAAAACTCTCTAACTTCACCTACTTCCAAACAAGGATAATAATAACCCCTTTCAAATCTCAAAACGTTGTTAATATGTAATTCATCATCGAGCATCTCGAGCATCCAAAGTCAAGAACTCAATTCCACCGTCGATCCAACTTGTTGACCCAAAAACAAGCTTTTAGTAAGGCAACCAAGACCAAAAATGAAACTAACAACAAGTCGCATCTACACAAGGAAATGGAAGATATCCATAAGTAGATATTATGGATTAGTAATGATCCATGCCTATGGATTGGTACCAATCCGTAGTAAATCCTGACATGGCCATGATCTTTTCGTGCTCAACTGCTGCTGGTGGCTTAGAAGGGGTAGAGGGATTCCAACAACCTTAAGCTGTAAAAAAAGGTGGAATGGGTCATTTCAAAGGATATTTTTGGATTATATACTGATTTTTGGTAATTTCCTTGTAGTCTTGAGGATCCATACTGATCCGTAAGAACAGAAGTTCTAAATCATGGTATAATCAATTGAAAAGCTAAGTGGATGTAGGCATCAATTGGTTGAACCACTATAAATGCTACATGTATCTTTTTACTTCATTTTCATTTATTATTCTTCATTTTTATTCTCTACCATAATCTCTTAGGTGTTCGTGCCATATTTTGTATAAACATTTTGGTGCTTTCACCGAGAGCATTATTCTCGGGACATTTGGATCGATCATCTATTGTTGGATTACTAAAATACGAAAGATAGATCCAGTTTCTCTATTTTTTGCATTTTTAACTACTTGGATTCCCAAAATCTACACTAACTACTTTCAACCATAGTCCCACGGAGTGACCATTCCATCACTTCCAGAGCTGCATACAATGTTGAGAACATTGATGTTTAACACCAGGAGGAAATTGCATAACTAGGTGTTGTTGAGGTCCAGAATCCATGGAAGGTGATAACGAGGGTCGATATGGACCACATGATGAAGCCGATAGAGGATAAGCTATAGGAGAGTCATGATGAGATAAAGCAATAGATGCAAGAGAGCATCAACTTGCTGAATCAACTAACCCATAGCCGTAGAAGAAGCAGGAAGGATTTAACGGATTTCGATTCAAAGGATGACAGTTCTTCATCATCCAAACAAGGCATAGGGAAGGAAAGCAGAAGATGGTTAGAAAGAAGATGACAAAGGATGGGGGCTGGCCGTGGCCAGAATTTGGGGACCGATACCGAACCACAAGTAAAGGTCGATACAGACACAGCCGTTGTTAATTTGATGGATGAGCAAGTTGGCATCCCAAACGATAATGTTAATACTACATCTGGTCATGTCGTTGATGGCTAGAATGTTGGAGATTCAAGTGGCCATTATCGATCCGCTAAGTAGAAATCAAACCTGCAGAACTACTAGACGAGTAGTTCTCATGAAGTTTGGAGAACCCATATATCATGAACCTAACTGAGAACATTTGTCGGGCCAAACAATTGAGGTGAACCATGATTACCGTCATTCAACGGGTTCTTCAGAGCCGAAGCATTTGGCTAAGATAGTGAGGAGATTGGTATGCGAGAATCAACATCAGAGTAATGATGAATGGGGCATTTTCTTCAGCCAGAACCCATTCTCCTAATAAATACTACATGAAGAATACCCCAGAAGATCCGTGATGCCAATGATACCATTGCACAATGGAAGGGCGGATCCGCAACAACATCTGATGAAGTATGAATGGCATATGGATTCTGCTAAAGGAACCGATGCTATAAGATGTCATTGTTTTCCAATTTTCCTTAAAGGTGTTGCGACGATGTGCTTCACCGAGCTTCTATTGAGATCCAGATCATCTTTTGACCAGTTAGCATGAAAGTTTATCGAGCAGTTCTGCTTACACACTACCCATTCTAAAGATGTAATGTCATTGTCAAATCTCTTTCGAGATATAGGAGAATCGCTGAAAGATATCCTAAACAGATTCCACACAGTTGTGATGGAGGTAAGCAATGCATAAGAGGACATTATCTTGATGGCCCTAATAAGGGGGGTTCAGCCCAATACTGACTTTAGGAGATGAATGAAGATGAAACTCCTAGTGATGATGGATACGTTTTATAGAAAAACGTATTAGATCTTACACTTGGAAGATGCAAGTACTGCTACTAAGAACATTAGTGCCAAGTAGACAACGGAAGTTATTCAAAGTAACGTTGCTGTGAAGTAGTCTGGAAGGAATTATGGAAACATTGATGTTAACGTGAAGAATAAAAGTGGTGGCTAGAGAAGGAACGATGACAGGGCTAAAGATTGAAAGTCTGGTTTTCGAAGATATGCCCTAAATGTCCAAAGTATGATAATTACAACGAGCCGAACAATTTGATTAAGAATGTATGCCTTGCGACCTAACGTATCGAGCAAAACAACAAGCCAACTTCAAAGGAATCGACAGAGAATGAGAAGAAATGTAGGAAATACTGCAAGTTTCATGAAACCTGCGGTCATAACACAAATAAGTGTAGACACTTCCGTAATGTGATCGAAGACCTAATAAGAAAGAAGAAATTGTAAAAGTTTATGAAACTCCATAGAGAGGCGGGCAAGGAAGTTCTAACCCTACTAGATCATCATCCCAACAGGGGAAAGCCAGATTTGATAGGGATGACCTCAGGCAGCTTGAAAAATGATTGATCATCAATACCATTCAGGGTAGACCACATCCAACAGAAAAGAGCTGGAATGAGATGGAAAGGTATACTAATGCCGTAAAACACGCTAATACTGAGAGTTATTTCATCGTCGAAGAAGGAGATCCCATGAAGCAACCTAGGATAATGACTAATGATATTATTTTTAGGAACATGGATGCCGATGGAGTTGAAGCCTCAACATTACACCCTTTGGTGATATTGGACATGATAGGGTCGATGATCGTAAGAAAGGTGCTAGTTGACTGTGGTAGTTCAGTCAACATTTTGTTTAAGAAAGCTTATGACTAGATGCTTTTGGATGGAAAGGATTTGAAAACCATGCAAATCTCGTATCCAGGAATTTAATGGTATGGTGATGGAGCCTGTTGGATGTATACCTACTGGTGGTATTAAGAGAAGGTGACCGCAAGAGAATGCGGCTCGTGACCTACGTCGTGTTGGTTATTTTTTCTACTTATAATGCATTTCTAGGTCGATAGGTCCTAGCTAATTTTCAAGGTTCCATTGCTCTATGGTGCTTGATGATGAAATTCCTGATGAAGAATGGAGTAGGAGTTGTGCAAGGTGGCTAAGGGCTTAGACGTGAATGCAACACTATAGAGCTGAAGGAGGCAAGGTGATGTGAAAAAGGAAAGGATGTGGAGAAGACTCTCTGCATCAAATCTTTGGACACAAAGCAACTACCGCTTGAGTTCTAGCTCATGTAGCACAATCAGTTCCACAAGGATATAGATCCAAGGAAAGAGCTTGAGGATGCAAGGGCGACTCTCGCTGAGTTGACAATCAACATCAGTCAGGACAATCCTACATGGGTCCTAAGGATTGGATCTCAACTCAGCATAAGGATGATGAAGGAACTTAACTGGTTTTCTCCTGGCGAACCTGAATGTGTTCGCCTGGACACATTCCAACATGTGTGGTTGTCAGAGATAGCTCGTCATGCATTGAATGTTAATCCTAAATGCATTCTTGTAAAATAGAAACACCACAATCTGGGTCTGGAGAGATCCATTGCACCGAACGAAGAGGTGAATAAGCTGAAAAACAATAGCTTCATCTATGATGCTCTATACCCATAATGGCTATCTAATCCAGTCTTAGTGAAGAATTCCAACGAGAAGTGGAGAAAGTGCGTTGACTACTCCAATCTATATAAGGCATGTTCGAAAGACAGCTTTTCGCTCCCAAAAATCGATCTGTTAGTAGATTCGACCGCTAGAAATGAACCGCTATCATTTATGGATGCCTACTGTGGCTACAACCAGATTCCAATGCACATCCAAGATCAAGAAAACACCAGATTTATAACTGACCTAGGACTGTATTATTATCTTATCATGCCTTTCGGTTTGGAAAACACACGAGCAACTTACTAGAGGCTAGTGAATTCAATGTTTAAGGAATAAATTGGACGTTCAATGGAAGTATAAAAGTACGATATGCTTCTGAAATCATGAGGAACATTGAGCCACGTTGATGATTTGGCACAGATGTTCGCTGTGTGTTCGGACGACGGAAATTCTATCGGTTTAGAAAACCGTCGAACGAATTTAAATTAAAAATAACCGCAAGCGCATAGTGTATGAATATAGCATGTGGCGAATACAGGTCGATCAACAGGGAATTGATGATTTTAAAATTCTATTCAATCAATTTATATCAAGTCGAGAGAGTGATTAACTAAAGAAGAAGAAAAACAAGCAAAAGAAAATTGATAAAAATATGAGTGTTAACAATTTTAGAGGCAATTCCACTCTCTAGATCACATAAATCAATAAAATGAAGTTATGATCTCTCTTTTCTTGTCATTAGTGAATTAGTTGATGTGCTTATCATAAGTGGTATATTTGTGCTATTAATTAGCTCAATATAAACCATCAAACTATAACACAACCACTAATACACTTTTAAGTCTCATAAAATATGACAACAAAGTTGAAAGCAGGATTTATTTTAAGCATGGCCTATTAACTATTAATTAGAAATATAAGCCATCAAATTTTAATTTCAACAATCACTTCTTTGCCATAATCATATGTAAATGAAGAGGCAATTTGTGTTTTGTTTGTTTAAGCATAGCCTATTTGTTATGAACAATATAGGCTATCAAATTCAAAGAAAAAACAACAAGTTAACCACTTCATACATTCTCATTAAAGCACAAAAAGAGAGTATAAAACATCAAATTGTTGAAGCTACATGATTAGAGAGCTTCATTACCCCTAGATTGAAGGGGTTTAGCCTCTCATATTTGTTATCATATGAACAAATGTAGCAAGCAACATTGAATAAAAAGAAGAGGAAAAAGAGAGCAAAATGAAAGGAAAAATTATTCTACTTGCATAAAAGAAAAGAGATCTACACTACAACATGAAAGTAAATGAACATGAAAAGGAAAGAGCATGTATTAAATTGCATAAAATAAAAAAGATTACATAAAATAAAAATGGCTAAGTAGCCATGAAAAGAGAAAGATGAGCTTTCATTTTATTTTTGATCTAAACTAAACTAAAGAGAAGGAGGCCTAAGAGAGACTAAGAGAAGAGAGGTTACTTGAAACATAAGGGGTATTTATACAAGTGTTAAAACCCTAATTCATTTTTTTGGGGAATGTCAAAAATGCCCCTTAGGAAGTGTGGATGCCAAGTAATCATTAACATGTCTTAATCCCCCATTAAGTGTACATGAAGCCATTAACTCCAAAAGCATGTGCATTAGCCTTTAATTTGTACATTAAGGTAGGTGAGTAGGTGGGGTCCTCCATGTTCTTCACTTTGAATTATTTCCATCTTCATTCCTTTGTATTAATTTTGTGCATGCATATCTTCATGAAACCACTTCTATTTGAGATCAAATTCCTACAAAAATATATACAAATTTTCAATTAATTTTTCTCAAAGAAATATATGCACACAAATGACCGTTTTGCCCATATATGAAGATGAATATGTGACAATTTGGAATAATTTGAATTTTTGGTTTAAACAAGTTAAAATACCCGATACGATCAATTATTTAATTCAAATAGATTAAATATGGTGGTAAAAATATGCACATTTACGTGCACATCACTGTGCTTTGAAAGTATGGTATAAAGCTCAATTCGTTGAAGTGTCCATTCAGAGTTGTATCGGGGAAGTTCTTGGGTTTTATTATGAACTCGAGAGGGATAGAAGGTAACTTGGAGAAGATTCAAGCATAAAAAACATCGAAGCCCCAAAGATAATCAAGGAAGTCTAGAGCCTGAAATGGAAAGTTTGCTGCCTTAAGTAGATTCATCTCTAGTGTCATAGATAGGTGCATCCCTTTCTTTGACATCATCAAGAAAGAGAAGAGGAACTTTGCATGGATATAGGAGTGCATAGATACTTTCCAAGCTCTGGTAGATCACTTGGAAAGGCCTCTCATCCTATCAAAGCTCTAGAAAATGAGGACTTGTTTGTTTATTTGGTAATATCGGTGCATGCTTTGAGCACCGCACTTGTGCATGAGGAATCCCGAATCTAGAGGCCAATGTATTACATTAGCAAGTGGTTAACGGGGGTAGAGAGAAATTACCCGAAGCTGGAAAAGCTGGCATACTACCTGTTGATCGCTTTAAAGAAAATCTACATATACTTATAGGCTCATCCGATCAAGGTTCTTACTAACCAACCTTTGAGGTAGGTCTTGCAGCGACTTGAAACTTCTGGAAGGATGTTGAAATGGAACATTGAATTGAGCCAATATGACATAACATACCATCCTCGAAGGGTAATCTAGGCTAGGCATTGGCAAGCTTTATAGTCAAGTACACTATGCAAGATGATACCTCGAAGAGTAATGGAGAGTAGGATGCTGGATAAAAGATGTACACTGATAGTGCATCCAACGAGCATTCTTCTAGAGCAGGTGTTGTGTTGGTAACCACCGAAGAACATTTAATTTATTACACCTTGAAACTTGACTTTACCATAACAAATAATGAAGTAGAATATAAGGCATTAATCGTGGGACTAATAATTGCAAAAGAGTTAAGAGTCAAAGCTTTACACATCCTTGACGATTCCCAACTTACGACGTGTCAGATGATAAAAGGTTTTAGGCAAAGAGATCAAGGCTAGCTCTGTATCTGAACAGAGCCCTTGAGTTGCTTAAGTATGTTAAGTACTACACTATAATGCATATTCCCAGAGAGGAGAATGCAAAAGCCAATTCACTGACCAAGTTGGCTAGCTCAAAAGATGCACAACTTATGGGCCTAGTCTCGGTGGAAGTATCTTTAGCCCCAAGCATCGACCAGAGGGTGTCGGTTGGATCTTGGATGCTGGATACGAGAAGGAGTCATGGATGACTCCAATCAGGAATTACTTGTATAAGGGAATCCTTCCCGATAGAAAGAACGAGCGATGACTTCCTTTGCAAAGCTTTAAGATTTATTATTCAAGAGGGAGAGCATAGAGGTGGAGATTTTTGGTCCCCTTGCTTCGGTGTGTAGGCAATGAAGAAGTCAAACGAGTCCTCAGAGAAGTTCACAAGGAAGCTTGTGGTGATCACATTAAGAGATAAACCTTTGCGAAGAAGATTCTTCACTGTGGATACTTCTGGCCTACCATCAACCGAGGCATAACTGATACTCCATAAAGTGTGACAGGTGCCTGAGGTTCATGGAAATTCCAAGAGCCTTGAAAAACAGAGATTTTGCAGATGGTCAGTCCCTGGCCATTTGCTGTTTGGTGTATCGATATCATTGGTGTGCAACCACTACCTAAAGGTGGCGCAAAGTACGCCATCATTGCTGTTAACTATTTTACGAAGTGGGCTGAAGTAGAACTGCTATCTAGGATCACAAATAAGAAGTTAATCAACCTCGAGTAAGAAATATCATCTATCACTTTGGGATCTTATATACCATTATATCTGACAATGGAACCCAATTCGACAGCGCCTAGTTTACAAATTTATATCGTAGGCTTCGCATTGAGAAGATATTTGCAGCAATAGCACACCCTTAAGAAAATGGATAGGTAGAAGCCGTGATCAAAATCATTAAGTCCATTCTTAAGAAGCGATTGGAGAAGGCCAAGGGAAAGCGGGTCGATAAATTACCATTAGCTCTCCGAGCTTACAAAACAACCTACAAACCTGCGACCGGCCATTATCCGTTTGCCTTAGCCTATGGATCGGAGGCTATGATTCCAGTTGAATTCGAAGGTCCTTCTAACTTATTACAACCTTCGAATGAACAAGGAACTCCGATTGGAGTCTCTCAACATGATTGATGAGAAGCATGATGAAGCTGACCTGAGAGCAGCTGCACACTGGAAATGAGTCGCCCTGATATTACAATACCAAGGTCAGGAGTCCGACCTTTGAAATTTGTGACCTCATTCTTAAACCAATCTTCCCAGGCCCCATGAATACGGGCCCGAGCTGGGAAGGTCCATATGAAATTGAACATAAGATTAGAAATGGAACATTCAAGCCTGGGACCGCAAATGAGGTTTCACTTCCCTGAGAGTGGAATTGCGAACACTTGCGATGATATCTCACTTAAGACCTGACATTGTGAATATCTAGTCAAGTTTGATGTAACTAGACAAAATCTGTTGTTTCCTATGTGTAAAAAGTGAAATGAATTCCTAAATCCGTAACTCTCTCTTTGTCTAACTACAAAATTATGAACTATAGTAAACATGGATAAAGCTACATATGTATAATGTAGGTATACAGGTATCTTGAATTAGGTACCAATGAAACTTCTACAGTCCATGATCGCTCCATTGAAGTGAACCATCCTTGGCATCCAAAGGTAGATGCAAACTAACTCTTTCGACCCCTGACTTGGGTGGAAGATTATAAACATTCAAGGAAAGAATGAAATAATTCACTCCCACAGATCATACCACGAGTTTGGCAGAACATCCATACCTTGCTCGGAGAACGGAAAGGTGAAAGATCAATGCTTGAAGATAAGGGGATCTTATACATCAGTCAATGCCGAAAGATAGGTATGATCGAGAGTAAACGTCACAGATAGGGGTGTCTAAACCTCTATCTTAGTTGGTTTACTCCAACAAATGCCTAGAGTTTAATGTGGTTAGAACATGCATCCTGAGGAACGATGTTTAAATTGACATCTAAGATGAATCGCTTCGATTGATGCTTATAATTAGGTGCAAACACACTCAAATGTCCTCAGAAAAGACGTTCAAGCTACCTTTCTAGGTGATCGGGATTCAACCAAGTTTCAGAATTGAGTAATTTCTTATACGGGCACCTAAAGATAGACAACCTAATGATCGCTCTTCACTCACCGAAGGGATAATAGCGTTGATTCTCATCTCTAATCAAGTAGAACTAGTTCGACAAACAACAAGATGGACTAATAACTTAGTCTAGTAACGATGATGAGAAATTGTTCGTAAATGCATGAATGAGAAGACAAGTGCATTTCTTAGAACTTAAGAAAAATCAAGATTTGAATAGAACAAAAGTCTTTATTATTCACATCTAAATAAAGCTTGAAGAAAGGTACAAGTTTTATTAACATAACATTCAAAACAAAGGGCAGGGATCAATCCTGCCCAAAGCCGGCCTAAGAAAAACAAGTCCTACAGCTATACAACCAAAAAGCAAAAAGCAAACAGGCAATCACTTGTGATGCTTTTGTCTCTTCTTCTTTTCTTTTTCCTGGCAGAGTGTGCGCTAAGCTCCTTTGGCCTTTTCCAACTCCCACCCCCTTCCTTGGGCCTTAGATAGGGTGCTCTATGATGATCCGGTGGGTGCACTTTGAGTGCTTTTGAGAGAAAGAAGACTAACCGGAGCAAAGATAGTCTCACCAGGTAAAGCTATCGATAGAGGGGGTGGTATGTATTCAGTTGGTTCTTTCTTAATATCCTTGTCTAATAAAACTTAAATCTGGAGCAACTCTTGCATGTAGGGCCTCGAAGAAGGATTGGAAGTTCCAGTTATAAGAACGTCCTCCTCAGTTTGAGTTCTCGGGAGATCACCGGTCATCTCTTTTTCCAAGGCATGAATCATTTATACACCATGTCCGAAAGCTGTGCAACTTAGAATGTTCGAAATGTTTAGGGAGTCATACACATCTACCGATTCAGTCATCGATGCTTATTGCCCTAAATGGGGACCTCTCTTGGGAAGAGGAGTGGTGAAAGGATGACCTAAAATTTGAGAAATGTAAAAGGAGAGATTAGCGACATCGGTTGGTGTCATGTGAGGCTTCTCAAATACGGATGAGGTCAGCGAAATACCTCCACAAAGCTGAGACTCAATGTGACCAGGGTTGCTATTAGAGTTCCTCTAGGGACAAAATAGTTGTCTTTGGCATTACAGGTGCATTTGGATTGTACGGGGGATTCGACAGAGATATGGAGACAGCTGGGAGTCTGGAAGTGAGACCCGTAGTTGAAAGTCTATGTGGATCGTATATGTATATAATATATGACAAGTATGTATGATAGTATGAATTGCACATAATATTAATGCAGGTAAAAAATAAAAGTAATCACACCAGGAATTTTATACTGGTTTGGACCTCCCGTCCTACGTCCAGTCCCGAAGCTCCTCTTCGGAACTTCACTAACCAACTGCCCTCGCTTCGCCTAGAGGAACGAGCTTTTACACAAATAGTTCTTTGACAAATGTGTGTTCTATGCAACACGGATTTTGACTATAAGTACAACTTCTTCCTATAATCTCCTTGAGTAATATGTAGTTTAAACTTTGATTTAAGGAAGAGATGATAGTGTATCTTTGAATGCTTTTGTAAATCACAGAGATATTAGAAAATAAAGAAAGTTCAGAAATGCAAGTTAAGTTCTAACTTTCAATTCCAAGTTTTATTATAAATGGTGAAGAGTTTTGTTTGAAGAGCAGTGACTTGTGATTCATTCTATTTCAGTCTAAGAGTCACAATGCTTGAGAAGAAACAGTCATGATCAAAATAAGGGATGCAACTCTTTGTTTTGAAGATGACTTTTGGCAGAAAATGGCCGTTTCCCAGCTTAGACGTCTGGCCATTTGTTCCAGACGTCTGGGAAGTTAAGATTTTCAAAACAGAACGTGCTACTAGACGTTTGAGTTTATATGAAAAACAACTGTTTTGGTACGAACTTATAATCAGAAATTGATGCCAGACGTCTGATAGTGGATGTCAAATGTCTGAAACATGTACACTCTGTTTTCTTAGTTTTATTAGTGTATATAAGCAAGTGTTTGTAAAGATTACGCAAGGAGATTATACATATCATCTATTTACAAACTTAACTGAATGTACTAGTGTAATCACTCTTGTATCAGTCTTCAAGTCTTGGATGCACAAGTCTACTTGCATATAAATGATATATATATTGAATCCAAAAGCTTGTATAGTTATTGTCATCGAAATTAAGGTTGTAACATTCTCCCCCGTTTTGATGATGACAACTATACAATTTATTTAAGAGGCTCCCCCTTTCTTTCATAATATATCCTCTCCCCCTTTGTCATTACTGAAAAAGAATGGATGATACCATAATACTATAGCAGCATAAAAAAGAGTGGATGATATAATAAGATAGTAATACTACATCAGCATAATAAAGTCAATGTTCAAAACAAAACAAATTATCATAAGTAAACAGGCGGGAACGAAAAATTAGTAAATAGATCATTGAGAAAGATAACCCCAAAAATTAGATGCAGTTTCATCGTAGTCGTATTGTTGCCAGTTCGACTGAACATGGTATTCTTCATTCTCTTGAATAGAAAGTCCTTGAAAAGATTGAAAATGTTCATGATGATAGGTTTCTGCTGGCATCCAGGAGATATCTTCACTTTCCTCGGTATCCAAAGTGATTGGAGCCTTTCCAGGAGCATGGGTCTACGAAGGCTCTCCTACTGTTTGAGATCTGGAAGGATGTGTATGAGGTGCCGGAGGAGGTGTAGGAGATGGTGATGATGAAGAGCGTGAAGATGACCGTCCTCGAACTTTCTGCACAACTTTTCCCAGAGTTGAAACAACCTTTTCTAAAGTCTTTTCTACTTTAGTCATCCATGTAGAAAAAGATCGTTTTAGACGGAAAACTTTCTTATCCAAGACTATTTGATTTAAAGAAAGAAGACGTTGGTTTTGAAGTGTGATATCCCTAATGCTTTCTCCTTGTCCTATGGTAACCCTAGCCTCTTGAATATTTCAGAGTCAAAGTGATATCCTGTCGATTCAAAAGGGCTTGAAGTAGAAGTAGGTTGTATAGGGGTCGACTGTTGTGGTTGAGGTTGATGTGCTCGTTGCTGTTGATATTGAGCAAATGGTATAATAGTCGGAGGAGTTTCGGGAAGATGCATTAAGGATAGGAAGCAAATTCCACTTTCCTTTGCCGGAAGTTCTTCATGTTGTGAGAGGAAAGACGGTACGTTGTTTGCTCATAGAATTCACATGATATAAGGAGCATAAACAATTGTTTGACGAACTGGTGTCCAGAAGCTTTTAATTTGTTCAAAAATATATTGAGACCAAATTACTTTTATAGACCAAAAATTGCATATAGGGCTTTATGGTCATGGTCATATACTTGCTCATGACTACCTAATCTACGGAGTATGGTATTGACCAACATTCGATTAAGTAGCCTAGCTTGTGGATGAAAATAAGTTGGAGATCATTTCCTCATATTGTCTTCCCAAATAAGATGTGTGATATCATCTCGTGGTTGATATCTCATATCAGGAATGTCTTGTAGCCTTATCCCTGTACATGAGCATTGCAAAATTTGTCCAAGCATTTCGGCATTGAACTTAATAATTTCTCCATAAACACTTGTCCAAATCCAATTTTCGGGATAGGACGGATTCCAAATATGAAGAGAACATAAGTTTATGAAAAATAGGAAGATAGATAATTGATTAATTTACCATGAATTCTAATCATAATTAATGAGATTTTGAATTTCAGCATTGATCATCAACTCATCAATTTCATATTATAGAATCTTCGTAGCGGGTAAAATGGACCACAGTTGATCTTTTTCTTCTCTAATTCTTGAAGTTTTTGCTTGCCATCTTGCTCCACCATCCAATCTTCAATAATTTCATTAGTTACAAATTATTGAGATGATTGAGAGCTTTGACTAGTCTTTTTACGTTTGGGAAATGGTTTTTTAGACTTAGAGCCATGGATTTGAAGAATTTTGAAAAAGAGGAGACTAATTTTGGGTTTAGGGTTCTTGAGCTGCAGTTTGACGGTGAAAAAAAATGAAGTGAAAGTAAAAAAGATAACTTATAGATGGGGCAAAATTTAGCTCCTGCGTATGGTCAGACGTCTGAGTTATCAATCGGACATCTGGTCGTTTATGTAAGTTAGAGGCAGTAACATGTTTCAGATGTCTGAGAGTAATATCAGACGTCTTAGCTGAGTTAGTTTGGTTCTCCAAAAAAAGGAATCAGACGTCTGGTATAAAATACAGACGTTTGAGCTGAAATATATATTTTTCTAGAACGTTTTTCCAGACGTCTGGCTATGATAAACGACGTCTATGAGGAATATGGCTTGTTTTTAGCAGGAAAGTAATAAATGAAAAATATTATAAATATTATTTAAAAGCAGGATACATGTTACTGTGTTAATGTTATTACAACTTGGAATATAATTAATATATATATATATATATATATATATATATATATATATATATATATATATATATATATGAAATATAAATTAAAGAAGAGCATAGTTATTTCTTCTCCCATGAATTAGGCTTTGCCTGCATGTCTTCTTTTAATGCTCGTATTAGAGACCAAGAAGGAGGTACTGGACTAAATTGTTCTTTAGATGTTCCTTCTCCCTATAGTCTACGTGGAGTTATGTGACGAGCTTGCGAAGGAGTTTCGGTTATACGAGGAGATCGTACGTGAACATAATCCTCAGTAGGAGAATGTCCACATATGGTTAGAATGCATTTCTCCAGAAAGTTTAAATGAGCTCCCTATTGTTCGTAATACATTTCTCGTTGTACATCCATCATTTCATTTTGATAATGATAGATTTCATCAGTTCTGGAAGAGAGGAGGAGTGAGGATTAATACTATGTTTGACTTTCTTCCCTTTTGGAGAGTAGCCTGTATGATATGATGGTGAAGGCACAATGTGGAGAGATGGAAATGATTTTGGAGTTGTTTTGGCGGGAGATGTGTATGTACTTCCAAACAAGGGAAATGAAATATCGATAGTAGAGTAAGTGGAGTTGTGATCAGATGACATGTTTTAAAGCTTTTGATGTTGATTAATATAATTTTTGTTTGAAAAATTATACATATGTATAAGAGTAGAAATTTGCTATTTTAATCATTCCATTTGTTTTGGTTTGTTAAATTTCTTGTGGTTTGTTGAGAAAGTGTGTGAACCATCAATTTTCAGAGGTAGAAAATACATTCTAATTTTTTTTTACTCATGTGTCTTATAATTATTATTTGATAGTAAAACATTCTAAGAAAATGTTGAGCATTGTTAAAAAAAACTTTTTAACTAAAAATAGAATGAATAAATGTTTTATTAGTCGATAAGATCTTTAAGAGAATATATTCCTAAATCGCGTCGAAGTTTAACAAACGTTTGTTCATTTAGTGGTTTTGTGAATATATCTGCTATCTTATTCTCAGTATTTACGTATTCTAATGTAATAATTCCTTTTTCTACGGTGTCGTGTATAAAGTGATGTCGTATATCTATATGTTTAGTATGTGAGTGATTTACATGATTTTTTGATAAATTTATTGCACTTATATTATCGCAATATATTGGTGATTTATCGATAACTTTTTCGAAATCCATAAGCGTTTGTTGCATGTATATCACTTGTGCAAATGCTAAGGCCGCTGAGATATATTCAGCTTTGCAAGTGGATAAAGAGACACAATTTTGCTTTTTACTAAATCATGAAACTAATGATTGTCCAATAAAATGACACGTTCCGCCAGTACTCTTACGATCTGTTTTACACCCACCGAAATCTGCATCGCTATATGAAATAAGTTCAAACGATGATCCCTTAGGGTAAAACAAATCATAATCTGTAGTACTTGACAAATATTGTAAGATGCACTTAACAGCTCTTTGGTGAGACTCTTTTGGTTTTTCTTGAAATCAGGCACAAAGACATATGCTCATCATAATATCGGGTCGACTAGCCGTCAAATATAGTAAGGAGCCAATCATACTACGATATAATTTGTCATCAATCTTTTCCGTTATCATCTTTTTTCAAGTGAACAGTAGTACTCATTGGCGTTGTTTTGCTTGAAGTTTAATTAATTTCAAAACGATGTAATAGATCTTATAATATTTTTCTTGATGAATAAAAATACAATTTTCAAGTTGTTTTATTTGTGAACCTAAAAAGAAATTTAATTCTCCCATATGAGACATTTCAAATTCGTTTTTTTATAATTTTTGAAAATTGAGTACAAAGATTTTCGTTAGTTGAACCAAAAATAATATTGTGTACGTAAATTTGTACAACTAAAATATCATTATTTTCTCGTTTAATAAATAAAGTCGTATCGATTTTACCTATTTGAAAACCAGATGTAATTAAATGATTCTTAAAACATTCGTACCAGGCACGGGGAGCTTGCTTTAAACCATATAAGGCTTTTTGTAATTTAAAAACATGATCGGGATATTTTTCGTGAACAAACAATGGAGTTTGTTCAACATATATGTTTTCTTTAATAAAACTATTTAAAAATGCACTTTTGACGTCCATTTGAAATAATTTAAAATTATGATGACTTGCAAATGCAAGTAATGTACGTATGGCCTCGAGTCTTGCTACTGGAGCAAAAGTTTCGTCGTAGTCGATGCCTTCTTCTTGATTATAACCTTGAGCGTCTAGACGTGCTTTATTTCTTACCATATTTCCATTTTCATCTGCTTTGTTTTTACCCACTTTGTTCCAATAACTGATTGATTTTCTGGTTTTGATACTAATTCCTAAACATTATTACGTTCAAATTGATTTAATTCTTCTTGCATAGCTATTATCCAGAAATTATTGTTTGAAGCTTCTTTATAATTTTTTGGTTCAAAATTTGACACAAATGCCATATGACTTATTTGGTTAAGTTGATTTCTAGTTACTCTGGAGTTAAGATCTCCAATAATATTATCTTTTGGATGATCTTTTAGAATTCTAAGAGAAGATACTAAAGTATTATTTGGTGCATTTGTCTCATTATTAGAAGAATTTGTTGTATATATTATATGAATTATTTCTTTATCATCATTAGTATGATGGTTAAGAAATTTTTCATCAAACGAAACATGCAAACTTTCTTCAATTGTGTTAGTACGTTTATTAAAAATTCTATATGCTTTGCTACGATTAGAATATCCAACAAAGATTCCTTCATAGGCATTTGGGTCGAATTTTCCCAAATTATCTTTTGTATTTAGTATAAAACATTTTGATCCGAAAGTTTTAAAGTAGGATACTTTTGGTTTTCTACCAAAAAATATTTCAAAACAAGTAAGTTTAGTCATAGGTTGTATCGTTACTCGATTCAAAACATAACAAGCTGTAGCAATAGCTTCAGCCCAAAAATGTTTTGGTAAACCACTACTATTTAACAGTGTTTGTGCATATTCTTGTAACGTACGGTTTTTCCTTTCTACTACACCATTTTGTTGAGCTATGCGAGGAAAAGAAAAATTATGACTTATGCCCTTTTTATTACAAAAATTAGTAAAAATATCATTTTTAAATTCTCCATCATGATCATTTCGAATATTCTTAATTCTCAAATCCATTTGATTTTTAATTCTTTTAGCAAAAATTTTAAACATACCAAATGTGTCACTTTTATGTTTTAGAAATAAAGTCCATGTATATCTTGAAAAATCATCACCTATTACGAAAATATATTTTTGTGATTTATGGATCATACTTGAGTTGGACCAAATAAATCTAAATGTAATAATTCTAATGGCTGTTTTGTTGAAACATTATTTTCAGATTTAAAAGAGCTTTCTTTATTTTTCCAATTTGACAATCATCATAATTTATATTAGGTAAACCTCTAACTAGCTCATATTTTGCTAATTTATTAATATATTTAAAATTAATATGACAAAATCGTTTATGCCATAACCATGGATCGTCATATTTGACGGTTAAACATAAATTTGAATTCCGATTTATATTCATATTTAAGACATAAATATTTATAACAAACCAGATCTATACTTTTTTAATGGCGTCTTCAGCAGCTGGTGAAATCGGAGGGGAGGATGCAGAGGATGGGGGCTGGACGGCAGTAACGGATAGGAGGAGACGGCTGGCGACTGGATCTGGGAAGCAGATCACCGATCCACGTTATTCTCGATCATTGAACAAGATTTTTCGATCAATCTCAGATGGATCTACATCTGAATTAGTCAAACCTTGCAATCAGGCAATTAAATCTAATGTTTTCAATCTACCTAAAGTGTTTGTTGTCAATCCTAAAGCTACTCCTAAAAGTTGGTGTGATCTTGTAAAGGAGAAAAAACATGATGTTTCGTTGCAATTCTACAACCCAGTAGTTGTCAATGATCGGAAAACAACAGTTATTGGAGAAGAGGAATTATTACATGCAGAGAAAATATGGTCCAATTCGATTCTAATCTATCTAGTGGGGAAAGACCGTATTACATGTTTTTCAAAGCATATATCAAAAGAACATGGTCTCCAAAAGGTAAATTTGAAGTTTATGCCAGAGATAATGGTTTTTATTTGGTTCAATTTGAACTAGAAGAAGATTGCAATAAAATTCTTGAAGGAGGTCCATGGTTAATGGACGGGAAATTCATTATTATGAAAAAGTGGAATAGCTCCATCAAATATGAAAAAGATCTGCTTCTAACCTTCCCTAATCTCAATTTTGCATACTGGAATCAAATCTCTTTATGTAAAATCGCTAGCACAATTGGAAAACCCATAGCAATGGATGAACATACAAAAAACAGAAGCAGAATATCCTTTGCTAGAATACTTATTGAGGTAGATGCAGCTTTTAACTTTGAAAATCAAGTACAAATTAAACTTCCTGGAGGAGATTTTGTCATGCAGAATGTTGAATATGAATTTATTCCCCCAATTTGTCATAATTGTGTATGTTTTGGACACATGGATAAAGAGTGCCCCATATCTTTTTCGCAACAATGGAAACCAAAAACTTTAAACAATAATAATGCCACTAATAGCATGGGAGCTAATATAGAGGACAATACAAATCAGCAAACACTGTCAGTCATTGCAGAAGGAGGAAAAAATAACAACACAGAAGTTATCACAATAGATGAGCCAAATGTCCAAATTAATGCAACAGTTGATAAAGATTAGAATGCTAACAATTTAAATAAGGAAAATGATCTTTCTCCATCAGATATGTATGCTGCAAATTGTGAAACAGATCAGAGATTGTCAAAAGAGCCAGCCATTACAATTGCAGCCTCGCCATTAACTGATTTAACTGAATGTGTAGTACCTGTCACTCATATCAGAACGGCTGCTACAATTGCAAAAGGGTCCTTGTCTTCAATTTCTGATATGAATCAATTTCAAAATGCAGAAAAAGGATCACTTATGAGCAATAAAACTCTGGATCCTAATGCTCTGACGTCATCGACTAAAGTCTCAGCCATCTTATCATCATTGGAGAATAATTGTATCAGGGAGTGTCATAATAATACTGTTGTAAACAATTTAAATTCTCAACTTTCTAATCCAACAACTGAAGTGCTTAATTCTTTTCAGGTGCAGAAAGACAGGACAGACTCAAATGTGGATGAATCTTCTCTATCTCAATCATGTATCAACCACACATATCCATCACCTGATGAATCACCCAACATTATGCCTAAAAACCTGACATCCACCAATCCTGAATACACAACAGCAATTGCAGATATGAGAGGCAAAAACATTCAAGAAAGGAAAAAAAACAAAGTGATTCAAGAAAGTGTGACTCCAACTGTTAGAACTAGGAGTCAAACAAACCCATCAAAATAATGTCAGTTTTGTGTTGGAATGTGCGGGGACTTAATAAAGCAGCACATGTGTTGGAGGTAAAAAATTTAGTGTCTTCTCATAAACCATCCATTGTTTGTTTACTTGAAAACAAGCTAAGAAATAATAAACTACAACTCTATATAGAGTCTTGGGGAAATAGATGGACATGCATAAGTAATGTTGAGGTTTATCACAAGTGTAGAATACTGATTATGATCAATTCAGAAATCTGGAGCAGTTATGTCATCTCTATGAGCAAACAACACATTACTTGCATGCTAAATAACATTGCAGGTGCTCAATGCATTATAACTGTCATATATGCACTTAATCTTGAATCTGAAAGGAAAAGTTTATGGAAACAACTGATAAAAGAAGCTAATACTTTCATCACTCCATGGTGTATCATTGGTGATTTTAACTGTGTAAGGTACTTAAAGGAGAAAAGAGGAGGAAATAAGTTGTCAATTAAAAACATTCAGGAGCTTAATAACTTTTTTAATTCTTCAGGAATTTCAGAAATTGGTATCTCTGGGATAAAATTTTCATGGAGATCAGGGGCTGCTAAGAATATTGCTACAAAAATTGATAGACTATTTTGCAATGTGGAATGGATGAACATACTCAAAAAATCACATGCAAAATATTTAGACCTATCAACAAGTGATCATGCACCTATTTTGTTCTTTTTCAATTGCATACAAACATATGAAGGTCCAAAACCATTTAAATTCATGAATCACTGGATTATGTGCGAGGGGTACAAGGAAGCAGTTGTAAAATATTTTGTGTTCCCAGAAGGAAATCAGCTATTCAATATAATTCACATGCAGAAAAACATCAAAAAGGAAATTAAAAGATGGTATAATGGGAAAAATGATTTACAAACTCAAGTTTCAAAATGCAAGCATGAGGTCAATACTGCTCTTCAGGCATTAGAATCTGATTATAATTCAGGTAATGCACAAAAGTTGCATGATGCTCAAGAAAATCTGGCCAAAAGCATGGAATTATTAGCTATTGATAACAAACAAAAATCAAAATGCCAATGGATCAAGTGGGATGATAGCTGTTCCAAATTTTTTTATGCAAAACAAACAAATAGAAGATTTGTTAATAGCTATCATAATATATTTAAAGAAAATGGAGATGTCTTTAAAACCCCAAAGGAGATGGAGGAAGAGGCAGTCAAGTATTTTGTTAACATATACAACAAAGGAAACATGATGACTCAGTATCCCAATATCATTCCAAAAAGGAAACTAAATGAATGGGGAAAAACTTATCTTAATACTGCATTTGATGAAACAGAGCTGAAAAGAGCTATTTTCAGTGTGCATAATGATACTGCTCCAGGTTATGATGGTTTTAATGCTAAATTCTACAAAAATCACTGGAATGAATTAAAAGTACCCCTTTTAAAAGCTATGCAGACCTCTTTTGACAATGGCAGAATTGTAAGAGAAATAAATCACACCATTATTTCCTTAATTCCCAAGGTAAAAACCCCTCAATTTGTAGCAGATTTCAGACCAATAGCCTGCTGTTCCATGTTGTACAAGATCCTAGCTAAATTATTATGTGACAGGTTGAAGTGTGTACTTGGAGAACTAATATCAGACAATCAGACAGCTTATTTACCAGGCAAACAGATAAAAGATGGGATTATAATTGCACATGAGCATATCAGAAATTTCAATAAACATGGAAGCAACAAAATGTGCATAAAAGTGGATCTCAAGAAAGCATATGATTTAGTAAACAGACATTTCATTTTGCACATGATGAGAAGTATGGACTTTCCAGTTAAATGGGTGAACATTATCTAAGAAATGATAAACACTCCTAGTTTTTCACTATCTATTGAAGGATACCATAGGGGATATTTTTATGGCACAAATGGTTTAAGGCAAGGAGATCCCCTATCCCCTTATCTCTTTACCTTATGCATGGAATATTTCACATTGTTAATGGATGCTAAAGCCAGAAAAGGAAAAGTGGAATCAGTCATCAAAAACAATTCCAACTTAACACATCTAATATATGCTGATGATCTGTTAATATTCACAAATGCCACTGAAATTGGAGCTAAAGCTGTCAAAAATTGTTTCAAGAAGTTACAGAGAGCTACTGGTCTAGAAATGAACAACCTTAAAACCCAAATTTTTTTCAACAGGTATTGCAACAATAAGGAGCAAGTGCTTAACATTTTGGACATTCAACAAGGTGAATTACCTGTCAGATATCTTGGGTTACCCCTATCTGTGACATACATCAAACACTCAAACTGCAAACATCTGATTGACAAAGTGATACAAAAAATGCAAGGATGGGAATGCAAATTTCTTACAGTCTCAGGAAGAATAGAATTAATTAAGGCTGTAGTTTATCCTTTGGTCTGTTTTTGGATGCAGTGTTTTATGCTTCCTAGCTTAACCATTCACAAAATCAACCAACTATGCAAAAAAATTATCTGGAAAGGTAAAAAAAGTAGTGTTCCATGGGAAACAGTTACAACTGCTAAATCTGAAGGTGGAATGGGATTGAAAAAACTGTCTGACATAAACACTATTTTCTGCATCAAAAGAATATGGGAGACCCTCAATAATTCTACATTCAGTGCTAAATGGTTGAATGCAAAATATGCTAACAATGAGACTCTGTGGGAATCCAATTTCAGTAATAACTATTCATGCACTTGGAAAAAAATGATATATCATAGGAAAAATGCACGGAAGCTAATTGACAGAAGAATTGTAGACGGCAAATCTACAAGCCTATGGTTTATGCCATGGATTAATGGCTCAACTTTACTGGAAAAATTAGGGCATGAAACTCTATCATATTCAAGAGGACACAAAAATAAGGTAGAGCTTATTTTATCAGACAATAATTGGAAGCCTGAAAATATCTCTTATCTTGGCAACATAAGTGAGGAAATTAAGCAAGTACCCATTCATTATGACAACACAGAAGACTATTGGATTTGCAGCAGCAGCAAAAATGGTACATTTAATTTCCATGATGTATGGAATGATTTTAAAACCAAGTTACAAGAAAACAATGAATATAAAATCATATGGAACAACATCACACTCCCAAAAATGAATATATGTCTTTACAGAGCTATGTTCAACTTCCTACCTACAAAAGACAAATTAAAGATGCAAAGGGTGACTGAAGATGATGTGTGTGTTCTATGCAAAAGTGAAATGGAAACTTGTAAGCATTTATTCTTTAACTGTCCATTTTCGAAACATGTGTGGTATTGGATCAGAAGCATGATGGGAGATCCTATAAAACAAAGAAACGTAGATATTTCTCTACCAGATGCTATTACATACATCAACCAGAATTTCGCAGCTAACAACATTAAAAAGGATATCATAATTGCTGCAATAAGTTCATCCATCTGGTTTATTTGGAAAAGCAGAAATTCCATCATCTTTAACAATGAAAAGACAGATAGATTCACAGTTTGTAAAATCATAAAATCAAATGTCTGTGACCTTATTTTAAATAGATCCAGATTTCTCAAGCATAGCATGAATAATCCTGAAGAGATTATTGTAAGATGGGAAATTCTACCTCTGAGACCAGACAACAACATTACCTCAACCCCGAACCCTAAATCCCCAAACACAGTAACATCCTCAAGGTACATGATCGATAGAGTAGATGATGAAGCTGAGAGTTCTAGAGCGTTTAGATGCACTGATAGTTTTAATGCGGATGTTGCAGGAGAAGCAAATTTGACAGGAAGAGTTCACGAGCCGCCATGATTAGATATGGCAGCTAGGTATTCGCAATGTGTTTAGGGCATTGCTTGCGGTCATGTTTTGATTAGTAACCCGTTTATTTGTGCCATGTATATAATGTATGTATTGATTTTTCAATATCAATAAAGTGTTTGACATTTCTTCAAAAAAAAAGACATAAATATTTTTGTTTCCCCTCAAAGATAAGTTGTTTGTTATTGTCGAAAATATTACATCCATCCTTTTCAAAATTGATATGAAAACCTTTATTGCATAATTGACTAATGCTAAGTAGGTTGTGATTTAAATTTTCTACTAACAAAACATTTGTAATAATAGGAGAGTTAGAAATACCAGAGTTGATTTCTCCAATGCCAAGGACGTATCCTTTTGAGTTATCTCCAAAAATTACTGTTCCACCATCGATGTATGTTATATTTGATAACATTTTTGAGTTTCCGGCCATATGCTTGGAGCATCCACTATCAAGTATCCATTTCTCCTTATTTTTTATTTTGGGTACCTGTAAAATAAAAGATGATTTAATTGGTACCCATATACTTTTTTAGGGTCCTAGATGTTAGGAGGAGCAGGTAGCCATACCCAAGAAGGTTTGGTACCTTTATAAACATAATTTTTATTATGGACTACATTATCTAGAAAATTATTAACATGTTTTTGTCTAATCAAATTATTATTTGTCTTAGGAATCCAAATTTTTATATTTTTGGTATTCATATTAGACTTAAGTGATCTTTCAGTCTTTTTATAGATAAAACTATATTTCTTAATATTATTCCCTTTTTGTTTAGGAATATTTTTTTTAAATCCTATTCCATTTCTATTACCTGCGGTTTTGAAGTTTTGATAAGATTTTCCAGATCTTGTTTTCCTATATTAATTTTGAAACATTAGTTGTAATTTTATCTAATTTTTCCTTTAATTCTAAATTTTCAATTTTCAATGTTTCTATATTACTTTTCAAGTTGATATTTTCTTTTAACAATTTATCATTTTCTAGTTTAACTTTTCCAAAATCATTAGATATAGTCTCATTTTCAACTAAACTATTTTTATTTTTTTCTTGAGATAATTCTAATTCCTCCTCAAAAATAATTTTTTCATCTTTTAACATTCCTATTTCAAGTTCTAATCTATTTATTTTGGTTATACGTTCTTTATTCAATTTTTTAATTTGTCTAAATTTATCGTCTAATTTATGCTAAGTTCTAATAATTCATCATAGTTAAGTTCGGGACATACCTCATTAGTTTGTGCCATAAAGCATACATTAGCTTTTTCTCCGTCCCTATCGCTATCTGTCTGATGATGATGAAGAGTCCGAGTCATCCCATGTTACTTTGAAAGCTTTCTTCTTTTTGAAAATTTCAAATTTATTCTTCTTTTTATCATTGTTGAGCTTTGGACAATCTTTCTTCATATGTCAAAAATGATCACATTCATAGCATTGATTGACGTTTGATTTGTTGAGCTTGATTTTCCTCCTTTCTGAAATCTAGTCATTTTCCTAAATTTCTTGAATTTGTTGTAGTTTTAGGCAATAAATATAATTTCTTCTTCGTCTAAGTCGGAGTTTTCATTTGTTGCTGGGAATGCTATGTTTTTCTTTTCCGAATTTTGTTCTTTTCTTGCCTGCAAATTAGCTTCATATGACATTAAATTTCCTATCAATTCTTCAACTAAGAGTGTTGAGAGATCATTAGCTTCTTCGATAGCTAATACTTTTCTTTCCCACTCTGGTGGTAAAGAATTGAGTGTTCTAGATATTAGGTTAGAATTTGTGAATTTGACTCCAAGTGCCATTAAATCATGTTGAATGGTTTGGAATCTAGAGTACATGTCTACTATAGATTCATTTTGTTTCATTTTAAATGATGAAAATTGATTTTGTAAAATTGAAATTATAGTTTGTTTAACATTGTTTGTGCCTTCATGTGTAACTTGTAAGGTACGCTAAATATCATATGCAGTGTTACATAACATGACACGTGAAAATTCATTTTTATCTAATGAACAAAATAGAACATTCATAGCTTTGGCATTATTAGAAGCTATGGTTTTTAGTGCATCATTCCATGTATTCATAGTAGTGTTAGGGCTTCATAATTATTTTGAGTGGCTGGCCAAATTTCTAATCCATTAGCTTCCATAAAAATTCTCATACGTGTTGACCAATATGCATAGTTAGAGCCATTAAAAAGTGAGAGTCGTGCTGTGGATTGACCTTCTTGAAAAATACTTGCCATATTAAAGTAATTCAAAAATGTGTTACTGTACTTTGATCAAACCTTGCTCCGATACCAATTGAAAGTCTATGTGGATCGTATATGTGTATAATATATGACAAGTAGATGTATGATAGTATGAATTGCACAAAATAATAATGAAGGTATAAAATAAAAGTAATCACACCAGGAATTTTATATTGGTTCGGGCCTTCCTTCCTACGTCCAGTCCCGAAGCTCCTCTTTTTCAAAAACCAATTGCCCTCACTTCGCTCGGAGGAACATGCTTTTACAAGAACAGTTCTTTGAAAAATGTGTGTTCTATGCAACACTGATTTTGACTATAAGTCAAACTTCTTCCTATAATCTCCTTGAGTAATATGTAGTTTAAACTTTTATTTAAGGAAGAGATGATAGTGTATCTTTGAACGCTTTTGTATATCACAAAGATATTATAAAATAAAGAAAGTTTAGAAATGGAAGTTAAGTTCTAACTTTCAATTCCAAGTTTTATTTATCTATGGTGAAGAGTTGTGTTTAAAGAGTAGTGACTTCTGATTCATTCTATTTCAGTCTAAGAGTCGCAACGCTTGAGAAGAAATAGTCATGATCAAAATAAGGGACGCAACTCTTTGTTTTGAAGAAGATGTCTTTTGGCAAAAAATGGTCGTTGCCCAGCTCAGACGTCTGACCATTTGTGCGAGACGTTTGGTATGTTAAGATTTCAAAACAGAACGTGCTACCAGACATCCGAGTTTATATGACCGACGTCTGGTTTGGTGCAGAACTTATAATCAGAAAATGATGCCATACGTATGATAGTGGATGTCAGACGTCTGACACATGTACACTCTGTTTTCTTAGTTTTATTAGTATATATAAGCAAGTGTTTGTAAAGATTACTTAAAGAGATTGTACATATCATCTATTTACAAACTTAACAGAATGTACTAGTGTAATCACTCTTGTGTCGGTCTTGAAGTCTTGGATGCACAAGTCTACCTGCGTATAAATGATATATATATTGATTCCAAAAGCTCGTATAGTTGTTATCATCGAAATAAAGGTTGTAACATTCTCCCCTATTTTGATGATGACAACTGTACAATTTATTTCAGAGGATCCCCCTTTATTTCGTAATATACCCTCTCCCCCTTTGTCATATCGAAAAAGAATGGATGATGTCATAATACTATAGCAGCATAAAAAGTGTGGATGATATAATAAGATTGCAATACTACAGCAGATAATAAAGTCAATGTTCAAAACAAAACAAATTATCATAAGTAAACAAGCGAGAATAAAAAATTAGTAAATAGATCATTGAGAAAGATAACCCCAAAGATTAGATGCAGTTTCATCGTAGTCGTATTGTTACCAGTTCGACCAATCATGGTATTCTTTATTCTCTTGAATAGAAAGTCCTCGAAAAGATTGAAAATGTCCATGATGTTGGGTTTCTGCTGGAATCCAGGTGATATCTTCACTTTCCTCGGTATCCAAAGTTATTCGAGCCTTTCCAGAAGCATGGGTCTATGAAGGCTCTCCTACCGTTTGAGATCTGGAAGGATGTGTATGAGGTGTTGGAGGAGGTGTTGAAGATGGTGATGATGAAGAGCGCGAGGATGACCATCCTCGAACTTTCCGCATAACTTTTCCCAGATTTGAATCAACCTTTTCTGAAGTCTTTCCTACTCTAGTCATACATGTAGAAAAAGATCATTCTAGACGAGAAACTTTCTTATCCAAGACTTTTTGATTTAAAGAAAGAAGACGTTGGTTTTGAAGGGTGATATCCCTAATGCTTTCTCCTTGTCCTATAGTGACCTTAGCCTCTTGAATTTCAGAGTCAGAGTGATATCCTGTCGATTCAGAAGGCCTTAAAGTAGAAGTAGGTTGTATAGGGGTCGACTATTATGGTTGAGATTGATGTGCTCGTTGCTATTGATATTGAGCAAATGGTATAATAGTCGGAGGAGTTTCGAAAAGATGCATTAAGGATAGGAAGCAAATTCCACTTTCCTTTACCGGAAGTTCTTCATATTGTGATAGGAAAGGCGGTACGTTGTTTGCTCGTAGAATTCGCATGATATAAGGAGCATAAACTATTGTTTGATGAACCGGTGTCCACAAGCTTTTGATTTGGTCAAAAATATATCGAGACCAATTTACTTTTATATGACAAAAAATTGCATATAGGGCTTTATGGTCATGATCATATACTTGTTCATGACTACCTAATCTAGGGCGTATGGTATTGACTAGCATTGATTAAGTAGCCTAGCTTATGGACGTAAATAAGTTGAAGATAATTTCCTCATATCGTCTTTCCAAATAAGATGTGTGATAACATCTCATGGTTGACATCTCATATCAGGAATTTCTTATAGCCTTATCCCCGTATATGAGCATTGCAAAATTTGTCCAAGCATTTCGACATTGAACTTAATAATTTCTCCGTAAACACTTGTCCAAATCCAATATTCGGGATCGGACGGATTCCAAATATGAAGAGAACATAAGTTTATGAAAAATAGGAAGATAGCAAATTGATCAATTTGCCCTGAATTATAATCATAACTAATGAGATTTTGAGTTTCAGCATTGCTCACCAACTCATCAATTTCATTGTTATAGAATCTTCGTAGTGGGTAAAATAGACCACAGTGGATCATCTTCTTCTCTAATTCCTGAAGTTTCTACTTGCCATCTTGCTCCACCATCTAATCTTCAATAATTTCATCAGTTACAAATTGTTGAGATGATTGAGAGCTTTGACCAGTCTTTTTACGTTTGGGAAATGGTTTCTTAGACTTGGGTGCCATGGATTTGAAGAATTACCATTTCCTAGGGTATACTCTATAGAGAAATCATAAGCGGCTTAAAACTCCAGCAACAACTGCTGTCGCATATTCAACTCCATCTGAGAGAATAATTATCTCAAAGACTTATGATCGGTACACAATTCAAGTCTCTCCCCTAAGATATAATGCCATCAAATCTTCAAGGCAAAAAAATACTGCTGCCAACTCCAAGTCATGAGTAGAATATCTTACTTCGTACGGTCTAAGCTGCCTAGATGCGTAAGCAACAACTTTTCCCTTTTACATCAATACTGCTCCCAATCTAGTCTCACATGCATCAGTTTATACCACTAACCCTTGGTTATCATTTGGAACTACTAACACTGGCGCATTGGTTAACAAATGCTTTTACTTAAGGAACCCTTCCTCACATTTATCGGACCAAACAAACTTCACATCCTTCCTGTTCAACTTAGTCGAATGCGCTGCTATCCGTGAGAAATCCTTGATGAATCTCCGGTAATAGCCAGCAAGTCCAAGAAAACTTCTAATCTATGTCATAGTTTCTGGTCTCTTCCAATTGTTCATAGCTTCTATCTTATTTGCATCGACTGACAATCCCTTCTCTGCAACCACATGACCAAGAAACTTAACTTCTTTCTTCCAAAAATGATACATGGAAAATTTCACCTTTAGCTGATTTTGCCTCAACGTTCCTAACACAACTCTAAGATGATTCTCATGCTCTCTCCCATCCTTAGAGTACACCAAAATTTCATCTATAAACACCAATATGAATCTATCAAAATACTCTCGGAAGACTTGATTCATTAGATCCACAAAGAAACTAGGCGCATTCGTTAACTTGAATGGCATTACCCACCATTCATATGATCCATATCTGGTTCGGAACGCCGTCAATGTGATACTGTCCTCTGCCACTCTTAGCTGATGGAAATTTTTCACCAAGTCCAATTGAGAAAACACTCTAGTTCCGCTCAACTGATTAAATAAGTCATCGATTCTCGACAAAGGATACTTATTCTTGATCATCCTCTCATTTAGCCTATGGTAGTAGATACATAATTTATATGACCCATCTGGTTTCTTCACGAAAACCGCGGTCGATCCCCAAGGTTAACTGCTTGGTCTAATAAAATTCTTTCCTTCCAATTCCACTAGCTGCACATTTAACTTCCTCATCTCGGTAGGTGTCATTCTGTTAGGTGATTTACTAACAGGTTCAGCTCCCGGTATAGGTTTATCCGAAACTCTACAGCTTGTTTCGGTGGTAATCCACTGACTAGCTCAAACACATCTGCAAATTTTCTTTCTACACGAACTTGAGTAAGCTCATCTCCTACCTTCATGGCACTTAACAAAGCACAAACAATCTTACTAAAATTCTCTAATTAGAAGATGATTCGATTATGACTATCTGGGTGTCTCAATGATATTTCCCTATCCTGGCAAAATAGCCTAGCCTCATACTTATCCATCCCATCCATACCCAAAATGATCCCAAAATCTACGAAATCAAAAACATTCAAACTGCATGCAAACTTATGACCTAACAAATCAAGTTTTAACTGGTCACATCTCATTCCAAGAGTTGCATGCCTTCCTATTGGATTTGCAACCCTTAAGGAAGTAACAAGATATGTGGGTTCAATATATAACCTATCAACCAAATACTGCGATACAAATGAGTGTGATGCACCGGTATCAAAAAGTACTCTAACTGGTATACTTTGAATCAAAAGCGTACCTTCCATCACATTTTTTCCTTTCTCTGTACCAGTAGGTCTAGAAGAAGACGATGGTCCAATAGCAAACACCTTCCCTTTGTTCGCCCAGACTAGCTCTAGACACTGGCACTTATAATGTCCAACTTGGTCACAACTGAAGCATTTCACATTCTTCTTCTCTACAGGCTTCTTTCCTTTACCGGTTCTGCACTTGCTGGCATAATGGCCCTTCTTATCACACTTTAACACATTGAGTTAGCTTTCTCCTTCTTGGTAGCATCCCCTTTCTGGGCTCCTTTCTTCTTGAAGAATTTCCTTTTCTTTCCTTAAGGGCCATGGGACTCAACTGGTTTCTCCTTAACAGAAATGGCAAGCATCTCCTCATGGCTAATGTGCATCTCCACCACTACATTACAGGGCTCTCTAATATGAGTCATGGTCATTCTACCTAGCTTTAGGCTCGAAGCTCGAATGAATCTCTCATTCCTTCTAACATCAGTGTCAACCAATGCATAACCATATCGAGACAGTTCATCCAACTTAGCAGCATATCGATCACCAACATCTCTCCTTGTACAAGATCCATGAACTTCCTCATCAATGCCGACTTAGCAACCTCGGACAAGAACCTCTTCTCAAACCTTCTTCTAAAATCAGCCCATGTCAGCTCTTCCTCCAGAACTCCAACCTTCACACTCTTCCACCAGTGAAGCGCTAACCCTTACACTGTCTAGAGCCTAGCCTTCTCTTCTCTCCATCGTCCAAGCCTAAATCTATAAAGATCCTTTCACGGTCCAAAATCCAGTTCTCAACTTTTTATAGGTGTAGAATTAAGCTCTCTGACATATTCCTTTTTGTTCAAATTATGGTTTCTCTTTCCATAGAGTTGTCAAAGTAGATAAACGGGCTTACGGTTAGAGAGTTATGCTTATTTGAAGTTTGCAAACAAGGTTGGAGAAAGCTATTACAAGAGGGTTTCCACAATGTTTACAATTGATGTCGAAAGGTAGCTTTCGACTATGTCAAAAGGTTTCTTTGTCGAAAGGTTACTAAGTCGAAAGGTTCTTTCAAAATGCTATAGAAGGGTCCAGTAGTGCTACAGAATGATCGAAGTCAAAAGATTACTTAGTCGAAAGGTTATTAAGTTGAAAGGTTCTTCCAAAATGCAATGGTGGGGTCCAGAAGTGATGCAAAATGATCTAAGTCGAATGGTTACTTAGTTGAAAGGTTACTAAGTCAAAAGGTTCTTCCAATGTATTATAGAAGGGTTCAGAAGTGCTGCTGAATGATATAAGTTGAAAGATCACTTAGTCGAAAGGTTACTAAGTCGAAAGGTTCTTCAAAAATGCTGCAGAGGGGTTTTGAAGTGCTGTAGAATGATCTAAGTCGAAATGTTACTTAGTCGAAAGGTTACTAAGTCGAAAGGTTCTTCGAAACTACTGCAGAAGGGTTTTGAAGTGCTATAAAACGATCTAAGTCAAATAGTTGCTTAGTCAAAAGGTTACTAAGTTGAAAGATCGAATGATAGAGTTGTAAATAACTTTAAAACTGTTATTTTGTTAATTAAAGTATATTCTTTTCACCAACTCCTATCCTTTGTTGTAATCCTATTGGTTAATGACATACTTTAACACTTTATTTGTAGAAATATGCTATAGAGCAGATTTACTATTTCAAAAATTATTTTCAAAATAACTAATTATATTAATATTTTAATATAATTATTAAGCCTTTTTACCTTAGAGAATTCATAATAAATCAAAATCACTTGGGGGAAAATCCCAAAAATTCACCACGAATCTGAAATAACATTTTCTACATCATATAAAAATTTCAGTGTAGAATTCTTTATTTTATTATTTTTAATAATTAAAACCCATAATAAATGCCTTTTTCACCTTAGGAAATTCATAAAATATTCCTATTAACTCCGAGAATTATGAAATTAAAAAATCACTTCCAAAATTACATTTTACACAACATACCAGAAAATCAAGTTATTTGAAGGTCATTTACTAAGGTTTTTACTTTAAAACCCTTCATTCTAATTCCATTAAAATTCCAATAAACCATCATCAATCATTATTATATCCAAACAATGATTATTAGATCCAAACATGATCAGTATAGCAAAATACATTCAGTTACTATCCATAACTAAACCTAAACAAGGAAAAATGAGATGATTTACACTATTATTCACCTTAATTGAGTTGTTGGAGTTTGAGATTTGCCCTAGCTTTAATCTTTTAGCTTTCTCTCTTGGATCTTCCAAGTTTGCTGATCTCCTAAGGTATTTTAATGGCTGTCTATAATTTCTCTTTTATGTGTATTTTGATTTATGAAATGGTAGGTAAGGATAAGGGAGGGTTTAAGGGTATATGGGTATGGCTATTCCCATATTTCCCTCCTCTTATTTTCCTAACTTATAAATTATAAACCATACTTATACATTCACCGTGGCCAAGTTAATCGGTAATTTAATCTCAACTCCTTAATCAACCAATTATTCTATTTAATATATCCAATTAAATGTCCTGAATAATGTTAAACAAAAATTAGGGGTGTTACACCAACCAAGGCCTAGGTGTTCACTCAACCTAAGCCTTGATACCACGTGTAACGAACTGCCTTTCTTACTTCTAAGATGACACTTGATACATCCATGATATTAATGAGCCGATTATCTGGGTGTCTGAAAGATAGTCTTTGGGGTAAAAAGAAAAGAAAGAACAAGAAGAATGAAATACAAAATCTTACAACGTAAGGCAATCATATATGGTAGAATATAAGATAGTATATATAGTCACTTCTAAAGTGAAATATCAGAGTCACAATAAGTATTAATTCAACCAGGGTCAGTCATAACTTCATTCCCCCACAATGCTGATACAAAATTTACATACACTGCGGAAATAAAATAGATAACTAGAGAATGATGAAGCCATTCGCTCCATGCTCCTCCAAAATGCATTCATACCTAGACTACTTGGCTACTCGTACAAATTTGAGTACCTAATAGTTGTAGAAAAGATAGAAAAACTCCAGTTAGACATTTGTTCGGTGTGAGTAAGCTCCAAACAACCAAATTGCTAACCTTATAAAACTCTTTAAAATAATGGTATCTCGTAAGACGACGCTGCACATAAACACGGATAGGTGCTTTCCTTACGATAACCGAAACATTTCGATAGAAAATCAAGTGATATCACAATAATGTCTAGGGTTTAAAATAAATAAATAACATAGCTGAAATGCTTGCATGTCATGTTCCAACGTATTTGGTCACAACTATGTCCATAAGACACTTATTGGAATGGATTCCATCAATAACAAGGCTACTAGGGTACTGTCCACCATAGTACACCTCTAGATAAAATGTATCGAGGGCCTCACAGGGACCCCCATCAACACAGGACAGACCTACCCTTATTGGATAGTACCGAATATGTTACTACCGTGGTTGTGATCAATAACCATACCCAGGTCACTAGTATACATAATCTAAAACTATCGATCCAGATCGGGTGGTGACCAAAAGGTGCGACCTAATAGCCATGCCGCATATCCCCTACTTTAGTCAATCCCACTTGTGAGGCTTAAGGCTACATTTTACCTTTTTAGCAAATCCCACTTGAAATACCACACTACCATCCAAGCGCAGTTCAATGCTAGCATTTGTCCGTACAAATTGTTCAAGATATGAACAAACCGAAGGCATTGCATCTACTACATCAATTTTGGAATCACCCTTAGGATTAGTAGCAAGTAGAATTTGCACTTCAAAGATCTTTGCCTTCGATTCCATTATCTTCTGAATGTTTCCTGTTCGAATGCTTGCATTGGTTCGAAGTGGTTTTCACATAACTCATGTTTATCCAATTCCGGTCTCTTTGAACCAACGTATGAAAATTTTAAAACTAGTCAAGTTATTGACAGTGGACAAATCCACTATCTGGAGTAAGTATAGATTTGCATATGAAAAATAAGACATCCTATACTTATCCCTACTTTTCGATTTCAAACAATATTATCCTTTGATTAACAGAAGTCGGACATGTTAGAAAACTATCCTTGCCTAAATATTCATTCTTACTTCTTGGCATACTGATGAGTTTCCATATCTCGTAATTTAGTGTTAAGTATACAATGAGGTATCTTCTATATACTTAAATAATCATGACCCATTTATCAAAATTATATACTTACCATGTCTCTTACATTTTGACTTCTTTATCCCTTGCCTAAAAAATCTGGTTCTAGATCTCATAGATAGAGGAAAGTCTACTCATCGGCATTTAGTGCTAAATAAAGATGACTTACTTTTAGTAAGATATATCAACATTTTAGCACTGCTTATCATATTTGTTTGGCTACTTAATGGCATAGACAAAGAAATCACTTGCATTTTAAAACATTCTTCAACAAACAGTTACTTTTAAACAGAACCGACTTTTGGAAAATAAGTGATTTAAAATAATAAGCTTTTGTTTAATTAATTAATAATAAACTAAAACCTTTTATTTAAATAATAATTAAACAATAATTAAAACTTTTATTCAAATAATAATTAAACCTTTAATTAAATAACAATCTTTTAAAATATTTTAAATTCCATTTTAATACCTATAATATATTTTAAAAGGATTTTTAAAATATTTAAAGTAGAAATTCTTTTAATTTACACAGAAGTTGTTGATCTACGAACTGTATCCATAGCGACTATCGCTGTATGGACCATAACTTTTAAACTTGTTTTATACATCAAAATAGCCTTTAGATCTTTTCCTTCTATATTCAAACCACTTAATAACTGTATATAAAGGTTTGAGGACAAAAGGTATAGTTCGAAATTTTTTTAGAAACATTTAAAAAACAAGGAAATTAACCAGTTTTTATACACACGGGATCTCGATATCGACATAAACCAATTCAACTGTTAACTTTCCATCCAATAATACATCATTCATATACATAAGCACATACATAGTTAAGTGTGAATATCATCCATAAAGCGAGGAAAGCTTTTCACATAAAAATTATTAATTAGGCACTTCGAATACATTTCAAATCTTTCATAGATCATCACATAAGTCATCCGCTTCAAGCGGGAACCAAACCAAACAAAATTACTTTCCAACACATATAAACACAAGCAATTTACAAGTATTATTATCACACATAACATAGTTTAAATATTGCTTTTTCAAAGTGAGATTTACTTACCAAAGTCAACACAAATCAACCAAAACTACTACAACCTAACACCAACGCCTGGATCTAACTTTTCTTTTTAAAATCTTGATTTTATGGTCTTGGGAAGTAAAATTTGGCTCTGTCTAGGTGGAGTGGGGCTTGACGATGGCTTGAGGATGGTTTTTTTGGACTAGTTTTGGAAGGGATAAGGTGTAGAGAAGAGAGGAGGTGATTTTGGCTATTGTTTAAGGTTTAAAAAGTGAAAAAGAGGAGATTTTTAACTGGAAATTTTTGAGGAGGCCATGGAAAGAAAAAGAAGCTTAGAAAAGGAACAGATGAGTTTGAAAATGAAGAGAAAAATGAAAATAAAAATAATGAATTACTTTTATATAAAATGGATAAGGGGAATTACCAAAATACCCTTGATAAGTAAAAGATACCATACTCTCAATATTGTAATACCATATCACCCACCCCCTTACCTCCTTGCACAAGCAACCTCTAACCTCCACTTCTCATCTCCATCACTTCATTTCTTTCAACATGACATGATGTTACATTTTACCTTTATTTAATTTATTTTATTTAAATATAAATGAAATGGCAAATTCACTTTATTACTTTAAGTAAATATTTAAAATTATTTATCTCTAACAATTTATTAACTAAATCATTTTTTTATATACATGTGTGTGTGTGTATTTTAGTGTGCACAACATGTTTCGATAACTTTTAGACGATGAAAAGCCGAAAATCCGACAAATGGTTCTCAGTTAAAAGTGGTTAATTTGAGTTATGAAATCCATTAATTAAATATTTAAAATATATCTAATTATTGTTAAACTACGGGTCGTTACACCTACCAAAAATAAACAAGGTCAGTTGGGAAGATGGCCAAATGAATAGCAAGTTCTATTTAGCCAAAATAGAAATATTTTGGCAATGATAAACAATACTATGAAATGGAGTATAACTGAGCAATCATAGAAATTTACATATACGTATAGAGCTATAGTAAGTAAAAGAAATGCACAAACATGAGCATGTATAATATAAACAATCAAGCATCACATATAGTTATATTATATATGCAGGCAGTAGTAAATGGACAAATGAAATAAAAGTGCAAATATGTAAATATGACAAAGAGTGTACAGGAAACATTCTTTTTTTACAATCACTTTTACAAAAAGATTGCGAGGGTCCCTCCTACCCAATGTCGGCCTCCCTAAAAAGAAAAAAAAATACATCAAAAAATAATGAAGCTACTTTTGCAGAAAACCAAGCTAGAAGCCTACTTCTTCTTCCCTTGCTTGCTGCTACCTTTGGGACCGTCCATCACTGGGCACTTCTTCAAGTCTTTCCCTTCCTTGAACTTCTCTTTCTAAGACTTCCTCCTTAGAAGTAGTGGTCAATCCTTTAGTCCTTATCTTGAGTGGGTCTTCGAGTTTTCCAATAATAAAATTAAAGACAGCAAGGAACCACCGATGTCGCTACCTTTTGGAGGCTTGATTTTTAGGAGAGGAAGCTTATGAATTATGCTTGGATTGTCGGAGCCAATGGTAGGCATTTTAGTTCTCTCTTAATTTTGATTTTGACTTTGCATAGTCGACCTTCAACCTTTCCACCATCATTCTGTGGTCAACTAGATCTTTCGTGCTGCTAATTATAACGTCTTCCTCCAAAGATTGGTTGGCCTCCTCTAACTTTTCCAACACTCCTATTTTCTATGAATCGGGACTGGGGCCAGAAACTGAATAAGGAATTATAAAGATAGGCTCTATGGCCATAGAGGTTGGCGTGATTGAGATAGCGTTGAGACCCAAGCTTAGAGTTGCAGGCGGTGGAAAAGGAAGCGACAGATGACCTGTACGTTCAGAGATAGTAGAGTAAAGGTTAGGAATGGCCTTGGGTGAGAACTGAAGCTTCTTGACTATCGGGGAGACAATGAAAATACCTTTATCAGGTAAAACTCCTTAGCGATCTCGCCCATTTCAATGGACGGTTCAATAGGTTAAGTGATGAAGGGAGGAATGTAAGGCTCAATGGCAACTTTAGCGGTAGGGACTAAAATTTCGATATGAGTGGCCTCGATGGCCATCAGAGGAGGTATAACATCTACTACAAGCTCTTTAAAATAAGGGGTTGATGATTTTGCTTGATCTAATCTAATACGATCGGCAAGAGCATCATCAAGCGTTCCTCCACAGTTGCATCCTAATCAGCCATGATCTCTTTACCTTTCCTTAAGGCAACGATGTCATCCGCATTTCAGCTTATCTTCTGCTAGGCCATTGCTAGATGCAGTCGCATAACGCATGATTTCTTCCCAAGCATCTTCCAAGGTGATAGGATAACTACTTCCCAACCACTTCAAATTCTTGTCTCTGATGACATTGGCGGAAAATTATAGAATGGTGGTGTTCACTATTTCCTTCTCCTTTACAGCCTGGTCTTCAGTTTTTATTTCAACTACAGTCCGATCAATGTCAACCCGAGCTTTAATTTCTCCTCTATCTCGGTCTTTAAACTGGCTCTATATTTCTCAATTTCGGCTTAGAGTGTTTGAAGCTTTTCATTCTTTGCCCCGAAGTGTCAACTCTTTGGCCTAAAGCACCTTTTCCTTAGCTTCTAATCGAGAAATAAGCTCACCCCTCTCTTGATGGGCCTTTTTAAGTTGATCATTCACGAATATAAGGGCTTGATTGTGTGCTATGGACATCCCGCTAACTAATTCTTTCGAGTTCTTAGCTGGTTTCTAGTCCTCATCTCTCTGCTTCTGAGTTTGGCCAACTCGGTTTTGTAGCTTGCTACTGTTCTATCGTGGGTCTTCCTCTTTGAATCAAATGACTGAATGTCTGTATGGTTAATTATGTTAACCATTGAGTGGGAAAAAGTAAGTTTCTTCCATCCGTAAAGCTGGATGACAAGTTCGGTAACTCCTCCAACTCTACGGTTGGCCTTCTCATGGGAGATACCTTCATGTTGTCATTGAACTTCACCCATATTGGGGAAAGTTTAGGGAAAGCGGCTTGCATTCTAATTGTCATAGCTATTGATGAGCCTGAAGGGGGTGGAGGTGGAGCGGCATGAGTTGGAACTTCCATGTATCTTTGAAAAGTTAACACAGTGGTGAGAGGAGGTCTGGTTATCGGAAGCTATTGAAGATAAGGTTGGAGTCAAGGGCTTAGTTAGAAAGAGCTAGAAATAGGCCCATATTGGTCATGTGAATCATGAGTCTATATCCCTTTGCCATAATATTCTCTATCCTTGGCTTGAAGTTTCTTTCTATCTTTATCCTTGAAGTGTTCCCACTCCTTCCTTCCTAATCTCTCTTCCTTGGTTTCTTTTTGTGTAGTAGAGTGGTGAGGGTAAGGTTCTGGGTGGTTCCCAATGCTCATTGACGCCTGAGCAAAGAGAATGGAAGTGGTCTCTCTCCATTGTATCTGAAAGGAAGGAAAAAGAATATCATACCAAGCGCACTGAATTGAGAATGAGTGTAGGATGTTAGTGTTTGTGATCCTAGAGGAGTGTGAAGTGTTGATATTGCCCTATGTATTCTATGGACCATGCTCTATGATTTGTAAAGAAGGGGTTTCGTCTCCCTCGGCTAAGAGATCTCTAGACGGAAAACTGAATTGAACACCCCATATTTATAATAACATTATTTAGGATATTTATTTGGTTAAATTAAATTAAATAATGTAAGGTGATTAGTGGATTGAGATTCGTGATTAATAAGAGGTAGCCGTGCCTATGTGTACAATGAACTAAGGAACTAAAATGGAAATAAGTGCTAGAAATAAGGAAGGGAAAAATGGAAAATATAATAAACTTATACCCTAAACACTAAGGAAAAAAACACGTTCATTTCATATTTTCTCAAGCAAAAACATTTTAAGGCCGGCCAACATAAACAAAAGGAAGAAGATAAAAGCTAGGTTTCAAGAGCAGAATTAAATCAACTTAAACAAGTTCAAATCTCAAATCCTTAATCTCAAGCTAAGGTGAATATTTTACTACAACTCATTTTCTTATGGTATTCTGTTTTAAGGATTATCCGAAGTGTTTTTGCATGATAATGCCATGTTTTGAATGATCAAATGTTTATATATGCTTGTTGATGATTTATGATTGTTCATACTTATTTTATGATATGTTTGATATAAAAACCCTATTAAATGACATCCAATTGCCTTGCGAATTTAAACGTAGATCAGAAACAATATTTTGGAGATGGGTTTTAATTTTCATAGTTTTCTAAATCAAGATGGATTTTATATTAATTTTCTAGTGAAGAAAATGATTATTTGGGTTTAAAATTATTTACGGTAAAACAGATAATTATTTGGCCTGAAATTCATATATGTTAAAAAACATATTAGAACATATTTTTGGAATTTTTATAGATGTTTCCTAAGTGATTTGATGAATATATAAAATTATTTAAGGTATGGGACTTAAATGTTTTATATATTTAATTAAGGAGAAGGGGTACTTTGTAAAATAAAATCATTGTTTATTTCCAAAATTATTGGCAGCACTTTGGAAAAGATATTTAGCGACCAATGAAAATCTGACAAACAATAGCAGGTTAATTAAACAGTTTTCTCTTTTAAGTTAAAAACAAAAATAACACGTTTTTAGCATGTTCCATTACTTTCGGCACTAGTCTGACTAGGACGTTTTGCCACTATGCTTTCGAAACCAATGCGCATGGTATCAAGTTACTTTATACGTAGCATATTGGATAGAAGCGGAAGGTACGTAGTCGAAATGCTGGGTTCCGAAGGGGTTGGAGTATGCCTTGTTTTAAAATGGAAGTAGCGTCTGCTTTGTTTCGAAGGGATAGCTTTCGATTCGGTTGGCTTTTGACCGAGTCAATTATTTTTAAAGAAAAGGGTTCGAATGGCTTGCGCTCTTCTATTATAAGTAATGCTTTCGAAGGGGTCGAAACTCCTAGCTGTCGCCTTTATACCTTTCGAAGTTAATGGTTTTGAAAGGTATACTTAGCCTGTAAATTATCCATTTCTCCAATTCTTTCGAAGGGATGGTTTCGACACCATCACTTTTTTACTTAGGCATAGTTTCGAAAGGAAGGCTTTCGACTTAAATGATTTTATTGACCCTTTTGTTTTGATTGAAGTATAGCCAAATAGTTTCGAAAGAGATTACTCAAATGGTTTCAAAAGGTGTTTTTGCACATGTTTTAAATTGAACCCAAGTGCTTTCGAAAGGTTTGAGTGTCTAAAGGTTTAATGCTTTCGAAAGGTTTTAAAAATGGTTTCAAAGGGGTGGTTCCCTAAGGGTTTCGATGAATTCGAAAGGTAATTTTTTGATGATTTAGAAAGGGTTGAAATGGAAAGTTTTTCCAAGGATTCTAAAGGCAATGTTTTGAAGTGTTTTAAGATATGATGTCTAAGGTTTTAAAGCTTTTGAAAGGATTGTTTTCAAAGGTTTGGAAAGGCCTTTGAGAATGGTTCCGAAAGGGAGGTTTTGGCCTTTCAGCCTAAGGTAAATGTAGGGTTTGGTTTCGAAAGAGATGCTTTCAATGGGTTTTGAAAGGGGTACTTTCAATAGAGTCAAAAGGGGTACTTTCAAGTGTTTAAATGTTTTCATCAACTAAAGTTTGAGCAAAGTATGTGTATATATATAACATGGTAAGCCAATCAAAGCATGGAGCATATGTATTTTCCTTTGTGAGTTTGATTTAAAGGTTTTCAAGGAAAATTATGGGAGGGGATCTGTAATGATCTAATATTTTCAACCATTCGCATCCGCACATGTCGGACTTGAATTGCTCAAAATATCATATTGTTAATTGAAATTTGGCAAACACTTAACATCTACAGTACATAAATCAATCACAAAATCACAGATACATAGTAGTACAATGATGCAGCGGAATAAATGAATAGTAGTTCATGAAGCTACTATATAAACAAAGTTAGAAATAAAATACATCAGAAAATCCCAGATGCAGTGAAGTCTCCAGTACGGGCAGATGACTTCTCTGAACCAATCGATTGGATGACTGAATGGATAGATAGCTGGATCTTCAAGAAAAGCTCCAACTTCGAAGGTGAGTCTCAAATGCATATCACTCAGTCTGACCTGAGCGTAAAGCAAAACACAAAACACTCGAGTTAGGATTAACATTCTTATATCTATAAATCCAACTCAAGTGAAATATCAACTGAAATATAATTAACTTAGAGGATGTTTGGGATACCCATCCTCTAAGGATCCAAGGAACTATCTACAGGGTAGAAATATATACTATAACACCGTGGTCATTTCAATTTTATTTATATTTCAAAACTAAAATATCATTTTCATTTCAAATATCTCTAATTTCCAAATTAGTATGTATATATATATCCAATAATTTATGAAGTAAAGTATTTTTATTTCCTCAAACTTCACAAATCGCTTCAAAAATCAGCTCGACCTTCCCGTTCAAATTTAATTAAATCAAAATTTATCAATTTCCATTCAATTTAGTTTCTGACTAAACTAATTAAAATTTTATCTATTTTAAATACGGATTTGAACCGCAAAATAAACCATTTAAATTTCAAAATAATTCAAAGTTAATATATTTCGGAGCTTTAAATATTCCACAAATCTATTTCAGAAATACAAATTTAATAAATCCTTAAACATATTTCATATTTATAAAATCAATCTTAATTAAATTATCTTAATATTAAATCTATACATAAAATAACCTTTATATATAATACTTTAAATCAATATTCATTAAAACCATATATTTCTTTTCAAGACCATAGAAATTATTTTCAAAACATTCATATAGACCACGGCGTCGATGTAAAATTTTCTATTCTATGTACAAGGGATACAGATATTTATCATTTCAATCCGTAAGTTAAATATATACGGGTGGATATCATTTCAACCCGTAATCCCAAATTCAATTCAAATGAAAATCGCTTGGGTTTATCATTTCAACCCATAACGAAATTCTCCTATTCTAAAATCCGTTCGGGTATGTATCATTTCAACCCATAGTGATTTCTATACTAACAGAGAACTTGCAGAGTGACAACAGATATGAAAATAATAATAACAATAGGCATATGTCATCGAAAATAAATATAAACAATAGGACATGGTGTCATATCCCATAAGTGAACAGTTACAGATAATAGCATATATAACAATTTAAATAACTACAACATCATATTTCAATTGTCGTTTCAATTTAATCAAATTTAACAAATAAAAGAATGTTAATCGTGAGTGATTGCTCACCTTTCGAGGCTAGAGAATACAGAAGATGACATGGATATGCACACTGATACGGACACTGAAATTTGAATTATAAATCCGTGCACGAATTTCAAAGCAAAGTAGGATTGGCACGAATTGGACGAACGAGACTGATAATAAAGAATTTATGAATGGAATCAGAATCAGTCTGACATATACAGAAATTTTTGCTATTTTAATAAAAATCAAAATTGCATCCCTAAGAAAAATTTAAAGTCGAATCACACACACACACATATATAATTTACCTTTTTTTCATACATAAACCAATAGTTTTAACATTTGAAATAAAACATATATGTTAAACAAAAATCCTTATAATTTTTTCCAAACCATTTTAATTTTTACACATAGATCAAAATTTCTATTTACAAATCTAAGACCCAAACCACCCCATACGACCTATGTATATAATATCATTAAGATTTATATTTTAAAATAAGATTAATATATAAAACTTCAACAAATTACACTGTTCAAATCTCATTTATAAACTACTATATACATATGGTACAAAATCCACTTCATAATACAATTATAAATTTTAAACACTTTACCTATATATATAAACTAATATATAACGACCCATACATAAACAGTAACGCCTATACACAGACTTATATAAAATTTTAGACAATGGACGTACGAATTACTTATATAACTTATATTATAACTTATTTTATAAATATATATAATACTGTAACCTGTGCAGACCGAAAGTATAAGTTAGAATGTAAACTTTATACAATATATATAAATAAGAACTAATATAACTTATATATATATATATATATATATATATATATATATATATATGCGAAAGCAACTGGTTTACACTAAAACACATATACACCCTTAACTTTTATGCAAACATGCATGCCAACTGAAATGAAAACTTATATATTAGAAAACTAACTCCATACATAAGTGTATGCAAAGTATATATATATATATGCACACATATATATATATATATATATATATATATATAAGGCCATAAAGATATGTCTATAATTATTATAACTTTATATAAATATATGTCATATACGAACTCAGGAAAATAAACAACTTCAAAAATCCTATACAACTTCCATAATAATAAGATGTAAATCGACCTTCAATAAAAGTTATAAACCTGTTTATTATAAAACTATATATATATATATATATATATGTAATAACGATTTACAAAACTTATAAAATAAATCATACAATATGGTTTGTAAAATATACATATATAGACTCAATGTTAAAACAAAAATGAATATAAATCTACTTGCCAAATATGCAGACTCCGTTTGTAGATCCAACACAACTCACACATATTAAATATGCATACACTTCTAGAAACAAAACAAACTTTTCAAAAAAGATGGAAACCACATTTGGTATATATATGTATTCAAATCCAACAACTTTATATAAACCACTATATGTATGCATCTTATATTTTTATACCACTATCAATATATCATAACTATACTCCATATAAACAAATATGCGTACCAACTTTGAATGCTAGAATATGCATCAACAGCACGTACAGGGGACGTGTATTGATAAAATCATCCATATCATAGCTAGATATAAAACTATATATATAATATATATATATATAAATAACACTTGCAAATATAAACTTAACTTACCTATGCCTGGTTATGCGAACAGTAGAGGAAACATGGGAGGGTCACTGCGTCTTCGATGGATATTGCGCAAGGGGAAGAGTGGGTTCGATGGAGGAGCGGAGTTTGGAAAAGGTGAAGGAGAGGCCGAAATTTGTAGTGCCAGGCAAGTTTATATAGAAGAGGAAGAAACAATAGAGAGGGAAAGAAGAGAAATCTGGGAAGAAGAAATAAAAAAGGGAAGAAAATACGAACAGAAGTAAATGGAAACAACTAAATAAAAGTAACCAAAGAAATAGCACAATCACGTGCTATGATTCAGTGGAGGATTTAAGTCAAAATATTCACGTTGATTCGGGAAAATAATCAAAGCACATAAATGGTAGCACGTTTCAAATTTGAATGGAAGGAAAGAGAAAAGTCAAAATTCCGAAAAAATATCCAAGTAACAACTACACATTTATTCAAGAGCTATTAAAGCAATTTTTAAATTGTGAAGGCAACGTTACTCTGTGGTATATTTTTAACACAAGAATGCTGAACGAAAATCAACAGTCAAATATGGTGCGATGTAAATGGCAAGAGTCACGCTGATTACTGAATAAAATAAAACGAATAACCATTTTTTTAGATGGTGGAAAAATGAAGAAATAAAAGGTCAGTGATAGTAGGAATGAATATATTAGAAAAGTAACGATTCTAGTAGCAACGGTCATCTTAGATTAAGTTGAAAAATTTATAATAATTTATTACCGTGGCTATGGTTCAAATTTTTTTGAAAGCAAGGAAACCAAAAGGTCACAAATAAAGGTAAGCTTTAAACTTTTAATAATTACAAAACTATCTAAGTTTGTACGTTTATAACTTTCCAGCTGTAGTGTATATATATAATGAACGGTCATAATGAAAGAAGTGGAAACAGGGAGCGTAGGAAAGGAAAGGTTAGAAAAATAAATTTTTCACCCTCAAATTCCGGAGATAAATAAGGCAACGTACCTCTTAAATGAAATGTACAGCAACAGTCGCAAGCTAAAATTTAGCTGAAATTTTAAAGAAATGAGGGGAAGATGGTTTTTTTAAATTAATCACTTCCCAGAATTAATATGTCAATGAAAAAAGGAAAGGAGATGAATCAGGGAAACGTATTATAACTTATATATAACTATTAAACGGATAGATGGAAGAAAAGGTGAGCAGGTGAGTAAAAGTGGAAACTGATTTATGAGCGAAATGGAATGTGAGCTGTTGCCTGAGAAGAAAATGGAACAGTTTAAAAATTAAAGGCAATGGACTGCTGAAATTAAATGAGTATAAAACGTGTAAAAGTTATATACTGAAACGGCTATAAATTTCAATTATTATTACAAAAAGGGGAATAACGAAAGGCAAGGACGATGATTTCAAAGTTTATTAATGGCTAGGAATGGGAAAGTCTATCTGTGAATTGGAAAAATTATTAAGCAATTGAAATCGACAGAAAAAGTAACAGCTACACACTATTTTAGAAACAATCAAAGCAATTAATTGCTTGATTGGACAGCAAGAATAAATATGGAAGGACACGTTATAAAGGCAAAATGAACCGTTTGAAAATAAATAAAAGAAATGATGGCAAATAAAACAGCCGTGCCTTGAATTTTTCAAAGTAAATTATTTTATGAACATCAATTATTACTGACTTAAATTGAACATAATCACACCCTAAAATTTACTTTCTTAATTTTTGATGAAAATTTATCATTTGCCACATTTAACTATATGTAATCCAAATGTAAGATTTTATTTCAAAATATTATTATTTAAAATTTCTCAAAAATCAAATTAAATATGCTAAATAAAACCATTAAAAATTAACAAAATTTTACGGGTCGTTACACTCTCCCCCACTCAAAAATTTTCGTTCCCCGAAAAGGAAGAAGGTAGGAGAATAGAAACAACCCGAAAGATAAATAGATTGAAAGACAAGGATAAACAATTAATTTAAGACCATATAAATTTTACTTGAAATATTCATTGAAAACTTCATTTGAAATTAAATTTTCTTTCATACTTAAAAAATAATTCAAACCCATTTGTAAAATTTCTTGCTTCCTTTATAAATACCATTTATAAGTTTCAAATAACACCTTTTTAAATATATATGAAAACTATTTGGAAACAGTTATTCACGTCCTTGGTTATATTTTCAAAGAAGTTATTTGACAACATTAAATCCATAGTTTACAAATTTACTAATTTATCTTAAGACACTTTCAACATTATAGATAAATTAATACTCATTTCTTAAATATGTTATATTAAATTAATAACTTCTGCAATATTAATGACACTAATGATTTACTATTAAACCATGTAGTATATAAATAAATAATATTTTAAAGATTATATTCAAAAAGGAAAGGAGGGTAGATTCGGAAAAACGGAATATAGGTGAATAAATAAAGCTGAGCAGATAAGGAAGGTTCAAAGGGATAGTATCGGGCTCGAATAATTAAATCAAACCATAAAAGTTTAATCTCAAATATTAATACAAAATTTCTTTGTTGGAAATACCTTTATAATAAAATACTTTTACATCGAAACGAATTTTTCCTTTCAAAAATACTTTTATAACTCGATGTTTCAACAAGTTTATCCTCGTTCTTGCAGACTCTGGCCATGCATTGATCAGACGCAAAGCTAGAATTCTTCAAGTACTTAGTAGACCTGTTTCAACACCCAGTGAAAATACTTGAAAAACCTTAAAAAACAGATATGGAAAGTACAATCCAAACAAAATAATTAAACCAAAACCTTTGTCCAACCATGGTTTGCAGATACAAAATGGTTACGCCTGGATCCCCCAGGAAATAATCTGTATCCGTAAGCTTTCTCAGCCCTGTGAGTTACGCCATGATGACTAGTAGGGTGCAGGATATGCAATGGTTACGCCTGGGTCCTCTAGGAAATAATCCGTACCCCTTGGCCGTCTCAGCCAGGCAGTATCGCTACTAATGCGACCTACACAGATTGTAGGATACACAATGGTTACGCCTGGATCCCCCAGGAAAGAATCCGTACCCTAGGCCAGACTCAGCCTTGCAGTTGCGTGATGCAGTCGCGAGAGAAAAAAAACCATGGGTTACGCCGCGGTGGGAACACTCGAGTATCACATCCGGAAAACCAAAAATCAAATAGAATAATATCGATAGAATGAATCCACAATGTGGCCACAAAGCGGATATCAAGCAGAAGGCACTTTCCATATTTTACTTCGAAAATATATATCATGTAGTATCTTTTCAAATCACTTTCAAATATCATACTTATATAAAGTCCATTATATATAGGATTTCATTCTCAAATCGAATACTTTCCAAATCAATAGTATATCAAATCACACTTATATAGACTTCGATTATATAAAATTCTCTTTCCAAATTGAGTACCTTTCAAATCAATAGATTTCAAACCAACTTTATACTTATACAAATCCATTTTATATAAGTTCGACCACTCCCAAATCAAGTATTTAATAATATAAGGTTCTCAATTTCAAATTATTTCAATATCAATTCAGTTTCAAAATCATATATGATTTCACCAAATTTTCTTCCAAATTAAATATCTCAATTTCAAAGTTCTCAAAATAATAGGTTTAGAAAAATAATCCCAGTTTCCAAATTAACATAATTCAAGTCAACAAATTCATTTCCAAAATCACCGTATAAGTACTGGTTTTAATTCCAATCTAATTTCAAAACCAAATATTTTTCTCAAAATCATTTATACTCTAAAGGGTTTCCAAATTTATAATTATCCCTTTAAAACCTTTAAACTATTTATTTCTATTTGAAATATCCAATTTACCTTTCTGAAAACCATTATTTAAAACTTAATTTTTTTTTCAAAACATTTCAAAACTAAATTCCATATTAGTATAATTCAAAATAGTCATATTCATTTACTTAACAAATGGTTTCAAACTTAAACATACGAAAATAAACTTATATGCTTTATCAAATATTTTTATCCTCTTCGAAATTTCCTAGCTTTGAAAATTTAACCTCGATTTGGAAGTGTTCGAACATTCAAAATAGTTAGGGAAATCAAATTTCCAGTTCAAGAGTTGAAAATCAACAATAAATCAATTTCAATAGATAGGATTATACCAAATCAAATCCGAAACTCGAGGACTGAATACCGGTCTCACTTTAAATTGTTTCAAATATATACATATATCTTTCGAAAATATCAAATTACTTCAAAATTTGAAATCAAAAACGGTTTTACAAAATCACTCGCATAGCGAAGCTATTAAAGTGGCCTCTTCCCCACTTTGAAACTCGAAAATCAATGTCGATGATGCGTGCACTCATCGCCGAAATTATTTTCCAACGATATAAGTGAGGCCTGGACTTCTATTTTCTTGAAAACTTCTTTGAAATTTCTTCAAAATTATTGGAATTCATTTGAACTTATTTGAAACATTTCTTATTCGGAAAATACCTTTAAATCGTATTATTTCTTTATATTTTCCAAAATCTTAAAACCAATTTCAAAATACCGGAATTCAGCTCTCGAATTTCAAATTTTACCCTTCAGTTATAAATCATTTTTATATAAATCAATTTCTTCTAAATTTTCGAAATTTCATATCCTTTCAAAACTTTTATATATTGAATAACTTTTCACTTTTATATATAGAATATAATCATAGTTATCCAAATAATAATTTCGATATATAAAATAATTTCAAACATAACCCGATTTTCAAAGGATGATTCAAGAATGGATTTCAAAGCAACGATAGAGATTTAAATTAGAGGAACTCCAATCAATAGAATCCTGATTCGAAGATAGACGCGATCGAAGATGAGATAATTAAATTACAAAATAGAAGATGGATATACTTCTATAAATCGTGGCGACCTTAATCGGGTCAACCGTGACTTCAGGAATATAATCGATGCGGAATTCCAAAACAAATCAAGATTCGATTGCCAGAGATAGAATTCACCGTATCAAGATATAACAGCATCGTAAACCGAGGATACAGAAATCTTCGGTGAATCAATGCCAATTGTAAAGGAGTTTTCACCCCCTTTACAAAACATTCTGTGGAGTTATGGGATACTCTAGAATCAAACAAATATAAATAGAAAGAGACTAGGATGAATTTTGGAACCGAGGGACATTCCAAAATTCAAAGGAAATCGAGTCAAAAGGAAGAGATTCAACTCGAACGAAAGAGATTCTATAAATAAATTTACCATATATGCTAAGTTTTGCCTAGAGCCATAGCTATGATACCAACTGTAGCGGCTTGCTATTTTTTGGAACATTCAAATCGACAATAATACTACACATGTCCGACTTGAATTGCTCAAAATATCAGATTGTTAATTGAAATTTGGCAAAAACTTAACATCTATAGTAAATAAATCAGTCATAGAATCACAAATACAGAGTAGTACAATGATACGCAGCGGAATAAATGAATAGTAGTCCACGAAGCTACTATATAAACAAAGTTAGAAATAAAATACATCAGAAAATCCCAGATGCAGTGAAGTCTCCAGTACGGGAAGATGACTTCTCTGAACCAATCGACTGGATGACTGAAAGGATATATAGCTGGATCTTCAAGCAAAGCTCCAACTTCAAAGGTGAGTCTCAAATGCTGTATCACTCAGTCTGACCTGAGCGTAAAGCAAAACACAAAACACTCGAGTCAGGATTAACATTCTTCTATCTATATATCCAACTCAAGCGAAATATCAACTGAAATATAATTAACTTAGAGGATGTTTGGGATACCCTTCCTCTAAGGTTCCAAGGAACTATCTACAAGGTAGAAATATACACTATAACACCGTGGTCATTTCAATTTTATTTATATTTCAAAACTAAAATATCATTTTCATTTCAAATATCTCTAATTTCCAAATTAGTGTATATATATATATCCAATAATTTATGAAGTAAAGTATTTTTATTTCCTCAAACTTCACAAATCGCTTCAAAAATCAGCTCGACCTTCCCGTTCAAATTTAATTAAATCAAAATTTATCAATTTCCATTCAATTTAGTTTCTGACTAAACTAATTAAAATTTTATCTATTTTAAATACGGATTTGAACCACAAAATAAACCATTTAAATTTCAATATAATTCGAAGTTAATATATTTCGGAGCTTGAAATATTCCACAAATCTATTTCAGAAATACAAATTTAATAAATCCTTAAACATATTTCATATTTATAAAATCAATCTTAATTAAATTATCTTAATATTAAATCTATACATAAAATAACCTTTATATATAATACTTTAAATCAATATTCATTAAAACCATATATTTCTTTTCAAGACCATAGAAATTATTTTCAAAACATTCATATAGACCACGGCGTCGATGTAAAATTTTCTATTCTATGTACAAGGGATACAGATATTTATCATTTCAATCCGTAAGTTAAATATATACGGGTGGATATCATTTCAACCCGTAATCCCAAATTCAATTCAAATGAAAATCGCTTGGGTTTATCATTTCAACCCATAACGAAATTCTCCTATTCTAAAATCCGTTCGGGTATGTATCATTTCAACCCATAGTGATTTCTATACTAACAGAGAACTTGCAGAGTGACAACAGATATGAAAATAATAATAACAATAGGCATATGTCATCGAAAATAAATATAAACAATAGGATATGGTGTCATATCCCATAAGCGAACAGTTACAGATAATAGCATATATAACAATTTAAATAACTACAGCATCATATTTCAATTGTCGTTTCAATTTGATCAAATTTAACAAATAAAAGAATGTTAATCGTGAGTGATTGCTCACCTTTCGAGGCTAGAGAATACAGAAGATGACATGGATATGCACACTGATACGGACACTGAAATTTGAATTATAAATCCGTGCACGAATTTCAAAGCAAAGTAGGATTGGCACGAATTGGATGAACGAGGCTGATAATCAAGAATTTATGAATTGAATCAGAATCAGTCTGATATATACAGAAATTTTTGCTATTTTAATAAAAATCAAAATTGCATCCCTAAGAAAAATTTAAAGTCGAATCACACACACACACACACATATAATTTACCTTTTTTTTCATACATAAACAATTAGTTTTAACATTTGAAATAAAACATATATGTTAAATAAAAATCCTTATAATTATTTCCAAATCATTTTAATTTTACACATAGATCAAAATTTCTATTTACAAATCTAAGACCCAAACCACCCCATACGACCTATGTATATAATATCATTAAGATTTATATTTTAAAATAAGATTAATATATAAAACTTCAACAAATTACACTGTTCAAATCTCATTTATAAACTACTATGTACATATGGTACAAAATCCACTTCACAATACAATTATAAATTTTAAACACTTTCCTATATGTATAAACTAATATATAACTACCCATACATAAACAGTAAAGCCTATACACAGACTTATATAAAATTTTAGACAACGGACATACGAATTACTTATATAACTTATATTATAACTTATTTTATAAATATATATAATACTGTAACCTGTGCAGACCGAAAGTATAAGTTAGAATGTAAACTTTATACAATATATATAAATAGCAACTAATATAACTTAAATATTTTCTTTTTGCGAAAGCAACTGGTTTACACTAAAACACATATACACCCTTAACTTTTATGCAAAAATGCATGCCAACTGAAATGAAAACTTATATATTAGAAAACTAACTCCACACATAAGTGTATGCAATGTATATATATATATATATATATATAAGGCCATAAAGATACATCTATAATTATTATAACTTTATATAAATATATGTCATATACGAACTTAGGAAAATAAACAACTTCAAAGATCCTATACAACTTCCATAGTAATAAGATGTAAATTGACCTTCAATAAAAGTTATAAACTATTTATTATAAAACTATATATATATATATATATAATAACGGATTTACAAAACTTATAAAATAAAATCATACAATATGGTTTGTAAAATATACATATATGGACTTAATGTTAAAATGAAAATGAATATAAATCTACTTGCCAAATATGCAGACTCTGTTTGCAGATCCAACACAATTCACACATATTAAATATGCATACACTTCTAGAAACAAAACAAACTTTTCAAAAAAGATGGAAACCACGTTTGATATATATATGTATTCAAATCCAACAACTTTATATAAACCACTATATGTGTGCTTCTTATATTTTTATACCACTATCAATATATCATAACTATACTCCATATAAACAAATATGCGTACCAACTTTGAAAGCTAGAATATGCATCAACAGCACGTACATGGGACGTGTATTGATAAAATCATCCATATCATAGCTAGTTGTAAAACTATATATATATAACACTTGTAAATATAAACTTAACTTAACTATGCCTGGTTATGCGAACAGTAGAGGAAACAGGGGAGGGTCGCTGCGTCTTCGATGGATATTGCGCAAGGGGAAGAGTGGGTTCGATGGAGGAGCGGAGTTTGGAAAAGGTGAAGGAGCGGCTGAAATTTGTAGTGCCAGACAAGTTTATATAGAAGAGGAAGAAACAATAGAGAGGGAAAGAAGAGAAATCTGGGAAGAAGAAATAAAAAAGGGAAGAAAATACGAACAGAAGTAAATGGAAACGACTAAATAAAAGTAACCAAAGAAATAGCACAATCACGTGCTATGATTCAGTGGAGGATTTAAGGAAAAATATTCACGTTGATTCAGGAAAATAATCAAAGCAAATAAATGGTAGCACGTTTCAAATTTGAACGGAAGGAAAGAGAAAAGTCACAATTTCGAAAAAATATCAAAGTAACAGCTACATATTTATTCATGAGCTATTAAAGCAATTTTTAAATTGTGAAGGCAACGTTACTCTGTGGCATATTTTTAAAATAAGAATGCTGAACGAAAATCAACAGTCAAATATGGTGCGGTGTAAATGGCAAGAGTCACGCTGATTACTAAATAAAATAAAATGAATAACCATTTTTTTTTAGACGGTGGAAAAATGAAGAAATAAAAGGTCAGTGATAGTAGGAATGAGTATATTAGAAAAGTAACGATTCTTGTAGCAACGGTCATCTTAGATTAAGTTGAAAAATTTATAATAATTTATTACCGTGGCTATGGCTCAAAATTTTTTGAAAGCAAGGAAACCAAAAGGTCACAATTAAAGGTAAGCTTTAAATTTTTAATAAATACAAAACGTATCTAAGTTTATACGTTTATAACTTTCCAGCTGTAGTGTATATATATAATGAATGGTCATAATGAAAGAAGTGGAAACATGGAGCGTAGGAAAGGAAAGGTTAGAAAAAATAAAATTTTCATCCTTAAATTCCGGAGATAAATAAGGCAACGTACCTCTTTAATGAAATGTACAGCAACGGTCACAAGCTAAAATTTAGCTGAAAGTTTAAAGAAATGATGGGAAGATGGTTTTTTTTAAATTAATCACTTTCTAGAATTAATATGCCAATGAAAAAAAGAAAGGAGATGAATCAGGGAAACGTATTATAACTTATATATAACTATTAAATGGATAGATGGAAGAAAAGGTGATCAGGTGAGTAAAAGTGGAAACTGATTTATGAGCGAAATGGAATGTAAGTTGTTGCCTGGGAAGAAAATGGAACAGTTTAAAAATTAAAGGCAATGGACTGCTGAAATTAAATGAGTATAAAATGTGTAAAAGTAATATACTGAAATAGCTATAAATTTCAATTATTATTATAAAACGGGGAATAACGAAAGGCAAGGACGATGATTTCAAAGTTTATTAATGGCTAGGAATGGGAAAGTCTATCTGTGAATTGGAAAAATTATTAAGCAATTGAAATCGGTAGAAAAAGTAACAGCTACACACTGTTTTAGGAACAATCAAAGCAGTTAATAGCTTGATTGGACAACAAGAATAAATATGGAAGGACACGTTATAAAGGCAAAATGAACCGTTTGAAAATAAATAAAATAAATGATGGAAAATAAAACAGCCGTGCCTTGAATTTTCCAAAATAAATTATTTTATGAACATCAATTATTACTGACTTAAATTGAACAGAATCACACCCTAAAATATACTTTCTTAATTTTTGATGAAAATTTATCATTTGCCACATTTAACTATACGTAATCCAAATGTAAGATTTTATTTCAAAATATTATTATTTAAAATTTCTCAAAAATCAAATTAAATACGCTAAATAAAACCATTAAAAATTAACAAAATTTTACGGGTCATTACAGGATCCCTAAGTAAAATGACTCGGATATTAGAACACCAGATGGGACTGGTATAGGGTCACGCCCTATGCATTAGGTATTGGCCCTGGCTAATTTAGTCCAAAATTCCAGTGTGAAGGGCTTTTTCACAAGTACGACTAAAATTATGATTATACGCAGAAGGGAATATATGTTTGTATACAGATAGGTTATTGGTGAGCCCGCAAAATCATTAGGATCTGGTAACCCTTGGAGATGTTAAGTTAGAGATAGACCATCCCGAAGAGATGTATTTAACAGATAGTTAAGGACAGACCGTCTAAAAGTGGAGTGTCTAAAAGATGTTAGATAAATTTTGCTTACATTGTCTTGTAGTCCCGAGTCAGTTAGAGGTTAATAGTTAGCCCAAAAAAACTAAAGTGTTTGAATAGATAGTTCTTTTATTACCTGATATGTATGTATACATAATGATGCTTTGTAGTATTTAACCAGTTTTGGTTACAGGAAAAGATTTGCAAAAAATATGTTCTAAAAGGATGTTAGTGAGGGGAAACCCATTCCGCTAAGCGGCGTGGTCTCACTTAACATTAATAACTGGGATGTATAATATTATTCACACTAGTCTTTATGTCTGACTTGAAGTTTATGTTTTACCCTTAAACTATTGGATGCTCAAACTGATTTGAGTATGTTAAGACTTGAGCCTTTTTAGGTTTTTAGTAGGAGGATGAATAAAACTACCAAAGGCCAGTAGGAGGCTAATGAATAACTATTTAGGAGTTGTTCTTTGTTTTGTTGTTATTTTCGCTATGTATTAATGACTCTGATCATCCGGGGGAGCATCTTCATATGTCGCTCTTGGCGTATTTTGTAATAAGTATATTTTATTATTGCTTGGGAAATGTTTCAGGATTGTGTAATATGAATATGGAATATTAGTTTTGAAATGTAATGGAAAACTGTTGTTTTGAAATTTATGTTTTGTTTCATATTCAAGTGTTTCTGATATTATAGATACCCTTAACATAGCTATATTTAGTTACCAAAAGTTAATACCATAGATGACTGCAACATTTGTAGCGCTTAGCTTTAGGCCTCTAGATAGGGGCTGGTACATGAACTCCCCATGACCCTCATTGAAGACAATCTTAAGTGGGATATCCAAATCACCCAAGGAGCAAATAATATTCTTCGAGGAGCCCATATGAGGAATATCTTATATAACCAGTGCTAAACTAAGAATGGTTGCTTACTGTGAAGACTTGATTATTAGTTGATTGGAACAACATGGTGCAAGAGTTGTATCACCTTCAGAAGACATTTCCCCATAAATTTTTGTCTCCAAGAGCAAAGTCTTCATCTTCGTCGTCATCCTTCTCACCTTTCTTGCCTACTTATTCTCCTTCCTCTTCCTTCTCTTCTCCTCCTTCACTCTTCTCAATCTTCTACTATATTGGCCAAATTTTCATCACCACTCTTTCCTCTTCTCTATCGACATTCATCTCACCAACCTAGACTTCATCACGTCCTTGATAATCATCGTTGAAGTCATGAGTGAGGGCAGAAGAGCCAACCATAGCCTGAGACTTCTTAGAAGGAAGTGGAAGAGGAACAATATATCACCCGAGATGAAGAAGGTCACACTAGCAAAGCCTTTCGTTTGTAAGTAGATAAACGATGGTGCGATTCTTAGCATTCTCTTCAAAGTTTCCAATGTACTGGAGTGCGCATCACTAACATCTTGTTTTGGAAGTTCTATGAGGAGAATAAAAATTAAGTTAGATACTTGGATGAAGGGAATCCAAGCGTTAAAAGGAGTTAAAGAAGATGGCTTATGTCCATACAACAAGAGCCAATTGAAGCCGAATGGGGCATCGAATGAGAAAATTTTATTTTTGAAGTAAGAATGCTTGTTGTGAAGCACAAAGATATTTTTTCAGTGATGCTAGGTTTTGATGACTAATAAGGAGGGTGGATCTGCTCTCTTATTGAAACACGATGATGTGTCAGCTCCACCAAGGTTGGTGGTCAATGTAGTCAATCACGAATAAAACATATAAAGAGTTGAGAAAGACATATCCATTGGGATGCACATGAGTTTGAGCTATCTTGATCTCTTGTAGAAAAAATTAAAGGTGGGATAGTCCCACTTAGGAATATGCACTTATTGTAGGCGGTGTATCCCTGAGGAGGGTTTTGCACCCGTTGATCGATTCTTGGCAATAAAACATCATCATTTGGGATTCCATGACGAAGATTGATTTTTCAAAGTGGTTAGCAGTTAATATGGATAGTGGTTAACAGAACACTCCGTGTAGATAGCACGCTCATGCTGGCAAACGAGCTCCATCGCACGTTGGAACCGCGTGTCAGATCTTACCCATTATTGCAAAGTGAATGATAATGGAACCCATGTCCGAAGCAATGAGAAGCCTTCTTTACAGGGACATAAGATTGTGAGAGACTTGAAATACCAAAGAATAAGACAATTAGAAGTTTGGAGTGCGATTGACACGATCGTTTTTTAGAACCATCCTGTCAAAGTTTGAATGAAGACTCATGATTGATCAGACCCTAAAAGGGGTTTCCAAAAACTTTGAATGCGTGAAGGCTTGGGGTTTTTGCAAAACTAAGGCATATCGTGGAGAACCCAAAGCAAGAAAAATACAAACGCGAAGCCAACACCCAGTAAAGGTTTAACAATGGAAATTTTTTGTGATTGTAGTGCTAACTTGGGCCACACTTGGATTGAACCATTGAGTAACCTTGGTTTTGCAATAGTCAAGAAGTGTGAATAATGGCCGATCACAAGTCAAGGTTTTAGCCACTCCTTAGTCACTGGTGAAATCTAACCATGCTCTCATCACCACCATGGCGATGTAGCCTTCCAAACACTTACCACGAATCTGATCTGAAGTTGAGATTCTAAAGGGCAATAGAATATGTAGGAGTAAATTGTGGCAGGATCAGTCACCTGGCGCCCTCCTAGGATTTTGGACTCGAGATCTTTGAAGCGAGGAGATTTCTTGAGATGTTGATGGTGGGGATGCTAAGGTAGTTGGTGGTAGTAGCTTCAAGGAGACATACAAAAGAAGGATGATGGTAGCGTGGCATGGGAGTTGAGAAGGTGGCGGATGGAGGTAAAGGGAGAAATTATTTGATGTTGAAAAGAAAGGGTAAAAGGTTAATTGAAATTTTCTAAGTCCAAATTTTTATATAATGATGGATAAATTGGAAATTCATGTTCATACCGACATGTTATATATGAAGAAAAATAGAATAGAAAGGAAAGAAGGGATGGAATTCTAATTTGGCCAAGGCGTGGAACGATCTTCAAAGTGTGTACATCTGGACCTTAGCGTGGAAAGTGGTGCTCTAACTATTCAAAGTTATAGAAAGGATGCTCTTGGAATAGAAATGACGCTTTAAGGTGATTTTTCAAACAACCAATAGTTTCATATAGATGACTATATTTACTTGTCTTGGTCGAAAGCATGTTTCATTTTCGACAGAAGCGTACTTTTGGGTGCAACTGTCATCCAGTATTTAACCGAGCAACTTTCAAGCAAATTTGGACATAAAGACAAAGAGGAAATAGTTATAGAACTTAAGGAAAAGCTTGGAAAGATAGTGGTAAGGACTTCCAAGAGTTTTAGGTCAAATATTACAAAGCAAAAGATGTTGGTACCGACATAAATTCATGTTGGCACCGAGTTGTTTCGACTCTGGAGTATAGAGCCTTCATGTTATGACTAAAGAAAGGAATGCTTAAGTAGCTACCTCGAGGTCCATCTTTAAAAGGGTTGGTTAGCAATTCTAAAGCTATACAGGGGAAGATAGGTACTAACTAGCTCGATCATCCAGATACCATGACGAATAGGTGGATAAGTTATAACAGAGGCATGAAAACTTGAAGATGCTAGGTAGAATGGAGGAAGCACATTGCACAAGGCAATCATGTTGGTAACAAGGTGATTCATGCCGTGGGATGACATCAACTTCCTCCCTACCTTTATGGATCTAGATGTTTACCCTGTCTTTTATGATCCGGTAGCTTTGGCGAGCAATTCTCATATAAATAGCTAGCCTAGAGCAACAATAAGAGGACTTTTTGGCCTTTATTTTCTCCATATTCTATCATTTACACACATTGTCATTTTAGAGCTTACTTTTGTTGTTGTAAACCAAAAATCAAATTGTAAAGCTCTTGTACTTGATACAGTCGGTCTATAATAAGATTAAAGTTGATGTAGGCCATATAGTTTGCCAAACCACTATAAAAATTCTTTTGTTATTTATTGTTGTCTCGTTGATTTGCTACGTCTATCTCATTTTTTCTTGATTGGGGTGTTGTACCAATTTTTGGTTCAGTGAGTACCTTATTTTTCATCTTGTTCTTCCATTTGAAACCTATACAAGTGAATGAAAAATAGAGAGACATCTATCTTAAGAGTAAAATAGGGAAATGAGTGAGATTAACTTTAATAGGAATATGTAGGCCTCGTGTGACTGATGCTAAGAGAATGAAGAAATCGGAGACTCCAGATCCAGTAGGTACATAAGTGGGTTAGATTTTAGAGGAATGATCATATGGGGTCGTACAGTTATTTTCTCGAGTAACATGCGATCTATGCTTTGTTGATTGATTTATGTCATAGTTCATATTAATTTAGATTTAATTGCTAATTGAAATGATTAGAATATCATCGATGTTAATATGAGTTGTTAAGGATTGGTGGATTAGTTCATGGCATATTAACCTGAGGTAGACTGTAGATCCTTAGTTTGGACATAGTTTGACACTGATTTAGGGATCTTGATATGTTTATTCATTAACATAATGATTAGAATTGCATCTACGACGATTAGATGTATAATTCCCGATAATATAATGATTTTCTCATACATTGGATGGATCTAGGTAGTTGACATGAGAAGTTGATCGAAATTAGCCTAGGTTAATGATTTGTGGAAGAACTAAAGGGGTTCAAATCAAGTATTTACTGCTTATTATGGTATCATCATGACTATTATTTAGTTATTTGGACATTGCCATTATATTTTTAACTATATTTTTTTATCAACATTGAAAAATTAATTTTATTTTTGCACAAGAAATTTTTTATTTCTTTATAAAATTTAAAATGGATTTTACAATGTCTATGGCCCAAAGTCTGCATTACAAAATTAAGATAAGGAAATGCATTAACTAAATTATGTTATACATGAAAACCCTAGTTAGGAACCAAAATTATTCAAAAAATGCAGTGAAATATATATTTAGTAATAAAAAGGAAATAAATATATGATCAAATATATTATTTATCAATTGATTTATTAGTGATACATTAGAAAATACATATCTAAGCTATGTTTTGTTGATGGTAGCTGTAACTGTGTATGCCAGAAAGTTATCCACTATAAAGGAAAATTTAGAATTAGGGTTTAGAAATGATTTTTGGTAATCAAATTGTAAGTTTACAATTTTTTTTGGGAAATCGAATAAGGGAATGATTAGAGGACTTATATTTCATGATTGTATTCTTTATTTCCTTTTCTTTTTTCTAAAGTCTAATTGTATAACAACCCTCTGATAACCATAAGAACATGAACTATGCGATGAAGATTATAAATCATAATATATGATATGATGTATATTACTCCGTCAACATATTGATGTTTTGCACGTATTCACCTACATGTGCATATGTTATTATTTCTTGAATGTATTGGGATGAACACATAAGCCTACATAGGAGAAATGTGGAAGGTGAATAATAAGAGAATGGCTTGATATGTGGAAAATATATATATATAAGGAGACATGTGCAGAGCTACCTGGAAGAAGTATACCAGGGAAATAGTATAGCGCAAGGATATATATATATATATATATATATATATATGTAACGATCCCAATTTTGAATTGATTTTAAATTAATAATTTATGTAAAATTTTGAAATAAATTTTGAATTAATTTGAATTTGACTTGGAATGTGACTTTGGATATTGAAATTATATTTGAATTTAAATCTTAAATAAATATGTATTTAAAATAATTTTCAAACGATGTTTAAAGTTAAATTATATATTTTATAATATAAAATGTGTCTTATTTTATCAAAGTATAAGTAAGTTTTAAAAATGATTTCTTGTAGAAGTTAAATATCTATATATATAGGAATGTAAAATGTAAAAGAAATAAAATATAAATATATATGTATATAGAGAAATATGATAATAAGTATTAAAGTTAAAATAAATATTTAAATTAGAAATACAAATATATATATATATATATATATATATATATATATATATATATAAGATAAATTAAACTATAAAACGATTTCACTAGAATAAATTTTAACAACATATTAACTATTGAAGTTTATTTATATTATAGAGCCACAAGGCAAAATAATTATGCACAAATAAATAAAATATAAATACGCTCAAATATAAACAAATAAAGTATAAAATATGAAACAAGCAAACATGTATAGGAAGCTTGCATAGGAAGATAGTAATATATTACAAGCATGTAGATTGAAATAAAATAAAAACAAGACAACAACAAAAATTTATAAATATCCTTAGGCTTGTATAAGAAGGCAAATACATATGTTTAAGTATAAAAATAAAAGAATATAAGCATAAACAAATAAAAGAAGACAAAGAAAATTAATGTTAGCCACCAAAACAATACTATCGGCCACTAAAACAAGTTTTCAGCCGAAATCTTGCTAGTCAAAATACAAAGGAGAAAAAAATATCTCTGATTAATATTTGTACAAAACAAGACATTGCCTCCCTGTGTTCTTTCTTCTGAAGAAAGGTGAGTAACATCACTTTTCAAAACATAAGAATGAATATGGTTGCATGTGTTTCCGTGATAAATATTTGTAGTGTGTATATATGTAAATGTAATCTGCTGTATGCATGTTTATGTCCATATGAGTATTCACTGTTTATAGTTTACAGCTTTCTGTTTTGATGTACGTTCATATCCTCTTGAATCAATTTTTGTTAGGACTTAATACAAACCAAAGATTGTTTGAGTTAGCATAGATAAATGTTTAAAAATCATAAGTAAAGATAAATATAAATTTAAGTGTCTCTGGGAACAGAAAACAAATAAGCTAATCTTAAAAGTCAAAATGCAAACTTAGTAATTCATTGATTCAGGATCATAAACTAAAACATGATTTTTAACACTAAAATCATAATTTTTAGTCTGGATTAAAGGTGTAGTTCTGGGTTGAACAAAATATGGGCATTTGTGATTTTCTGGTGATCTACATGGATGTGGAGGTCGGGGTTTCGCGTGGAGGTGGAGGAGCCTACGGCGATGGTGGGAAAAATCATCGGAAGCGTTCCAGTTCACTGTGGTGACGACGGCGAGGGGATTTAATATCTAAACCTAGTTTGGCTGTGGTCGGGAAAATTGGTCGAAGTAGCCTCATTCATGCATCGAGTTGCACGTGGCCTTGGGAGGTGATTGCTGGGTGGGTGATGGAGTCGTGGTCGAAGTTGCACGATTTCTGGTGGTCGGTGTTGCGAGCACGACGCGTTGACAGGTTTCGGGGTGAGTTTCTATCTCGAGTTCCAGGTTTTGATTTAGAACTCGATTTTGATTCGAGCTTCTATGGTGGATTCTGGGGATTGTGATCATCCCTGATGATGGTCGACGATGTGAAGCAAGGGTAGGAGATGGCCAGAGCCACGGTGCATGTGCACCGTGCATTTTTATTTTCTGTTGATCTTTGGTTTTGTGCAGTGAAGTTGGTCTTGGGATTTACTCGAGTGATTCGAGTATTTACTCGAAGTAAATTAGAGTTTGACTCGAAGCAAATTTTGGGTTTTTAGTTGGTTACAGGTTTTTGATAAAACCTGTCACCGATTTGATTTTTTTTAAAATGAATTTGAATTTAAGCAAATTTAAATGAATTTAAAAGTTGTGATGAAAGATTTAAACAAGGTTAAATCCAGTATGAAGTTAGATTCAAATGGAACTTTGAATCTTAAAGTTTTAAAATGAAATTTGGATTTTTAAATCAAAGTTTAAATCAAAAATAAAATATGGATTCAAGTCTCTTTGAATCCAAATCTAGGAATTTAAATCAGTTTTTTTAAATCTGAATTGTTTTAAAAACAAGTTTAAATTAAAATAGCTTTTTAAAAGTAAATTTGTTTTCAAACAAATATTTAAATTTGATTTTTGAAAAAGTTCTTTTATAAAGGGTTTTTAAATGGAATTTAAATGATTTGATAACTTGGATTTGCAAGTTAAAATTGTAATGTATTTTAAGGCTTAAATTTTAAATGAAAATTTAAGTAATTTAGTTAGAACTTTTTCCTTACTTAGGTTTATAAATTGATTTTGGTTAATGTTTAAATATATAATTGTGACGCCCCACCTCTATACCCATGCTAGCCAAGAACACTACGGAGTAATGTCGTCAACTAGCGCGGAGAATAAGGCTATTGAGGAGCGACCATCTGTATAATTGCTTTGTGCGAATATCGGTATGCCAGATAAAAATATAACTTTTCATCACAAGAGGAAATCCGACATACCGATGCAAACTCAAGGCTACTACACAGTGGCTATAATATCTTCGAAAACAAATATAGAAATAAGCATAACACAAATCAGTCACAGAAGTTCATATCTCAAAGGCGGAAACAAACATGAATATTACACTTGAAAGTGTATATCAGAATGGTGGTCAAACAAGATCCACAATATCACAAAAGAATAGTTACAAGTGCTACACAAAAGAATAAGCATACATCAATGAGTCTATATCTCAAGTGTATACAACCAAAAACTACTAATCTAAGTAGTTAGCCAAAAGTCAGGATAATAATCCCAGATGAGAAGTCAAGCAGAAGCACCTGCAACATCTCGGTCTGACCCGAGTATTATTAAATAAGAAAATAATAAATGGATCAGTCTAACTATAAATATCAGATGAAATGATATAAAATAAGAGATATGACAAAAATGTATGATAACCATAAAGTCATACTGTAATAAGTATGTAATTGAAAATCAACTAGAGATTAGTCAGTATCACAAGAATCTTCTCAAAGATCAAAAGAAATGTCATACTCTTTATTTTTATTCACCAAACCATAAATATTGACAATTATATCAATGCCAATCACAAAAGTTAATGACACACAAATTCACCAATGCACAAATATTGATAAAACTTATCAATGTAAATCACGAAATTGGTGAAACACAAATTCTAGAAATCATCCATGGAAATCCAGAAATCACAAAAAGGGGGAGGCCTATCACAAAACGGGAGTATGAAAAATCACCAACACGTGTATCACAAAAGGAATGCTATTCCATGGTAGCTAACCATTAATTTTAAGCCGAAGCTCCACAGAACGGCCCGAAGACCATGGGTGGCTACCCCACCAAATTGAGCAGAAGCTCCACATAAACGGGGTTTAGTCTCCCTCGTAGGCAAAGAGACATCGCATATTGCTAGTCTAAATCACAAAATGATCATCATCGATCATCAAGAAGTGTCAATTACACTAAGCTAGTAAATATATGAGCTTAGCCTCATGTCCCATAACCACTAGCTTAACTTAAATATTTACGAAGAAATTGTAGATCTTCACTAGAAAATTGTCACAAGAGATTCAATCGAATAAGTCTAAGAATTAACCGACAAAGTAAACGCAAGCGTTTCATACCACTTGTTTTACTAAGTCGTTTAATTAGATTTCTCATACGAGTGAGGTAAAGGTTTGTATATACTAGTAGATTGGAAAATGGTTTAAGAAACGAGCTTTGTAATAAAATAGTGTTGAAATCGTTTTGATGAAAGAGTTTTGATATTTACTACTAGTATTGAAACCTTTATATTTTTAAAGTGACAAATCACAAAAATGATTGTAAAACAATCAATCACCAAAATTCACATTCAAAGACGTGAATAGAATCCAAAGAAATCGATACCGAATCCATCAAAATGGATATTCCCAAAAATCCCAAAGAAAATGTCAACAAAGTCGATAATAAATGATTGCAACAAATCGGAATCAACACGTATCGATAAAACTAGAATTCTTAAACAAAATAGGAAAGCAGGCAAAAACACAGCAGATTAAGAGCATTTCCTGAACCTCGACCAAAAATAGCCAAATGAATACCGGAAGCGTTCGGACGAGCAAATGACGACTAAGGATTATCGCCACGCGACAACCCAGCCTTAACGGCTCCTCGATACGTCTCAAATATCAATGTCCAAATATCCATAATAGGATTTTCATAGATTTTGATTTCAAAACACCAAAAATTGGAATATACACCAAATCAATCCAAACCAAAATCAATTGCACAAGAATAAGTGTTAGGAATTCATACCTAACAATCGAAGATAATTATAGACTAAGATGAGAGATAAAAATCTCACCTTTAACCCAAAACTATGAAGAAGAAGCTATAGAGCAATGGCAAGAACAACCACTCTTTAACTCCAACCTAAAGAGCTTGAATCTAAGCTTAAAAGAAAAGCATTTCCTAAATTAGGTTTAGGATTTTCTGAAATTGGTAAGGGAATGAGTCGGAGAAGAAGAAGAGGAGGCTTACCAAAGCTTCTTCTATAAATTTGGAGCTAGAACTTGATTTGCAAATGGAAACTAGGGCTTGGAGTTTTAATTTCCCATTCCTCTCTCCATTGTTGCTAAAGCTTGAGTATTAGAAAAAAGAAAGGAAGTAATGAAGAGAAGAGGGGTGAAGCTTGGGTCTAATGGGTGAAACAAAACCAAAGCCCTAAGTGAAAAAGTAGCAAAATTCTACTATCTCCAAATATATCGAAGTTTATACTCAAAAAGATTGCAAACGTCATTTTGAACTCAATGGGGGTGGTCTCGAGTCCTAATTTGACTGTTTGCAAAAAGTAGCTTTTCAGACTAAAATCCAACTAACGATGAAATATTTAAATAAAATATTTAAATACTCAATCGTATAATATGCGGGTTGTTACAGACTCCCGTCCTTAAAGGAATTGCGTCCTCGCAATATTTAAGAAGAAAATATAAAGTAACAACCATGAAAGCATATTCAACACAAAAGAAATTTGAAATAAAAAGTTCACCTCAAAGAGCACGAGAAAGTAAGTCCGGATGTGTTCGCTCGATGAATTCTCTAGATTCCCAAGTGCAATCCTTAGGATTTGAGGACCATTGAACTTTCACAGGAGGAACATCTTTATTTCGAAGGCGATTAATCTCCGAAGCAATGATACGAATAGGATGTTGCTCATAAGTCAAATTAGGCGAAACTTCAATTTCTTCCACAACACCTGGCTCAAGGATAGAATCGGAATCTCGAAGGCATTTTCATAATTGAAAAACGCGAAACAAGTCATGAATAGCAGAAAACTAAGCCGGTAATAAAAGGCGATAAGCCACAGAACCAATACGTTCGGTGATGGGAAATGGACCAATATATCGAGGTGCTAAATTTCCCGATCGACTGAAACGCACAACACCCTTCATAGGTGAAACACGAATAAACACAAGATCTCCCACAGAAAATTCTAGTTTTCTTCTTCGGTTGTCGGCATGGGATTTTTGTCTACTCTGGGCTTCTTTCATCCTATGATGAATGAGATCAATCTTTTCTGTGGAATCACGAATAAAGTCTGGACCTAAAACCAGCTTCTCACCGGCCTCAAGCCAACAAGAAGGAGAACGACATGGCCTTCCATAGAGTGCTTCAAAAGGTGCCATACCAATACTAGATTGGAAGCTATTATTATAGGAAAACTCAACGAGAGCAATGTGATCTTCCCAACTTCCACCAAAATCAAGAACACATGCACGAAAAGATCTTCAAGAGTTTGATTCACACGCTCGGTTTGTCCATCGGACTGAGGATGATAAGCGGTGCTAAAATTAAGCTTCGTTCCCAAAGCTTCTTGAAGACTCTTCCAAAATCCACTAGTAAACAATGGATCACGATCACTAACAATAGAAGTAGGAACTCCATGTGATTTAATAATATCTTTAATAAAGAGTTTGGCCAAAAGAGGAACGGTCCGGTTAGATCGAACGGGAATAAAATGGGAGGATTTAGTAAGTCTATCAACTATCACCCATAAGCTATCATGACCCGAACGAGAACGAGGAAGGCCGTCAAAAAAATCCATGGAAATTTGATCCCACTTCCAAATTGGAATTTATAAAGGTTGCAATAACCCACCGGGCCTTTGATGCTCAGCCTTGACAAGTTGGCAAGTCATGCAACACTTAACAAAATTAGCAATATTAGATTTCATTCCCTCCTAATAATAAAGTCGCTTCATATCTGCGTACATTTTACTACTACTGGGATGAATGGTAAATTTAGAATGATGAGAATCTTCTAAAATGTCTTTACGAAGATCACAAATATTTGGCACGATAAGTCTACCAAATTTTCGAATGTCGCCATGAGAATCAGTATCAAAGTCTTTCATACCTTCAATATCAATTTTTCCCTACAATTTTGTCCAAGAAGAGCCAATTCAGGATCTAACCTTTGGGCTTCAAGAATGCGGTCTAGAAGAGAAGGATGAGCCCCAAGGCTACATAAAACAAGAGATGAACATAAATCGGATACACGATCTCTAATCTCACAAGTGGATAAAATCTCGAGATCATTTCATTCAGATATCATCATGGAAACAACCGTTTGTTGCTTGCGACTAAGTGTATCGGCAACCCGATTTCCCTTTCCGGGAGTACAAAGAATATCAAGATCATAAGATGCAAGAAATTCGAGCCAACAATGTTGACGTAAATTAAGTTCCTTTTGAGAAAATAAATATTTCAAAGATTTATGATCGGTGTAAAGAATAAATTTTTCTTCCAAAAGATAATGACGCCAAATTCGAAGGGTGAAAACAATAGCCGCGAGCTCTAAATCATGAGTGGCATATCTAGTCTCGGCTGGCTTCAACTGCCTAGAAGCATAAGCAATAACACGTTCTCTTTGCATAAGAACGGCACCCAAACCAACGCGACTAGCATCAGTATAAACAATAAAATCTTGGTTTCCCTCGGGAACCACAAGAATAGGAGCATCGGAAAGAAGTTCTTTTAATTTTTGAAAAGAAGCTTCACATTTGTCCAAATGTATTTAACATCTTTCTTTGTTAAGCTAGTAAGAGGCACGACAATTTTAGAAAAGTCTTTGATAAAACGACGGTAATAATCCGCCAATCCGAGAAAACTACGGATTTCCGTCACACTCTCCGGTCTCTTCCAGTTTTGAATCGCTTCGATCTTTGAAGGATCCATGGAAATTCCGGATTTGGAAATAATATGACCGAGAAACTTCACATGAGATTGCCAAAAGTGGCATTTAGAAAATTTTGCTTTTAATCGATTACTCCTAAGAGTTTCCAACACAATCCGAAGATGCTTTTCATGCTCCTCCTCGGTTTTTTGAATACACAAGAATATCATCAATGAAGATGAGGACAAATCGATTGAGGAAATCTTTGAAAACTCGATTCATAAGGTCAACGAAATAAGCCAGAGCATTCGTTAAACCAAATGGCATAACAAGCCATCCATAAGATCCATAACGAGTACGGAACGATGTCAAAGGAATGCTATCCTCTGTAATGCGAAGCTGATGAAAATCGGTTGCCAAGTGCAATTGTGAAAAGCCTTTAGCACCACTAAGTTGATCGAATAGATCATCAATCCGAGGTAAAGGATATTTATTTTTTATAGTAAGATCATTAAGCTTGCGGTAGTCAACGCAAATTCTAAGTGTACCATCAGATTTCTTTACGAAAATAGCCGAAGCTCCCTAAGGCAAGGAACTAGAGCGAATAAATTGCTTCGTCTCCAATTCGGATAATTGTTTGCGCATCTCCTTATTTTTCTTATTGGACATGCGATAAGGAGGACGAGTGATAGGTTGAGCTCCAGGGATGAGATTAATTCTGAACTCAATTGCTCGCTTAGGTGGTAATCTTAAAGCGGGCTTAAATATGTCGAAAAATTCACGAACAACGTGAATAAGAGAAATGACATCTTCCTCATCATCATTATCGTCATCATGCGGATTTAAAGAATATAAAGATGCTGTCAAGTTGGAATCCGAATCTGTAAGAACAATAGAAATCTGATTAACAGATTGCGGATGTCGAAGATAAATAGTCTGCTCAGGACATAGGATATGAGCTTCATAACGGTTAAGCCAATCCATTCCCAAAATCATTCCAAAGCCTAAGTAACGCATGACATGCAAATCGGCTTGGAAAGAAAAATCACATAAAATAATCTTGACATCTTTAAAAAGTAAACCGAGTGTTGCGGATCCACCAACCGGATTCGCGATTCTCAAAGAAGTCATTAAAGCAACAACACTTAAAGAAAAAGCATCAACAAGTTCCTTTGATATAAAAGAATGGGACGCACCTGTATCAAAAAGAACTTGAATAGGTTGATCACGAAATATAATAATGCCATCAAGGATAGAATGAGAAATACCTTGATCACGAGAAGTGTTGCTAGGGGATTGAGCAACATTAAGCTTTCCCTCCTTCTTGCCTTAAAGTTTGGGACAAGAAGATAAATAATGATCCTGGCTTTTGCAATAGCGACAAGCACGGGGCTTTGAACACTTGTTCGCAAATTGGTCCTTAGAACCACAGTTATAGCATTGCCCACTACTAGAGGAAGAAGTCTTTGCTGCAGGAGTTGCTTGCTTCCCTTTTTTATTGGGATAAGGGCCTTTGGACTTATTAGGCCTTTTCTTGTTGTTGTTGAAGTTTGGTTTGGTATCCACCACTTCAACATCACTCTCCCTATCCGCCTCTTCAAGACGAAGAGCAATATCAATGAGTTGATCAAAAGAAACTTCTAATTTTAGAAGTAATGGCTTCTTGATATTTTTGTTCAAGCCATAAACAAATCTTTGGTTCTTCTTCGATAGGGTGTTTATGTACTCGACCCCGTATTTAGAAAGCGACTCGAAGGATGCGACATAATCTGCCACGGAGGATTCACCTTGAACAAGGTCTATAAAACGGCGAGCCAAAGTCACCTTCTCAGCTTCTGGCACAAATTTTAATTCGAAGCGTTCCCGAAATTTCTCCCAAGTAAGATCCGCTTCATTTATTTCAGAGACCAGAAGCTCGTACCAGTCTAAGGCTCTTTCTTGGAGCATACCAGAGGCCACCTGGACACGGTGAAGATCAATAAGATTCATGCGTGAAAAGATTCGATCGCATGTTCTTAGCCAAGCCTGGACTTCAATAATGGTTTCAGAACCTTTAAATGGCTTCCCACCCAAGTTGGTATAATCGTTGCACAAGCGTGCAAATCCAGACTTAGGGTAAGTAGGTTTCGGATTAGAACCGGCTGCTTGAGCATTCTTTACTAGATCAAGAAGCTGCTTGGCAGACATAAAAACTCCATCCTAGGGAGTAGCACTAGATTGACCGGCGCTGGGACGGCCTGGTCTGACCATTTCTCTTCCTTAAGAAAGAAGAAGTAAGAAGAAAAAGTTATTCACAAATTGAATATCAAACATTAATGATTGTTAAAACAAGGAATCATAAAAGAAAATAGGATAGAACGGTACGAAGACACGAATTAAATCCTCACGACTCCTAAGATGGACTTAGGACGATGATCCTTGTTAAATTATTCTACATTGTTCCGAAGTTTGGCTCTGATACCAAGCTGTGATGCCCCACCTCTATACCCATGCTAGCCAAGAACACTACGGAGTAATGTCGTCAACTTGCACGGAGAATAAGGCTGCCGAGGAGCGACCATCAGTATAATTGCTTTGTGCGAGTACCGATATGCCAGATAAAAATATAACTTTTCATCACAAGAGGAAATCCGACATACCGATGCAAACTCAAGGCTACTACAAAGTGGCTATAATATCTTCGGAAACAAATATAGAAATAAGCATAACACAAATCAGTCACAGAAGTTCATATCTCAAAGGCGGAAATAGATTTGAATATTACACATGAAAGTGTATATCAGAGTGGTGGTCAAACAAGATCCACAATATCACAAAAGAATAGTGACAAGTGCTACACAAAAGAATAAGTATACATCAATGAGTCTATATTTCAAGTGTATACAACCAAAAACTACTAATCTAAGTAGTTAGCCAAAAGTCAGGATAATAATCCCAGATGAGAAGTCAAGCAGAAGCACCTGTAACATCTCGGTCTGACCCAAGTATTATTTAATAAAAAAATAATAAACGGGTCAGTCTAACTATAAATATCAGATGAAATGATATAAAATAAGAGATATTAAAAAAATGTATGATAACCATAAAGTCATACTGTAATAAGTATGTAATTGAAAATCAACTAGAGATTAGTCAATATCACAAGAATCTTCTCAAAGATCAAAAGGAATGTCATACTCTTTATTTTTATTCACCAAACCATAAATATTGACAATTATATCAATTCCAATCACAAAAGTTAATGACACACAAATTCACCAATGCACAGATATTGATAAAACTTATCAATGTAAATCACGAAATTGGTGAAACACAAATTCTAGAAATCATCAATGGAAATCTAGAAATCACAAAAAGGGGGAGGCCTATCACAAAACGGGAGTATGAAAACTCACCAACACGTGTATCACAAAATGGAACGCTATTCCATGGTAGCTAACCATTAATTTTGAGCCGAAGCTCCACAGAGCGGCCCGAAGACCATGGGTCGCTACCCCACCAAATTGAGCAGAAGCTCCACAGAAACAGGGTTTAGCCTCCCTCGTAGGCAAAGAGACATCGCATATTGCTAGTCTAAATCACAAAATGATCATCATCGATCATCAAGAAGTGTCAATTACACTAAGCTAGTAAATATATGAGCTTAGCCTCATGTCCCATAACCACTAGCTTAACTTAAATATTTACGAACAAATTGTAGATCTCCACTAGAAAATTGTCACAAGAGATTCAATCGAACAAGTCTAAGAATTAACCGACGAAGTAAACACAAGCGTTTCATACCACTTGTTTTACTAAGTCGTTTAATTAGATTTCTCATACGAGTGAGGTAAAGGTTTGTATATACTAGTAGATTGGAAAATGGTTTAAGAAACGAGCTTTGTAATAAAATAGTGTTGAAATCATTTTGATGAAAGAGTTTTGATATTTACTACCAGTATTGAAACCTTTATATTTTTAAAGTGACAAATCACAAAAATGATTGTAGAACAATCAATCACCAAAATTCACATTCAAAGACGTGAATAAAATCCAAAGCAATCGATACCGAATCCATCAAAATGGATATTCCCAAAAATCCCGAAGAAAATGTCAACAAAGTCGATAATAAATGATTGCAACAAATCGGAATCAACACGAATCGATAAAACTGGAATTCTTAAACAAAATAGGAAAGCAGGCAAAAACACAGCAGATTCAGAGCATTTCCTGAACCTCGACCAAAAATGGCCAAATGAATACCGGAAGCGATCGGACGAGCAAATGACGACTATGGATTTACCCCACGCGACAATTCAGCCTTAACGGCTCCTCGATACGCCTCAAATATCAATGTCCAAATATCCATAATAGGATTTTCATAGATTTTGATTTCAAAACACCAAAAATTGGAATATACACCAAATCAATCCAAACCAAAATCAATTGCACAAGAATAAGTGTTAGGAATTCATACCTAACAGTTGAAGATAATTATAGACTAAGATGTGAGATAAAAATCTCACCTTTAACCTAAAACTAGAAGAAGAAGCTATAGAGCAATGGCAAGAACAATCACTCTTCAATTCCAACCTAAAGAGCTTGAATCTAAGCTTAAAAGAAAAGCATTGCCTAAATTAGGTTTAGGAATTTCTGAAATTGGTAAGGGAATGAGTTGGAGAAGAAGAAGAGGAGGCTTACCAAAGCTTCTTCTATAAATTTGGAGCTAGAACTTGATTTGCAAATGGAAACTAGGGCTTGGAGTTTTAATTTCCCATTCCACTCTCCAATGTTGCTAAAGCTTGTGTATTAGGAAAAAGAAAGGAAGTAATGAAGAGAAGAGGAGTGAAGCTTGGGTCTAATGGGCTGAAACAAAACCAAAGCCCTAAGTGAAAAAGTAGCAAAATTCTACTATCTCCAAACATATCGAAGTTTATACTCAAAAAGATCGCAAACGTCATTTTGAACTGAATGGGGGTTGTCTCAAGTCCTAATTTGACTATTTGCAAAAAGTAGCTTTTCGGACTAAAATCCGATTAACGATGAAATATTTAAATAAAATATTTAAATACTCAATCGTAAAATATGCGGGTTGTTACAATAATCATTTTGAATCTTAAATTCAAAATGAAATTTGAATCTAAGTTTAGAAGTGTAATGTTTTAAGTACACTTAAATATTAATGAAGTCATTAATAAAGAAATGGATTACCTTAGAGATAATTAAGGTAATTAAGTGATTTAACTAATAAGATAATTAAGGAATAATTTATTTAATTCATAAATTAATGATTTAGATTAATTTATAATTAGAGATTAATTAAAAGTTTTTAAGAAATGTTATTAGTTAATGAAGATAATTAATTAAGGATTATTAGGTATTAATTAATGTGATAATTAATTAGATTAATTAATTTAGATAATCAATTATAAATTGTTTAAATGTAATTACTTAATGAAAGTAATTAAGGATTAATTACTTATTGTAATTAATTTTGGATATTTTGATTAATAAAGTTAATTAATTTAGTTTAATTAATTTAATAAAATCATTTGATAATTGGTAATTAATGATTAATCGTTATGAGATGATTGCTTAATGGTAAGTAATTAAAGGTTTAATTTCTTAAAATAATTAATTAAGGGGTTAATTAATTATGTAATTGGTTCAAAGGTTAATTTAATTAATATGATTAATTAAGAATAATTTAATTAATTAAGGCGATTGATTAATTAATTTATATCAAATGATTTGTAATTAATTAATCAGGGTTGGATAATTAATTCATAAGTAATTAATTTAATTGGAAATAAATTGAACTAATTAAGGTCAAACAATTAATTAACCCTGCTTATAAATGTTTATTGAACGCTTGACCTTACTTATGAATGATTGTATTGTATGAGATGCCTTGAATTGATTGTCCTATCCGATCTATGATATTTTGTTCTGTGGATTGAGCTGTGTATTTTATTCATTTATTTGTGATACATTTGCATATTATCCGTGAATCTGTGAATGAAAGATAAGTGTTATAGCCTATACCGCTTATCAATTATATTTTTGTGCTTTGATCTGTAATGATGATGTTGTTGCACTATTGTGTTAAACCCTTGGACCACACCATACACACACAAATATGGATTTCACGAGGAAATCGATTAAGTCATAGATTTCTGAAATAATTTTTAAATAGACAATTTAAATTCTAATAGTTTGGAAATGGAATCGGGTTAAATATGAAAAGCTTTTGAAATGAAATTTCAAGATAAAATTTATTTTTGAATAACTCGATAAAGTTTTCAAATTTAAATAATTTGATTGAAATTTGAATTCAAAATTGGAAACTGAATTATATGATTTGAAACTAGGATTAAAGATGTTATACAAGTTGTGTATGGGTTAAACCATCTCAAATGTATTGTTTTGAGAATTTGAATTTAAATTCAAGGACTCTAACTCGTGCAAATATAATTAGATTTTTTCGAAACGAAAACTATTTGCTTTCAAATAATTAAAGATTTCATATAAGAAATGAACTTCCAAATTGTATTAAAAGGATTTCAAGTCTAAAATGAAATTGGTTTTCCAAGTTATGAATAAATCTATGGAAACGGTTTGAAAGCTATAAGTTAAATACTTATTATAAAGATTTAACGAGTTAATCCAATTGAAATGGAAATTGTTTTGAAATCCGTAAATGGATCTTTGTGAAACTGTGTAAACTTTGTGAAATAAATCTTTTTGTTTAAAACATTTGAAATGGTAATTTGTTTAACCATTCAAAAAGAAAGGTTTTGGTTTTTTTTTTAATTGTGACTTAACTGAAATCCCATATCCATATGTTTCAAAATGTTGCGCTCATTATTCGGTTTAGCCGGGAGAGGACCTTGTGTCATATAACCCATTCCGAATAATGATACATCGTTATGGATTGCATTGAAGACTGGTGGTGAAGACCGGGTATTTGTAAGAACGATAGGATGACCTATCGATTTACTCTGCACTGAGTTGCTCCGGTATAGAGTTCTCCCTAAGTGATGGGAAGTCCGATTGGGATTGTGAATACCCGGATTTCAAGGGATTCTTCGGAAGTGCCTTCGGTTCTGTTCGAACCCAAAACAGACTCGTATCGTTGTATGTCTGACACTACACTTTGGGATATAAAAACTGATTTCTTTCGAATACATATCTATTGGTGGCGGAGAATTTATTCTCTTAGCTTAACACCCTTCTCTGAGACATACGAGCTCAGAGGTTATGTAGTTGAAGGTTATCGGCGATATATTCCCAATTTGGTAGTGTGGCATGCTAAGTGCTGCTGTGTGTTGATGATCATTTGTGATCAAAGCATGGCTTTTGTATAAAGCATAGCTTTGTGGACGAGACTGCATCAGGATCTCACAACCCGGAAATGGTCGAAACAAGAACGATGCGGCAAGGTTATGAGGGTCGCGCAATTTAGGGTGTGTCATTCCCTTCTGGTAAAGGGTGGTATCATGGTATGGAGCCTAGATATTTACCTATGTGGTGGGCTTCAATCTCATTTTCTAGGTGGTTGTTGCTTTGTGGTTTAGAGGCGCCTCGGATAAAGGTCCCAAAGGACCGGGGGGTGGCATGCTCGTGTAGTAGTTACCTAGTTACAGAGGTAACCCAGTCTTGTGTTGGCAGAGAGCTGGTTAAGTTCTCGGGACATCCCGCCAGAGGCGTACCCATGGACAGTGGGAAGTTCCTTAGCCCGATTATTTGTTGGAAAATCTAAACAAAACAATACGAGCCTTGTGCGGTTTTCGTTGTAGAACCTGTCATTTAAAATGGCAGCTATAACGGGCATAATATAATGGTACCTATGCTGGCTAAGATTTATATTGTACTTTCGAAATGTTTTCTGCACTATGCACTAATAATAATATCAAAGAAATTTTCTCGTATCAAGCATGTTTGACTATCATAAGGAGAAATCTCCTCCAATTCTGCGTTTGCATGGTGTGTGCGGCGGGAGGCCTTATGGTAGTTTCATTTTCAAAAAGCATGACAGATTTATTTTTAATTCTCTTATTGTTTGTTTCAAAAGACCAAACTGTTTTTGTTACTCATACCATTCCCATGACTGACTCGGAGTTTATTGTTCCTTTCCTAAACTCTGGGTGCCCACAATTTTCCACACGGGCAGTCTAGAGCTGGGTTTTTCAGATAGTCATGTTCATAAATTATCTGGAGTTAGTCCAATCTTTGGATCACGACCGCACTTGCTTAGCATTGTGAACGTGATGTTGGTTCGAGCTATTTCTGGATTGGTGCTTTGAAGATGGAGATTATTCGCTGCTGGTGTTATCTATTTCGTTCCGCTGTGTCTTGTATCTTTGATAGTATTGATATCTACTGTATCATTCTGTTGTATCATATTATATTAGATGTTGTATCCGTTATTGTATCAATGTTATATATATATTGATATTCATTTTCTTCCGCTGTGTTGTACTTAATGGTGTTATAAGCTCCGACGCACCAGATTCGACGTTTGGATCTGCGGCATTTGAATATGAGTGTCGTATTCGGTGCCGATTTTCGAAGGTCGAGTCAGGATCGCTACATTTGGTATCAGAGCCGAGGGGTAAAACTTTATCTCAGGTGTATAACACATTAAGTAACTCATTAGAGATAGGGTGAAGTATACCCTAGAATGAGTATATCCCTAAGATATCAGTTCGAATGCCTTAGTAAATTCTCTTACTATCCACTGATAGTGAGTATGAGTGCGAGAAGAGAACGAGATAGGGGACAGGGCAGTACCACTACAAATGGTCAATACCATGCAATAGCGGAAACAATTTTCTCTATCAATCTCCTTTAATTTGTCTTCTCAAAATTCTTTGATTTGCTTCGTAGCAGCTACGAGAAGATGTTTCGGTGTGATGGTGGCCCTACGAATCATGGTAGAAAAATTCTTACTTCGTATCTTCATGGATTTCTTATCAGCTTTTCGATTTGAACTTTAATGAATTTGGAATTGAAAATTTAAATAAATTAGAGATTTTAAATTGGGTTAAATTGATTAATAGAATATAAGGCTAAATTTGAATTGAATCGATAAAATGATTTCGTTTAAAACCAAATTTGAATTTCTATTGTAATTTCTTGCGTAGATCGAAGTCCAAAGAGGGACAAATTGGTATATACTTTGGGGTATTCCGACTTGAGTTTGGAATCCATATCTTGTGTTTGAGAAATTGTAGAAGATTGAATCTATCTATCTATCCTCTGGTGTCCGATATATTCTACAAACGGTTAGTTATTCCTTCGAACTAACCAGTGCCCCTGCATATTAGTAGACTGATAACCCGAGTATCTTGTGAAAAAAATTATATGAGTTTGTTCTCATATTGTCGATATTCTGATTTGGTAAGCCAAATTCAGAATTGATATCCAGTTTGACCCAGAAAACTATTTCTTTGTCTTTGTTTATCTATCTTTGTTGTTTTCGTGCCTGCAAATTTCGAGGATGAAATTTCTTTAAGGGGGGAATCTGTAACGATCCCAATTGAATTGATTTTAAATAAATAATTTATGTAAAATTTTGAAATAAATTTTGAACTAATTTGAATTTGACTTGGAATGTGACTTTGGATATGAAAATTGTATTTGAATTTAAATCTTAAATAAATTTGTATATAAAATAATTTTCAAACGATGTTTAAAGTTAAATTCTATATTTTATAATATAAAATATGTGTCTTATTTTATCGAAGTATAAGTAAGTTTTAAAAACGATTTCTTTTAGAAGTTATATATATATATATATAGGAATGTAAAATGTAAAAGAAATAAAATATAAATATATATATATATATATATATATATAGAAAAATATGATAATAAGTATTAAAGTTAAAATAAATATTTAAATTAGAAATATAAATAGATATACATACATACATACATACATATATATAAGATAAATTAAATTATAAAGTGAATTTACTAGAATAAATTTTAACAACATATTAACTATAGAAGTTTATTTATATTATAGAGCCACAAGGCAAAATAATTATGTATAAATAAAATATAAATATGCTCAAATATGAAACAAATAAGGTATAAAATATGAAACAAGCAAACATGTATAGGAAGCTTGCATAGGAAGATAGTAATATATTACAAGCATGTAGATTGAAATAAAATAAAAACAACACAACAAGAAAAATTTATAAATATCCTTAGGCTTGTATAAGAAGGCAGATACATATGTTTAAGTATGAAAATAAAAGAAGATAAGCATAAACAAATAAAAGAAGACAAAGAAAATTAATGTTAGCCACCAAAACAATACTATCAGCCACTAAAATAAGTTTTCAGCCGAAATCTTGCTAGTCAAAATACAAAGGAGAAAAAAATATCTCTGATTAATATTTGTACAAAACAAGACATTGCCTCCCTGTGTACAAACAAAATTATAATCCCTGTACATTTTTTCTTATATACCAGCCATCTTCATTTCTGTTCATCCATCAAAACTAAGAAAAAAAAATCTGAAGTGAACCTCATCTAAAACTAAAACAAAGTTCAACTTAACATCTCAGATTAAACATCAATTTAAACCAAAGAATCAAGAAGATGTTTTCAGCAAGCAATTTCAAAACTCTGTCAAAAAGAAGAACTCTGTTCTTTCTTTTGAAGCAAGGTGAGTAACATCACTTTTTAAAACTTAAGAATGAATATGGTTGCATGTGTTTCTGTGATAAATATTTGTAGTGTGTATATATATGAATGTAATCTGCTGTATGCATGTTTATGTCCATATGAGTATTCACTGTTTATAGTTTACAGCTTTCTGTTTTGATTTACGTTCATATCCTCTTGAATCAATTTTTGTTAGGACTTAGTACAAACCAAAGATTGTTTGAGTTAGCATAGATAAATGTTTAAAAATCATAAGTAAAGATAAATATAAATTTAAGTGTCTCTGGGAACAGAAAACAACTAAGCTAATCTTCAAAGTCAAAATTCAAACTTAGTAATTCACTGATTCAGGATTATAATTTGAATTCATAAACTAAAACATGATTTTTAACACTAAAATCATAATTTTTAATCTGGGATTAAAGGTGTAGTTCTGGGTTGAACAAAATATGGGCATTTGTGATTTTTTGGTGATCTACTTGGATGTGGAGGTCGAGGTTTCGCATGGAGGTGGAGGAGCCTACGGCGATGGTGGGAAAAATCATTGGAAGCGTTCCAGTTCACTGTGGTGACGGCGACGAGGGGATTTAATATCTAAACCTAGTTTGGATGTGGTCGAGAAAATTGGTCGAAGTGGCCTCATTCGTGCATCGAGTTGCACGTGGCCTTTGGAGGTGATAGCTGGGTCGGTGATGGAGTCGTGGCCGGATGTGCACGATTTCGGGTGGTCGGTGTTGCGAGCACGTCACGTTGACAGGTTTAGGGGTGAGTTTCTGTCTCGAGTTCTAGGTTTTGATTTAGAACTCGATTTTGATTCGAGCTTCTATGGTGGATTCTGGGGATTGTGATCATGCCTGATGATGATTGGCGATGTGAAGCAAGGGTAGGAGGTGGCCAGAGTTGGCCAGAGCCACGGTGCATGTGCACCATGCATTTTATTTTCTGTTGATCTTTGGTTTTGTGCAGTGAAGTTGGTCTCGGGATTTACTCGAGTGATTAGAGTATTTACTCGAAGTGAATTAGAGTTTGACTCGAAGCAAATTTTGGGTTTTTAGTTGGTTACAGGTTTTTGATAAAACCTGTCGCCGATTTGATTTTTTTTAAATGAATATGAATTTAAGTAAATTTAAATGAATTTAAAAGCTGTGATGATAGATTTAAACAAGTTTAAATCCAGTATGAAGTTAGATTCAAATGGAACTTTGAATCTTAAAGTTTTAAAATGAAATTTGGATTTTTAAATCAAAGTTTAAATAAAAATTAAAATATGGATTCATGTCTCTTTGAATCCAAATCTGGGAATCTAAATCAGTTTTTTTAAATCTGAATTGTTTTAAAAACAAGTTTAAATTAATATAGCTTTTTAGAAGTAAATTTGTTTTCAAACAAATATTTAAACTTGATTTTTGATAAAGTTCTTTTATGAAAGGTTTTTAAATGGAAGTTAAATGATTTGATAACTTGGATTTGCAAGTTAAAATTGTAATGTATTTCAAAGCTTAAATTTTAAATGAAAATTTAAGTAATTTAGTTAGAACCTTTTCCTTATTTAGGTTTATAAATTGATTTTGGTTAATGTTTAAATATATAATCATTTTGAATCTTAAATTCAAAATGAAATTTGAATCTAAGTTTAGAAGTGTAATGTTTTAAGTACACTTAAATATTAATGAAGTCATTAATAAAGAAATGGATTACCTTAGAGATAATTAAGGTAATTAAGTGATTTAACTAATAATATAATTAAGGAATAATTTATTTAATTTATAAATTAATGATTTAGATTAATTTATAATTAGAGATTAATTAAAAGTATTTAAGAAATGTTATTAGTTAATGAAGATAATTAATTAAGGATTATTAGGTATAAATTAATGTGATAATTAATTAGATTAATTAATTTAGATAATCAATTATAAATTGTTTAAATGTAATTACTTAATGAAAGTAATTAAGGATTAATTACTTATTGTAATTAATTTTGGATATTTTGATTAATTAAAGTTAATTAATTTAGTTCAATTAATTTAAGAAAATCATTTGATAATTGTTAATTAATGATTAATCGTTATGAGATGATTGCTTAATGGTAAGTAATTAAAGGTTTAATTTTTTAAAATAATTAATTAAAGGGTTAATTAATTATGTAATTGGTTCAAAGGTTAATTTAATTAATATGATTAATTAAGAATAATTTAATTAATTAAGGTGATTGATTAATTAATTTATATCAAATGATTTGTAATTAATTAATCAGGATTGGATAATCAATTCATAAGTAATTAATTTAATTGGAAATAAATTGAATTAATTAAGCTCAAACAATTAATTAATCCTGCTTATAAATGTTTATTGAATGCTTAACCTTACTTATGAATGATTGTATTGTATGAGATGCCTTGAATTGATTGTCCTATCCGATCTATGATATTTTGTTCTGTGGATTGAGCTGTGTATTTTATTCATTTATTTGTGATACATTTGCATATTATCTATGAATCTGTGAATGAAAGATAAGCGTTATAGCCTATACCGCTTATCAATTATATTTCTGTGCTTTGATCTGTAATGATGATGTTGTTGCACTATTGTGTTAAACCCCTGGACCACACCATACACACACAAATAAGGATTTCACGAGGAAATCGATTAAGTCACAGATTTCTAAAATAATTTTTAAATAGATAATTTAAATTCAAACAGTTTGGAAATGAAATCGGGTTAAATATGAAAGCTTTTGAAATAAATTTCAAGATAAAATTTATTTTTGAATAACTCAATAAAGTTTTCAAATCTAAATAATTTGATTCAAATTTGAATTCAAAATTGGAAACTGAATTCTATGATTTGAAACTAGGATTAAAGATGTTATACAAGTTGTGTATGGGTTAAACCATCTCAAATGTATTGTTTTGGGAATTTGAATTTAAATTCAAGGACTCTAACTCGTGCAAATATAATCAGATTTTTCCAAAACGAAAACTATTTGCTTTCAAATAATTAAAGCTTTCATATAAGAAATGAACTTCCAAATTATGTTAAAAGGATTTCAAGTCAAAAATGAAATTGGTTTTCCAAGTTATGAATAAATCTATGGAAACGGTTTGAAAGCTATAAGTTAAATCCTTATTATAAAAATCTAACGAGTTAATCCAATTGAAATGGAAATTGTTTTGAAATCCGTAAATGGATCTTTGTGAAACCGTGTGAACTTTGTGAAATGAATATTTTTGTTTAAAAGATTTGAAATGGTAATTTGTTTAACCATTCAAAAAGAAAGGTTTTGGGGTTTTTTTTAAGTTGTGACTTAACTGAAATCCCATATCCGTATGTTTTACAATGTTGCGTTCATTATTCGGTTTAGCCGGGAGAGGACCTCGTGTCATATAACCCATTCCGAATAATGATACGTCATTATGGATTGCATTGAAGACCGGTGGTGAAGATCGGGAATTTGTAAGAACGATAGGATGACCTATCGATTGACTCTGTACTGAGTTGCTCCAGTATAGAGTTCTCCCTAAGTGATGGGAAGTCCGATCAGGATTGTGAATACCTGGATTTGCAAGGGCTTCTTCGGAAGTGCCTTCGGTTCTGTTCGAACCCGAGACAGACTTGTATGGTTGTATGTTTGACACTACACTTGAGATATAAAAACCGATTTCTTTCAAATACATATCTGTTGGTGGCGAAGAATTTATTCTCTTAGCTTAACACCCTTCTCTGAGACGTACGAGCTCAGAGGTTATGTAGTTGAAGGTTATCAGCGATATATTCCCAATTCGGTAGTGTGGCATGCTAAGTGCTGCTGTGTGTTGATGATCATTTGTTGATCATTTATGATCAAAGCATGGCTTTTGTATAAAGCGTAGCTTTATGGACGAGACTGCATCGGGACCTCACAACCTGTAAATGGTCGAAACAGGAAAGATGCGGCAAGGTTATGAGGGTCGCGCCCTTTAGGGTGTGTCATTCCCTTCTGGTAAAGGGTGGTGTCATGGTATGGAGCCCAGATATTTACCTATGTGGTGGACTTCAATCTCATTTTCTGTGTGGTTGTTGCTTTGTGGTTTAGAGGCGCCTCGGATAAAGGTCCCAAAGGACTGGGGGGTGGCATGCTCGTGTAGTAGTTACCTAGTTACAGAGGTAACCGACCTTGTGTTGGCAGAGAGCTGGTTAAGTTCTCGGGACATCCCGCCAGAGGCGTACCCATGGATAGTGGGAAGTTCCTTAGCTCGATCATTTGTTGGAAAATCCAAACAAAACAATACGAGCCTTGTACGGTTTTAGTTGTAGAACCTGTCATTTAAAATGGCAGCTATAGCGGGCATAATATAATGGTATCTATGTTGGCTAAGATTTATATTATACTTTCAAAATGTTTTTTGCACAATGCACTAATAATAATATCAAAGAAATTTTCTCGTATCAAGCATGTTTGACTATCAAAAGGAGAAATCTCCTCCAATTCTGCGTTTGCATGGTGTGTGTGGCGGGAGGCCTTATGGTAGTTTCATTTCAAAAAGCATGGCGGATTTATTTTTAATTATCCTTTTGTATGTTTCAAAAGACCAAATTGTTTTTGTTACTCACGCCAGTCCTATGACTGACTCAGAGTTTATTATTCCTTTCCTAAACTCTGGGTGCCCATAATTTTCCACACGGGCAGTCTAGAGATGGGTTTTTCAGATAGTCAGGTTATAGATTATTTGGAGTTAGTCCAATCTATGGATCATGACTGCACTTGCTTAGCGTTGTGAACGTGATGTTGGTTCGAGCTATTTCTGGATTGGTGCTTTGAAGGTGGAGATTTAATTTATTGGATGAGTTTTCAATGTAAGAAGAAGAGTTCTTTCAGAAAAGATGAGCAGTATAGGCGGATCCAAATAAAGCTCATTTACATCTAGGTCCTAAGTTTATTTCATTTTATTCGACAAACTTTTGCATTTAAGTCCTTGTTTTATTTCAATTTTGACTTACATTTGCATTTAGCTCCACGTTTTATACTAATTTTATGTTTACCCCTAGTATTTGTCTAAAATAAAACCTAGCCAGCTTTGATTGTTCAACCGATCAAACCATGAAAATCTCCGACCTCGAAGCATTGCAATTCTACCCACGGTCCGGTTATTAAATCTATGTTGTCCACAGTTGGAATATGACTGGCTTAAGATCAGGTTCTTGCCTATTTTTTAAGTACTCTTAACGAGAGACATAGATAAGGTATGCTTTGATTTGGTAATTGATAAGTATACCGCATTTGCATAGATTTGCTGATTACCTATATGTGTGCAAGGTTTTATGTAGAAAATAGTAATTGCTGGTAGAAATTCATATCAATAACCAACACCAATAATTGTCTACACCCATGAGATGTTTTAATGTCCTCAAAGGTGTTCAACCGAGGAGTTAGTTTGAACAGTAAGTAGTGATCAACTAAAAATGGTTAAAAGTAAGAGTTATGGATATTTGATATATGCCTAGCTGCAAGAAATCTTATTTGGTTTTTATCAAATATAACAAGGAGAAATTGATCAATGAGGAGAGATCTGACCATATGTGAAATGAACTTAGTTATTAGGCAAGTGTGAGAGATTTAAGTAGTTATCTTCACTAAAAGAATCAATTATATTGGTGCTTAAGGCTATATTATGTCTCCCATTGTTGTAAATAAATTTTACATTTCATATATCAATTCGATTGTTTATCTTTTAAAGAAATTTCTTAAAGAACGCATTTTTAACCAATTTGTAGATAGGATTTTCAATCCAATTGTAATTGAAAAACACAATAGTGTAAAATAGGTTATCGAAGGGAATGTTAACCTTGTTGACTACCTTTGGTTCCATTCAAATCATAAATACCAACAATTAATTATGCAAATAGTATCAAGTAAAATTCTATAACATTTAATACATTGAAGTCTAAGAACGTTCCAATAGAAGTCACAATTAAATTAAATGTTGATCATGTTAAAATCAACAACAATAATAAGAGTGTTTATAGAATAGAACTTGTTAGGAGACAATTATAAAATAAGTATGTTATGTTTTCTTTGTTTGAATTACAAAAATCACATTTTTTGTGTACAAGCAATTTTTTATTTAAAAATTCAATTGTGTTTAATTTCTTGTGTAGGATTAGCCACTTGTTTAAATTTGTTTTAGGGAGAGTAATAACTTTTTTGCTACATTTGAAACTCTTTCGCGTTGTCCCAGAGAAATTTAAAAACTTGTAAACTGAGTTTAAAAGTAAATTCCATTATTTTGCCAATACCAAATTTTAGTATTGCTTTCATTATATAAGTTATACAACTCAAACTTAGTACACAGTGTTATACATTGAGTCAAGGCAATACTTTCAAAGGCAATGTTGAAATTCAGATTCTATGAAAATTTGTTACAAGTAATATAAACCATAGAAATTAAGACATTCTTGAAATTACATCTATCAGAAAGTTCTTCAGATTTAACTCTCATGGCTATAGCAGAAATCCCGTTATTACCAAAAATACATGTTATTACCAAAATATACTATGTTAACCCCGTTTTGTCAACGAGTTAAGGCCTGGGCCGGCTCATCAGATAAAGTTCTCAGCGACTCAGTGGATCTACGACTCAAGGTACTTCACGACTCAACTGATTGCCGACTCAACTAATTGAGGAGATGCACGAGTTAAAGAATTGAACGGTTTACGATTTAAGGAGGTGAACGGTTTACGACTTGAGGAGGTGAACGGTTTACGGCTTAAGGATAGAACGACTTAATGAGTTGACAGACTAAGCGACTCACAACTCAGAGAAATCTGCGACTTAAGGCCTCTGCGACTTAAGATATGTCATGTCTCAGGGGAGGTACACGAGTTAAGGAGTCTACGAACTAAAGAGCCTACGAGTTAAAAGCTTACGAGTTAAGGAGCTAACGACCTAACAGGATTAAGACCTAAGCGACTTAGGGACTGTCACGACTCAAGAAAGTCCACGACTTAAAGACGTTACGACCTAAGACTTAGAGAGCAAGTTCAATACCATGCCGTAATAAGATGACTCGTTGACAATTTATGACCTAGTTTAAGTCGTACACGACCTAAAACCACAGAGTCAAGATTTTAGTGCTGCCTCACTTTAAACCGTGACCTCTTAACTCGCGAACGAGTTAGGACTTGTATCCAGATGAATGAGGAAAAGCTCAGAATCACTTCACTTACTCCACTGCCTGCTGACTCTTGAACCTTGAGTCGAGTGCGACTTACGACTCTCCATGAGTCGTACACGACTCATGACTTGCGAAAACCTCTGCCTAGAATTCTCTATAAATAGAGGGCTAACTCCAATATGAAGGGGACTTTTTGGATCATTCTCTTCGTGACATCAAGGCCCTACTATCTTCAAGACCATCTAAACTCCATCACCTCAAACTCACGCAAGATTCTTAGACCAAACTTCGCACAAAGATTCGACATATCCAATCATGGATTCAAAGAACTCTGTCACGACGAAGTCTTCTCTAGCTACTTGTCTTTTTGAATTGAGTTGGATTGTAATTGAAAGAGATTGTAATAAGTTGTAATTCAGTCAGCAATAAAAAAGATTGAAGTGGACGTAGGTTTGATCATAAGCCGAACCACTATAAAACTGCTGTTGTTTACTGTTTTTTCTGCAGTTTTCTGCTTATACTCTGTTCCCGAATCATCGGGTGGTGCTTTCACAACTACACTTTACACACCGGGGTGTTAGCGTTCAAATTTTGGCGTTAACATTTTTGGTGCTTTCACTGAGAACAACTGAACTCAGGTGAATTATCATCATTGCTCCATGAAAGTTTGTTGAAGTAATCTCTCTGAAGACTAGAAGCTTATCTAAAATCATGGCTCCGGAGAGAAGGAGTAGATCTGTTAGATCTGGAAATGTTCAAGAGGGAACTTCCGCTTCCCCAGTACCTAATCAAGCCACTCCACCTGTTGGGGTTACAAAAGCAGAGTTGGATGCTGTAATCTTAGGGCTGAACCAGCAGATAAATGCCCAAAGTGCACAATTAGAGGCTCAGAATGCCCAAAATGCTCTAATTTTGAATAGGTTGAACGATTTGCTTGGGGCAAACCGTCAACCAACGAGTAATGAAAGGAACTTTGCTGGCAACGTTCATGATGCTGAAAAAAGGAACGTTCCTGAGAGGGCTGTCAGCCCCTTTGAGCAGACACTTCCTGAAGTTGGTGGATCTAAAGCTCGAAATGATGAGGGGTATCTTTCTGAAATGATTCGACAAATCATGAAAGAGAGTATGCAAAGGAATGAGGACGAGAAAGAATGGGGTTTCGCTCCAAGTAAAACCCCGTTTACCGAAAGGATCTTAAAGGCTGAGTTTCCGAGGAAGTTCGTCCCTCCAACCATTCCAGCTTATAAGGGGACAAGCGACCCGAACGAATTCTTGTATAAGTATGATTGGCACATGACAGGTGCCAGAGCTTCTGATGAAATAAAGTGCTGATATTTTCCTGTATATCTGGAAGGTATAGCCCTGCTTTGGTTCACCAAGCTACCAATCCGGTCTATAGATCAGTTTTCTGACCTAACCCGGAAATTCAAGGAGCAGTTCAGACTATATGCTTCAAAAGCCAAAGATATCATGTCGTTGTCAAGTTTAGAACAGAATCCAGGGGAAACTGCCAGATCTTTCTTAAATCGCTTTAATATAGCGCTGGCCGAGGTAGACAATGCAGAACCACGAATGATCTTGACTTATCTGATGAGGGCCATTGACAAGTCGAGTGAATTTGGAAGATGGCTAAACATGAAGGAACCAAATTCCCTTGAAAAACTCTACAAGAAAGCAGATGAGTTCATACGCCTGGAAAGCCGTCCTGTATCAGTGAAGGCAGTATTGGAGAAAGCTGAAGATAACGTTGCTGCTCCACGCAAGAGTGAATCTGTAGGACAGAAAAGGGGAAATAACGATGAGAAGAAACAGAAAAATCTGAAGAAGCCTCGTTCCTTCAAGCCATCGGAATATACTCCTTTATCAGATACGCCGGAGCGTATTTTCCTTGCCACCAAAGATTCTGCCGATTATCCTAAACCTCCTGTTCTGAGAACCGGGAAAAAAACTGTACAAAACGGGAAGTTCTGCCGCTTTCATAATCAACCCGGTCATGATACCGATGAATGCCGCCAATTGAAAAATTTGATTGAAGAGTTGATAAGGGAAAACAAGCTGCAGCAATTTGTGGAAAAGAATAGTAGCAATCCTGCTTCGTCTAGTCAGGGGCAACGAGCTCCTGCTCATCAACCCAGGACAAGTGAGGAGGCTACAGGGCATGAATCCGGAAGGCCTGTTATCGATGTCATTACGGGAGGACCTCACCCAGCAGGCAGGAGCTGGGGTGAGATGGAAAGGTATACCCGGGCTTTAAAATATGTACCGGATGAAGAAGATGTCTTTGTTTTGGAAGATCCTACGCCCCTGAAACAACAAAGAACTTTCAATGATGATATTGTGTTCAGAGCCAGGGATTCCACAGGTGTTGAAGCTCCTACCTTGGATCCCTTAGTCATCTCGGCTGGTATCGGGCCAGCTATTGTCAGAAGAGTTCTCATTGATTGTGGCGCATCCTGTAATATCCTCTTCAAGAAAACATTCGACCAAATGAAGATCCCTATGGCTGATGTGCAAGCCTTATCACAGAAAATCGCTGGCTTCACTAGGGAGCCAAAACAGCCGATAGGAACCATTGATTTGCTTGTATAACTTGGAGAGGGAGAAAGAAAAGTAGTCCGCAAGCAAACTTTTGTGATTGTCGACGAATTTTCTGTTTATAATGCTTTCCTTGGCCGTCCAACTCTTGCAGCGTTCAAAGCTGTTCTGGCCCCATGGTGCCTCACCATTAAATTCCCCACAGACAATGGAGTAGGAGTTATAAAAGGGGATCAAAATGCTGGGCGGGAGTGTTATCTGACAGAGCTGCGAGTAGCAAGGAAAAGAGAAATGGGAAAGGATGCGACAACCCCAGTCCGCATCAAACAACCAGCCTTGTAGCAATTACAGGGCGGACCCTGCATTGGCGAGCACAGCGGAGCACGAAAAGAGATGGATCCTAGAAAAGCCAGTGCAGGGGAGAACAGAGTGGTACCAGTGGAAACGACAGTACCAGTACCTGTTGACCCGAAGGACCCAAATAAGGTGTTGAATGTGGGTTCACAACTTAGTGTGTCAATTCAGAATATCTTAATATCTTTTTTAAATGCAAATTTGGATGTTTTTGCTTGGACTCATGCCGATATGTGTAGAATATCCCCAGAAGTTGCAGTACACGCTCTGAATATCGATCCAAAATTTACGCCTGTGAAACAGAAAAGGAGAACTCAAGGTCCAGAAAGGTCAGCATCATTAAAAGAAGTTGATCGGCTCATGGAGAATGACTTTATCAAAGAATCTACCTATCCGAATCGGGTTTCAAATCCAGTGCTGGTTAAAAAAGCCAAAGGAAAGTGGAGAGTGTGCATCGATTTTTCAGATCTAAACAAGGCCTGCCCCAAGGACTGCTTCCCATTACCCAGGATCGATCAACTGGTAGATGGAACAGCGGGACATGAATTGTTATCTTTTATGGATGCCTACTCCGGATATAACTAGATCATGATGCATGAGCCAGATCAGGAGGACACGAGCTTTATCATCGATGTTGGTCTTTACTGCTACAAAGTTATGCCCTTCGGGCTGAAGAATGCGGGGGCAACCTACCAAAGACTTGTTAATGCTATGTTCAAACCGCAATTGGGCAAGACTATGGAAGTCTACATCGACGACATGTTAGTAAAGTCTAAGAAAGCAGTGGATCACATAGAACACTTAGCAGACATGTTCGCGGTCCTTCAAAAATACGGAATGAAGCTTAACCCTTTAAAATGTTCATTTGGAGTGGAGTCCGGAAAGTTCTTAGGTTTCATCGTGAGCGCTAGGGGCATTGAAGCTAGTCCAGCCCAAATTACCGCCTTAAAAGAAGTCAAAGCTCCTAAAACGAAGAAGGAATTGCAAAGTCTCAACGGAAAAGTCACCGCCTTGAGTCGGTTCATTTCCAAAGCTACTGATAAATGCATCCCATTCTTTGACGCTCTAAAGAAAGGAAAGAAAAACTTTGATTGGACTCCCGAATGCCAAAAACCCTTTGATGAATTGATTCGCCATATGGAAATGCCTCCAATACTTTCTAGGCCCGGCGATGGTGAGGATCTTCTTATATACTTGGCAGTATCATCTCATGCTTTAAGTGCAGCGCTGATATGAGAAGACAATAGGGTTCAACATCCGGTTTACTATATCAGCAAAAGACTCACTGGGGTAGAGATGAATTACTCCAAGTTGGAAAAACTCGCCTATTGCCTATTGATTGCATCGAGGAAGTTAAGGCAATATTTCCAAGCTCATCCTATCAGAGTCCTCACTGATCAACCCTTAAGCAAGTCCTGTTTCGCCCTGAGACTTCGGGTCGTCTTCTAAAGTGGAACATTGAACTCAGTCAATATGACATCACTTATCATCCCCGAAAAGCAATAAACGGACAAGCTTTAGCGGATTTCATCATAGAATTCACAGATAAGGGTAACAGTGAGGAGGAAACGATCGATGATTCCCCAATCCAATGGAAGTTATATGTTGATGGCGCGAGAAATGACTACTGTTCTGGAGCCGGAGTTGTACTTGAGACCCCTGAAGGTCGGTCATTATGCTATGCACTGAGATTGGAATTTCCTTCAACGAACAATGAAGCAGAATACGAAGCTCTTATCGCTGGCTTGAGAATTGCTAAAGAACTAAACATCCGAGCATTACAGATCTTCAGTGATTCTCAGCTTATTGTATGCCAAGTCAAGAAGGAATTCCAAGCGAAAGGGGGAAATCTGCCTGCCTACTTGTTAAAGGCTTGGGAACTCCTGTGTGACTTCGATCATTACACGATAAGCCATATTCCTCGAGAAGAAAACACGAAAGCAGATTCTCTCGCAAAGTACTCTAGCACAGGCGAAGCTCAATTTCTGGGGTTGACTCCAGTGGAAGTCCTGTCGGCTCCAAGCATTGATGAAATGGATATTGATTGTATCATGAGCGTGTCTCAAGAGCAAGAATCATGGATGACTCCAATAACAGAATACCTGCTCAATGGCTCTTTACCGGAAAATTCAAAAGAACGACAGAAGCTACTGAGGAAAGCCTCTCGCTATATAGTCCAAGATGGCCAATTATACAGACGGGGATTCTCAATGCCGTTACTTCGATGTGTATCCAGGGAAGAGTCCAAAACAATCCTAGCTGAGGTGCATGGGGGAGAATGTGGTGATCATTTAGGTGGTCAAACTTTAGCAAAGAAGATTCTCCGATACGGATATTTTTGGCCTGAAATTAATCGAGATGCAGCAGACTATTCCCGAAAATGTGACAGATGCCAAAGATTCGCCAAAATTCCTAGAGCACCTTCTACTGAACTCACACAGATGGTCAGTCCATGGCCGTTTGCAATATGGGGGATAGACCTTGTAGGACCTTTACCAGCTGCCAAATCTGGAATCAAATATGCCATTGTTGCTGTAGATTATTTTACTAAATGGGCAGAAGCTAAACCACTGGCTGCTATCACCTCTAAAAAGATGATAAGTTTTGTGACTAAAAGTATCATTTGCAGGTATGGTGTGCCTCAAAAGATAATTACAGACAATGGTACTCAGTTTGAAAGTGAAGAATTCCAAGATTTTTGCAAACGATTCAAAATCCGAAAAAGCTTCTCAGCAGTAGCTCATCCGCAGGCAAACGGGCAGGTGGAAGCAGTAAATAAAATTATCAAGTCAACCATCAAGAAGCAACTTGAAAGAGCAAAAGGTGGTTGGGTCGATAAGCTACCACTAGCACTATGGGAATACAGAACTACCCACAAAACTGCGACTGGGCATACTCCGTTTTCATTGGCATACGGGTCAGAAGCAATGATTCCGGTAGAAACAGAGGTCCCTTCACATAGAAGAATTCATTTCAATCAAGCAGAGAATGAAAAACTACAGCTTGAGGCACTAGATCTCCTTGATGAAAAGAGAGAAGAGGTTGAGCTCAGAATTGCAGCTCATCAGCAAAGGATAGCCAGACATTTAAATTCCAAAGTTCACCAACGCAGCTTTGAGATTGGAGATCTAGTCCTGAAGAGAATCATGACGGCGACAGGTGTGTTTGGGCCAAATTGGGAAGGACCATATGTCATAGGTCAGAAGCTTCTTGACGGCACATTCAAACTCGCTACTGTCGAAGGAGATCAAATTCCAAGGGCTTGGAACAGCAATCACTTGCGTCCATACTTTACTTGATAGCTTTGTTGAAATATTGTAAAAAGAATTATGAATGTATTATTCTTGTAATTAAAAGCAATTGTAAAACCGATGCAAGTGAATAATGAAAGACTATAAAGTGGATGTAGACCCAAATTCTTGGCCGAACCATTATAAATCTTTTGGTTGTTATTATTATTACATGTTTGCTTTATTTTCGATATGAAAAGTACATTAAATGTATTGCTGAAATGTCGATTTAAATTTTTGCAGACAATGAAAATAAAACTTGCACATTACAAGACCAAGTGATTCTGGTTATCATTCAGCAAACAAATTTCGAGTCACAAAAGTCCCGAATTCAAATCCTAGATAGGAAGTGCTTCAATTGAACGGCCAATGATTTCGCCGGAAACGGGCCATTGCTCATAAATTGAGATCGTTTGAACAAACAAACATCCAATTAAGAAGCTTATGCCCGTTCTCGTGAACTTGCCTAACAATGAAGTACACTTCTTTGGATTAAACAAACTACTTGTCAGAGAAGGGAGTGTGAGCTTGAAAAGAAAAACAGAGTATCGCTGAAAAGGCATAAGCAAGTAGACAAGGAACAACTAAAGCCCTCTTCGGAGGCACAAGCCCTCTTCGGAGGCACAACTCTTCGGAGGATAAAGACCTCTAACGAGGCATACACCGCAAAAAAGAAAGTTCTCTACTCAACAAAAAAGATTGGAGGAGTCATGACCCTCCAACCATGAGAGAGTAACTTCCAGGCAATAAAAGCCCTCTTCGGAGGCCCATTTCACCAGGAGTTGAAGTGCGACAACCGCCCTTTGGAGTTTCACTTCACCAGAGTTGAAATGCAAAACAAAATAAAAGCCCTCTTCGGAGGCCCATTTCACCAGGAGTTGAAGTGCGACAGCCGCTCTTCGAAGTTCACTTCACTAGAGTTGAAATGCAAAACAAAATAAAAGCCCTCTTCGGAGGCCCGTTTCAAAGAGACCTCTTCACAGAGGCACAATAAGACAGAAAGACCTCTTCCCAGAGGCAGAAATGAAAAGACCTCCTCCCGGAGGCACAATCAAGCAGAAAGACCTCTTCGGAGGCACACGTTTCACCAAGATTGAAATAAAACTTCCAGGTGTTGAAACGTGAAAAAGTCTTCCTCAGAGGTGCAACTTTTCAAAGAAACAAAAATCAAGAAGCCCTTTACTGTGGCAAGTAAAAAAAAATCCTCATCAAAGGCACACTTTAACTTTCAAAGGAAGAATGAATTACTTATTCTAGAAAATTCTCTTCCTCAAAAAGAAGTTGAAGTACCTTTCAAATACCCGCTCTACCACATAGAAGATTTCATTCAGTAAAATGTGTATATGCACAAAATAAAAAGTGATATCTTCGAAGAATGAAGCGTAAAAACTTATTTGTGCTACGTTTTTTAACGAGATAATATTCCTCCAAATGTGGAATAATTATTCTTTAAAAAATAAAAGTACAAGTTCCTCATAAAATAAAATATTACAATGAGCTTATGGTATAGGGGCAACATGGTATAACTACATCGGTAAAATTGCGCTCGAACAATATATACCACAAGCTCACTGCAATATCATACAAATAAACTTGTATAAAAATGAATAATAAATGCATTCTCAAATTCAAACAGGAGTTTGTACAAATAAAGAATCATTTTATTTAATTCTATTACAATTTCTTACAGATGCTAGTTTCGAAATAGAGAATGCGAGGGCCGGTACCCGCACAATTTCCGGTCAGTACATGCATAAAAGGCAAAAAGCGATATGAAAGCCACAGAACCAGAGCCATCATTTCTTCTTCCGTCCACCTTTTGAGCCCGCACCCGGCCGAATAACCAACTTCTTAGGCCGGCTTGTAAGAGTAGGGGATGAAGGAGAAAGGGGCTCAGTCGGGCTTTCTTCTGTTTCTTCTTCGCCAGTTAAGGATCCCTTCTTCTTCCTCTTCTTGGAAACTCCCTGCTTTCCTCTCTTCTTGGAGGAGGACCCACTCCCTGGAGAAAGAAGTTTAGATAACGGTTCAGCGTCGGAGCCAGTCGCCTCTGGAGTCTTCTCACTCCCTTCAGTTTCTTCTCCTTTGTGTTCTTGTGAAGCAATGGGATCGTCCAAGTCTTGAAGAGCTTCTATTTGCTCCTCTTGTGATCCCGGTTGCGAGGCGGAAGGAGGAGTCACCTGAATAGATGGAGGAGGAATAATTGGAGGTGGGGAAGCTTGAACAATTCCCGACGTTTTCTCTACAGAAGGAAAAAAGTTCAAGTCAGTAAAAAGCGGAGATAAAGGTTCGCTGAGATTCAAGAAGTAGTCAAAAAGCTCATCAAGTTCGTAAGAAACAGATGAGCAGTTTACTTGGGCAAGATTGTCAGTAGGGTTACCTGCAGAGGTCGGTTTCTTGACGTCAACTTCGTAAGCCTGCGCCTCGGCACCCTCGTCGCCTTCATCTCCACCTTGTATGCTTGTAATCTCGGTGGTAACTTTAGTAGGAGATGGAGAATGAGAACTAGAACCGATAATGTCAATTTCGGCTGAATGAGAAGGTTGAATTGGAGCATTTGAGATGATTTTTCCTGAATATTCTCCTGCCGCTGTTTCGGCCCTTAATTTTGCAAGCTGTTCTCTCCCCCTGGCGAGAGCGGCACGAGCATCATCATCAAGATAATGCTCCTCAAGAGCTGACTCAGCATAGCCAGCGCCGTTACCACCAAGCATATCGAGTGCAGCCTCCCAAACTTCCGCCAGAGTAATTTCATACTTGGGGCCTAGAAAGGCGAGGCTACCACGCACCAAGATGCTATGCATGTAGAAATCAAATAATGTTGAGCTGATGTTGGTCCTCGTTGCCTTGTGAGATTCTTCAGCTGCAATTTTGCCGGCAACGGCCTCATCACGCTCCATTTCATCTTTAGAAAGTTGAAGCTTAAGCATTTGAATCTCCGCCTCTTGGGAGTTGTTTTTCTTCCGAAGCTCTTCAATATCAGCAACATAGCCCTCACTAATTCTTTTCTGCACTTCAAGCCTGTCTTCGGCATCCCTTTGGCTGGCATGAGCATCTCTCACTTGTTTTAGGAGCAGTTCTTCTTTTTGAGAATAGGAAGTAGAGGAAGCAGCAAGCTCTTGTTTCAGTTCTTCAACTTTTGCTTCAAGCTCTTCATTGTAAGAAGCAATGCTCCTCATCTCAGTGTCATGTTGCTCAATGAACCTTTTGCCATTCGGCTTTATCATTTTCCATAGTGAGCATGGCCTCTATGTTTGCACGATTAACCCTTTGGAGCTCGTCAACAAGTTTTTGTCAGTTCGACATCCTCTCAATATCAAGCTTGACGGCATCGAGGTTTCGTAACATAGCAGACTTGTCAATAGGGAGAAGTCAAGGTCAAACCTTACTCCCTTCAGACACCACTGTGGAAACCGACTTTGCAAAGTGGCCGGACCCGGTCCGACTTGGAATTTGGGCCTGCTAATTATTGTTTGGATGTCTGTCTTCCCGAGAGCGGGAGAACCGGAAGGAATGTCAAGCGAAGCAGGGGCAGTAACCTTTTCAGGAGTTGTAGAGGTGTGCTTCTCACCATGTCGGGCTCGCTTGCTCGAATCTTCAACCATATGACTTTTTCCTCTGTCATCATGGGATTTTCTTTTATGGGAATCATCGCCTCTCTGCGAAGAATCGTGGCGCTCCTCCCTCTCTCTTCTTTCATAACGCTCCTCTTGAGCCCTCTTCTCTTGAGCCTTTCGAGCGGCTCTTTCTTCATCAGATTCTCTGTAAGAGGGGAGGTAACGCCTGTAATCATATTGGCTACGCCTCCCGTAGCGCTGGAAATCATCATAGTAGGATCCGCTGCGCCCCATCGGAGGATCTGAAATAAAAAAGAGCTAAATTTTAGAATTCTTCAAAGTAAAAAAGTCAGAAGCATAAAAGTGCCGAAAAAATTCTAAGTGTGTGTGATGTGCAAACTACACGCATCAAACTACGAACCACTCTTTAATTGAGGAGTGGTTGTGGGTGTAATAGTTAGCGTCAACTCTTGAGTTGACGGAGTCTGTTGCAGGATATAAGTCGCTTCAACTACTGAAGAAGAAACCCCGGTAGTGATAAGATCATCTTTAAAGATCTCTTGCGAAGTGGCAAAGAGGTCGCTCAGCCCTTCGAAACTATCGTCCCTGCTCTGCTTGACAAGGCTAGTTTTCTCGGCTTCTTCACCAGATTTCTGTGAACGTCGGGGAGATCCCTGAGGCTCTTCTTCCTCAATAACCGGGGCAAGTTCGACAGATGGCCCCGCAACATCAACAGAAGTGGAGCACTTCACTAGCGAAGCCTCGGGAGCAGGTCCTTTTGGTATGGATGTGTCTATAGAAACCGGGGCATCTGATGCTTTAGGTGGGGAGTCTGGAACCTCGCAGGGGTGTGTGGAGCGAGAAGGGTGAAGAAGTCCGAACTGGTGAAGGAATTCGTCGTTCAACAAAAATTTCATATCCCGCTCTTCAACCGGTACAGCTACAAGCCTCTCCAAAGTTGGCTTGTGACTGGGATCTCTACAAGGAGGGGGGAGCGCTGAAAAAAAAAACGATGATGAAGTTAACACTTGGCAATTTGAACTTCAAAAAATTCAGAGTATAAAGGAGCAAAAGGTAGATGATCTTACTTCCTTCTCTCCATACAGCATAAAACCCCGGGGGGCAACGGACATAGAAGAACTGAGTCAAAAACCCATGAGCGCTGTCAGGAAGACCGATGATCAATTTACGATTTCGAGCACTTCTCACGACAGTAATAGAGGGGTGATCTTTAGTCCTGGTGAAAGAGCATAGGAAGCAAATCTCGTCAAAGCTTGGGAATCGATCAAGCGTCCTCCTAAACAGTACACACAACCCCATTAAAATGGCATAACCATTGGGGTGTAATTGGGATGGGGCGATGGCTAATTGACGAAGAAGTTGTTGGAAAAAGTCATTGAAAGGAGGGATGGCCCCGCTCAGGCACATTTGTCGGTTAACTGTCACAAAGCCTGGGGGTACTATGTCAGCAGTGTTACTTCTCTCGGGAAGAATGGCATCTGATTCAGCAATGCCAAACTGACCACACAACTGACGAAAAACTTTGTACGATAAGGTGGTGGGGGCCCTTTCCGGAGGATTGACTAGTGAAGCCGGAATAACAGCTGCCTCTCCAGCTTGAACTGTTGTATCTTCTTCCTGAGAAGTCATTCTACACAAGCAACTGGATATTCAAATGTGAAGGTGCACGTTTCCTAAAAGTGTGAAGTGTCGTGCAAAACTAATAAAAATAGCAAGTAAATATAACTGGAATTAAACTAGTCGATGATTGATCGACTACAAAATTTCAAAACTTGTTAATATAAAGTTCAAGCATAATATTAGTGCAGGCTGGTCAGTTTCAACTGACTATTTCAGTGTTGCCTTAATATTTTACTTGAAATTGATGAAAGCACTTCGTTCACACAATTTATTTGAGTTAATTATCTGTTATTAACTAATCTGTCATTTGATGTGGGCAGTCGATGGCAGTATATTCGTCCCATTATTCTGTAAATGTTGAATTAGACAGGTTATCAGTTTGCAAAAGTGACCTGTGAAGAAAACGCAAAGAAATTTTTTAACAGGCTATTAGCATTAAAGTTAATGAGATCTGTAAATAGGTGCAACAAGTTCAGAAATGTTATCTCGGCAGTTCGAGTTGAGAGTACAATTCAACAATGTCATGTTCATTCAAGATGAAAGGTATTTAAGTCCTTAGGTCGCAGGAACGACTTAAGCTAGCACGAGGATTATTTAGGTCGGCCAGATCAAATCATACGACTTAACATAAGTTGAACTTCTTAAGTCGCATTGTTCAAAGCCACACAGTCAAAAATTATCCAAGTCTTAACTCGGCCGCGACCTAAAACCTCTGCCGTAGAAAGTTAGGTCGTTAAGTCGCTCTGCTTTAAGCTTTATGTTATTCAGGCAAGATAGATCACAAGCGAGTTAGGTCGTAAGCAAGCTAGGTCGCAAGTAAGTTGGGTCGCGTGTTTTATGATCAAGCCGATAAACCTAGGGACGGCCGAAGCTCCTCAACCAATTATTTCTTAATTCCCTTTGCTCCTCCCCACTCAGCAAATGACCTAACGAACAAACCCGTTAACCCAAAAACATATTATCACCTCTACCACAAAATCCACCTTCCCACCACCAAATCACCCAAAATCGACTCAAACTACCTCAGATTCGTCATGGATCCAGTATGCTGCTATAATAATGTTGCAACCGAAGGCGGATGAGGATCAGTTGTGACATGATTCATGGCGAAGCGTGGTGTGCAAAGCTGGATTACAGACGGCAAGTGGGGAATTCGCGATTTGATGATGAACATGGTTAAATTTTTGATGGAATTTACTTACGCAATATAATGGTGGAAATGATTGATGATCGAATGATGAGAATCTTCTTCGAGAAGCTCAGAAACTTGTTAATGGCGGAAGTATGCAACTGAAGAGATAAAGTAATGAGAAGAAACGACCTAAGCCATTTATACCTCGGGGTAGTGGAAGATGAGTCGGCACGTGCGAGTCAAGATGAGTCGAAGTACACGACCTACGACTTAGGCGCGTACTTCGAGGGGCAAATGTTAACCCCGTTTTGTCAACGAGTTAAGGCCTGGGCCGGCTCATCAGATAAAGTTCTCAGCGACTCAGTGGATCTACGACTCAAGGTACTTCACGACTCAACTGATTGCCGACTCAACGAATTGAGGAGATGCACGAGTTAAAGAATTGAACGGTTTACGATTTAAGGAGGTGAACGGTTTACGACTTGAGGAGGTGAACGGTTTACGGCTTAAGGATAGAACGACTTAATGAGTTGACAGACTAAGCGACTCACAACTCAGAGAAATCTGCGACTTAAGGCCTCTGCGACTTAAGATATGTCATGTCTCAGGGGAGGTACACGAGTTAAGGAGTCTACGAACTAAAGAGCCTGCGAGTTAAAAACTTACGAGTTAAGGAGCTAACGACCTAACAGGATTAAGACCTAAGCGACTTAGGGACTGTCACGACTCAAGAAAGTCCACGACTTAAAGACGTTACGACCTAAGACTTAGAGAGCAAGTTCAATACCATGCCGTAATAAGATGACTCGTTGACGACTTACGACCTAGTTTAAGTCGTACACGACCTAAAACCACAGAGTCAAGATTTTAGTGCTGCCTCACTTTAAACCGTGACCTCTTAACTCGCGAACGAGTTAGGACTTGTATCCAGATGAATGAGGAAAAGCTCAGAATCACTTCACTTACTCCACTGCCTGCTAACTCTTGAACCTTGAGTCAAGTGCGACTTACGACTCTCCATGAGTCGTACACGACTCATGACTTGCGAAAACCTCTGCCTAGAATTCTCTATAAATAGAGGGCTAACTCCAACATGAAGGGGACTTTTTGGATCATTCTCTTCGTGACATCAAGGCCCTACTATCTTCAAGACCATCTAAACTCCATCACCTCAAACTCACGCAAGATTCTTAGACCAAACTTCGCACAAAGATTCGACATATCCAATCATGGATTCAAAGAACTCTGTCACGACGAAGTCTTCTCTAGCTACTTGTCTTTTTGAATTGAGTTGGATTGTAATTGAAAGAGATTGTAATAAGTTGTAATTCAGTCAGCAATAAAAAGGATTGAAGTGGACGTAGGTTTGATCATAAGCCGAACCACTATAAAACTGCTGTTGTTTACTGTTTTTTCTGCAGTTTTCTGCTTATACTCTGTTCCCGAATCATCGGGTGGTGCTTTCACAACTACACTTTACACACCGGGGTGTTAGCGTTCAAATTTTGGCATTAACATACTATATTTTTAAAACCAAGGTTAAAAATATAAATTTATTTGGTGGATTTCAAAAATTAAGACATGTTGCTGGAATTAGAGGAAATATAATAAATGTTATAAGTTCTACTATAATATTAATTTAAAATCATTTCTTTCCAATAAACTTTTCATTATTATTATTGAATTTCCAAAGCCATTTTCCTAGTATTAGACATTAAAATTATGAAGATTTATTATTCATAGCTCCCTTTCTCTTTGGATTTACAAACTGTTTCCCAATTAACAAAAACGGTTAATACTCATACATGATTTGTTACTACTCCAAAGGAGAATTCTTTTAATTTTATCTATTTTATCAGCTACCTATTTTGGGAAAACATAATATGACATCTAATAGATCGTTAGCTAATAAAACAAAATTGTTTAAGATTATTCTACCAGCTCTAGATAGAAGTCTACTATTCCAATTCTATAATTTTCTATTAACTTTATCAATTATACTTCACAATATTCCTTTTTTTCCTTAGCTGGTCCAATCAAGACCCCAAAGCCGTCTATAGGGAACTTCATGATTTTATAATTAAGGATATCAGCGACAAGATTTTCAACATTATGCACATTGTTCGATAATAAAACTGAACTTTTGTCAAAATTAATTTTAAGCCCCAAAAGCAATTCAAAGCTGTATAAACTATAAGGTAATGACCCGTAATTTTCTATAATTAAAAATAGTTAATTTAATAGATTTTATGATTAAATATTGGAAGAAATAAAAATTTGAGATTTATTAATGAAATAATAACTAAGATGAAAGGTAATAATTTTAAGTTAATTATTAGCAACATGAATGTGATTCCAATTAATTGAAATAATGTAAAGGTTATACTTGGTTATAAAGTGATTATAGGAAAACAAATGTAAATATTGAATTAATTAGTGAAATAATATATAAAAAATGGTAATTGAATAAAATCAATATTATGTAAGTAATTATAATAAGTGGTTGAAAATAATAAACTTAAGTGTGATTAAAAGTTAATGGTAAGAATTATTAAAAGTTACCTATTTATTTAGTCCGTTAAGTTAAATTGGAAATCAATTGCAATAAATCAAATTAAATATTACGTTAGTGAAAATTAAGATGAAATTGTAACATGTTAATGTACTAAGGTATAAACCAATATTAGTTATATCCTTATAATGAGGGACTTGAATAATAAGGTAAAAGTCAAATAAATGGATTTATTGAAATTTTAATTCATAATTGCTGAATTTATTGAAATTAAAATTAAACATTGTAATTGGTGAAATATTCAACATTGAATTGATATAAAAATTTGTTTTAAAGGATTATAAATTACTAAGTCATCTAAGATAATATAAATTGTAAATAATTAATTTTGAATTAAAAAGTGATTAATTAATTTAATATTAATTTATTCAACTAACATGAAAATAGCCATTTTGGTCATTGACTCGGATTTCGGCGAAACCAGTTTCATCGAATCCGTAATAGTGAATTATTGTATGATTTCAAGTTTTATATCGATTGGACCTGTCGTTTGATCGTACGTGCTTGAAACACTTAGAAACTAATTTAATTTAAATCAACTTAAAATAAGCAGATTTTAATATAACTTCTTCATACGATGGAATTAGGACTTGAAATATGTTATGCAAAAAATCTATTTTGATATGTATGATTAACCATTTTTGTTCCGGAGGCAGAATGGGCTTTTTAGGTCCTTTATCGTTCAGCTTTCAAATCAATCTTGTCCGTTCTTTCTATTTTCAGCTCTGTCTATAAATAGCTCGTTATAAACCATAATTGTTTCACATTCCTATTATCTGTACGTACAATTGTATATGCTCCTCTCTTGTTTATGGAAGAAACCAATTCAAACTCAAAACCCAAATTCCCAATTGCAATTTCAATTTCGAAATCAAATCGAAAATCAAACTCCCCAAAACCTTGGCAAATTTTATACTTTTTCGAAGCTCACGAAGAGCGTAATCTAGATTTGCAATCCATTTTAGCATCTGATTCTCAGTTTTTCCAGAAATTGATAGCATAACCCCGGTCGTTCATAGTGTGGTTTGCCGTTTTAACGGTTGATCGTCGATCTTACGACGATCAGAGGATTGGATCTGGTGGAGAACGATGTGTAGAGTATATCCATATAGTTGCTTAGGGCTGGAAGTGCTTGGGTTTGTGGCTATTAGGGGTCAAAATAAGGGATGTTGCATCGTTTTTGGTGAACTGGGCGTTCACTGTCAGCGTGGCTGGGTCCAGGAGCTCGGCCTATGGTGTGCGATGCGTAGGCAATGTCCGATCTTGACAAGGTGGAGAGGCATGGTGATGATTCATGATTTTGAAGTGGCGGCCGGTTAGGGTTTGTGTATGTGGAACGATGATGGCGTATGGGAATGTGGCGAGATCTTATTGGTTCGTCTTTGTCATTTTATTTATTTCGTTTTTTTAAATCGTTTATCTTCTAATGCTAATAAATGTTACATACGAGGTCCGATTCATGCATGATTTGTTCCTCTAGGATCGAATTGAAATTCCAGACCTTTTGACGCTGGTTTGGACAAATTCTGAGACCATTTGAATTTTGGGCTTCAATAGGATTTTAATTCGATTTGAAATCGAAGGTAGGTGTTTTGACCCACTCACAAATTTCTTATGTTAGTTATATTTAATTTATGATGTGATTAGGAATTTATATGGTTGTTTGGTATATTTAAATTAAATTTACTATATACAGTTAATTACCTGTATATAATAATATATTAATTGTTGATATTTATTGGTTAAATTGGATGATGATTGTGATGGATGTTTGAATTTATTATTGGATGATTAGATGCTATAATTGATTTATAAATTGTTGTCACTTTGCAAGTTCTCCATGAGTTGAAATGCTACATACCCAAACGATCTATTGATCAGTGAAAAATCATTATAGGTTGAAATGCTAGACTCGAGCGATTTTATGGAATTTGAATATTAATTTGGGATTTCGGTTTGAAATGATACATAACCGTAAAATTTTAAATTGCGGATTGAAAAGATAAATATCCGTATCACTTGACCCTGGGATAGAGAATTATACACGAACACCGGATTGGTTAAATTAAATGATTTTTAAATCCTTAGTTTTTGAATTTAGTTAAATGATACTTTGAAATAAAATTTGATTTATATAAATTGAATTATTATCGAAATTCAAGTTTTATGTTAAAAAAATTGAATTTGGTTTAAAGGAATGGTTTAATGAAATTAAACTGAAATTTTTGTAGTTGAATTAGAAGAATAAATGAAGTTTATCGAAATTGAGTGATTAAAATTGTTTGAAATATAACTTTGAAATATATTGGAATTGAAGTAATTTAAATTGATATTTCAAACATGGATTGGAAGTAACATAGAATTAAATATTGTATCGAGAACTTGGATTGAAAGATTTGAAATGGGGTTCTTGGAAGCTAAAAATAGTCCAAATGCGTTGAAATAAAATAAACAGTTTAAATTGATATAAATTTCAAATTCATGTTTTTAATATAAACTGTTTGAAAAATATATTATTTTAAAGATTCTAAATTTTAGATTTCCAAATTATTAAACTATTTTAACCTATATTAACTATATTAAATCATTTTAACCTATTTTAAACCATTTAATTTATTTTTAAACTAATTAACCCATTTTAACTTATTTTAAATTAAGTAATCTATTTTAAAGCTATTTAATCTACTTTAATCATATTTAATCTATTGTAAATCTATTTAACTATCTTAAATCAATTCAATAGTATCATTAACCTATAATTAAACTATTTTAGAGCATTTAACTATTTATAACTATTTTAACTATTTATAGCTATTTAAACTATTTTCTAAAATTTTCAAACTAAGTAAAGGGGAAGTGTTTATATCCAACGTCATCGATTTAAAAGAGAATACAGTTAAATAATGCTATAACCTAAGTTAGGATTTAAATGTTGTAATTTATTTGAATATGATGATTTTGAAGTAAGGATTTAACCTATTGGGAAATACGATTTTTTAAAGGAATTATGATTTCAGAAACGATACGATTTCAAGGATGAATATGATTTTGAAGTGGATATAATTTCAAAGGTGATATGGTTTGAATTGAATATGATATTTTGATATAAATTGCAAATTAACTTTTTGAAATGTAAAAGAACCATCCGGTGTGAAATAAGTGTTTGATTGTTAAAGAGATCGGGATCAGATATTGTCATACTCTCTGCCAATGCCGAAAACCACTTTAACAACTGTGTGCATGGTGGAGATTCCAGAAATGAAGTAGGATGGTTTGGCGAATGATTTCTATACGAGGTATGACATGACCCGGACTCCCGTGAGTCAGCTTAGATGTGACTAAAACAGGAGCTAGACCTAGGCCAAGTGAGGTCATTCCTCCGATCAGACATGCTTTTTCGATACCATATTATGACATTTGTGATGATTTGGTGGCCACCCTTTGATTTTGACTATAGGAGTGTGTTCCGAGGTGGGCGGTAGTAGCTGCTATGCGTTACCACCAGCCTTGTTCTGCAATTGGTAAATCTACCCTGGCATTGCCTCGAGTGCCATGTTCACATGCCCTAGAGCGCCTTCTATGAGTTTGTCTTATACCATACCTATGGAGTGCCCTCTGATAGCCCTCCAATTTATAGAGGAATTACGCTACTGTATAGACTATGAGAATATATAAAATGTGTTAAGGGCGATATGGGTAATGCCTTAACGCTATTTTAATAGTTTTACTTTACTGTAGACATATTATAATAGCGTATTGTACTTCATAGTAGATAGTTTAACAGATCCTTAGGAGATTTGAATCCTGAACATCTCTTAAGTTACTGCATTCACATTAGACACTGGATAGGAGATGTCAAACCCCGTAACATCTCTGACGCCATTCCACTCATATTTATTTACCATTGATTTAACTTACATAAGATCTTTTAGTTCTGACTCGAGTATTTTGTCCTTTCAATTTGCTCGGGTCAGCCTGAGCATTTCAGGGTTGAAGACCTTATTTCTAGAGGACGAAGACGAAGATTTGTATTATTATTATTTAATATATTTATTCCATTGCATCATGTTGTTCCGCTGAATTTATTTATTTATTCTTGTTGTTTGTAACTCTCATTCTATATTGTATTAGTATAATCAAATTTATTTGTAAACAGCTTTATGAACTATTATTTGATTAGTATATTTGTCATTCCGCTGCGAGATTCTGTATTTGTTTTATTTCTTTCTCTTTTCCTTATTTACCCTAATAACAATCTGCCTCTTTGTATGGTTTGAGTCGACATGTGTGTCTGCTTAAAACGTCCAAAAAGGTAGGTCGTTACATGTAATGTAAATTTAAGACCTGTAATATAGCGAGGAAAATGTGAAGTAGAAAACATGATACCATTGGCGAATCGAAGGAGCAAAAGGCCATTGCTAGTGATACAATTACTTACGCTATCTAGAATCTTGTTTAATGGTGGAGCTTGTATCCCGTGACATTTTAACAATAGAACTTATCAAAGTTTGACCTTAACTCACGAATCTAACTCAAAGTCATCCAATCCAGGTTTAAATCCCATGTTACATCGATCCCTTGTCACCATTCTCGCCCAAAGATGGTGTCACTTTGATAGAGTTAGGGGTATGCCCTAGGGACAATTACGTAATTTGTTGCATATATCTAATTCGTAGCTAATCTTATTCATAATAAAGGTATTTATTATTTATCACAATGTGTTACATATTGATATAATTAATTAAGTAACTAATTTAATGTATATAAAAAGAAAATCCATAAATGATATGTTATATGATAGTAATTACAATGTGGTGTAATCATGATTAATTTATCGTATTAAAATAATATATTATTTTAAATATTCCGATTCAATAAGTTTTGAGAAAGGATATCGATTCATATGTTGAGACTAGAGTACATAATGTTTTCCAAATGTTGGGCAATGTATTACTCATGGCTGTTGTAGGCACCAAGAGATTACGTATTGGTAGTTATTGGATAATCGTGGAATGACTCACTCGAACGTTTTCTATTGGTCAATATAACTAAGGTTGTAAAGAGAATCCCGTGTGACGATATTACACAGTATTCTCGATGCAACACGCCATAAAAATTAATAAGAAATAAATAAATTAACTAAATGATATAAAGCTAAAAAGGCAAATTTTGTAAAAGTTGAAATTTGGTCATGAAAGTTGGCTGTTGCATTAGTGGCGATTTTTCGATCATTTTCCATATATAATGTTTTGAAAACGGAGCTCAAAAAAGAGTTATTAACGTTTGAAGTTTTTGAATTTAAAATAATTTAAATTGAATTCAAATTCTAATTAATAATTAATTCCAAAATTCGAAATTCAATAATTCATAGTTATTAGACTTAGAGATTAAGTAAAGGTTAAAATTAACGTAAACGTTAATTGATTATTAAGGAATAAAATAATTTCACAATGACATAGAATAAAACGTTCCCAAAATAAGAGCTACTGGTCGACTGCTACCCTTAGCACGTTGACCGCTAGTGGTCGGCCGGTGTGGTAGAAGCCTTCATCCGGTTCCCACTGATGGTGGTTAGGGTTTTTAGCATTTGAATGGCTCATATCTTATTATTATTGACCTACTTAAATCCAACGGTTCTAGAGCTTTCTAACCACAATAAATAAGAGCCTAGCCCTGTTACCTTTATTCATGAATTATTTGGGAACAAAGCGAAGCTCTGTCGGTTTTTCTCCTCAAAGACTCAGAAAATACTCCAAGGTTTCAAGTAAGAAGTTGTAAATGTTTATTATCCAATTTCTAATCCTTTTCTCCTTCAAACCCTAAGTTTCTAAATCTAATCATATACAATGCCATTGTTCTATATTTCTAAGAGGAGATCTGTAGAAGATTAAAGCAGACGTATCAAATCCTAAAAGGGAAGAGCTACGGACTGATTGTGAGTGGAAATCTTAATCTTTCTTATTTTAGTAATCGTATAGTATAACTTAGATTTAATATATGCCTTTAGGGAATTTTGTTTACGTAAACATCACATTAAAACCTCGAAATTCCGCTAAAGCCAAATATCAGTTCTTAATTTAGAATCTCAATTATTCTATATAAAAATAAAGGAATTGTGTAACTATCGCAATTTTAATGTTTTACATTATATTTCACTTCTTATCTATTTCTATGGATCTGATTAAGGAATTTGAGAAGAATAAATTAGAAAATGGTGTGTAAGGTACGGATTCTTATATTCGTAGTTTGCACTGCCTATTTCCGCAATTTAAATAGAAATTCCCTTTTTTAATTTATACAAAGAAGTTGAATAGATCGTAAAAGTAATTGAATGAAAAGTTCTATCAATGTTGATTCCATTATTTTGGTATAAAATAAATTGGGTATGGATCCTGTTTTATACAAGTCTATTGGTTAAATTATAGATATTGGATACATGGTATATTTGTTGATATGGTATTGGGCTTGTATAAATTTGAAGTTTTGATATTTAAACGATAGTTTAGGGCGCAATCTTCCCATGCCTAGAAATACTAAGGGGGTATGTTTATGTGTGTGTCAATATATATATATATATATATTAGCATAAATAATGTATAATAATAATGTCTTAATTACACATTTAATAGTATATTAATTATCATTAAATCCCCTTAGGAAAGAAGTTAATTTATAAAGGGGAAACAAGAATTTTCTTATATGGCCTTAATATGAATGCGGTGAGATGTGGATATTATGTTAAGAGGGTGTTGTAGATTATAACTAAGTTTTAGGAATGCAGGTTGGTCAAAAGCCCACAAAAGTCTACCTAGCTAATCTGGCTATCAGCAATATAACTTTGGGGCTGATATGAGACATCGCATGTAATAAGTAACCGCAGAAAACACAAGGTTAGTCCCAAATTCTATATGGTAAACCTTTCTGGTTAATTTGGGTAATGGTACCAATAAATATTCAGGCTAATGCGAGACGTTATGGTCGGGTTACGGGTCATAATACAAAGGACCAACTTCAAGGTTGATGGTATTAAGTGGCTGGTTGAGGGCCCACCTCTTCTCCATGAAAGAAGTATTAAATGGTTAGGATTAGGCATCGTAGATGTTATCTTAGGGAGGGTTCGCTTTAGATTTAAAGTATTAAGTTGGCTAAATGAATTCCATGCAATGTCTGCTAGATAGTACCATAGAGGAGTCCGCCTTGGGATACGTATTAAATGACAGGGACCTGCCTTGAACGAGATATTACATGGTCAGAGTCTACCTTATTTCCAATAAAAAGGTATTAAGTGGCTTGGATACTATGTCTTATAGTGTTAATGCATTATTAACGATGGATATAGGCTATTGGATTGAAATAATAATGGACTAGTAAGGGCTTAAGGCTTATAGTCAAAAAACTTATAATATGGTTAGGTACATCAAACATATTCTTATTTAAATTATATTTCCCAAGAAATATTATTGAAAGGCCTGAGATTTTATTCACCAGATATTGTTGTTCTGACTCCCTCCTCATTACAACATAGGTTCGACATATTGATGCAAATTTTGGGAGGTGGTGGTGGAGACGTAGACTTGCGATATTTACTATTTGTCAACTTGTGTTGTTTCTTTTATTTCTAATGTACCCATTAAATTATGTTGTAACTTTGGGATATTGTGCTATGGACAGCTGATGATTGTTTACGGTAGTGTGTTAATTTCTTATGACATTTGAATTTTAAATAAAAAGGGTATTGTTCTGATACAATATTTTATCCTTCTGATGTGAGTTTCTGAATGTTTAGATAAATAGCTATGTGTATTGTTCTTTATACCAACCAACAACCAACTTTAGAATATATCTAAGTTTTGATGGGCTTTTTTGAATCATAATTTAGACCTGCTTCGAGGCGGGTCGTTACATTTGATATCAGAGCTTAAGTTACCTAATCAATAGGGATAAATATACTTATAAGTGGTGTATTTTTATTTTTGAAATCATTTTTCAAATCCATCTGTATAAACATACGTACAAACTTATTTTGGACATACACCTAATTCTACAAATTATGACTATTGAGTTGGTTTCGACCATACTCCAAAAGGATGGGAAGTAAGTAATGTTAAGAGTAAAGATTAGTTAGGGAAGAAGGAAGGTCAACAGAGAGGGCAATGAAAGTCAATTTCTAAATCCAAACCCATAGGAGAGAATTTGATAAAAGGTTGTTGGAAAATTCCGTAAAATGTTTTGAATGGATTTTTTAAAGGATTCATTGGGAATTTGTTGTATTGAAAAGTTAGGAAATTTGGAAATTCATAATTTAAAATTTTGTTGAGTCGAAAGTTCTTTGGTTAAAAATTTTCATTTTTGAAATACTATTTTAAAAGTGGCTGGGTTAAAAAGTTTTCGATAAAGGGATTCTTCCTTTTTAAAATAAATGTAAAATAGAGCACAGGTAGGACTTGATGATTTTACCTCCCTCATAAATTTGAAAGTACCTATTTTTTTTTTAAAATCTTTTTAAAATTGGGTATAATGAAAAAGGAACTTGATTAATATGATGTAGAAGCCATTTAGGTAGAGCCAAAGTTAGAAGATTTTGATAAAAATAGCATTAGGAATAGGATTAGTAATGTAGTTAGAGATAATATAGGAGAGAAAGGGCAAAAAAATGATAATATAGAAATTACCTATTCTACTCCACTTTTCAATATTTAAAGTTACATAAGATGTTTCCGAATGTTATAAATTAAAAGACCAACTTTTAAAAGAATAAATCTTCGATGTAGAAATTTTTTGAAAGAGGGAAATTATTTTGCTTTTTTGGAATTAAGATCCTTTTCGAACTTTCAATTTGATGATAGTTGGGTTTAATAATTCAGTTTTTGAATAATTTAGGTTAAAAAATTCTAATATTAAAAAATAAGTCTTTGAGGTAAAAGTGTTTAAGAAAGGAAATTATTTTGCTACGAAATTTTTGAATCTTTGAAATTGAGGTTAAGGATAAAGCGGAAAACATTTTCAAAATTGTGTTCGAAGTCTTTTCAGAAGTTAGGTTCAAACATTGTTGGAAGGTTTTGTTCAAGTGATTAATAAAAATGGAATAGATATATAGAATAGCATAAAGCATGGCATTTAAATGCTTTTCGAAATTGATTCTTCAAATTGTTTTACAAGTTAGAATTTTTTTAGAAAATATGTTTAAAGGTTTTCCTTTGGAATGAGAAATTTTCTGTATTTCAAATGTCACATACTAGTGTAATGAGGGTTTCTAAGTTTATATTTTCTAAGATAAAGGTTTCATGATTTGAAATTTTATTTTTATAAAAGAATGGTGAAAACCAAACCAAGCCCTTATACAGAGAAGATATGGATCACCATCTAGGAAAGACAGGATAAATGTTTAGGATATAAATAAAATAAGAATAGTATATACAACCTGATCTGAAAATTTGAAATCAGTCCCAAATATTTAATTGTTCAATGTTGGTGAAGTTTCAATGATATTCCAAATTTATAATTGGGTTATAAATTATGTCATGCTAGTTGACTTGGAAAGTGAATTCCTATGTTTTGATTTTAGAGCGGATTCTGTCTAATTTTCGTAAATTATCCAATTCCAAAATGTGTAAAAAAAGCCCGACGCTTTAATTAATAAGGGAAATATCAAAATAGAAAAGAGATGTGTAAATATTTCTTCCATAGTTTACATTGTCTATTTCAATTAAAGTAAAGAAATAATTCCTCATAATTTCAAATAAATAAAAAATCTCACTTATGGATAATTCATGGAAAACCTTAATGGTAATCCTTTTTAGAAGGATAGCTCTGATACATTTATGCGAAAATGAATGTTCTAGTTTAGAAATTAGGATATGTATGCACACACATAACCGCATTTAACTTTCAAAACTAAAAATATATAAATAGTTTAATTTACAATGATATTCGTATTAGTTATTAACAACGTAGTAATCAGGATTTATGGACATTATTTTCATATTTAATGGACAATAAATTTGTAATTAATAGAGAAGAAAATGGAATTAAAAGGAGACTAATTAAGGAATTTAATATGGTATTTATGAAGGAATTAAATAGGCATAATAAGTGGATTTTGAAACTTGTAAATAGATAAGAAGGGTTTAAATGAGGATTGTTAGAGATTGTCAATTTTGACATTAATGACCAATTATTACGGGTGATGGACATTTATTAGAAACTAAGAAGGTGGGTGATTGTGGAATGACATTCTAAGAATAGCCATCTTAATTTTGCCAGGAGTATTTGGGTTATAATCGCATGTTATCTCCTCTAGGTTATTGGAGAAGCATACAATATGACATGAGGTATGTTTCTATTTTATCAATGGGTTGATTTTATGGATGGGATTAGATTGCTGGATAAATATATATGTATTTAGGAACATCGTAAATAAGATAATTTCATAGGGACATTAACTAGCGATAAACTATAGGTAAGACTAGAAGATAATAAGGAAATTAGGCTAGTAATTTGGAATACAGGATGCTTCAATCCTTAATTTTTTTAGGATTTTGGAAAAAATAAATTTTAGTTTGCGGAGTGTCATAATTCGAGGATGGCCATTCACCTTGGAGGAGATAAGATGTACAAGGATATGAAGAAAATTTTCTATTGGTCAAGAATGAAGACAGAGTAGCTGAACTTATTCCAAATGTTTGACATGCCAAAGTATTGAGACTAAGAAAGAAATGCCCAAAGGATTGTTATTACCGTTGGAGAGTCCAACTTGAAAATGGAAGCTTACATCGATGAACTTCATAGATGGGTTGCTTAGGAGTAAAAAGGGCAATGAAGTTTCGCAGCATCACAAAAAAGCGCTTATTGGTCCCGTTTGAAGTAACAGGCCCCCAACATCACTAGCATAGAATTATATCAGGTAGGATGTTTGACTTCATGGAATTCCTATTAGCATTCATGGAATTTTGTAGGAGTTTCCAGTTAGCTTTAGAAACTTCTTAAATCTTAGTACTGCTTACAACCCACAAACTATAACATCCCCTATCTTGAGCCTAAAGCTAAGCGCTACAGATGCTACATTCATCTATAGTATTAACTTTTGGAGCCAAAATATGGTAATATTAATGGTATCCATAATATCAGGAGCACATGAATACGAAACAAAATCACAGATTTCAAAACACTTTTCTGATTACACTTCACAAAATCATGTTTCATATCCAATTACATAATCCCAAACGTTTCCCAGGCAATGAACAATATAATTATTACAAAATACGCTAAGAGCGACATATGAAGATGCCCCCTTGGATTATCAAAGTACTAAATAGACAAATACTATCTTAATACATCACGGTGGAAATAAAAATATAACAACTCCAAAATAGCTAACATCAAACTCCTGCTCATCTTCCAAAGCTTTATTCGTCCATCTACTGAAACCTGTAATCCTCAACTCTCAACTTACTCAATCTATTTTGAGCACTCGAGAGTTTAAGGGGAAAAACATAAACTTTGACTCAGACATAAAGCCTGGTGTGAATAATATCGAACATCTCCGTTATCATATATTAAGTGAGACCACGCCGCTTAGCGGAACGGATTTATCGTCACTACTATCCTTTTAAAAGCTTATCTTTTGCAAATAAAAATCCTACAACCAAACTGATTAAAACAATAATAACAATATCATATATGCATAATAATCGGGTAATAAATGGACTATCTGTCTAAACACTATGGTTTTGTTTGGCTAACTACTAACCTTTGGCTGACTCGGGCCTACCAGACAACTTAAACAAATAGTCTAACTTCTCTTAGATATTCTTCTGGACGGTCTGTCACTAACTTACCTCTTCCAGGGTCAACTGAACCTAATGGTTTTGCAGGTTCACGAATAACCTATCTCTACTCTTTATGTTCCTTTCTATGTGTAACATCATTTTAGTCTTACTTGTGACAAAGCCCAACACACTAGAATTTTGGACTTATATTAGCTAAGGGCTACTAGCTAAACTATAAGGCGCGATCGCATACCAATCCCATCTGGTATTCTTATATCTGCGTCATTTACTTAGGGTCAACTAACCATCAATTTTTCCTCGAAAACCATTCTTTTAAATTGATCAAATTAAGCAAGGAAAATATACCTAAACTTTGCTCAAATCTCTTTGTCATGTTATATATACTTTACACAAAACATTATTGATGAAAGCGTTTGAAACCTTTATTTAAAACCTTTAAACAACCCTTTCGAAAACAGTGAAAGTACCCTATTCAAAACATATTAACTTCTATATTTGAAACACCGGGGAGAAAGGTAAAAACAAATCTTTCCAAACCTTTATAACAACCTTTCGAAATCATTACAGGTATCTATTCGAGACCTATATAAGCCTTAGACATCCTCTTTTCAAAAGTCTTTAATACTTGCCTTTCGAAATCAATTATAAATCTTCCATTTAAAATACTTTAAGTACCTTTCGAAACCATTGGGGAATCTCCCTTTCGAAACCTTATTTTAGACCTTTCGAAATCATAGGGTTCAGGTGAAAACATATGGAAAAACATTTTGAAACCCTTTAAAACCATTTATTGAAAGCTTTGGGTTTAACCTTCAAAATCTAAAAGGATCTTAAAAGAACTAAGTCGAAAGCAACACTTTCGAAAGCAATTTCCTAAGTAAAGAAGTGGATGGTGTTGAAACCTGTCCCTTCGAAAGCATTGAAGAAGCGACTTGAATTTTGAAACAAAGGAATCGACTAGGGGTTTCGACCCTTTTGAAAGCTTTTTTATAAAAAAAGGTGCAACCTCTTTCGAAATCTTCCTTTAAACATTTGACTAAGTCAAAAACTATCTTATTCAAAAGCATTCCTTTCGAAAGCAAAGCAGGCGCGTTTCCTTTTAAAAGCAAATAAAGGTTCGACCCCCTTCGGAACCCCTATTTCAACTTTATACCTTTCACCTATCTCCAATTCACTACGTACCAAGGCTTTTGATACTATGTGTATTGGTTTGATTAGGATAGAGGCGGAAGTATGAAGTCGAAACATAGCCGCTGAAAGTAGCAAAGTAGCAAAACCTTTGTAAAATTGATTTTTAACTTTAAAAAGTAATTTCTTTTCAACTAATATATTTTGTTTGTTAACATATGATTGGTTGTTAATTTATTTTCCAAAATCTTTTCTAAAAGTGTTGCCGAATTTCAGAAGTAAATAATCTAAAACATATGCAAATTGCGCCTTCTCCTTTTATAAACATATAAAGCATTTAAGTCCCATACCTTAAATAATTTTATATAGTTATTAAAACACTTAGGAAAATTCTACAAAACTTCCCATAAATAACTTTTAATATATTTTCTAACATATATATATATTTCTGAACCAAAGCTAACATATAATAGTCATAATTAATTTTAAACCCAATTAATCATTTTCTTCACTAGAAAATTCATAATAAATCCACATTAATTCAGAAAATTATGAAATTTGAAACCCATCTCTTAAAGATTATTTCTGACCTTATCTCAAAATCGCAAGACATTTGGATGTCATTTGTTGTTTCTCAAGTTAAACCTTATCATAAAATCTATATGAAAAAGCATATATCATCAACAAGCTTATATATCCATTTAAACAATCAAACATGACAAATCATTTGCAAAATAATTTTGGATCTCAACCAAAATCAAAAACAATAAAAATATGAGATGTAACCTATTATTCACCTTTAGCTTGTGATTAAGGAGTTGGGATTTAATCTTGAATGGATTTGATTAATCTTCCGCTTGATCTTTAGCTTTCCTTCTACTAGCTTTTTCTAATAGTGGCCAGCCTCTTGGTTTAATATTTTGATTGTGAACGTGTGAAATGAGTATGCATAAGGGTTTGGGGTATTAGAATACAACTTATTCCTATCTTGCCCCTATCCTATTACCCTTTCTTATTTCATTTTAAATTCTTTTAGTTCATTAGTTATTTGGCACGTCTATCCTTTAAAAAATACAAATCTCTATCCCTTACCCCTTTACATTATTTTATTTTATTTAATTTAGCGAATTAAATGTCTTAAATAATGTTAATCAAAATTAGGGTCGTTACAGACTTCCCTCCTTAAAGAATTTCGTCCTCAAAATTACGATAAGGTACTCATAAAAATCAATCATAAAGGTAGAACATATCTTGTAATAAGTTAGGATAAGCGTCTCTAATCCTGCTCTCAGTTTCCCAAGTACAGCCTCACCCGTCGTCACTCTACTGGACTTTAACTAATCTGACTACTTGTTCCTTAGCCTCTTCCCGTCTCTCATGACTATATGAATAGGCTTTCTAACTATAGTCAAATTAGGTTCCACTACTAAGTACTCCAACATAGTTGTTGCTATAGTAGTCTCCAGATCTCGAATACAGTTCCTTAGGAAAGAAATATAAAAAACATCGTGGACTCCTGCCAAACTATTTGGTAGCTCTACTCTATATGCGAGTTTCCCAATCCTTTCTAAAATAGGAAATGGTCCAATGATCCCTGATGCCAATTTTCCTGATATTCCGAACCAGATCACATCCTTCATTGGTGATATTTTGGCGAAAACTTGATCTCCAACTGAGAAATCTAATTTTTCTAGTCTCTTATCAGCATAACTCTTCCACATAGACTGAGCTTCTTTCATTCTTGCTCTAAATAACTTAATTTTTTCTTCAGCTTCCCTAACCATATCCCGGCAAACAACTAACCTATACCCGGTCTCAAACCAACAAACTGGATATTGCATGGACTTCTGTACAAAGCTTCAAATCGTGCCATCCCTATACTAGCCTGATGCAACATCCCATATTTGAAGGCCAAAGGCTAAGCACTATGGATACTACAGTTATCCACAGTATTAGCTTCTTGTGATGATGACAATATTAATTGTATCCATAATATCAGAAGCACTTGAATATGAACAAACTTATAGATTTCTAAAAACAATAATTTTCAGTGATTATATTTCAAATATTATCATATCCAAGTTACAAAAATCCCCAAATGTAATCCCATACATTGATCAAATATAATTTACAACAGTACACTAAGAGCGATATATGAAATGCCCCTTTAGATGATCAAAGTAATATAGACATAACTGTTTTAATATATAGCAGAAACAATTTTAAAATAGAATTCCTAAATTAGCTATCCATTAACCACCTGCTCGTCTTCGAATGCTTTATTCGCCAACATCTATGAAAACCTGAAAACCCAAACCCTCAGCCTACTCAAATCAAATTTTGAGCACCCGAGAGTTTAAGGAGAAACAAAAACTTCGAGTCAGACATAAAGCCTAGTATGAATAATTTATGTTACATCTCTCTTTAATGATATATAGTGAGACCACACCGCTTAGCAGAACGGGTTTCCGCTCACTAATATCTCTCTCAAAACATATATTTTAAAAACTCTTTCTTGCAACCAAACTGGTTAATTAACTGATTGTGATAATAATATAGCAATATCCATTATGCTAAAATATGAAGTAAAATAGACCGTCCGTTTAAAATCTAAGCTATCTGCTCTATACTGGATTATCTGTCCTTCTGAGCTAATTGCTCTCTTCTGGACTAACTATCCTAAAGCTGATTATAACAAATAAACAATATCATTTATGCTAGATAATGAGTAGTTTTCCCAAAACAGGTATAAAAGGTGGGCTAACTGTCCTTAAAAAGTAGCAAGGTCTGTTATGCTAATAAATGAACTAACTATTCATATCAGAGCTAACTGCTCTTTTCTGGACTAACTGTCCTTTGGGCTGAATGCCTCAAAATAGACTGACTATCCGAATTTAAATGAGCTAATTGCCTGAATTTTCTTTTGGGTTAACTACCCTTTAAAATATTCGGGCTTACCGCCCTTCGAATTTTCCTTAAAAACCTTTTCAAAATGATTTAGTCCGTCAAATCATATGCATATAAGGAAAATATATCTTTAGCTTTACTCCAGGCTATTTTTGCCATGATATATATAATTTCCTTGAAATAATGTTAATGGTGTTCATTAGATCATCTATTCTTTTAAAATAAGTTAAAGTCCTTTATAACTTAAAACACTTTTGTTTTCTACCTAGTCGTTTTATTCGATATCTTTGTTTAAAACCCTTAAACAACCTTTCGAAACATTGAAGGTAACTCCTTCAAAACCATTAATAAAACCCTTCGAAAGAATTGGAGGTAACTCCTTCAAAACCTTTCGAAATCACTGAAGGTAACTCCTTCAAAACCTTTGAAAGCCTTTTCACTAAAAGTTCTAAAGTATATGACATCCGCCTTTAAATCCTTTAAACCTTAGCCTTTAGAAAATTGCAAAACCATACCTTTCGACCTTGTCGAAAGGTCCCACCTTTCGACCTTGTCGGACGGTTTCTTTTCGACATAGTCGAAAGGTTTCACCATTCGACTTTGTCGAAAACCTAGGGTACCTCCCCTATAAATCATTGATAAACCTTTTGAAAGCAATGTAACTCAAAACCTTTCAATGACGTTGGGTTCAATTTAAAACAAGTGGAAACCTTTCGAAACCATTCAAAGTTAACTACTTTGTAACCTTTAAAATGTTTCGACTTAATACATTAATATTATGCCTTAAAGTAAAGCAAAAGGATCAGAAAAACATTGGAGTCGAAAGCAACTGCTTCGAAACCTTTATAAAACCTTTCGAAATCATTCGAAAAAAATAAAGTGTTTGTATTGGAACCAACCTTTCGAAAACAATGGAGAGAGGCGGCAAGTTTTAGAAAAACAAAAGATTACCTTTGACTCCATCGGTGTCGAAAGTTTGGAAGCGACAACTATGCTTTCAACCTTGTTGAAAGCTATAGCTTTCGACTTTGTCGAATAGTTCCAATTAAAACAAGAAAGCAAACCAATCAAATTTTTTTTCTCTTAAACCATTTGACAATGTCGAAAGCTATTTGTCGAAAGATAGCAGACATATTTTCTTTAAAACCAAAACACAACTTCATCTCCTTCGAAATCCCTAATCATTCGTTCCTAAACTTCTCGACTCCTTTTCATTCAGTACATAGCAGTTACCTGATACCATGTGAATTGGTATTTGGCCTAGTCGAAAGGTTTAATACCTTTCGACTTTGTCGGAAGGTTTGAAATGGAGGCGGAAGCTCTTGCCGGAAGAGTTAAAATAGTAGAAAAACTATTTATTTATACTTTAAATTAGTTCTTTTATACCCAACCAGCCTTGTTTGTCCAAATCTGATTGGTTGCTAGAATTTTATATTCAAAAATGTTGCTGACTTTCCTTATTTGGAAATTTAAATAATTTTTAAAAATACCCTTTCTCCTTTATAATTATATAAAACATTTAAGTCCCGTTCCTTAAATAATTTTATATAACTATCAAATAATCTAGAAAATTCTGGAAAAATTCTAGAAAATCAATTTATATGTTCTTTTCAACATAAATTTTTTTGAATCCAAATAATTATTATTTTTCTCATAAAAAATTTAATAATCCAAAATACCATTTTTTCCCTAGAAAATTCATAACAATTCCATTAAAATTCAAAAAATTATGAATATTGAAACCTATCTCTAAAATAACTTTTTAGATCATCATAAAAATTCGCAATGCTAGCGGATGTCATTTAATAGGGCTTTCATCTTAACACATATCATAAAATCTATGTGTACATACATAAATCATTTACATGTATATATAATCATCATATCATTCAACAACATGGCAGACCTTTATAAAATCATTCGGATTTAATCCTAAAACTGAAACCATAAAAGTTTAGAGATGTAAAAATTATTCACCTTTGCTTTAGAGATTAAGGAGTTTGAGATATGAATGAGTTTGATTTGAATTTTCTTTCTTTAATCTCTTCTTTTGTTTCCTCTTCTTCTTTCCTTGTTAATGGTGGCCGGTCTCACTTTAGAAAATTTTGAAATGAAGTGAATGTGTATAGAGATATACGGCCTAAGGAATATAATATAGGAATGGTCTCTTTCCCATAATACCCTCCTCTAATTCATTTTAAAAGGCGCGGCTACTTAATTAAATTAAATCTCAATCCCATTATCAACACATTACTTTATTTAGTTTATCTAGCTAAAATCTCCTAAATAATGTTATCAAAAATCTGGTGTGTTACAAACTCCTCTCCTTAAAGAATTTCATCCTCAAAATTACAATAAGGCTCAAAACAAACAAAAAGTTAAAACATACCATCAAAACAAGTCAGGATAATTATCCCCAATCCTGCTCCCAACCTCCCAAGTACAGTCTCTGTCCTCATCGCTCCACTGGACCATGACTAATCTGACCGTCTTGGATCTAAGCCTTTTCTCATATCTCAAAACAATGCGAATTGGCTTCCATACTATGGTCAAGTCCAGTTCAACCACTAAATCATCTAGAACTGTCGGTGCAATAGCGATCTTCGAGTCTCTAACGCACTTTCTGAGATGAGAAATATGAATAACAACATGGACACCTGCCAAACTGCTCGGTAACTCAAGTCATACGCGAGCTTCCCAATCCTCACAAAAATAGGAAAAGGTCCAATGAACCTAAGAGATAATTTCCCCGACTTGCCAAATCTAAGCACACCCTTCATCGGTGATACTTTGACGAAAACCTGGCCCCCAACTAAGAACTCCAAATCTTTCCTTCTCTTATCTGCATAACACTTCTGCCTAGACTAAGCCTCCTTCATTCTAGCCCGATAACCTCAATCTTTTCTGTCGCCTCTCTAACCAAATCTGGAGCAAGAATCAATCTATCCCCGATCTCAAACCAATAAATGGGAGATTTTCATGGCCTTCCATACAAAGCTTCAAATGGCGCAATCTCAGTACTAGTTTGATAACTGTTGTTGTACAAAAACTCGACTAGATGCAGATGGTCCTCCCATGATCCCCAAAAATCCAGAACATAAGCTCTTAACAAGTCTTCCAAGATCTTGTTAACTCTTTTCGTTTTCCCATCTGTCTACGGATAATAAGCGGTACTCATCTTAAGCTTGGCTCCCAAAACTTCCTACCGACTCTTCCAAAACTCGCTAATGAACAAGGAATCTCTAGATGTACTGCAAGGAATTCCATGCAGTCTTACCACATTCTTCATGAACAATCTCGCTAAAACAGGTGACGTCCTGGTTGACCTAACTGGAATGAAATAGGCACTCTTCGTCAATCTATCCACTATGACTCATATACTTTCATTTCCCTTGTTCGACCTTGGCAACCTGCCAATGAAGTCCATAGAAATAGAATCCCACTTCCATACTGGAATATCTAACGGCTGAAGCAAACCACTTGGTTTCTGGTGTTTGGCCTTTACCTGTTAGCAATCGAAGCACTTCCTTACACACAAACCAATATCCCGCTTCAGTCCTTCCCAGAAGAAACTCCTCTTCATATCTTGTAAATCTTGGTACCTCCGGGATGTATAGTGAACTTCGAACAATGGCATTCATCTAAGACTTCCTTCCTTATGTTTCCTACACTCGGAACACATAATCTTCCTTTTTTTCTCAACCACCTATTCTTGTCAAGAATGAAATCTTTCTAGTCATCGCTTTTGGTTCCTTCCTTTAGCTTTCTGATCCATTCAACTAACACAAGATCCTTTCCTGCTTATAAGCAATTTGTTCAATCAACACTGGTTGAGCTTCCAAACAGGACAATACAACTTTATTTCCACTACACCCAGCCTCGGATCTCTACTGCACTCTGCACTCTGCTAATGCTTCTAAATCTTTCCACTCAGCCATCATTGCCAACACTGCATTGTGATGTTTCCTGCTAAGTGCATCTGCAACCCTATTGCCTTTCCCTGGTATGTACTAATTCCCAAAATCATAAGCAACTAAGAATTCTAAACATCACTATTGTCTCATGTTTAGCTCCTTCTGCGAGAATAAATACTTCAACGACTTATGATCTATATACAGCTCAAACCTTTCTCCCAAAAGGTTGTGTCTCCATACCTTCAAAGAAAAAAAATCATTGCAGCTAATTCCAAATCATGCGTTGGATACCTGACCTCATGCGGTCTAAGTTGTCTAGAAGTGTAGGCAATCACTTTACCTCTCTGCATTAACATGGCTCCTTATCCTATTCCACATGCATCGGTATAAACAACCAAATCCTGTTCCTTTTTGGAACAACTAACACTGGTGCATCGGTCAATAAGTCTTTCAATCTCTGGAATGCTTCCTCACACTTATCGGTCCACACAAACTTTACATCCTTCCTCGTCTGCCTATTAATCGGTGCTGCTATCTGCGAAAAATCCTTAATGAATCTTCGATAATAACCGGCCAATCTAAGGAAACTCTTAATCTATGTTACTGTCTCAGGTCTCCCCAGCTATTCACTCCCTCTATCTTAGTCGGATCAACTGACAATCCTTCCTCTGAGACTACATGACCAAGAAACTTTACCTCCTTCTTCCAAAAGTGGACTTCAAAAACTTCGCTTTCAGCTGATGCTGCCTTAGCGTCTCAAGTACTACTCTAAAACGAACTTTGTGCTCTCTTTCATCCTTAGAGTAAATCAAGATACATTTATGAAAACCGGCATGAACTTATCCATGTGCTCTTGGAAAATTTGGTTCATCAAATCCACAAAGAAAGCTGGAGCATTTGTCAGTCCGAACGGCATAATTAACTATTCGTACGATCCATATCTGGTCCTGAATGCCATCAAAGGTATACCATCCTCTGCTACCCTAAGCTGATGGAAACCAACTGCCAAATCCAATTGAGAAAATACCTTTGCTCCACTTAGCTGGTTGAACAAATCGTTAATCCTGGACAATGAATATCGATTCTTTATTGTCCTCTTATTCAACTTACGATAATCGCTGCATAACCTCAATGATTCATCTGGCTTCTTAGCAAACACTTCCACTGCACCCTTCGGCGAACTGCTCGGCCTGATAAAACTCTTGCCCTCCAAAACCACCAACTGCACCTTCAACTCCCTCATCTCTGGAGGAGTCATCCTGCTTGGTGGCCTACTCACTGGTTCGATTCCCGAAACCAAATCTACTCGAAACTCGATGGCTTGCCTCGACGGCAATCCTACTACAGGCTCAAACACATCCGTGAATTCTCTAACCATGAAAATTCGGCTCAACTCATCATTTTAATCCAAGGCACCCAACAAAGCAAACACCGCACCGCTAGAACCTCCTATGGTGAGAACAATCCGATCGCTACAATCCGCGTGTCTAAGAGATACCTTCCTACCCAGGCAAAATATATTAGCATTGTACTTACTTAACCAATCCATACCTAGGATAATCCTGAACCCCACAAAATCAATAACATGTAGACTGCACATAAAAGTATGACCTAACGGGTCAAACTCAAACTGGTCACACCTCAAACCTAGAGTTGTATACCCTCCTATTGGATTCGCAACCCATAAGAAAGTAACTAAATATGTGGGTTCAAGGTTAAGCATATCTATCAAACATCTAGATATAAAAGAATGCAATGAAACACTAACAGGCATACCATGAATGTGAAGCGTTCCTCCCAGAACTACCTTCCCATTCTCCTGGGCTGTTGGCTTAGAAGCAGCAAGCTCCAATGCATACACCTTGCCCTTACCATATCTAATGGGCTCCTTGCACCGGTTCTTATAATGGTCTATTTGGTCACAGTTGAAAAACCTGACATTCTTTCCCTTAGCGTCACTCATTAACAAAGTGCCATTTCTTATTGCATTTATAGCAGACAACTTTAGACTTCGCTTTCTTGGCTGCTTCACCCTTTTGAGCACCTCTCTTGGGAAAGAACTTCCTCTTCTGACTTTGTCTAACATGGACCCCTTTTGCCTTGTTCTTCTCCAGAGAATCAAGGACTTCTTCCTGCCTTAAAACCATCTCTACTACAATATCAGAAGGATCTCTAAGATGAGACAAAGTAACACTAGCCAACTCTGGCTTCAATCCTCTGATAAACTTGTCATTCCGCTTTAACACATTATCTACTGAAGCATACCTATATCGGGCTAACTCCTTAAACTTCCTAGCATACTCAGCAATAAACAACTCTCCTGCACCAGCTCAGAAAACTACCTAATCAAGCTGACTATTCCATCACAGACGTAAACCTCTCTTAGAATCTCCTCTTGAAATCCTCCCAGGTTACCGTCTCCTCATCAACTGTTGCTGTTACACTATTCTACCAGAATAATGCCGCTCCCTGAAGCTACCAAGATGCCAACCTCCTCTTCTACTCATCACTGAGCCCAGGATCTGAAAAAAATCCTTTCGCTATGCAACAACCAATTCTCAACTCCAATGGCATCATCTGTTCCTATAAATGGCTTCCCTCCTAGCTTCACATAATCACCGCTCATCTTAGTGAAATGATTAACTACTGGAACTTCTAGAACCCCTGCTCCTATAGCATTTCCTCCTAACAGTCCGGCTGCAACTCCTGCCTGCATCATATTCCTGAAAAACTAATACATTGATGCCATTCTGACCCGTGGGACTTCAGCACCAACATTTTCTGCCTGACCTTGGCCTCTTCCTGCATTAAGTCCAGCATTCTTTTTGATGCTTCCCCCTCCTTGGTTAACTAGGCTTCTTCTACCATCCATATCTGTATTCAAAATTCATGAGATACAGAAAGATAACCTAATCAAAGAGAGATGAACGGACACAAAGCGCATACTTATATGTAACATATACAAGTACGTTACTATAGCGTTAAGACAACCCCTAACCTTACTCTAATTTCTTTGGATTTTTGTCTTTAAAACAAATTTGAGTTAAATTTTTCATAAACCTATGCTTTGATACCAAGTTATAACATCACCAAATGCAATCCCAGATATTGATCAAATATAATTTACAACAATACGCCAAGAGCGACATATGAAGATGCCCCTTGGATGATCAAAGCAATATAGACATAACTGTCTTAATACACAGCGAAAACAATTTTAAAACAGAATTCCTAAATTATCTATCCGTTAGCCACCTGCTCGTCTTCGGATGCTTTATTCACCAAAATCTACGAAAACCTGAAAACCTAAACCCTCAGTCTACTTGAATCAAATTTTTGAGCACTCGAGAGTTTAAGGGAAACAAAAACTTCATGTCTGACATAAAGCCTGGTATGAATAATTTATGTTACATCTCCGTTTATTGATATATAGTGAGACCACGACGCTTAGCGGAACGGGTTTCCCCTCTCTAATATCTCTTTTCAAAACATATTTTTGCAAATCCTTTCCTGCAACCAAACTGGTTAATCAATTGATTATAATAATAATATAGCAGTATCCATTATGCTAAAACAGGAAGTAAAATATACTGTCTGTCTAAAATCTGAGCTATCTACTCTATACTGGACTATCTGTCCTATATTCTGAGCTAACTGCTCTCATTTGGACTAATTGTCCTTAAACTGATTATACCAAATTGGCAATATCTTTTATGCTAGATAATGGGCTATTTTCCCAATGCAAGTAAAAGGGTGGACTAATTGTCTTTAAAAATTAGTAAGGTCCGTTATGCTAATAAATGAACTAACTGTTCATATCAAAGCTGACTGCTCTTATCTAGACTAACTGTCCTCTGGACCGACTATCCACTAGGCTGACTGCCCTAAAAATGGACTGACCATCCGAATTAAAATGAGGTAACTGCTTGAGTTTTCTTTTGGGTTAACTACCCTTTAAAATTCTGGGCTAACTTCCCTTCAAATTTTCCTTGAAAACCTTTTCAAAATGATTTAGTCCGCCAAATCATATATATAAAAGGAAAATATCTCTTTAGCTTTAATCTAAGCTATTTTTGCCATGTTATATATACTTTACTTTAAATAATGTTGATGATGTTCAATAAGGATTATCTGTCCTTTTAAAATAAGTTAAAGTCCTTTATAACTTAAAACACTTAGGCTATCTGCCTAGTCATTTTATTCGAAACCTTTGTTTAAATCCCTTAAACAACCTTTCGAAAACATTGAAGGTAACTCCTTCAAAACCATTAATAAAACCCTTCGAGAGCATTAGAGGTAACTCCTTCAAAATCTTTTATAAACCTTTCGAAATCATTGAAGGTAACTCCTTCAAAACCTTTGAAAAGCCTTTTCTCTAAAAGCTCTAAAATATATGACATCCGCCTTTAAATCCTTAAAACCTTAGCCTTTTGAAAACAATGCAAAACCATACCTTTCAACCATGTCGAAAGGTCCCACCTTTCGACCTTGTTGGAAGGTTTTTTTCGACCTTGTCGAAGGTTTCACCTTTTGACTTTGTCGAAAGCCTGGGGTACATACCCTATAAATCATTGATAAAGCTTTCGAAAGCAATGCAACTCAAAACCTTTCGAAGACATTGGGTTCAATTTAAAACCAGTTGAAACCTTTTGAAACCATTCAAAGTTAACTACTTTGAAAGCTTTAAAACATTTCGACTTAAAACATTTGGATTATGCCTTTAAGTATAGCAAAAGGATTATAAAAACATTGGATTCGAAAGAAACTGCTTCGAAACCTTTATAAAACCTTTCGAAACCATTCGAAAACAATGAAGTGTTGGTGTTGGAATCAACCCTTCGAAAACAATGGAAAGAGGCGACAAGTTTTAAAAAAAACAAAAGATTACCTTTGACTCCATCTGTGTCGAATGGTTTGGAAGCGGCAACTATACTTTTAATCTTATCAAAAGCTATACCTTTCGACTTTGTCGACAGGTTTGGAAGCGGCAACTATGCATCAACCTTGTCGAAATCTATACCTTTCGACTTTATCGAAAGCATCCAATTAAAACAAGAAAGCAAACCAATCGAGACCTTTTTCTTTTAAACCATTTGACAATGTCGAAAGCTCTTTGTTGAAAGCTAGTAGGCGTATTTTCTGTAAAACCAAATCATAACTTCTTCTCCTTCAAAAGCCCTAACCTTTCATTCCTAAACCTGTCGACTCCTCCCAATTCACTACGTACCAGTCACCTGATACCATATGCATTAGTATTTGACCTAGACGAAAGGTTTGATACCTTTTGACTTTGTCTGAAGGTTTGGAATTGGTGCGGAAGCTCTTGCCGAAAGAGTTGAAATAGTAGACAAACAATTTATTTGTACTTTAAAATAGTTCTTTTTACCCAACCCACCTTGTTTGTCTAAATCTGATTGGTTGCCAAAATTTTATACTCAAAAATGCTGCCGACTTTTCTTATTTGGAAATTTAAATAATTTTGAAAAGGCCCACTTCTCGTTTATAATTATATAAAACATTTAAGACTTTTTCCTTAAATAATTTTATATAACTATTAAATCATTTTAGAAAATTCTGGAAAAATTCTTGAAAATCAATTAATATTTTCTTCTCAACATAAAAGATTTTCGAATCCAAACAATAATTATTTTCTCATAAATAATTTAACAATCCAAAATACCATTTTCTTCCTTTGAAAATTCATAACAATTCCACAAAAATTTAGAATATTCTGAATATTGAAACATCTCTAAAATAATTTTTTTGATCAACATAAAAAATTGCTAGCCTAACGGATGTCATTTAATAGGGTTTTGATCTTAAAACATGTCATAAAATCTTTATGAACATAAATAAATCATCAACATGTATATATATTCATTTTATCATTCAAAAACTTGGCAAACCTTTGCAAAATCATTCGAATTTCATCCATAAATTGAAAGCATAAAAGTTTAGAGATATAAACATTATTCACCTTTGTTTTAGAGATTAAGGAGCTTAAGATTTGAATTAATTTGATTTGAATTTTCTTTCGTTAAGATTTTCTTTTGTTTCCTCTTCTTCTTTCCTTGTCAATGGTGGTCGGCCTCACTTTAGAAAATTTTAAAATGAAATAAATATATATAGAGATAAATGGCCTAAGGAAGGCAATATAGGAATAGCTTCTTTGCCATAATATCCCTCCTCTAATTCATTTTAAACCCTTCATTTAACTTATTAGTTAAAAAGGCATGGCTACCTTAATTAAATCAAATCTCAATTCCCTTATCAACACATTACATTATTTGGTTTATCTAACTAAATTTCCTAAATAATGTTATCAAAAATCTAGGGTGTTGCACCTGATAACTGTTGTTATACGAAAACTCGACTAAGCGTAGATGGTCTTCCCATGATCCTCCAAAGTCTAATACGCAAGCTCGTAATAAATCTTCTAAATTTTTTTTAATCCTTTTTGTTTGCCCATCTATCTATGGATGGTAAATTGTACTCATCTTGAGCTTGGTACCTAAATTATCCTATAGACTCTTCTAGAACTCGCTAGTGAATAAGGAATCTCTATCGCTTACTATACTACTAGAAATTACAAGCGGTCCAACTATATTCTTCATAAATAACTTTGCTAATACAGATGTCGTTCTAGTTGATTTAACTACAATGTAATGAGCATCTTGGTTAACCTGACCACCATGATCCATATACTTTGATTTCTGCTATTTGATCTTGGCAATCCGTCTATGAAATCCATCAAGATAGAATCCAATTTCAATACCGGAACATTTGAAGGCTGAAGTAACTCACTTGGTTTACTTAGTGACAGTTCAAACACTATTTCACCAATAAGACTAATCCCTCTTCATACCTTCCTAGAAGAAACTCCTCTTGTATCTTCATACATCTTAGTTCCTCTTGGGTGAATGGTGAACTTCGGACAATGACATTCTCCTAAAACTTCCTTCCTAATGTTTCCTACATTTGAAACACATAGTCTTTCTTTCTTCCTCAACCACCCATTCTGATCAAGACTGAAATCTTTTAAGCCATCGCATTTTGTTCCATCCCTTAACTTTCTGATCAGTTCAACTAATAATAGGTCCTCCTTCTGCTTAGAGGTAATCATTCCGATCATCGTCATCTGTCGAACCTCTAAACATGACAATATAGCAGTCTTCTTACTAGACCTAGCTTTAGATCCCTATTGTATCCTGCATGTAGTCAACACTTCTAAATCTTTCCACTCGACTATCTTTTCCAACACTGCATTCTGATGTTTTTTATTAAGTGCATCTGCAACCTTGTTGTCTTTTCTAGGCGTGTACTCAATACCAAAAATCATAAGTGGCTAAAAACTCTAACCGCCTCTGTTGTCTCATATTCAACTTCTTCTGAGAGAATATATACTTCAGTGACTTATTATCTGTATACAATTCAAATCTCTCCCCCATAAGGTAATGTCTCCACACCTTCAATGCAAAAATTAATGTAGCTAATTCCAAATCAAGAGTCGGGTACCTAATCTCATGCGGTCTAAGCTGTCGAGATGCATAGACAATCACTTTACCTCTTTGCATTAACACGGCTCCTAATCCCATTCCACATGCATCCGTGTACACCACTAAGTATTGATTCCCCTTTGGAACAACCAATACATGTGCGTTAGTCAATAAGTGTTTCAGCTTCTGGAATGCCTCCTTGCACTTATCGATCCAGACAAACTTCACATCCTTTCGCGTTAGCTTGGTCATTGGTGCCGCTATCTATGAAAAATCCTTTATGAATCTCTGATAATGCCTAGCTAATCAAAGAAAACTTTTTATCTCAGTCATTATCTAGGGTGTCTTCCAATTATTTACCGCCTTAATCTTGGTCGGATCTAAAGAAACCCCTTTTTCCGAAACTACATAATCAAGAAACAACACTTCCTTCTTCCAAAAATGACACTTCGAAAAATTCGCTTTTAGCTGATGCTGCACGTCTCAAGCAACACTCTAAGATGAACTTCATGCTCTCTCTCAACCTTAGAGTATATCATAATATCATCTATCAAAACCAACATAAACCTATCAAAGGGTTCTTAGAAAATTCATTTCATCAAATCTACAAAGAATGTTGGTGCATTAGTTAGTCCGAATGACATTAATAACCATTCGTATAATCCATACCTAGTTCTAAATGCCGTTAAAGAAATACTATCCTCTGCCACTCTAAGTTGATGGAACCCTATTGCTGAATCCAACTTGGAAAATACCTTGGCTCCACTCAAATGGTCGAACAAATCGTCGGCTCAAGGCAACAAATATCGATTTTTCATTGTCTTCTCATTCAACTTACGATAATCAATATATGACCTTAACGATCCCTCTGGCATCTTAGCAAATACAGCGGCTGCTCCCCAAGGCAAACTGCTTGGTCTGATAAAATTCTTGCCTTCCAAATCCACCACCTACACCTTTAACTCCCTCATCTCGGTAGGTGTCATTCTGCTTGGCAGTCTACTCACTGGTTCTGCTGTTGGCACTAGATCTATCTAAAACTCAATGGCTTTTTTCGGTGGAAATCTAACTACAGGTTCAAAAACATTTGCGAATTCTCTAACGATAAAAACTTAATTTAACTTGTCTTTTGCCTCTACAACACCCATCAAAGTGAACCTCAAAACTAGGGTTTTCTACGGTACATACAATCCGATCACTAGAGTCAGGCTGTCTAAGCAATATTTTTCTATCATGGAAAAATATCCTAGCATCATACTTACTTAATCAATCCATACCCAAAATAATTATGAACTTTACGAAATCAAACACATGCAAACTGAAAATAAATGTATGACCTAAAAATTCAAACTCTAGGTGGTCGCATTTCATCCAAGAGTCGCATAACCTCTATCATATTTGAATCCCTTAAGGAAGTAACTAGATATAAGGGTTTTTTGTTAAGCTTATCTACCAAGCAATAGGATATAAAAGATGCGATGCATCGGTATCAAAATAGAACGCTAATTGGCGTACCATGAATCATAAACGTACCTCCCAACACATTATCCCTTATCCTCTGCCGTTGGCCTCGAGGTAGCTGGCTCCAATGCAAACACTTTGCCCTTTCCATCCTTGGCTGGCACCTTGCACTTGTTATTATAGTGTCCAATTTGATCGCAGTTAAAGCATCTAATATTCTTCTTCCCGATCACCCTCTTTCCATCTCCTGAGCGACATTCATTTGCGAAATGCCCTTTCTTGTCACATTTATTACATACAACCTCTGCCTTTCCTTTCTTAGCAGCTCCACCCTTCTGAGCTCCTTTCTTATGGAAAAACTTCCTTTTTTGACTCTGCACTCCTTAAACTTCCTTTTCCTTATTTCTTTTAAGAAAAGCAAGCATCTCTTCGGTTCTTAAGGCCATCTCAACAACAACATCACATGAATCCCTAATATGCGGTATTGTGACCTTTGCAAGCCCAGACTTCAACCAACGAATGAACTTTTCATTCCTTTTAATATCAGTATCAACCATAGCGTAGCCATATCTCGCTGGCTCCTCAAACCTAGTCGCATACTCAAGCAAAGTCATGTCTCCCTGTTTCCACTCAGCAAACATCCTGAGGAGAGTGGACTTCGCAAACTACAATATAAACCTCTCCTCAAACCTTCTTTTGAACTCAGCATTAGTCATAGTTTCCTCATTAACTACAGTGGTAACACTGTTCCACCAATATAGTGCTTCTCCTTGTAGCTGTATAGAAGCGAGTCTCTTCTTCTACTCATTGTTGTACCCCAAATAAGCAAAAATCCTCTCATAATGAAGTACCAGTTCTCCACTTTAATTGCGTCTTCAGCACCAATAAACGGCTTTCCTCCCAGCCGAGCATAATCTTTACTCAAAGTAGCATAATTATTGACAACTGGAGCTTCCTGATTTACTCCTTCGACATTTCCTCCAACCACTCCAGCGGCAATTCCCACTTGCATCACTATTACGAAGAACTGATACATTGCTCCTACGTCTACTTGCGGGACTTCAACACCTACATTTGTAGCTTGTGTCTGACCTAGGTTCTGTTGAATATGCGAGTATATGATTTTTGTTTGATGATAATAAACATATATATATATATATATTCATTTAAATGTATTTGTTAATATACTATTTTATTTTCACAGATTAAATAAATATTTGATGAATTAAATAAATAACGTAGAATTTGAATTCAAACAGATATTTTATTCAAACAAATATTTATTACAATTTTTTGAATAGTACAAATTTCAAGCTCTCACTATATATATACACAACCTCAATTACAATACAATTTTGGTTACATCACAATTTCTAATTTACATTTGATCTCACTACATATCACTCATTCACTCAAATCGTATTTATCTTCAATTTCATTCTAATGTGAATCCAGCATCTGAGAAATTTGCAGAAATATATATTGATGCAGTAAAATTGAAAATAAAATATTTTTGCAGTATAAAATAAGATATGAATTTTGAAAATAATTTTTGCCTCGATTATTTGCGTTGTTCGTCATCGTTTAATTTTGAATTCATCATACACGAACAGCTTATGACACGCACAATGTATCACCGTACATGCCACAAAGCCGTGCACACCAACATATACACTTGATAAAATTACAGGGACATGTGAGCACAAGGTCAAACCCAAATCAAAGTCGGGTTCAACTCAAGTGAAATCACAAACAAGCACAAGGTCAAACCCGAGCTTTAAAGATGGATTCAACTCAGGTGTGATTTCAAAAATCAACATGAAGTTCAAAGTGAATCAAACTAAATTGAAGCAAATGCCAAATCAGTACAACACAAACTAAACAGGGGCAAAACTGCAAACAAATACATATGGCCAAGCGATGTATCACTGAGACAATGCAAATATATATATATATATATATACACATATGTATATACACATGTATACAAACATGTACTAGCTCAATACATATATGCAGCCTCGACTAAACTCCAAAGTACACATGAAGTATACAAGCTACCAAACTCAAAGAAGCAAAAATCCAAACCAAGTTCAAGATCAATGCACATGGAACAACCAGACCAAACTGGTAGATATGAACCATAAATACAATATGATATGCCTCAAAGTTCAACAGTGATGAAGCAAGGCACAACTTAGTACACACCAAGATGATACAAGAGAGGTCAAAGAATGCACATAAAGATAATGCACTCAAATAAATCCAATCCGAGCAAGTCTACATAGAAGTACAAAGACACAAGACTCGGACATACACAGTGCAGTAGTGCAAAAAGAACAGGTACAACAAGCAGTGTAAATATCACCATGAACAGGCAGTGGTACAAACTACAAGTAGATAGGGATGTGCAGACCAACAGATGTAAGCAGCAGTGAATGGAAGCAACACAATAGCAATATACATTAAAGCAACTCGAGTCAGTACAACTAAGTTCAAATGAAACTGGATAGTGCAAGCTTCGAAAAGTATCAGACTCAAGTACATATACAGGAATGCAACAGTGAATTACAAACCAAGTGCACTAGAGAACACTGACTGATACAAGTGACTCTGAGGCAACCAGAAAATAAACATAACAAATGAAACAACATTGCAAACTGTCACACATGAATGTAGCATGCATATACAAGGATAATATGGGTGCAGTGAAGACTGTAGCTCGTGGCTACAGCAACACGAACACATGTCAGTAAAATGGCGACTGGCAATAAATCAAATCAAATTACCAGAGGCAGTGTACAATATGGCCAAAGTCGAACGAAATCAACATCGTCAAAATCAAGCCAAAGCCGAGCAAATATATATATACATGTATGCATATATATATATATATGTATATATGTATGTATACACATACATATCTATATCAAATGAAACAGTACCAAAATCAAAATAGTTTAAGTGGCCGAAGTAATGAAATGGCAAATTGAACAAGGTCGAAAATGTTATCAGGGATGAACGCAAAAAATGGCCAGAGTCAAAGCGCACAGAAATAAAAGTCAATCAAGGAAGTCAAACAAGTATATAGGTCAATGAAAGGCCGAAGTCATCAGAATTTCACGTAAGCCAAAACCAGTTCAATATCGAAGAAAAAAATTAAAGTCAGAACCTTGGCAATCATGGAATCGAACCAAGTAAGAATTCAAAACCGTGTTATTCAAGTGTATTGAAAAAGTCAGAAATAAATCTCAATCATCAAAACAAAATCGAATGGTCGAAGATGAATTCAAATAAATGTATACAAACGAAAATCAAGGATCTCGAATCCTATATAAATAAGTAACATCATCGGCAAAATGTATCATCAAGAAAGCAAATCAGCAAAAGAAAAATTTACATACCAAATCAAAGTCGAACTAGATCAAGGAGGAGAAGCCGCGAATGATCAAATTAAAGTAAGCAATCGAAGCATCAACCATCAATTAAGCGGCATCTTCACAAAGCCTTAATTTCAAAGCTAAAAGGAATGAACAAAAGAAGGAACCATGCCGACATCTTTTTGCATAGCAAAATAGATAAAGAAGAAAACGAGGCCGCGTTTTTCTTTAGTGAAAATATTTTAGGCTAGGCCTTCTCACTTTAATATTAGTTTATATTAAATAGGAATAATTAGGGTTTTAGATTTTAATTGTTTTTTAAATTGTTGTCTCTGTATTTTGTCCTTTAAACCATTGTAATTACTAGTCGTATGACTAGGGGGAAAACTACGTGGCGTAGTTTGAGAATTCGCAACTTAGTGGCCGAGTTGTGGCAGCGTTTTGAGCGTAGAGTTAGGTTAGTCAGTAGCGGGTGTCGCGAGTTTACGTGTGTAAGCGTGTGACTACTTAATTTCTAGTAGAAACCTTGGGGGCAGCACGCAGGCAGGGTTTTGCCGAAGCTAGATAAATTCTGTGTTGTTCTATTTCTGCATTTATTATTCTGCAATTATCTACGCTGCTATAATTTTGATGTATCTATGTTGGAATAATTTTATAAGCTTCCGCAATATTTTTTATAATTAATAGCATCACCCTATTCGACCCCCTGTAGGGTGAAAATCGATCCTACAGGTTCCTCCTGGTATTTGGTCTGGCATGTCCATTAGTTGTGATGCTTTGTGATGACCCGGAATTTTGGCAATAGCAATTTGATAATCTTCATTAATAAATATTTGAATTTGGCAAAATTGGTTTGATAAATTGTTTTATAAATATTTAATTTGGAAAATTTATCTTTTCAAAGCTAATAAAAATATTTTCTAATTATAATGTATATATGTATATATACATTGTGAACAGGAAGTTTGGATTTGAATTAAATATAATAATTTTAAAAAGCTATTTAAAGCTAATTCTATGTTTTCAAAAACACTTAGATAAATATTTATTTAAAAGTACTTTAGCTTAAGTTTAAAATAAGATTTAAGAAAAAGGTTTATTTTGCTTTCTTTTTAATTATACATGAAAAAATATGGTAGCTTAATTTCAAAATGAGATTTAATTAAAGGTTCATTTCTTTTGCTTTTATATACTTCTTTTAAATTTTACACAATTTGTATATATATAAAATATATAAACATAAAACCTAATCAATAAAAACATATAAAAACATAATATATAAATTAATAAAAACATAAAATTAAAATAAAATGTAGATTATGACATTTGTAACTTGTGTAACATGCATGCCAATAAGTGTCAAATGTGTTTTTCTCTTAAAATTTGAATTAAATATCATGTTGTAAAGAAACCTAGCCATTTTAATTTCAGTTCAAACTTCCTCAATCCTCTTCCTTCTTTCTTTCTAAATTAAAACAAAACCAGAAAAGATTTAACTCAAACAACAACATCATTTTTTCAAGCTTTTAAATTTGAGAATCAAGCAACTCAACTTAAACAAATGGATCAATTCAAGTTACTATTTCATAGACCAGTTTCAAAAATCAAGTACAGATCAAACATCAAGATTCCAGATCAAAAGAATTAAAGCCCTGTCCTCTGTTTTAAAACTGGTTGGTAAACACCTTTTAAAAACCAAAATATGTGTTTATACTTTGATTTTTTTGCTAAATCTGTGAAGTGATATTGTAAATATGTTCTACATGGAAGTTTTTAAACTTGAATATTGTTGAAAATACTCTGTATATTATGTGCATGTCTATTTGTGTATATATGCTGGCCTATGTGTGTTCACAGACTCAAGAACAAGATGAAAAAAATTCATATCTTCTTATCTAATCTAATTCAAGCTATGATCATTGAAGGAAAAGTGTTTGTATGGAGGTAATATTATTTTTAAAAATAAATTCAAGTGTGTTTGTTGAGTATTTATTTCTAAAATGATAAATTACAGTAATAATCAAATATAAGTCGAAAATTAATGTTCATAATTTCATGTTTGGATTTCACAATCAGATTCGAATTAGAAAAAAAATAAACTTTGATATTGATTTCATGATTTTTAAGTTCATAATTATTGAAAAATTCTGAGTTGAACGGGGAACTGTTTTCTATCGATTTTGCGGCGATCGACGATGGAGGTGTGTAGTGCTTGGAGCTAGGGGTAGCTGGAAGGATGGAGGTCTAATGAAAAATGACTTAAGGATTTTTAGGTGGTCGGAGCGGTTGGACGATGGCAAACTAGGGTTCGATGACCTGTTTTGGTCGAGGAAGTTTTCGAGCTTCGTGCGTCGACGTTGGTACATCGGAACAGATCGCAGGTAGAGCAACCATAATGTCGAGTCGAGACATAGCTCTGGTGTGGTCAGCGAGATTTTCGGTGGTCGGTGGCGATGGGGCGAGCAGATTTTGTCGATCGATCGTTTTTCGAGTAGTGATCGAGTGGCTCGTTTTCTATTTCGAGGCGAATCAATGGTGTTGGACGGTCTGGGTTGTCGGCGAAGTCGTCGTCGATGTGTGGGTGATCGTAGCATTGACCGTACGGTTTGACAATGCACGTACATGTGTGCACGGTGATGTCTGGGTTTGTTTGAGGCTTTGGGGAGAGGGTTTTCTTGGGCCATGCTCAAGGAAGACTGCAAGTTGTCTTGAAGGGAGTTTGATCGTGAGTAGCTTGGTGTTGGGCTCGGGAATTTAAGGCTTTGGCTCAAGTATTTGCGAGTGTGGGCTTGGGTTGTTTCATTTTTGTTTCCAGGTTTTAAAATTTAAACAGAAAGCATGAACCAGGTTTTAAAAGAAAATGTTTCTAATAAGGAAATGAAAGTTTTTAATGCAAATGAATGGTAAAAGAAAATGTTCACATTATAAAAGCAAAGCAAGTTTTTAAATCAAGTTTTTAAAGTATATTAAAATGAATAAGTTTTTCAAAAGAAATGATAACCAAGTTTTCAAAGTAAATTTATTAAGACGAGTTTTCAAACAAGTTTCAAAGTTTAAATTTTTAAGTTAAATGTTTTTAAAATTGTGTTGGTTTATATAAATTATACATTAGGTTAAATATGTATATTAATTCCTAAATGTTTTCAAATGAAATTTAATGATGTAATTAAGATGTGATTAAGGTAAGGTAATAGTTAATTAATGGAAGTAATTAAATGATAAGTAAGTAATTAATTAAGATAAATGGTTTATCTTAAATTAATTAGGGTCTTAATTAATTGAAGGTTAATTACTTAAAGTAATTAATCAAGATCAATTAATTAATGTTAATAATTATAGGATAAATAATGTAAATAACTAAGGATAATTACTTAATGAAAGTAATTAAAGGATAATTACTGAATGTAATTAACCAGAGGATAGTTAATTGCTTATTGTGATTAATTAAAGCTTAATTAATGAATGTGATTAATTAAAAGATAATTAATTAATGTAAGGGATTATAGGTTAATCTTCTTTGTTTGCCAACACATGATTAGTTGCTAATTTCTTTTCCAAAATCTTTTCTAAAAGTGCTGCCGAATTTCAAAAGTAAATAATTTAAAACATTTGCAGATTGCCCCTTCTTTTTTTATAAATATATAAAACATTTAACTCCCATACCTTAAATAATTTTATATACTTATTCAAACACTTAGGAAAATTTTATCAAAAATTCCCATAAATCACTTTTAATATTTTAACATATATATTTTTTGGACCCAAACCTAACATATAATATCCATAATTAATTTTAAACCCAATTAACCATTTTCTTCACTAGAAAGTTCATAACAAGTCCACATTAATTCAAAAGATTATGAATTTTGAAACTCATCTCTAAAATATTATATCCGACCTTATCTCAATATACAAGGCATTTAGATGTCATTTGATTGTTTTTAAGATAAACCTTATCATAAAATTTATATGAAAAAGCATACGTCAACAAGCATATATATATATATATATATATATATTTGTGTGTGTGTGTGTATGTATATCCAGTTAAACAATCAAACATGGCAAATCATTTGCAAAACAATTTCAGATCTCAACCAATACCAAAAAAATAAAAATAAAAAAAGTAACCTATTATTCACCTTTAGCTTATGATTAAGGAGTTGAGATTTGGTCTTGAATGGATTTGATTAATCTTCCTCTTGATCTTGATCTTTTCTTCTTTTAGCTTTTTATAATGGTGGCCGACCTCTTGGTTTAATATTTTGATTGTGGACGTGTGAAATGAATATGCATGAAGGTTTGGGCTATTAGAATACAACTTATTTCTATCTTGCCTCTATCCTATTACCCTTTCTTATTTCATCTTAAGTTTCCTTATTTTATAAGTTATTTGGCACTGCTGCCCTTTAAAATATACTAATCTCAATCCCTTAACCTTTACATTATTTTATTTTATTTTATTTAGCTAATTAAATGTCATAAATAATGTTAATCAAAATTATGGTCGGTACACAAACCGAGGAACAAACTGAAAGTGTTAATAGGATTTCAGAGGACTTGTTAAAAGCTTGCATCATGTACTTTGGAGGACATTGGAAGCAACACTTATCTTTAGTCACATTCGCGTATAATAACCTACACAAAGAGATGACGAGTATGGCACTATGAAGAGCTTTATGGAAGCCATTCAACTCGCCCAATTGTTGATGGGAAACCATGAAATAAATTTTACTCTGACAAGATTTAATTCGTGAGACTTTGAAAATAGTAGAATAGATTAGACAGTGAATGAAGGTAATACGAGATCACAAGAAATCCTACGCGGATAAGCGCATGTTGGTGCTTAAAGTTGGGAACATAATGTTCTTTAAGGTTCCCCTCCCCCCAAAAGGCCCTAAGATTTGGAAAGTTGAAAAGTTGAAAAGTTGGCACTAGGGTTTGTTGGGCCTTTCCCAGTTTTGAAAAGCATTAGAAGATTTACTTATCATGTGGAGCTACCGGATAAGTTTGCAGGAGTCCATGATGTTTTTCACATTTCGCACTTAAGGAAATGCGCCCACAAAACACAACCACTATGGTGGAGCCTGATCAATTGGGGATATTGAGACGGAGCTAATAACATTCCATGCTACTAAACACATTGTGGAGCATGGAACTAAGAGACTCCATAATAAAGAAATTAGGCTAGTTCGAGTACAATAGGGGGAAAATCCTACGGAAAGCATGAGGACTTCTCGTCATTAGCTATTCGCTTGTAAATTTTTCTCTTCAAAATTAGGTTTTGGTTACATCGTGGTTGCTAGATTGGATGGTAGGAGATAGTTGCCACACTTTTCATTGTCACATTTTCACTCATATATAAAACTTTTTGCATGTTTAGGACATTCGATATATGCCTATATGTCATGACACTTGCATCCATGATAGGATTGAGCTCACCTATGGTATATTTGTAAACATAATTACATTTCACTTTTAGTTGAGTAGATGAATGTGTACACAACATGGTTGTATAACATGGATGTTCAGTGTGCGTTACGCCGTCCGTTCCTTAGGGATTTTGGGGACAAAATCCTTTTACGGAGAATGTAACTCCCCAAAAAACTAATAAGAACTAAATAAATTAATTAAATAAGATTAGGCTAAAATGAAAATTTTGTAAAAGTCAGAACTTGGCTACAAAATTTATGTCATTGTGTTTGTAGTGATTTTCTGATCAATTTTCATACATAATGTTTTGAAAATGGAGCTTAAATGGAAAAGTTATGAACGTTTAAAGTTTTGGATTAAAAATAATTTAAATGGAATTCAAATTCAAATTCAAATTAATAGTTGATTCCAAAATTTTAAATTTAAAGCTTAACATTAATTAGAGTTAAGGATTAAGTAAATGTTAAAATTAACATTAACATTAATGGATAATTAAGGAAAAAATATTCACAATGGCACAGAATAAAGCATTTCCAAAATAAGTGCTATCGGTCGACTACTACCCTTGATATATGCCTTTGGGGAATTTTGTTTACGCAAACATCACCCCCTAAATTGAAATATCAATTCTTAAATTAGAATCCCAATTATTTTATATTACAATAATGGAAATGTGTAAGTATTGCAATTTTAATGCTCTACATCCTATATCACTTCTTATCTTTTCTTTGGATCCGATAAAGAGATTTGAAAAGAATAAATTGGAAAATGATGTGTAAGGGATGGATTTTTTTATTCGTAGTTTACACCGCTTATTTCTAAAATTTAAATAGAAATACCCTTTTCAGTTTATACAAAGAAGTTGAATAGAGCGTAAAATTAATTGACTTATAAGTTTCTATCAATGTTGATTCTGTTATTTTAGTATAAGATAAACCGAGTATGGATTCTATTTTATACAAGTTTATTGATTAAATCATGAACGTTGGATGTATGGTATATTTGTTGATATGGAATTGGACTTGTGTGAATTTGAAGTTTTGACATTTAAACGATAGTTTAGGGTGCAATCTTTGCATGCCTAGAAATACTTAGGGCACGCATTTGTATGTGTGTCTGTATGTTTGTGTGTGTATTAGTGTAAACAATGTACATTTATAATGTTTTAATTACGCAGTTAATAATATATTAATTATCATTAAATTCCTTTAGGAAAGAAGTTAATTTGCAAAGGCCATAAGAATTTTACTATAAGGCCTTGATATGAATGCGGTGAGACGTGGGGTAATATGTTAAGAGAGTGTTAGATTATTACTAAGTTTTTGGAATGCAAGGTCGATTAAAAGCACACAAAAGTCTGCCCAGCTAATATGGCTATCTGTAGTGTGACTATATGGCCGATGTGAAACATCGCCTATAATATGTAACCATAGAGGACACGAGGTTAGTCCTAAATTCCATAGGGTAAACCTACCCAGTTAATCTGGCTACCAATACATATGAATAGTCGGACTAATATGAGATGTCTTGATCGGGTTCTAGGTCATAATACATAGGACCTGTATTAATTCATAGTTTGGGGATCCACCTCTTCCAAATGAAAGAAATATTAAATGGTCAGGATTGGGCACGATAGAGTTTATCTTGAGGAGGGTCCGCTACAAATTTGAAGTATTAAGCAACCTAAAGAGATTTCATGCAATGTCGGCTAGATAGTACCAGAGAGGAGTCTGCCTTAGGATAGTTATTACATAACAGGGAACCTACCGTGAATGAGGTATTAAATGGTTAGAGTATGCCTATTTTCAATTAAAAAGGTATTAAGTAGCTTGGGTATTATCTCCTAAATTGTTAAAACATTATTGTCGATGGGTATGAGTTATTGGATTGAAAAAATAATTGATTGGGAAAGCCTTAGGGCTTATTGTTGGAAAACATATAATATGGTTGGACACATAAGACATATTTTTATTTAAAATATACAACCTAAATACTATTATAGAAAGGCTTAAGATTTAATTCACCATATATTTTGTTCTGACTGCCTTCTCGCTACAACATAGGTAAGAAATGTTAATGTACTTTTTCGGAGGTGGTGTTGGAGACGCAAACTTATGGCAGTTACTATTTATATATTTGTGTTATTTCCTTTATTTCTATTTTACCCATTAAATGATGTGGTAACTTTGGAATATTGTAATACGGATAATTGACGATTGTTTATGGTATTGTGTTATGTTTCTTATGACATTTGAATTTAAAATAAAATGGGTATTGTTATAAGATTATATTAATTTTACCCTTTCTCTGTGAATTTCTAAATGTGTAGATAAATAGCTCTGTGTATTGTTCTTTATACAAACCAACAGCCAGCTTTGGAACGGGTTTAAGTTTCGATGGGTTTTTGGATCGGAATTTAGACCTTGTTATCCCGCCTTTTAGCAAGGCCATGATACCAAAAGGTTAACTGGAAACCAAAGAAGGTTCTCCTCGATTTCCAATTATGTACAGGTCAGCTATGGATGTTGGTAAATTTTGACTGAGTCCGGATCAAGCTACAATTGATATGACACGATAAGCGAACCTATGGAAGCTGAAATTTCAAATTTCAAGTGAATCGGAGTTCATATGCTCAAGATATGATCGATGCAACTCAAGCAGCGATCACATTCGTATCCATTCAGGAAGTCTCATTCGTATCGGTCAAGTGCACGTCTGGTTTGTATCCATCAAAAGAACGCTAATTCGTGCCAATCAACAGAAAGTCCTTGTTCGTATCCATCAAGCATACCCCACTTTGTATCGGTTTGAGCCCATCCTACTTCGCATCCATTGTCTCCAACTTGGTCTAATCCATGGGGAAATTGTCACTTCGTATCTATCAATCCATTCACATATTTCATATTGATCAACCATTGATGGATACGAAGAACACATTCTGGATCGATATGAAGTCAACCAAATCAGCAACCCATGATCGATACAAAGAGACCAATTGTGATCGATACAAAGAGCTTAGCACTTGATGGATACGAAGGAGTAAGTAGTCATCACGGCATGAAAGGTGGATCTACCGTCGCTTATCGCTCCACGTCACCATTGTCTGATCATTACGAGGGAGATCGACGCGAACAACATCGATGCGAACTACGCAGCCATCGAGAAGTACAAATTTACATCGATCATAACTGACAATCTAAAAGTCCAAATGTCACCAAGTTTTAACAGGAGCTTACGTACAACCTTAAGAATGTTTTTTCTCAATTTCGACTCGATTGGATCAAATCTTAATCGACACGAAATTCGTTTGTATCGATCATGGATCGAATGCAAATGACATGGGATCGATCATGTGGGTCTGCCACGTGAGAGAATGGTTCTTCCGAGATCTGAGCGAGATATTTGCAGCCTACGTCTATAAATAGCAGCTTAGAACCTACAAAAGGGGACTTTTTGGCTCTTCTACGCCCAGACTCTGCCGGAATCATCACTACACTTCAATTGTACTATTGTAATCAGTTATAACTTATTGTAACCAATGAACAAAAATCAATAAAGCAGCAACACTTCAAAGTGGACGTAGGCCACAACGCCGAACCACTATTAATCGTGTGTTTCTACTGCTTTTCTTTGAAATTTTGAGTGTTGTTCGTATTTATGTTCTCTACATACTTGCTATCTGTGATCTATGACTGTGAACGGGTGCTTTCATCTACAATTGGGTGTTTGTAGCCAATTTTAGCGCAAACATTTTGGAGCTTTCACTGATAAGGCTAGCATTCAGGGATTCTACTGCTTGGATTTTGGATCTAAATGGTTAAAGACTTAGATCTAGAAAGCAATGTTAAAGCAGTAAGAAGACCAAGAGCAGAAAGGGGCCAGCATGAAGGAAGTCAGGAGGCTTCCTCAGGAGCGAATCAGACCTTAGTCATCATCACCCGAGATGAGATGGAGATGATGATGGAAGCTATGCAAGAGGGAATGTTAAAAAGGTAAGAAGAGATGATGGTGAACCTACTCCAATAGACTGGAAAAACTAGAATACAGAATCAAGAGAACGCTACTACAGGAGATGCTAGAGATAGGGATTAGGAGTACGGAGCAACCAGAGTTCAGAATAGAGTAGGACCATCAGGAGCAGCGCTAGAGCATGAAAGCACTCCCCAGGAGCATGTTGATCCAACCTTAGGCAGGATACCTGCTGAAAATGCACAATATGGCATTGATAAAGGAGCAGATGCTCGTCCAGGTCGGTAGATTCCAGAATCTCTCGTGGGCTCAGGGGGCAGATTGGAGGCAACAGACAAAGATTACAGCTGGACAATGACAGATTGGCGGAGATGGTCAGACGGGCCATGAGAGGCGGATTAGTGAATAAAGATCTGGAAGATGTGAATAAGAGCCCCTTCGCTCCCGCGATTAGGCAGGCCAGGAACCCATCTGAATACTAGCTACCAACGCTGGAGACATATGATGGGAGAACGGATCCTGCGGTTCATCTGACAAGGTATATGAGGCACATGGAAGTGTTGGGGACATCAGAGGAGGTCATGGCCCGGTGCTTCCCATTGTATTTGACAGACATAGAAGCACTATGGTTTAGACAATTGGAGAGTGATTCCATTGGAATGTGGAACGAGTAGACCGAGAAGTTTATGAGGCAGTTCAGAGTTCACATTTCGAGGCTTAAGAATGTGATGAGTCTGACAACGCTAAAATAGAAAACTGGGGAATCTTCGAGGAATTTTCCAACATGATTTAATGCAGCAACAGCGTCGATGGATAGCCCCGACCCATCCATGGTATTAATGGCAGCCGTACTTGGCATAGCTGATGGAATGGAGTTCAAAAATTCGTTGATAAGGGATCCACCTATGGATTTAGGAGAATTTTATCATGAAGCCGAAGGATCTCTGCGATTAGAGGATGCAAATGTTGAAAGAGAGGAAGGAGAGGAGTAGAAGTTTATGCAGTCAGGCGGAAATCCTCCCAAAAAAGATTTAAGCAAGGATAAAGGAAAATGAAAAGCCGAGGATACCGGGGATGAATAAAAAACGAATGTGAAAGGAACCGAGATTCACCTCTTATACGGAGTTGAATCAAACTTTGTAATAGATCTACCAGAATACTGGGGGAAAGTTCCTTCTCGAAAGCCAATGAGGAGGGACCCGACCAATAATGAGAGGAAATTAGACAAGTACTGCTTATTCCATGTGCTAAGCACCATAATTCGAATGATTGTAGGCACTTGAGGGATGAGATAGAAGGGCATATTCAGAATGGCATTCTATTATAGTACGTGAGGATGCGAGCCACGATTGTGGAGCAAATACGACCACCACCTGCACCAACTGGGAACGGATAAGGATCGAGGCATCAACTTGTCATCAACTGGTTGAAATAATGACAAATAAGGGGAAAATTCCATACTAATACGATTAAGTAATTTACATATGTACAGGATTACGAACGATCCTCAAGGATGCTCTAATACGACTATCAATCGCATCAGTGTAGGTGTTTGCACGTTGACATCTCAGTTTTGCTTTTGTTTTCTATTTCTCGTGTTTGGACTTAATTTTGTTGGACATTTCTGCTGAAAGACTCATTTTGAATATAAATTTGGTTTTAATAATTCTATAACGGCTAAGTCACTTACACATGTACGGGATCACGAACTATCCTCAAGCATGCTCTGAGATGCCGATAAGCCGCCATAAAAAATAATTTAGAAACTCACTCGAACGTGAAATCTAACCTTAATGATACTAAGTCCCCCCGGGCACATACAATTCGCCTCGAACGACACCCGACCGCGAACGGTCACAATTCGCCACGAATGACACCTAACCACGAATGGTTATAATTTGCCACGAACGGTACCCGACCGCGAACGGTTACAAATCGCCTCGAACGGCACCCTGACCACGAACGGTCACCATTCGCCTCGTACAACACCCGACCACGAACGGTCACATACCACCCCAAACGACATATGATCTCGAACAATCGCCATTCGTGGCATGGTAGGATTATATCTCTTTATAGGTCATTAACAAGATATGAACATCCACCTTATGACATTACAAAACATACCTTCTTATCGCAAGGCATGTTTTGGGAGGAAAGTGTCATTCCGCCTTTTAGCAAGGCCGTGATACCAAAAGGTTAACTGGAAACCAAAGACAGTTCTCCATGATTTCCAGTTATGTACAGGTCAGCTATGGATGTCGGTAAATTTTGATCGAGTCCGGATCAAGCTATAGTTGATATGACATGATAAGCAAACATATGGAAGCTAAATTTTCAAATTTCAAGACAATCGGAGTTCATATGCTCAAGATATGATCGATGCAACTCAAGCAATGCTCTCATTCGTATCCACTTAGGAAGTCTTGTTCGTATCAGTCAAGCGCACATCTGGTTCGTATCCATCAAAATAATGCTAATTCGTGTCCATCAACTGAAAGGCCTTGTTCGTATCCATCAAGCATGCTCTACCTCATATCGGTCCGAGCCCATCCTACTTCGCATCCATCGTCGCTAACTAGTTCCAATCCATTGGAAAATTTTCACTTCGTATTTATCAATCCATTCACATATTCGTATCGATCGACCAATGATCGATACGAAGAACACAATCTGGATCAATACGAAGTCAAGCAAAACCGCAACCCATGATCGATACAAAGAGACCAATTGTAATCGATACTAAGAGCATAGCACCGGAAGGATACAAAGGAGGAAGCAGTCATCATGGCATGAAAGGTGGATCTACCCTTGCTTATCACTCCATGTCACCATTGTCTGATCATTACGAGCGCGATCGATGCAAACAACATCGATGCGAACTACGCAGCCATTAAAAAGTACAAATTTGAATCGATCATAACTGACAATCTTCAAGTCCAAATGTCACCAAATTTTCACAAGAGCTTACGTACAACCTAAAGAATGTTCTTGCTCAATTTCAACTTGATTGGATCAAATCTTGATCGATATGAAATTCATTTGTATCAATCACGGACCGGGTGCAGATGACATGGGATCGATCGTGTGGGCCTGCCCACGTGAGAGAATGGTTCTTCCTAGATCTAAGTGAGATATTTGCAGCCTACGCCTATAAATAGCAGCCTAGGACCTATAGAAAAGGGGACCTTTTTGCTCTTCTACGTCCAGACTGTGCCAGAATCATCACTACACTTCAATTTTACTATTGTAATCAGCTATAGCTCATTGTAACCAGCGAAAAAAAATCAATAAAGCAGCAACCCTTCAAAGTGGACGTAGGCTACAAGGCCAGACCACTATAAATCGTGTGTTTCTACTGCTTTTCTTCGAAATTTTGAGTGTACTTCGTATTTGTGTTCTCTACATACTTGCTATCTGTGATCTATGATTGTGAACGGGTGCTTTCATCTACAATTGCGTGTTTATGGCCAATTTTGGCCCAAACAGACCTGTTTTGAGGTGGGTTGTTATATTTGGTATCAAAGCTTAGGTTCCCCGATCAATAGGGGTAGGTATACGAATGTGTCGCATATTCATTATTTTTGAAAGCATTTTTCAAATTTATATATACATATTTTTTTTAACATACCCCTAACTCTGTAAATTCCAACTATAGAAGTAGTTGTGGTCGTATTCTGAAAGGATGGGCGAGGCGACTATGAGTTCGAAAAATAAACATAGTTAATTTATACTCCTACCCAAATTTCACAAGGGGCAGAGGTCATATCATAAGGAGTGGAACAAGATGAGCATGAGCATGAGGTATAGAAGCACCTCTGAAGCTGAATGGTAATTGAATCCTTTGTTGGACCTAGACTACTTTATGATCATGGACTTTGATAGACTGCCGATTGGAGCTATACATTCATCTAGATAGATAAGAGATAAGAACTTATATGTTGCAAGCATCAGGAGTAGGGATTGTTAAGTGTGAAGATTAGGTAGGGAAGAAGGTTGTTAATACCCTGGTTATTAATTTTGGTGACAACTTCTATATACAACCATATACAAACAAACATATAAAATATAGATACTAATGTTTTGCTAAGTTATATAGTAAATAGTGTAGAATATTATACAGGTGTTGAACCAAAGACTGTACAGTATAAAGAATTAAGAGATAGACATTAAGATTCATGAGTTCAAAGACCAAGATATGAAGATCTCAAGGTTATAATTTAGTATATAGAGTCATAGTATATATATTGTTAAATTCCTTTATAATAATCTTTAATCTTTATCACCAATTTTCTTTTATATTATTAACCAAAATCATTTTCAAAATACATTTCAAAATATTTTTTAAAAGTTTTTCAAAGTTTAAAATGTCTCAAAGTATCAAATTATTTACAAAGTATAGGATTTCAAAACAATTTAAAAGAAAAGAGTTTTCAATATACACAAGCATAAGTCATCATACAAGCCTTGGATATGTCGACATACATGTCGCTAATTTCTTATCAAATTTTAAAAGGAAGTGTCTATTTGTTGTAAATCTTCACGAACTGGCGCATCTGTTTATTTAGTTTATAAAGGAGAGTGCAAACGAATTTTTTGAGAACTGTTACTTATTTTCTTCACTCCTTTTACTCTCTTGAAAACTTCATTGAAAAGTATATCCTATTCTTTCCAAAATCACATAGAATCAATTCATACTTTATTGTATTGATTGAATACTACTTTCTTAATGTTTTGCAAACATCTCTCTCGGTTCAAAGATCAATGTAGTATCCAAGTGGCTATAGAATCTATGTTATCCAACGTACAAGAAATTGTCTATGGAAAAACCATAAACCCTATTTGTATTTGCTTAGGTGTGCTTGTAGCCCATTCAAACAAATTGGGTGTGCTTCAAGGCCGCTTAAGTCAAGTGGTATGCTTATTAGCCTAGAAAATTAATGGGTGTGCTTGTAGCCCAATCAAATCAAGTGATTTTACCTTGAGCATGGTGACGACCCATATTTTGGAAGGTTTAAATTGACAACAACCCAAACATGTCCAACTTAAACAATCCGGAATATAGACAAATGGGTTAATTAAGAAAAATAAGAAAGAAGAGGAAATCAAAAACAGAATCTCGCAGCGGAATGATAAATATAATAATCAAATAAACAGTTTATGAAGCTATTTATATTATACATTTGATTACAACTTATATAACATTTATCTTAGTTATATATACACGCAGGGATAAATAAAATAATGCAATAGACAACATGATGCAGAAATAAAAATAGTATAATATACCAAATCTTCGTCTTCATCCTCCAAAATAATCTTCAATGTGCTGAAAAACTCAAGGCTGAACCGAGCGTGTTGAAAAGACAAAACACTTGAGTTAGGACTAAAATATTCTTATGTGAGTCAAATCGATGTCGCATATAACATAAGTGCCGCGACTTTAGAGATGTTTACGGGGTTTTACATCTCATATCCAGTGTATAACGTGCATGCAAAAAATCAAGAGACATTAAGGGATTTTCCATCTCTTAAGGATCCATCAAAATATTTATATGTAGTACAATACGCTACATATATAATGTCTAATCAACAAAATAAATATTTTTATTAGCATTAAGACTTTATATTAATCCCCTTTAACGTGTTTATCAGCATTTCCATACAGTCTGCATATAATACACTAGTAAACCGTCGGTGGATAGGGATGCGCCATGATACGACAACACTAAACCAAAATCGTAAGGGTCTCGTATAGAGATAAAAGTGTGACAAGGCACGTGAGACAATGCCTAATGTAGGATACTACCAGTTTACCCTTTCGGTTGGTGGTAATCCCCAATGGCCCACCGCGTCCAACACTCCATTAAATCCACGGTTGTGCACCAATCAATCACAATGTAAATAATGGTAATAAAAAGAAGTGTGTCCGCTAGAGGTAGCTAGCCTCATTGACCAGTACGGCTCATGTTTAGTCATTTCAAATTGACATAAGTGTCAGGCCAATCCATTATCGTTCTCTTTCTTCAAATGCAGCAAATGACGCCAGATCAAACCACTTCATTCTGGAGTCTCCTCTGCATACATAGTTGTTAAAGTGGTTCCAATATTGACAGAGAGTATGCCAATAAGAGGAAACCTGTCTCTTTAACTACCGAACGTCGTTTTACACACCAGTTGGTTCTTTTACATTTCGAAAACAGTTCGTACTTGATATCAAAATATCATATTCACTTAAAAATAAAATCCATTTCGAAATCATTATATTTACTTAAAATATACCGTTTCATTTCAAAATCATTTTTGCCTTAATATCCCAATTTCGCTTCCAAAATTATTTCGAATTTCACTTTAGGTTATAACATCATTCTAACCCAATTCGAAATTAAATCTAGGATTTAAATGCAAACATTCCACCTTTTCGACCAGTTTGAATTTTTAGAAAATAGTTTAATAGTTTTAAAATATTTAAATAGTTAAAATAGTTTAATAGAAAATAGTTTGAGTATTAAAAATGGTTTATATAGTAAAATAGTTTGGAAAATTAAAATAATTTGAATATTTAAAAAGCTTGATTTTTAATAATTTATACTAAAATAATTTATTTGAAAATGGTTTCAAAGTCAAACCGATTCAATTCTAAATTTCCAATTCAAATCACTATAAATTTCCATTTATATTTAATCAATTCTATTCCGATTTCAAGTCAAATTTTACTTCGATTCCAAATTAATTTCACTTCCAATTCCAAATCAATTTCAATTCCAATTCCAAATTAATTTCAATTCCAATTCTAAATTAATTTCAACTCAATTCCCAAATTTTAATCATTTCGATTTATATCAATTCTAGGTTCGATTTTCGAAATATCGACTCAAAACACTTGAATCAAATTTACCTATAATATTTAATTTAAAATCCGTTTTTTCAAATATTCAATTTCGAGCTCAATTTCGAAATATTTATATCACTTTTACTTAGTAATATTCAAAGTTCAAATAAAAGTCCCATCCTTTAAATCAAATCAAGTTATGAAATTGAAATCATAATTCGATTATAACTTAAAAATCTCAACTTTAATTATTTAAAACATTTCGTTTACCAAATTTAAATTTCAACATTCCGAGCTTAAGTTCATAAATAATTTGATTTTTATAAATTTGATTTTTATTTCTTTAAATCAAAATCATTAAAATAATTTCAAATCAAAAATTTTAAAATTCTTTAATTTAACCAATCTGATGTCCGTATATAATTTTCTATCCTATGGCCAAGTAATCAGTTATTTCAATTTAATTTCAGGGATGGATATAAATCATTTCAATCCAAATCATTGTGTCATTGGTATATATCCTTTCAACCTGTTTCTTAATTTATTCGAAATAATTCAATTTACGGTTTTATATACTGTAAATAATTTACAAGGTGACAGCGGATATATCAAAATAAATAAACATCCAAATTATCCAAAATACTAATTAATAGCATCCATCACAATCAACATCCAAATAAGCCAATAATTCACAACAATTTCATAGTTATCAATATCAGGTAATTTACTGCCAATTAAATTCAAAATCAAATTTAATTGTCAATTTTAATACCTACAGTTAATTCATATGTCGATTCAATTTTTAAGGAACATGAAAATATTGTAGTACGTCGTGAGTGTTAAAAACACTCACCTTTTTATTTTCTACTGTCACTTTCACGATTTGGTTTCAATTAAATTTGAACGCGTTCGAATTTAACTGAAAATTCTAAAAGCTCCAAATTCAGTCAATCCAACTCCTGTGCGTCGTATTCGTTGATAAGAAAGCAACATAACTCTTTTCGTTAAATTCGGACATCGTATGAAAAGATACAATTTTTTTAAAGAATGACGATCATACTAAAATTGGTAAATTAAAAAATTTAAAACTAATTACCAGCCTACCAAAATCAAGTTCGACCCAAAATGCTCGTTCTCCAATCCTCCTCCTTCCTTCCTTCTCCAGTAAACCAAACACACGATCTTCCAAACGTGCAAGTGCACGAACCACCTAACCACCAACGACCAACCCGAACCAACCGACGATCGCCCCTCACAATCCTCCATCTTCTCAGCACCACCGCTTCCCTTCCGAGTTAGCCAAATGGATCACGACAACCCAGTCAAACCTCGACACCGCCATAGTCGGGATGACTGTGCACGCATCGCACCTACCTATCTCCTTCTTGCAGCTACTACTTGCTTCATCGAGTCCAAATCCAGCGCCTAATTTCCCAATCGATGACCATTACATGAGATAGGTCGAACCCTAGCTACAACCACGATCGGCCATCCGCCAAATCTCACTGCCGCATTCTCGAAAACCATCTTAGACCGAAGCTTTAATCAAAATGAGGTTTGTTTATGAATTTTGAGTTGGACAAGGACTTTGGCTTGATTTTGTACCCATCGGCCATCGTTCCTGTACCACTGAAGCACGAATATGAAGGGGAAAAAAAGAAGAGAAGGGTCAGGGTAATTTATACAGTGATATGTTGAGATTTTTATATTCTTTTTTCTTCCTCAAGATTTCTTACCGACAATTTTAAAAGCCATAAAGGATGGAAAAAGAACGAGTAGAGGGTAGGTTGGCTTGTTAACAAGGATAGGGTGGGATGATGTGATCGAATGTGGGCTAAGGTCAAAATCAAGAATACACACACACACACACATTGTAACAACCCGCTATTTTGGACCATTCAAATTGACAATAAAACCGTACATGCCCGACTTGAATAATTCAAAATACCAAATTGTTTATAAAATTTGGCAAAACTTAAAATATACAGTAAATAAATCAATCATAGATCACTTACACAGAGTAATACAATGCAGCGGAATAGATAAAGAATAGTAGTTCATGAAGCTACTATATACCTCAGAGTTAGAAATAAAATACAACCGAATGGTTCAAATGCAGTGAAGTCTCCAATGCAACAGATGACTTCTCTGAACCAATCAACTGGATGAATGAAGGAATAGATAGCTGGATCTTCAAGCAAAGCTCCAACTTCGAAGGTGAGTCTCAAATGCTGTATCACTCAGTCTGACCCGAGCGTAAAGCAAAACACAAAACACTCGAGTCAGGATTAACATTCTTATATCAATAAATCCAACTCAAATGAAATATCAACTGAAATACAAGTAACTTCAAGGATGTTTTGGATAACCATCCTCTAAGGGTCCATGGAACTATCTACAAGGTAGAAATATACACTATACACCGTGGTCATTTCAGCTTAATTTATACTTCGAAACCAAATATCATTTCACTTCCAATATCTCTATATTTCCCAAAATAGTATTTACATATATTAAATAATTTATACAGTAAAGTATTTTCAATTTTAATTCAACTCAATTCCAAAAATAACCACTTCAATTTTATCGATCTCAAATTCGGATTTGTAATCACAAAATACCCCTTTATATTTCAATATATTTCAAGACTTTAAGTATTCAACGTTTCAAACTAAATTTTTATTCAATTTAGTTTTCTAAATAATAAATTCAAATTTAGTTCAACCTAAATTTTCATTTTAATTCAATTTAGTTTCTAAATAACAAATTCAACTATATTGATTTCAAATACAGATCCGAATCTCAAAATAAACCATTTAAATTCCAATATAGTTCAAAGCTTTAGTATTTAAATGTACAATTTAACAGTTTCCTATAGATCTCGATTTAACCTCATTATTATTTAGTCTTGAAATACTCCCTCATTAGATACAATATCATTTAAGTAACCTTAAATTACATTTTACTCAATATTTTCTTTAATTTATTTAAACGTGAAATATTCATTAAATCACATAAATCAAAAATCCATTTATAAAATCATACCTTTAAATTTCCCATTCAAAAATTTCAAATTGATTTAATTAAATAAATCCTCATTTAAATACTATTTTTAATAAACCAAAATTTATCTCTCAATCTTAATTGTTCAATTTATTACAAGAAAATCTATTTGAAATATAGATTTACATAAATACTCAACCATATTATCCGTATTAAATTAATCTAATTTAAATCAAATATTACGACTAAATCTATATATAAAATTTCCATTTATATAATATCTTAAGAATCAATATTATTTAAACCATATATTTTTCCAAAATTATAAAAATTATTTTCAGAATATTTATATGGACCAACGGTGTCTGTATATATTTCCTATCATATAGTCTGGTGCTACGGATATTTATCATTTCAATCCGTACACTAAATATATACGGGCGGATATCATTTCAACCCGTAATCCCAAATTCAATTAAATGAAAATCGCTTGGGTTTATCTTTTCAACCCATAACGATTTTTTCCTATTCTAAAGTCCGTTTGGGTATGTATCATTTCAACCCATGGTGATTTCTAAACTACAGGGAACTTGCAGAGTGATAACAGATAATACAATAAAATAACAGGCATATATCATCAAAAACAATATAATATAAACAACAGAATATGGTGTCATATCCCGCAGGTGAACAGTTACAGATAATAGCATATATAACAAATTTAAATAACTACAGCATCATATTTCAATTGTCGTTTCAATTGAAATCAAATTTAATGAATAAAAGAATGGTAATCGTGAGTGATTGCTCACCTTTCGAGGCTTGATAGATTGGACAAAGAATTGAGCTACGCTTGATCACGATCTAGACATCGAACAAATCCAAACAAAATTTTCAAAGAGAAGCAAGATTGGCACGAATACGATGGACAACTGATAAATAGAGATTGATGAAAATAGATCAGAAACTGCTTTATGTACACCAAAATGAAATACAAATATTATTCTATTATACTACTCTCTTAACCAATATTAGTTTTGAAACGCATTAAAATTACATATACATACATACGTTTTCAAACAAACGCAAATAATAGAAAACTGCAAAACTATGTTTAAAACCAATATTAGCATAAATTTTTTATAATCATATTTAAATCAACATTTAAGTCAACATTCCACATTATTATTGTTAAGACCAATATCGACTTTTCTTAATTTGTTGAAACATACACACCTTATACTTGATATAAATTTACCTTTTGCAAAATATTTATAAGAAAGAGAAGGGCGAGAGCACAGCTCCAACTTGATTTAACAATTTAAATTCAGTACTTTCTTTAATATTAAAACAGGCTTCAGGCATTTCTTACATGTTAACACTTACATTAAACTTTCTTTATCATCTTAAAAATATCAATGTCAAATTTTAACCCATATAATCACTAGTATAAACTTACATTTTAAAACAACAAATCTTAGATCTTATAAAACTGTATTTGTATAATAATTCATCTCTGGACAGACACACAGACTAACTTAAAATATATTATACTATATATTCTCCCTAAAATTTTATAACTCTACAACTATATTTTAAACAACAGAAGGAAATTTAAACCCATGCAAACTCTACCTATATATCAAACTTATGTTTTATAACTTACTGTATATTAATATGTTTATAAATGTATATTGTCCCACAATATATATATTATAAAATTAACACCTTTTTATAAACAATACAATATAAAATTAACACCTTTTTTATATAAAAATCTTACATGCTGTAACATATATGCAGACTGCTAAACATCTTATATTATATATAAACAGTATGAAATAACCCAATGTATATTCAAAAGTCATACTAAACAAATTTCAATAAATACTCATATAAAACTAACCATAGAACAAATGCAAATGTTTATAACTTTATATTTAATGTATACTTGCGCTGCACTATATAAACATACTTATAATATAAAATATATACTTGAAGCATGTTATGCTTAAAATAAAGGAAAAGAAAAAGTAATATAAACAATAAGAAAACAAAAGAAAAGGAGGAAAAAGGAGAAGAAAAAGAAAAGAAATAAGAAGAAAAATAATAATTAGTGCAGCCATTTACCTACAGAAGAAGCTTCACACGCAAGAGAGGAGATGAAGATCTATTGATATGGAGTAGGGTATGTACGAGTGATTTGTATTTATAAGAGAAGCCTCACATTGATAGAGTGGAAAGAAATTTTGTTTAAAGTGGCAAGAAATAAAGATAGTAATGGCTAGAGGAAATTTAGGAATTTATTCCTATAATTTAAGGAGAAAAAAAAGAGGAAATAAATTAAAACAAATATATAAAGATTAAATGCTGGTGAAGAGAGGAAATAAAATGAAACAAATATGTATATAAACATTGAATGCTGGTGAAAAGAGAAAATAAATTAAAACAAATATGTATAAAGATTGAATGCACATGAATAGAGAAAATGAATTAAAACAAATATGTATAAAGATTGAGTGTTGGTGAAAAGAGGAAATAAATTAAAACAAATAAGAAGAGAATGGATTGATTTAAAGGAAAGGCAATGGATGGTTTAGAAATAAATAAATGTAAAACGTATACGTTTTAAATTTCAAAAAGGAAAGAAATAAATACGGGAATGGCAACAGATCTTGCAAGCAGGGAAATAACGTAAAAAGAGGAAGAGAAAGCGGCGTATAAATGAATGGTAAATAAATTTAGATTTCAAATGAAATAAATGGAACATGAGAGATTAAAGTATGGATGTAAATCCAGGAATAATAAAAAGCAACGGTTATATGCCGATTAAGAAAAATAATTAAAACAATTAATGGCTTAAATGGGGCAGCATGTTTCAAATTTTTGAAATGCAAAAGAAACGTACACTATAAATATAAAGTTTTCAAAAGTAAAAGAAACGTAAAGCTGTCCATTGATTCATCAAAACATTATTAAGTAATAAATTGAAATGAATATAAAAATAAAAGTAATTGTAATGGTCAATAGTTGATTTAGCTATACACTTAAAGCAATAAATTTTTGTTTGTTTGTACAACACAAAATGAGTTTTGAAAGTCAAGGATATAAAAATGGATAAAAGGAAAGAAATCAGGAAATTTTGTGAGCAATAGCTTTCCAAGGAAAGGTAGGCTTACATTATATATACATGCTGAGATGATTAGGCACGTTCAAAAATTTTGAAGCAAATGAAGGAATTGGAAATAAATAAAAATGAAAGAAATTTGAAAAGTCCGTAGCTATGATTTAGCCAAAATTTATTAAAGCCATTTACTAGGAAGGTTGGAACCGAAATAATAGGGAGAGGAAGGCACATTAAATTTGATGACAAAGTTGTGTTCAGATCTATAAGCAAGTTGTTTATATATTATAGGCCTTATGAAAGCGAGGGAAGGAACGGATGCTACTAGCTTGATGATTTGAGATTCTTTCGAGCGTTAAAAACAAAAATAAAGGGAGACCGGAATAAACGCACCACCATAAATATAAATATACGCTTCAATTGCAAAAGAAACGTATAGAGAAAATTATGGGTAGTGGGAAAAGTAAAGTCAGTGCACGAAACTACAAGGAATAATAAAAGCAAGGTGGATGATCTCAAATTTATTAATGGTTACGAATGGAAAAGTCTACCTGAATTGGAAAAGTATTAAGCAATAGAAATCTTTAACGGTAGTAAAAAGAAACCATTACGCACTGATTCAGAAATCAATTAAAGCAATTAATAGCTTGAATTGGACATCACGTTTTCTCAATTAAATAAACTTCCATAAAATTATTTGAAAATTTACAATCTGCTATATTTAAATATACGTATTCTAAATATATAAACATTTTATTTAAAAATTCAATTATTATAAGATTTCACAAATATTCAATTAAATACGTTATAGAATCAATTAAAAATTGTTAAAATTTTTCGGGTCGTTACACTATCCCCCACTCAAAACTTTTCGTCCCCGAAAAGGAAGGAGGTAGGAGAATAAAACAACCAGAAAAAATAGATTGAAAGGCAAGATAAACAATAAATTTTAAAACTATATAAATTCTATTTAAAATATTTATTTGAAAACTTCATTTGAAATTAAATTTTCTTTAATATTTAATACTTCTCAAACTCTTTTGCAAACAATTATTTACATTATTACTTCTATTTACAAAGACTATTGAAAATATTAAATCCAGAATTTATGAAATTTTTAATTTATCTCAAGATACCTTTCAAATATTATCAATAAATTAATAATCATTTTCTTTAAAGATGTTTTATTTAATTTATAACTTCAAAAATATTTATAACACTAAAATTTTATATAAAACAATGTAGTATACAAATAAGCAATATTTAAAAGATTTATTCAAAAAGGAAAGGAAGGTAGATTCCGAAAACGGAATATAGGTGAAAAATAAAGCTGAGCAGATGAGGTAGATTCAAAAGAATAGAATCGGGCACGACTAATTTATTTCAAACCATAAGAATTTAAATTTCAAATATTAATACAAAATTTCTTTGTTGAATATACTTTTATAATAAAATACCTTTATAAATAAAACACTTTTATAACGAAACCAATTTTTCTTTCGAAAATACTTTTATAACTCGATGTTTTAACAAGTTTATCCTCATTCTTGCAGACTCTGGCTATGCGTTGATCAGGCGCAAAGCTAGAATTCTTCAAGTACTTAGTAGACCTGTTTCAACACCCAGTGAAAATACTTGAAAAACCTTTTTAAAAACAGATATGGAAAGTACAATCCAAACAAACAACCAAACCAAAACCTTTGTCCGACCATGGTTCGCAGATACACAATGGTTACGCCTGGGTCTCCCAGGAAACAATCCATATCCGTATGCTTTCTCAGCCCTGCGAGTTACGCCATGATGACTAGTAGAGTGCAGGATACACAATGGTTATGCCTGGATCCCCCAGGAAACAATCCATACCCCTAGGCAAGACTCAGCCAGGCACTTGCGCTACTATTCGCAACCTACACAGATTGCAGGATACACAATGGTTACGCCTGGATCACCCAGGAAACAATCCGTACCCCTAGGCAAGACTCAGCCAGGCAGTTGCGCTATGCAGTCACGAGAGAAAAAAAAACCATGGGTTACGCCACGGTGGGAAACACTCGAGTATTACATCCGGAAAACCGAAAATCAGAGAGAA